>CM041295.1:134375669-136775669 GCA_023052935.1 Piezodorus guildinii | reverse complement strand
AGAAAATTTAAAATATGGAATACTAGCACGGTCAGACTGTTTTAATCAGAATGAAACCTACAGAATATTGAAACGGATTCAATTTCATATTGATTTTAGTGATTTGGAAAAAAATCGTTTCAGCTTTTTTGAGAAAATTGTAAAAAGGTGCAAAATGCATGGTATAAAGTGGCTCCTCTGGTTAGCAGATTTCGATGAAAAAGTTTCTGTAACATATCGGGATTATAGTTGTTATAAATATGAAATTTCAGTTCCATAGGACTTTTCGTTTTTGATCTAGACTTACTACACACACACACACTCATACAAAGGCCTTTTTATGGGACTTGTTCCTTTGTACTCAAGGTGCCCTAAAACACGTATTTCCGGTGAAAACTGGAATTCAGATATTTTCCTTTACTATATATTTCATACATAGATAAGTTAAAGTAAAACATTCAATATACAACGAAATCGTGAAAATGGAAAGCAACACAATGCATAATGTTAACTCTTGTTTGACAGTTAAAGAAGCCTGTTTTATGTATAATAGATTTTGTTTACGTTTTAAACGTTGACTTGTAATGAAATAAAAGTAGAGGTAAAAAAAGAGAAATTAAGTACTTCTAAATTTATCATGCGGTTAAAATAATATTATTATTACTCGTGTAAATTCAAATAACTATTATTCATAAGCTTATGCTGGGGACTGAATGGCTGTGTGCTGCAATAGTCAGTTGCCAGTTAGCAAGTGCAGTGCATTTGCATAAACTGCAAAGAGTTTATCTGAGTACTGCAATTCTTATTACTGTTTCTTAAATATTTTCCATTACAATATAAAAAAAATAATTAAAAAGTAATTTGAAATCATTTCCCGATGAGGCTTTGCCAAGATTTCTTTTGAAAATTTTAAAGAGTAAAAATTTTTCATAAATCTTACCTTTAAATGGTTGTTGTTTCTGAGTGGAGCCAGAATCCGCTCCCAGCACATCTCAACTCATTTCTAACGAAATCTGGAACATAAAAAATAAAACAATTAAATATGTTAGATATAGATTTATACCTCAACAATTTATTATAAGGTATTAGAATATAAATGATGACTCCACATTTCGAAGCATAGTGTCTCAACTTGACCCAGAAAAAAAAATGTATATAGGAGACTTTTACTTCAAGGGCACCAAAAACATAATTTAAAAACATTATTTATAATAATCCAAACAAATAAACGTGTCCCATCAACTAAAAAGACGTAAAAATAAAAACCGTGTTATTAATTTTGTAAATATGTATTATTTTAGATAGTTTATAGTCTTATTTGTTATGAAAAGTTTATTTATTTATTAATTATTTACTTTTATTATAGCATTGAGTTGTAAACATGATATAACCTCAAGATCATATGTTGTTTTAGTTAATTATTTAAAAGAGTTTTGTAAAAGATAATTTTAATTGTTTCTAATTATAATTGTGAAGTGAAATTATTAGTAATAGAATGAACTTTAAAAACAGATTTATCTTTCAGGTAAGAAGTTAATGTATGGTTGTTTTAGTTTTCTTAATTTTCGTAAATAATCAATATTAAAATTTCTCTTTCAGGGATAAATTGCTTTTAAGTTATTTAAAGCTAACCCTACATAACAACATAAAAGAGTTTTGTAAAGATATAATTTTCATTGTTTATAATTATAATTGTGAAGTGAAATTATTAGTAATAGAATGAACTTTAAAACCGATTTTTTCAGGTAAGGTGTTAATGTATGGTTGTTTTAGTTTTCTTAATTTTCGTAAATAATCAATATTAAAATTTCTCTTTCAGGGATAAATTGCTTTTAAGTTATTTAAAGCTAACCCTACATAATAACATAAAAGAGTTTTGTAAAGAGATAATTTTCATTGTTTATAATTATAATTGTGAAGTGAAATTATTAGTAATAGAATGAACTTTAAAACCGATTTTTTCAGGTAAGGTGTTAATGTATGATTATTTTAGTTTTGTTAGTTTTTGTAAATAATGTTTATTAAAATTTTTCTTTTGGGGATAAATTGCTTTTAAGTTATTTAAAGCTGACCCTACATTACCATATAAATGAGTTTTGTAAAGAGATAATTTTCATTGTTTATAATTATGATTGTGATGTGAAATTATTACTAATAGAATGAACTGTAACTTGAACTTATGGTACTGCGTAAAATATTTGGTCCAAAGAGAGATGAGACCACTGGGGAGTTTAGAAGGTTGCACAACGCGGAATTGCGGAGCTTGTACCCTGTCAATATAATTGAGTTGATAGCATCGCGGAGACTCAATTGGGCGCGTAAAGTGGTTGGGCTCGGAGAGGAACGGATTCCAAGAAAGTTGGTACTCGCTGAACCGACTGGTAGGCGTCCGAAACGTAGGCCGAAGCGTCGATGGGAGGATTGCGTTAAGGCTGATCTCGGGAGCTTGGGCTTTAACGGTGAACATTGGACGAGTCTGTGTAGGCGGAATTTGGTGGTATCGGCATCGAACCTTCGGGTTCGGTAAGCCTATTATTATTATTATTATTGGTATGAAGTTTAAAATATTTTTCTTTCAGGTAAGAAGTTAATAGGTAAAGATAAAGAAAATAGAATAGAAGTAAGTTCAGAAAAAAAAAATAATAATAATAAAAACTTTGAATTAATTTGAATCATTATTTTTACTAAAGGTTTTTTATTATGTTTTCTACCGCTATATTATATTTTCTTTTAAGTTTTTAATCAAATTCTTTATTTTTAATTTATTATATAATTAATTTTTTTGAAAATTAATATGTAAGCGCATATTATAATCGATTAAAATGAACTATTGATCGTACATTAAATGATTGACTTGTATTGATACAAAGGAACTGCATCACTGAAAATTAATTATTTTAAAAGTATTTCTTTCAGAAAGAGCAATGCAACCGTTTCCTAAGATTAAAGGAACCTTTATACGGTCTAATTACAAAGAAAAAAAAAACGGATGAAGTTTGATTAAAATTCTCCTATTTAGGAATTTTTTTTTTGTTTTTTTTTTTCGACTTTCGTTCCAAGAGGAGAGTTTTTCAGTAGAGAAGCGAGGAGAAAAAGGAAGTCTTTCTGAAACTGATTTTTAAAGTAAACTTAAACTTTAAACTATTATTTTTTTTTTTTTAAATTCCGTTTTCATTCCTCCCGTAAATAGGTTTTTATTTTAGCAGTATGATAAGTGAAATCAAAACAAATAAGGTAAAAATAGGTTTATATAATTAACATTATTATAAACAACGATGCAGTATATGTTTCCATTTCTTTATAAAACTTGTTTACAAAACTTATTCAAAAAATACATATTTAACAGTTGTGCATTACAACGAAAAACTCGATATGGTACGTTATTTAAATAAACCTAATTGATATTTTTAAAATTTTGGTTTTAAGCCTCGCTAATCTCTTTCTGTGAGAATAAAATATACATGTTGTCAAAGTCTATTTAACTTTTCATCGATATAGCGAGTATGATCAAAATCATTTGTGGCGTTTTTGAGAGTATCGTTAGAAGGTACAAATTGAAAGATATGAAGTAACTCTGCCAGTTAGGTGAAAATTTAGATTTTAAAAAAACCAGGCAAGTACGTTCCCTAAATATGAAATTTCAGCTTCTTTCGACTTTTAAATTTTTTAATATATTTGCCACATACATACTTTACGCACAAACCATTTTTACTTTCACTTACTTATATATGAAATTTAGTGAAATTAGCGATCGTGAAAATTTTCGAATTCCAGTTTTCAACGGAAATACACGTTGCAAAAAGCTCTGTGTATGTGTGTGTGTGTGTGGTAAGTCCAGCGCGAAAACGAAAAGTCCTATGAAACTGAAATTTCATATTTATAACAACTATAAGCCCGATATGTTACAGAGACTTTTTCATCAAAATCAGCTAACCAGACGAGCCACTTTATACCATGCATTTTGCACCTTTTTACGATTTTCTCAAAAACGGCTTTAACGATTTTAATTAAAATATGTCGATGAAAAATTCAACGAAGATTTTGTGTATGAGATAATATTTTTACTTTCACTTACCTATATATAAAATATAGTAAGTGAAATTATTGCGATACTGGGAATTTTGGAATTCCAACTTTCAAGGGTAATACACATTTCTAGTCTCGTGAGTCCAAATAACCAAGTCCCGGGCCGTCGACGGTGTCATTCAATTTGTCAAGAACATTCGTTTATTTAATTTAACACATTCAGGTTATTTTTAGCACTTTTTTAAATTAATCACATTTTACTTTCACTTACTATATATAGTAAGGGGAAGTATTGCGATCGTGAAAATTTTCGAATTCCAGTTTTCAACGGAAATACACGTTTTAGGGTCCCCTGAGTCCAAATAACCAAGCCCCGCAAAAAGGTCTGTGTGTGTGTGTGTGTGTGTGGTAACTCCCGGGGGGGAACGGTAAGTCCTATGAAACTGAAATTTCATATTTAAGACAACTATACGCCCGAGACGTGACAAAACTTTTTTCATCAAAATGAGCTTACCAGAAGAGGCACTTTATACCATGCATTTTGCACCTTTTTTCGATTTTCTCGAAAACGGTTCCGACGATTTTGATTAAACTCGCTATATCGATGTAAAATTTAATGGGCTTTAATATCATGTAGGTTTTATTTGGATAAAAATGGTCTGACAGGGCTTAAATACCGATATTTTAAATTTTCTTCCCCTAAAGTACCTTTAATTTTGTAGATTCAATAATGATATCTAGGTTATCTTGTTAACGCTGATGAAAAACAGGTAAATATATAAATTGAATAAATTCGATACCCAACTAAAGGAGAAAACAGAATAAATATTTTTTTAATGCAATTTTCGTTTTTGAACATAAGAGCAGTAATATACATGTATGATTTACCGTTGGAAAGCTAAAGATTTTAGAAAAAATATCATCTCATACACAAGCTTTTAAAAGTTAATAGAGAGTGATGAAATGGACATAAAACTAACTGATTATTTTAGATAATAATATAATAGATTTTTTAATAAAACACATGTTTCTATATAAATTCGATTTAATTAATTCCTCAATAGTTTCACGTATTTTTATCTCTAACTGTATTTGAAAATTCTTTCATTGATTTTAAAAATGGAGGTAAGTGAAAGTCGTGTGTTGCCCGCACCAGATTTTTTCTGTTTTACTTTGTGTTGCTAATCATTATGTATGCAGTACCGATTAAATCATGATGTTTATTGTTCCTATTGTTCTATTTTATTTTTATTGAGAATAGATTTTTTTCATAGATAAGTTAAACGTCTTTTAAAGATGTTTCGGGCAATAATAACCACTCGCGGTTTATTGCCCTTAAAACCAAAACAACAACAACAACCAAGTTCCGGAAAAAGGTCTGTGTGTCCGTGTGAGGTAACTCCAGTGCGTAAAGGAAAAGTCCTATGAAACTGAAATTTCATATTTAAGACAATTATACGTTACAGAAACTTTTTTTTATCAAAATCAGCTAACCAGAAGAGCCACTTTGTACCATGCAATTTGCACCATTTTACAATTTTCTCAAAAACGGCTCTAACGATTTTGACTAAACTCCCTATATCGTTATGAATGTAAAATATAATGTAATATATTTATAATGTAAAATTTAATAGGCTTTAATATGATGTCGGTTTCATACTGATTGAAATAGTCTGACAGTGCTTAAAAGCTGATATTTTATTTTCTTCCTCTAAAGTACCTTCAATTTTGTAGATTCTATAAAAATAACCATGTCATCTTGTTACCATCGATAAAAAAAAAACAGGTAAATATATAAGTTGAACGAATTCGATACCCAACTAAAGGAGAAAAGTGCAAAAATATTTGTCTATGTAATTTTTGTATTTTTGAACATAAAAACAGTAATTAAGATGTATAATATTTCTTTGGAAAGCTAAAGATTTTAAACAAAAAAGCTATTCTTGCGAAATTCCAATTTTTTGCTAAAATACTTCTGTGGTAAGCCTAGCATAAAAAAGAAAAGTAGTACATAATTAAAATTTCATATCTAAGGCAATATGCGCTCAAGATGTTACAGTAACTTTTTCACCAAAATTAGCCAGCCAGAAGTTCTATTTATACTATGCAATTTGCACCTTTTCTCAAAAACGGCTCTAACGATTTTTTTTTTTTTTTTTTTTTTTATATTTATTTATTGAAATTTACAACTGTAATTTATATTACAACAAGTAAATATGCTAAAAGAAAAATCACATGAGACAGACTTGTTGAGGAGCAACCCAATGGAAGCACTCCAGTCACTATTTTAAACAAGAAGGTCTCGAGGCCATCTTCTTTTCAGACGCCTCGGAGGATTATCAGGAATCGAAGAGGAAGCAAGGGTTGAAACTAGTGGGTTGGAGTGGGAATGGAGTTTGTCATAGAATGATTGATATCTAGTTCGGGCCAAATCAGCAACATATGGAACATTTAGGTCTTTATGGATGATTTTATTTGTGACAAAGTAAGGAGCGTTGAGGATTTTACGAAGGATTTTGGATTGTAAGGATTGGATACGGGAAGAATTCGATGGTTTAGTAGAGCCCCAAAGCTCAACTCCGTATGTCCATATAGGCCTTATGATGGTCATGTAGATGAGCCTTTTGTAGTTAAGTGGAAGGTTTGAGCGTCTGTCTAGTAAGTGTTGAAGTAATCGAAAGCGGCGAGCAGTTTCCTGTCGTTTCAGTCTTGTGTGTGGATTCCATGTGAGACGTTTGTCAAGGAGCAGTCCTAGGTAGCGGATCTGTTCAACAGGGACAAGTGGAATATTATTAAAGGATACTGTGGGACAGGATGTCATTGGCTTACGACGAAGGGTAAAGGTTATTTGATGGGATTTGTTGGAATTTATTTTAATTCTCCAATTCTGACACCATATCTCAAGGTCTCTGATGTGGGATTGAAGGGTTTGAGAGGCAACAGTTGGATCGTTATTGACTGATAACACACAAGTGTCATCAGCATAAGTGGAAAGGAAAGTGTTAGGATTGGTTGGGATATCAGCTGTATATACTGTGTAGAGAATGGGTCCTAGGATACTGCCTTGGGGGACACCAGCGGACGGAGTAAAAAGAGATGAGTAGAACCCATTGTGATTTATTTTGAAGGATCTGTCAGTGAGGTAGGACTGGATGATAAGGAAGTATGTTGGAGGGAGGAATTTTCGGAGTTTGTACAGCAGTCCTGGATGCCAGACTCTATCAAATGCTTGCTCTACGTCGAGAAAGGCTCCCGTGCAGTACAATCCGCGCTCCAAAGCAGAGGAGACTACATCCACCACACGATGGCACTGCTGGATTGTTGAATGGGATGTTCGGAAGCCAAACTGATGATTGGGGATAATATTATTGGAATCAAGGATAGGATATATACGTTTCAGAAGGAGTTTTTCAAGGATTTTTCCCATGATACATAAAAGAGAGATGGGGCGGTAAGAGGACGGATATTCAGGCGGCTTTTTGGGTTTATGGATCATTTTGACTATTGATGATTTCCAGGGGTTGGGAAAATATGTTGTGCGGAGTACAGCATTATAAATATAGGTAAGAAATAGGATGGCTTTTCGAGGAAGAAGTTTTAAAATTTGGGATGTGATTAGATCGGGCCCAGGAGCTTTGCGGGAAGGGAGACAGTGAATAATACTGGAAATTTCTGAGGGATGAAAAGCTTTAGGTGGAAGGGACATTTGGAGAGGAATAGTTAGTTCTGCTTCAATACATTCAAGATGAACGGGATTAAGGATATCAGGGTGAGGGATAAAAGTTTTAAGAAGGTGTTGACCAAAAAGCTGGGCTTTTTCCTCGTCGGTTCTTGTCCATCTTTGGGATTCGGTAAGGAGTGGATAGTTGCAGTCTTTGAACTTGAGCAGCTTCTTAGTGGTCGTCCATAGTGATTTGTCAGTAGTGGTGAGATTTTCTGTAAAGTTAATTAAATTTTGAATTTTGAACTTTTTAATTTCTGATTTTAATTTGTTAGTAAGTTTCGTATAATAGGTTTTGTCGGATGGGTATCTAGTCCTATGCCACCTTACCCTTGCTCGACGTTTTTCCCTTAATAAGATGCAAAGATGAGGTGGCAAGTTAGTCTGCTGTGAGTTGATAGTTGTCCTGTTTGAGGTGTTATCTTTTATACTAGTCTGTATCGATGTTGTAAGTTTTTCGATGGCTCTGTCAATGTCATTTGTTGTCTTCAGAGGAATTTTCAAGTCTAATTTATTTTCCAAATCATATCGAAATCTGTCCCAGTTGATTCGTCCTGTAATCAATGTAGAGGGAGAGGGTCTTGGAGCAAAGTTTGAATGTAATAAAAGCAAAACTGGACTATGATCTGATGAAAGGTCGTCTAAGGACTTGATGATTGCTTGGGAAGGGGAAATCTGAGAGGTAACAAATATATCTAGGATATCAGGATGTTTTTTCAGAGATGTAGGCCAATAAGTGGGGTTCGTGGGAGAAAGAATAGAGTAGGAGTTGGACTTTGAGACATGAGAGAGGATATTACCACGGGAGTTGGAGGATCGACAACCCCATCGTTGGTGTTTAGCATTGTAGTCACCTCCAGCAATAAAGCGCGGTCCGAAGGAACGGAATAAGGATTCAAGATGGTGGTATGAAAGGACATTGCCAGGACGACAGTATACAGCTGAGAATGTTAAATGGTAAGGACGGGTTGTAATGATTACTGAGGTGGATTGAATGGCGTCAGTTGGAGTAGAAGGAATAAGGGAATGGGGTAAAGATTTATGAACTAGAATGCAAGAGCCGGCATGTGAAGTATTGTCTGGATGGTCCGATCTGTAAGTAATGTAGTCACGTACGTAGAAATGTGATCTCTGAGTAAAGTGAGTTTCAGTCAGAAGTGCAATATCTATGTGATTGTCATGTAGAAAGATGTCAAGTTCGTCACGGTGGTTCAGTAGGCCATTAGCATTCCACAAAACGATAGCTAAGGGCTTTAAACTCATCGTGGGATATTAAGAGGAATTTCAGACAGGAATCTTGTGAGGAGGTTGATCAGTGGTCGAATGGTCTCTTGAATTTCGAAAAGGAAGGATGATAGAATGGATGTGATCTCGACAGGATGTTGGTTGGAAAAAGAGTAAGGGTCAGGAGGCTGAGGTGGGTAGCTGATGTGGTTATAATTGGTTGCTGGGGGATGGATACGCTGTGGTGTACGAGGAGTTGATTCGGTTTTTGAAGGCTGGGTTGGGTTTGACCGGATAGGTAGTGTGGAACTTGGGGGTGGATGCGGAGGTGGTAATTTGACCCGCAACGGAAAGTGATGGGAAGGAATTGACTGAGGTTTAGACTGGAAAGATCTGGCCTGAGGCTTGGATTGGGAGGTCTGTTGCTTGATTTGAGAGGTCTGAGGCTTAGGTTGGGAGACCCGAGGCGCCTGAGGTTGTTGTTTTCTCGTTGTTTCTGATTGAGGATTAAGGTCCTGTGGTGGTCCTGTTGACGTGGATGGTTGCTGGGTGGTGGCTTGAGTTGGTATTTTATCCAATTCAGGAAAAATAGCCGAAGATTGAAACTCAGGAGGCTGGATGTAACTCTTTTCCGGGCGTTTAACTGCTATATGTAGAGTACGGTTTCTGAGCTGACTTTTGTAGACGGAGCATCCTCTGTAGCTCGCCGGGTGTCCTTCTCCACAGAGAGCGCATTCTGCTGGCTCATCTCTAGGTCTGCTACATTCGTTAGAGGCGTGTGGGCCGGCACATTTGACGCACCTGGCCTGGTGGTGACAGTAACTCTTTGTATGCCCCAAATTTTGACATTTGGTGCATTGAACAATGATATTTTTTTGTCTCGGCTCCTCAAATTTAACAGTTGAGTAAACTAGCCGGTTGATATTAAAAATGTCTGAATTATTTGTCGATGGCTCTAAATCCACGAAAAATAACGGTAAAGGGTATTTATCCGTAGGGTGTAATACACATGACACATTTCTTACAATGTGACCGATTTCTTCTAATTCTTCTTTTATAACATTTGTAGGGGTTGTTGAATGAAGACCCCGTAAGACTGCTCTGTAGGATTTTTCCTGTTTCAACTGGTAACAGTGAAAATCATATTTTTTTAATGTGAGGTGGCTGATCAATGTTTTATAGGTTTCTTTGGAAGTGGTGTTTATTTTTACGTCACCGACTCGAGAGAAACATCGAAAATTAGTTGGTCCTATTAAATTCGCTATTTCTTTGCTAAATTGTAAGAAATTTTCTATTTTTGATACGTAAACGGGTGGTGGCTCGGGATCGGTAAAACCTTGTGGCGCCTGAATCGGATTTGGTTTATTTAGCGTGGTAGTTGGGTTATTGCTTGCTGAGGTACCTGGTTTCGATATGTCTGATGTAATGGCTGCAGTAGATTGGCTGCGAGTGATAGGTTGAGATTTATTTTGAGGTGGCATTTTAGTTTTTGACGATTTGTTTTTTTTCTTGTTCGGTGAATTGCTGGCTGAATTCGGGGCAGAATGGCGATTTCTTTTTTTTAGAGTACGTCGTTCTAAATATTGGGAGTCGGTTTCGCTTATTTCCGAAAATTGTGTCTCTTCCTCAGTCTCGTCATTTGAGGTTTGCTCTAAATCCATATTTAATAATTACAAAAATTAGAGTCAGTAATAAAATAATATCAATTTGAAAAAAAAAAAAAATAATAATAAATAAAAAAAGAAAAAATATATATGACCTATATATTAAAAAAAAAAAATTAATTAATCCTTAAAAATTAAATTATTTACATAAATATATACAATAAAATAAAAAGAACATTTTAGGAAGAAAAAAAAATTATAAAAGGAAAAAAGAGAAAAAAAAAAAAGAACTTCTATAGTCTCTATACGAACTGAGGACGGCTGGAAGCAGGTAGGTTGCCAGGCTGGCCGTGAAGTTGGTGATAAGAGCCAGAGGATTAAGTGCCTCGTGGCAGCCTTAACTCAGTACCACCTCGTAATTGAGCTAGTTATAAATTAAAACACACTCACCTCAGTGTTCGACATCGTTATCATGTCCAAATGTTCTTAATATCACCTTTTACAAAGACTGAAAACTGTTCATAACGATTCACAATAAATATAGAGTTACAATGATAGAGCGATATGAATTCAGTATTTCACTGTCGGCCATGACACCCATTTACCTAACGATTTTGATTTAATTTCCTATATCGATGTAAAATTTAATGGGCTTTATATCATGTAGGTTCCATTCTGATTGAAATAGTTTGACATGGCTTAAATGCCGATATTTTAAACGTTCTTCCTCTAAAGTACCTTTAATTTAATGAAACGGCAGTGGTCTCGAGACCTCTTGTAACATGTATATTGGAGTTTTAACATTGGCTAGATTCTCCACTCCCGTGCTGTATGCTTGAGGATAGTATATAGGTATGAGTGACTTTTTTACATATTCTTATTGATTTTTTTTTTTGTATATATGTATATTGTATTATTATTTTATAAATTTATTGTTTTGTATATATTGTGTGAATGTAGTATGAATGTTGGACTTTATCACTATTAAAAATGTCCTAATAAGGGCAGACTGTAATATTAATATTACTCAATAAAAATTGTTAATAAGAAGAAATTTTGTTTTTTTAGATTATATAAAAATAACTATATCTCCTTGTTACCATTGATAAAAAAAAAAAAAAAAAAAAAAAACCTGTACCAATACAACCCATGAAGGGTCTTGGGCTCAGTACATATAGAGATTCGTACTGTTTCTAGGCCAACGGCAGTGCAATGAGGTGATTAGGCCTTAATCACGCTCAGCCGCCAGGTTTTTCCCCAATTAATTTGGGTACCCACTTTATATAGGCTGGGTCTGCCCCAGGAGGGTCTCCATACCCTAGGGTCGCCCCCCGACTGAATTAACAGAATAAATAATATTCTGCCACAGCCGGGATTCGAACCCAGGACCCGGAGCACAGCAGACTAGTGCTCTATCCACTAGACCACGCCGCTCCCCTTAACACCATTTATAAAAATCAGGTAAATAAGTTGAACGAATTTGATATTCAACTAAAGGAGAAAAGTGCAAAAATATTTTAAGGGCCCTATTCCCTCTAGCAGACAGCATCATTATCAACAGCACAACGCCATCTAGTGGCAGTCAGAGGCAAGGACTCCTTGCCAAAAATTACAGGCAAAGGCGAGGTGAAAGTCGTGTGTTGTCTGCACCAGATTTTTTAAGACTGTTATTTGGACGCAAAGGACCTTAAAACGTGTGTTTTAGTGGAAAAACTAGGATTAGAAATTGATTGGTCTGCACTTAAAAGCGCATTTAAGATTCCTGATGAATAGTAACTAATCAAGAAGAAATAAAATAGCAGGTCGTATAATTTCCTCCTGCGACGTAATGAAAATTGCTTTAAGAACCTCAAGGTTGTTTCCTCAGCAAATAAATTAGATACTCATTTTTCTTTATGTTCATTTGTTTTCATCAGGTTTCAAGATCATTGATAAGATTTTGGTTCTTTATTAATTATAATTTTAATAGTTGTATGATATCTTGCCTATTCCTAGACTATAATTGTTCCAATTCGATCGGAATCTCTTCAGCGAATTTCCTTGTAGCAATTTCCTCTTTGAATGAGGGGCACCTCTTCTACCCCCTCTTAATCGTGTCCTTGAAATTTAAAATCTACACCAGCTTTATACGTTTCAGTCATCAAGGAAGAATTTCTTTGTATCAAATGTAATACAATTTACAACTGCCTGTAGTCAAATATATTCAAATACATCTACTAAAAGGCTCGATATACAGCTAATAGTATTTTTGGATTTATGGTAAACAATCTACGATAGTTGACAGCCCTTACTATCCTCTCCAATCCCATTTGTCTGCCATTTTTCTAATATTTCAGGATTAATAGATACATAGATATTTTTATTTATTTGTTTTGGGGGAATATATCCTCAAGCCTGGCTACATAAAGGCAATAACAATAATATTATTATAGTTTTAAGATAAGATTTTAAGATTTGGTCCGAACAGAGATGAGGCCATTGGGGAGTTTAGAAGGTTGCACAACGCGGAATTGCGGAACTTGTATCCTGTGAATATAATTGAGTTGATAGCTTCGCGAGACTCAAATGGGCGCGTAAAGTGGTTGGGCTCGGTGAGGAACGGATTGCAAGAAAGTTGGTACTCGCTGAACCGACTGGTAGGCGCCCGAAAGGCAGGCCGAAGCGTCGATGGGAGGATTGCGTTAAGGCTGATCTCGGGGGTTCGGCCTTGAACGGTGAACATTGGACGAGTCTGTGTAGGCGGGATTTGGTGGTATCGGCATCGAACCTTCGGGTTCGGTAAGCCTATTATTATTCAAAAAAACAAAAACTTAAAATTGTTACTAATTAAGAAAGACTAAAAATGTTTACTGATTAACAAAAGCTATAAAATTATTACTAGTTGAGAGAGAAAAAAATAAAATAAAATAAATTAAAAAAAAATACTGATTATGAAAGACTAAAACTAGTGAAGTGTTTAAAGAAAATAAATTAAATAAGAAATTATGTAGATAAACTTGAATTACAGAACTGTAATTTGAGGTGAAAAATATTCAAATATAAAGGTGAGGTTATCTCAGTATCAGTTTTTTGGTTAACAGGAAAGTAATTTTATTATTATCATCATGATCTCTTATTTATATAAGAGTCATTCCGTCAATGATTGTTTAAAAAATATTTTCTATTTTAATATCACATAAAACAAATTGGTTCAACATTTTTACTGCTAAATAAATGCATCTATGAAGCAGACTAAAGTAACATTATATCTAATTCTTGTACTAGTTAATGTTTTTATATATCCACAACAATTATTATCCAGGATAGAAATTAAATATATTTTTTTTTTACAAATTAAAATTAGAAATTCAATTTATTAATTATGTCTGCATAATTTTGACTTATTTTTTTAAAATCTATTTTGTAATTGACTGTATTTATTATATTTTTAATTATATAGATTGACACTAGTATCTTTCTATTTTTGTTTTTTTGTACGGTATAAAGGATTGGGACGTCGATTTCCTAAAGGTACTAAAGGACATTTTTTACGAAATTGATATTATCACATATTTATATTCTCCTCATTTAGTTTTATACGAATTAAATTCGATTGTATCTAATGAACACTAAGTCCTTTAAGAACACGATTTAGAAATAATATTAATTTCTTAAGATACTAATTACAAATTTAGTTTCGTTCTAAATCGTACTAAAACATTTCATTTCATAACTTTAATATGGTGTTATTAATATAGTAAAAAAAACAATCCTATATTCTAATGCGAAAAGAATCAAATTAGCTGGTTTAATAATATAATAACGAGAGATTTGGCGTATAGTACCTTTTGGAAGTCAACGTCTCAATTGAAGTATTGATTTATCACTGCGAAAGAGGAAGGATTGTCCAAAAGAAAACAGTTTCTAAGGGGACAGTTTCACAATTATTTTCAGGGCAGTGGATAATTAAAAGAAGTAGTGCGTTCCTTTAACCACGTATTTTATTTGTTTTTTCAAAAAAAAAGCAGCCGTTGGTTGGGATATTTAGGAGAAAGGTATATTTACTGGCTACCTCGGAGGAGTTTACAGCTTTTCCGCCTGGCACCTCACCCAGAAATAGAAGCATTTGTAAACAGGCTACTGAGATTGGAAGCCAAACCATCCCGCCTTTACTCAATTGATATGTCTCTCTCCTTCAGCCGCCAAAACATGTAATAAAACTCTGGTGTGCTCATCGCAACTTACAACCGTTGTTAAAATCAATCTAAGAACTATTAAATAAAGTTAGAGATGACAAAGTTAAAAATTGTATTGAGTTTCGTTAGAAACACGTGTCTCATTCAATAGAATCACTTAGTTTTATCCGCTTCTCATCATTCTCTATTACCTTTTACGATTTTGTGTAGAGATAACATTTTTACTTTCACTTACCTATATATGAAATATAGTAAGTGAATGTATTGTGATAGTGAAAATTTCGGAATTCCAGCTTTCAACGGTAATACACATGAGAGGGCGTCACAACAATGATTGTTGATTGTTGTGATGCCCTCTCAGCTCATTCATCACCCTGAAGAAGGCCTATAATTTAGGCCGAAACGTCGGCACCAATAAATTAAGTTTATACTTAATTGTGTGTTCTACTGACTGCACCCTGAACAACTTCTCCCATATATAACACAGCCAACCATGTCACTTCATGACAAATCTTTTAATATTGCTAAATTGTTGAATTCCTTATTAAATTTAATAATGGTCATTTTTTAATTTTTATCAATTAATTATTACACTTTAAACATTTTTTAAAATATCTATATTCTATTAAACATTTAATTAATTGAGTCTAATCCTGGCCTTGTGTTAAAATGTTCTAATAGAATATAGATATTTTAAAAATGTTAAAATTGTAATAATTAATAGATAAAAAAATGATCATTATTAAAATTAAAATAAGAAATTCAAGAATTTGACAATATATAAAGATTTGTTTTTATTGGATGACTAAAAATTCTGAAGATGATGGCGTACAGCCCCGAAACGTTAATTGTGTATAATGAAGAATAAATAATGATAGTTTAAAGAAGAGACTGTTCCTAAATAACCTAATTAAATATATAAACAACTTTTATTACTTTCACTTATAATGTAGTAAGGGAAAGTATTGCGATAGTGAACATTTTCGAATTCCAGTTTTAACGGAAATACACATTTTAGGGTCCCTGAGTCCGCAAAAAGGTCTGTGTGTGTGTGTGTGTAACTCTTCAGGCGGAAACGGTAGTCCTATGAGACTGAAATTTCATATTTAAGACAAATATACGCTCGAGACGTTACAAAATCTTTTTCATCAAAATCGGCTTACCAGAAGAGCTACTTTATACCATGCATTTTTCACCTTTTTTCGATTTTCTCATAACCGGTTCCAACGATTTTGTTTAAACTCACTATATCGATGTAAAATTTAATGGGTTTAATATCGTTTAGGTTTCATTCGGATTAAAATGGTTTGACAGGGCTTTAATGCCGATATTTTAAATTTTCTTCCCCTAAAGTACCTTTAATTTTGTAGATTGTTACCCCTGATGAAAAACAGGTAAATATATAAATTAAATGAATTTGATACCCAAATAAAGGAGAAAACTGAAAAAATACATTTTGAATGCATTTTTTTTGTTTTTGAGCATAACAACAGAAATATACATGTATGATATACCGTTGGAAAGCTTGAGATTTTAGAAAAAATATTATCTCATACACAAGCTTTTAAAAGTTAGTAGAGAGTGATAAAAAGCCGATAAAACTAAGTAATTTATTTAGATGATAATATAATCGATTTTTTAGCAATACACATGTTTCTATAGGAATTCAATTTAATTAATTATTTAATAATTTCGCTAATTTTTATCTCTAACTGTATTTGAAAATTCTTTAATTGATTTAAACAACGGGGGTAAGTGAAAGTCGGTGTTGCCCGCACCAGATTTTTTTTTGAACTACTAAACCTACTAACCCCCAATACCACTCAAATTTAAGGTATTGTATAGCTCTGTAAAGTAGTTTATTATAAGTATTTTCGTAGGAGGAATAGTTTCCGGGATATTGGCCTAAAAAGCTAAAAATTTAGACTGACATATCTAGTTTCTTATTGGCGTGTTTCTGTACCATCAAAAAACTTATATCACTCACTAATTCTACTATGTTATACATTCATCAATTTTAATGGGAAGAGGACCAGAGCATTATAATGAAATCAATCGAATAACATTAGTCTATCGTCAATATCTATAATGAAGAATATCGGTATGGAATCTAGTTATCAATTATCGTTAACCGCAATTGATGTTGGAATATATAGGACAAAGAGATGCCCTAAGAAGGGTAATGATGTGGATTTCGGGTCATCGACCTTTTGAACGGGCAGGCCCAAGGCAAGATTCTCATCTGCACATCTTCCACTCCCTCTGTACCAATATCAAATTATTTTTTTATTTATTATATGATGTCTCTATATATTTTTTTCCCAGCACACATGTGTAAATATATTCCTTTCCACGTGAAATTGTGCGCTCCAACAGCAAACATAGGTACACAGCTTAATCACGTTAAAATGAATTACCGCACCCCAAAAGAGATAAAAACATATTTTCTCTTGTTGAGAAACCTATATCATTGATATCACATGTAAATACCGTTAAAGTTAAATTTAAGGTTAAGGTATATTACTTATAGTTAATTATATAATTAGCTCCGACCATTCCTACTACACCTATACCGCACCCCAAAAGAGATAAAAACATATTTTCTCCAGTTGAGAAACCTATATCATTGATTTCACACGTAGGTAAAGTCAGTTAAGGTAAAGATATATTCATTATATGTTCGTACTCTAAGAAAGATTAAAACAAAGCAAGAATTGCTTTATAAGATTTGTCTTTTGTACCTCTAGACGGTCTGATGTATCCCACCTCTATGACCAGCTTTAATGGTTATTTCCCTCCATTCGAAGGGAATAATTCCTTGGATCGTTCCTTTATTAAATCATCAGCTCCAAGTATCCCTTCTACACCTATACCGCACCCCAAAAGAGATAAAAACATATTTTCTCCAGTTGAGAAACCTATATTGTTGTCACACGTAAATACATTCAGTTAAGGTGTATTAATTATATCTTAGTATTCGAGAAAAAATCTTAAATCAACAATCCCTTCTGCATCTATAACCTCCTGCCATTCAAATCCTCAACCCACTCCCAAGAAAAATGGGGCACAACAAACTTCCGCGAAATGTCATCGGGAGATTATTTTAAATTAATAAACGTAAAACATTTGTGAAACCTTGACTAGTAATCATAATAACAAAATTATACCTACGATTTCAACATTCTGAGTAATATACTTGCTAGTGATCACTGACAAGTGACTGCTACTTTATTATCATTAAGTTGATCATTTCGAAAATCATGAGCTTAAAGGACGGATGTAACTTGGCATAAGATAATGGACAATATTTGATTTCGTTAGAAGTGAAGAAATAAATATCTATCTTGTTTTTAGTTTTAAATTTAGAAGCTACCCTCTCCTGCGTTTGGAAGTGAACGTGAGACGTCGAAAATACGTCTTCATGCAGAATCCCACCATTAGTCACTTGCAACACCTAACGTATATGAATTTGTATATATATATATATATATATGTGTATATATACACACATACAAACACACACACACGTACACACATTTATATATATATATATATATATATATATATATATATATATATATATAAAACCTCTATGACGAGCTCTAGTGGTTATTTCCCTCCATTAGAACGCAATAATTCCTTGGATCGTTCCTTTATTAAATCATCAGCTCCAAGTATCCCTTTTACACCTATAACCTCTGTAATTCAAATCCTCCATCCACTCTCTGGAAAAAAAGGAGCTTTATACAACTTCCTATATGAGCGCTCTACTGGAATACTCTCCTCTCCAACATACGCCATGCCATACCCTCTCATTCAAATATATCTTTTTTCAATACTTTCTTGCTTCAAGAGCAGATGTTAATTAAACTGAGTGAAGTAATTAAATTGAAGTGAATAGTGTTTAGACATTTGAAAATCAATCGTGGTAAAATTTATTTTTTATTTTTATTGTTTTACATTATTTTTACATTAACTTACCTGTATATGAAATATATAATAAGGGAAAGTGTTGCGATCATGAAGATTTTCGAATTCCAGTTTTCAACGGAAATACACGATTAATACACATTAAATTCTACATCGATATTGCGAGTTTAATCAAAATAGTTAGAGCCGTATTTGAGAAAACCATATTTCATATATAGGTAAGTGAATGTGAAAATAGAGAGACTTTTGTCATGAAAATGATGGCAATAAAGCTATTATTATTAGAGACAGGAAGTTTGCTTCGCTCTGAAACTAAAATAAGGATAAAAATTATTTTTATGGCGGTGGGAATGAATAAGAGGTAGTCCCAGCTTCGTTTAATTTAGCGACGATCTTGGACCTTGACATGAGCACATGTTGGCTCTCCTCCAAAAAATAAACAAAAGAAAATCATAGGCCAAGCTTTCTTAGTGTGTTAATAGTACTCCGATTCTGCGCATAGCGAAATGACAAACTCGGGGAAAACCACCATTGACGACTTTGTCTATCATATTTAACCGTTCAACATTCTTGAGTTTATGATTTTTTATTTTCACTTACCCATATATATGAAATACACAGAAAGAGTAGTGATCGCGAAAATTTTCGGATTCCAGTTTCAATGACCCACTCCCGCGAAAATGTCTCTGTGTGTAACTGACAAGTCTGGGTCGAAGTCGTACGAAAGTGGTATCACATATTTAAGACTAGAATATACCTGGGATGATACAGCAAAGTTTCCAACAGGATCGGCAAACTAGAAAAGCCACATTTTAATATGCATTTTGCGCCTTTTTACGATTTTCTCAAAAACGGCTCAAACGATTCTGATTAAACTCTCTTTATTGAAATAAAATTTAATGGACTTTAATGTGGCGTATAGCACAGGAAAATCGACTTATTGCGCGTCTATGCCAAAGAAATCAAATGCTAGTGAAGGAAATTCAAGAACAATTACAAAATGCAGGTTCTACGATCTCTCAAACTACGATAATACTTTTATCATCATTATAGTTTTTGCTTCATTCGGAAATGAGCAAAATTATCGGAGTTTATAATTTTTTAACAATATTTATATATTTAGTCACCAAATTTATATTCTTGAACTCTGGTGTAGATTTTTAATCTTTATTAGATTCATTATTTTTCATCTGTGCCTTTGATGATATTTCTTTGTATAACGCGAAAATAAGATTTTTTCGGTGTTTGGAAATTCATATAAATAAAGGAACTATGTTCTCTAGATATAAATAGTTACAGCAAGTTGATAAATGACTAAACTACATAAGAAAAAATAATCAAAGCTAAGTCTCTTTTCCTTTATGAACTTCTAACTCGTCTGAAGTCCATTTTTTTATCTGTGCCATGTGAAGAAATATTTTTGTGTACAGTCTTTTTTAAGTTTATTTCAACTGACTTTTGGAGGGCACTGTAAGTAGAAAAAAAGAAGAAAATTAAACAGCAAATAGATTAATGACTATAATACATAAGAAAAACAATCAAAGCTGAGTATCTTTTCCTTTATAAACCTGATAAAAGACTTGTTTTTCATTTAATGAAATGGCTGCAGAATTAATAATATATGTAAGAATGCAGGAAAGGATATAGAATAACTGGTAAAAATATGAAAATAAAAAATGTTGAGTGGTAGGTCAACGGGGAGCCCGTGGCTGAGTGGCTAGCTCACTAATCTCTCATGCTATAGGTTATGAGTTCGAATCCCGGTGCCGGCGGGGCTTTTATAACGATGTAATTAAATGGAGATTCACTCACAGCCTCTTCCCCGGGCATGGGAGACCCGTCAGCCAAATGGTGGCCACTCACAAAATTAGGCGTAAGGAGTGATGTCCCTACACTACAAATTGCATCGTGAAACGCGAGCGTAATCTCACAGACAATTAAACCGCGAGGCGCAGTGCCTGCACGGCCTATCGCGCCACTGAAGAAGAAGAATGTATAGTCAGCACGATTTCTTGTGGATTGACCTATAATGCGTTTTTACCAATTGGATTTTCTCTATCTTTTACAGCTTCTAAAGTTTTGTTATTATCTTACATTCATTTAAGCATAAGTAAGTCATTCGAATGAGCGATTCTTTTAGGCTTAACAAATGACCAAGCCTTGAATGAGGTTAGTTTTGCTCCATTATTATCAAGAAACGCATGAAAGCAACAGTCATCAGGGAATTTACTTTTTTTCTCGGTTGTGATAAGTTTACATAATTCAAACTCGGTGTTTCACCACTGCAACGACAACTATTTGATGTGAATTTCGTAATGGAAAGTCAAAAATTAACATAACATCCTGAAACTCAAAAAAAAAAAAGGGAAAGTTGACTATTACAAAACGATTATATATGTTAATGGTTCCTTTAATTTTAAAATTGGATTGAAATAAACTCTATATTTTTGTTTTGTTTTTTCAAAATCCCACTGTTGCTTTTGTTTGTTTTCCTTAAAACGCCCAATAATAGGATCTGGGTTTGGAGGCGAGAATAGGGTTTCCCCGCTCCGATTTCAAGCGAACTATCAATTCTAGGGAATAACTTAGCTAATTTTGTACCGAACAATAGCGGAAAACTAATTCTTAAATTAAAAAAAAAAAAAAAAAAAACAAAAAAAAAACGAGGGAATTGTCATTTTAAAATACCAAGTAACATATTATATATTATGATTCTTTCAAAACAATTTTTTTTTTTCATTTCTTCAATTTTCACAGACTCATTAGAACGTTTTATTCTTTAATTTGTTTCATTTAAACTATTCAATCTCAGTCAAAATCTGGAGCGGGCGACACACAACTTTCACTTACCTCCGTTGTGAAAATCAATTTAAGAACTTTTAAATTAAGTTAGAGTTGAAAATGTTTAAAAAAAATCTGGTGCGGGCAACACACAACTTTCACTTAGCTCGGTTATTAAAATAAATTGAAGAATTATTAGTAAATAAAATTAAAGTTCAAATAGGTTTAAAAAATTATATTCCGTTTCGTTGGAAACATATGTTTTAGATTCAGTGAAACAAAAATTTTACGTACAAAAAACACTTAAATTTATGCCCTATTCGTCACTGAACAGAATGAAACCACCGTCATATTAAAACCCATTACATTTTACAATAGGGGTACTCACTACGTTTGCTATAAGCACATTTTTTGTGCTATTCAGCTAAACTTGCCGAGCAGGCTACTGTTGAAACTCGGCAAGTTTAGCTGAATAGCACAAAAAATGTGCTATAGCAAACGTAGTGAGTACCCCTTATATACACAGAATTAAATCAAAATCGTAAAATCCGTCTTTGAGAAAAGGTGCTAAGTGCATAGTATCAACTAGAACTTCTGGTTAGCTGATTTCAGTGAAAAACTTATTGTAACATCTTGAGCGCATATTGCCTTAGATATGAAATTTTAGTTATGTACGACTTTTTCTTTTTATGCTTGGCTTACCACAGATGTATTTCGGCAATAAATTGGAATTTTGGAAGAATAGCTTTTCTGTTTAAATTATTTAGCTTTCCAACGATATATTATACATCTTTATCACTGTTTTTATGTTAAAAAAACACAAAAATAGCATAGACAAATATTTTTGCACTTTTCTCCTTTAGCTGGATATCTTATTCGTTCAAATTATGCATTTATCCATTTTTTATCATTGCAAAAAAGATAATATAGCTATTTTTATAGAATCTACAAAATCAAAGGTACTTTAGAGGAAGAAAATTTAAAATATCAGCATTTAAGCACTGTCAGACTATTTCAATGAGTATGAAACCGACATCATATTAAACCCCATTACATTTTACTAAATAAATAAATCTATTTGTTTTCGGGCTAGCCCATACAAATGGTATAATATTTTACTATATATACAGATTTGAATCAAAATCGTTAAAGCCGTCTTTAAGAAAAAGTGCAAAGTGCATAGTATAAAGTAGAACTTATGGTCAGCTGATTTAGGTAAAAATCTTACTGTAACATCCAGAGCGTATATTGCCTTAAATATGAAATTTTGTGTACGACTTTTCTTTTTTATGCTAGGCTTACTACAAATGTATTTCATAAAAAATATTGTAATTTTGGAATAATAGCTTTTTGTTTAAAATTTTTAGCTTTCTAACGATATATTATACATCTTTATTACTGTTTTTATGTTAAAAAAACACTAAAATTACATAGGAAAATATCTTTGGTCTCCTTTTTGTTGGGTATCTTATTCGGTCAAATCATATATTTATCCATTTTTTATCAGTGCAAAAAGTACGATATAGTTATTTTTATAGAATCTACAAAATTAAAGGTACTTTAGAGGAAGAAAATAAAATATCAGCATTTAAGCACTGTCAGACTATTTCAATGAGTATGAAACCGACATCATATTAAATTTTGCATTGATATAGAGAGTTTAATCAATATCGCTAAAGCCGTTTTTGAGAAAACCGTAAAAAGGTGCAAAATGTATGGAATAAAGTGGCTCTTCTGGTTGGCCAATTTTGATGGAAAAGTTGCTGACGCTCTTGAAATATGAAATTTCAGTTTGATACAACGTATCGTTTTCGCGCTTGATTTACCTCATACACAGACGCGCACACACACATAATTTTTTGTGGGACTTGGTTATTTGGATTCGGGGAGCCCTAAAACTAGTATTTCCGTTGAAAACTGGAACTTAAAAAATTTTCACGATCGCAATACTTACCCTTCATATATAGGTAAGTGAAAGAAAAGATTCTTTTTATAAATAAGATGTTGGCTAAGAACGAATGCTTATGTTGTAGCTCGTTGCCTCACCTCTGTCTCCTTCCAACCCTTCGCATTAATCAGCCATTTAGAAGAGTCATTCCAGAGATACTGGTTGACTTCCTTTAATAACCGAGTTTTCTGGTAAGGATCAAGGATTATGACGACATTTATGCTTTTTTTTAAAAAATCAAGTTTAATTGTACCAGAATAACCTACCCTTTGTTGATCTTGGAGCAGAATTTGTAAGTTACCTGACAGTTGTAAGCCTACATATATTTACTAATATTCAAATTGATACGATAACATTTCTTATTGAAAGTGTAAATAGCAGGCAACCATAGTAATTCTAACTGAAAGTTATACTTTTTCGTTATAGCGAAGCGACTACCATACAAAGAATTCGTCTTTGATATCGAAAGGAATATGATTCCATCCCAAACAGTTCTTAATTTTATTTATACGTTCGATTTCTGTGAATGGCCACCAGTTGGCTGAAGGGTCTTACAGGGGAGAGGCTACCTTTGGCGTGGTAAGCTAGCGCGCTGGCCATTCAGTCACGGCCTTCCCTAAGATTTAATTCTAAAACATGAAATTGAAACAACATATCAGGGTATAAAATGAATTATAAGTATAGAATAATTTTTTATTTTTTTTGAGTCTATACAAAAAAATAATATTTACAGAAAAGATAAAATAATACATTTCTAAAACAGTCATAAAACTGGTGACTCTGTATGGGACATAGGGTATTTAAAAACATGGAATCCGTACTGAGACCAAAAAGAAAGATTCAGAGGTTTATTAATACAAGAGCCGAGAAAAGTAGGGAAAGAATATCCATTAAAAAGGCACGATGAACTCCATGAACGTATTGAAAATAATCGATGAGGGAAAAGAAATTAAACTTTAAGGTCATATAAAAAGAATTAATTATAATAGATTGAACATAAAAATATTTGACAAAGTAATGGGATTGAAGAATAAAAAAGGCTATTCAGAACAAATAAAAGAAGTTAAAAAATTGGGCATCAGAGATGAAGATTATTAAGATGGGAATCGATTTAGGAAAATAGTGAAAAATACAAAGCTTCTTGAAGCGGAGAAGAAGCAAGAAAGTAAATTCCATTCCGAAGAAATGGGGAAAAAAAAGGGAAATGGGAGAAAAAATAACTCCTAAAAATGGTACGCGTGGTACATAGTACTATATCGCAATAAATAATAAATATAAATATATATATATATATATATATATATATATATATATATATATATATATATATATATACATAAATATTACATGACGGAATATGTGTAAGCATCGTATGTGTCAAAAACAATAGCAGCATCAAGGATCATTGAAACTGAAAAAAAATAGAACGAAAAAGTATCAGAAAAATATAAAAAAACATACTTTTAGGACATTTAAAAAATACAGTTTTTTTCGTAAACCACGCAAGATTTCTTCTGAACATTTCAATTAATCTCGTTGCATTGATTCAATTTAATACATGCGTATCTAAGTAATATGTATGTTATACCTACTTATGTGTAACTACATTGGGGACAGTCCAAACTTGATTTAAAATATCTAGTTAGTAACTTGATTTTAACGTATATTTGGATTCTGCACAGTTTTCGTCGATGTCATAGTAAGCTTATGATTTTTTAAAATAGCGATCAATATAACATTAATAAAACTCTGATCCCAAATTATTATTATTTTTTTATAAATTTTTTAATTAAATCATTTTTTTACCTATATCATACCAATAATTGTATTATAGAAAAATGTAAGACCAGACAGAGGCCGGTGATTATGCTGGTTTGGCATTTCCGCTCCCAACTGATGTCCGCGGTCATTAATTATGCAAATCATCGAGAATGGACGTCCACTTTTGAGGCCATCTTCCCAGGCAGATGATGAAGAGGCAATTAGATCACTCGTCACAGGGAAATTGTTGCGAGAAGGGAGTGAGCCATGGCAACGATGAAGGCAGGGCGGGACCACTTCACATATCCTAGTCAATTCCATTTGTTGAGTAGCAGTTTTTGAATAACTGTCAAAGCGATAATGAAGCATCAGATCTCGATGGGCAAGGAGCAAAACAGTTTTATAACGCAACATTATCCTAACTGTTGTTTGATCCAAGGTGAACCACATGTCTCTTGTATTGGCCTTAAGCAAATAGACTTTTCCTCCGCACCTGCATAAGCAACTTGCTTGAGACAAGTTTGACGCGTGTCCTTTACAATTGTTAATAATACTGCCAAAGTTTACATGAGCATGAGGGCATATTACGTATACGTTAAATTAGCTATATAAGATACATACAAAAGGTGTCAAGCAAATCAGCTCAAAGAGATTCCCTGACTTTTCCACATAGTAAATAAGTCTTTAACCTGGCCAATTCTCGGTGAAAATCGACAAAACAAAGAATAGTTATAATTAATTTGGCATACTAGATTACAAATATGTACAATGACTAATTATTTTACGGTAAGATTCAACTGTATCTACCCGACACCAGCTGAAATTGTAGTTGTTTAAGTTGACTTACAAATGAATTATGATGAACTTGAATACTGCTGATTGTAATAATCAATATTTACAAATTTGACTACACATTACAACAAATTTATTTAAAAATTATTTACAATAAATATATCTAATAAACTTTAAAAGCTTTTCTTTAATGTTTGAGTCTAGAAGTAGTTTGAGTAGGTATATTGGAACTTTTGTCTGAGTGAAAAAGAAACGATGTTATCTAGGGACCATTTTCCCTGACCAAAGTACAAATTTCCTGAATTTTTACGTTTTTAAAATTCCTGACTTTTCTCGGTTTTCCCTGTTGCTAGACACCCTGATATAGTTAGATAAGGATTGAGATTTTTAAAATTTTCAAATTCAACTTTTCACCGGGAATACACGTTTTAGAGTCAGTCTATAACGAAAACGAAAAGTCGTACGAAACTCAATTTCATATTTATGCCAACTATACGCCCGAGATGATTCAGCAACTTTTCCATTGAATCCGGCTAACCAGAAAAGCCACTTTATGCCATGCATTATGCGACTTTTTAAGATTTTTTCAAAAACGGCTCTATTTTGATTATACCCGCTATGTCGATGTAAAATTTAATGGGATTTAATATAATGTAGGTTTCATTCATTCTGATATTCTGAGAGGGCTTAAATATCGATATTTTAAATTTCCTTCTTTCGTTTATTTTTTAATACACATGATTCTCGGGATTATATTTATAAGTGGGATGTTGGCTAAGACTGAATGCTCATCTCGTAGGCTCGTTGCCTCACCTCTGTCTCCCTCCAACCCTTCGCATTAATTGGCCATTTAGAGGAGTCATTCCAGAGCTACTAGTTCACTTCCTTCAATAAAACTGTGTCCTTCAATACTTTTTTGTTTTAATTTTATTTGAATAAGAGATAATACAATCTACCACCTCCTGGGACGATGAGTATTACAACTAGGAGAAATCATTCATCCTATATGTACATTGTAAATACAAAATAAAATAAATAATTACAAGAATAATTAATAAAAAATAAACGAAGAAGAAAACAATATGTATAAAGAAAAAAATAACAACCTTGATCACATTCATAATAGTTTCCTTCAATAAAACCGAAACATCATATTTTAGAAATATTTATGCCTGAGATGTTACAGCGACGGCTTTGAAAAACATCTTGGTTTTTGACTATAATCTTCAAATATTTTCATACCAAAATTATCTTTTTATATTACTGTTTGTTTCCATATTTTATTAGTGTAATTTTATTTTTAATCGTATTGGTTTATTTTGTTTTATCTTAGCTCTGATAAAAACCTACAACGTAGGCCGAACCGTCGCACAGTGGGCAAAATCGCCAATTTACGTGGACAAAAGTCAAGTCAAAAGTTTGGAATTTTCCAGTGCCTCACCTTTTCATTATTAGTTGGCAAGACCCTCAATACTAATATTTCTCGCCATACCGTGTTCACAAATAAATAGTAGATGAGTGAATCATTCCTGTTCACACAAATGCCTAATAACTGGCAGTGGGATTATCTTTATTCGAGGGCCATTTATTGTGTTCAAGGTGTGTTTAGCGCAAAGTCTTTTTGATTTTATTTAACAACGGACATTGCTGAGACAGGTAAGACATTATATTTCCAAACTCGTTATTGAATATACATTGCAATCTCACAGGTAGAGTTAATTTAGCAATTTGTAAATGTATGCCCATATTCAATAACGTTAACTATATAATCCCCTAGTTACCCCAAGAATTTTTTTTTAGGATTTGTTTCATCAATCCGTATAGTTTTTAGATATTACAAATAATTTTTACAAATTTTTTTTACAACTCCGATCCATAATTAGATTTTTTATATTATTTTTACCGTATTCTGGGACTTCAAACGTAAAATATAAGGAAGTTTTAGATTTTAACAAATAAATTTGATGTTTGACCAATGTGCTTTCGCCAATCGTGTCAAAAAAATAATTAGTTATTACATTTTGTCTTATGTATTTTTCGTAATCTGGGACCCCAAAGGTTAAATATAGACAAGTTTCAGAATTTTGTCCACCTAAATCGGTCATATTGTCCACTGTGTTAACAAATTAAATACGTTTGTCTTATTTGAGTGTTTTCTTGATGACCGCACACCCAACCAACTTCTCCATAATTTAATTATATTAACTTGAAGAATTTCCGATCACTCAAGAGAGATAAGCAATACTCATGTTAATAATATATTAAGTATAGCAGCAGTTAATAAATATTTGAGGTTATGTGCGGCCCAGAACCCCGTGCAAGTCATCCAGCTAATAGCTATGCTATATAAAGTAATTCCTCTTTTAGACTCCTCATCCACCCTCAATCCCCTTTTAAGCACTTATAGCATATAAATAGTTAAATAAGGGTGCTTTACCCTAAAGCGTTTTCCCTCCATAGCTAAAACCATAGCTGTTGATCTTTACGATGGACCATAACCGTTTATGGGAATAGGGAATGGAGGATGCAATGGTTTGCCCCTACGTTACCACTGGACACGAGATGTTTTCCACTAATCCTTATCACTTTATTATTCTTTTAATAATATAAATCCAGTTCTCTGTTAAGTAATGAATTTGTTTAGTCTTGGTCAAAACGATATAATAATAATTCTTTAAACAGAATTGGAGGCTGATTTATACTTCACCACTCTTTTATTAAAAATCAATGCACAACGTTTCGGCTAAAATGCCATTGTCAGGTGCAAAGGGACAAATTTATCTGTAAGTACAAAATATTATCAACAATCACAAATAATCAATCTAACAGTTTATCAAACAGCCTCCAATTTTATTCATAGAATTTGACCTTCACCTTAAAGAATTTACTACTTAATAATTCTTTATTTATTCTGGGGCAAGTCCCTTTTTTTAAGTTTTTTATTTAAACATATTTATTGATATTTACAACTGTATTTTAATACACATAGTAAATAATGTATGTATATAGTAAATGTATGGACATAGTAACTGACATGAAATACATATAGAGTTGCTACCCATTGGCACCAATCTATAAAGTGGACTTAAGACTGTAGTCTTAGAATGAAATAATTGAAAACAATAGAACTTAATTAATAATATGACCAAATAAAATAACTCAAAAGTTAAATCCCAATAAAAATGTACAAACAAGAAAAATAAATGTATGTTAACATAAACAAAAGATATAATGAAATTATAATACGATTTAAAAAGAAAAAAAAATAGAATAGAATAGAAAATATATTTTATTCTGGGACTGGGTCCCACAAGAGTAACAGCTTTTTACAGTTGAGGTATATATGTCTGGCCAACAGACAGAAGCAACATATTTAATTACTAATTACACTAAAAAAAATATGTATACAATGATAAAATTAAATAAAATAAAAAAAATTCTTAGAAAATATTGTGTTGAACAGGCTTAAAAAATAAATTAATAGATAACAACTTTTAAATATAGACAATAAACAAATATCTTCTTTTAAAGTGCGATCTCAGGAATCTAAATATCACATTTTTTAAGAGTCTTTTTGGGATAGTAAAAGTTGGGATTTGAATGAGGAAAGAGTGGCAGCATGGCGGATATGAGTAGGTAGAGAATTCCAGAAAGTAGAGGAGCGGACATATATATACACACATAAGGAAATTATTGTACATTTCTTCTGAGTGTTTGTAAAATAATATATAATTTAATCTTACATCTTTGAAAAAAAAATTAAACAATATTTGCTGTTAATATACCTGAGAAAATAAATATTGAATAAATAAATAAACGTGTCTGTCTGCTCTATCTGTAGATTTTCCCTGATATATACTCACCTAATTACTAAGGATATCCTATTGTTACGAGTCAATAAGAAAGAAAATTAAAGGATAAAGAGGTTTTAGAACAAAGGGGATTTCCAGCGACGTGTTTTCAAGTACTAAAAGAATATGCGGTCAGAAGAACAAAAACTAGGAATATGACTTGGAGTTGCGTTTCAGGGATGGGCAGGGGAGGGGAGGGGTTAACTCTGCATTAAATCCCCCGCCCTAACTCCCTGGCCCTAAAAAGGCAATGCAGAAGTGAATTAAAAAAAACAAGCCCCTACCGTTTAATAACATCCTGAATTGCGGTTAGGTCTCTCGCGGCCCAGGCCTCAGAAAGCCGTTATCGTTTCAAGCCAAGAATTTATATTTCAATTGTGCATATTATGTATTCATTTGGAGATGAAAATAAATAGTTAAAGAATTAATTATAGCGGTTCTGAATAAGCTAACTTTTTTTATCAACTTAAATAAACTTTTTGCTTTGTTAACCTAAATAATTACCGTATATATGTAATTGATTACATATTTAATAACAATTGAAGAACATTTAAAGTCCTCGATTACGGCTGAGATGTAATTATAAAAGGTAATACAAAGGAATGATTCTTACACCATCGACACTCTTTACAGAATTCATAAAATAACATATTTCTTTTAATCTGTGTCAATAATATAGATCTAAAGACTGTGAAACATGAGATTAATCGGGAGCAGTTTTCTAGGATAAGGTAGGTTGAGCATGGAAACGGTAAGTGGAAAGTTATATCTACAGCTGGCAGAAAGTTGCGTAGACACCTCGCACCAAAGAAAGGCAACTACATAACAGAGGTGGAGAAAGTGAACTATGGACTACATTACGGTCGGCACTAATCGTTAACTGTCGTCTAGCATTCTTTTCCGAATCAAGTTACTAAGTTTTTTTTTTAAATAGTAGGACCAAACTCTTCAATCCCACATCCGAGACTTTGAAGTATGGTGCCAGAATTGGAGTATTAAAATTAATTCTAACAAATCCCACTAAATAATCTTTACCTTTCGTTGTAAACCAATGATTCCCTGCCCTACAGTATCTTTTAATGACACTCCACTAGTCTCTGTAAAACAGATTTGATACCCAGGACTCCACCTTGACAAACGTCAAACTTGGAATCCCCATACAAGACTGAAATGACAAGAAACTGCCCGACTACTTCAACACTTACTGGACAAACGGTCAAAGCTTCCTCTTAACTACAATAGGCTCATCTACATGACTATCATAACACTATTCTGGACTTACAGGGTGGAGCTATGGGGCTCTACTAAACCATCGTATTCTTCTCGTTTCCATCCTTACAATCCAAAATCCTTCGTAAAATCCTTAACGCTCCTTACTTTGTCCCGAATAAGCTCATCCATAAAGACCTTAATGTTCCATATGTTACTGAATTAACCCGAACCAGGTATCAATCATTCCATGAAAAACTCCATTTTCACTCTAATCCACTAGTTTATATCCCATCATCCTCTCCGATTCCTAAAAATCCTCCGAGGCGTCTGAAGAAAATATGGCCCCGAGACCTTCTTGTTTAGAATATTTTTAGAGTGGTGCCAATAGGTAGCGTCTCTACATGTATATCATGTCAGTTTACTATGTTCATCACATTTACTTGATGTATATACTACAGTTGTAAATATCAATAAATATGCTAAAAAAATAGTAGGAATATTCTTTTTGTATTTATATTTTATTGAATTGTACAACTGTATATAACAAATACAACCAGTAAATTTGCTGAATTATATATAATGAAGGGCGTGAAAAGACTTGCGAAGAAACTAAATAAACTTTGAAATGCTTTGAAATAAACTGGGTAGCTTCTTCACGTGTCTATTCATGCCTATTATTGTAAAATATTACTTATTGTTTTTATAAATACAGTTGCTAAAAAACAATAAAATATGAAGAAAAAGATTGAGGTTATAGGTAAGTGAAAATAAAAATTACTAGGTATTTAATTTTATCGTATTAAATACAAACGTATTCGTTTTGTAAACGGATTCTCCATTTTCTGCAAGGGGTGAGGGAAAGGATAATGCCAGAGTTAAAAGCCCCTCGGCATTGAGACGGGAAGATACAATTATTTTTTTCTAGCGCGAGAACTATTTACACGCGTTAGCCCATTTTGTCTCTCCACTCCCTAACTTTTCTTTTTACTACAACACTAACTATGATTAAAAAAAATTTGGAGATATACACGAAAAACTTTTAAAAAGTCGGTTTTATCTAGTTTTCCTTCTCATCCCTACAATAATTGATCCGAGAAATTGTGGAGATTTTTACTAGTTTACGAGAATGAAAGTGAAAATTTTTAGTTTTTTTTTTTTCACATAAAGGCCACTGTACTAATGAATTTTTTTAAAAGATAACATTGTAAAGTTGTTAACTAACCCTCGTGCTATTCAATCTTGTAAAGTCTACTAGACATATTAAAAAATCCTTTGGGATAATAGGGAACTGGATCATTGCAGTGACAATTAGAAGCATGAATTGAATGGATATGATGTCACCGTGTCGACATTCATTCAGGGAAATATCTCGTGCTCATTCATTGACTGGGGGGAGGGGACAGCTGAATAGTGGAGCTTAGCGTCAGACACACAATAACTCTCATTAATTTTTTCTTCTTCTATTATTAGACGGGAAACTGCCGATTAATTTATTTAAAAAATTTTGAAGTTAACAATTGCATCCTACGCACCACCTATTTTCCTCTGTTATGGAAACATTCCACTATCATTCTTTGTCTAAAACCAGGCAAACCTTCCAACAACACTTCATCCTACAGGCCTATTAGTCTACTCCCCATCCTCTCAAAAATCTTCGAAAGGCTTCTTCTTAAACGTATCCTACCCATATTAGAATCTCAAAATCTTCCTTCCCATCAGTTTGGATTCCGTCCTCAGCATTCCACAGTTCAACAGGGGCTCCGAGTTGTAGACCATATTTCCTCAGCTCTTGAATGCAAAGAGTATTGTTCTGGTGCGTTTCTGGACATTGCGCAAGCTTTTGACCGGGTATGGCACACTGGATTACTCTTCAAGCTGAAAACCCATTTACCCCAGTCTCTATACCTCATTCTCCGATCCTATCTCTCAAACCGTTCCTTCCGCGTTCGCTGTGGTGTAGAATTTTCTAACCTTTATCCCGTTGAGGCCGGTGTTCCTCAAGGCAGCGTCTTGGGACCCGTCCTCTACATCCTTTACACTGCTGATATTCCTACACATCCTGATACCTTTCTGGCAACTTTTGCAGACGACACCGCCATCCTATCATCCAGTTCCAATCCTGAAACAGCATCCTTAAACCTGCAAAGACACCTTTCTCTTATCGAAGACTGGTGTAATGCTTGGCGCATTAAGGTGAACGAAGCCAAATGCAAACACGTAACCTTCATTCTTCGACGAAACTCCTGTCCGCCAGTTTACTTCAATTCCATTCCAATTCCTCCTTCAGATACAGTCCGGTATCTTGGCTTACTATTAGACAAAAGATTGACTTGGAACCCACATACAAGACTTAAAAGACAAGAACTCAACCGACGATTCGGACAGTTATACCGACTACTCAACAGAAAATCTGAACTTACAGCTGACAACAAATTATTAATCTACAAGACAATACTGAAGCCCATTTGGACCTACGGACTTGAACTGTGGGGGACAGCTAAACGTACTAACATCAAACGCATTCAATCCTTTCAATCCAAAGTCCTCCGTACAATAGTAAATGCTCCTTATTATGTCTCCAACTATACCTTGCACCACGACCTTAATGTTCCATTTATTTCAGACCTAATTCCATCCAAATTTTCCAAATTCCACCAGAACCTATTTCATCATCCTAATCCTCTAGCTCAATCCCTATCCAGCTCCACTCATCCATACAACCCACCTAGAAGGTTGAAACGGCAGTGGCCCCGCGACCTGTTGTAAATACATTGGAGTTCTAGCACTGGCTAGATTCTCCACTCAATGTGATGTACGTATGAGTGTGTGTATGTGTATATAGGTATAAGTGAATTCTTGACTATTGTATTGATTCATTATTGTGTATATATTTTATTGTAATTTTATTCCGTGTAAATATTGTATGAATGTAGTATGTATGATATCTTTCAGCACTACTATTAATGTCCAAATTGGGACAGATTGTAATTTTACTGAATAAAAAATTGTTGTTGTTAAAAAAAAGAAGTTAACAATATGCATGTGCAGGCCTACTGATATTAACTACCTCTTCGATCTGAGCATTTTAATTAATATAGGCTTCTCTCCAGTAATTGGAAAATGCTCAAACGAGATCTTCGAATAAACAATTCGAACAAATTCCTCATCTGAACCATCATTAAACATCAACGGAATTTTCAATATATGATTGAACCCTGGTTTACAAGATATTCTTTCAAAATTATACTCGATATTCAGAGAGGATATTATTTTAAAATAAGACCAGTTGACAATCAAAAACATAAAAAGAAAACATTTCTGACTGATATATATATATATATATATATATATATATATATATATATATATATATATATATATATATTTATCATATCTAATTTTCATAGTAAGAATGATAATTTGATTCTAAAACAAGCAATATTGGGTTGTCCAATAAGTCCGTAGCGTTTTTTTTCCTGGTGATTAAAATAAAAACTGCAGATTATTGTAAATATTTTTATTCAATTATATATCACCGTTTTTGATCTATTACATGTTCCCATCTTTCAGATATTTTTATGGATTTTGGTTCATAATCAACAGTTGAAGGACGACCCGAGGGCTTTGCGTCTTCCAAGTCAAGATTTCCGGTTCTGAGACGAGCAAACCTCTTACGGACTTCACTTTCTCCTAAGGAAACGTCGCCATACACACTGTAAGCTTTGTTAACCGTCTGTCCAGCGGATTTCTCTTTCCGGAGATAAAAAATCATTAAATTACGAAAATGAATGTGTTTCTCTTCCATTTTGTGCTAGCAAAATACCACTTCAAGATAAGAAATCTCGATTGAAACTGATGAATAAAAGACCTTGACTAATCCTTTTTTAATACAAGTGTACGTTATTGCTAAATTAAACATGATTCTAAAAACACAGAGAGAATTAAATTGAAATATTGAAAAACGCTAACTACTTATTTTACAACCCGATAATAAAGGAGAGAGAGGAACTTTGTTCTTTTCTCTCTTCTGGGATATATTTTATTTTATCTTATCAGAAATGGTGTTATGAATATAATTTAATATGGAGCTAGACATTAAATAAACAATATATAATAGCCAATAAAATGTAAGATAAAAAAAGAAATATATAATTTAATCAATAATTTTTATAATTAATTATTTTATTCCCTACGTAATTTTAAAATAAATATGTAGTAAAAGTGATGAATGAAAATGATAGATAATCCAGCATAGATATAATAATACAATAATATTTTAATATTTGATATAACAAAAATACAATGATAAAATATAATGAAGATATTCTGTTCATTTTTTTTTTTTTTTTTTTTTTTCAGTCTCAAACATATTTCAATATTTAATCAAAATACTAGGTCTTTTATGCAAATATTTGAATTTCAGTGGTGTTTTGAGATATTATTCATAAGAGTAATAAAACAGAGAAATTAAAAAGGTGATAATTTAAATAATACCAAGAAAATATGTTAAATGAAATGTTGGTCAAATATTTTATTATGTTCCAATAATTCTCAGATTAATATAAATGTAGTTTCTACAGAGATAACTAAATTTTTATTCAACATTTTTTTTTTTTAATTTGAACCATAAACACTTTTTTTTTTAATTCAAAGACGGGAAAATATAAAACAGAAAACCCAATTTTTTTTTCAAGTATAAAATACGGAACTGCCCATTCCAACAAAGACACATATGGGACTGTTCTCAAATATTAATTCCCGAATTCCTGTCTAAAGCCAATGTCAGGTTATGGGATCTCAACTGAGTCTTCTGCGGTTTTCTGTTCAATAAATAATTTTATAAAATCTTATAACAGAAAATATTTCTCATATAAAAAACGATATTTAAATCATATTCAGATTTCAAATTTTTTTTTGGTTTTATAGAATAAAATTATATTTTTTTAAAAAGTAATCAGTGATTTGTGAGCTTACCCAGGGTAAAGAAAATCATGACGTAGAGCATACCTGAAAAAAATAATAAAAATATTAATAATCATAAATAACTAGAACAATCTGCAATTAAGAATAAGACACGATAAGTAAGATCAGGTAAATGCCATTAAGGAAAGAAACTGTAGCTTTAGGTTTTAGTTCGTGCATAATTTGCAAATTTTAATAAAAAAAAAAAAAAAGATCCTTAACTAATTAACCTTAACATTAATAACGATAAATTGATCAATAATAAAAATAAACCAAAAATTGATAAAAAATATAAACAATAAATAGTAAAACCTGAACAAAAAAATATAACAGATTTTTACCAGAATGAAAATAATAAAAAAAGGTAATAATAACGATGCAATAGATATAGAGATGATAACAGGAATAAATAGAAAAAGATATCAATATCAAAAAATGTCATCTATCCAAAGAAATTAAGAGAACATTTGTTGAGTGAGATTCACCACAGATGAAATCAGGACTATATAACTATAATAAACTAAGTAATCACTTATCAAACATTAAAGATCCCATTTTACCTAATAAAAAACTAAATGTTATTTATAAAATAAATTGTGATAAGATATACATAGGAGAGACCTCTAAAAAGATCACAAGTGTGAAACAACACATTAATAATTGCAAAAATAGTAAAAATATAAACACTACAGCATTGGCACAACACAGTATTCAGCTTAATCACCAATTTGATTTTGAAAAACCTTCAATTTTGGAAATAAAGAAAAATAGTTTTAATAGAAAAACAATCGAATCTATATATATAAACAAAAATATAAAAGGTACCATAAATTATAAAACAGATTCAAAGCACCTTAGTTCACACTATGCAAATGCGATAGGGAAATTAAAATTATAAACCGTACCTTATTGACCTATATTTAATAATAAATCAGTGTGTACTTTCTGCAGTAAAAAAAAAAAAAAATGTTTTTCTCTTCTTTAGTTTGTTATCAAATTCGTTCAACTTAAATGTTCACTCGTTATTTACGAACGCTAATAAATTTTTCCAATATTTGAGCTTCGATAGAAGCATGTGGTTCATTAAATAATCTATTAAATTATTATCTGCAACAATAAGTTAGTTTTATCAGTTTTTCATCACTCTCCATTAACTTTTAAGATTTTATGTATAAGATAAAATTATTTTGTTCTGAAATCTTTAGCTTCCCAACGGTATATTATCCAGATGATATTATAATATTAATGTTCTTATGTCCAAAAGCACAAAAATTGCATTAAAACTATAATTTTGCTCTTTTTTCTTTTGAAATCAGCTGAAATTATAGTTGTTTAAGTTGACTTACCAATGAATTATGATGAGCTTGAATACTGCTGTTAGTAATAATCAATATGTACAAATCTGACTACAAATTTGTTTACCAATTTTTTACAATCAACATATTTTCCCTGACCAAAGAACAAATTTCCTGACTTTTTCATATGTTTTTAAAATCCCTGAGTTTTCCCGGTTTTCCCTGTTGGTAGACACCCTGCATTTGTTTGATATTCATGTAATATGTATGCGTATAAAGTAATATGCTTGTATGAGTTTAAACACATATAATTCATACATATATACAGTTTATAACTCGCAATTAAGGAGCATTAATGATTCCTTTTAAAACTTTATCTCGGGTTCTATAGAAGTTGGCAGGCGACTGATGTACACCTGGGAAACGACCACGAAACTCTCACGAAACTTGGCAGGAAGGGCCTCCAACAGGGGAAATCATAAATGGATTAAAACAGTGGTTTCTAACAAAAATTTCTCGTGTGTAATTAATGCCAGCAATAGGAACTTCTGACGATAATTCACCATTGATTTATGCAGACGTTATAATATTTGAGTAGGAGATAGAGGTTGTTTGTTCCCAAGCCCGATACAGAGGCAAAGCCAGCTGACCAGCCAAGATATTTTTATCTCACTCAAATTGATAATCTTTATTTACGGTTGATGCGGACGGTTCATGTACTGCAAAAGGAAGTCGGGCCAGTTATTCCTCTTCGTATCTAGAGCCAATTATCTCACATGACATTACATATGTATGTACGCATTAATGAAACAGAACTATAATTGTAATAAAAGAATTGTATTTATCGATTGGAAATAACTAGTATGTTATAAATGAAAATAAGCATTCGATGTTTATAATTTATGCAGTATGACTTCTATTCAGTACATTAAAAGTTGGAATCAACATACTTAAAATTTTTAGATATGAAAAAATTAAGAATAATATTAATTAATACTGTTTGTGAACTAAAATATGCGAATAGGTTGAACCTACGTCACACTTTGGTCGCATACTTCGAAGGATGATTAACGCCTTAAGGTTTTCGAGAATAAGGTGCAAAGTAAAATATTTGGTCCAAAGAGAGATGAAGCCACAGAGAAGTTCAAAAGGCGGCGACTCAAATGGGCGAGTTAAGCTGTTAGGCTCAGTAAAGAACGAATTCTGAAAAAAATTGTATGCGCTGGACCGACTAGTAGGCATTTTGGTAGAATTGTGTTAGGTCTAGTCTGGGAGGCTTAGGCTTGAACGGTGTTCATTGGACGAATCTGTGTAGGCAACATTCGGTCGTATCGGCTTCGTGTTTGGCAAGCCTATTATTATTAATTAATACATTTTAAGGTAATCCAAGGGAAAGCCCGTGGCTGAGTGGCTAGCGCCAAAGGTTGTGAGTTCGAATCGCAATCCCGGAGAGACTTTCTCAAACATTTAAATTAATTGGGATTCACTCACAGTCTCTCCTCCAGGTATGTGAGACATAAGGCGTAGGGAGTGCTAACCCTAAACTACAAAATTCATCGCGAAACACGAGTGTATTTTCACAGAATAATACACCGCGCGAAAAAGTCCTACACGGCCGGTCGCGCCACTGGAAGAAGAAGAGTACATATTCAAATGGACCCTGTATTTTTTTTTTTTTTTTTTTACCCTTTACCTCGGTATCAACATCGGACAAATGTTTCTCTTCACCGAAGACCGAGATGGTTCAGTGAGTGAGAGATTAACCCAGTAAGGGAGTGAGGTAGTGATGAACCTAGTTGGAGAGTGATGATCCGAATGAGGGAGTGATGAAGAGATGATTCGAGTGACAACTCCAGCTCTGGGGTGTGGAGTGTGTTCCGATGACTGCTACGAAAACTTCGCGGGACTTATTTTCTCTGTTTTGTTCTCCATAATTCAGCAATTACGAAGTCGGTCTGCTGTAGCTTCCTCCGTTGGGCGAAATATGTATCTCAAAATCTCTAAACGCTCCTCTTCTACCGTCGGTCAATGTAAAGAATCCTGCTAATATGTATAGAACCTGATACAAGCGCTCTATTTTTTGAGTTACGAAATACCGGAGATAAGTATTTGACTACATTATTCTGGTGTCAGAAACATGCTTTTTAATCTCAGAAGTTAGAACATTAACTGCAAACTGGTCTATAATACAAACTTCACTCACATGGAGTTTTAAGTCAAGTTCAAAATAATTCGGTATTTACTTCGTATTTTTTATATGTCAATAACTTCTCTTCAATCTTTAAAATGGAGACAATTCCCCGAAACATCAAAAACATTTTTTTTTAAGTTTTGAAAGAATAAAAAAGTTAATAAAGTATATAATGCATAATACAGAAACATAATAATATTTATATTCATCTTTCTAATTTATTTATAAGAATATTCTACAGCTTTTACTTCAATAATTCACAATAATTTTCATAAATAATATTGTCCATTCTTTTTAAATTTCATCTTATTACGAATGCTATTTAAAACTTTATATTTGTTTTTATCATAGCTGCAATTTTCACAAGGTCATTTTCTCAACGATCACTCTATTCTTTTTAATACTTTGAACGTGGTCTGTAATTTCGTTTTCATTGCCATCTTTAATGAGCTCCTAGTAAAAAGTTTTGCCGATTAAAACCCACCATCTCGTTATTGCTGTGACTAATATTTTCCTCGAATAATTTTAGTGAAAAAAAAAAAACATATTTAAAAAATAAAATGCTTTAGCACAAAGAACAACACTGAAAATTTTCAAGCCAAATATATCGATTCTTAAGTTATTTTTTGATCGAAAAACTGATTTAAAAATATATGAATTTTTTAGAGTTACACTTGTGGTTCTAACTACCGGAAAATGGAGCTGATTCAAAACCAGAAGGGTTTATAATACAAACTTCACTCACATGAAGTTTTAAGTCAAATGCAAAATAATGCGGTATTTACTTTGTATTTTTTATATATCAATAACTCACTTTAATGGTTTATTACAGAACGACTTCAGAAATAAATTTTAATCATTATTGTATTGGTAAACCAAAGCTAATCACGAACTGCCACATGGTTGATAAATAAATTTAAAATTAACACGAGATAAAATACTTTATTTATAAATGAATGCTAATAAAAGAGAATCTTGTTGAAATCCATAACAAACCAGCAATTATTTATACATGTCGATAATTAACTTATTATAATTAGATGTTTATACATTTTGTAGTAATATATTTAAAAAAAAGAATATGAGTACAATTTAGTGTACTTAATACACGTACACGCATTATTCTATTTATGAACATATAATGAAGAAACTTAAATATGATGTTAATAAATAAATATATTTGCTTGTCATAAGACTATCTGTCGATGCAAAATACCGCTATTTAATATCTAACAAATTCATGCTATAAAATTAGTATGAGAAGCCTCAATGACATGATTTCTCCTCTAAAGCATACAGCCTCTTACATTTTATTAAAATATATAAAATGGATCTTTTAACTATAATTATTCAGAACTAAAATAATACTTTTTATCTAAGAAAAAAAAAGTAATGTCGTCATTATTTAAAAATATTATCACGAGTTACATAATTGATTTTTATCATTAGTAAAATACAATCTCTCATCTCCTTCTATTCCTGATCATCTCCCGAGGCGGCTGAAAAGACGATGGCCTCGAGACCTGCTTATCTGAATAATCTTTGAAGTGCTACCACTGGGTAGATTCTTCTCACGCCTATTATGTCCATATCTCAATGTTCACATTAACTTGATGAATTTTTGTCACTTCACACTGCTCTGCGGTAAAGAGGACTCGATTAAGTAAGTATTTTTTGTGTTAATACAGTTGTAAATATCTCTATAATAAATTTTAAAAAAAATAAAAAAGCAATTCAGTATGTTATAATTTATTAATTCTTCACATACAGCTAACTACATTGTCCGCCTTGAAACAGGATGCTATTCCTTCAAGATTATCATCATCAAGAAAATTATTCAATGCTATACCCGTTCCTCAATAGAAAATCTAGTCTCAAACCTGAAACAACCATTCTTATATATAAAACAATATTAAGGCCATTACTAATGTATGGTTGTGAAGTGTGGGGCGCAGCTTCCTCAACGAAAAGAAAAAAATTGCAAACTTTTCAAAACAAAATATTAAGAATAGCCGTAGATGCCCCATGGTTTATTAGAAATAGCCAACTCCATCGTGAGCTACAAATCGAATACATGGAAGACTTCATCAAAATCCGCTTCAAAAAATACCACTCGCAGGCAGCTACCAGCAGTTGGAGGTGCAGTAGCCTACAACATAGGAATTCCAACTTCATCTCGCAGGCTCAAACCCAGGCTTCTACAGGACATGCTGTTGTAAATATTATTATCTAGTTTTATGAACCTCATATTATTTTACTTTTTATTCATATTTTTAATTTATTTTTATTAATTATTATTTAGCTTTTGTTTTTGAAATATATTTTTTTTTTTTTTTATGTATTTTAAATTATTTTTTATTTTATTTATTCATTTTTTTTTTTTTTTTTTAGACTAAAATCGATCTTAAATTTATAATTTATATTCTTGCAAACCTAGTATTAATTTTGTATATTAATTACTCTCTTTCTTTCTTTAGTTTCTATTATAATTGTTCGTCATGTTATCAAATTGTTTTTATTATTTAATTATCAGAAATAATTATAAATTTATAATCGTTAGGGGTGTCTTTTGTACGAGGCTATACCCCCACTTTTTTCCATTGTTACGAGTTGTAATAATTATTCATTTATGTTAAAAAAAAAAACCATGTATGGCTCAAGCAGCCGATCTGGAAATAAAGAAATTTTAAAAAAAAAAAAAAGAAAATTATTAACTATTGGACGAAATTGTTACTAATGTCTGAGGATAGGTAGCCTAAACAGTGTTTTAGGCTTATTTGTCTTGATTCAATGAAAGCGAACGATAAATAAAACTGGGTATCCCTAATAAAGCTAATAGTCGCAACTTTGAGTTGTACACAGGATTTTATACGCTTGTCTCCGATATTAATAAAAAGTATGACATATTAGAAAAAAGATAAATCACACCCTATCACTGGACATTACCGTGCTCTGAACTACAATAGATATCAATACTATAGACTATTATCAAATTTAATATTAATACTCCAAAAAGCTACTTGTCTTACAGCATCAAAAAATTAAGATATGACATCGTTTAAGAATCAGCACCCAAGAGAACATTAAACTTTATGTGGAAAATAAAACATTATTACTTACAAAAAATCAATTTCTGCAATAAATGTGACCAATTTATATAAAACAGTTTGTATATTATACCTCTCCACTGTACAAAATTTAATAAAAATAGAGAGAAGTATCTGAGACAGTAGATCAATGAAACATTGAGACCATTCTTAATATTGAAAAAAAAAAAAAAAAAAAAAACATTTATCACTACAACCCATAAAGGGTCTTGGGCTCGGTACTTATAGAGATTCGTAACTGTTTCTAGCCAATGGCCCACAGTGGGCCAAATCACCAATTTAAGTGGGCAAAAGTAATCAAAAGTTTGGAATTTTCCAGTGCTTCACCTTTTTATTATTAGTTGGCAAGACCCTTAATACTAATATTCCTCACCATACCGTGTTTACAAATAAATAGAAAATGAATAAAATATTCCTGTTCACACAAGTGCCTAATAACCGACAGTGGGATTATCTTTATTCGAAGGCCATTTATTGTGTTCAAGGTGTATTTAAAGCTAAGTTTTTTTGCATTTTTTTAACAATATACATTGTGAGACAGGTAAGACTTTATATTTCCAAACTCGTTTTTGAATATACATTGCAGTTTCATCTTTAGAGTTAATAAAGATATTTGTAAATGTATGCCCTTATTCAATAACGAAAAACTATATAACCTCCAAGTTACCCCAAGGATTTGTTTCATCGATCCTTCTAATATTTAGATATTACAAAGAATTTTTGCGTTTTTGGTGATACGTAATTTTTTTCGGACACAACACTCCGAATCAATAATTCCAAGAATTTCCTAAATGATATAAAATACATTTATTAGCAGGTTTTAGCAACTCCGAGCCATAATTAGATTATTTTTCCCGTATTCTAGGACTTCAAACGTAAAATATAGGGAATTTTAGATTTTAGCAAATAAACTTGATGTTTGACCACAGTGCGTTGACCGATCGTGTCAAAAATTAATTAGTTTTATAATTTTAAAAAATATTTTTTCCCGTATTCTGGGACTCCAAAGGTTAAATATAGACAAGTTTCAGAATTTTGTTCACCTAAATCATGGTGTTTTCTCCCATTTTTGGTACCCACTTTATAGAGGCTGGGTCTGCCCAAGGAGGGTCTCCATACCCCAGGATCGCCCCCTCGGCTGAAAAAAGAATAAATAATATTCTGCCACAGCCGGGATTCGACCCGACGGAACACAGTAGAACGCCTACCACTAACCACGCTCCCCTTAATATTGATAGTGTTGATAAATTAAACAAAACATATTATTATATATCTCAATGTATATATAATTCTTTCTTAATAAGAAAATAAGTAGTTCATTTTTATTTTCATTATCATATTATTTTGTTCACTTTTTGTCATTGTCACTATTATTGTTTCTATTACTATAATTTATTATAATTTTTATTGATTTTCTATTTCTTTGATTATATAATTAATATTACAATAGATATGCCAGACTCTTAAAGAATTTTCATGAAGTTTTTTTATTATTGGTTGTATATTTTCCACAAGAATATTTCTTTGACAAATAAATTCATTGTCTATCGAATTTATTCTTGGCGCTACGGTCCTGTAAGAACCTAGAGCATCTTAAAATTGTCCATTTTTTTAGGATGTCCTCAACTTCTTCCGGGACGTGGTCTTCCTCAAACCACATTTATTTAAACGTGAATAAATATTTTTTTTTTAGTTTAAAAATTATTCGTTGGATGAACCGAAGGAAACACTATGACTCAGGTTGTTGTGTTGTAGTTTGCCCTCAACGAATTTATTCTGCACAAAAGCCCACAATATAACTTACAAGAAGCAGTGAGATAGAATCTGAATCGAGGGAAACGTTTTCAAATTCATCAGATAAAGTAGACCATTGCCATATTTCTATTTTCCCTTTGAAATACAATAACCTCTAACTTCTTTTTATATTTTCACGGGCTGTAGTTTAAACAGTTCAGTCCTACGGCTATGACAATGATGAGTGAAAATTTCTCTGATTTGTTTTCAAAAACAAAAAGAAACAAATTGCTACATATAATCTTAAAAATGGCTATATTATTTCCGTTTGAATTGTAAAGTTGTATAAAATTGAAATTTCATATTTAAGGAGCGTGTATGCCTAATGTTACAGCAGCTTTTTCATCAAAATCGGCAAAACAAAGAGCCAATTTATACCACGCATTTTTGACTTTATTACGATTTTCTCATAAACGGCTCAAACGATTCTGATTAAACTCGCTATATCGTTGTAACATTCAATGGACTTTAATATCATGTAGGTTTTATTCTGATTGAAATAGTCTGTATTAAAACTTTTTGATTATTTTCCTTTTAAGTACTTATAATTCTGTCCACATCAAGTGGACGAATAGTAGTAAGCTATAAATGGAAAATAATATGGTGTGTTAAAATTGTTTTTAAGAATAGTCTTGATAATGGGAAAAGAATTTCCAACCGTTGAAAAAGTATGTAATAAATTGTTAAGAAAAATAAATGTATAATAAAAGTAAGTTAAGGAGTGCATATTTGAGTGCAAAATATTAAGTAAAACTTCCTAAAAAAATTATAAAGGAAAGGAGCTAAATATCGTTTAATTAATATTGATAAATGCGGCTAAATATACAAGTTGAACAAATTAGATAACCAACTAGACTAGAAAAGGGGAAAAATATATTTTCTTCAAAAAATATATTTTAAAAATATAATTTATCCTCACAAAAGACTGAAACGACAAGAAACTGCTACAAGATATCGATTACTACAACACTTACTAGACAAACGTTCAAAACTTCCAGTATATTACAAAATACTCATTTACATCACTATTATCAGACCTATTTGGACGTATGGAATCGAGCTTTGGGGCTCTACGAAACCATCTAATTCCTCCCGCATCCAGTCCTTACAATCCAATTGTTACAAATCAACTCATTCATAATGACCTTAACATCCCATTTGTTGCAGACATAGCCCGTGATAGATACTCCTCTTTTCATTCTATACTCCCTGTCCATACCAGTCCACTTGTCCGTAATTTATCTTCCTTAGATATCCCTCATAACCCTCCAAGGCGACTGAAAAGAAGGTGACCTACTGAGTTAAAATAGTTAGTGAAGTGCTACCACTGGGTAGTTCTTTCTCAAGACATTTTCCTGACTTTTTTTTTTTCTCATTCCTCATATTTACTTATTGTGTTCTTTAATACAGTTGTAAATTACTATAAATAAATAAAAAAGAAAAGAAATATATATATATATATATATATATATATATATATATATATATATATATATATATATATAGATAACCTAAATGGGATCATGACCTAGGGCTTTGGAGACGTAAGACTAAAGAAGAACTGATAGAGGAAACGAAGCAGTCGATCTCAAATGACATAAAGGCTAAGAGGTTACGATGGGTAGGACTTGTGGTCAGAAGTGATCCATCCGGTCCCTTCTTCATAACTATGAATGCGATGGTGGTCGGAACTAGACCATGAGGAAGACCGAGAATGAGATGGGGTGACATCATTAGGAAGGACGCTATGGAGTTCCAAGCAGTGAACTGAAGGGCCATTGATAGAGACCCAAGATAGATAGAGTCGGAATAGACAAATTACGGTGGTTAAAGATCTGTAAAAGCCAACCAAAAAAAAATAATAATAATAATAATAAATAAATAAAATAATAAAAACAAACAAAAAACAGATTTTTAAAAAAGTCCTTATTTTATCTAAAACATATGTTAAAAAAAAAAAATACTGAATATAATTCTTTAAAATATGTTTATTGCTTTTTCTTAGTTCTTAAATTGATTTTAATGATAAGTGAAAGTCGTGTGTTTCGCGCACTAGAATTTTAACTATATACAAGAGTGCTGCCAATGGGCAGTTTCTCTTCATGTTTTTTTTTTTTCATGTGTATTATCATTTTAGCCTATTTACTTGATGTATGAACATACAGTTGTAAATTTCAATAAATGAATTAAATAGAAAAATAACTACATACATATCAAATATGAAATAATTGAAAAGAGCAGGTGCTAAATATTTAACTGTAAAGCGGTGAGAGAAATGCTAAGGGTTTCCTAACTAAATTGGCAATGATGCAAGAGATGGGATAACTGCTTACATCACACCAGAGGAGCAGGGGGGGGACCTGGGAATATCAAGGCTAGCCACTCGTTTCCTAAAACATGCAAAGTCCAGAAACTAATTGATTTTATATAGGTATAAATATAGTTTACATAGGTATACAAATGAGCTGTGTGGTATAGTGGAGCACTGGACTCCTGTTCTCTAGGTCCCGGGTTAAAACCCCGGCTGCGGCAGAATAATTACGTATTCTGTTAATCAGGCCAGGAGCGACACAGGGGAAACTCACCTGGGGCACACCAAGCCTCTATAAAGTGTGTACACAAAATATAGGATGAACTTGATCTAGGACTAATCACTTCCCCATTCGTCCGTTGGTTTAGAACAATGATTCTCAATAGGTCCACAAACGATAGCCAGGACGTCCGCGGTATGCCATTTCAAATAATTTCAAATTACATTAATAATCCTCACACAAAACTGAAAAGACAAGAAACTCTCGAAAATCTCGATTATACAACACTACTTTTTTTCTTTTTTTATGAGAATATTACAAATTTGTTACAAAATGAACAAATTATATTGATATGATCCATTTCTTACTAATATAAGAAAATAATAAAATAGTCAAAATGACATAAAATAGAAATAAATAAATGCATACATATACAAAAATAATAATAAATAAATAAAAAAAACAAATCAAAACAACAACCATTATAAAATAAATAAAAAGTTGCAAATAAATAAACATTACACACAATCATAAACTAATACATTAGTTACTCACTATTGCTATAGCATGCTATTTTCATTTGCTAAACAGTCGAGTTTCTAAGTTATTCTGTATAAATTGAGGTTACACAACCACAAATGCATGCTGTACAACGTAGTGAGTACCCTAATAAATACAATTGCTAAAGGGACCCCAGCACGCGCTTTTCCCTCCACTTGTGGAGAAAAAGCGGAATCCAAGAGATCCCAGCGCCTCTATCTCAGCCGCATCACTGGTCTGAGCCAGTGGAGGCTGAGTTAGGGCACAACACTTACTAGACAATCGTTCAAACTTCCATTATATTACAAAAGACTCATTTACATCACTATTATAAGACCTATTTGGGCATATGGAGCTTTGTGGCTCTACGAAACCATCTAATTCCACCCGCATCCATTCCTTACGATCCAAAATCCTGAATGCTCCTTATTTTGTCACAAATCAACTCCATAATGACCGAAACATCCCATTTGTTGCAGACATAGCCCGTGATAGATACCCCTCTTTTCATTCTAAACTCCCTGCCCTTACAAACCCACTCTTCCGTAATTTATCTTCCTTAGATATCCCTGATAACCTTCCAAGGCGACTGAAAAGAAGATGGCCTCGGAACCTACTGCCTTAAAATAGTGAGTGAAGTAGTTCTTTCTCAAGATATTTTCATGACTTTTTTTTTTCATTCTACATATTTACTCATTTGTGTTCTTCAATACGGTTGTAAATTACTATAAATAAATAAATTACATTAATGAAAAATATTTGCGAACCCTTGACCTAAATCGTATTTCTAAATTTTATTAATTAATTCAGTACAATGTTTCGCCGTTCTCAGCTGCTAGACCCAGGCTAGCATATAATATATTAGAATAGAAATTTTTATTTTGTCTTTGGGGCTTCCCCATACAAATAGAGCCTAGTTTGGCTATAAATTACAATGTTATGGTTTTAGAACTTTATATACATATCATTTAAAAATAAATAAAATAATAGTGAAAATTTACTAAAACAATTTGACTTTCAAAAATAAATTACAGATTAAAGAATAAACAGTTACTGGTGCTATAACAGACACAATAAATAAGCAAAATATCACTTTGAAGATCAAATAAAAATAAACACTGAATAGAAAATGTTCTAGGATAAAGAATTGAGCACTTTTTGAACTCCTATCATGTAATAGTACACTTTATGTAACTTATCTACACTATCGATACTCAGTATAGCATGGATACTTTGGATGTCGGAAGATTCTAAGATGAAGTTTTGAAGAAATTGCTGTCTATTTTCATTGTGTGCCGGGCAGTGAAGGAGAATGTGATGTAGGCTGTTGTAGATAAATCGATTGCCTAATATACAGCTTTCTTGTGACTTGAACAAAAAATCTGAGTGTTTTCCATAGATTCTAATCTGTTCTGGATTTGCAACTCTTAATTGGCTGACACATCTCAATTTCTTTATAGGTACATTTCAGGGTCGGGAGCATTGTAATTGCATAGTAATCTATATAAAGGATAGTTAGTCGAATTTAGGGTCCTTTGTATGTCGGCTGAGAGATAATGGTTATGTGCTTTTTCCAGTATGTCGTCTTTGTGTCGAAGAAGTCCGTTTGTATGGTGAAATCTCGGCTATTAGCACATAATATATTGTATTAGCTTTAACTTCTTTGAGAGGCGCTACAGGCCGCGTAGGCCCTCGTTATGAATTTTATAGGGTAGGTCATTACTCCCTAAGCCTATTTTTGTGAGACCAGTTAGCTGACGGGTCTCCCATACTCGTGGAAGAGACTGTGAGTGAATCCCCATTAATTTAATTGCTTGAAAAAGTCATAAAATTTGGCGTGGGAGACAAGCGCGCTAGACACTCAGCCACGGCTTCCCCTCGCTAATTAACACTTTAACACTAATTCGAATACGGTCATTAAATCTTTAGTCCATTATTTTAATAAGAGGAGTTTACTCCTGTACTCCTTCTTGTACTTTAAAGAAATACCACCTGTTCCTCTGTACTTCAGTGAACACTAAATCCCAACCCACCTTCTCACAGATCCAACTCCTTCAAAAAATCTTTTGTCAATCGTGCTACCCTATTTTGGAATTCCTTACCTATATCTATTCGTAAAGCCTTATCATTATCCACTTTCAAACATCGAATATTTCTTCATCTGCTAAAGTATCAATCTCCCAAGATATGTGAATTTTAAAAGCTATAGATGATAAATATTCATTATCACAAAATCTGTCTTTTATTGTCAAATGAAGTCTTAAACGACCAGACAATTGAAACGTTGATTTCCAAAAGGTACTATATCCACTTTAAGAAAAATTTACAGGAAACGCAAAAATCTGCCATTTATTTATTATTGGATAATTTACCTGATTCTTTTTTTTATTAAAATCGAAAGTTAATTTTTAAGTGTGTTGCCAACTCATTTTTCCAAATAATTGCACTTTTCCGATTATTTTAAACAATAAAATATGTATATAGTACTTTTTGGAAAGAATTAAAAGGGATATAGTACTTTTTGGAAGAATATAACGCGAGATAAGTTGGTAACAGTCACTATAACCTTCCTGATACAACATTAGTTATAACTAACGTCTTTCATCCCTATCCTAATAAAACCTGGATAGGCAAAATTTAGGACTCCCACTGTAGCGTCGTCTGATTAGCCATAGTAGCATAAAGTGACGTTAAATAAAAAACAAACAAACTAACGTCTTTCTATCGTTAATTACTAAGTTATGTATATTTCCTTATTCCCCCTCTGAGAAATATCTTTCTTTGTTGTTTAATTACATTGATTATCTATTCTTAAGAAACTAAATATTCGAAGGACAATTTATCTATTTATGGCACTATAATAAGAAAGTATGTAATTATGAAGTTTGTTTTGAACTTGTATTTACTATTTGTATGAATTTAGCAAATTTAACTATATAATTAACGATTTGTAAACAATATTTAACCATAGATACTGATAAATAATAACTTTTGAGCTTTTATTTTACATAAAAAAATCGAATACTAAGTTAGATCAGGCACGGATTTTCTTCTTATATTTAGCAAGTTCGTGGAATGCTAATTCCAACTATTTGCTGCATCAAATACCATTATTCTATTAAAATGTGAGTTTCTGAAAAATTTTAAACCAAATTTATGTTGCTGCAAGAAGAAATACTATGAAGAAACTTAATTTAATTGACAACCTAAAAGAACCAAAGCGACGCAGCTAAGTTGTTTTAAATAGCTTAAAAACTTATTATCAGGTTAAAACCAGTGATCAAAATAATAGCGGTGATTCAAGAGGTGCTAAATGAACCAATAAAAATGCATAAAATGATGAAAACAATAAATTAATGGTGATATATTACGGGGTTAGGTGCTTAGTGCCTATAGTAGGAAATATAGTACCTTTTGGAAGGAAATGAAATGAGAATTTAGTACCTTTTGGAATGAAATGCAATTTTTAAATACTTTTTTGAAGGATTTTTATGTTTTTTAGATAAAATTTTATGACGGATTTAGATAAAACTATACCATTAAAATACAAATATGTGAAAATATCAACTTTGAAAAAAATGTCCTTTAGTACCTTTTGGAAATCAACGTCTCAATTATCATTTATATGGTACTTTTCTTGTTATTTTTAGGGGACTACTCGACCCAGAATAAAATTACTTTTTATTTTATTTACTGTTAGTGGGAAGCAAGGTGGTTTTAAAAAGTATATGTAATCACATTATATACAACTCATGTATAATATCTACATATAAAGACCTAGAGTGGGATAAGCCTTAAAAATTTTAATAATATATTTATTTATTCGGATATATTACAGTTTGTCGCAATAGACAATAATAATATTGCTACATGGTAACAGGAGCCTTAAAATAAAGATGATTAATTGAACTAGGTTTTATATCCATTTTAGGAAGCAATGTTTAACTAATCGACTTTAATTGATTATTTTTGCGTTGAAAGTTTTTTTTTTTTAAATATTTATTTATTAAGATATATTACAATTCAGAATTTACAATATATATTACAGAATTATTTACGTTTCAGAATGAACAGTAGTAATAGTGATATAAGACCACATTCATACAATATATACAGAAAATAATGATAAAGTAAAAAAAAAAAAAAAGTTTCAATATGGTCGAGGTCAGATTCCCTCCCAAATCTGGTTGGATGATTATATGTAGATTTTTTTTTCTCTTTTAGTAAAAATTGTAAAAGAAATAAGAGCGGGTGGCGTTGAGTCATTTCGAAGTAATTTATTATTGATCAATTAACACCCCGAAACAAGTTTAGTATTTTTTTTCTTTTTATCTTAATTAATTATTATAATAACGCTTTACTTTCAAGGCTTAATGTTACAAATTAATGCAATACATTTAATCATGGTCGTCTGCTGGAAAGTATATTTACTCAATTTTCAGGTACATATACTTATCGTAATTATAACTAACATGTTTTCAAAATATTTTTCGATAGGAAACTAGACCTGCTTTTTACCTTTCAAAAAGTATTTCAAAGCGGAAAATTATAATAATGCGTTATTCTCTAAAATGATTTGTGTATGTTATAATATTAGTAACTCAGGCAAAATAGCAGGATTTATGTTACATTTGCTCACCAGAAACAATCATATTTATTTTGTTTATATTTATTTAACTCAAGGAACTGTATTTTTATATATTCAATTAGGCATTCTATACTTTTTATTCTTTTAAATTAGAAAATTACTAGATACCTCAAAAAACAATAGAAACAGAAAGTACTTAAAGCAGAATGTACTTGAAGCCATACACACTAACAAAAATAACAATAGAACCATAAACTACAACAAAACGGACACTAAAAACCTAGGCATACACTAGACAGACCTCATAAATAATGTAAATTTATAACAATCTAACAATAGTATGTAAGTAAAAAAATTAAAAATGCCATCACAATATAAATAAAAACAAGCCATAGGAATTATATTAAAATAATTACTTAACACACCTAGTACAAAGTATAAAAAATTAAAAACAGAAATGAAAAATTGAGCCAATAGTTGTCATACAGTTGACATTTAGCATTACGATACAAAATTATATTTAAGAATGGCAAAAACATAATAGGTAAATTGTAAATTAAGCTGGTAATTTTGACATACGATACTTTAAATATATATATATATATATATATATATATATATATATATATATATATATATATTTATTTATTTTTTTCCTTACATGGTAACCCCACATAAGGACCGTTTATTATAACATCATGTTCCATACCTTAATGGTATACTACATGAATGATAATATGATTACATTAACTTACAAATGAAAGTAGTAATTACATTTAAAAATTATTACAGAATAATGTTTCAAATTAAATAAAAGAAAATAAATCAAGTAACTAACGTTAAATATAACAAATTTAAAATAAAATTTAGTCAACAGGAGAGAATTACCTACGCTGCCCATCTTTAGTCAGTGATTCCAAGTAAATGTCTTTAATTAATTTAAGTAAGTCTGTCTTGAATTTAGAGAACAAATTTTGTTCCGTTACTGGCCAGTTTCCGTTTTTAAATATTATATTTTTAATTAAATGAAATCTTTTTCTGTCAAATATTTTACAGTCATAAAGTATATGTTTAAAATTTTGAATTTGTCCGTCTTCGTCACATAAGTCTGTTTGTATTATTTTAAATAGTTTGAGATAATGTTTTGTATTACCGTGTTCTGTGATTAGTTGTGTTAGTTTATAATTATTGCTGTGTACAGATGCACAGTCGTGTAATGTTATGTTTGGTATAAATCTATGTAAACTTGGAGACTTGGTGGAGGTCACCCACATCACATATATGTCTTGCAAAGGATATATATATATATGTATGTATTTATGTGTGTGTATCTATAAATATGTATTCATTTAAATTTTGTTGAATGGTTTTAGACTTGAATATGGGTAGAGACCCGAAAAAAAAAAGAAAGTTTTAAAATAATAAATAAAGTTAATACAAGTATAGAATGCCTAATAGAATATATTAATCATATTTATATCCATCTTTCTAATTTTTTGTAAGAATATTCTACAGCTTTTCCTTGAATAAGTCACAATATTTTTCAGAAATACTATAGTCTATCCTTTTAAATTTCATTTTATTATAAATGCTATTTTTAATTGTTTAATATCATTTATGATACAAATCCGAAGCAATTCTTTTCACTAAACGTCGCCCACAAATCAAACACCAAATCAAGATAAATTCAGCTCTCATCCCTTGGTCAAAATCCGTACAGTACCTAGGCATAACATTAGACAAATCTCTTACATTCACAGACCATATCAATAGAAAAATCGATAAAGCCAAAAAATTAATATTCAAAATGTTCCCATACTTCAACAAAAAATCCCATTTTAGCTCTCATAACAAATTAATAACATACAAATCAGTTATTCGCCCGTTAATTACATACGCCTCGCCAGTCTGGAGCTCAACCTGCTTGACTAACTACCAAAAACTTGAAATAATTCAAAATCTATCAATACGGATAATTAACAATTACCCCCGCTACACTAAAATATCATCTATGCTCCAGGACTTACAGCTTCCAACAATTAAACATTTTGTCCATACTCAAACAGCTTCTTACTTCAGTAAAACACCAGTCTCCAAAAATCCATTAATAAAGGAAATCGGTAACTATAATAAAGCATCTCTAAAACGCTACACTCACAAAAGAACTAAACATGTGTTACTAACTTAAGCTAGTTTATTTTAATTTCTAATTCTATATTATCAATTATGTTATCTGTTATTTGTAGGTTTTTGTATATTTTTTCCTACAACTAAATATAATCACAATTTAATTTTACCACTAACTATAGATTAGTTAATTAGATTATAACTACCAAATGAACCAAACATTTGCTGATTGTAAGGATGTCTCATCCGAAATCATTTATAAATTTTTTGTCAATATGTAAAAATGTAAATAAAGTTTATTTTCTATCTTTCTTCATTTATGATAAAACTTTATAATTGTTTACATTCACAACGTCATTTACTCAACGACCACTCTATTTTTTTTAATACTTTGAACGTGGTCTATAGTTTCGTTATTATTGCCAATTTTAATGAATTTCTAATAAATAATTTTGTCGATCAAAAGCCATCATCTCTTTATTGCTGTGGCTGTAATATTTTTCTCGAATAATTTTATTTTTAATTTTAAGTGGAAAAAAAAAACCTTGCTTAAAATACATTAGCATTAAGAATAAAATTCAAAATCTCCAAGCCAAATGTATCGGTTCGTAAAGTTATTCAAGTTTTTTCATCGAAAAACTAATAAAAAAATATATGAATTTTCTAGAGTTACAGTTGTGTTTCTAACTACCGAAAAATGGAAGTGGTTCAAAACCAGGATGGTCGTAAACAATCATGCTTGTTACACGCGAATCTCAACAATCTGATTTACAACTTCCATCGATCATAAAATATACACACTCCCTGCCACAAAAAATGTTTCCTCTTATTTTTAATTGCGACAACCGAATCATTCGAAAAATATGTGACTATGACAAGAATACTCCAAGACTTTACACTCATAAACGTAAAAACCACAAATTACTTCCTTTTAAAAATTTTAATATCAATATATTTTGTTTGTTTTTTTTAATTTTCAGTTTTCTGTTATATTGTGTAAGTTTTTTATTTTGTAGATTTTCCTACTTTTTTAAAACTAACTTTGGCTATAGTCACTATTAATCCTACTTGTAAATAAAAATTAAGAGTAACATGTAATTGGAGCAGTACCACAAGAGAGAAAATGCTTTATTTATGAAGTAGTGCTGCCCAACTATATTGAGTTGCTTACAACACAGTATACCATCATTTTCTTAGAAATATTTGTTTAAATAATTATAATAATAAGTATACAAGTAATATAATCTGATAATATAATTAAATTTTTTATAGTTTTATTATCTAATTAGTTTTATCATATTTTTATTTTATTTTTTTCTTATGCATAAAAAAAATCTCTTAAAAACAACAACAAAAAATCTGGTGCGGGCAACACACGACTTTCACTTACCTCGATTTTTAAAATCAATGAAAGTATTTTCAAATACAGTTAGAGATAAAAATACATGAAACTATTAAGGAATTAATCAAATTAAATTTCTATAGAAACATGTGTTTCATTAAAAAATCTATTATATTATTATCTAAAATAATCAGTTAGTTTTATGTTCATTTCATCACTCTCTATTAACTTTTAAAAGCTTGTGTATGAGATGATAATTTTTCTAAATCTTTAGCTTTCCAACGGTATATCATACATGTATATTACTGCTCTTATGTTCAAAAACAAAAAATTGCATTAAAAAAATATTTTTTCTATTTTCTCCTTTAGTTGGGTATCGAATTTATTCAATTTATATATTTACCTGTTTTTCATCAGCGTTAACAAGATAATCTAGTTATTATTATTGAATCTACAAAATTAAAGGTACTTTAGGGGAAGAGAATTTAAAATATCGGCATTTAAGCCCTGTCAGACCATTTTTATCCAAATAAAACCTACATGATATTAAAGCCCATTAAATTTTACATCGATAAGCGAGTTTAATCAAAATCGTCGGAACCGTTTTCGAGAAAATCGAAAAAAGGTGCAAAATGCATGGTATAAAGTGCCTCTTCTGGTAAGCTCATTTTGATGAAAAAAGTTTTGTCACGTCTCGGGCGTATAGTTGTCTTAAATATGAAATTTCAGTTTCATAGGACTTAAGGTTTCCGCCCGGGAGTTACCACACACACACAGACCTTTTTGCGGGACTTGGTTATTTGGACTCGGGGGACCCTAAAACGTGTATTTCCGTTGAAACTCGAATTCGAAAATTTTCATGATCGCAATTAAAGTAAATCGAAGTAAAAAAAAGAAAAGGCTTTTACTGAGGCTTGTGGCCTATGTATAATAAAACAAAATAATAGTAATTTTTAAAAAGTTGCGTCTTGGGATGATATCGTCTTAAATATGAATTTTTTTTTTTTAAAATTTATATTTTATTGAATTTTACAACTGTATATTACATAAATAAATATGAAATTTAAGTTTCTTACGACTTATCGTTATCGTGCTAGACTTAGTCTTACCACACACACATACATATATAGATATTTTTGCTAGTCATTGGCAAATTTGACCTTAAAATATGTTTTATGATGAGTTATTTTTTTTTTTTTTATTATAATTTTTTTTTTGTTCACTACTCTCTTTAACTATACATTTTTCCCTGAAGCGGCGTGGTCTAGGGGGTAAAGCGCTAGTCTACTGTGCTCCGGGTCCTAGGTTCGATTCCCGGCTGTGGCGGAATATTATTTATTCTGTTATTTCAGCCGGGGGGCGATCCTGGGGTATGGAGATCCTCCTGGGGCACACCAGCTTTAAAGTGGGTTACCCAATAATGGGGAAAAACCTGGCAGCTGAGCGTGATCACGGCCGAATCACTTCATTGCACGGCCGTTGGCCTAGAAACAGTGCGAATCTCTACACGTACTGAGCCCAAAACTCTTCATGGGTTGCAGGGGTGCAGGTTTTTTTTTTTTTTTTTTAATTTTCCCTAACTATGAATTTTAGAATAGAATACTTAATGTCTAAAAAGACTCGACACCTGACTATGCCTCGGAGGTTTACCGTAAATAGATTGGGATGACATGGAGTAGCGTTGTTGTCCTCCAGTGGATACGACTTTTAACTTCAGATTCCCGGGTACGAACCCAGCAGTGGCAGGGAAATAATTGTTATTTTAACCGTGGGTAGACTATCGAGTGGGCATATCTTCCTGGGGCTCACACAGCTTCCTTAAATGGGTTCGAAAAAACCAATTGGGGAATAATCTAGCTATTGAGTGTGACTTCAGCTTGATCAACTCCCTTTTATTTTCTCCTTCCAAAAATGTTCTCCAACTTTAAATGTTATACAAAGGTAAGTGAAAGTAAAAAAAACGAAAATATTTTTTTCGTTATTATATAGTATAGGACTAGGTCGTTTTATTTCAACAAATATTTGTTCCATTATGATGGGATAACATTGTATGCTGGGATAAAATTGAAGAATAAAACATATAATGGAGGGTCATAAGATAGAAATGAGGAAAAAATTATAAAAAATAAAAGACGATGCAAATATCATCAGATGTTTTATCCTCTAACATAACTAGGAACTACTTCTTGAAGCTAAGGCAATTTGCAAGGCCTCATCTACAATGATAGAGCAATCTCAAAATAAAACTAGAATAATATACATTCGTCCTAGTTTTGAAATAAGGAGGCAAAGCATAACAGCATCTCGACCAACCTAATCTGGATTTGTGGTATTTGTGGCCGCCAGGGTTTCTGCTTGCTTAATAACTAAATCAGATAACTTTTACGAAATATATCTCACTCTCGGTTAGGGGTAAATATGATTTGTGGCTCGAATATTAATGGAATATCAATGCATAGTTATGTGTAATGTAAATATATAAGGGTACCACAAGAGTGGCCCCTTCTTTGTCAAGTAATAAACATTTCAAGCAGCATATATGAACAGATTGTGATTTGTTCTAAAAAGGTTATGAGGTTTTTAGGCGGTATAATTTTTTTTTAAAAATATTTATTTGCAATTTACAACTGTATTATCGAATACAAAAAGTAAATGTGAGTAAAAATTAAAAAAAAAAAAAAAAAAAAAAACTGTACCACTACAACCCATGAAAAAGTTTGGGCACAGTACATGTAGAGATTCGTAGGCCAACGGCCGTGTAATGAGGTGATTCGGCCGAGATCACTCTAAGCCGCCAGGTTTTTTCCCCATTTTTGAATGCCCACTTGATTGAGGCTGGGTTTGCCCCAGGAGGGTCTCCGTACCCCAGGATCGCCCCCCGGCCGAAATAACATTTTTTTTTTCCTTTTTATTTGTTAAAGATATACATCTTGTATAAATTTGGTTATATATTGCCAACTTTACCGCACAAACATTAATATTAAATTTTTACTAGTCATTCAAAAACAAATAATGTAAAAAAACAATAGCAAAAAAAAAAGAAGACAAAAACCAATAAAAGAAAAACATCATAAACAAATATAATAAACGGAATTCTATAATATCACTTGAATGGCGTGTGGGTTATCACTGTTCAAGAGGTCTAGAGTTCTGCACACTGACATTAATTGTGTTTAGTCTTTGTAGGGAGTTGATTTGGAGTATATTTTCAATGTTCTGTTGATCACTATGTTCGGATAATAAGGGTCTAAAATATTTTTCTCTGTCTTCAATAAGTTTTTCAAAACCAAGCAATAGAGGTAGTAAATGAATATAAATACCTGGGTATTATCCTTACACCCACACTATCCTTAAAAAAACATCTACAGCAGAAGTTATCAAAAGCAAAAATGGCAATCAACTCCATATGGAAAAATTTCCTATTAAACAACAGTATATCCTATAAATCAAAACTTGAAGTATTTAATGCCGTTTTTAAATCATTCATAGGATATGGAGCTCAGGCATGAGGAAGTAAGGAATATATAGAAACTGAAAAACTTTTATATTATTTTATTAAAAAATTATTTAGCCTGCCACAAGCCACACCGTCATACCAGCTGCACATCTAAACAAAAATACAATAGTCCCAATGTTCGTGGAAACTTTAAAAATTCAAAATAACTACATTCTAAAAGTTAAAAATCTACCAAATAATAGACTGCCACATTTCATAAAAGAGGAAGTCATCAAACAAAATATTTTCTGGATTAAAGATGTAAGAGAACTGGCTGAAAAACATAATATTTCAATAGACATTCAAATTAAAAACAAATATAACTGGGCTCTAATCTTACAACAATTTAGACAATCACTGATAGGTATTTACAGATCAAAATTTTTACAAAGGGATATAGTCTCAGAGAAAATGTTTATATATAAAAACTTAGATCACGATAATAGGACGCAATATTTGTTTATTAAGTTTTAATTGGGTGAAATGGATATTTAAAGTTAGATGTGAATTGGTATACCTCAACTATAATAGATTTTGGTCAAATAACAATGTGATGTGTTCGCTTTGTAACAGAAAAGAAGTAGAAAATACCTTTCATTTCCTCGCCATATGTCCCATTTTATCTGAAATTAGAATAAGGTGTTTCGGAAAGAATTATTTAAACACCGATAAAGTAATAAACTATCTTAATGGACAGAACTGGATGGCTGTGTATAAATATTGTAAAATAGCATGGCCCTACAGATATAAACTTATAAAAGAGTTTAACTATATTTGAAAATTGTAATATATTTATATATATATGTAATTGTTTATTATTATTGTTATTGTTTTGAGCCTGATAATGAAATAGTTGAATCAGTGAGTGAGATTATTTTACTATTATTGTGTAGTGTATCGTATATGAATATAGTTACTGTTATATAAATTATAAAATTAAACAGGTCGGCTCCGGACTATACGGTCTAAAAGACCATAGTTCTATTAATGTTTTTTTGTATGTTATATTTTTGTTGTAATATGCTGAAAGAAAAAATAAAAAAAAACAGTTACCTACCTACCTACCTAATAAGTTTTTCAAAGTAGAGAAGAATATGGAATAGGCTATTTGTAATAAGTTGATTACAAAAAAGGCAGTTTTCTTTGAAGCTGAAAGTTTTCTGTTTCACATAAAGGTTGATTAATTTAGGGTTTGAAACCCTCAACTGGCTCACTAATCTTACTTTATTTAGGCTGGTTCTATACGTCAAGTAAGTCTCTGGGCTATTAATATTAAAACTGGGAAAAACTCTATACATGGGGTTGTAATTTGAGATCACGGATCGATGAATATCTATAGAGGTATGATTTTTCAACTTTTCCAGTATTCCATCTTTATGCTTTAACAATCCAGCTGGGTTTATAGCGTTAAATTCCTCTCTACAACCATATTGAGCAGCCAGTTCTCTCACTTGTGTGACCCAATTAAAGTTTATATCAGAGTTCTTTATATCTAGTGAAAATAACTTAATGAATAATATTCCGCCGCAGCCGGTATTCGAACCCAGGACCCTGAGCACATTAGACCAGCGCTCTTCCCAATAGACCACGCCGCTCCCTTAAAATATTAAAACGCATGATAAACTTGAAGAGAAGATTCCGATTGGTAGCACTAGTGGGTCAGAGTAGAAATGGAGTTTGGCAAGAGAGGAATGGTATCTGATTTGGGCCAAATACTTCGTTAAAAAACAGATACTTCGTTAAAAAGTATGGAGCATCGATGATTTCGGATTGTAGGGATTGGATCCGGGAATGATTCGATGATTTAAGGACTTTATGGATCAATTTATTCGTTAAAATTAATTAATTAAGGAGCATTGAATATTTAAAGGGTTTAGGATTTTTTGGGGTCCATTCATCTATATAAATGACTCAATTGTAAAAAGACTTGTTTAAACATGACGAACTGTGATTAGTTCCAGAGCGTTTTGACCTCCCCCGAAGATAGACAAAATGTCATCCAACGAGATGTTATCTCATTCTTTGAAACGCAATCTTTATCAACATAGGATGCGAGAAGGGTGTACCCTATCCTGACGTTTCGTGTTTCAATGGTTGGAGGAAGTGGTTACAAGGCTCAAAGCATTTTTTGTTTCAGTTTCTCAATCAGCATTTATTTTTTCTCGAGAAAAAAATGATAACAACGAAACTAGTTATAGTTGGATATAGTACAAACGTTTTCAAAAATACTTGTATCAAGGAAAAATGTTATGAAATTGATAGGCTATAATATTCAATATAATTATATTTATGCTTTCAGATATTGTACCTGTCACTAGATTTTGAAACGCATGCAGGATAAACGATCTTGTGAGCGCAAAAGACGACTTTCACGTTGTTAAAATGAATTTATGTTTTAATCTTTTAACTTTTTATTGTGATATTAATATTATTATTTGATCTTATTTCATTATATTTATTGTATATGCTGGAGATTTAATATTGAAGCGGAGTTTCATATGGTTGCCATAGGCATTATTGTGATAATTATTAATATATAATTTTTTTTTTGTTATATAAATATATTTGAATACATTTGAAAGATAAACAAGAATAGAAAAAAAAAAAGAATAAAATGAGAAAAATAATTTAGGGAAAAAAAAATTGAAAGAAAAAAAAAGTGTTAAAAAAATTGAAAGGAAAAAAAATGTTAAAAGAAAAAAAAATAATCTATTTTTATATATATTGCATGCTAAGATTTTTAAGATGTTAATATATTTACATAAAAAATTGTCCATTAAGGAAAAAACAAAGTAAGCTGTGTTATTAGCAGCACCACTTGTTGAATAAAGTATATCTCTCTCTCCTCTTTTAAATAAAGTTAAAGTTTAAAAACGGTTAAAGAATTACATTGAGTTTTAGATTAAATAAACTATTATATTATATTATCTACAACAATCACTTAGTTTAATCAGCTTTTCATCTCTCCCCATTACCTTATACAACTTTGGAAGTAAGGTAACATTTGTTGTGAAATCTTTCGCTTTTCTACGGTATATTATCCATGTATATTACTAATCTTGTGTTCGAAAAATAAAAATGTTTACACTTGTCTCCTTTAGTTGGCAATCCGATTCGTTCAAGTTGTTAATAAGATTAAATAACCATCTACATGAATCACTTTGTTCCATCCGCATCTAATCACTCTCCGTTACCTTTTACGATTCTGTGTATAAGAGAATATTTGTTTCTAAAATCATCAGCTTTCCAACCGTACATTATACATCTACAATACTGTTTATATGTTAAAAACTAAATAATAAATGAATGTTTTTCTCTTCTTTCTTTTAGTTTGTTATTAAATTCGTTCAATTTATATATTTACTCGTTTTTTACTTTCACTTACTATATATAGTAAGGGGAAGTATTGCGATCTTAAAAATTTTCGAATTCCAGTTTTCAACGGAAATACACGTTTTAGGGTACTCTGAGTCCAAATAACCAAGTCCCGCAAAAAGGTCTGTGTGTGTGTGTGTGTGGTAACTCCCGGACGGAAACGGTAAGTCCTATGAAACTGAAATTTCATATTTAAGACAACTATACGCCCGAGACGTGACAAAACTTTTTTCATCAAAATGAGCTTACCAGAAGAGGCACTTTATACTATGCATTTTGCACCTTTTTTCGATTTTCTCGAAAACGGTTCCGACGATTTTGATTAAACTCGCTATATCGATGTAAAATTTAATGGGCTTTAATATCATGTAGGTTTTATTTGGATAAAAATGGTCTGACAGGGCTTAAATATCGATATTTTAAATTTTCTTCCCCTAAAGTACCTTTAATTTTGTAGGTTCAATAATCATAACTAGATTATCTTGTTAACGATGATGAAAAACAGGTAAATATATAAATTGAATAAATTCGATACCCAACTAAAGGAGAAAACAGAAGAAATATTTTTTTAATGCAATTTTTTGTTTTTGAACATAATATACATGTATGATATACCGTTGGAAAGCTAAAGATTTTAGAAAAAATATCATCTCATACACAAGCTTTTAGAAGTTAATAGAGACTGATGAGAAGAAGATAAAACTAACTGATTATTTTAGATAATAAAATAAAAGATTTTTTAATAAAACACTTGTTTCTATATAAATTAAATTTATTTAATTCTTTAATAGTTTCACGTATTTTTAACTCTAACTCTATTTGAAAATTCTTTCATTGATTTTACAAATTGATGTAAGTGAAAGTCGTGTGTTGCCCGCACCAGATTTTTTATGAATGCTAATGAATTTTTACGACATTAAAAAAGTTTAACGAATTAATTGAATTGAGTTTCGATAGGAACATGCGGTTTGTTAAAAAATCTATTAAATTATAATCTACAACAATCAGTTAGTTTTACACTCTCCATTAACTTTTAAGATGTTATATATAAGATAATATTTTTTTTCTAGATTCTCTAGCTTTCCAACGGTATATTATACTGATAATATTACAATATTAATGTTCGTATGTTCAAAAACACCAACATTGCATTAAAACTATTTTTTTGCTCTTTTCTCTATTAGCTGGTTATAGAATTCGTTCAACTTATACATTTACCCGTTTTTAATCAATACTAACAAAATTATATGTTTAATTTTTTCGAATTTATAAAATTAAAGGTACTTTAGAGGAAGAAAATTTAAAATATCGGCCTTTAAGCCCTGTCAGATTATTTCATTACAATGAAAACCTACATCATATTAAAGCCCATTAAATTAGTAGGGAAGTTAATCAAAATCGTTAAGAGCCGTTTATAAGAAAATCGTAAAATGGTGCAAGATGCATAGTATAAAGTGGCTCTTCAGGTTCTCCGATCTTGTTAAAAAAGTTATTGTTACCTGAAAAGTCATATTCGCTCCAAAAATTAAGTATTTCTGTTTTAACTAATCGTTTTACGCAGATGACACTAGTGTGTTATTCGTCCATAATGAGCCATTGAATTGAGGAATCGTGTTAGAACTGAAGAATTAAAATAAACCCTAAAAAATCCCACCAAATTACCTTTACCCTTCGTCGCAAACCGATTACTTCCTTGCCACACTATATCCTTTAATAATACCCCACTCATAACTGTTGAACAAATCCGATATCTAGGACTCCATCTTGACAAACGTCTTACATGGAATCCTCATACGAGACTGAAACAACAAGAAACTGAAAGTTGATAAAGATTACTACAACACTTACTCGACAAACGTTTAAAACTTCCAATTTATTACCAGAAGCTCATTTACGTTACCGTCATCAGACCCACCTGGAAATATAGAATCGAGCTTCGGGGCTCTACTAAACCATCTAATTCCTGTCGTATTCAATTCTTACAATCCAAAATCATTCGCAAAACGCTCCTTATTTCGTTACGAATAAAATCATCCCTGATGGCCTAAATATCATATTTGTCGCAGAACTGTCCCACAACAGATATGCCTCTTTTAATTCCTCCCGACCCGCACGAATCCTCTTGTACGCAACTTATCATTAACATATATTCCTGACAACCCTCCGAGGCGATTGAAAAGACGATGGCCACGAGACCTATTAAATTTCATTTACATTGAAGTGCTACCACTGGGTAGTTCTTCACAAGACATTTTCAAGCCTATAATTCTAATTAGCCCATTTACTTATTGTGTTTATTATATGTGCAGTTGTAAATATCAATAATTTTTTTTTTTTAAACTAATCGGTTTTGAGCTAGACTTACCACATACAGGTACACAGAACTTTTTTCAAGATTTGATCATTTACATCCAGGGAGCCCTTAATCGTGTATTTCCGGTATAACTGTAATTTAAAAAAATTCAATATCGCAATACTTTCCAGTACTAATGTAAAAATATATGAATGAATAAACTGCAGTTTTTAGTCAGACCTTTAGTTTCGATCTCAGCATTCTTCACGAACCCGACCTGACTCACGCACATCCCTCATCTCAGTTTCAACACAATATTTAAATGAAAATTCGCGTCCACTAGATCAGGGGTATCCAACAAATATTTTACGGACCCCATTATACAATCATTTGAATGGTCAGGACCCTCTAGATCCTAAAAATTATATATATATATATATATATATATATATATATATATATATATATATATAAGAGAGAGAGAGAGAGAGAGAGAGAGAGTGAGAGAGAGTGGCCTACACTGTATCGTACATTGTGCACAAAATACCTCTCGAAACTCTATATCTAGTAGGGGAAATGGAAATTAAAAAAATAAATAAAACAAGAACCAGGCACTAGGAGTATACTTCAATCCGCTAAACATTAAATAACTAAAATTTTATGTTGAACCAGGCAGATGGTTCTAGAACTTTTTAAAGTCAGTGAAAAAATAATTTGTTATGCTATCCTTCAATGGGAACGTAAAATGGTGGTCCAGAGCCTGCGCTAAGTCACTTAAGCGTTAAAGATATCCATCCGAATTAAACCTGGATCGGCACAATTTAGAGCCTCCGTCTTAATATCGCCTAATAGCCACAGTAGCATACAAAGACGTTAAATGAATTAAACTTACCTTAAATTTAAAACTTATACAAGATCGTAATTATTATAATACTCATAAATAAATATAATAGTGTGTCTAGCAAATGAGCTCAAAGAGATTTTCCATATTGTGAGAAGTCTTTTACCAGGCCAAATTTCGGTGGAAATCGACAAAACAAAGAATAATTATAATTAATATGGTATACTGGATCAAAAATATATATAATGACTAATTACTTTACGATCAGATTCCACTATATCTACACGACACCAGCTGAAATTGTAGTTGTTTAACTATAATTACCAATGAACTTGAATACTGCTATTAATAATAATAAATATTTACAAATCTGACTACAAATTATTTAAAATCAATATATCTATATAAACTTTAGGAGCCTTTCTTTAATGTTTTAATCTCTGCAGCCAAATCTTCAGCTTTTTTTTTGCCTCCAATTCCTTCACCTGAAGGTTGACTTTTCTCTTCTCTACAGCCCTCCTGTCCTTTTATGGTATTAAATTTTTTATTTTATTTTATTTTTTTATTATTTATTTAAAGAAATTTACAACTGTATTTATACAATACATCAAGTAAATGGGATAGATATGAGATTAAGACACATGATTGTCCTGTGAAGAAACTACCCATTGGTAGAACTCCAATGTCCAATTTACGGTAAGAGGTCTCTTGGCCATCTTCTTTTCAGTCGCCTCGGTGGATTGTCAGGAATAGATGTTGAGGAAAGGTCACGGATAAGCGGGTTTGAATGGGTAGGAGGTTTGGAATGGAAGGATGTATATCTGGATCGGGCTAAGTCTTCAACTAATGGGATATTTAGGTCTTTATGGATAATTTTATTTGTAACAAAGTATGGAGCATTAAGAATTTTTCGAAGGATTTTGGATTGCAGGGATTGGATGCGAGAGGAGTTTGATGGTTTAGTGGACCCCCATAACTCATATTAAATATTAAACTCGCTTTATGATATTTGGAACATCACAAGTAGGCGTATTGGAACTTTTGTCTGAGTGAAGAAGAAACGATGTTATTAAGGGACCATTTTACCTGACCAAAAGAACAAATTTCCAGGCTTTTCCCTGACTTATTCATATGTTTTTTCCTGACTTTTTCGTATGTTTTTAAAATCCCTGACTTTTCCCTGTTTTACCTATTTTCCCTGTTGCTAGACACCCTGTTCTTTTCTGAATGTTAGAAAAAGACAAATTTGAAGATTTTGATTGTAAACAGTAGCAAAGAACACAAGCAATTATATCACTTATAATTTTTTGTTATGTTCTTTTAATTAAAATGATCCATTTTCATTCAACTTATTTAATTTCTTATTTTCTTCTCCCTACGTTTCGCCATTTTCTAGGAATCTTTTAATATTCCATCATTATGCACTTATATAAATATATATTTTGTCACATTTAAAAAAAAAAAATAATAAAACTATAGGCTGACCAGCCCCCAAATGTGACAAAACATATATTTATATAAATACATGATGGATGGAATATTAAAAGATCCCTTGAAAATGGCAAAAATACGAAACGTAGGGAGAAGAAAATAAGTTGAATGAAAATGGATCATTTTAATTAAAAGAACCTAACAATACATTTATTCATTCAAACAACTTTTAATTATAATAAAAATTAATTACTTATAATGTTAAATGAGAGCGTGTGATTTAATTAAAAGCTAAGGCTTCAAAAATATTTCCATTTAAAATTATTCCCAGTGACATCTCTCGGACCCGGACATCGCCTGCGGATCTCCAGTTGGGACCACTGCACTAAATAAATACTCAACATTCATTCATAGTTTCTAATTATAAAACGTAATAATAAAAGAATTACAAGAATGTGATTGCTATTCATGACAAACTACTGGCTTCTGCTTCCGAATTGTAAATTATTGTTACTCACAATGGAGTTGCTTTTATTGAATATGTCCGTCAATAGTCACCGACCTCACCTCTACGAAGAATGTCTGAAGTTGCGCTACCATTCAAGGATGGGAAGCCTTTTGAATGTTAAGCGGCAATGAATGAATTCATTCGCTATCGGTACTAGTTCGATATATTCACGGTGTTATAATTCGAAATTCATTCATTGATATATAATGTTAATGAGGCCATACCTGTTCGAATACGGCTTTTTAAAAAGGGGAGGGTTTATTACTTGCACTTACTTATATATAAAATATATAGAAAAGGAAAGTATTGCGATCGCGAAAAATTTCGAATTCCAGTTATTTACTGAAATACACTAAAATTTAATATGCTTTAATAAAATATAGTTTTCCTTCTGACTATATGATCTGGCAGAGCTTGAAAGCCGATATATTTTACTTACTTATATATAAAATATATAGTAAATGAAAGTATTGCGATCGCGAAAATTTTCAAATTCCAGTTTTCAACGGGAATACGCGTTTAGGGTTCCCTGAGTCTAATAACCAAGACAAACGAAAAGGTCAGTGTGTGCGGTAAATCCAACATGAAAAGTACGAATTTCTTAATTCATTTTTTTATTTAATATAACTATAAGAATTTTTTTTCAGTGGCGCGACAGGCCGTGTAGGCCCTAGGCCACGCTGTGTAATTTCCTGAGAGATTACACTCGTTTCTTGATGTATTTTGTAGGATAGTTTCATCACTCCCTACGCCTAATTTTGTGAGTGGCCACCATTTGGCTAACGGGTCTCGCATAACCGGGGGAGAGGCTGTGAGTGAATCCCCATTTTATTATATCATTATTACAGTCCCGTCGGGACTGGGATTCGAACTCACAACCTTTAGCATGAGAGACTAGCGCGCTAGACACTCAGCCACGGGCTCCCTGGCGAACCAGAATAGCCACTTTACACCATGCATTTCTCACCTTTTTAAGATTTTCTAAATAACGGCTCTAACGGTTTTCACTAAACTTCTATATTAATGTAAAATTTAATGGGGTTTAATATAATATAGTTTTCATTCTAATTATATAGTCTGGCAGAGCTTAAAAGCCGATATTATAAATTTTCTTCCTCTAAAGTACTTTTATCTTTGTAGATTCGAAATAAATAAACATATCATTTTGTTAGCATTGATAAAAAACGGGTGAATATATAAGATGAAAGAATTCGGTATCCAACTAAAGGAGAAAAAAAAAATATGCAATTTTTGAACATAAGAACATTAATATAGATGTATAATATACCGTTGGAAGGCTAAAGATTTTTGAAAAAAAAAAACATTATCTTATACACGAAATTGTAAATGTTAACAGAGAGTGATGAAAAGCCGATAAAACTGACTGTTGTAGATAATAGTGTACTAGATTATTTAATAAAACACTATCTAACTTTCTATTCAAGTCTATAAAACTTTCTATCGAAACATTATTAAATTAATAACCATTTAACTCTCACTCACCTATATATTCAACGGAAATAAACGTTTCAGCGCCCCTTCGGACCAAATGACGAAGTTAAGCAAAAAGACCTTTATGTGTGCTTAGACTAAAAGTCACATGAAAGTAAAATTTAATATTTAAGACTTGTACTTCAGTTTTAAAATACCAGAGAAATAACATTTGTTATGCAAATGTTCGTTATTCTAAGGGGACTACTCTACAGAGAATAAAAATTATTTTCATTGCATTTCATTTTATTTCAACTATACGCCCGACATGTTCACCAAAATCTGCAAATCAGAAGAGATGATGCATTTTTTTATGATTTTTTCGAAAACAGCTCTAACGATTTAGATTAAACTCGCTCTATCGACGTAAAATTTAATGGGCTTCAATATCATGTGGGTTTTATTCTGATTGAAATAGCCTGACAGGGCTTAAATCCCGATATTTTCTCCCTCTAATGTACAATGACAACAAATGGGCGAATATTTAAGTTGAACAAATTTATCATCCAAATAATGGAGAAGAAAGCAAACATATTTTCGTTTTTTTGTAAAGTAAAATAGAGGAATAATATACCGTTGGAAAGAAAAATATTTTAAAAAACATTTTTTATCCCGCACGCAAAGTTGTAAAAGGCGATGAAAAGCTAATTAAACGAAGTAATTGCTGTAGATAATTGAACTCGGAGGGAACTTCGTACCTCCACTATAATAGATTATTTAATGAAAACACGTGTTTCTATCGAAACCCAATGTAATTATGTAACATTATGTTTATCTCTAACTTTATTTACAAGTTATTAAATTGATATTACCTTCGGATATAAGTGAAAGTCGTATGTCGTGATATTAAAATATAATTTCTAATACTATGGCGCCCATCATTAAATGACTTTTAGAGTAAGAAAGGGTTACAGGTATTTATATTTAAAAGAATTTTTCAATGAAGACATGATAAAACGTTTAAAAAAAAGTAAAGGTACAACTATAATATATATTAAAAAAAATAATAAGAAGAAAAAACTAGATACTATGACAGGCCCTGCAGATACGGTTACTTATCAACCCCTCTCCCCTTCTCACTAACAATAGATCGCTGGATAGGAAAAAAAACTAGACAAACGGTACATAGATCGGAGCAGGAGATCCGTTTTCAATATACAGTTTGCGGTATATATTCACAATACGACTCACAAATAATTCAGGGTCATATAAACTAGAGAAAAAAATCTCAGAATTGTAATAAATACAGATTGATAGATAAAAAATCAATTAATTATTTTCCATGGACTTGGTCGAAAAATCTACTCCAATTCAATACCACATCCCTAATCTACCACGGTCTGGTATTTCGGATGCTATGCTATTATGCTAGACAAAATACTAACATGGAACCAACATAGTAGATTGAAAAGAAAATAACTTGACCGACGTTCTGGCTAGCTGTATGGATTACTCTACAAGAGATTTCTTTCAATCCATAACAAACTACCAGTTTTGGATCCATGTAACCTAAATGTACATACTAAAGTATTTATTTTATTTATCGGGTTATAATACAGTGTAGATATGGAGTCTGGTCCAATCAGTGTAAGATAAAATTTGCTTTAATATAACAAGTATATCATTAAAAAAACTTATAATGATAGTAATAAAATAACCTCCTCCTATAAGAGGAGGATCCTATACAAGAAAAACATATGAAAAATACATAACTATAAAAATAAAAAAAAATAAAAAAAATTACTGATCAACATAAGCTTAATTAAAATAAGTTCAACTGTAGTTTGACTAACATAATAAATCATATAAATTTAATTAATGCTAACAACAATTAAGAACTTTACAATAACAAAAATTTATATAAAACAAAATAATATTATTCATGTTTCTTAAATGTATATATGTGAGGGATCACTTGTAGCTGGGTGGTTAGCATAACAGCCTAAGCCAAAGGTCACGGGTTCGTAACCGCAGGTGGTCCTAGGGTTTTTTAATGGGAGTAAAAAATCCTTAGTTATGCAGGAGGGGACGTTAAAAGGTGGTCCCGAGCTTGTGCGATGTCAGGTACTTGTTAAAGATCCCTATCCTAATAAAACCTGGATAGGAAAAATTTAGGACTCCCACTGTAGTATCGTCCGATTAGCCATAGTAGCATAAAGTGACGTTAAATAAAATAAACAAACAAACAAATGTATATATGTATTCAATGCAGAAAATATTTCCTAGGAACATACCTTTACCAAACTATTAAGTCCCAACATCCTGCCTACATCCACAATCTCCTTAAATTTAAATCCTCAGTCCACTTACTTGAAAACCAGATCGCACCATTCTGACATTAACATCCCTACTCAGAGAACTAAAACTTTTGATTGTTCCTTTATTGTCCGCTCTTATAGCCTCTGGAATTCTCTACCAACTGATATCCGCCAAGCTACTTCTCTATCCTCATTCAAATACCAACTTTATTTATTCATATTACTTACATATTTATCATTGTGGATGAAATTAGTTGACCGTCGAGAATTACTGGAAGGAATTAGTCCGGGTGGCGGTCATTAAATGAAACAACTAAATAGTTTCAACTATTTTATTGTTTGCCAACGTTTCAACCCCCTTTGTGGGTCATCATCAGGGCGCATGGTGGGAGAATGAAAACTGAAACGTTGGCAAACAATAAAATAGTTGAAACTATTTAGTCGTTTCATTTAATGACCGCCACCCGGACTAATTCCTTCCAGTACTTACATATTTAGTATACATATTCTAAAAAAGGATTAGTTATCGGACTTTAATGATTCAGTTTCAACTGTAATTCCTTATCTTTAAGTGGAATATGCTCGTTTAAAATAGAAGAGAAATAATTAATTTTCGTCATTTAATGAATTTTTATTTACGAAAAGGAAAATCAACTGCACAGACTGTCAACAAAATTTGCAGCGTGTATGGCAATGACGCTTTAGGAGAAATCATCGTCCGTATGTGTGTTGCTCGTTCCAGGACCGAAATTTTGAATTGAAAGACTCGGGTCGATAGCTGTTGGTGATGACCAAATTCAAGCATAGGTCACAGACGTTATAAAATTGATTAAAAATATTTACAAGAATCCGATTTTTTTTTTTAAATCACAAAACTTAATTTACAGGATAATATTTTATATTTATTGGAGAGAATGTTGCTTATCTGTTTAATTATTTAACGCCACTTTGTGCTCCAGTGGCAAATCAGACGAAGTAACAGTAGGAGTCCAAAATTTGTCCATTTAGGTTTAATTAGGATAGAAATCTTTTAAGTACACCTTTTTTACGTGTAGCCCCAAAAATGAAATTGACTCGAGACCAAATAATAATAATAATAGGCTTACCGAACCCGAAAGTTCGAGCCGATACCACCATATTCCGTCTACACAGACTCGTCCAATGTTTTCTGTTCAAGCCCAAGCCCCAAGATCAGCCTTAACGCAATCTTCCCATCGACGCTTCGGCCTACCTTTCGGACGCCTACCAGTCGGATCAGCAAATACTAACTTTCTCAGAATTCGTTCCTCGCTGAGCCCAACAATTTTACTAGCCCATTTCAGTCTCCGCGACGCTATCAACTCAATTATATTCACAGGATACAAGATCCATAATTGTGCAAACTTCTAAACTCCCCAGTGCTCTCATCACTCTTCGGACTAAACATTTTACGCAGTACCTTATTTTCGATAACCTTAAGCCGTTGTTCATCCTTCAAAGTAAGCGGCCACGTTTCACATCCGTAAAGAACCGTTGGAAGAATAATAGTTTTATAAATTCTAACCTTTAAGTTTTTAGATAGAAGCCGCGAGCTAAGTTATTTAGCAACTGAATAATAACACGCATTTCCCACCTTTAACCGGAACTTTATTTTTTCCTGTATTTAATTTTTTCTTGTTATCATTGAACCTAAATACTTGAATTTCTCTACGTGTTCAAAAGTATGCCCTGATACATTAACTTGAGACCAAATAGCCAATTTTATAACTAAATGCCCGAAGCTATTATGAAACTGGAACTATACAGTATATCCACATTTAAGGAAAGAAGAAACTTGTTTTTGACTTTATTTAACCTTATTCAAAGGTCTCATCCTCAGACCTAGATTCGAAGGATTAAAAACATAATATTATAGCTTCTTTTATTATCCAGGTCCGGTTTTCTACAGTAAAAGATCGCGTAACGAAAATTGAGGTTTCGGGGAGATGTTTGTTGGGTGGCCCCACGCAGTCTGGGTCTTCTTTTATCTTACAGGTTTAAGGAAGTCAATAATTATGAATATTAGGATTAATATTATGTTTATATAATTATATAAATTATTAAATAATAATATATAATTAAAAAATGGGTCTATAAGATGAACCCAATAGACCTGTTTTGATCTTCATAGATACCAGACTGACATACTAGTCGTGTATGGTATTTCAAAACCTGAATAAATGTCATAAAATGCCTTTCTGCAACAATAAGCCTCGAAAGGAAATCTTTAGATTTAAATAAGGATTTTGATCAGATTAAGTATAATTTCAGAAAAATTGATGTTTCAGATGCTTGAACATAAGTAGGTAAGCTCTCATTTCATAATTAAACACTTTTATAATCATACTAGTTAACCCTCACCTACAGAGGTGTTATTAGAATGTAGTGTCATTTAATTTTAAAAAAGCTCTTTTTGATCGAAATGTGCACTTAGCAAGGAATATATTTATTTTATAATGTGTATTAATTATTATATTTAATCATAGCCAGAAATGAGAAACATAAATCCAAATCAGTTCAGTATATCTGTTTAATATTTTAAAGTGAAGCGTAGATTATAAAAAAATAAATTTTCCCATCTAAAGAAAACTTGATTGCAATGTATGTTTTCAAAAACAATATAAATAAGAAATTCTGTTTAAAATGCATACAATATATAAAATTACAGTTTTTGGATTCATAGCAATTTTCCATTTATTTTAGCAACTTACGTAAGATTTGGTAAGTAATATTGTTTCTAAGATCTTGTGTACTGAATGGAAAATATAACATGTTCGATACTGTACGACGCACATTGGGCTATATGACCGATTTAGGTGGACGAAATTCTGAAACTTGTCTATATTCAACTTTTGGGGTCCCAGATTACGGAAAAACATATTGAAAACAATTATAAGAAAAATTTATAAAAACTAATTAATTTTTTGAAACAGTGGTCAAACATCAAATTATTTGCTAAAATCTAAAACTTCCCTATATTTTACGTTTGAAGTCCCAGAATACGGTAAAAATAATACAAAAAACCTAATTATGGTTCGGAGTTGCTAAAATCTTCTAATAGATGTATTTTATCTGTTTTAGGAAATTCTTGAAATTATAGATTGTGAAACTTTTGATTCGGAGTGTTATGTCTGAAAAAAATTATGTATCACCCAAAACGCAAAAAATCGCAAAATTTGTTTGTAATATCTGAAGACTAGAAGGATTGGCAAAACAAATCCTACAAACAAATCCTTGGGGTAACTTGGGGGTTATATAGTTTTTCGTTATTGAATAAGGGCATAAATTTACAAATTGCTAAATTAACCCTACATGTGAGATTGCAATTAATATTCAATAACGAGTTTGGAAATATAATGTCTTACCTGCCTCAGCAATGTCCAATGTAAAATGAAAGCAAAAAGACTTTGCTCTAAATACACCATGAACTGAATAAATGACCATCGAATAAAGATAATCCCACTGCCGGTTATTATTAGGCACTTGTGTGAACAGGAATGATTCTTCATTTACAATTTATTTGTAAACACGGTATGGCGGGAAATATTAGTATTAATGGTCTTGCCAACTAATAATAAAAAGGAAGCACTGGAAAATTCCAAACTTTTGACTTGACTTTTATCCACCTAAATTGGTGATTTGGCCCACTGTGCGACGGAGGCAATATTGAACTATCATAACTCTTTACCAATAACATATGATCATAAGTTTAAGGGCTTACAACAATTTTATATTAACTTGTACTATTTTTTTTTTTTTATTGCATTGTAACTTTTCTAAAATCTTGCGCTTTCCAACGGTATATTATACGCCTAGATAACTACTTATATTTCAGGAATAAGTTTTTGATGACTCGGTTACAGAAAATTAATTTTTCCCGCCTATAGAAAATATAAATTGCAATGTATTTTACTTATAAACCTTCAGGAAAGAAGGATCTCAATGATAGTAAAAACCTTATAAAAATCCGTCCAGTGGTTTAGGAGTTCGCGGAAACCCAGAATTGCGTTATCATTATATATATATATATATATATATATATATATATATATATATATATATATATATATATATATATATATGTATATGATTAATTAAGCTATTTATGCCAGGTTAGAACTTTTTTCTAGAGGTTTATATGTCCACAATTTTAGATATTATATTTGAAATAAGTTTCTCACCCTCCCCCATGTCCTGTTTGGACCGCATTATTTTTTACTTTATGTAAAAATCTGACATAGTGCATTTATAATATGACATATTGTATATATAATATGTATTTGTATAGTTGAACGGTCTATGGTGTTATCGCATGAGCAACCTCAAATCCTACATACTGTAATTTACAGTTTAAAATAGTGTTTATTGTCGTCTTATTTTAGTAGTAGTTTATTTTGTCATACTCACTTCCATGCAGAAGGCACAACAACTTCCATTTAAAATGTGAAAATTACCTGAAACAATAAAATAAAAATTCAATACAAAATGTTAGCAAGGAATGAATTATACTAAGTATTTGAACTTATTCGTTTACAAATATATAATATAACAGAAATAATTCATAAAACAAGATAAAATGTAATCTGGTATAATAAAAAATAGTATATTATCTCTTATCTCCTCAGAAAAAACACAACAAAACGGTACGAGCAACACACAACTTTCACATACATACCTTCTTGAAATTTTAAATAAATAAAAACAAAATAAATAAATTTAACCGAGAAGAACATTAGAACTCTACTACAACAGAAAATTCTTCTTACAAATCAAAACACCTTCGTAATATCCTCAATCTCTCCTTACTTTGTCACGAATAAACTCATCCATAATAAGGGTCAAGATATAATGTTGCATAAGTTACAGACTTGGCCCGAACCAGGTACCATCATGAACCTTTTATGACTAACTCTATTCCCTCTTTAACCCACAAGTTTCCAGCCCTTGCTTACTCTTTAGTTCCTCATAACCCTCCGAGGCGTCTGAAAAGCCCTGCGACCTTCTGGTTTTGTTTACACAATAGTTTTTGAGCGCAGCCAATGGGCCGTTTTCATACACGTGTATCATGACTTAGTTTAATATTCTCACAATTCAATAATACAGTTGTAAATTTCAATAAATATATTTTAAAATAAATCAATAAATTTGAACTCGAAAAGAAAATTGTTATGGCGGAAACATTTATTTTAAATATATATATATATATATATATATATATATAATATATATATATATATATATATATATATATATATATATATATTACTATGCTTATTTAGGGGAAGGAGAAATTAACCTAAAAAAATATTTTGGTTGTTCCACCTTCAGTTGATTGTCAAATTTTTTCATGTTAAACCTTTTTTTATCAATTCTAACTAACATGAATGATTAATAATAGTTAATTAATCAACAAAATTAAATTTACTTCATAGCAATAAATTTATATAAGTATGTGTGTACTTTATATATATAAAATATTCCAGCCCCTATCTACTATTTGACGGGCCCCTATAATGGCAGTCCATCCGGGTTGAGTCAAAAGAGTCATCAAATTCAAAAGCAAGGTCCGTTGAGAAGCATTATACCATCTGAAAACGTTCTCACCATTACACAATTCAAATAAAAGATCAACCACCGATTATGAAGATAAGGATGTCAAGAATCGACGATAGCTTTAATGATATAAGAAGCTAAGGGAAATAGAAGATATAAGAAAGGGCCTATCGGAATAAGCTTGTGAAATATCAGAACCAAATATATACCATTTATTCACTTCTATCAGAATACCCTATTTGCTTATTTTCAACCCCTTAATCGCTATGGGAGGAGAGGGAAAGAATAAAAGAAAAAAATAAATGTTAAGGGTTCCCCAAAAGAGTTTAAAAAAAAATTGTTTTAAGTAAAGGTGAGCCAAAAGAAAATATTGAATTATTCAAACAAAAAAAAATTCTAGATTATGTTCGATTGGAACACCTACAATGTTTTGCTAGTTTTATTCCTGTACAATAAATGTATGTATATACGATGTATATACGATTTTCTCAAAAACGGCTCTAACGATTTCGATTAAACTTGCTATGTCGATGTAAAATTTTAATGGGCTTTAACATCATGTAGGTTTGATTCTGATTGAAATAGTCTGACAGGGCTTAAATGCCGATATTTTAAAATTTCTTCCTCTAAAGTACCTTTAATTTTTTATATTCTGTAAAAATAACTATATTATCTTGTTACCATTGATAAAAAATAGGTATATATGAAAGTTAGACTAATTCGATATTTAACTAAAGGAAAAAAACTGAAAACATATATTTTTTATGGAATTTTTTGAACATAAGAACAGTAATATACATGTATAATATACCGTTGGAAAGCTAAAGATTTTAGAAAAAAATATTATGTTATACACAACCTTCTAAAAGTTAATAAAGAGTGATGAAAAGCCGATAAAACTAACTGATTATTTTAGATAATAATATAATAGACTTTTTAATAAACACATGTTTCTACAGAAGTATAATTTAATTAATTCTTAAATGGTTTCACTCATTTTAACTGTATTTGAAAATTATTTATTCGCTTTTAAAAACGGAGGAAAGTGAATGTCGAGTGTTGCTCTTACCAGAGTTTTTAACTTAGATAACACTATACGCTGTATACTTGTATGAAACGTAAGTACAAAGATTTTTTTTTACTTTTTGTTTTTGATACTTGGTTTTTGATTTTATTACGATAAAAGAGTAAAACGAGTTAATCTAGAAAGCTATGATGTTAAACTTGTATGGAATGCTCTGGAAAAAAAAAAAACCAGAAGAATTTTAGTCTTTATCACTTTGTCTACTACTGGAACAATTCCGTTTTTAATAAACATTAACATAGGTATGAATCAATGGTATTTCGGGGCTGATATGCCTGAGGGCATATTTCACCTGCTTAAGGGCCAAAATAGAAGATCGTTTTCTTTTATTAATGCCTCGTGAAAGGTGCCGCGGTCGCACAGTGGGGTAAATCACCAATTTAGGTAGACAAAAGTCAAGTCAAAAGTTTGGAATTTTCTAGTGCTTCACCTTTTTATCATTAGTTGGCAAGACCCTTAATACTAATTTTTCCCGCACTGTGTTTACAAATAAATAATAAATGAGCGAATCATTCCTGTTCACACAACAGCCTTATAACCGGATTATCTTTATTTAATAGTCATTTATTGTGTTCAAGGTGTATTTAGAGTAAGGTCTTTTTGCTTTTATTTAACAATTGACATTGCTGAGACAGGTAAGACATTATATTTCCAAACTCGTTATTGAATATACATTGCAATCTCACCTGTAGAGTTAATATAACAATTTGTAAGTGTATACCACTATTCAATATCGAAAAACTATATAACCCCCAATTTACCCCAAGGATTTGTTTCATCAATCCTTCGAGTATTTAGATATTACTAAGAATTTTTGCGTTTTGGGTGATACATAATTTTTTCAGACACAACACTCCGAATTTTGATTCTGAACTTTTAAGTTTTACTATCTATAATTTCAAGAATTTCCTAAATGATATAAAATACATCTATCAGCAGGGTTTAGCAACACCGAGTCATAATAAGATTTTTTGTATTATTTTTTCCGTATTTTGGTACTTCAAGCGTAAAATGTAGGGAAGTTTTCGATTTAGCAAATAAATTTGATGTTAGACCACTGTGCGCTCGCCATTCGTGTCAAAAAATTAATTAGTTTTTATAATTTTTTCTTTTAATTTTTTAAATATTTTGTTCGGTAATGTGGGACCCCAAAGGCTAAATATAGACAAGTCATAGAATTTTTTCCTCCTAAATCGATCATATTTCCCACTGTGTGTCGCAAGAGTCCTAGGATGTTGTGCTTTGTCGTGAATCTCAAATCGATTCTGACCAACATCTTTGTTTAATGTTTCCATCGCAACAATTCCTCTCCAGCGGTCTCCAATTGGAACTGCTGTAATATTTTTATTTACTTTTTTCACCTCATTTCCCAGAGTTTTTAGGCTATATGGAAGGTTTTTTTTTTCGGGCAGGGAGTGAGAGTGGGGGAATTATGCCAGAATTTATTTATTTCAAGATTATAGTTGGCATGTAGAGTATAAGAGAGGATGCGAACCACAGTAATGGTCCCCTTCCTGCCCAATCCCAACTCCCTCTCCATTTCGTAATCATTCCGGCCTTTCTAGTTTTTACTAGCGTCAATAAATATTTTGGATCCAAATAGAGAAAAAAAATGTTTTATTTAACATTATTCTGCTCAAATACAGTGGACTCCATTCTTATACACAGCAAACTTAATCATTCTTGGTTAATTTATGAATAATTATTTCAAAGGTTATTCTATATCAATTACAAATATAATAAATCAGAGGTATTTTAAATTTCCTTTTTTATATCCGAAATATATACTTTTACAAGTTATTATTTCAGGTATTTTATTTTGAAAAGTTTAGAGGTATTAGTTCTTTTTAAATCTAAACAATTTCATGTATTTTTTTTTTTTTTTTTTCGAGTCCAAAGACATTGCAACTTTAATTTTGATCAAAATTGTACATCCTTAATTTTTTATTTTTATTTTTTTTTTTATTTAACATTATTCTGCTCACATACAGAGGACTACATTGTTATACTCAGCATACTTAATTAGTCTATATTAATTTATGAATAATTATTTCAAAGGTTAATCTATATGAATTACAAATGTAATAAATCAGAGGTATTTTAAATTTCCTTTTTTATATTCAAACTATATACTTTTACAAGTTATTATTTTATGTATTTTAAATTTAACATGCATGGTATTGTAAATTAAATTTTATATAAAAATTGTACATCTTTAATTTTTTTAAAAATATTTATTATTATTTTTTTTATTTAATATTATTATTGGAATTTGTTACTTGAGTTTTTCGTTGTTTATTTTGATCGTTTTATTCATTTTGTATTGTTATTTTACTCTAAATTCTAAAGTCGACCTTTTATTTACTGTAATGTTATTCTAAAGAGACTTGTCCCAGAATAAATATAGAATAATTATTATTATTATTAATTTATTAATGCTTCTTATCGTTTTTAGGGATCATTTACTATTTATTACATGTTTCTGAAACAAAAAACAAAACAATAATGTTGGCAAACCTGCCTAATAATTACAGAATAAGCAAATAAAATATATATATATATATAATTGCTTCTATTATAAAAATCATAATAGCAAAAAAGCATTCCTTTAGTTTAAAACTATTTAGTTTTTTTTGTCTTGTCTTTATTTTGAAAGTTACCATACATATTGGATACAATACAACTCAACTAGCTCTTTTGATTTTATAAAATAGAATTAAGATATCCTGAGAAAATAACTCTTACGAGATTTTTCGGAAAAAAAAACAACAACAAAACAGTAAATTATAAGACAAGAAAAGAGCTCCGAAACAAATATCGTATTTTGGAAATTACGGCAAGATAAGGGGAGGAATTAGCAGAAGTCGAAATCCCCAAAAGGCGCTTACAAATACCTTATAAATCTATTTAAAAATGTTTAACCATTTCATCTAATCATTTTGAGGAACTCTCATTTATTTACCAAATTTCAGCACATCAGATTAGAAGCGGGCCACTGGAAAGGTTTAATTAATTGATTATGCCAGAAAAAAAAAAAATAAAACAAAAAAAAAAAATATATATATATATATATATATATATATATATATATATATATATATATATATATATATATATATATATATATATATCTGGTATCAAACATAAATATAAAAAAACATTGCGACACTTGAGTCCTTTCCTTAAAATATTAACTATTTTTTTGCGTTTTAGTGCGCATTGATTTATTTATCTTATTTTAAAAATATATTTAAACTAAAAATCTACCTACATTTCAAAATTCAAAGAAATCCCAATATGAACGACTTCATGCTTTGAAACTGATATTAAAAGAAGTTGCTTATGGTTAAGAAATAGAGCAAAAATATTCGGGAAAAAAAAAGTGGGTCAAGCAACACCAATTTTATCAAAAATATCTGCAACATTCCGAAGTTTTCATAAAGCTTTTAAGACCTATTTAAAAAAGTCAAAACATGAGACCAACATAACGAATTATTTATCGAATTGAGCTAAAAGAGGTCACTGAGAATTTTTAAAGAAGGCAAAACCGAGCCTTTACATTAAATGAGTGAGATTTATCCCACGGCAGGGAGATAAATAAGCGTTTGCCAACAGTGACCTCCCATACACTTGTCGAGCAGCTTAAGATTTTCAGGCCAAGGTTTGTCTTGGTAGGCAACTCTAACAGCTAAAGGGGAAAGGTGAACCCACAACGCTCTTTACGGGCATTAGTAACTCATCCATCAATGATTAATCTATTTCTCAGTGGAGTTACGTAGGTGACTATCCAGGAAAAGTTGCGGAAATTCCAAGAAGACAAAGTTTGGCAAGTTTAAATAACAAAGGTCAATATATCTTAGGATTTGATTAATTGAATTGAAATTAACGCCGTAATACAGTTTTAAAAGAGAAAAAAAAAATAGATCTACTTTTATAAATGAAATATTCTCCATTGCTTTCGATACATTTCTGCCCACATATATGCACCTTTTGAAATGGAATACAAATTAATTTTATTTGGGACGAAATAAGAATTAAAAAAAAAAGTGCAATATAAATGATAATTGCCTGGTCTTTTAAACTTTTAGTATATAAATATAACGAACGGATTTTTTAACGAATAATAGTAATCATCTACAGCTTTAAATATTACAAAGGTTAGAAAGATTGAAAGTTTAAATAACAAAGGTCAATATCTTAGGATTGGATTGTCTAGAAATTAATGCCGTAATAAAGTTTTAAAACAGAAAAAATAAATAAAATTTATATCTACTTTTATAAATCAAATATTCTCGATTGCTTTTGATACATTACTGCCCACATATATGCACCTTTTATAATAGAATAAACATTAATTTTATTTGGGACGAAATAAGAATAACAAAAAAGTGAAATAAAAATGATAATTGTCTGGTCTTTTAAGACTTTAGTATATAAATATAACGAACGGATTTTTTTAACGACGAATAGTTATCATCTACAGCTTTAAATATTACAAACGTTGAAAAGATTGAAAGTTTGGAAAGTTCAAATAACCAAGATCAATTTCTTAGTATTGGGTTCTCTAGAAATTAATGCTGTATTACAGTTTTAAAAGAAAAAGAAAAAAAAAGAGATTTATATATTTTTTATATATGAAATTCTCCATTGCTTTTAATACATTTGTGCCCTGCTTTTGAAATGAAATAAAAAATAATTTTATTTGGGACGAAATAAGAATAACAAAAAAGTGCAATATAAATGATAATTGTCTGGTTTTTTAAACTTTTAGTATATAAATATAACGAACGGATTTTTTAACGACGAATAGTAATCATCTACAGCTTTAAATATTACAAAGGTTAGAAAGATTGAAAGTTTAAATAACAAAGGTCAATATCTTAGGATTGGATTGTCTAGAAATTAATGCCGTAATAAAGTTTTAAAAGAGAAAAAATAAATAAAATTTATATCTACTTTTATAAATCAAATATTCTCGATTGCTTTTGATACATTACTGCCCACATATATGCACCTTTTATAATAGAATAAACATTAATTTTATTTGGGACGAAATAAGAATAACAAAAAAGTGAAATAAAAATGATAATTGTCTGGTCTTTTAAGACTTTAGTATATAAATATAACGAACGGATTTTTTTAACGACGAATAGTTATCATCTACAGCTTTAAATATTACAAACGTTGAAAAGATTGAAAGTTTGGAAAGTTCAAATAACCAAGATCAATTTTTTAGTATTGGGTTCTCTAGAAATTAATGCTGTATTACAGTTTTAAAAGAAAAAGAAAAAAAAGAGAATTTATATATTTTTTATATATGAAATTCTCCATTGCTTTTAATACATTTGTGCCCTGCTTTTGAAATGAAATAAAAAATAATTTTATTTGGGACGAAATAAGAATAACAAAAAAGTGCAATATAAATGATAATTGTCTGGTTTTTTAAACTTTTAGTATATAAATATAACGAACGGATTTTTTAACGACGAATAGTTATCATCTACAGCTTTAAATATTACAAACGTTGGAAAGATTGGAAGTTTAAATAACAAAGATAAATTTCTTAGTATTGGGTTCTCTAAAAATTAATGCTGTATTACAGTTTTAAAAGAGAATAAAAAAAAATATATATATTTTTTATAAACGAAATATTCTCCATTGCTTGCAATACATTTTTGCCTTGCTTTTGAAATGAAATAAAAAATAATTTATTTGGGACGAAATAAGAATAAAAGATAACGTACCATATAAATGATAATTTTCGAGTCTTTTAAAACTTCAATTATGGGTGACAAGATTCCGGTTTTGGGGTATGCCGATGATTTGGTACTGCTAGGTGAAGACACGGAAACTATACAACTAAATACAAGTGTGTTAATAAAAACCGGTAAAGAAATAGGCCTCGAATTAAATACCGATAAGACGAGATATATGATTAGTTGCAGAAATGGTAGCGATCTTGATGATATTAATATTTCAGGTCATACTTTTGAACACGTAGAGAAATTCAAGTATTTAGGTTCAATGATAACAAGAAAAAATGAAATCCAGGAAGAAATAAAGTCCCGGTTATTATTAAGAAATGCGTGTTATTATTCAGTTGCTAAATTACTTAGCTCGCGGCTTCTGTCTAAAAACTTAAAGGTTAGAATTTATAAAACTATTATTCTTCCAACGGTTCTTTACGGATGCGAAACGTGGCCGCTTACTTTGAAGGATGAACAACGGCTTAAGGTTTTCGAGAATAAGGTACTGCGTAAAATATTTGGTCCGAAGAGAGATGAGGCCACTGGGGAGTTTAGAAGGTTGCACAACGCGGAATTGCGGAGTTTGTACCCTGTGAATATAATTGAGTTGATAGCATCGCGGAGACTCAAATGGGCGCGTAAAGTTGTTGGGCTTAGTGAGGAACGGATTCCGAGAAAGTTGGTATTCGCTGAACCGACTGGTAGGCGTCCGAAAGGTAGGCCGAAGCGTCGATGGGAGGATTGCATTAAGGCTGATCTCGGGGGCTTGAGCTTGACCGGTGAACATTGGACGAAGCGAAGTTTGGTGGTATCGGCATCGAACCTTCGGGTTCGGTAAGCCTATTATTATTATTTATTATTTATTATTATTTAAAACTTCAATATTAAAGTACAACATACGGATTTCGTAACAACGAATGGTTATCATCTAGAGTTTTAAATATTACATACGTTGGAAAGATTGCTAGTTTAGGAGATGCAGAAATAATTGATGTTTAAACGTGGTTAATTGTAAGGATTTACGAATGGATATATGCAATGAATTCCAAAATAGCGTTGTAAGGGTAACAAACGATTTTTGAAGGAGACGGATCTGTGGTAAGGAATATACAAGTTTATAGGTTGGGTTCTAGTGTTTACTGAATGGACAGAGTAAAAATTGGTTTATTGATTATATGAAGAGGTGTCTTGTTTTGAAAGATCGGAAAGGACAGACACCAAGCAGGATCCGAAGGAAAGAGGGATAGAGCCAATTTAACTCGACATACCTACCTTATAGAAACATGAGAAGAAACCAGTAGCGTACGGGTTTTAAATGGGATAGAAACACGAAATCTTAGGAATTGTTCTAGGATATTATGGGTTTTCGGGTGATTGGAGAAATATAGTTCCTCTAGGATAAATTTTGGTCAATAATGACTCCTTCTATTTTAACAGATCTACTTGGCCAGGCTGAAAGACGAAAGATGGACCAGAGCTTGCATGGAGTGGATCCCGAGAGAGGACAGCAGGCAGAGGGGGCGACCACATCGCAGGTGGAGGGACGAATTGACGCAGACTGTTGGCGAAAACTGGTGGCTGGTTGCGAGGGACAAATCCTGGTGGATAAACGTTTTAAAAAATATTTAATTTGTGTTTGATTTTGATGTATTTTCAAGGACTCTGTTTTGTTTTTTAGAGTTTTGTATTTTATAATTATTTGTATTTTTCTTTCTTTGGATTATTTGCTTTTTTTCTCAATATTTTATTACTTCTAACTATAGCCAACTTCTATAAATTCCTCCCTATGGTAGAGGCTTTTGTCAATATGATGCCAATAAAGCTATTATTATTATTATAATGACTCCTTCTTATTGGGGTGTGGAAGTGGATAGGCAGTCCATTGAAATAAAGCAGGGGATAATATGGAAGATAACTTAGAAGATGCAAACAATGAAAATAGCCTTTTTTTTTGGCTTTTTCATACCTTTTGAACATAATTTGGAATTCTTAGAATTTATAAAATCAAGAAACACTTTTTCTAAGCCTTTTTGATCATTAAATTGTTGTTGTTGATCTCCTAAGTCGAGACACCGTCCAGAAGATGCTGTCATCGGAGAAAATCTACTTTTCGTCACAAGTAACAAATCTGGACAGAAATGGATCGTACTTGTTTCCGTAAAGAATTGAGGCACAAATTTTGATAGTTTCAGCGGCTTTTTAAAGAGTAAAGAAACCATCTTTCTAGTGTCTTCTTTTAATTGATGGAGCTGCAATAATTAATAATCTATTTAATCTCTATATGAACACATTGAAAATATTCTTCAAAAACGCTAATTTAGAGGATATAAATCCGCTCCTTGCTTTAATACCTTATTGAAATTCAAGCAGATGCAGCACATCGAAATAATTTGTGTTGACAATTCCGAATATATTGACAAACGCTCAAAACTCCCTATTTAATAAAAATAATCCTTCATTTATATAAGCATTATCAAGCAATTTTGGACCTATAAAAACGAGCTGTAGGGGTCCACTTAACCATCAAATTCTTCCGCATCCAAAAACTGTCAAAATATCCTAAATGCTCCTTACTTTTTTAATAATAAAATCATCTATAAATACACGAATGAAATATTATTCAAAGACTTTGCAATAAATAGTCTCTCCACACAAACCCGCTTATCCGTGACCTCTCCTCCATTTATATTCCAGACGATCTGCCGAGACGACATAAAAGAAGATGACCAAGAGACCTTCTACCATAAATTAGACATTGGAGTGCTGCCAGCTGCTATTTTATTCACAAGACTATCAAGTGTTTTACTCCTATATTTATCTTATTTACTTGTATTGAATCAATAGAGTAGTAAATTTCATTAAATCGATTAATAAAAAAAAAGCACTGATAGTATTTAAAAAAATGAAAATTGTGAACAGAAGCAGTTTGAATCCCCGTTTGATAATTAAAACGTAGTCGATGGATTCTTGGGTCCAGAGAAAGTAATTGATAACCTTCGTTATGAATCATTCCTTAATAATAGGAGTCTGGCGCCTGATAAAAAAATTCATTTGACATCTCAATTAAACAGCCATAAAACACAACTGAGATTGAAACCTCTGATTTATCAATGAGATGCTAGCATCAATGATAGCTCAACTAATGGACTGCCAAGATAAGACTGATAAGAAATAATTTCCTATATTTTATGAATGAAACAAATCTAAAATCAAACTGAATTGACTTTGATAAGGACGACATATGAATTGAGAAACAATATTTCAATATTCATGTTCAACAATATTTCTTTCTTTCTTGTAAAATTCTTTACAAGTCAACAGGAGGGGAAAAGATTCTTTAAATGGAAACTGAGATAAAAAAATAAAATAAAATAAAAAAAATAAAAAACAGCTTTAGTTTAGTAAAGACCTTGATAATTTTTTTGTCAGTATACACTTATTATTTATTATTGGAAGAGAGTTGAGTTGTAGTGTAGTACGTTCGATACGGTTTTCATAACAGAATGAACGATATAACTTTCTTTTTGTTTTAAATAATAGAAACAAAAATATGAAATCCAAAACAATCCTGAATCTGTTAATAAGTTTATTGAAAAATAATGCAAGTCTCATTCAGATTTTTATTTAGAAAATAGTCTTACTGAGTTAATGTAATGAGAGGACGAAAGAGACAACAATAATGGAAAAACCATTCTTGGTATTATGGGGTCCCTATGCCGAGTTTAGATATAGTAAATAAATTGTTGAGATGAATCGTTTTATTGTATCATTATATTTCCCCCCACCATTTTAATAATAATAAGTGGATTATTATTAAACTGTCAGTTTTAAACGAGAACCAAAGCATACACACCATCGGGTTTTTTATTCTTCCAAGCTGATCATCCAAGTCTGATCTGATACTAGTTGATAATTACCATGATTGGTTATTGATGATTGCAATTCACTTTTTATTAACCTTGCGAGTTGCATTTATGGTATAATTAGATGTTTGTTATTTACTTTAATGAAGTGGTGAGAAATTGTTTTTAAAAGCTGACTAACCAACTTTTTTAAATGTAATCTTGTTAAAATAATTATAATTGATGTAGCTGCTTCTTGACTCTTTCCTGGAAACCCTGATGAAGACTCGCAACGTGGATCGAAATGTTATCACTAGTTCTTAATCTTTTTTGACCGCCGCCTGAACCATCTTATCCTTCATAATGGTGGTTGGACAATCTGGAGGAAGACTTGATGAAGCTGGAGGTCAGAAATTAGAGGAAGGGATAAAGAAAAATATTGGGAGAGGCCCAGGTCCTACAAGTAGCTCCCACCGAAAAATTAAACAAAATAATGCTCAATACGCAATTAAATAATTTAAATTTTGGAACGAAAAGTTGAAGTTTAATTCAATTTAAGCAATGATGTATATTTTATTTTATTTTTTAAATCAGAAATAGTACGTTTTTGGAAACTTCTATGGAGTTTAATTAATTTAAATGTCTGGTTAAAATTAGTTGTAATTGATTTATTTAATTATAATGAATTGAACTTCTTTAAAAGTAAATAAATAAGTAAAAAGCATAATTGTTTGCTTGTTTATTCATTAAAGTCCTAAATTTTGCCTATCCTGGTTTAATTAGGATAAGGATCATTAACGAGTAACTGACGTCGCACAGGCTTGGGACCATCTTTGGTCCCCTCCTTACTCCGACTAAAAAAGAATCAGGGCCACCTGCCAGGTTTGAACCCGGGCCTTGGGCATAGAAAGCTGTTACGACCCGGAGCAATATTTGAGATGTTAAAATTCTTAATAAAACCCGAAGGCCTCGGACGATCCTTGCTTAAATACGTCTGTTATTTTTCTGGAGAGAGCAAGTCACTGGGCCGTTCTTCCGAATCGCGGGTCACCTTAAAATCCTCTTATTTCAGACACAAAATCACCTAGGACGACCTCGATTTTTTCATTTTTGTAGCACAGGTGTTTTTGGTTTGAAACAGATTTAAAATCTATTAAATATTTTTTATATGGTTTCAGGCCTTTTCTTTAAGAAAACTGCAGTATACCTAGAAGAAAATACGACGATCTTTAACAGCCATCGATAGAATTGCAAGGCGCAAAGTAGGAAACAAAGGAATCTATGTAAAACGAAAGGTGGAAGAGGAGGAGGCTAGAAGAGTTGAGGAGCCGCTAGCACCCAAAGGATAATGAGCCTCACCTTCAAAGAGGCCGCCTTTTAATAAGCACTTTAATGCACTTTTTTGTTCAATCGGCACTTTGTTGTGAGCTCAGGGCTTCTTTTCTCTTTCTCATCGATGGAACCCTTGAAGGAAGAAAAGGATCATACCCTCCAATCACCTCACTCTCAAGACCACTTTCTACCATCTTTTAATTAAAACCGGTGTCACCTATATCCTTCTCGAAAAGGGATCCGACATAAGAGAAATTTCATAAGAATAGCTCCGCCGGACGTCTTCGGTGTTTTCAAACAACACCAATTATGTCGTAAAAACTAAAAAAGAAAGTCGATTTTCCTTTTATAATGAAAATTTTGGAGTGTAAATTATCAAAGAGAAACAATGTCCCCAAGGGAAAACAAAGTCATAAACTGTCTCATCAAGTTTTACTTAAAAGAAGCATGGTTTAACCAACTCTACAGCTACTTTTCTTAGCTCGCAGCTTCTGTAAAAAAACTTGGAAGTTAGAATTTATAATATTATTAACATCCCAACGGTTGTAAAACTATACAGATGTGCAACGTGGTGGCTTTGCTGGGGTTTTCGAGACTAAGATACTAAATAAATATTTGGTCCAAAGAGATATGAGGTCATTGGAGAATTTCGAAGGTTTCACAACGCGGAATTACGGAGCTTGTACCCCATCAGTATAATTGAGATAGCATCGCGGCTTAAAATCTTAAATATTATGTACACATTTTTAAAACCGTTCTTTTATAATAACTGCTCATGGGAGAAGTTAGTTCAGCGTGCAGTCAAAGGAACATACGATTAAGATATAAACATAATTAACTGTTGCCGAGGTTTCAGCCTCAATTATAGGCCTTCTTCAGGGCGTTTGAAGGAGAGCATTACAACAATTGTTCTTTTGACTGCACCCTGAACTAACTTCTCCTACTTACTCACACATTCAATCATTCTCACTTCACAATTAATTCACTACACACACAGACAAGTATTTATTTTTTATTTTTAATCATAAGTCGACATTAATTAATAATGAGCTTGCATTTTTCTCACACCCTTATATTTTAATTATCTTATTTTTATTTTAAAAAATATTGTATTGTACAATACGTTCGTAACGTTTTTTACTGAGGATTTAAATAAAAACTTCAGATTCTTGTAAATATTTGTAATTAATTATATATGACCTATTTCGATGTATAACATATTGCTATATTTCAGGTAATTTTTAGAATTCGGTCATCATCAACAGTTGAAAGACGGCCCGAGGGCTTTGCGTCTTCCAAGTCAAAATTTCTGATTCTGAACCGAGATAACCACTTACGGACGGTGCTTTTCCTAAGGTATTATCGCCATACACATTGCAAATTTTGCTAACCGTTTTTGCAGCGGATTTTCCTTTTCGGGAATAAAACATCATTAAAATAAGAAAATTATTATTTTCTCATCCATTTTGAGTGAGCAAAATACCACTTAAATATAAGGAATCTCGGTTGAAACTCATTCATAAAAGCATCTTAACTAATATTTTTTTTAGAATATTTAAACATTATTGACCAAGCGAACACGATATTATAAACATAGAGAATTAAATAGAAATATTGAAAAACATATTTTACAACCCATTAACTACACACGCGCAGGAAGATTGAAGTTTAAAACTAGATAAACTGTTAATGTCAAAGCATTGAGTGTCAGTGGAGGCTGATGTTGCACTATTTCAAGGCTAAAGGCTGCTGATGCCTTCCTTATGCTAGCAGCTTGTATACCAACATGAAAAAACCAACATTTTTTTTTATAGAACTTACCATTTAGTGAAATGTTCCAATCATTACAAGGAAAAGAAACTAGCAGCTGATTTTACCCCACAAAAAACTTCGTAGCTGTTAAGTCTTTCAATCAAACTTCTCGCCGAGGTCGGAATGGTTCTAAAAGGATTTTAGACATCCTAAACTTTTTTTTTTTTTATTTCAAGTCCTTAAAGTACAGATATCCAGGTCTTTTTCCTCTTCTCAGAAGAAAAGAAATGAAATTAAAGGCGACAGGGCAGGAATATTTAAATAATATTTCTCAGAGATGTATTCAAATAGTTGAGCTATCGGTGAATATTCAGACATAAGATCCTGTATAGAATCAACTAACACATCATCCTGTACATAGGCACATTTCCACAAACAATTAATAAATGTAAATAATGATTTTATTATTTCTCGATTAAGGTTTTCCCGGATGACTGTTTGGACGTGGAGCGAATACAAATAGGCGATGTTAAGATAGTTTAAAATTATATTTCGATGTCTATAATAGGTCTTTTTGAGAGTTAATTTAAAGACATTGATTTAAGAAGTTTATAAAACATAAAATAGATAAAATTAGAAGCCACTATTGAATTAAATGAAAAAATAAATTGCCCACTTTTGTTATACAATTTTTTTTTTTTAATCTTCATTTATTTACAACTGTATTGATTAATACAGTTGTAAATCGCATGGATTAAATTATAATTTAAATATATCAAACTGTAGTGATAATAAGTTATGGAACAATAATCTAGCAACACTAAGGGTTCAAATACAAAAATATATTTATAGTCAAAATATTATTAAAGTTAGAAATTCCAAAACTTTCCCCTTTTGTCCACATCTAGCCACAGTAAATTATATTACTGACAAATGTTCACTGGAGGTGATTAGATGGGTAATTAAAACAGGGGTGATGTTTTAAACCTAAATTATAAAAATTTCATGCAAAAAAATAATATATGTAGTTTGTGTAATACAAATGAAATAGAAGATCTCTTTCACTTTTTGGTTTCCTGTCCCATATTTTCAGTGTTTAGAAAAAAATATTTGAATTCTAAAAATCTGACTTGGGATCAAACATTAGAGTTAATAAATGGAAAAGATTGGCTGGCGTTAGTTAATTACTCCAGATCGGCTTTTTTATATAGAATGATGCTCACAAAACAATTTAACTATTAGTGAATTTGATTTTAATACATAAATAACATCAGAAGTATTGATATATTGTTTCTTATTTTGTTATTGATTATTATTTATATTGAAAGATTAAGTTTGTTAATAAACACAGACTCTACGGACGGTCAATAGACCATGTAGTGTATCTAATTTTTATTATTGTATTTTGTAATTTGTAAATTGTTTATTTCATTTTCTATTTGCTGTAATTTTGAAAAATAAAAAGACTTTTCTATCTATTTATTATTTATTTAACGTCACTTTATGCTACTATGGAAAATCGGACGATGCTACAGTGGGAGTCCTAAATTTTGCCTATCCAGGTTTTATTAGGATAGGGATCTTTAACGAGTACCTGACATCGCACAGGCTCGGGACCACCTTTTAACGTCCCCTCCGAAGGACGGCGTAACTAAAGATTTTTTACTCTCATTAAAAAATCCTAGGACCACCTGCGGATTTGAACCCGTGACCTTTGGCATGGGAGACTGTTACGCTAGCCACCCAGCTACAAGTGATCCCGACTTGTCTATCTATCTATCTATTATATATGTAATATTTAGGATTTAAGAGGTCTTTGCCATTGAAATGATTGTATGAAGGCGTCCACGAAAACGAGTAGTTGGGATCCACTGCAGTAGACCATGGGAAATTCACTGATAACGAGATATGTTATTAATAATTATAAGTTACAATGCGAGGACGTTAAATCGTATCGTTGAGAAGCTAAGGAATTTCGATTCAAGGATACTTACCTTTACGGAGAGCGTTGGAATGCTAAAAGTGTGTTCGGAACCTCGCGTGCTTAGAGGAGCCAATGCGTCGCCCATTCCATCCTTCCACAACTGGGGCAGTCTAGTAATACAATGATTACGCTCTTCTACGATGATTACGCAAGAATGAATCATTACACTGATAATTTGCCAGCTGTTTTTATCTTTTCCCTAATGTCACAAACTTTCCTGAATGATGGAAACGGAAAGTTTACATAAATAGCAGTGCGTACAGATCCCCACAAGTATACACATAAATATTAATAAAATAATAAGGCTCAACTACGGACTAACCATGGCTGCACAAAAAAATTTCTCAGTCTAATGAAAATAGAAAAAGATGGCAATTGCCTAACATGCAAAGTCCCAGAAGACCCGCGCCATATTCTATTTCAATGTAAAAAATATAGAAAGCAAAGGGAAGTAGTGGTTCCCCAGAAACAGAAGCCATGTTTTTATATAAGTTAGACAAAGAAAATTCCATGATCATCAAGCAATTTTTCATTAACGCTCAATGTAAAATCTAAAAAAAAAAAAAAATAAGAGGCACTTCACAGAGTTTAATTTAATTTTAATATTATTTCATTTCTTCTACTTATTTGAGTCACCTTCCTCTTTCATTTACATAATTTTATTTTATACTTATTAATTAATTTATTGATCTTTTTATATTAATTTTATAACTAAGTTTCTATTATAAATTATGGCAAACAAGTACTGACCATATAGGATTTGGATTCAAATCTTGACGGTCATTTGGATAAAAAAAAAAAAAAAAAAAAAAAAAAAAAAAAAAAAAAAAAAAAAAAAAAAAAAAAAAAAGGCTCAACACACCAAAACAACACCGAATCCGAAGTTAGAATTATAAATTGTCCATCATCAGATTATTAATTAAATAATAATAAATAACTTCTTTATTATCCTGGGACAAGTCCCTTTAGAATAACATTAACATAATATATAAATTGGGATATATAGTCTTAGATTAATCAGTTATTTATAAATATGTTAACTAAAACTGATCGAAAATAAATACCAAGCCAATACTGATCTAAAAAAAAAATAAAATAAAAATAAAAAAAATACCAAGCCATTTTATTTTCACCTCAGATGCCTAAATTTATCTCTCTTTTAATATTGGTTTAATCAGGATTCACATGTGAAACCCAGGCATGATATTTATAGATGAGCTATTGTGATTACAATACATCTCAAGATTTATTAAGGGTAATAAACCTTTCATTACAGATTATTATTATCTTCTCCACCTGCCTCCACACTAAACGGCTTCCAGCAAGTTACCAGAAAAAAAAAAAAAATTAATGGTAGCCCTAGGGTATGAAACCATTAATACCCTCCTTCACCTGCTTCAGGTAGTTGGCGATACCTCTACCAGTCATCATTATCCTCAACATCGGGTTTTGTAAAACTCTCATTTCTTCATACAGAAAACTTTATAATTAAAAAAAAAATGATTATTGAACTTGACCATTATATTTCTCAGTACATCTATTAAATAGGCAGTCAGATAAAATATATAAAAAAGACATGAAGAGAAAATGCCCATTGGCACTGCTCCACTAGGTAATCTAAACTAGAAGGTCTCGAGGCTATCTTCTTTTCAGACGTCTCGGAGGATTGTCAGGAATAGTAGAGGATGCAAGGATTGAAACTAGTGGGTTAAAGTGGGAGTGGAGTTTGTCATGAAAGAGTTGATACCTGGTTGAGGCCAAATCTGCAACATATGGAACGTTAAGGTCCATATAAATGATTTTATTCGTGACAAGGTAAGCATTATGGAGGATTTTTCAAAGGCTTTTGGATTGTAAAGAATTGAATAAGGAAAGAATTTGATGGTTAAGTAGAGCCCCAAAGCCCAACTCCGTATTTCCAGATAGGCCTTATGATGGTGACATAGATAAGCCTTTTGTAGTCAAGTAGAAGGTTAGAGCGTCTGTCCAGTAAGTGTTGAAGTAACCAAAAGTGGCGGGCAGTTTCTTATCGTTTCAGTGTTGTGTACGGATTCCACGTCAAACAGGAGCCCTAGATATAGATATAGCGAATCTGTTTAACTGGGACAAGCGAGATATTATTAAAGGACACTCACTGAAGGATGTCAGGTTACGACGAAGAGTATAGGTAATTTGGTGGGATTGTTGGAATTGCTTTTAATTCTGCAATGCTGACACAATACAGAAACAGAAAACTTATCTATACAACAGCCATGCAACCTGGAATTCAAACCTCCTGGCTTGCACAGGACTTGCTAAGTACTCCAACATGAAGGGTCAACAACTTCGCTAACTTGAAGCGGTGATCTTATTTCAGTTCCTTTCCCGATGGTTAGCTTAAAAACCGCGACTCACTGGCCTGAACTCAGTTTATACAAGCAAAAACAGTACGAATCTCTAATCGTATTGAATTCAATTTTTTTTTAATTGAAATTATTTACTACTGATGGAAATCGGCGAGGAAAGGGCACGCGTTTAAATTACAACTACTCTCATGATAGGAGTTGATCTCACGTGGTAGGAGCTGCCCTGGCATAAAGGCAGTGGATCGGTTTAATATAATTCAGGAAAGAGCAAGGTTTCTTTGCCCAGGACCTAGGACTTCCACCAAGCGGAAACTGGAGAAACCCCAAAACCGAGCTGGCTGGTCGAATACTGGCTCCTCTGCGGTTCCTTTTATTACTTCACCCGTTATATCTCTTTTGCCAGAACACTACCATTCCATTGTGGAATGAGAACACCAAAATCATAATGCCACAGTTTCAGTAGATAGGAGATTTCTTATTTTAAATAGAAATTATGATTTCATTACCATCTGTCCTTTTTATATTAAATTGAGAATGATATGTTTTGGATAAAAAGTTTATTATACTAATAATCCCATGTTCTGAATCAAGGAACAAGATTTCGGAAAGTCTGGCGTGATTGGGGAGGCCGTATTACTGAAAACCCACATTTACTACGTGTGTATATATATATATATATATATATATATATATATATATATATATATATTTTTTTTTTTTTTTTTTTTTGTTAGCATGTTCAAAATTAGTTGTTTTTTTACTTTCCATTTACTGTATTTATTTACTTTACTTTATGCTTCTTCTTTTCTTTTTTACATAGATGTGTGTATGTACATACATTTATATAAATTTCTTTCTCTACCTCTTTTACCTAAGTACATAATTTTATCTCTACTGTTTTCTGGCCAAATATGCTACCTTTACTTGTAAATTTCATGTTATTCTTAAATAGAATAATGACGAGACAATATCAGGAGCGGACCTTAGTTATAACAGGGAATTTCCTGGCATCCTTAGTTTGGATTTATCGTTATCATTTCTATGTAAGAAGAAGCGAGCCGGATGAATGTTGCTCAAGATCCTCTTCACTGAGGTCCAGATGATTTACAGCTAGCCTGACCCACCACTTTACTGAACTCATTCTACTAACACTAAATAGCACTGGAGACTAGTCGTATTTGGTAACCTCTGGTAAATAACGTATAGCGCCATTGTGCAACGGCTTAACGAGATCTCTTGAGGAAAGGTAAGCTGGAGCACAGCCACTAGTAAGAGGGCTAGCTAGCTAAGTTTTCGACAATTCATTTTAAGAAGTCTGGACTTATGATATTTTTTTACTTATTGATCGTTGAGTTGATGAGTTTTTTTTCCTGGGAAAAAGTTGTTTTTAATTATTTGTGTATGGTAACCCAAACACAGAAAAAAGAAAGCGGAAACTTTTAATACATTTTTCATTATCATTTCCTTAATAACTGTAAAAAAAAAAAAAAATTCGTTTTCGGTTTTTTTAAAAGTTTTTTTGGTACATACCTATAGAAATACTATGTCTATCGTCTATCGCAAACATTGTAAAAAAAACTATTATATTATAATCATATAACATATAATAGATGTTCATGAGTGCATGGGCTTATTGTAACTGTCTATTAACTTTTACGACTTATTTTATTGTTTTACCTCCGAGGCGATTGAAAATACGATGGCCTCGAGACCTACTTTAATTAAATTGACTTTGACTGGGTAGTTTCTTCACAAGACATTATCACGCCCATAAGTGTAAATTAGCCCATTTACTTGTTGTATATATTGTATGTACATTTGTAAATATCAATAAAATATTAAAAAAAAAAAAATAAAAATGTTATTGTTTTAATTGATATCACTATTGACTTGATTGCAGAAAATTGAATTTTCTCTTCTAGAGAAAAACGTAATTGAGATGTATTTTAATTATTAACCTTACGGAACGAATGCCTTAAAATGGTTTAAAACCAAGAACTGCAAAATCATTTCATATATAAAGAGAGAAAATAAGAGAATACATCAATCCATATCACATTGCAGGGATACAGAAAATTGTTAAGAAGTTCGAGGGTACGCAATTAACGATAAAAGAGTATAACTTGCGAGGGAACGAATATAAGAAATCGGATGCGGCTAGAAAAAGGGTCACTTCATATATTCTAAAACCTGGGAAACCCTTAGCTTAGGGGAGAGAAACCATACAAAACTATTGATCAACCCTTTTAGACTGACCAGAGTCCTTCGTACCACCTGAGAAATAGTCGATGGCATGAGATCCAATAGCAGCAGGCAACGAGGAACCCGCAAGCTTCGATGAAGGAACAAGTCGATCTTGAGGCGGTAATTTGATTAGAATGGAAAAAGTGGGGAAAAAAAATGAGTACCTGAAATATTGTTTGTTTGTTTTTATTTATTTAACGTCACTTTATGCTACTATGGCTAATCGGACGATGCTACACTGTGAGCCCTAAATTTTGCTTATCCATGTTTTATTAAGATAGGGATCTTTAACGAGTACCTGACATCTAACCATTTTTATTACTTGCGTTTTTAGGAAGTACTCACTCATAAAACACGTGGATATACAGTTGCAATAAAATAAAGGTTATAATATCTTGGGTCAGATGCACGTCGAGATTCAACACAAAGAGGGTACGGTTCTGTAAGAGGTGGGGAGTATCCATCGCTGACATATCAGAATAATTTGCTTCGGTTATTTCCGGCTTATAGATCAGCTAGTATACTGGATATTTTTTAAATGTTTATAAGTGTAATTAATTAATTCTATTATATGATTATGTTTTTGTCACGAATCAGCCAGCAAAGACCAAGCAAATATAATTTTCGATTCATCTTCAGACCTTCCGTCTTCCCACTATTCTAATACTCTTTTATCCTCCTGGACTGTTCTTCCCGCTCTTCCCCCAGTCCATAGTCTCCTCCGTCTCTCCTTCTTTCCCACATGAACCCCATCTTATTTTAGATTTTTTTTTATAAAAATGCTCTCAGTCCAAATAGTCTTCATCCGTTATTATCCTTTAAAGTCCTGTATATTTCTTCATTGCATTTGATATATATGATAATTATTATTTGTCTTATCATATACGCTACTAAAATGATTATTATGAGCATACAGTATACATACAGCGAAAATATTTAAATATACGCTCCCTCCGTCACCTATTCCCGCTTAAAACCCGAATACTCCCCGTTACCTCCCTAATATTTCCCTACTTCGGCTATTGCTGTACGGTGTATGGTGGTGTGTCTAGGGATCTCGAGTTAAAAATAAAACGCTTAATCAATTCCTTTGTTCGCTTCATCTTCGGGGTAGATACACCTCTGTATCCCAATTTCATGGCGAGTTGAAGTGGCTTAACCCTCCCAATCGTCGCAAGTATTTCCTTGCGTCATTTCTTTACCAAATTATCCAATCCCGAAGTCCATCATATATTTTTGACCTCCTAATGTTCAAATCCTCTGTCCATCCCCGTTGTACACGCTCCAGGCCTTCGGATTTATACAGTACGGCCCACAGAACTGCACATTTCGACAGATCCTTTCTCATTCGATCCTCAATCCTATGGAATTCTATCCCTTCTTCCATCCGTCACTCCGATTCTCCTTCTACCTTCAAATCCCGCATATTTGATCATTTATTGAACATCCAGGCTCAATAGAATTCTAAATAAGCTTTTTATTTATTTTGTTTTGTTTTCATCTCATTTAAATATGTATATTTTATACAATTAATTATTAACTTGTTTATATTTAATTAATTTACTCTAAGACTCTAAAGCCCTTTTTTGTACATTTTGTATATTTTATTCTAAAGGGACATGTCCCAGAATAATAAAGAATTTATTTATTTATATAAACGAGTCATCACCGTAACATTTTTCCGTTGCATTGACTTCATCCAAACCAAATAACCAAGTAGTCGCGCCTAAAGATGTTTTATAGAAACAATTCTCTATTGAATAATATTACAAACAGTCCAATTTAGGACATTTTTAATAGTGATAAAGTACAACATTCACACGATATATACAAAACAATACATTTATATAATAATTATACATATATACAAAACAAAATCAATAAAAATATATACAAAAGTCACTCATACCTATATACAATTCACAAGCATACAGCACGTGAGTGGAGAATCTAGCCAATGCTAGAACTCCAATATACATGTTACAAGAGGTCACGAGGCCACTGCCGTTTCAACCTTCTAGGAGGATGGTAAGGATGTGTGGAGCTGGATAGGGATTGAGCTAGGGGATTAGGGTGATGGATAAGGTTCTCATGGACTTTAGAGAATTTTGATGGTCTAATAAGGTCGCGGTGTAAGGTATGGTTGGATACATAATAAGGAGCATTAACTATTGTTCGGAGGACTTTAGATTGGAAGGATTGAATGCGTTTGATGTTAAAAAATTTGGCTGTACCCCAGTTCAAGTCCGTAAGTCCATATAGGTTTCAGCACTGTCTAGTATATTAGCAGTTTGTTAAAGAAGTTTTACATAAAAAAAAAGGCAAGGGGAAATTATCAACTTGATTAAATTCCCAAAAGCTTTTGATAAAGATCCTTTTCAATCAGGAGAGCGAGTTGCTTTAGATTATACAAAATTTCTATAAAAGAATCCTAACTGTGTACAACTTTCCTATCTGGACCAAAAACGGTAGCAAAACTCGGAGCCTCAATCGCTTTTAACTGCTCCAAACCACTTCCAAATGGTGAGTCACTGAAAGACCATCTATTGTAAACCTCACAGCATCCTGTCACTGTATTTGACCGTTTAGCCAGTCCAAGGAAATGAGTACGGTCCAAGGAATCCCTTGTTGTGGGAGGAGTAAAGGTGTCTTTAAAAGAGAACTGGGCAGCCCTGGCCTACGCAATCCTTTCTCTTTTCAGGGTGATAGAGTTTAAGTAATCTCCAAGACGATGGTAGCTGTAGGATGCAATCTCTATGGTTTACAAAATATACATACACACACACAACATACTATAATTATATATATATATATATATATATATATATATATAATATATATTATATATTATGTATGGTTCAGTAAACAAATAAACAATTTTGTTTAGGCTACGTTTCGAGAATTTATTGTTTTCTTATTCATACCTTAACTGTGAAAAAAATAAAACAACAGCAGAGTATCAAAATATGTATACAATAATTAATATGTGATGTTAATGTTACAGAGAAAGAAGTCGATTTTAAATAAATTTAAAAATGCATTGAATTCTTAATGAGTTAAAAAGACATCTCAATTAGAATTAACACCTTTTTTTATAACGCTATAAACGCATATAAAAGAAATTATTACATATTTATTTACAATTTGAGACAAAATATTGTCTTATATAAACCTGTGGGGATACTAAAAAGCTTGAAAGAACACTGAAAACAAAGATGCTTAGAATGGTTCATACATAAAGGGAGGGATTTTCCAAATTACTGTGGTCCGAAAATCAATTTTTTTTTTTTTCTTAAATGCTTTATGACAGTATTATTATTATTGCTATCGAGACATATAGTTAATACGTGTTTATTAAATTTGCATAACATGAATAAATATGTTGGAAATCTGATGTTTTGTTTATGGCGATTTTTATATATTTCAATGGTAATCATTTCTTTCATATTTCATTTTAAACTGATTTTTTCATAATGTATAATTTTGGGAGAATAGAATTTGAATATATGAGCCGTTTGTCTGAATTGAGTAGTGAGGGCAGTTTGATCTGGTTCTTTATGATTTTTTGTTGTAATATATATATATATATAAGTCAGGTGTGAAAGAGGAAAAGACTGGAAAATAAAAATGAATTGCCCACAAAAAATTAAAATAGCTTCGGATTTCAACTTTCTTTAGAATACTCAATAAATACTTTTTTGACTTATATTCTATTATCATGGAACTTATATTCTTAGGGGTCACCCATAGCGTAGTTGCTAGCATAACAGCTTTCTATGACAAAGGTCGCGGGTTCAAACCCGTGGGTGGCCCTAGGATTTTTTAATGGGAGTAAAAAATCCTTAGTTATGAAGTCCTTCGGAGGGGACGTTAAAAGGTGGTCCCGGGCCTGTGCGATGTCAGGTACTCGTTAAAGATCCCTATCCTAATAAAACCTGGATAGGCAAAATTTAGGACTCCCACTGTAGCATCGTCCGATTAGCCATAGTTGCATAAAGTGACGTTAAACGAATAAACAAAAAAACTTATATTCTTAAAAATATTATATTATCAATAACAATAATATGTAATATTTTTTTATAAATCATTTCGAGGATTTTGCTCATCCTCAGGTTCAATACTATACCAATATATACCATGATGAGAATATTACTTTTTTTTTTTTTTTTTTTTTACTAAAAACTAAAAATTTATTACCTAATTACATAACTTAATTATGATACATACATGAATGCCTACATCAATTTGAAATATGTGTTATTAGAATGTTTTTGAACCGATATATGGATGTTATTACAATTATAGTACATAATAAAATGATAAATTCCTTAACCAATAAATTCCAAATGATAAAAAAAAGAAATTCTTAAAAATAAAAAATTGAATAATAACCAAAATGGTAAATATTATTTTAGTGATGTACCTGAAGATGAGGCCTCGAAACGGTGTTATATAAAAATGAATAGAGATTATTATTTAAAAAATATTTTAAAGAAGAAAAGTTAATTAATAAATGGAATCATAATTCCACAGTCAATCTTGGATTTTTTTTTATTTCAAGATTTTAAGTTTTCCGGATGAAGGTATAAAATTTAACGGTAATTTAAGTACCACAAAGGCAGATTGCCAGATTAATTGAATTGAACAAGCAAAGCTGTGCCAAATACAATTAAAAGTGTTTAAACAACAATTTACTTTAATTGATACGAAAAATTGAAAGTTTTTATATACAATTAATTGTTGATTGTAGTTTTCTAATTATAGTTATTTTTAATATTAATTTATAATTAACAATTAACAATTAATTCTAATTTCTAGTTCTATCGCCAAGTTTTTAAAATAAATATTGTTTATTTAATAATAAAACTTCTTTTAGCGGCAATATGTTCGACGTGTAATTAGATAATTTACTTTACCGTTAGGATTATTCTAGATATTAATTATAACTCTTTTTTCTTGTATTGCTTAAAAATTTAGATTTTTTTTAATTTTTTTTGAATTATCAAATAAAAAATTCCATTCCTCTACCATTGTTGAAACATTCGATTGTTAGGTTTTCTACGGTTCTTATTTCATTTTTTGTATCAGATTTTGGATGGCGCTTTTAATTTTTGATTTCTTGTTCGTTTTATTGTTTTTATTGATATATTAATTGATTATTAGGTTTTCGAGAGTTCTGATTCCATTTTTTTATCGGATTTCGGATCGCACTTGAACTTTTTCATTTATTGCTTGTGATAATGTTTTTTGATCGGATTTTGGATTGGACCTTTAAAAAAGAAATAGCTATAATCAATTTCTATCAATAATTCTAACCGGTAAAATTTGAAATACTTATTTTTTTTCTCTAACTACGATAATTTATTAAATAACAATTAGAATTATTTTATTTAAATAAGTCTAATTCTGACAGGAGATCAGCTGATGCGCTCGATGATAACAGTCATACGTTACATCGTCTCTCAGATTTTTGCTTTTTTCAGTAGGAATTCGCTAGAATTCAGTCTGGAGAACATCACTAGACCTCAGGAATATTACGGCAGTGAATATTGGAGAAGTTTCGGTAAGCAAAGTTATAATTTACTTTGTACAATCACGAAAAAGTGAAAGAAGGGTCACTGATCAGCTGATTGCCGCTAGCTCGGCAAGCTCGGGCTTGCTTTTCTTTTAATTATCTTTCTTTTATCTTTAATTCTTATCTCATTATTTATTTATTATTATTATTTTCTTAATCAATGAGATATTTTCATCAAGTCATGTCCTCAAAGTCTGCAAGTAAAAGATCTAGATCTGCAGGTTCTAACTCGTCTCCCACAAAACAAAGACCCCGCCGTGAACAAAATAAAAAAATGATTCCACCAGCGACCGCGTCAGCTACCTCATTAGGTTCTGAACCACAGCCCAGCACATCATCACAAGGAATAACTGATGAATCTCCGTTTTTTACACCGAATCCATTTCAGATCCTCCAAAATGAAAAAGAAACCATGGAATCTTCTCCTATACCCAGAGAACCACTACCTCCACCAATATTTGTTAAAAATATTAAAAATTTTAAACTGATGTGTGCGCATTTAAACAAAGTAACAGATCCTAATAGTTATTATTGTATAAGTAGAACCAATGATACTAAAATATCTCCGACTACTGCTGAAACCTACAGAAAGATTGTAAAATATCTGACTGAGACCAAAGCTGACTTTCATACTTATCAGCTGCGCCAAGAGAGAGCATTAAGGGTCGTAATCAGAAACCTACATTCCTCAACACCCGTTGAAGCAATCAAAGAAGAACTGACAGAATTAGGATTCCAAGTGAGGCAAGTCACCAACGTTCTAAAAGATAAAAGTCCACTGCCTCTATTCTTCGTGGACTTGGAACCATCAGCAGGAGTCGAAAAAATCTATGACCTCAGCAGACTGTACTATACCCGTGTAAAAGTTGAAAAACCTTACACAAAGAAAGAAATAGTCCAGTGCCATAACTGTCAGGCATATGGTCATACCAAAAGTTATTGCCATCACATACCACGCTGTGTGAAATGCGGTGAACAGCATAAAACAGAAGAATGTACAAGATCAAGATCAGCACCCGCTGTATGTGCTCTGTGCCTCAAGGACCACCCGGCTAACTACAAGGGATGTGAAATCTACAAGAAACTCAGAACCAGATACCAAAAACCTCAGGATCCGAATGAAACAGCTGTACCAACCAGAAGCAGAAGAGAACCATCAAAACTTGTAAATTCTAACGTGTCATTTGCCCACTTGCTTGGAGGTGGTAACCAGAATCATGAAGTCGAGGCACTGCCGGAACAACATTTTCCTCAACATTCTCAATCTATTGTACAAGAATCTATCCCTCAAAGTTTACCTAATCTTCAAAAAACTCCTCAACATCAAATTTCTCATATCCCTCCACCATCAAACGTCACAGATCTTACCAGTCTAATGACATCGTTCATCTCCGAAATCAAATCTCTTGTTATGCCGCTTATATCACTCCTTACAAATCTAGTATCGAATCTAATCCCTGCCTTGAAAAATCCTTAAATGACTTCACCTAACTCCTTATCCATTCTCCTTTGGAATGCGAATGGTGTTAGAAATCATACTGACGAACTGACAGCGTTGTTGCAAGACAAAACAATCGATGTTGCACTTATAACTGAAACAAGACTAACGACTAAACAGTACTTCAAAATACCGCAATACATGACATACCGTACTGACCACCCAGACGGTAAAGCCCATGCCGGTTCTGCTATCATTGTCCACCAATCCCTCTCTCATCATTTACTCCCACTTCCCACCTATGATTTCCTACAAGCCACATCCATAGTAATCAAGACTTTTTCCTTTCCGGTAACCCTCACATCTGCATATTGCCCTCCTAAACATTCCATTTCCAATTCTGAATTTGTATCCTTCCTGGATTCCTTAGGAAATCGTTTCATTCTGGGTGCAGACTTAAACGCCAAGCATCAGCAGTGGGGTTCCAGAACCACGAATTCTCGGGGACGAAATTTGCTGTCTGCACTCAACTCCCGAAATTTTAATATCCTGCCTCCTGACTCCCCTACCTACTGGCCAACCGATCCTAACCGCAATCCTGACATCCTCGACTTCTTTATCCACAGCGGATTAGGCTCTCTCAACTTGTCTTTAACTCGCCTTGATGAACTATCCTCAGACCATAGTCCACTGATCCTAAAAGTATCTCTCACTCCAATTCCAAAACCCATTCCACCATCATTCATCCGAGGCCCTGTCAACTGGAACCTTTTCCGCCAAATCCTGACCGATAATATTGACCTCAGAGTAACCCTCAAAACCCAAGATGACCTAGATAATTCCGTCTATTCCTTTACCACCGCCATCCAACAAGCTGTCTGGACTGCTTCCTCTCCTAAACACTCCAATATAAATCCAGACCAAAATCATTTTCCACAACCTATTATAGACCTTATCCACACCAAACGCCGAGCAAGATCATTATGGCAGCGCACCCGACACCCAACAGATCGCCGCTCCTATAACTTCTATTGTAGACAATTGAAGAGGGAGTTGGCGAACTTCCGTTCCCAGTCCTTTAATTCCTACCTCTCCTCTCTATCAGCTCGTGATAATTCCCTGTGGAATGTCACGAAAAAGATCCTAAAATACCATCATGTTTCCCATCCTCTCCGACGTGGTGAATACTCCTGGGCTGCGTCTGATGAAGATAAAGCCGAGGAATTCGCCACACACCTCTCCAAAGTATTCACTCCTCACCCGGAATCCCACATCAATCACACCGCAAAAGTGCAAGACTTTCTTATGTCACCGATTCCACTTTCCCTACCTCCTAAAGCTATTAATCCCTCTGAGGTCAAATATCTTCTCCTAAAACTGACTCTCCGTAAATCTCCTGGACACGATCTCCTTACTCCCCAGATCCTCCGACAACTTCCGCAGAAAGCTATTATATTCCTTACTTATATTTATAACTGCATCCTCCGCACCACCTATTTTCCTCTGTTATGGAAACATTCCACCATCATCCTTTTTTTAAAACCAGGTAAACCTTCCAACAACACTTCATCCTACAGGCCTATTAGTCTACTCCCCATCCTCTCAAAAATCTTCGAAAGGCTTCTTCTTAAACGTATCCTACCCATATTAGAATCTCAAAATCTTCCTTCCCATCAGTTTGGATTCCGTCCTCAGCATTCCACAGTTCAACAGGGGCTCCGAGTTGTAGACCATATTTCCTCAGCTCTTGAATGCAAAGAGTATTGTTCTGGTGCGTTTCTGGACATTGCGCAAGCTTTTGACCGGGTATGGCACACTGGATTACTCTTCAAGCTGAAAACTCATTTACCCCAGTCCCTATACCTCATTCTCCGATCCTATCTCTCGAACCGTTCCTTCCGAGTTCGCTGTGGTGAAGAATTTTCTAACCTTTATCCCGTTGAGGCCGGTGTTCCTCAAGGCAGCGTCTTGGGACCCATCCTCTACATCCTTTACACTGCTGATATTCCTACACATCCTGATACCTTTCTGGCAACTTTTGCAGACGACACCGCCATCCTATCATCCAGTTCCAATCCTGAAACAGCATCCTTAAACCTTCAGAGACACCTTTTCCTTATCGAACACTGGTGTAATAACTGGCGTGTAAAGGTGAACGAAGCCAAATGTAAACACATAACCTTTACTCTTAGACGAAAATCCTGTCCGCCAGTTTATTTCAACTCATTACCGATTCCTCTCTCAGATACAGTCCGGTATCTTGGCTTACTGTTAGACAAAAGATTGACTTGGAACCCACATACAAGACTTAAAAGACAAGAACTCAACCGACGATTCGGACAGTTATACCGACTACTCAACAGAAAATCTGAACTTACAGTTGAAAACAAATTATTAATCTACAAGACAATACTGAAGCCCATCTGGACCTACGGACTTGAACTGTGGGGGACAGCTAAACGTTCTAACATCAAACGCATTCAATCCTTTCAATCCAAAGTCCTCCGTACAATAGTAAATGCTCCTTATTATGTCTCCAATTATACCTTGCACCACGACCTTAATGTTCCATTTATTTCAGACCTAATTCCATCCAAATTTTCCAAATTCCACCAGAACCTCAATCATCATCCTAATCCTTTAGCTCAATCCCTATCCAGCTCCACTCATCCATACAACCCACCTAGAAGGTTGAAACGGCAGTGGCCCCGCGACCTTTTGTAAATATATTGGAGTTCTAGCACTGGCTAGATTCTCCACTCAATGTGATGTATGTATGAGTGTGTGTATGTGTATATAGGTATAAGTGAATTATTGACTTTTGTATTGATTCATTATTGTGTATATATTTTATTGTAATTTTATGTTGTGTAAATATTGTATGAATGTAGTATGTTTGATATCATTCAGCAATACTATTAATGTCCAAATTGGGACAGATTGTAAAATTTTCTCAATAAAAATTGTTATTACTAAAAAAAAAAAAAAAAAATTCTGACAATTGTAATTAAATTAAATTATTTATTTTGAGGTCAAACGGCATTTTTTATTTGGAAAATTTCTTATTTTTCGATGGGAGAATAAAACTATTTCACTTTTGATGTCTATTTTTCGTAGTAAATACTCGCTAAGAGAAAGATTAAATTTGAAACAATAACAATATATGTATTTAGGTAGTTTTTACTATAATTTAAATTATTAATTAAACATTAAATACCTATTATAAGTATTTAAATATTCATAGATGAATAAGTTTATTAATGAACATGATTAATTTGAAAAAGGGACATTAGAACCTCGAAAACCTAATAATGGGAAAACCTATATCAAAAAAAATATTAAATCGAACAAGAAATAGAAAAGTTCAAGCCCGATCCAAAATCCATCAAAAATATAATCAGAACTCTTGAAAACCTATCAATCGATTCTGGTATCAATAAAAATATCAAAACGAACAAGAATTAGAAAAAAAAGGATAATGTTGAATGAATGGATTTTTATTTAAAAAAATCACAATTTGAAGCAATAAAAAAAAAATATATATTTTTAATTCTAATGAATAATCCTAACAGTAAGATAAAACTTTGTCATTTGTAATTATTTATTAATTAAATATTAGAATTATGTAAATAATTAATTTAAAATTTAATTGTGAACATTTTATTTAATTTATTACAAATATTTATTTAATTATTTGCAATTAAACTGTTTTTTAAACTAATTTCCCAGCTCTGCGTACAAGTGTGTCATTCAAGAGTTAAGAAATTAAGGTCAGACTGCGTGTGCTCCACTTTATGTATTTGTTCCGCTCCTACTCTGTGTGTCTAGGTGTTATTTTTTCTATCTCATATGGGCATAAGTTTATCTCTCACCATTTTTTCCCCTGCTCCAGTGTTCTGAAAGAAGGCTCTAAGAAATCCTTAGTCACTAGTCATGAATAAGCTTTTTTCTCTCTGCTTCAGGTTAAGATGCTAAGAACCAAGCAAGACATTTTTTCTTCATGTTCTTCAATCAATTTTAGGAAAGTCTTCGTAGTTTATAACGGTTTTTTAAAAGAAAGGCTGAGTGGGAGAAGCAGTAAAAAAAATAAAATAAAAAAAATGTCTGACTCTCTAAGGTTATAGATAAATTAGTCATTTAAATGGTTCTACCATAATTCAATCAGGTTATCCATGTTTCAGTAATTTTAATGCCATAGCCATATGTTTACATCATAAATACATATTTAAGTTTGTGTTTATGGGACATTATTATACTCCAAATACCGTTCATTTTTATTATTTATTACGAGATAATACAATCTGCCACCTTTGGGGCAATGAGTATTACAGATATAAGAAATCATTCATTCCATGATTTTTATATTATTATTTAATTAATTATGCAATAATTAATGGTGAATACGAATAAAGAGAATAAGTACGAATAGACTATGTTATTAAATTTGTATATTTTGTGTGATAATAGCATATATATTATACCTTATAAATAGGATAAAAAAATAATTTAAGTTTAAATTTTACTTCCACTTACCTATGAAATTATAGTAAGGGAAAATTGAAAATTTTTGAAAAAAGTTTTTTTACTGAAATACACGTTTTAGGGTCTTCTGAGTCTCGCAGAAAGGTGTGTGTGTCAGTGCGTGGTAACTCCAGCACAATAACAAATTGTCGTACGAAACTGAAATTCCATATTTTTGAAGTATGAATACGTGAGATGTCCAGCAACCTTTTTATCAAAATCAGCGAACCAGTAGAGCAACTTTATATTATGAAATCTGTACCAATTTTATCAAAAAGGCTCCAAAGATTTTAATAACAAAATTGATATGAAATTTAATGGGATTTAATGTAAAGTAGGTTTTCTGATTTAAATAGTCTTACAGGGTTTAAATGACAAAGTTTTAATTTTTTTACTCCAAAGTACTTTTAAATTTCTAGATTCGAAAACATTAACAATATAATTTTATTAGCATTGATAAAATACGGTAAAATATACAGTTTAAAAAGAATTTGATAACTGAACTAAAATAGTAAAGAGCACACTTTTTTTTATTAAGTTATTTTTTTCCGAACATAAAAATAATAATATAGAATAATATACCGCTGTAAAGCTAAAGATTGTAGAGGAAATGTTATCTTACATACATATTTGAGTGAGGTAATGTAAAGTGACGAATAGGGTGTAAACTTTACGTGATTGTTGTACACAATATAGCTGTATATAATTGTATACTATATTATTGTATGTAATCCAAAACTCATATTTACAACGAAACTGAATGTATTTTTTTAAACTTTTTATCTTATTTTAAAGTTCTTCAATTGCTTTTAACAAGGGAGGTAAGCGTAAGTCCTGTGTTGTGTGCACCCGATTTTTCCCGAGATTGTGTTTAGAAGTAGCTATTCCTTGCCTAGATAACTACCAAAGCAGCGAGATGGTTGATGGATATTGAACCCAACTAGCCGCTGACCCGAAATAGGAGTGTGTTCCAATGAGCTCATGAAGGCAAAAACTAATTCCTTCACTCAACCGAGATCAAATGACCCTCGCCAACCTTTGTCCTAGCAGTAGCTTTTCCATCCATCAAGGTTTATAAATACTAAAAATTTGAGACAGAATAGAGACTCATAGTGTAGATCCTAAAATGTTTAAAAGAACACTGAAAACAAAGATGCTCGGAATGATTCAAAGGGATTTTCCAAATTACTGTGGTCCGAGAATTAAATTTTTTTTTCTTCAGTACAGTTGTATTTGTGATATATATATATATATATATATATATATATATATATATATATATATATATATATATATATATATATTATATGTAATATTGCTCGCGAATATTTCATTTTGTCTTTACTTAAATTTGCATAAATGCGTTTATGAGAGGTAACTAAACTATAAAACGTATATGCTAGACCAGTTGTTTGGGGATGTGGTAACAAAGAAACTACCAATAAAAACACTTCCATTATTTTTTTACTTACACTTACCTATATATGAAATATATAATAAGGGAAAGTAATGCGATCGTGAAAATTTTCGAATTACAGTTTTTAACAGAAATGCACGTTTTAAGGTCCCCTGAGTCTAAATAACGAAGTCCCGCAAAAAGGTCTGTGTGTCCGTGTGTGATAACTCTAGCGCAAAAACGAAAAGTCATACGAACCTAAAATTTCATATTTAAGACTACTATATGCCCGAGAACTTTTTCACTAAAATCGGCTGTCCGGAAGTTCTACTTTATACCATGCATTTAGCACTTTTTTACGATTTTCTCAAAAACGTCTCTAACGATTTTGATTAAATTGGCTACATCGATGTAATATTTAATGAGCTTTAATATCATGTAGGTTTCATTCAACAAAAACAACACTTATTTATCTTTGTTTGCGGTTTGGTGACTTCAATTTGATAAATAAAATAATTTAAATTAAAATTGCTACAAATTACGAAAGATGTTGATAGTGACTATGTTGAATGAGGTTATATAAAAGAAATACAGGTAAATAGCAATGAACTACTCCGTTTATGGTAAATAAAAGATTATTATTTCATGTCAGATATCAATTTTATTTACTCAATGTTACAATTACATACCAGTACCAAGTAGCCACATCCAAATTATCCAATAACATCGTTTTATCTTCTAAACATAACCGTTGTATATCATCATAACTCCTCTGCAACTCATTACTCATTGCAAGGCGTTCAAATGAGTACTTATAATTTTTCTAGGAACTTACAGTAATATGTATTTTATTGTAACTGGAACCTATGGAGTGAATGTATATTTTATCTCATCCTCGTCGCCATCTAATATATATTATATTATAACTGGAAACTATAATGTGAATGTATATTTTATAAATAAACAATCAACACACACTTATATTTGAATTAATAATCACATAAGTGAAGATATGGGAAGGTTACCACATTTGAACCAGTGTTGCCACAATTAAACAAATTTTGTTTTAAGTTTTAGAAAAATATATTTTCAACCATCTAGAATAGTAATAAAAACTATCCTACCATTTAAGTTGGACCAAATAACAGATACTTAAGAAGTTTGATCAAAGTCGGTTCAGTAATTTCAGAGTTTATCGTGAACAAACATTGTGACACGAGATTTTTATATATATATATATATATAGGATTTTTCAATGGTAGTAAAAAATCCTTAATTATGCCGTCCTTCGGAGGGGACGTTAAATGGTGGTCCTGAGCCTGTGCGATGTCTGGTACTCGTTAAAGATCCCTATTCTAATAAAAACCTGGGTAGGCAAAATTTAGCACACCCACTGTAGCACCCTCCGATTAGCCACAGCAGCATATATGGACGTTAAATAAATAAACATACAAACTTTATTCTGGGACTCTGCCCCTTAAGAATAACAATTTCGTATTGTAAATATACACTTCAATATTCATGTCTGGCCGAGAGACTAATAAAATACATTTTTATTCACACGTATGTACAAAAAAAACTATTTATATAAATATATATAAAATATATGGAATATAAACTAACAAAAAGTTAGGGGTGAAAGAGGAAAAGACAGGAAAACAAAAATGAATTGCCCACAAAGAATAAATACCTTTGGATTTCAACAAGTCACTGAAAGTGAATTAATCTTCAGAATTATCTCTAAATAACTTTTTGACCGGAAAAAATATCTCTTATAAAATTATAGAGCTGAACACTTCAAATAAATAAATTAAATTATTCCATAACTCTAGGATTTTGGTAAAATAAATAATTTTGTTTTACATTGTAAGTAGGATAGTGTATTTGCAATTTACATTTAATGTTCGTCTAAAAGGTGTTGGAAAACATGGGATTTGAATGAAAGAAGGGAAGAAGCATGGCGAATATAATTAGGTAGGAAATTTCAGAAGGCTGCAGAGCTGATATAAAAGGAATTATCAAATGATTTGATTCTATGGGTTAGAATGTAAAGGTAAGAATGGCGTGATCTAGTTTCAGGTAAGTGAATTGAGGATTTGAGTTGAAGGATACTGTGAATGTACGGAGGATGTTGGGAGTTAATGACTTTGTAGAGGTAAGTTCCGAGGTATTTTGTCTACGTATGGAAGGTAGGAGTTACTTCAATTCGCTGTATAAGTGGGTCACTGGAGACCTCTTCGAGGTACCGAAGATGAACCTTATAAACATATTTCATATATAGATGAGTGAAAATAAAAAAATAAATTATCTACCATAACCATTAGTGAATACTCACCATTATTCTCGACCGTTTTAATAAAATTAAACCAAGCTTTATTACTAAGAATAAACTTTAAGGACTTGAGTGCAATGGATCTGAGCGAGAATCCGAGGAAATGGAGGTTAAAAAGGAAGAAGATAAAACCAGGGCCACCTTACTCAACCTTTTAGTCGCGTCTTCAACTTCACTAACTGCCTTGTCATTTTCAGGGTTTTTACTTTAAACAAGCTAAAATAAAATGCATGTAGGTGAGTTCATACCTATTAACATTTGAATATAAACGACTAACCAGAACGAGGCGAAAGCTTTCGAAGAATCAACCAACTGGATAAAAACCAACAATTTTTCAATTAAAAAGTCTGCCTGTCTAGACAATTCGTGATGCAAATATCAATCTCACTTGGACGTCATGCTCCATCCTACCTGGAATACATTCAATGTATAAAGGCTGACAGTGATACTTTTTAATATAAACTATAGGGAGAAAAATGTTAACTTGAACTAAGCAACTATCAGAGAAGGAAAAAAACCCAGCTAGTTGGATGCTTGATAAAAATACGTTATCACTGATCTTTACCAGGAAATCATTTAATCAGAAAGTAATGATTCGAGTTCAAAACATTTTTTTTACGCAGAAAAAATCAAAAAATAAATACTAAAGCTGATTGAAAATATATGTTTAAGTTCTTATTTTGGATTATACTAAACTACACAACAAGGTTTCATGATAAAATAAATTTGAGTGTTATATCACAATATTTGCTCATCATATAACGAAAGTGATAATCAATCTATATAACTACATCATGTACATATATATATATATATATATATATATATATATATTATATATATATATATATATATATATATATATATATATTTATATTATTTTATGAGCTATTGAGGATTACTGATCAAAAAGGTATACATGTATCGAATGTATTGTATGTCGAAATCTTCCTCCATAATGCTTTTGTCTTCTCGTTATTTTATAATACATAAAATCTGGTGCAAGCAACACACGATTTCCACTTACCTCGATTGATAAAATCGATTTAAGAATTATGAAATAAATTTAGATCTGAAAATAATATTTATTTATATACAATATTTACTAGTACATATAGATACAAATAAGTTTTCTTACATGATTTCAGTAATCCTTTTATCATGATAATATAGTTTCAATCATCGTTCGATTTACCTAATGATAATGCAATGTTTTGCTTAAAACAGTAGGAAAAATAACATGAGAAAAAAAAACCCGACACAATATAAATTACAATATTAATTTAAAAGTACATGCTTTGTTCTTTTGTGCGTGTATCGCTTTAGTGATGTTTTGTTGTAATTACCGATTTCGAATTTTAAAGGGATTTCAGAAGTTGTGGTTTTATCAAATTATGTTGGTTTCTGTGTAGATAAACCGTTGTAATGTGGGAAGATTTAGTTCAAAGATCATTTTCGAAATTTTAGTATATCGTGGGTAGTTACTGCTGATTAGCATACATGTATTTTGTATTAGGGGTACTCACTACGTTTGCTATAGCATGCTATTTGTGCTATTGTGCTAAACCCATCAATTTTATACAGGAAATAACTGCAGAAACTCGACGGGTTTAGCAAAATAACACAAATAGCATGCTATAGCAAACGTAGTGAGTACCCCTATTGTTTCTATTTTTTTGTAATTGGTACTGCAAGTCGAGCTCCAGACGGGCGAGGCATAACAAATCCGGGAACGTATGACTATTTTATATAGCAGTAGTTTGTTCTGAGTGCTTAAACTGGATTTTTTATTGAAATATGGGAACATTTTGTAAATGCTTTGTTTGATTTTTTTTTCTGATTTTCTATTAATATATTCGGTACAGATTAACGATTTATCTAATGTTGAGGGAAAACATATGTTTTAGATTAAATAATATAACAATAGAAATTATTACTTACAACGATCACTCAATCTTTTCCCCTTCATTATGTGAATATGAACGCCTACGTTTTACAGCTTTTCATAAAGATAACACTAAATTTTTTATCTTTACAAAGGTATATTTTACATCTATATTACTATGCTCGAGACAGAAAAAAAAAAAAAAAAAAGAAAAAAAAAAAAAAAAAAAAAAATATATATATATATATATATATATATATATATATATATATATATATCTTTTAGTTAGTTGTCAAATGTGTTCAACTTGTTTATTTACCTGTTATTTATCCATGCTAATAAAAATAATATGGTTATTTTTTTGGAATCTACGAAACTAGAAGTACTTTAGAGGAAGACAATTCAAACATTCGGTATTAAGCCCTTTCAGATTATTTAAACCTATAATATTAAATACATAAAACCTACATGATATTAAAGCCTATTAAATGTGACATCGATTTAGTGAGTTTAAACAAGACCGTTTCGAGCCTTTTTTGATATTTATAAGGTGGCTTTTCTGGTTCGCCGATTTTGATGAAAATGTTTATGTAAAATTTTCAGGAATATACACTTATAAAATTTGAAATTTTAATTTTATACAACTGATCGTTTTCGAGCTGAAGTTACCACGCACGTACACACACAACAACCTTCTTGCGAGACTCAGGGGAACTTAAAACGTGTATTTGAGTTAAAAACCGTCATTCCATAATAATACCAAGATAAACTAAAATACAATTTATATATTTTTTGGAGGTTTTTCTCATTTTCTCAATATTTAGAAGAACGACTAGCCAAGTAAGTTTTTAGAGACACAATCTAAGGTTCATTAGCGTTACGTTAGGAATAATAAATACAATTCCGGTTTCTAGACACCTATTCCTTAACAAGTAAATAATATCAAGAATAAATATCAACATTGTTTTTTTTTACTAACTGTACTGTAATATGCTGAGAAAGGAATGTTTTTTAGTTTTTAAAAATTCTGAAATTATTAAAAACCATATGGATTATTCTAGAGTAGAATAAAGAAAAAAGAATGTACCGAATGTATTGCGATCGTGAAATTATTAAATTTCATATTTAAAACAAATATACGCTGAGTCCTTAACCAAATTTGGCTGATCCGGAGTGCTATTTTATTCCGTGCAAAGTGTCCTTTTTAGTGTTGTAATCGCAGTTACCACTGAATAATTTTTATTTCGAATTTTTTTTTTAACCTAATTACTGATTCGTATCCTTTTTTAAAGGGTATCGAGTTAAAGATGATGGTTCTCTTCCATTTGGAATTGCATCCTAGTTACAAGATATGTCAATTGTTAAACATCCTTTCAAAGAGAATAACGAATTGAACTTAGAATAAATAAAAAATTCTTAAAATATTAAAATCGGGCATGTCTATCGAAGCAGTAAAATTAGTCATTTTCGTGCGTCGACTTTGATTCCTCTCCTATTAATTCATTAAATAAAAAAAAAGAAACTTTTGCGTGTCCTTCGTTGAGTTTTATATGCGTTTGAATAAAGTTATCGCTTTAAATTTTCATTCTTGAATTTTGGGGATTTCTGGAAGTGTATTCGTAGTATTTACACCGCAATTCGAAAACTCAAAACCTCAAACGCTTGGAAACGTACTTAAACCTTTAATTTGAGATGATTTTAAACTATCGATTACTTTCTTTATCCGATCTAATGTTATTGTTAAAAATGATAGCGTTCTAAATAAAATCACCGAGAGTGACGCTAATATGCCCTAAAATTGATATGAAACCTCCCAGAACGAGATCTGTTTCCCACAGCAGCCCCATATCTCATAATCTCTATTCCCAAACAATTTTAGATAACCCTTTGTTTACGAGTGGGAACATAGCCTCCTGACCTTCTTACATAAAACAGTAGCAATTTTAGGGAAAACTTCTCATTATAAGTTTTGTTATGACTGAAGTAACTCTGAAAACTGCAACGGGCAACGGTGACCTTAGTGATATTGCCGAACAGTGAAAATTTTCCCTCTATTGTGATTTAAAATAAGAACATTCTTAAAACTTGATTGCATAAGGCTGATTACTGCTAGAATATTACTAAACATAGGTGGAGAATTTGTCTATGAACAGACTATTAATTTTATTTTAATTATGTATGTTTATTGATGTATTATGATACTGAGGATAATCGGACAATGCTAGCGGGATTCCTCAATTTTGTCTACTCAGGTTTTATAAGGATATAGATCATTAGCGAGTACCTGACATCGCACAGGCTTGGAAACCACCATTTTACGTCAACTCCGAAGGACCCTTAATCAAGGATTTTTTTACTTCCTTTAAAAAGATCCTTAGGCAACCAGGTTTGAATCCGCGTCCTTGGGCATAGGAAGCTGTTATGCTAACCACTACACCCAGTTGACCCCATTTTAATGATGTAGTAGTTGTTAACCTAAGAGAATATATGCTGGAAATGTTGGTTTCGGGTGTGGTGATCATGGAATAATTCACTAATAAGGAAAACGTATTATATTTGAATTTCGACGCTTCGGCCTAAATTGAAGGCCTTCATCAGGGCTAAGAAAAAAAAGATGATGTTCCTTTATTTCTTTCTATCTTTATCCTAATTTCTTATTTATCCAGCCTCACACTGCTATTGTCACTTAAGCGTTATATTACTTAAAAAATGTTCATCTAACGTCATCTTAAGTTTATATATATATATATATATATATTATAAATATATATATATATTTTTTTTTGTGCTATACTTTGTTGTACTTATTGAAATGAACTACTGTGTTATTGAGTAAATGAGAGACAATATTAAACTAAGTCATGATACACATGTGGAGAAACTAACCGTTGGCAGCTTTCCAAAAAAAACAGCTATACCAGAAGGTCCCAGGGCCATTGTTTCCAGACGCCTCTGATAATTATTAGGAATTGTAGAGGAAGCAAGGATTGAAACCAGAGGGTTTGAGTAGGAATGGAGTTTGTAATGAAAGGAATGTACCTGGTTCGGGCCAAGTCGGCAACATATGGAACATTAAGGTCCTTATGGATGAGTTTGTTTGTGACAAAATAAGGAGCATTGAGGATTTTACGTAGAGCCACAAAGTTCCACTCCGTAAATCTTAATTTTAATATATTAGTTTTGCACGCATTTCTCCACCTATACGCTATTATCATGAAGTGACAATGGTTGACTGTGTGTATATATGAGAGAAGTTGGTTCAGGGTGCAGTCAATTTAACACACGATTAAGCGTAAACTTAAAGATAAAGCGTCGGCACCAACGTTTCGGCCTAAATTATAGGCCTTCTTCAGGGCTATAAGAAAAAATAAAAACAAAGATAACAACCAGCTTTAATTAAGTTTACGCTTAAGTTTACAGTATAAATTATAATTATAATTATATAGATACTTATATAATTATAATTATAATTATATATATATATATATATATATATATATATATATATATACAGTATAAGTAGTGTACAGCATAAATTACGTTTACGCTTAATTGTGTGTTAAATTGACTGCACCCTGAACCAACTTTACTCATATAGGCTATAATATACAAAAAGACTTCTATAACTTTTTTTTTACTGCTTGGTTTCTAACTAGAATCTTCAAATATTTGTATACCAAAATATATTCTTATGTTACTATTTATTTCCATATTTTATTACTATTATCATTTATTTTTCAGTAAGTAAACTCATATTTCTAATATGAGGCGTTTTATGGCTCTTATTCGTTTAATATCACTTTTATCCATTCAACGCCACTTTCGAATTAGCCACGGTAGTTGCTAATTGAAAGATTATTGTTGTCATACAGAATCCCCATTCGTTTTACGACCTACGACGATTCTCTCTGTGTATTTTGTTTTAATTCCGAGTATAATCCCAGATTTATTTTCAGGGTTTGTGGTGGTAAAAAATTTGTATTATCAGTGTTTAAATAATTCTAAAAGTAGGAAGAAAGGTCTCGTCGAAAATAAAAATTTAGATATATAATTACTCCGAGCATATATTTGTGATCTGTAAAATGTATTTTATATTGTTGGCGATCAATCAAAATCAATGAGGTGTGAAAGAAAATACCAAACAGACCAGAAAGAATGTTTTGTTACCTGTTTTAAAATACAGGTAACAATACATTCTTTCTTGTCATGGTTGAGGGTGTAATTTATAAAAGTTATTATTAATTATTTTATTGTTAGCTGAACACAAGCATATATCTAAGCAGAATGAATATGCGAGAATAAATAATTATCGCTGAATATTATTTAAAACTTATATATAATATATATATATATATATATATATATATATATATATATATAATATATATATATATATATATATTCTTATTTCCTCTACAGGAGCACAGCACAGCAGTGTGAGGGGGTCGCTTGTAGAGGCTGATCTGCGCCATTTCTCTCGCTGATCTACAATCTTTATCTCTTTTTCTGCAGGCCTTCCTGATCCCATCCTCCCAAGTCTTCCTAGGTCTTCCTCTTGGTCTCCTTCCCTCTACTTTCACCACATTCGTTGCTTTTGCTATCTTCCGACATTCTTGAGACATGGCCGTACCATCTGCCAGGACTTACCAATCCTGGGCTTACCACTAAACATAAAAGCCAACTCCAGGCTATGGAGATTCGCTACTTGAGGAAAGTTGAGGGTAAGACGAAGAGAGATAACATAAGAAATACCATAATAATATAGTATATATGTATGTATAATTAATTAATTAATTACCTGGTTTACATAACATACTTCTATTTATTATTTAAAAGAATATCTGCTCACCTTTTTAAACTGTTTTCAGTGAGTTCTTCAAGACTTATCACATTTTATGACAGGGCTTGAATGCCGATATTTAAACTTCTCTTCCTGTAAAGTGGGAGCGGCGTGGTCTAGTGGGTTGGAGCGCTAGTCTACTATGCTCCGGGTCCAGGGTTAGAATACCGGCTGTGGCGGAATATTATTTATTCTGTTATTTCAGCCGGGGGGCGATCCTAGGGTATGGAGACCCTCCTGGGGCATACCCAGCCTCAATTAAGTGGGTACCCAAAAATGGCGAAAAAACCTGGCGACTGAGCGTGATCTCGGCCGAATCACCTCATTGAATGGCCGTTGGCCTAGGAACAGCACGAATTTCTACCTGTACTGAGCTCAAAAAGCATGGGTTGTAGTGCTACAGGTTTTTTTTTTTTAATTTTATTGGTTGTTATATATTTTTTCCTTTGCCACTATGAAGGTCTAAAATTTAGACTGAAATGTCAGTAAACAATTATAATAAGTAACTTTCTCATCACTTATTTTATTTAAAGTTTTTTTTTTCTTAGCTGTAACGAATGAAGTTTCATGAACGATTTGTTTGTTTTTTTGTTCCGCATGGAGTTGATTTAAAGCCGACTAATAATTGATTTTCTAGTTAGGGATAAGAAAGCGGGAGACTCCTTATCCATTGTTGTTCACCTCTATATCAAGGGACCTCGCAGGCGAAGAAGGGTTTTCACCCAGGCTGTTGAATGAAGTGTGAAGGAAGACGTAAGAGAGACGAGGCAGGTATTGGCCTGGCCACTGGAGTCACATTAAGACTTTCTCCAGAGCTTGCTGGAGTTTCGCAACGCTCACATACCTCCTTTGAACCTTATTCCTACCCCCTCCGGAGTGAAACTTGAGATTTTCGTTTTGTTACCTTGGCCCAACTTCAGGAATGGCAAGACTTCTGAACTACCTGGATTATTTTAATTGTACAACTTAAAATTGTGAACTAGATTTTATTTTATTTTTTCAAAACGATCTACATTTACAGTTATTGAAATCGATTAAAATTTAAATACAGTGTAACTAAAATAAAATATTTCTTTCCAAATAATTAAAAATCTGGTGCGCGCAACACTTTCACTTACCTCCGTTGTTAATTTTTTTTTTTTTTTTTTTAACATCATTTATTGAAATTACAACTGTACTTCAAGTACAACAAGTAATGTGACAAAAGTCGTTGTTAAAATCAATTTAAGAATTTTTAAATACATCTAAAGAAACATATAAATAGTTCAAGAATTAATTATTTTGAATTTAAATAGAAACATGTGTTTTATTATATAATCTATTATATTTTTATCTACAACAATCAGTTAGTTTTATCGGCTTTTCATCACTCTCCATTAACCTTTAAAATTCCGTGTATTAGATAATTTTTTTTCTAAAATATTTAGCTATCTATCCAACGGTATATTATACATCAAAAAAACAAAAATTGCATAAAAAGTATGTTTGCACTTTTCTCCTTTTGTTGGCCATCAAATTCGCTTAACTTGCATATTTACCCGTTATTTATCAATGCTAATAAGTGATTTTCCCAATGTTTTGAAATGTAGAAAATTAAAGGTACTTAACAAGAAGAAAATTTAAAATATTGGCATTTAAGCCCTGTCAGACTATTTCAATCAGAATGAAACCTACATCATATTAAAGCCCGTCCAATTTTACATCGATATAGGAAGTTTAAACAAAATTGTTAGAGCCGTTTTTGAGACAATCGTAAATAGGTGCAAAATGCATGGTATAAAGTGGCTCTTCTGGTTAGCTGATTTTGATGAAAAAGTTGCTTTTCGTTTTTGGGCTGGACTTACCACACACACAGACCTTTTTTGCGGGACTCGGTCATTTGGACTTAAGGGACCCTAAAACGTATTTTCGTTGAAAATTGGAATTAAAAAATTTTCACGATCGCAATACTTTCCCTTACTTGTAGTTTATTTTTATAGGCCTAATGGCAGAAAACTAGATTTGTTGTAGTAAATAATAGTTCCCATTTTCATATTATTTAATCTAAAAATAAGTTTCCATCGACAGTCAATATTCCTTTTACATTCACCTAGCTATGCATGAGATGTACAGTAAGGGAAAGTATTGCGATTGTGAAAATTTACGAATTCATGTTTTCAATTGAAATTGAGGTTTTTAGGGTCTCTTGAGTGCAAATGACAAAGTCCTGCAAAAAGTTCTTTCTGTGTGTTTATGGTAACTCTGGCACGAAAACGAAAAGTAGCACAAACCTGAAATCTCATATTTAAGACTAAAATACATATAGCAACTTTTTCACACAAATCGGCGAACCAGAAGTGCCACTTTATATCCTGTATTTTGTACCTGTTTACGATTTACTCATAAACGGCTCAAAAGATTTTGATTAGACTAACTAAATTGATGTAAAATTAAAATGGCTTTAGGTTCGTACTGGTTTTTTTTTTTTTTTTTTTTTTTTTTTTTTAATTGGCATTGTGTGACGGTGCTTCAACAAGTAATTTTTAAAATGTCTTCCTCTGAAGTGATAAATAATAATCATTTCTGTTAGGTAGGATTGATAATAAATGGATGCAATATATATATATATATATATATATATAAATATATATATATATATATATATATATATATATGAAGGACTTGGATTACCAACTAAATTAGGACACACGAAATATTCCGTTTTTATTTTTTTATTTTAGAAGAATTAAGAATAGTAATATACATGTATAACGTATCGTAGGAAAGCTAAAGTTTTTAAAAAAAAAAAAAAGGTCCGATTAGCCATAGTAGCATAAAGTGACGTTAAATAAAATAAACAATAAACTAAAGTTTTAAGACAAAATGTTATCTAACATAGTTGTAGAATTGTGCTAAGTGATTGTTGACCATAACAATTTATATTGTTATATTATTTAATAAAAAATAAACGTTTCCATCAAAATTATTTCTTCAATTTCATGTTTTGTTTTTTTTTGTTTTTTTTAATTAAATATATACGAAATACACAGTAAGGAAAATATGTGAACCTTGATTTTTCTCAAAAACCTTAGATAAACTGGCTACATCGATGTAAAATTGAATGGGCTTTAGTATCATTCAGGTTTCATTCTGACTGAAACAGTCTGACAGGGATTAAAGGTTGAATTTTTGTATTTTATTCCCTATAATGTACCTTTAATTTTAAGTTTCTACATAAATTAACTATATCATTTCATTAGGATTGATAAAAAGCGGCTAAACATAAAATTTGGACAAATTTGATAACCAACTATAGAAGAAAAGAGCAAAAATATTTTTTAAAGTAATTTTTTTTTTTTTAACACAAGAACAGTAACATAGATAATAATAAACCATTGAAAAGCTAAATATTTTAGAAAAAATATTTTCTTATAATATGATGTTGTAAAAGGTGACTTTATATAATGTAGTGACAAATACTTTATTACAACTTATTACTGATTATTAAAGGTAATAGTTTTATATTCCAGTGGCGCGACAGGCCGTGTAGGCCCTGGGCCTCGCAGTGTAAACTCCTGCGAGTTTACACTCACGTTTCACGATGCAATTTTTAGTGTAGGGTCATCACTTCCTTAGACTAATTTTGTGAGTGGCCACTCTTTGGCTGACGGGTCTCATATACCCGGGGGAGAGGTTGTGAGTGAATCCAAATGTTTACATCGTTATAAAAGCCTCGCTGGGACTGGGATTCGAACTCAGAACCTGTAGCATGAGAGACTAGCGCGCTAGCCACGCAGCCACGGGTTCCCAAATATTAATATATTACTATATTATTTAATCCAAATCATACGTTTCCAACGATACTGAATACAATTTTTAAATTAATTTGGAACTTTCTTCTACTTTAAGTTTATTTAATAGTTCTAAAATCGATTTTTAAGCCGAGGTAAGTGAAAGTTGTTGGTTGACCACACCACAGTCTCAAAAATATTATTTCAAGAAGTGAGATAATTTGATTTTATCTGTTCCGCGAACCAAATTTTATATTATAGTTTAAGCTTATTTAAACTTTTAAAATAGATTTTAAGAAGGAAGTCGAGTGAAAGGTGTGTTTCTCCCACCAGGCTCTTTACTGCTGCTATCAGACCCTTTGTCAAAAGTTATATTATTTATTATTATTACTATATCATTATATTTTTATTGTTTTTAATGCCGTGTATGTTTTCTGCAAGACTTGATTGGAATTTAGAAACTGGTCGGATGTGAGCCCAGCCCTCCCTACTTCCTTATTATCTAGAAAGTTAGCATTTGGTATTCTTGCATAACACTCACCTCACAAACGAGAAAAAAATTAATGAGCCGAAAGCTGCAGTTTGTCATTATTTATTCATTTTTTTTTCAAAGCTTATTTAATGCAAATTCCTGTTGGGATTTCCTTCTGTATCCAGGCCATCGTCGAGTACAACCTCCATCAGAAATAAAATACCATTGATGCGAAGCGAGTTATTAAAAACCTCAATTAACATAATTGAAATTAGTTAACTAATTAGTAATCAAACTCTTTCTCGCTTCATTGAGATTCATTTTATTTGTTGAGCTCTTTACGATATTAAATTAATAATGTTTTTTATTATTACTTTGGCATACATGTATATATACATATATTTTTTTTATATCATTTTATTGGTATTTACAACTGTATTATCAAAAAAAATACATCAAGTAAATGTGATGTGTTATATAATACAATGACATAATATACATGTAGAGAAGCTTCCCATTGGAAGAACTCTAAAAATATTCTAAACTAGAAGGTCCCGGGGCCATTTCATTTTCAGGCGCCTTGGAGGATTATCCGGAATTGAAGAGGAAGAAAGGATTGAAACTAGTGGGTTAGAGTGAGAATGGAGTTTGTCATGAAAGGATTGATACCTGGTCCGGGCCAAATTGGTAACAAAGGGAACATTAAGGTCTTTATGAAAAAGTTTATTCGTGACAAAGTAAGGAGCGTAGGGGATTTTATGAAGGATTTTGGATTGTAAGGATTGGATGCGGGAAGAATTTGATGGTTTAGTAAAGCCCCAAAGCTCTACTCCGTAAGCCCATATAGGCCGTATGATAGTCATGTAGATGAGCCTTTCGTAGTTAAATGGAAGATTAGTTTGTCTAGTAAGTGTTGAAGTAGTCGAAAACGTCGTGCAGTTTCTTGTCGTTTCAGTCTTGTATGAGGGTTCCAAGTAAGGCGTTTGTCAAGGTGCAGTCCTAGATGTTGGAAGGTCATAGGATTGGATGCGGGAAGAAATTGATGGTTTAGTAGAGCCCCAAAGCTCTACTCCGTAAGTCGAGATTGGTCTAATATTAGTCATGTAGATGAGCCTTTTGTAGTTCAGAGGAAGGTTTGACCGTTTGTCTAGTAAGTGTTGAAGTAGCCTAAAGCGGCGAGACATGTATGTTAAATATATGACAAGGAAAATTAAAACGATCGTGGATTCAGAAAGAGAAAAGAAGTTTTTTATTCTGGGACTAGGATTCCTAAGAATGACATAAATGAAGAAAATAATAGTTATTACTGGCTTATCATTAATAATTGCCATTATTTTTACCTATATATGAAATATACAGTAAGGGAAAATATTGCGATCTCGAAAATTTTCGGATTCTGTTTTTCAACCGAAATACACAATTTAGGGTCCTCTGAGTCTAAATAACCAAGTCTCGCGAAAGGGTCCGTGTGTGTATGCATGGTACGTCTAGCTCATTGTATAAAAATTTGTAAGCTGTATAACACTGAAACTTTATATTTTAGAAACGTAAAATCCATGCGGCCTTACAGCAAAAAATCGGCCAACCAGAAGAAGCACCATGCATCTTGAACTCTTTTACGAATTTCTCAAAAAAGGCTCTAACGAGATTAAAAAAGAAAAAAATTTGATATTTATTCTTAATATTATTTACTTGTTAAGGAATATGTGTCTAGAAACTGGATTGTATTTAATTATTCCTAACATAACGCTAATGAACCTTGGATTGTGTCTCTAAAAAATATTTGGCAAGCTGTTCAACTAAATATTGAGGAAATTTTATATCGCTGAGATCGCTCCACTCGGAGTTGTTTAATTTATAAATTATCTGTCCTCAAAATAAAAACACATCAATGAATATTAATAAGTTAAAACTCACTTTCAATCCAATGTGTACAAACAGACAGCATTCACCTTACCTAAAAACGAATAAAAATATTATTTAATCTTCAGTTAATAATACATATTTCTTTAAAAAATATTGGTTAGTACAATTAATTATATGTAAACAATAGTTAAATAAGTAATATAAAGCATTTAAAAATGTTCGAGCAAAGATTAATTACGACTACTTACACATAATTATTATAATTTCACTACAGCATGAAAAAAGATGAAAGGTTTCCTGATAATATAAGGTTTCAATATTGATTGATTCAAAACTGATCGAAGTAATTGAAATACAATTTTATTTAGGATTACAAAATTTTAGTGAAATTGGCAAAAAAAAAAAAATCATGCAATAAAACAGGAATTAAAATTGAACAGTTAGATATAAATTATCACGAGAAACTTGCTCTCAAGGCATGTTTATAAGAGACAAGAGAAAAATTCATGATCGAAGATCTTCTGATGATAAGTGGTCAATAAATGAGGTGTGAAAACTTTTCTAATGAACCGCTGGAAAAGCAATCGTCTAACTTTGAACACAAATTCAAAATTACAACTACATTTTTAAAATGGTTTTTATTTTTGTATTAGGAATTTATATTTAATTTCTCTATAGATATTTTCATTGATCATTGATCTATAGTATTTTCATTACTCCTTAATAATTTACTTTTATTAGAAAAGTAATGATAATTGATAGTGTAAAAAGTTTATTTTACAATCCTTTTGAAATTATAACGACTGGTCATTATGGGGTCACCTACTGTACAGGCTAGCATAACAGCCTTTAATATCTAAGGTTAAGGGTTCGAACGCGGCAGATAGCCCTAGGATTTTTTAAAGGAAATAAAAAATCCTTGGTGTGCCATTCTTCGGAGGAAACATAAAATGGTGGTCCCAAGCTTGAGCGATGTCAGGTAATCCTTAAAGACCCCTATCCTAACTAAACATGGATAGGCGAAGTTAAGGACTTTTGCCTCAGCTTCATTCGACTGGCCATCGCAGCATTTTAGTCACGTAAAAGGAATACAAACAAACAATCTGATCATTTGAAAATGAATACTGTTCTCCTGGTCCCGGGTTCGAACTCCGGCTGGGCCAGAATAATTATTTATTTCAGGCGTGGGGTGACCCTAGTGTATGGAAACCCTTCTGGGGCACACTCTGCCCACACAAAGTTGGGAGAACACCTCGCGGTTAAGTGTGATCTAGGCCTAATCACCCCCTTGCACGGCCGCTGGTCATAAAACAGTAAGAAGCTCTGTACTGAGCCCAAGACCTTTCATGGGTTATAGAAGTAGTTTTTTTACCCAATTGAAAGTATTGGAATATAAAAATCAAATAAATAAATTGATTATTTCATATAAAATATATTTATCTTTAAGAAAACATTTATTTAATTCTGTATTTAAAATACATTTGATATAGAATAGCGTCATTATATAATAATTATAAAATATATAGCCAGAAGGTAAGGCACAGCGACTTATTATATAATCATTGTTAACTCTTTCACAAATATTGGATAAAAAGCACTGAAGGAATTAGTCCGGGTGGCGGTCATTAAATGAAACAACTGAATAGTTTTAACTATTTTATTGTTTGCCAACGTTTCGACCCCCATTGTGGGTCATCATCAGGGCTAAAAAGATACAAAAAGGATACATTTAAAATAAGATTACAAATAAAATTACTTTGATAATAAATTACTTTGACTCACCTCCCAACTCAACATTATACTAAAACTCCCCATACGCCTTCTTCCCAAGTTACTTCTCTTTTTTCAATTACTTCTCTGGACACATCTTTCTCCCAAACTCAAAATATATCCTCTTCCACCACTTCCCACCTTTCTTCAGGAAATTCTAATAATGACCAACATCATATTTTCTCTTCACTAAAATCGCGATTCCCCCAAAACAGACAAGCTTTTAACAATCTCTGTAACCTTCACAAACGACTGGCCAAAAAAACTGAACAAAGGATTTTTTTATTAAAATGTTGAACCCATTCTGTTTTTCCAAAATTTATTGAGAACTGCATTAGTCAAGTCCCTTTGTCAAACTCCCTTACTTCCAAATTGACACACTCATTGGAGAAATACAAGAGAACGTTACTTAACTTAAAAATTAGGGAAACCATACAACAAATAGACCTCATAAACGACAATATCAGTTCCTTAAATTCCTCTTTACATCCTATTATAGGCGACCACAACATGGACAAACTGACTACAAGTATTCAAACAATTTTTGCATTCACTAAAAAACAGACAAAATTTTCCCTCGTTAAAAAATTTAAAACTATTTATGAAAAGAGTATCAATAAAAAACCGTATCCCAAAGGCTCGGATGATTGGATCAAAAATATTTCCTCTACCTCTGTTCCCACTAATGTTAATAATATTTTAAGCTTAGGTCCCAATTTTTCTACCCCTTCTTCTAACCCTTCTAAAATGATTCCCCAACTTATAACAGATCTAGAATATATTTATAAAGACGACATTTTCAAAATAACTGACGAAGACAAAGAAATTTCCCGGTTGCGGATTAGCAACATGATTTCCAACCACCTCCAACACCCCAAACCTCGTTCGTCATTTTCCCCTCTCTTCTTCAAAGATCTTTCCTTAACCCGCTCATTCCTCAAATCAAACGACCAAATTTTAGTAACCAAAGCCGACAAAGGTAACGTAACAGTTATTATGGACAGAACTGAGTACGATGACAAAATAAATTCACTTCTATCAGACCTATCAACATATACACCCTCTACCCGTGACCCAACCCGTCCTCTCATGATAAAATTTAACCAACATATCAAAAATCTCTTCGATAATAAATTCATTAATCTATCTACATACAGAAACCTAATCTCTTATAATTCCTTACCCCCACGTCTGTATGGCCTTCCGAAAATTCACAAACCCTGTAATCCACTCCGTCCCATTATTTCAAACATCAATGCACCTTCCTCCAAACTCAGTAAATTTCTTCTACCGTCACTAAAAATACTCAGCCGTACAAACTCCTACGACATTACAAACTCTCTTTACCTCCGACAACAATTATTATCACTTCAAATCCCCCCTAACTACATTTTAACATCTTTTGACGCCGAAAGCTTATTCACTAATATTCCCATTGACAAAGTTCTCCATTTAGTTAAAAAACACTGGACCATTATCGAACCTCACACCACGCTAAATCTTTCTGCTTACTTACAATCACTGGAACTTTGCTGCAAAACAGGATACCTCACTTTTAAGGGAAAATTTTACAATCAGGTCTCTGGACTAGCAATGGGAAACTGCCTAGCTCCGGATCTCTCTAATATTGTTCTCAATGACCTCCTGGATTTCATAACGAAAATTTATAAAAACGATTTATTTTTCATTAAGAAATATGTTGACGACCTCCTCCTAATAATAAACCCTGAAAAAATCCCAGATATCCTTAAATCCTTTAATTCCTATGATCCACGCCTCCGCTTTACAGTAGAAAAAGAAAACAACTCAACAATTCCCTTTCTAGACTTACTGATAATAAGAAATACGGACGGTTCATTTCCACTGATTGGTACACAAAATCCACCTATTCCGGTAGACTCCTCAATTTCTTCTCCCAGCACCCATACCATCAAAAAATTAATGTTGTCCAAAATCTCGTCCACCGTTGCCTCTCCTTGTCTGATCCACAGTACCATCCTACCAATATCCAGCGCATTAAAAAGATCCTTACCCTAAACAGCTTCCCACGTAATATCATTAAAAAACTCATAAACTCATACAACAACTTAAAAACGACCATTACTCCCCCTACAATACAAGACCAAAATTCACCCACAATATTTCAATATAGATCCCTACCGTATATTCCACACCTGTCTGAAAATATTAAAAAATCCTTTAAATCCTCCTTACCCTCTCTAAAGCTAGGATTAAAGACCCAGAACAAACTTTCCCATCTTTTCACTAATACTAAAGACCCGATAAATCCTCTCTACCGCTCAAATATTGTTTATAAAATACCTTGTTTAGATTGCGATGTGTCCTATGTGGGTGAAACAAAAAACTACTTAAAAACCCGCATATCTCAACATAAATCCCCATATCCTCTCGAAACCTTCTAGCCTCAAAACTCTCCGAACACTCCATAACTTTTAATCATTCATTTAACTTTCAAGATTGTTCCATTTTAGATTCTGTTCCCAACCATAAAAAAAGACTCATTGCTGAATCCGTCCACATCCATCTCCAATCTAATCCTGTCAACCATAAAACTGATAAGCAATGCATCTCCTCCACCTACAGCCATATATTAAATTCTCTTAAGTAATTCAGCTTCCCATGTCCATCCCACTGTATACATTTTGTTTATTTATTGGTTTATTTTTTACTTATGTATGTATACAATTATTTTATATATGTATCTATTTCATTTGTTTCTACACTTAATAAATTCTTAATGGTTTTACAATTGAATTTATTCCTATTTGTAATTATTTTACTATTTTGTATCAACTATATGATCTGTCAATGATTGTTACTTATTATTATTTTTTGTCATAATATTTTCACTTGGTTAATTTTAAGGTCTTAATATATGTACAACAATTATTTAAACGTTGGTTGGGAGGTAGTCAGTTTTACTATATATAGTTTATACATTATTATTCTTACTATTGTATTATATTGTTGTTACTTCAACAATCTTGTTAAAACATCTTCTAATACCGTTGTGATGGTATTAATATTGTAGGTTTAATCTGAACACTTCCTTTTATGTTAATATTACAATTTTACTCATTGTTGTCAGATCCCGTCTAGAAATATGGTACGTATTTTCCATTTTACCCAACCTTTTGTACGTACTTTCCTATCTACCTGCCTATATTCCTTATTACCAAATTGTACCCAGTTTCCACTCACCTACCAGACGGTACGTATCTCCGCTGTACTCCAATTTTTAATGTTTTATATTTCATGTAATTTTTTTCTTATATATTTGTACATTATCTTTAGTCATTATCTGGTCTGTATAGCTCTCATTAGTATACCTTTATCATTGTAATTTAATTAATTGATTTCTATACACATATATTTCCTTTTATGTTATAATATTGACATTCTCTAGTGCAATTGTTAATTTTTTTAAAATAGTATTTGTAATCTTATTTTAAATGTATCCTTTTTGTATCTTTTTAGCCCTGATGATGACCCACAATGGGGGTCGAAACGTTGGCAAACAATAAAATAGTTAAAACTATTCAGTTGTTTCATTTAATGACCGCCACCCGGACTAATTCCTTCAGTAATTCTCAACGGTCAACTAATTATATCCACAATTGGATAAAAAGCCTAAATCCACCAAGGATTCTTTGAGTTATATAAATTATAAAGTCCAATTGATATCCAAACAAACAAAATACAAGTATATATCTAAAGAAAATAAGATACCAAAAAAATAGAAAAATAATTAAAAAAAAAAGAAAATAGAAATTAAAAATGCGTGTATAAACTCTGTATAAAATAAATATGATTTTCAGCTTTGCCAGCTGGTTCTAACCTTGACATTTTTTCTTTAATGTCAGGCATGTTTACAAATACACTAAACCACTCAATGCAGGACCAGTATAACAAACTTGAGTGTGTGGTTTACAATGTGCTATTTCGTTACAAACCGTCGTATGGTTTGAAATGTCAATTTTCTGAGGTATTTCGGTCGTTTCTGTTTTTTAAAACTCCTTTGTTTATCATAAGAGATTACTAAAACTAACTAAAGTTGCGATATGTTACCACAGACACCACCTAATGTATTTAGCAATACGATCGAACTTAATCGTTCAGGATCCGTAGTCTTGTATTGCGAAATAACATTGAGAAAAGCCTTGCAGCAGGGTCAATAAACGCATGCTACACGTATAAGTATACTTTTTTTTTTTTTTTTTGAGGTGGCGCGACAGGCCGTGCCGGCCCTGGGCCTCGCGGTGTAATCCTGGGAGACTACACTCGCGTTTCTCGATGCGCCTAATTTTGTGAGTGGCCACCATCTGGCTGACGGGTCTCACATACCCGGGGGAGAAGCTGTGAGTGAATCCCCATTTAATTATATCATTATAAAAGCCCCGCCGGAAATGGGATTCGAGCTCACAACCTGTAGCATGAGAGACTAGCGCGCTAGACACTCAGCCAAATACTTATATTATTGATAAATACTTAATTATTGAAGCTTAGGCTAATGTTTCTGTTGAAGCAGTGTTTTTATCTGGGAGAAATTAGTTGAGGGTGCAGTCAGATAAACACACATTTTTCACACTGTAAAAAATTATTTTTGAATTTTATTATTTGTTTTTTGTTTGTTTTGTTTTGTTTGTTTTTAGGGCGTAGAACATCTAGGTCCGATGGTTAGTTATTATAGTTCATTCTCCAAAGGAGGTTATTTTTAGTTCAAGAGGGATTAAGAATAAGAAGAAAGAATAGATAATTAAAATAAGTGAAAGATACAGATTAAACAGTGTTCAGCATTAGAAGAGAGAAGACGTCCCTCTAGTTGCTCCACGACCAGCTAAGATTTTATAATTTCATACTATTACATTTATATTTTAGCTAATCACATTTATCTCATGTTATTTTATTTTTTAAGTTAAAACTATAAAGTGGTTTTTCTTTTTATTAATTTTTTCTTAATTCTAAATTTTATATTTTGTATTTTTTATTTCATTAATTTATTTTATTTTCTGCTCTTTTATATATTTCTTGGGCAAATAAAATCCTATGGAGGATCTTATAGACCTAAATAGCCCTAAAACTAAAAGAAAACGAGTCCGAGTTCGCCTAAAAATTGAAAATGGGCATATTGATAGCGCTGTACCCATTAGTCCCACTTTCCTTATAATAGAAAGAACGGATGATGAATCTTTTCAAAAAGTTTCACCCTTTCTTATAAATAAATTTCTTTCAGGATTAGTAGGAGACCTAAAAAATGTTAAAAAACTTAGAAATGGTTCTCTTCTTATTGAAACCAAAACTTCGAAACAATCAGAAAACTTGTTAAAATGTAAGAATTTCGGAGGACAGTTTCCTATTCAGGTAACCCCACATAGGACTTTAAATTATAGTAAAGGAGTAATAAAGTGTTACGATCTCCAATTTTTGGAAATAGACGAAATTAAAAAGGAATTGTCCGCAAAAATCATTGATATAACTAGAATAAAAATTAAAAAAAATGGTGAGGAAATAATGACAAACTCATATATCGTTACCTTCCCGACCCCTCAAATTCCTGAGACATTGAACATAGGTTATTTTGCGGTCAAGGTACTCAGCTTTAATCCTTCGCCCCAACGTTGTTTTAATTGTTTAGGATTTTCTCATCCTACTAATGTTTGTAAACAACAAGCAAAATGCATCCAATGCGGGGAATTAAAGCATGCTGATAACGGTCGGTGTACATTGCCTGCCAGGTGTGCCAACTGTGGCGGGAATCATAACGCACTAGATCGTACGTGCCCCATTTTTAAAATCCACAAAGAAATAAAAAGCATACAGACAATGAATAAAATTCCGTTCAATCAAGCAAAAAAAATATATCTAGAAAAAAACCCAGTTCAATTTACCAAATCATTTTCCGAAATTACAAAACAACAATCAACCACGACTAAAGATATTGGTATTCAAACCGATTTCACATTTAATTTTAGAGAAAACATTAAAAAAAACCGATGACAATGTTAAAACTAATCCTTCATTAACCTCTAATCCCTCACCAGGAGTGGCCGCCCCCCCTCCGCCTCCACCGGCCGCCCCCCTTCCGCCTCCACCGGCCGCCCCCCTTCCGCCTCCTCCGGCCACCCCCCTCTCCTTATCATCCTCCCAAGAGACCCCCTGTCCTGTTCGAGGTCGGTCTCGCTCCGCGTCCAGGACTAGAACTGATCCCCTCCCCTCCTCTTCTATTCCCCCTCCTTCTCCAGTCCTCCCCTCTCCTCTGCTCCCTGTCTCTTCTGATCCGGGACCTTCCGGTATCTATGTTTTAAACACAGAAGTAAATCCGGAAGGAGAATTTACCATCGTATATCCTAAAAAACAGGGCAACCGAAAATCTAAAAAAAATTAATGACTTACGAAACGTTCACAAATTTCGATAAAAATAACACTATCACCACTAACTTTTTCAATTTCATTGCTGGCCCCGACTCGTTTATATCTATTAGAAAATATAAATCTATTTCCACAAAGAACAATATACACCAACATTACAACAATAACAGTAATCGTACAAATTTTACACTTCACTTCTCTCGAAACACCTTCTTATCAATACCTAGCATAAACATAAACATAACTAAACCGTTCGCTTCTGCACTTGTAAACAAACTTCCTGCTTTACATTCTTCTCATTATTACGTCTATAGATCTTATTTTTTTATTAATCACCGCCAATCTCTTGTTTATGTGTACGGTAGTGTTTATAATGGCCATTTGAAAATATTTTTAGCCACATATCTATTTACTGTAATTTTTATCTTCTTCCTTTCAAAAACAAATGAAACTGGCAGCTATATATTAACAATTCTTTCCGACTGTAAGTACATCCATTCTGATGATGCTGACCGATATATCAAAGTGTCTTTCAAAGGTAAATATATTCTAGCACAAAATATAACTATTACACATCTAATTTTATTTTTTCTAATATATTTTTTCGATTTTCTCTTGACATATGAAGATATATGTATTATTTCCTCTCTCATGTGTAACTGTCATTTCCATATATTTAAATTTACCACTATCAATACTACTTATTTGTTTACTTCTACTCTATCTTACCTGTTTATTTATTTAATTCTATATGCTATAAACTATTATTTTTTTAATTACTCGTCATATTTTGTTTTATTATTTTTTTCTCTTCAACTTATCATTATGGTTATATTGCCTCTTGAATTTTTAACTGTTAGTTGCCTATCAACAATTCTTTCCGACCGGAAATGCATCCGTTTCGATGATGCTGACCAATCTATCAAATTATCTTTCAAAAGTAAATATATTCCAGCACAAAATATAATTATTACACATCTTCTTTTATCTTTTCTAATTTATTTTTTAGTCTCCTTATTAACATATGAAGATATATTTTTAATTTCCTCTCTCATGTGTTGCTTTCATTTCCATATATTTAAATTTACCATTACCACCGCTACTTTTTGTTTAATTCTACTTTCTCTTATCCGTTTATTTATATAATTCTAATTACTATAAATAATTATTTTTTTAGTTACCAGTCGTATCTTGTTTTATTTAATTCTTCTTTTGCACTTCTCTTTATGTTTATATTGCCTCCTGACATTTTAATCTCTTTCGATCATATCTCTCAAAATGGCGATACTTCAATGGAACTGCAATGGCTTAAGATCTCATTTCAATGACTTAAAAATTTTAATTCACGATAATGAGGCAACTGTCATTGCTCTTCAAGAGACAATGCTAAAAACAACGGACCCCTTTTCTCTAAAAAATTTCGAAATATACCGAAAAGACGGACCAAATCAGAACCATGGTCACCACGGTGTCCTCATAGCCGTGCACAAATCCGTTTACTCCGAATCGATCCCTCTCAACTCCCGGCTACAAACCGTAGCCGTTAGAGTACATCGAGACTTTCCGTTAACTATATGTACTATATACCTCCCACAGGATCCTACAATAGACACCAATCAACTCTTGGATATTTATACCCAATTACCTCGTCCTGTTCTTTTTGTTGGAGACATGAACGGACACAATCCTCTTTGGGGTTCTCCAAATATGAATATCCGGGGTAAAATAATAGAAAACTTTCTAGATACTTCTAATCTCCTACTTCTCAACTCCGGTGACCCTACCTTCCTAAGTTCCAGCTATGGGACATATTCAGCTCTTGATCTGTCCCTCTGTTCCCCTTCCCTTTATAACGACGTAGACTGGACCGTCTTGCCCGATCTACATGGTAGTGACCATTTTCCCTTGCTGATTAAAATGAAACATGTTAAACCTACTCGTATAACTCCGAAATGGATGCTCCATAGAGCGGACTGGGATCTCTTTGCCTCCTTAGCTTCGGCACCTCGAACCCCTCCTCATGAATTGACCATTGATGAGGGTTGTTCAACTATCACTAATACGATCATTCGTGCAGCTAAAGAATCGATACCAATGTCTTCTGACTCACCAAGAAGACCACCCGTACCTTGGTTTAACGATGCTTGCAGGGAAGCGATCAGAGATCGTCGAAAAGCGTACAAAAAATTCCAAAAATGTATGACATCAGAAAATCTCGTAGAATACAAGAGGCAGAGAGCTCTTTGCCGAAGAATAATCAATCTGAGCAAAAGCGAATCATGGAAAAAATATATAAGCTCCATTAATTCGTCAACGACGTCAACTCAAATCTGGAAAAAAATTCGTAAGATCACTAAATCCTCTTCGTCAACACGTTACACCATCCTCATCAATGGACAACTCTCCGACGATCCTAAAACCGTCGCAGATGCTTTTGGCAATTTCTTTTCTGAAATCTACACCTCTGGCTCAAGCAATAACGATTGTGAAGTCATAGATTATGTGAATAGAAGTATACATGATGACTCCGCCGATTATAATATCCCGTTCTCAAAGTGGGAACTAAAAAATACTTTGTCCTCCGTTAAAGGATCCACTCCTGGCCCCGATCTGGTCCATTATGACATGATTAAACATCTATCTAGCAATACGCTTACATGGCTGCTTAATTATTATAATCATGTTTGGTCCACGGGACAATTTCCGAATTTCTGGCGTCACTCATTTGTCATCCCTATACCAAAAAGTGAAAAAGATAAGCGTTTACTCAACAGCTATCGCCCCATATTCCTCACTAGTTGTTTGAGCAAAATTATGGAGCGTATGGTAAACAAAAGACTGATGTGGACGATAGAAAACAACAATTTGCTTCAACCATTTCAATCTGGATTCCGCAAAGGCCGCTGCACAGTTGATCACCTAGTCACACTAGAAACCGAAATCCAATACGCCTTTATCAATTCCCAGCAACTAATAGCCATATTCTTCGACATGACTAAAGCTTTTGATAACATTAACCATTCAGTGATCCTCAGCAAACTCTCGTCCAATGGGATACATGGTCATCTGTTCCATTACATAAAGGGATTCCTTCAACATCGTTTCTTTAGAATTAGGATAGGATGCGAACTGTCTGCGAACCAAGAACAGATTAAAGGAGTCCCACAAGGCTGTGTGCTTAGTCCGACTTTGTTTTGCCTCGCTATCAACGAACTGGGGCTCAACCTACCTCGAGGTGTCAAACCGATGCTGTTCGCAGATGATTTCGCCATTGCCTGCCGTTCTGGAAACGTTACTACTATACAGCACAAGCTACAAGACGCTATTAATCGCATCAACAACTGGTCACATTCCATTGATCTCGAATTTTCCTCCGAAAAAACCAGAGCTCTACATTTCAGCAGAAAAAGAAATACTCCCGCCTCCCCTACACTTTACCTCGGGAATTCTCCCATTCTTTATACAAATAGTCATAAATTTTTGGGGTTGACGTTCGATAAAAGACTATCATGGGAACCACATGTTTCAGCACTTAAATCGGCTACAACAAAAAAACTTACTATATTAAGATACCTTAGCAATACTTCCTGGGGATCCGATCGCTCTACGATGTTTAAGATCTACCAACATTTAGTTTGTTCCAAATTAGATCATGCTTGCTTTGTTTATGGATCGGCTCGTTTTCGTACTCTAAATAAGCTAGATACAGTGCACCATATGGGCATCAGAAACGCAACCGGGGCCTTCCGAACAAGCCCAGTTCTTAGTTTATGCGCCGAAGCAGGTATACCTCCGCTTTTATTTCGAAGAAAAAAACTAGCTGTGAACTATATATCGAAACTAATTCTCCAACCTGATCATCCTACCCATAGCTCCATATTTAAACCAAAATTCACAAATGCTTTTAGAAACAAACCTAACTCAACCCTCCCTTTAACAGAAAGAATGTCTTCCGCCATCGATTTCCTTAAAAGCTTACCTATCTGCAAACCAGAACCTCTAAACCCTCCGTGGCTTCACAAACCCCCCAATATTATGCTTGACTTGTCTCGATTACTCAAAACCAATACCTCCCCTTCCGAATACAAAAATGAATTTACCACTCTGCTCCATACTCTTCCGGATACCTTTTTAATCTATACAGATGGATCAAAATCAGAAGAATCTACTGCCTGCTCATTCGTTACACACAACTCGACACACAAAATAAAATTACATAAATTATGTAACATTTATACTGCAGAGCTTCAAGCAATAGTTTCAGCTTTACACTACGCTATGTCAGTTCCCTCACACTCAATCACCATAGTTACCGACTCACTGAGTGCCTTGAAAGGTTTACATAGCATGTACTCCCCCAACCTCTCGTCCTAAAGATACACCGATATATCCATATGCTCCAAGAATTAGAAAAGACAGTATGCTTTATTTGGATCCCAAGCCATGTGGGGATAGTTGGTAATGAGCTGGCGGATAGGGCCGCCAAACAGGCGCTCACCCTCCCGGGTCAAGGCATACCTATCCTAACACCGCGAGATATGTCTCAGCCGATCCGAAAGGAAATATCGGCTGCCTGGCAGTCCATGTGGGACGAGAGTCCTGCTAGTAAACTGAAAGTCGTCAAAACAAAAGCGGGGCCTTGGTCCTCATCATGTCGCTCAAGCCGCAGAGAGGAAGTTATCCTGGCCAGATTAAGGATTGGCCACACTAACATGACCCATCTTCATCTCATTACCAAGCAGCCACCTCCTAAGTGCCCACATTGTAACAATATCCTGACTGTAGGCCACATTTTAGAAGAATGCCTTTCTTATAGGACAGGTTTACACAAATTTGGGCTTATACCTAATATATCCTTCATACTCTCCGATAATGAAAACAACATCTCGGCGCTGTTCAGGTTTCTTAAGAAACACCTACTATTTAATAAAATATAGTCTTTTAATTTAACTTATTTTTATTTTATTTATTTTTTTAAGTATTTATTTATTTTTTTTTTTACTATTTTATCTAATTATTATACGTCTAGTTTATTAGTTTTGATTTATTTATTCATTTATACTTTAAGAGAACTATAGGCGTTTATGACCCCTGGGTTTTACGCCTCTAAGCCCCAAACAACAACAACAACAGATACAGATTAAAAAAAAAAAATAATAATGACAACAGAAATTAGATATTAATAGGATAATAAATTAAACAGATACATAATAAAGAGGGTATGTCTTCGATAGATGTGGTGGATAGTCAGAGGCTATTTAACAGTTTGACCCTTGTTAGAAACTTAATTATTGCATTTATTATGGGCTTATCATCCCGCAGAGCCATTCTTATATTGGGCGGTATACCCAGCTGGTGTAATATTGAACGATAATAGGAGCATTCTTTAAATACGGGTCTGATGGATAAAATTTTGTTGCAGTGCGAGCATTTAGGAGGGGCTCCCTCTCGTAATTAAGTAAGCATGACTATTTTTTTAAATTTTTTTTTTAACATCATTTATTGAAATTTACAACTGTACCGCAAAGCACAACAAGTAAATGTGACAAAAGATAAATGGCGTGAAACAGATTTGAAGAAGAACTACCCAATGGCAGCACTCCTGATATATATATTTTTTAAATTGGTATTTTTAAATTTTCTATTATCTACTTATTCACCTTTTATTAAATTTCTTTTGCCCTTTTGTTTCTAATTATTATGATATTTGTCTATTGTAATAAATATCGTTTCACTTTGTTTTTAATTATCAGTATAATTTATTTTACTTATCATCTGTATATATTGTATTCTACTACTGGCTGTTTTCTTTTGTTTTTTATAGCCCTGAAGAAGGCTTATAATTCAGGCCGAAACGTCGGCACCATTACATTAAGCTGATACTTTATTGTGTGTTCATTTGACTGCACCCTCAATTAACTTCTCCCATATATACACGCAGTCAACCATACTCACTTCACAGTGTTTTAATCCTTCAAAGATATAAAGCCCCTCTCTCTAAATGAATTGAGCAATAAAAGTAGCGGAGTCTCTAAATGACTCAATTTCGTGGTTTCAATCATCCTAACCCTTTCTGCTCCACGGACTCCTAATAGTCGGTTATAATTGGAATTGTTCTATATTTGTTTTTGAAATAAAGTAATCTCAAGGAACAATTCTGCACCATTCTCTTCATGACTTACGAGAAAATCTGGTGCGGGCAACACCCGAATTACACTTACCTCGGTTGTTTTGTTGTTTTTTTTTATTTATATTTTATTGAATTTTACAACTGTATTAACATAAATACATTAAGTAAAACTGTTGAATTATAATAAAGGGCGTGAAAGGCTTGTGAAGAAACTACCTAGCGATAGAACTTCGATGTTTATTTAAGTAAGTAGATCCCGAGGCCATCTTCTTTTCAATCTCCTCGGAGGGTTGATAGGAATATATGAGGTTGATAGGTTGCGGACAAGAGCGTTTATATGGGCTGGAAGTTTGGAATTAAAAGTGGTATATCTGGTACAAGAAAGGTCTGCAACAAATGGGATATTAAGGTCGTTATGGGATATTAAGGATGATTTTATTTGTGACGAAATAAGGAGCATTTAGGATTTTGCGAAGGATTGGATACGGGAGCAATTAGATGGCTTAGTAGAACCCCAAAGCTCGATTCCATATGTCCAAATGGATCTGATGACGGTAACATAAATGAGCATTTTGTAATGAATTGGAAGTTTTGAACGTTTGTCGAGTAAGCGGTATCTACGGGCAGTCTCTTGTCGTTTTAGTCTCGTATGAAGATTCTATGTAAAACGTTTTTCAAGATGGAGTCATAGGTATCGGATTCGTTCAACAGGTATGAGTGGGGTATTATTAAAGGATACAGTGGGGCAGGAGGTCATCGGTTTGCGACGAAGTGTAAAGGTAAACCTCGGTTATTAAACCAAATTTGAGACCTATTAGATAAAGTTTAAAAAATAATATCTGCTTCGTTGAAAACATATGTTTAAGATTTTGTTTATTTTTTGGGGCTTTAGGGCGTAAAACCTCAAGGTCTTTAACGCCTTATGTTTTAGATTTAATAGCATAACGATAAAATTGTTATGAACAATAATCACTAAAGTTTATGCCACATTCTTCACTTTACATAACCTTCCACAACTTTAAGGATTTATTGATATTTACAACTGTATTATATACATCAGGTAAATGTGATGGAAATAGTAAACTGACATGAAATACATGTAGAGACGCTACCCATTGGCAGCACTCTAAAAATATTCTATTCTAGAAGGTCTCGAGGCCATCTTTTTTTCAGACGCCTCGAAGGATTATTTTGAATCGAAGAGGATGATAGGATAGAAACTAGTGGGTTAAAATGGGAATAGAGTTTTTCATGGAAAGATTGATATCTGGTTCGGGCTAATTCAGTAACATTCGGAACATTAAGGTCTTTATGAATGAGTTTGTTTATGACAAAATAAGGAGCATTGAAGATTTTCCAAAGGGTTTTGGATTTTAAAGATTGGATACGAGAGGAATTCGATGATTTAGTAGAGCCCTCTACTCCGTAAGTCTATATTGGTCTTATGATGGTCATGTAAATAAGTCTTTTGTAATCAAGTGGAAGGTTTGACCGTTTGTCCAGTAAGTGTTGAAGTAGTCGAAAACGTCGGGCAGTTTCATACCAGTCTTGTATGATGGTTCCAAGTTTAAGAAAATTAAAAGTACTTTAGAGGAACGAAATAAAAAAAAATCGTCATTTAAGCCTTTAATCCGATTGAAACCTACATGATATTAAAGCCCATTAAATGTTACATCGGTTTAGAGACTTTAGTCAAAATCGTTAGTTTTCAATAAAATCGTAAAACGGTGCAAAAGCTATGATATAAAGTGGCACTACCGGTGAACCGATTTTAGTGAAATAGTTAGTGTAACATCTCAGGTGCATTTTTGTTTAAAATATGAAATTTCAGGTTGTTAATACTTTTGGTTTTCGTGCAAGCTAGACTTAATACTACACTACACTCACAGACCTTCTTGCGGGACTTTGTTATGCAGACTCAGGGGGGTTTAAAACATTTATTTCCGTTGAAAACTGGAATTGTTGGTAACCTAGTTTGAAATCTAGCCTCAAAACAAAAAGTCGTGCAAAATTAAATTGAAAATAGGCAAATGGCAAGGCCTTTAGAGCAACTTTTAAACCACAATCAGCTGACCGGAAGTTTCACATAATAAAATTGTACACCTTTTTAAGATTTTCTCAAAAACGATATTGATTAAACTACCTATATCAATGTAAAATTAAATGGACTATAATTTAATGCAGATTTTATCCTCATTGAAATATTCTAACAGGGCTTAAATACCGAATTAAAAAAAAAAAATAAAAATCCTCAAATGTGAGATTAATTTTGACTATTCAAGATAAACCACACTTTTTTTTTTTTTTTTTTTTTTTTTTTTTTTTGCTGGAATCGATAGAAAAATAGTAAATATAAAAAATGAAAGAATTCAATTGACGCTCGTTAATTACTTTCCTAATTATTAATATTAATATTTACAAAGGCAAAAACAGCTGAAGACTTTTTAAACAAAAATAATATAGTTGTTTAAATAGAAAAATGCTACTAGATTGGTAGAATCCTCCAAGGATCATGTCATTCCATTAATCTTTCCCATCCGACAATCTTCAATTCAATCTTTCAATTATGTTCATCAGCATCATTTGTTGGAGTGGGCCATGTGGAATCGACCTCACATAAAAAATAAAAAAAATTAAGTATTGTTTTTTTTTTTTATATATTGGAGTTTAATTATTTAAAAAAAATATAAAGCCGGGATTTTATTATTTAAATAATTATGATAAATAATTATTCCCACAAGTTCTCACCTTTTAATATTTTTTAACTCTTTCAAAAATAAAATTTATGTAAAGACATAGATAAACATATAATAGTGGATATTCAGGCATCTAATTTTTTTTTTAAATTTTCATAGACCATCGTAAAGGGAAATGCTATTTGTTTCATTTATCATCGTTCAGGCTGACGCACAGTTCTGCTAACTGAAATCATATCAGCTGAATACATTTAATGTCATTGACGACTAATTTACTACAACTTCAACATAATTCCACGAATAATGAAGTTGAATGAGTTCCGAGTGTTGAAGTTATCGTGTCGTGTCGTAATGACAACAATCACGGTGATTGTGCCACCATCAACTCCCAACACCACCTCTTCATTGACAGCTGAAGATATTCTTATGCGATTCACATTTCGCACCATTTAACAACAGTCTTATTATTCGAGACTAATACGAAAAATCAGACAATTTATAAACTAAATACACTCTTCAGACATATATAAACAACTATTTTGAAGTATTTAGTAAGAAGGAAAAAAATTATTTGATTAAATCAATATAAAAACAAAACATTCAACCATTACATTACAGGAATCGATGAATTTGGAAATCGTTTGCTCAATCATTTAAACCAAAATCATGCAAAACCTCTCACATTTGTGGGGCAACTTTGTCTATATGTAAGAGAGATTTATATATTACACATAATAAACAAACATAGTCTCGCACGTCAAAGGTTGTGAGTTCGAATCCCAGTCCCATATATATATATATATATATATATATATATATATATATATATATATATATATATATATTATATGTATATATCATCCGGTAAACATTTAAAACAGATTAAAGAAATAATGGACCGTATCAAAGTTAGCCTCACTCAGTTAATGAACCATAAAAAAGAGACTACAAGGTTAGCACTTTTTAAAAGGCGAGGTGGTGTAAAAACTCTTTTAAAAAACCTTAATTGGACAGGCTTCAAAAGTTAGTAACGGTATAGCACGTCCTCATTTTTGGACCAGTTCGGACGAGGAATTCCTACGAGTACGCCCTATCTCTGTCAAATCCAAGATCGGAAAATGCCCTCCATTTCTAAGAAAGAACAGTAATTCTCTTCAAGTGCGATCCCATGCTCACCACACGTTAGCGGGTTAGAAAAATATACGGGAAAAAACAAAATGCAGGTCAGGTGTTGCAAGAGTAAAAAGAGAAGGAGGGAAATAGTTTCCGTCCGATTACTCATTCTTAAGTAAAAACAAAACCATTCATTTCTTTGCTTTGGTTGAATGATGTTCCCTACGATCCAAATAACTTGTATCAAGACTAAAAAAATAATTTTTAAAATCCTTTTAATCTCTAAATGATCGCTAATAGTATTGTACCCATTTATGAGGAATAGTTATTACATACTAGAACTAAATCTAGATAACTGATATCCTCTCCGCATAAAAGACTGCAATTATTTCTCATTTCAGAAGGCTCCTATAATTAGATGGCGTTTTAAGTATCCACAAATTAGAAAAGTAATATGAATATCGTTGGATAGGTTAACATTTTTTAAATAAAAGTAGCTGACATACAAAGCTGTAGAAGATAATGCACATTGATGAAAGCCTATAAACATAAGTGATTTTCGTAGAGATTATTTAATCTTAAATAAATGTTTCCATCGAAACAATACAATTCTTATATCAGTTCATGTTTTTTTTAAATCTTCATTTAAATAAACTTATGTTGCGCGCACTAATTTTTTAAATTTTAATTTCGGATATATAGATTTGGATCGAAATATGATACGATTATAGTCCTGTCATTTTTCCGAATCATTTGAATCTTCTCCTAATCTGTCGAGAAGATGGTAGAGTGATATCAATGACTTACTTCTTACAAGTAAAAGATATGCTGTATTAATCAGAGGACAAGTTTATTCCTTGTATATTAAATAGAGTATTTATAAATAAATACCTTTTGGCCAGATGCGGCAGTTTCTCTCCCAGCTGTCGAGGTCGAACTCCACAGTTCTGGGATGGATCTCAAAGGCTGAGGAGGGTTGGATGCTGGTACTGGGGATGAGGCCACTTCCTGTAAACAAAAATACAATAGAGCCGAGTGCAACAACCTCTAAATAACAAAGAAGCAATATATTATAGCCTTTGACTCCATTGAATTAGCTAACATGGATTAATTACTAGAGCCATCTCCTTGACCACATCACCTTTCCCGGCAGCTTTGTCCCAAGACACTACTTGCAATTTGTTTGGCTTGTCCTGAAAATATTGCAGGATTTTGTTTGAAGAATTCACAAAGAAACATTTACAGCTGGTTTATTAAATCAAAATAGTCTCCACTATTATCAATACATTTCTGCCAACGTGTTGGTAAATTTTCCATCCCTCGGAATAGAATTTCCTATATTTAAAATTGATAAATTCAAAAAACACGTATCCATTCTCTAATTCACTTTGTCGATGACATTTTCTTTTTCTCACGTAAGTAGTGGTTAAGGTGTCTGATAATCCGTAGACAGGAAGTCCGGAGAGTAGGGCGGGTGCGACAGAGTTCCAGACTCCAATAGTTTTTGAGGCGTCACACGTGAGACATGTGGCCGGGCGTGGTCATGCAACAAAACGGACCAATTCCGATCGACTAAAGATGACTTCATTATTGCTAATTTCTGGTGCATTGTATTAATTTGGTTACAATACGAATCGCCATTGATGGTTTCCCAAGTGACACAAGAAAAACAAATACAAACCTCCACAAAATTTAAGGTTACAAACTTCAAATGGATATTAAAAAGAGAGTCGTTTTAGTTTCGACAATGAATTGAAAAATCCAAGTTACTAACGCTGTTATTGTTGGTTTGGAGGTCGCTTAAAGTTTGTGGAACCCAAACCCGACGGTCGATTTACTATGGTTAAGTTCTTGGGTTTTCTACCATCAAAGCCAGCAGAACATCATCATCAAGTCCTTCCACGACCTTCTTTGGCTTCAAGGCTGAAGTCTTCCTTCCGAACTTTATTGAACTACTGTTGAACAGTGCATTACATCATTATGCAATCGTTAATGTTCTCGCCCTAGACTGGACTGATGTTTCCGGCCGATTTTAAACTCGTAAAACAAACTTTTATGAATATCATCACGAGTTGGCAAAAGTAATAATTTTGTTTTACGATTTTCAGTAATGAACTTTTTTAATGGTTCATTTCTTTAAATTATGACACAAGAAAAACAAATACAAACCTCCACAAAATTTAAGGTTACAAACTTCAAATGGATATTAAAAAAATAAAAAGACTCAGAGATGGAAATAACAAAAAGCTCAACAATTGTTTTATAGCTACCTATAATTTATAGCCAATTAAATACCCAACAAAACAAAAAGTAGGATGAAATAGGATCGGCATTCTTCTGAGCCCGATATTACGGAAAATAATTTTCCTTTGTTTGATTTTCCCAAACATACATCAATACAATGAAAATAAACAATAGGGAAAAAAAAAAAACAACAAAAAAACGGAACGTCGAACGTAATAAAAGGCTTCAGTTTTTTTTTTTTTATTATTATTGTTCAATTTTTCAAATATAAGCTAATTCTATATCTGCAAAATGGGTCATCTTTTTAAGGTCGATTCTATCAATATTAAAATTCCAAACAATTATTGACTACTGCTGTCAGAACAGATTCGATCATTGCATCATATTATTGAAATATTACATTAATAAACAGTTCAGTATTCGTAAACAGAATTGTTTATCACTGATGATATTATGCAGTTAAAGAAACTCTTTAATAACACTAGGCAGTGTTGCCAAATAAAGTCATTCATTATCAATAAATTTGCTTGGAATAAAATCAGGTCTGCTTCATGTGATGTTCCATTATTTAAAAATTATTTATTATCATCTCTAAATACATTTATAAATAGCAATTTATAAATAAAAAAATAGTTTTGTTGACGGTTGAGAATGTAAAAGGAGGTGTTGGTTTAGGGCTCAATCATCAAGGAAACACATTAATAGATAAACTTATTCTATTGTGTGCCGACGTTTCGGCCTACATTGTAGACCTTCGTCAGGACTAAAAAAATATATATATAGTTTAAGTACATTAAGAATTAAAATAATAATAAAAAAAGTAATAAAATGTGGAAACAGGGATCACCAGTAGCAGGGTGGCTAGCTTAACAGCCTCCTATGCCAAAGGCCACGGGTTAAAATCCGCAGGTGGTACAAGGATTTTTTAATGGGAGTAAAAAATCCTTAGTTATGCCGTCCTTCGGAGGGGACGTTAGAAGATGGTCCCGGGCCTGTGCGATGTCAGTTACTCGTTAAAGATCCCTATCCTAATAAAACCTGGATAGGAAAAAAATTAGGACTCCTACTGTAGCATCGTCCGATTAGACATAGAAGTATAAAGTGACGTTAAATAAATAAACAAACAAACTAATATGGAAACAAAAATTAATCTATAATAATATAGGCATGAGTATGTTTGAATATTGACTCGAAGAGAAACTAAGCAACTAATTAAAGTCATGAAATAATCGAAACGACTATTAAAAGTTATGAGATGATGGAATAATATTTTCCTAATTTCATAACTTCAATTAGTTCCTTAATTCCTCATTATAATCTGCAAATAGTGTCATACCAATATAATCATTTTATATTAATCTATTAATTGAAACGTCAGCACCAGAAATGAAGTTTATACTTAATTGTGTGTTCTATTGACTGCACCCTGAACCAACTTCTCCCATATCTTAATCTTTGGTTTAATTTAATTCTACATTTTATTACTGTTATCTCATTATTGTACTTAAACTATTATCCTGTTTTTTATTAACTTTTTCTTTTGATTGTATTAGTTGTAATCTTATTTTTTGAAAGCCCTGATAAAGGGCCCCAACAGTCAAACATTTTCATGGCGCGACAGGCCGTGTAGGTCCTTGGCCACGTGGTGTAATCTCCTGGGAGAATACACTCACCACTCTCGATGAATTTTGTATCCTTATATCCATCCTTATAAAAGTCCGGGACTGGGATTTGAACTCACAACCTTTAGCGTGAGCCATGGATGATGATGATATATGTTTTATATTATTATAATATATATTTATTTTTATTTATTCATTGTTTTATATATTATTGTGTTTTATGATCCCTAAATATATTTAAAGGTGATAATTTATATTATAAACGTACCCAGGCTCTATAAACAGCTAAAAATATATTTATTCATCTTAAACTATTTTATCATTATTACTACCAAAAGTGGCATTTTATCCATTATCATAACAACGAACGAAATACAAAGTTATGACTGTGTTTAAAATAATTCATAATAAATTGCGACATTTTATTGGGGGGGGGGGGATCCTTATTGATAGTACATGAAAATAATTTTTGTTTTCCATTTATGAAACCGTTTTGATTATTCACTTTCAGAAATATATATTACACAGCTCTAAAACTTTACTTTCACGCCTAATATTAATAGTTTGCGGCTATAGCGCCCTCATTCAGCTTCCGCTGGATTTTTAATCCAGTGACCCAATGAGAGGAAGGCGTTGGGATCCCTTGGGTTTGGTTTTTACCTCCATAAATGGGAGGGAAAAGCTGGTCCAGGGTTTCCACGGATTGGAAATATTTTATTGGCATGTTTATATTTTCGTTACTTTTTTAACTTTTAATAAATTTTATTGATGTATTATAGTATCATTATTTTATAATTTAATTGTTCTGTATAGAGGATGTATGGTCAACTATAGAAAATATCGTAAGATGAAATAATCGGGAGTCAGTCGTTTTTTTTTTAAATATTTTAATTTTGCCGACGTTTCGGCTCAAACTTGTGAGCAATCATCAGGGCATTCATTACGTTTATGCTTGACATGTCTCAGTAATGCCCTGATGATGGCTCACAAGTTTGAACCGAAGCGTCAGCAAAATTAAAATATAAAAAAAAAAGTGAGTGACTCCCCATTATCTCACCCTACGCTAATTGTTCTGTATATATTGTATAAATGTTGCAATTTAGTCCTATTAACACTGTCCTAATAGAGATAGATTTTTATAATACTCAATAAAGTTGTATTTAAAAAAAAAAAAAAATTAAAAAATAAATAAATATATATATATATATATATATAATACAATAATGATTTATAATAAAAGTTTAGTCCGTAAAAATAAGTATAGCTCCTTACGAGAAGCTTAATAACTTAATTATACTCATTTCTTCAAGGGTTCACTCGTGGCGTAGTGGCTAGCATAATAGCCTTCTATGATTTAGGTCGCGGGTTCAAACCTGTCCGGCGGACATAAAAAATGCTTAATTATGCCGTCCTTCGGAGCGGACGTGAAAAGGTGGTCTTGAACATGAGAGATAGCAGATACTCGTCTCTATCATTATTAAACCTTGATAGGTAAAATTTAGGACTCTCACAAAGTAGCCCCGGTTAGCCATAGCAGAATAATTTGACGTTAAATTGATAAACAACTCTCATTTCCTCACCGATATTGGAGCAAACTCAGTGCGATTATCAACTGATGTATAATTAGGTATAATTTTCATGTCAGTCAAATACGATGAGCAGTGTTTTTTTTTTTTTCCAAAACTGAGCAAATCAAGTACAAGGGAGGTCAGCCTATTTGGTAAGTTTCTCATGAGGATAAAGAGTGAAGGTTTCGCCACATTGAGAAACGCTTGTGCAAGAGGCTAAAAAAAATTCGTAAAAAGGTCCTTCAATTGCGACTAGTTTGGGAAAGATCGGAGACTGAGGATTCCCAATGAGCTTTCCCATTGTTAGCCCAGCTCAGCTTTGCCTTGATTTATGGTCATTATATCCTAGCAGCTAATTGAAACGGCGCATGGGAAATGGTACACTGGGGCTCCTTCCCCAAAAACAATGCAACCTAACGCTACACCGTGGGTATAAAAAAACAAAACCGTTGCTCAAACCCTAAATAACATTGATTTTTCCTTTCACTTACCTATATATGAAATGTATAGTAAGGATAAGTATGTAGTAAGTAAAAATTACTAAGTCGTGCGAAAAGGTCTGTATGTATAAAAAATAAAATGAAACAACGAAGAGTCGTACGAAACTGAAATTTCATATCAAGACAATTAAACTCGCCAAGCCGAAGAGCCACTTGATACCATTGATATTTAGCCAATTTATACCACTTTAATCCTTAAATAGGTATCAATCCTTCCATGACAAACTCCATTCCCACCCTAATCCTTTCTTACTCTTCAATTTCTGACGATCTTCCGAGGCGTCTGAAAAGGAGATGGCCCCGGGACCTTCTAGTTTAGAATATTTTTAGAGTGCTTCCATTGGGAAGCTTCTCTACATGTGTTTCATGCCTTTTTGTATCTCATTCAAATTTACTTGATGCATTACTTGTTATACAGTTGTAAATTCCAATAAATAAATTATTCCTTTTCTCATCATTTGCGTAAGTGTTCTTTTGGTTGAATATTTGTTCGATAAATATTAGGCCGTTCTACGTTATTGAATTAAATCACTTTTGATTTTTAAAGTGATTTTAAAAATAACCAGCTGATATCAAAGTCTAGGTGTTAGGATCATCGTTGCATGCCCAAGTATTTTTGTGGCGAATTAAAAAAAAAAAAAATTGGTCTAGTAGTTTGGGAGAAATGCCGCGGACGGCGGAGAAGCGGATTTTTTCCTATTCGTTATTCAGGTTCTATGCAACTTGAAACGTAGGCCCTCAAATATTCAAAGGGAATGATTTTTGTTTAATAAATATTAGGCCTTTCTACAAAAGAAATCTTGGATATATTTATTTTTAAACAATTTATTTAATTTCCAGTCATTGCAACGTTTCAGCCTCTAGAGCCATTTTCAAGCTTCATGCATATCCATGTTACATATCAATTCATTTAACCGTTTATCAGCAGCGTCGTCATAATTTTTAAAAGTATCATTTTTCAAAAATAATTACCTTCGACCGTCTTGTTGTCGCGCATGAGAACACCTATAAGACGGCCGAAAACTGTTAAGTATTTTCGAAAAATGATATTAAATAACGAAGAACGAAGAACGAAGAACGAATAACGAAAAATGAATAATGAATAGGAAAAAATCCGTTTGTCCGCCATCCTCGGCATTTCCCCGAAACTACGAGACCAATTTTTTTTTTTTAATTCGCCACAAAAATACTTAAGCATGCAACGATGATCCTAACACCTAGACGTTGTTATCAGCTGGTTATTTTAAAAATCACTTTAAAAATCAAAAGTGATTTAATTCGATAACTGATTTATTTGTTATATAGAGAAAAAAATTATCATTGTTTATTAACCAAAAAAATAACTATAATTATCTACAGCATTATTAACAGTTAATATCTATCTAATATTGTTATTTGGAAATAATAAACCATTGTGTAATAATTTGCAGCGTTTTTTATGTGCTTTTCTTTAATATTCAATTATAAATATTACTTTTTTCAGCATATATAATATTACTTTTTTAAAACAGAAAATCGACAAAACAGAGAATAATTATAATTAATATGGTATACTAGATTAAAAAAAAAAAAAAAAAAAAAAAAAAAAAAAAAAAAAAATATATATATAATGACTAACTGCTTTACGATAAGATTCACCTATATCTACCCGGCACCAGGTGAAATTGTAGTTGCTTATGTTGACTTACCAATGAATTATGATTAACTTGGATACAGGTGTCAGTAATAATCAATATTTTCAAATCTGGCAACAAATTTATTTTTAAAGTCGCTGTGATATTTTATATTTGTAACATCACAACAAGTAGGCATATTTGAATTTTTTTCTGAGTGAAGATGAAACGATGTTATCTAGGGACCATTTTCCCTGACCAAAGTACAAATTTCCTGACTTTTTCATATGTCTTTCCTGTTTTTTTCCGATTTTCCCTGCTGCTAGCTAGACACCCTGAATCGCGTACTCAAACCACCGTTAGCAGATTTATTAACTGATGAAATACTTTTTGATCCAGGGTTATTGTATTAGGCTGATTTGGGTAGCATTGAGACAGTGGGCAGTGAGTAGTGGGAAGTCGTCAGCGAGTAGTGGGCAGTTGAGAGGCTGGCTGTTGGATGTCTAGTTATACCCAAGGCGTGGCTATCCCCTCTTTCTTTTTACCTCCCGCGTTTACAACTACTTTATTACTATTACAATCTCTTTCCGAGAGACGCTCCAGCCAACGGACTACGCAACCGGGAGTCTTCAAATCTCCTAAACCAACAAAGCGAATCTCCAATTATGGTTTCCCAATTCAACCTGTTTATCTTTTTTCACGGCTATTTTCATGGCGAAGAGAATTTCGATTTTCCGATTTATTTACCCATGTCAACTCTAACCATGGATGGAGCCTCAACAAATACCTAAAGCTTTAAAACTATAAGGAGCAAGAGAATGGAGTTTCAAGTTTCAACTTCTTCAGGGTGTGTAGGAGATCAGCTCAAAGAGATTCCCTGACTTTTCCATACCTTATCGAATCTCGTTGAAAATCGAGAAAACAAACAATACTTTACGATAAGATTTAACTGTATCTACCCGACACTAGCTGAAATCGTAGTAGCTTAAGTCGACTTACCATGAATTATGATGAACTTGAATAATGCTGTTAGTAATAAATAATATTTACAAATCTGACTAAAAATTTATTGAAAATTAATATATCTGTATAAACTTTAAGAGCTTTTCTTTAATGTTTGAATCTCTGCAGGCAAATCTTCAGCTTTCTAAAGAGCAGTTTTGCTTTTTTTGCTTCCCATTCCTTCACCTGAAGGTTGATTTTTCTCTTCTCCACAGCACTCCTGTCCTTCTATGATATTAAATATAAAACTCGCTTTATGGTATTTGCAACATCATAACAAGTAGGCATATTGATCTTTTGTCTGAGTGAAGAAACGATGTTATTTAGGGACTATTTCCCTGATCAAAGAGGAAATTTCCTGAGTTTTTCATATGTTTTTAAAATCGCTGACCTTTCCTGGTTTTTCCAATTTTCCTTGTTGCTAGCTAGACACCCTATCCTTAAAACACGAAATATTTTCTGTTAATGTGATTGGAATACTAAGTCTAATCAAAGGTTTTCGATGAGGTAGTCAACTATTCATCTGTTGATGCAGCCTGTGCTGACGAAACTATGAACGAACAACTTTATTTGCTTTCGGGGTAATTTACAGACAAATAGAGTTCTAAAAATAAAAATAAAACATAAAAAAAATATTTCAACAAAAGCGTTAACAAGTTTTGACCATGGATACTCAGTGGCGAAAACGAGATGAGGCCTTTCTAGACGGTCATTGTTGGTTATTAGTATTCTGGTAAAAGGTGGCTCTATTCTGAATCCCGAAGAAAATATCTACTTTGCATCCATTTATTCCAATCATTAGCAGCCAAAAAACCTCCCTATATCTTTGACCTGAACAATTAAAGAGATATGGCTTGAAATGAATATGTGGAAATAAATCATTAGCAGTAAAAACGGAGACGATTTTGGTAATATTGATATATTAGGATATAAATTTCAACACGTAGAGAAATTTAAGTATTTAGGATTTTTGATAACTAGAAAAATCGTCCAGCAAGAAACAAAGTCTTGACATTATTCTTTGTTCAGACAATCACACTTCCCTCACTGGTATTCTGGTCAAAGGTGGCTCCATCCTGAATCCCGAAGAAAATACCGACTTGGCATCTTGTTATTCCAATCCTTAACAGCACCTCTCTCTTCCACAAAATCCCGATGTACAAATCCTTTACCTCAAGAACTCCTGGACCTTATCCAATTCAAGCGCCGTTCTAGAACTATCTGGCAGAGGACCAGGCACCCTGATGACAGGAAATCATACAATTATTATTGTAAATTAGTTAAAAATAGATTGACAACCTACAGATCCCAATCCTATAATTCCTACCTTTCCTCATTATCTACTTGTAACCATTCCCTCTGGAAAGCAACTAAAAAAATCCTTAAATACCATTATATATCTCATCCTCTCCAACGTCATGATGGTTCCTGGGCCTCGTCAGATGAGACTAGAGCAGAGGAATTTGCTAAACATCTTGCAAACACATTTACTCCTCATCCTGAACTTAATCCTACCCATACAGCTGCAGTTGAAGAATCCCTCTCCTCGCCGATTCCTCTCTCCTTACCCCCTAAAGCTGTCAAACCCTCTGAGGTCAAATTCCTAATCAATAAACTTAAACCTCGAAAATCTCCTGGATTTGATCTCCTCACTTCCCAAATCATTAAACAACTTCCCAAAAAGGCTATAATATTCCTGACCTACATATATAACTGCATCCTCCGAACAACCCATTTTCCTCTGATGTGGAAACACTCAACCATTATACTTTTCCTTAAACCGGGCAAACCTGTTAATCATACATCATCCTATAGACCAATCAGCTTGCTCCCTATACTTTCCAAATTATTTGAGAAAATCCTTCTGAAACGCATCCTACCGTTAATCCAACTCCACAAAATCCCATCTCACCAGTTTCCGCTCAGGTCACTCCACTGTTCACCAAGGTCTTCGAGTTGTTGACCACATATCCTATGCCCTTGAAAGCAAGCTATATTGCACAGGTGCCTTTCTGGACATAGCACAAGCATTCGACCGGGTGTGGCACGATGGCTTGCTTTTTAAACTAAAAACCCTATTACCCCAAGCCCTATATCTAATCCTTCGATCCTACCTCTCTAACCGCTCGTTCCGAGTCCGTTGTGGTTCTGAATTCTCCAGTTGTCATCCGATAGAAGCCGGTGTTCCACAAGGTAGTGTCCTAGGTCCTATACTCTACATCATATTCACCTCAGACATTCCCACCTTACCCGAAAACTTCCTGGCAACATTTGCCGATGATACAGCTATCCTCTCATCCCATCCAGATCCTGTTATGGCATCCTCAAACCTCCAATCACATCTCGATCTGATTGAACAGTGGTGCAATCATTGGCGCATCAAAGTCAATGAATCAAAAAGCAAGCAAGTCACCTTTACCCTTCGACGCAGATCCTGCCCTTTCGTCCATTTTAACTCTATTCCCCTTCCCTTTTCTGACACAGTCAAATACCTTGGTTTTCTCTTAGACAAAAGACTGACATGGAACCCCCATACTAGACTCAAACGACAAGAACTCAATCGACGATATGGCCAGCTATATAGACTTCTAAATAGGAAATCACACCTCTCAACGGACAACAAACTACTCATTTACAAGACTATTCTTAAACCCATTTGGACCTACGGACTTGAACTGTGGGGAACAGCAAAATTTTCGAATATCAAACGTATCCAATCCTTCCAGTCTAAAGTCCTTAGATCAATAGTCGATGCCCCATATTATGTCACCAACAAAACCTTACACCATGACCTGAATATCCCATTTGTCCTTGATCTAATCCCATCCAAATTCTCAATCTTCCATCAGAAGCTTACTCACCTTCCTAATCCCTTGGCACACTCCCTATCTAGTTCCAAACATCCCTATAATCCTCCTCGTAGGTTGAAGCGGCAGTGGCCCAGAGATCTCTTGTGAATATGTCATTGGAGTGCTGGCAATGGCTGGCTTCTCCACTCATGCCCTGAGTGTATGTGGCTCTAGCGCCCTCGCTCAGCCTCCACTGGCACTCAAGACCAGTGACGCAGCTGAATGAGAGGCGCTGGGATCTTCTGGCATTGTGCCTCGACATCCACTAGTGGATCTCGAGGTTTGATTCAGTGTTCCCAGGGGCAGCTTGTAAATATTGTAAATAGGTATGAATGCGAACAAGATTGTTATTTTTTTTTTTTTTATAGTATTTATTTAATTTTGTGTATATATATATTTTTTCTTTCATTGGATTAGTCTTTATTAATTTTTTTCTTTAATTTTAATTACAATGTACATATGGTATGAATGATTTATTCTATCTCTAATACTCATTGCCCCAGAAGGTGGCAGATTGTATTATCTCTTAATAAAACAAATTAAAAAAAAAAATCCTTAACAGCCAGAAAAACCTGTATCTTTGACCTCCTCACTTCGCTCTCTTCCATGAACACCCTAAACACAAGATCCCAACTTACCGATCTATACTTACCCTCTAGGACTGTATCCTTAGAAAAGTCCTTTATCATCCGTGTTACCACACTCTGGAACTCTTCACCAATTTCCCTCCGTAAAGTTTCATCCCTAACCACTTTCAAACACTATTTATTTATCCAACTCTTCAAAAATTAATCTTCCGCACATATGTAATTTGATAATAGGTAACTAAATTATTTCTAAGCTATCTGTTTTTTTATTGCCAAAATGTCCCAGAATAAAAATAACTTTTAATTTCAATTAACTATATCATATTGTATTTTAAAATAAAAATATCACAGAGCTGATCACTGGATAGTTTTTTAAAAATTATTATTATTATTATTTTTATTTATTTTTTGGCATAATTCTACCTATCTATTATTTGATACATAGCTATATATTATATAGGACAGTAATCGTTTTTAAGACTGTTCTTACAAGATTGGAAGGATTCCAAAAGTGTAACTTTCTTAAGGGCTTTTGATTCAAAGCCAAAGGAGAGGGTGACCCTGACTTTATGTAGAAATGTCTTTAAAAGGTTTTTACCTCAGCAAAGGTCTCGCCACAACTAACCTAATACATCTTATAAATCCAATATTCCTACTCTTCAACAATAGAGGAGCGAAATTGGAATTCTTCAATAAACATCGTTATAAAAGCTCGATTGTCCTTACTATCAGGGGTGGGCATAATCTAATGACGATTATCGGATTATTCGATTATTTCAATCATCCGAATTAATCTATTATCGCATCTATCGCATTCATCGCTTTGGAGAAACGAATGATCATTCGAAGTGAATTGTTTAAGGGCAAGGAAGGCACGCGGACCTTTTTTTTTTTTTTTCTTTTTTTTTTATATGCATATTTCCATGAAGGCTCAGCCAGATCAGTCATCATAGTGTGGCATATGGTCTCTCAGAATCCATATTAATCATTCGGTCATTGGATTATGAAATCATTCGATTATGCCCACCCCTACTTACTATAGTCCAAGAGCCCGATGCACGGTTGACTGCCTCATCGAACATACATCTAGAAATATTTTTAAAATTTCTTTCTACCATACTAATTACAAAAGTGTATTTCTTACTTTCCTAAAAGTCTTACAATGCAGCTAATTAATTTGATGGATGAGGTGACCTATTACATCCGATTCCCTAGCCCATCGAACATAAGATTAGTTTTTGTTTTAACTAGTCTGTTATGTCTCAAAAATTACGAAAATACATTTCTTGCGGTTTAGAAAATCATACTAATGACAAACGTTCTAGAATTACAAAAAAATTAAAACTGAAACCTGTATACAATTTTGGCATTTTCTCAATTTCAAGGCTTTGGAGTCCTAAGTAAGCCTTATCATATGTTTTGATCAGGTTTTTTAATGTATTAGTATATATATATATATATATATTATACGGTTTTCAATTGACAAATTTGTTTTTTTTATTGACTTGAATATTTTCATATTGAAATTGCATAATATATTGCTTTACTCATAGCTGAAAAAATAAAACAAAATCATAGATATTTTACATTAAAAACAAAATTAAAGTCTGATATAAATTAACAAAATCGTATAATGTCACAATTAAATTGCATAATGTAATTATAATTAACTCAATAAAGCTTATTTTAAGCCAACCTGCACTAGTATAGTAACACCAAGGGCCATCGTTACGTATAAGCCGCCAGCCTCCACATAGTTTCGCTGGACGTTTGCTCTTCTAGCGGTCATTAGTAATCGTACGTTGGATGGGCTAGGAAATCGGATGTAATTGACGACCTGCACCGTAAGTCCATATCAGTCTTATGATGGTCATTTAAATAGGCCTTTTGTAATTAAGTGGAAGGTTGGAGCGTTTTTCCATCAGTGTTGAGGCAGTCGAAAACATCGGGCAGTTCCTTGTCGTTTCAATCTTTTATGGGGATTCCAAGTCAGACGTTTGTTAAGGTGGAGTCTAAAACTCTTGTGGTATCGAATCTGTTCAATAGGGGCTAGCAGAGGGTCATTAAAGGATGCTGTATGACAGGAAGTCATTGGTTTAAGAAGACAGGATGTGATATTTAAAAAAAAAATTATAATGATTAATTGACTAGTTTTAAACAGTAATTTTATTTATACGAGTTTATGGCTTTTTCTCTTATCTTTATGGATTTTTTTCTCATTTTATTATTCGATGATATAATATTTTAGTAGTTTTTATCTATACCTGAGTCATACATAAAATTTATCGTAGTTTGTCACAGTTTTATTTTGTTTGCTTTTGTGTTTTTATTGTTGATTACTATTGCATAATTAGTGAATTTGGGAGGCTTTCCATTTCTCGAATTTAGAATTCTTTAATGTCGTTTTTCCATTACAAAATATTTAAAAAAAACATTTATCGTACTTATGCATTTCTTGCGATCCTAAAACTCTTACTAAGTTTGTATCATCTTTTTAAAATTATCTTGTTTTCATATCGTATTTTTAATAAAAATCCTTTACCTTGAAAACGGACATTTCATGTGACACAACCCAATGTGTATATATATATATATATATATTATATATATTATATATATATATATATATATATATATATATATATATATATCACAATATGAATACTAAATAATAGGGGAAACATTTGTTTCCATTTAAAATCAATACTTATTTGTTAAACCTTTTTTAAGACCCATTGTTTCATTCCATAGGGAAAAATATAAAATCCTCTTCTTTAGAAAACTACCATTTTGAAACTGTTGAATGTTACTGAGGTGCTGAGTTTTATTTTAAAGAAAAACTTTTTATTTGTCTACATTGAGATTAATATAATGATTCAAAAATTAAATACTATCGTTTATTTAATAATTCAGCATATGAAACATTCATATTTTTTTAATCCGTTTTATAATAAACAGAATCGTCCGAATTTTTCAATTATTCTATTAGCTTGTAATTTTCCTCTTAAAATGTTTTTTACTCTATATGCATTTAGAGATATTTTATAAAAACTACAAGCTCTCTGAACCTCCTAATAAAATAAATAGGTAATTACAACAAAGACTTTCTTGAACGCTACATACATAATAGAACAAAATATTTATTGTTAAATTCGTAATGTGTATAAATCCTTTTTAACAGATTATTAATAAATCTAATTTGAACAATATTATACCCATATATTGCTTCATTAGTACAAATACTTTACAATAATTATTATTATTATTCTAATCTATTTTATGTTTACTTATTCTTTTTCACTTTTATCCACTATTTATTTTATTTCGTTTTACTTTCTAATTATTATTATTTATTTATGTTATTATTACTTATTTATTTTTTACTTTACTTTATTTTTTATTTTGAGTAGGTTTTTTTGGGATATTTTTCCTACTATTATTATGTTTACTACTTTCTAATAAATGTTCAAAAAGTATCTGACCAAAATTAAATTTTTGATTTAAGAAAAATCTAAATAATTACAAATATAATTACCAAATGCTTGTATATTGTAAGTTTTTATATAAAACTTTTTTATCGATCTCTCTTATATATATTTTGAACGTCTTCAAAATCATGTTTGTGGCCTTTTCCTGCACTGCGTTAAACTAATGCTGCTTTTTAATTATTTCTAATTTATTCATGGTATGTTAATAAATATAGAATTATGATGAGTTAAAGTAGTATTTTTTTTATTAATCAAATCAAGGCTAGCAATTAAGTTTGAATTGTATAATTCCTATTCTTAAAAACACAAACAACCATAATAAAGTTGTACTCTAAGAAAACTGACACAAGATGTGGAGCGCTTAAAATCAATGTTGAATGAGATGCAATTTTCTTGATGGTGAGAGAACTCGAATTTGTTTTATCGACGAAGAAGGAGGCAGTTGGAGGTTGCTATGCTCCTCACACGACCTGACGTCATACGAGAGTGCATGATGCTTTGTTCTTATGGAAATGTCTTCGGTGCCCTCCGCCCAATACATAAACTTACTATTGTCTTTTTGACCAGCTAGTCCCACAGAGCATCTCTGAAACCCTTTTCAGTACTCAGCTAGTAACTGAACAGCTTTATCATTTTTCGATTAAATGAAGAATAACAACATCAGTAAGTGACTATTAGTCTTTGTAAATTGTTATACAATAAATATGTTCCAATAAACAAACCAGTCTAAACGACTACAGATGTGACTGAGAATTATTATTTAAATTTTATTCAGTGTTTAACGTTATATTTTATGACATAGAAAAGGTGACACGTACAGAGACAATTTTACTTACACTTACTGGACAAACGGTCAAACCTTCCACTTAATTAAAAAAGACTTATTTACATGACCATTATAAGACTTATAAGACCGATATGGACTTACGGAGTAGAGCTATGGGGCTCTACTAAACCATCGAACTCTTCTTGTATCCAAAATCCTTCGTAAAATCCTTAATGCTCCTTACTTTGTCACGAATAAACTCATCCATAAAGATCTTAATGTTCCATATGTTACTAAATTAGCCCGAACCAGGTATCAATCATTCCATGAAAAACTCCATTCCTACTCTAACCTACTAGTTTCTATCCTATTAACCTCTTCGATTCCTGATTATCCTCCGAGGCGTCTGAAAAGAAAATGGCCCTGAGGCCTTGTAGTTTAGAATATTTTTATATTGCTGCCAATGGGTAGCGTCTCTACATGTATTTCATGTCAGTTTACTATGTCCATTACATTTACTTGATGTATGTAATACAATTATGAATATCAAAAAATTTGTTTAAAAAAAACAACAAATAAAACATCTCTTTTGGCAATTTCTCGTTCTATCGTACACCCATGATTTGGTGCTGCATGACGGAAACTACAACTAAATGAAAATACGTTAATGAAAACAATTAAAGACATATGGCTTGAAATGAATATGTCGAAATAAATTATTAGTAGTAGAAACGGAGACGATTTAGGTGTTATTGACATATCAGGATATACGTTTCAAAACTCAGATAAATTTAGGTATTTTGGATTTTAGATAACTAGAAAAATCGTCCAGCAAGAAACAAAGTCCTGTCATTTTTCTATGTTCAGACAGTCACACGTCTCTCACTGGTCTGGTCAAAGGTTCTATCCCGAATCCCGAAGAAAATACCTTCTTAGCATCTTCCTATTCCAATAATATTTCCTATAAGTGATAAATCTTGACTTTGATAATACATAAATAAACTCATTGGGGGTTGTTAATTGTTTTTCTTTTGTATCTTTTATTTATATTAACTTTAAACATTTATTATTTGACTTAATAATTATGTATCAAATGAAGCCAAACAAATCGGACCTCCTCTGTTCATTGTATATAATTCTTAGGGGACGAAATGTCCCAGAATAAAAATTAGTTTTCATTCATTATTCAGTTTGGAAATTACTTAGCTCGCGCGACTTATACTAGTAACTTAAAGGTTAGAATTTATAAAATTATTATTGATCCCGAAGATTCTATAAGGATATGAAACGTGGTCGCAGACTTTGAAGGATGAATAAAGCGTTAAGGTTTTTGAAAATAAGGTACACTACCTAAAATATTTGGTCCAAAGATAGATGAGGCCACTGGGCAGTTGAGAAGGTTACACATCGCGGAATTACAGAGCCTGTATCCTGTCAGTATAATTGAGGTTAAAGCATTTCAGCGATTCAAATGGGTTTGTAAAGTTTTCGGGCTCAGGGAAGCCTAATATTTAAACTTAGTGCATAATAGATATTTCCTCAAATACTCATAAAAAAATTTAATATCGTTCATTATCTTATGTGTCACATCTGTCCTTATAAATAATTATTTTTAAAACTTTAGAGAATGACCAATTTTAAGATAGTTATTGTACACTAGCAGTCACTTGTCAGTGATCAATAGCTATTAATTATATCATATATGATATTGTTATATCAGTAAAAATGTTGAATTTGTCTTTATAGGGCATTTCTAATTCATATTAAGGGCCAATGCTTCAAAAATATTTTAACTTAAGGAATTTAAAATTATTTTCCAGTTACATCTTACGGACCCCTTAGACATCATCTGCGGATCCTCTGGGTTCCACGGACCACCAGTTGGGAGCCACTGCAGTAGATCATTCCAGAATTCATCAAGTGGTGGGGTTTCTCAAATGAAAGAAAATTCTAACTGAAAAAAAGAAGTTATAGCAAGAAAGACTGTCATGAATCCTTAACAGTGTGGATCTTGACTCACATAAACGGGATCAAGAAATCGGATATATATATATTATATATATATATATATATATATATATATATATATATATATATATATATATATATATATATATATATATATATATAGTTGAAATAGTTAAAGCTGAAATTCCACGGTGCGCCTACACATCTAGCTAAGCATTTGTATTCTGTCCCTAGAGATAAGGCTCCCTTACGTATGCTTCAACCTAATGTTCAATCTTTGTCGAAAGGTGGGTGTAAGTAATGGTCAACAACCATCTCTTATACATTGTTTTTTTTTCCTTTTTTAAGTTCAACCTGAATTGTTAGTTGGTTATCAAAATCGTTTAACTTGTATATTAAGCCGTTTTTATTTATTTTTTTAACCAATGCTAACAAGATGAAAAAGTAATTTACAGGAAGGAGATTGAAAATATCGGCATTCAAGCCCTGCCAGACTATTTCAATTAGAGTGATATTTACATGATATTAAAGCTCATAATACTTTACTCTAATATAGGGAGTTTAAACAAAATCGTTTGAGCCGTTTTTGAGAAAATCGTAAAATGATTCAAAACGCATAGTATGAAGTGGTGGGTCAATTTTGATGAAAATGAAGCCTTGATTTCCCCGACACATACTTGTTTGAATATGAAAGACACCTCATACATACACAAACAGACCTTTTTGAAGGATTTGGTCATATGGACTCAGGGGACCCTGATACGGTCCCAATAATTTCCCTTACTATATATTTCATATGAGGTATAGGTAAGCAAAAGTAGAACTTGTAGTCCACAACTACAAAAACGTTTTCCAAGGTTTACGACATAAAATCGTGTTGAGTGCCAAAGATCATTACTTTAGAGTCAAATTGGAGTTAGTAAGAGAAAAGGTATAACCATCACATAGTCGGCGCCAAGTCTGCTGGCAATCTTATATAATTAGTAATATATGCTAATTCAAATAATCTATGCTAATAATTGGATAATCAGCCTGGTTATTAATTGTTTAATACAATTTGTATTGATATAAATGAGATATAATAACGTGATCAATAATGGAATTTGACAAGCTTATGTGGACTGATCGTTGACTTCTATTCTTATAAATAAATCTCCACATAAAGTTCTTCATTAATCAAACATTCGAAACTAACTCGAGCATCCATATTCTTCTTCTTCCAGTGGCGCGACAGGCCGTGTATGCCCTGGGCCTCGTGGTGTAATCTGCTGGGAGATTACACTCCAGTTTTTCGATGTATTTTTTAGGGTAGGGTTATCACTCACTACGCCTGATTTTGTGAGTGGCCACCATTTGGCTGGCGGGTCTCACATACCCGGGGGAGAGGCTGTGAGTAAATCCCCATTTAATTACATCCTTATAAAAGCCCCGTCTGTACTGGGATTCGAACTCACAACCTATGAGAGAACAATATGAAAGACTAGCGCGCTAGCCACTCAGCCACGGGCTCCCCTTAGAGCATGCATATCCGTTCTATTATCATAAACTTAGGCACAACACATTGCTGAGTCATAGCCTCCTGGATAAGTCTGCACCATGTGTTTCGAATCTGTGCAGCCACCATCCAGTTCCGCACTCCAAGCAACATCTGGGCATCGTGTGCAACATCATCTCTCCAGCGGAGCGTTGGTCTTCTGTACCTTTGTTCATCTTGCAAGCAGCCGTCTACGGAAGTGTCTAAGTAGGCCATAAAAACATTTATTGGATTTGCTGACACGAGATATAATTTCTTTGGAGGACCTAATTTCTCTCTCTCTCTCTAATAATAATAATAATAATGATTACCGAACACGAAGGTTCGATGCCGATATCACCGAATTCCGCTTACACAGGTTCGTCAAATGGTCACCGTTTAAGCCCATGCCCCCAAGATCAGCCTTAACGCAATCCTCCGACCGACGCTTCGGTCTACCTTTCGGACGCCTACCAGTCGGTTCAGCGAATACCAATTTTCTCGGAATCCGTTCGCGATGCTATCAACTCAATTATATTCACATGGTATAAGCTCCGCAATTCCGCGTTGTGTAACCTTCTAAACTCCCCAGTGTTCTCATCTCTCTTCGGACCAAATATTTTACGCAGTACCTTATTTTTGAAATATATAAATATAATATATATCTTCGGGAACATGATTAGGAGCACAAAATTTGTGGTAAATGAGAAGAGGAAGCAGGAGCACAGCTAAAGGATAAAAAGATTTTGAGAAAAGAGGCGGAAGAAGGCAAATAAGTGAATGTGGCTTCGTGAGATATTCAGGTCTAGCACTGTCCTTAGGGGCAAAAATGATAGGAATGAATGAATATATATATATATATATTATAATATATATATATTATATATATATATATATATATATATATTATTCAAGTAGAAAAGAATTGGGCTAGTTTTATACTTCTTCAAAAAATATTTTATTAAAATGAAAATTATTAATAAGCATTTTGAGGTATTTTCACTTATCTATAAATTTCAGGATCCTATAAACTATATAAACACATCAATATAATAACTTTGAAATTTTTTTAAAAATTACATACAATTTTTAATTATTTGCATTATAATTAGTAGTTTTATACGAATATTTAGTGATGTTTTGATACTGTTTGTACGATCCTCAAGATATGTGGAATACCCCAAAACGTAGATAAATTATTTTAATTTTAATAAAATGTTTTTGGAAGAAATATAAAACTATCCTCATAAATTTTCTACCTCGGAATTACTGTATACTGTATTTCTTCCGTATAATGGAAATAAAAACAAATATATATTCTGATATGTCGATCATAAATAAAAAAAATACAGTAAAAATGAGATGTTTTGATATAAACATACCTTGCTAGCATTTATGATGCTTAAATGTTGCCTGAAGTCCAGTAGCTAATTAATCACAAACTCGATGATCTCTGTAAAAAATAAAAATATAAGTGAGTTGACGTCAAGCAGGGTTTAACTTAAAAATATCAGTTATGTAATATAAACAATAATTCTTTACAAACATACATCAGAATATTTAAATTTGTTTATTTACGTTAACTAATATCCGCTGGGATCATATGTGGCCGCTAGGTGGCTAGCATAACAGCCTTATCAGTCAAAATCAAATGGTTATGGGATCACCTGTAGCATATTGGCAAGCATTACAGCTTTCTATGCCAAAGATCACGGGTTCGAACCCGAAGGTGGCCCTAGGAATTTTTAATAGGATTATAAATCCTTAGTTATGCCGTCCTTTGGAGGGGACGTAAAAAGGTGGTTCCGAACCTGTGCGATGTCAGGTACTCGTTAAAGATCCCTATCCTAATTAAACTTGAATAGGCAAAATTTAGGACTCCCATTGTAGCATCGTCCGATTAGCCACAGTAGCATAAAGTGACGTTAAATAAACAACGCTAAATGCTACCCAATTCACACAGTATTAATAATAATATCAGAATTTTCATTGAGATGTTACGAAGGCTAATATGTAAATACATTTTATAGAATAATTAAACATTTACATCACTTGTAAAGGGATAAAGTTTGGAACACCAGCATTTTTTTTCTTTTTTTTTTTTTTTTTTTTGTGGATCTTAGCTCATCATCGACAGCGTACAGAGGATTTTCGTGGACATTGGTTTGACATTAAATACTCTGAAAAGTGTGGGAATAACGTCGAATAAAAGAGAGCTGGAAGCTTATAGAATGAAGATATCATCCAAACTTTAAGTTAGTAGACAATAAAGTATTTAGGATGCTCATTCTCGAGAGAGTGGCGGTCCAATTAAGATTCAATGAACAAAGTTGAATATAATTTAATTTCCATGTTACCTCTTCCTTGCTTAGGATTTAGTCAACCAATATTTGCTTCCGCGTATCACATTCCCTCTTCAAACTGCGCCCCTCACAGATCTGCTTCCTGTAATACTGGAAGGCATCAACGCTATTGAAGAGGGTATAGGTGTCGATATAAAGAAAGTAGAGCGTATAGTGGATAATATAGTCTCTGAGAATAATACACGATTATCATATTCAATTGCAGCAAGTGAATTTGGGGTCATTGGAGTAATATGTATGAATAGAAGATAGGTTAAGATTTTAATATTGTTGCTATTAAAGAATATCTTGTATGTGTGCGATATATATATTTGGCCGCTCTGCCAAAGAGGTCTGATGCATTTTTTTATATACTAAACTTATTGCAAATTTTTAGACATCACTACGTTTCAGCCTCTAAGGCCATTTTCAAGCATCTGTAAACAATTATAAGATTTTTATTGCATTTTTTATATTTATATATCCAATGTCAACATTATAATAAATTATTGCAGAGTGGCCAAATATATATCGCACAAATATTGAACCAAAAGTTAGGACAGTGATGAGACTATCTAGTATTTTTTTTTTTTTTTAAAGAAATTAAAAGTCAGGTCAAAAAAATTTAAATGTCGAGTGCGCACAACTCAAGAATTTCACTAAGCTCCCTTGTTAAAATGAAGTTGAAAATTAAATAATAAAACACGAGTTTCTATTAAAACTCAGAGTAATTTTGTAACTTATTTCAAATTAAAAAAAATAAATAAAATCCTGACTTTTAATTCTCCTAGAAAAAAATACATAGAGTGTAATAGCAAAACCTATCTCCCATACATATAATATCCCTCCAATGATCACAAATTAACTTGTAATTGAATATGATGATTATATTAAGAATGCATACTCGACTGTAGAAACTATTATATGTGGAATAATCAGGAGTCAGTCTTTTTCTAAATATTTTTAATTTTGCCGACGTTTCGGCTCAAGCTTGTGAGCCATCATCAGGGCATTACTGAGCCATGTCCAAGCATAAACTCTTTAAAAACTGGTTTTAAGCTCGGACATGGCTCAGTAATGCCCTGATGATGGCTCATTTATTTTCGTCATTCAATGATTTTTTATTTTCGAAAAGAAAAATCCGCTGCACAGACGGTTAACAATATTTTCAATGTGTATAGCGATGATCCCTTAGAAGAAAGCACCGTCCTTAAGTGGTTTGTTATGAAATTTTGACTTGAAAAACGCAACGTCGTTGTTAAAATGTTGATGATGACCAAATTCAAGTCACAGGCAACCCTCACTCAATGGCACGGTATTACTCACAAGCTTGAGCCGAAACGTCGTCATAATTAAAAATATTTAGAAAAAGACTGACTCCTGATTATTCCACCTATAAGAATATGATGATTGTGTATTATTCCCAGGAACTATATTTTTACTATAAATCCCACTGCCTTCATATCGACACCTATACCATCTACAATAGTGTTGATGTCTTCCAATATTGCAGATCGCGGATCTGTGAGGGGCGCGGTTTGAAGAGGGTATGTGATACCTGGATACAAATATTGGTGGACAATATCGAACTTCCTAAAACCTATTATTGAGGTTTTTAGGTGAGATTTCAATAAAATTTCACATGGTTGAAAATATTTTTAATAATTATATATCCCGATATGCCGTGCCATAGAGTGAGGGCTGTCTGTGACTTGAATTTGGTCATCATCAAAATTTGAACAAGGACGTTGCGTTTTTCAAGTCAAAATTTCCTAGCAAACGACTTACGGACGGTGCTTTATTGTATGACATCATCACCATACACACTGGAAATATTGTTAACCGTCTGTGCAGCGGATTTTCCTATTCGGAAATAAAAAAAAACTGACGAAAATGATTTTTTTTCTCTTCCATTTTGAGCAAGCAAAATACCACACCTAAATATAAGAAATCTCGGTTGAAACTGATGCATGAAAGCGTCTTAATTAATCCATTTTCATATGTGGAAATTCTTGACTAAGTAAATATGTTCTTATAAACAGAGAGAGGATTAAATTGAAACAATTATTTTACAAAATAATATATTATTATCTACAACAATCAGATTTATCAGCTACTTGTTATTCTCCATTATCTTATACAATTTTGTGTAAAATATAATACTTGTTATAAATGTTATAATATGTTAGCTCTCCAACAACCTATTATACATCTATGTACTGTTGTTATCATAAAAAAATGAAAATAAATAATTTTTCTCTGTTCACCTTTAGTTTGATATCAAATTTATTCAAATTGTATAATGAGTATCAAGTTAATCTTTAGAAGTACACAACTTTTAAAATACGATAGGGTCTAACATTGCACAAGTCACTGCTTAAATAACCATAGTGAAAGGTGCCCGAAATGATTGTTTATAAAATTAGTTGAGCAAGGTAGATGTGGATTGTGTAAGTCCCTCGCGTGGGCGCTAGCACCAAACCGTCCAGTCCCGGGATCAACATCAACATTAAATATCCTTAGCTGGAAAGTCAAATCATCAACCTTTTTATATACATACATATATATATTTATTTATTTATTATTTTAATGATATTTACAACTGTATAATAGAAAAAAATCTGATGCGTGCAACACACGACGTTCACTTACCTCCACTCTTAAAATCAATTCAAGAACTATTAGATAAAAAAGAAAATAAACCTAAAGTTGAAAAAAAAAATACAGTTAATATAAATTAAAAGTTTTTTATTAGTTTCGTTTTGAATATATGATTTGAATCTGTGGCGGTCGTGAAAAACTGGATAACTCAAGTTATATCAAACATGACTTAACTCCACGCGTATCGCTCCTTCAGACCGTCTCCCACGTCGTGCTAAATTGGTTAAAGAAATTTCTTAGGGAAAAAAGCTGTATGTTATAACTGTATTTTGGGTAAAACGTAAAGTTTAAGTAGCTCACCTGTAAAATGAAAGATTTTGACTTAACCACTTATTCTAGACCGCCACAGAAATAATATTGCAATATAAAATTATTATATAAAATAATCAGCAATAAGTTTAGGCTTAATTCGTCACTTGACATTATGTTTTACAACTTTGTATATAAGATAACATTTTTCTAAAATTTGTAAAAGCTTTTCAACGGTATATTAAACATCTATATTACTGTTCTTGTATTCCGAAAAAAAAATTACCTAAAAATCTGTTTTTTTCTTTTCTCCTTTAGTTTTCAAATTCGCTCAACTTTTATATTTAGCCGTTTTTCATCAATGCCAAATAGATGATATGATATGATAAGAACAAAATTTAAAATATCAGCATCTAAGCCCTGTCTGACAATTCAGTCGAAATAAAACCCACATGATATTAAATCACGTTACATTTTACATAAATTTAGCAAGTTTAATCAAAGTCTTTGTCTGTTTTGTTTTTTAATTGTGAATAACTGAAATTGCGTAGTATGTGGTAAGTGAAAAATTGCTGTAACATGTGTGGAGTATAGCTGTTTTAAATATGAAATTTCAGTTTCGCTCGACTTTTCGTTTTGGTGCTAGATTTAGACATTTATGAGACACCCTGTGTGTGTATATATAAATAAATAAATATATAAATATATATTATATATATATATATATATATTATATATATATATATAACACGTTTTACTTTCACTTACTTATATATGAAATATATAGTAAGGGAAAGTATTGCGATCTTGGAAATCCATACGAAACTGAAATCTCACATTTATGACAACTATACCCCTTAGATGTGAACTTTCCCATCAAAATCGGCTGAACAGAAGTGCCAGTTTATACCATGCGTTTTTCACCTTTTTATGATTTTATCAAAAACTGATTTAACGATTTAGATCAAACTCGCTACATCAATGTAAAATTTGATGGGCTTTAATATCATATAGTTTTCATTATGATTGAAATAGTCTTCTTTCTTTGAAGTACCTTTAAGTTTGTCGATTCTAAGATAATTTACCGTATCATTTCCTTAGCATTGATAAAAAGTGGTCGAATATATAAGTTGTACGAATTTGATAACCGACTAAAGGAGAAAATAGCAAACATATTTATTTTATGCAGTTTTTTTTTTTTTTTTTTTTTTTTTTAAATAAGAAGAGTAATATATATGTATTATATACCGCTGGAAAGCTAAAGATTTTAGAAAAAATATTATCTTATATACAAAGTTTTAAAAGGTAATGTAAAGTGACGAATAGGGCATAAATACATTACTGATTATAACACATAACATTTTAATATTGCTAAATTATTTAATCTAAATCATATGTTTCCAACGAAAATGAATAAACTTTTTCTTTAAATTACCTTAATACGTTTTTCAAATTTGAGTTTATTTAATAGTTGTTAAATTTGTTTTTACAGCCGAGGTATGTGAAAGTCGAGTGTTTCCTGCACCAGATTTTTTTTTATGGACTGGAGATAAGAATGGTACTTAGTATATAAGCAGAATAAATCGTTTGAAAGCTAAGAATTTTAAAAAGTATGTTTCCATCACGGATGTAATTGCTATAGATAATAACTTCTATTCTTACATTATTTAATCTAAAAGAAATGTTTCCATCGATACATAAGGTAATTATTTATGTTATCTAACTTTGAGGGAGGTAAGTTAAAGTAGTATTTTGCGACCACCAGATTTTTATATACACAATATACTTGTATACAAACTAATTCGAGTTCTACGAATTATATTGGGTTGTTTCACATGAAATGTCCGTTTTTATAGTTTCTGAAATACATAAAAGATTTTGCAGGTCTCTGTTGTTTTCTTCCTGATTTTTACGTATTTAAAGTAAACAGTTACTAATCCTCTAACTTTGTATTATAATCATTAGCTTCCCAATCAATTACCCACTTTTTAGTATACCTCCAAATATGAACGCGATTTTCGAGTAATATTTTTGTACGAGTTTAAACTCGGCCATTCAGCAGCTGAGGCCGCTAGAAATATTTGCAAGGCGATTGGGGAAGGGAGTGTTAATAAACGGACCATTCGCCGTTGGTTTGCCAAGTTTTCAGCTGGGGATACCGACTCGGAAAACTTGCCCCGAGGAAGACCTCCGTCTGTAATAGACAACGATGTCCTCAAACATACAGTAGAAGGAACCCCAACTCTCAGCACAACTAAATGCAAGTGCAACTACCATTTCCAGACATTTAAAGTGTATTGGGAAAGTAAAAAAGCTCGATACATGGGTACCTCATGATCTCACTGAGCGGCAGCAAGACCCAATGTTTCAAAACATACCGTGCAAAATTGAAAGAACTGGGCTACGAAGTTCTTCCGCACCCATCCTATTCTCCCGACTTGTCTCCAACATATTACCACCTGTTCAGGAATTTAGACAACTTCGTCAAAAGAAAACTTTTTGAAAATGATGATCAAGTGAAAAGGGCGTTTTCAGATTTTGTTTCACTTTAAATCTCAGAGTTTTTCAGTTCGGGGATAAAAACGTTGGTGTCACGTTGGGAAAAATGTGTAGAAAAATAAGATAAATACTTCGAATAAAATTATCTTGTTTTCATATTGTATTTTTAATAAAAATCTTTTACCTTGAAAACGGACAATTCATGTGACACAACCATAGTAGTATGTAGTACATAACCAATGTAGTACATGGGGGGGAGGCGGGGCTGGGAGATTTGTAAGGGGGGGGGGAGAGAGGGGTTCTTTCAAAAGCCACTGGCTCAGAAAAACAAGAGCCCCTTAGTTAAATGATGAACCTTCCCCTCCAGCTTTGTGGCCGCTGACAAACTTTTTTGTTGAAAAAATGTTTTCTTTTTTTATTGGCCCGGCTCCGTATCAAAAGTTCACTGTCGCGTAGAACAAAAAAAAAAAAAAAAAAAAGGGCTTCCAGAGGCACCTTTCTCGAGGTCCTATTGACTTAGTTACCTCAGAGGATCGTATCATCTAACCTAATCTAATTTGTCTGGCTTCAAAAATGTCTGACTACGTCTTTGTGTATTTGAATGAAATGTTCCATATTTTTTAATACGAACTGAACTATAATCGAGGTTTATTGTTTATATTCTACATCAAGAATAGAATTGTACTATTAGTAAATCTTAAATCAGAATTCATTTTTGAGAAATAGTAAGGGAAAGTATTGCGACCGCGAAAAATTCCTAATTTGAGTTCTCACGGGAAACTTACGTTTTAAGGTTCCTATTTCCAAAGAGCGAAACTTGACTTAAAATTTTGAGATTTTAGCTGTTTAATAAAAACCGTAGATGACACCAAAAATCTCAGAGTTTGATTTTCTCCTTTTTCCTAACAGTTGATAATCTGACTATGGGTCATATCAACTTTTTGTTTAGTTTTAATTCTAGTATCATCTACCACAAAATGACTAGATATTTATGAGAGATATTAACCATAAATTTTCTTTTTTTAGTCCTTTTTTTTGTAATTCTTGTCTCCTCGCATACGTGATTGCCCAATGAAGGTAGGTTTTTTTTTTACCATTTTATAGCTAGTCAAATGAAGAAGTGTTTCTGAGATCCGGAAAATTTAAAATCTAACGATAGAGACGTTAATATTCTTTAAAATATTAAGATTTATATTTTGAGAGTTTGACTTCTTTACCTTCGGGGAAATTTTCTCTTCTTCCATTTGGTACCACTTGTTTTTATGTGCTTGCAAATCAAGTAGATATATTTGAGTTTTTATGATGAAAGCCAAAATTTTATTTTTCTCCCTAAACGTTAGCATTGGTTTGTTCCAATTTGTTCTACTTGAGTACAAGTACTAGACGTATCTGCTCTCACCGACATGCAGACACACGGATTACAGAAACACAGACCTTTTTGCGGGACTTGGTCATTTTGAATTCAGGGGTTCAAACGTGTATTTCCGGTGAAAACTGGAACTCCGAAAATTTTCACGATTGCAATACTTTCCCTTCTCGTATATTTCATATATAGGTAAGTGAAAGTAAAAAAGAAGCGATGAATTTCCGTAAATATTAATTTTCGTTGAATGTTTGTTAAACTCATGATGGTTAGCAAAGAAATCTAAATAATAGCAGACCTTTTCAATAGCAGAAAAGACAGAAATCTAATCAATACCTTCTAAGTGACTAATATTCTCTGTCCTCTAAGTCACTTCCAATAAATAATAAAAAGTCCTTAGGATAATTGAGACGTTGATATTCAAATGGTCATTTTTTACGAAATCGATATTTTGACATATTTGAGTTCTGATTGGATGATTTTATCGAAAACCGTTATACGATTTTATCTAAAAAATGAACAAACCATTTAAAAAAATATTTGAACATTGCAGTTATACTAAATCCACAATTCAATTCATTTCAAAACGTACTAAAAATATTTCCTTTCAAAACGTACCGTATTCTTTGTAAAAACACTGCAAATTATCACACAATGGTTTATTATTTCCAAATAACTATATTAGGGTATAGCTGCTTATATAGCAGTTAATAGGCAATCAACGTATATGAAAAGCAATAAATAATCCAAACGAAAATGGTAAATCACCACTGAAAATTTCAAAACACACAGATAATCTCTGCTAGTTCTGAACCAATTTTAATGATTCTTTTTTCGTTTTGTAGAAAATTTAATAATATTTGTGTTTTTTTTATTTGGTTGGTCAATTACTTAGGTTCGTACTAGACTTCGTTACTACTTCATTTTCTTTTCTTTCGATTTTCATCCAAACAATTCAAATAAATTTTCATGATTTCAGAACACCTTACATGTTTTCTCTATAATCAATAATAACCGATTTATTAGGGAATCACATCTCTTATAAATTGTTGCTTGACCATATAACACTAAAAACACTAATAATTTTTTTCTCTATCTTCAAAAGTAACTGAGTTATCAAATTAAATCACTTTAAATCGGCCGCAATTTAAAAAATTGCCAGCTGATATCAACTTCTAGGTGTTAGGATCATCCTTGCATTCCCCAGTATTTTTTTTTTGTCGAATTCAATGATAAAGACGATAGTTATCAGTATAGTTATATGGGGAACTTTATGGTAACAGTTTCCAACACAACCGATATACGGTTTTTATACCATTTTAATTATTACAAAAAGTACTATATCAACGTTTCATTCTATAAAGTTTTACCCGACCGTCAGGAATCTGGGAGTAACCTTAGATCAAACCCTCTCTTTCAAGAACCATTTTTCCGAAATTTCCCGCCTCGCCTTTTTCACCTTAAAGCGACTGAATTCCCTTCGTCACCTATTCCCGTATGAAACCCGGAAGCTCCTCGTTACCTCTCTAATATTCCCCCACTTCGACTATTGCTGTACCGTATACTGTTGTGTTTCTGGGGATCTCGAAGTAAAAATAAAAACACCTAATTAATTGATTTGTTAGATTTATCTTGGGGGTCCCGTGGTATACCTCCGTCTCCGAATTTTTTAGCGACTTGAAGTGTCTTTATCCTTCTAATCTTCGCAAGTATTTCCTTGCATCATTCCTGTACCAAGTTATTCAATCCCGCCGTCCATCATACATTTTCGACCTTTTACAATTCAAATCCTCGGTCTATTCCCGCAGTACACGCTCTAGGCCTTCAGATTTATACACAACGGCCCACCAATCTGCACATTTTGACAGATCGTTCCATATCCGATCCTCAATCCTATGGAATTCTATTCCTCTTTCTATCCGTCACTCCAACTCTCTTCCTACATTTGAATCCCGCTTATTCATTCATCTCATGACCATACAGTCAGAACAAAATTGTAAATAAAACTCCTATTTTATTTTATTTTCTACATATTGCGTATGTCTGTTTTTTGATTAGTTTTAGTTAACTTGTTTATAAATAATTAATTACTCTAAGACTCTGAAGCCCAATTTATATATCATGTCAATGTTATTCTAAAGGGACTTTTCCAGAATAATAAAGAATTATATCCATATTATTTTAAAAAGTCTTGGAAAGATTGCTTATTTGTGTCCAAATAACTAATTATATTGAAAATTAAGTTAATAAAAAAGTAAAAAAATTAACTTTACATTTTAATAAAAAATATTCAAGTAGATTAGTCTAATGATAAATAAATGACAGAACTTATTAACCTTCTGGAAATCAACGTCTCAATTGATTTGTTCTTTAACAATCTGGATACTGTTGTAACATATGCAACTTTTTAAATAATCAAAGGGTAATCCTGAAGGATCACTTCCTTTTTCTTCTCCAGGTGTTCGTCATTCAAAAGGAAGTATGTGCTTCACTATTCACATCACTTGGTCCAGCAGGGGCTTCAAGTCCCACATGTGGCAGCCGTGGAAAAACGTACATTGCTCCCTACGGTATAGGGAGGATGCAGAGGATGTCTTGTAACGACGAAATATTCTTTTTGAAGTTATCCACTGAGCTTAATTTTTTTTATTTTCACTCCCTATGTAGGAAGTATATAGTATGAGAAAGTATTGCGATCGTGAAAATTTACGAATTCGTGTTTTCAACTGAAATAAACGTTTAAATTTAAATTATTTACAATAGTGACTGTAAAAATAGCAAACATATATACAATTGCACTATCAAAACATAGCATGTAATTAAATCACAAGTTTGATCTAAAAAAAAACACAAATTTTAGAAATAATCAAAACAGTAAAACCATAGAGGCAATATAAATAAATAAAAATATAAATAATACTGGTAATTTCAAAACTGATTCCAGACACTTAAGTTTCCATTATTAAGATTTAATTAAACACTTAAAAATATAATATAAAAAATAAATAATAAAGAATATTTAAGAATTTCACACTATTAAATAACAATAGAACCATACATAATTTTGAATTAGTCTATTCTTAAATCCAGTTGAGGACAAATATCTAAGCAATTCCCTTTTACTTACTGGCTATTTTTATTGATTTGTTTTTTAATTTGTTAATATCAGTGACAAAGTTTGGATAAACAGATATATTTCAGAAAGTTAAAATTAGGTAATTATAAAATATTTATTTTCTTAACTTATAACAATGTAACATTGTTAATTGTTTTTTTAAATAACTCTTATTAATTTTAAATTTTTGGTGAAATAATTTAAATGTTGTTAAAAGAGAAACCTGGCTTATAATAATGTTTTAATAATTCGCTTCACTGTAGTTGTTTTTGATGTAATTTTGAATTGTTGATTTTTACTTGTAGAGTCCTGATAATAAGAGTGAGATCTCGAATCGTTGCAATGATGGAATAAAAAAAATTAAGAATTTGGAAGAAATATATCAGCTCTAATATCTACCTTATACGTTTAAATTTATGTCCACTGGGTTTAAATGATAAAATATCACAAAATGTTCCTTGTTTGGGTCTGTCTAGGGGAATATGGTTAACCTATCAATAAAAAAGTTAAAAAAAACAACAACCCTTGCAAGATATATTTTTGGCCGTTTCCAAAATAAGGTGATTTCTTTTTTCTTATTTTTTTTTTTTTTTTTTTTTTTTTTTTGTATTTTACAACGTTTTGCCCCCAATGGCCATTTTCAAGTATCTGTGAACAAATATATCTTTTTTTATAATATAACTGTATATTTTACAGCTCTTTTTAAATTTTATAATACTTATTTTATCAATAGTATTTTTTTCTAAAAAATTCTTACCCATCATGTATATTTCTCCATATATAATCGTTCACCACTTGATCACCAGTGTCGTCTAATTTAGCTTACTATGTCAAAAAATTATAATTTAAAAAAAAAAAGTTTTTTTTTTTAATTTTTATAAAAGTCGTATTTTAATAATCCATTATTCAAAAAAAGAAAAAAACCCTGTTTATTCTAAAAATATTTTCGCCTACTCAACATTTCATCGGCTGTCATATAGGGCTTCAATGCACGACTGACTTGGGTTGGGGATGCTAATGGTTTTATATGTTTATTTTATATATTGATAGGTAAGCACTTTTTAGGAAAAAAACACTATTAATAAAATAAGCAATATAAAAGTTCAAACGAGTTGTAAAATGTACAGAGATATAAATAAATATATTTGTTTACAGAAACTTGAAAATGGACCCAGAGACCGAAACGCTGTAACGTAAGAAAATAAAATAAATCAACTGCTTTTGGAAACGGTCAATAATATATCTTACAAAAATATCGAATCAAAGCAAAACTTTTAAAAAAATCCTGAACCTTTACAACTCATTAACTGTCTTGGGTTCAGTACATAAAGAGATTCGTACTGTTTCACATCAGAGTAAGAATGTGATAAGGCCTTGTCACGCTCAGCCGCCATGTTTTTTTCCCCAATTTTGGGTACCCCCTTTCTATAGTCTGGGTGTGCCAAAGTAAATACTCTCTTTATGCCACGTATTTTATAAATTTTTATTATTGCATAAAAAACGGCCCTAATAATTTTAATGAGCCTCACTAAATTGCTACAAAATGAAAGGGGATTCGATTTTATTTGTTAATTTATTTAACGTCACTTTATACTGCTGTGGCTTATCGGAGGATGCTACAGTCGGTATCTTAAATTTTGCCTATCCAGGTTTAATTAGGAGAGGGATCTTTGAAGAGCACCGTAAATCGCACAGGGTCGGTAACACCTTTATCAAACGGCGTCTTGGGACCCGTCCTCTACATCCTTTACACTGCTGATATTCCTACACATCCTAATACCTTTCTGGCAACTTTTGCAGACGACACCGCCATCCTATCATTCAGTTCCAATCCTGAAACAGCATCCTTAAACCTGCAATGACACCTTTCTCTTATCGAAGACTGGTGTAATGCTTGGCGCATAAACGTGAACGAAGCCAAATGCAAACACGTAACCTTCACTCTTCGACGAAACTCCTGTCCGCCAGTTTACTTCAATTCCATTCCAATTCCTCCTTCAGATACAGTCCGGTATCTTGGCTTACTGTTAGACAAAAGATTGACTTGGAACCCGCATACAAGACTTAAAAGACAAGAACTCAACCGACGATTCGGACAGTTATACCGACTACTCAACAGAAAATCTGAACTTACAGTTAACAACAAATTATTAATCTACAGGACAATACTGAAGCCCATCTGGACCTACGGACTTAAACTGTGGGGGACAGCTAAACGTACTAACATCAAACGCATTCAATCCAAAGTCCTCCGTACAATAGTAAATGCTCCTTATTATGTTTCCTACTATACCTTGCACCACGACCTTAATGTTCTTTTTATTTCAGACCTAATTCCATCCAAATTTTCCAAATTCCACCAGAATCTCATTCATCATCCTAATCCTCTAGCTCAATCCCTATCCAGCTCCACTCATCCATACAACCCACCTAGAAGGTTGAAACGGCAGTGGCCCCGCGACCTTTTGTAAATATATTGGAGTTCTAGCACTGGCTAGATTCTCCACTCAATGTGATGTATGTATGAGTGTGTGTATGTGTATATAGGTATAAGTGAATTCTTGACTTTATTGTATTGATTCATTATTGTGTATATATTTTATTGTAATTTTATGCCGTGTAAATATTGTATGAATGTAGTGTGTATGATATCTTTCAGCAGTACTATTGATGTCCAAATTGGGACAGATTGTAATTTTATTCAATAAAAATAAAAAAATAAAAAAAAAAAAAAAAACCGGCGTAACTAAGTATTTTTTACTCCCATTTAAAATCCCAAGGCCTCCTGCTAGATTTGAACCTACAACCTTTTCACAATTTATTCCCATAAAGCACCTTTAAATTTGTTTATTAGAAATAATTCACTATCTCTTCTTGTTAGTAGTAAAAAAAAAAATATAAATATGAAATATGGAAGACTTTGATGATTAATTGAAAAAGAAAAGAACTATCGTTTTCTGAATATAAGATTAGAAATATAGATGTATAATATACAGTTGGAAAACTAAAGATTTTAATAAAATGTAATCAAACATTTAAAGCTATAGGGTAATGAAGATTAAGAAAAATCGCATAAACTAAGCTAACTGTCGTAAATAATAATTTCGATTGGTATATTATTTAATATAAAATAATTGTTTGTTAATATCTAATAATTAAAATAATTTGAAAAAATCCAATAATAGTGTATTATATATAGTTCGGAATTATTATTTTAATTCCTAATATAAAAATTTATTTCTGAATTTTCTCAGTACATAATAAGTAATATTACTACAATAAAAGATGGCTCTAGCGAATTTCAGGTGGCTGTAATATTTTGTCTCATCATCTTATTTTATTATTATTTTTTTTTTTTTTATTTAAAAAATATTAAAATGAACACAATATATTTCAAAGGCTTTAAAATCATCTGAAAAAATTACAATGAATTAGATAAACGCCGTTATTGACGTCTATAATTCGAAAGAAAAAAAAATGATAAAGAAACGAACGAGAGATTAGAGCTGACGAGACAAATGTATTATTATGGCTTTATTAAAAGTCTGGTCATGATATCTCTTTATCCCGCTTTCAGTTGCTGGTGTTTACTGTAGATATCCTCCAGGCATGATTATAGGTTATAATTATAATACCTTTTTAATTAAAGGTGCTTAAAAAAGTATTTCTAATGGGATTACTTGTAGCTGGGTGGTTAGCATAACAGCTTCCTATGCCAAAGGTCACGGGTTCAAACCCGCAGGTTGTTCTAGGATTTTTTAATGGGAGTAAAAACTCCTTAGTTATGCCGTCCTTCGGAGAAGACGTTAAAAGGTGGTCCCGAGCCTGTACGATGTCAGGTACTCGTTAAAGATCCCTATCCTAATAAAACCTGGATAGGCAACATTTAGGTCTCCCACTGTAGCATCGTCCGGTTAGCCATAGTAGCATAAAGTGACGTTAAATAAATAAACAAACAGTATTTCTAACTCGAGTATTTTTAAATAATGGAAAATTAACCCTGCACCTCTACAACTCATAAATAATATTAGGTTCAGTACTTATGGATATTCTAAATCGCATTTTTTACCCCCAATATTCGGGTACCCAATTTATAGAGGCTATGTGTGCCCCAGGAGGGTCTCCATACCCCACAGGGTCGCTCCACGGCTAAAAGAATAGAGAAAAAAATTCATTATTAAACATTATGCTGCCCAGATACATTGATTGGTTGCTTCATTGTACACAGTTTACTAATCAATGTACATCAGATAATATTTAAATAGATTTTTTACTTCCGCTTACCTATGTATGAAATATATAGTAAGGGAAAGTATTGCGATCGTGAAAATTTTCCAATTCCATTTTTCAACAGAAATACACGTTTTAGGGTCCCCTGAGTCTAAATGACCAAGTCCCGAAAAAAGGTCTGTGTGTCTGTGTTTGTGTGGTCAGTCTAGCACTAAAACGAAAAGTCGTACGGAGCTGAAATTTCACATTTAAGACAAATATACACCCGAGATGTTACAGCAACTTTTGCATCAAAATCGGCCAACCAGAAGGTCCACTTTATGCCATGCATTATGCACTTTTCTAGGATTTTCTCAAAAACGGCTCAAGCGATTTTGATTAAACTCGCTATATTGATGTAAAATTTAATGAGCTTTAATATGATGTATGTTTCATCCTGATTGATAGTCTGACAGCGCTTAAATGTCGATAGTATAAATTTTCTACCTCTAAAGTATCTTCAATTTTGTAGATTCGAAAAAATTAACCATTTCATGATGTTGGCGTTTATAAAAAACACAAAAATACATCAGCTGGGTACATTTGACAATCAACTGAAAGAGAAAACAGCAAAAGTATTTTTAATGTAATTTTTTTTTTTTTTTTATTATTATTATTTTTTTTTTTATTTTTTTTTTTAGATATGAATTGTAATATACATTTATAACATACCGTTGGAAAGCTAAAGATTTTAGAAAAATCAATACAACAACACAATGTTCTAAAATGTAATAGAGAGCGATGATAAGTGGATAATATTAACTGATTGTTATCTATAACAATTTTATATTCTTAAATTATTCACTCTAAAACATATGTTTCCAACGAATCTAAACACCATTCTTTAAAATTTTTGAACTCTATTTGTTAGTTGTTAAATTGATTTAAACCACCAAGGTAAGTGAAAGTCGTGTGTTGCCCGCACCAGATTTTTTACTTTCATTTTATTCTATAACAACGGAAAATAGTTAACGATATTGTTATCTTGAATCAACATAAAAAGTACTGCAGAGGAAAAAAAAAGTAACATTCGTCACTTACGCCCTGTCATACTGTTAAATGATTACAAAACCAACTTGAAAGTAAAGCCCATTTAATTTCTCATTTGAAAATTTTTCAGAGCTGTTTATGAGAAAATCATTCTCTTACTATATTTTTCGGTTATAGCTAATTCAAAGTAAAATGATATACTAAATTAAAACGAAATGATTCTTACTTCATTCTTGTATGCTAAAGAAGCAACTGGTGTTAAGTGAAATAGTTTATGTTACAAGTAAAACTAACAAGATTTACTTACTACAGAATTAGGATGAATGGCATTCTAGGTCATTAATGACTTGCCTTTAGAACGGATAAAAGGGATTCAAGAAACAATAGTTTTTTTTTTTTCCCCCTCAGAACTCTTCCTGCTCCACGGTCTATATATTTCAAAAAAGAGAAAGAAAAAAGAAAAAGAGGAAGAGATAAACCAACAACAAAAAAACGAAATTTTCCTCAGGTTGGATAATTATCGGAACGATTTCCTGAGGCTACCCACGAAAAAGCAGTCTTCAAATTTTTTTTTTAAAATATTAAATCGTTCAACCGATACGGGTAGCAATAACCGAATTCTGAAATTCAAGAGAACCTCACAATCGCTAATTTAATTGGTAACGTAATATTTTGAGTAATTACCCTTCGTAAAACTAATCAATTGTCAATTATAAAGTAAAAATCGATTCCCGGTTAAAATTAATCCTTAAAATCTAGGTATCTCTAGGTACATGAAGCACAAAATTGTAAAAGAAAAAAAATACTTTTTCGAAAATTTATAGCTAAAACAGAGATATGTGAGATGTTTTAAAAACAATAAATATACAAGACATACAATTTTAATGATAAAAATCTGGTGCGGACATCACACGACTTTGACTTACCTCCGTTTTTAGAATCGATTAGAGAATTTTCAAATATGAGTGAAACCATTAAAGAATTAGTTAAGTGGCATTTATATAGAAACATGTGTTTTATTAGAAAATCTATTATATTATTATCTAAAATAGTCACTTAGTATTATCGGCTTTTCATCACTCTCTATTATCTTTTAAAAGCTTGTGTATGAGATAATATTTTTTCTAAAATCTTTAGCTTTCCAATGGTATATTATACATGTATATTACTGTTCTTAAGTTAAAAAACAAAAAATTGCATTAAAAAGATATTTGTTTCAGTTTTTTCCTTTAGTTGGGTATCGATTCATTCAATTTATATATTTTCCTGTTTTTCATCAGTGGTAACAAGATAATATAGTTATTTTTATAGAATCAACAAAATTAAAGGTTGTTTAGGGGAAGAAAATTTAAAATATCGGCATTTAAGCCCTGTCAGACTATTTTATCACAATGAAACCTACATGACGTTTAAGCCTATTAAATTTTACATCGATATAGCGAGTTTAATCAAAATCGTCGGAACCGTTTTCGAGAAAATCGAAAAAAGGTGTATAATGCATGGTATAAAGTGGCACTTCTGGTAAGCTCATTTTGATGAAAAAGGTTTTGTAACGTCTCGGGTGTATATTTGTCTTAAATATGAAATTTCAGTTTCATGGGGCTTTTCGTTTTCGCCCGGGAGTTAACACACACGAACAAACACACACACACAGTTATTTCCTGTAGAAAATTGATGGGTTTAGCACAATAGCACAAATAGCATGCTATAGCAAACGTAGTGAGTACCCCTATAATAATAAATTCATACTCTTCGACTGTAGTAAGTAATTTTAACATAGACAAATCAAAGTTATTTTAGATAACTGGCGGAATAATGGGGATAAAACCCAGCTGATGTGTAAAAAGCATTTAATTGTTTTACTTTTGATTTATACATCATAATGAGTATGACTTATACAGGGTGTCTAGCAAATCAGCTAAAAGAGATTCCCTGACTTTTCTATATAGTAAGAAGTCTTTTACCTGGACAAAACAAAGAATAATTATAATTAATATGGTAATTAATTAATAATTATACCAGTAATAATTCTACCCGACACCAGTTGAAATTGTAGTTGTTTAAGTTGACTTAACCAATGAGTTATGATGAACTTGGATACTGCTGTTAGTAATAATCAATATTTACAAATCTGACTACAAATTTATTTACAATCAATATATCTCCATAAACTTTAAGAGCTTTTCTTTAATGTTTGAATCTCTGCAGCCATATCTTCAGCTTTCTGAAAGCTTCTTAGAGCAATTATGCTTTTTTTGCCACCAATTCCTTCATCTGAAGGTTGAATTTTCTCTCCTCCACAGCCCTTCTGTCCTTTTATGATGTTAAATATTAAACTCGCTTAATGATATTGGAACACCAAAACAAGTAGGCATATTGGAACTTTTGTATGAGTGAAGAAAAAATGATATTTTTTAGGGACCATTTTCCCTGACCAAAGAACAAATTTCCTAGCTTTTCCCTGACTTTTTTATATGTTTTTAAAATTCTTGACTTTTCCCGGTTTTCCCAATTTTCTCTGTTGTTAGACACCCTGCTTATAAAAAATACTTAGATTCGTTTTAACATAAAGTGTAAAAATCAACTGGAGTAACAAGGTAATTAACACCTGTTCTAAAAAATGTTAGACCTCCTCCTCCAATCAATCAACATAATCTTTCATTGTCAAGTTCAATCTGCATACAATACCTTTCCAGATTACGAGTAAAAAATTAAAATATCCAACATAAGTGTATTTATCAGCCAACGATCGACAAGGCTAACAAATATTAAAAACATGGTAAAAAAAACAAACAATAGGCTGTAAACTGGAATGCTTAAAGGGCGTGTAAACAGCAATGTTTATACATCATGTTCACATACTCCATGAATAATACATAAGAAAAACATGCGAGTGTATAAGTAATGTAAATAAGATCATCACAACGCTTTTCCAATTATAAAACAGGAAAAAACAAAAATATCAACAGTAATATTGAATTAAAATGTATGAAATTTCTTTTTTTCCTTGGTTTAAGGAAACATAGATCATGTCATTGAAAAATTAACAGTAAATCCTTTTTTCTTTCCACTTACTTTTGTATGAAATATATAGATAAAAAAGGTTATTTACATATTTAAAATATACAATAATTTTCTAATTATATTTTTAAATGATTTTGGCGATCCTTAAAATAAAAAATTTAGGATTTTTCTTCTAAACACTGATTAAACAGGTGTTTGAAGGTAGTAGTGACAGTAGAAAAAATATACTCAAAACAAATAATAATACAAAAAATTATTAAAAATAAAATGAACAGATAAAATAATAATTATAAAATATAATGATAATAATAATAATTAAGAAAATGAATAAATTAAGTGGGAGAAAAATAAATACATAAGTAAATAAATATAATGAATGAGATAAAATAATAATAATTTAGTAATTGTATGAATAAACCAAATTAATAATAAAATATTGAACATACTAAGAATAAAAAAGAAATAAATTTACTTATATGCCTACAATATTATCAAGTTATAATTTAATTATAAACTGTTACATATGGTATAATAATTATTAACATAACCATCAGTGTTAAGTACTTTTGTATACGTGACGTTTAAAAGAGCGTTTATTGTATTGGGTTGTGTCACATGAAATGTCCGTTTTCAAGGTAAAGGAATTTTATTAAAAATACGATATGAAAAAAAGATAATTTTATTCGAACTATTTACCTTCTTTTTCTACACACTTTTCCTAACGTGACACCAACTTTTTTATCCCTGAACTGAAAAACTCTGAGCTTTGAAGTGAAACAAAATCTGAAAACGCACTTTTGAAACATGCCGCTCAGTGAGATCATGAGGTACCCATGTATCGATCTTTTTTACTTTCCCAATACACTTTCAATGTCTGGAAACGGTAGATGCATTTGCATTTAGTTGTGCTGAGAGTCCTTTAACTGTTTGGTGGAGGTTTCCTTCAACTGTATGTTTGAGGACATTGTTGTCTATTACGGAAGGAGATCTTCCTCGGGGCAAGTTTTGCAAGTCGGTATCCCCAGCTGAAAACTTAGCAAACCAACGGCGAATGGTCCGTTCATTAACACTCCCTTCCCCAAACGCCTTACACATATTTCTAGCGGCCTCAGCTGCTGAATGGCCGAGTTTAAACTCATACAAAAATATTACTCGAAAATCGCGTGTTTCCATGTTCATATTTGGAGGTATACTAAAAAGTGGATAATTGATTGGGAAGCTAATGTTTATAATACAAGGTTAGAGGATTAGTAACTGTTTACTTTAAATATGTTAACATTCGGAAGAAAACAACAGAGACCTGCAAAATCCTCTATGTATTTCAGAAACTATAAAAACGGACATTTCATGTGAAACAACCCAGTATATATTCCATATATAGTAAAGTGAAAGTAACAAATAACAGCCATACTGTTATTTTTTTTTTTTTTTTTGTTTCACCTTGTTCTAGCTAGAGCTAGTACAATAAGACTAGTTACAGAGGGCACGTGCTAACTCAATGGAATGGAAGCGGCTTGAGTTGAGTGTGATTCGATTGAGGGTGATTGCTCTTGGCTTGCGCTGTCACCAATTGCTCTATTAGATAGATGAGGGGAGGGGGTATCAGCAAAACAACCGATTGTTTTAACATCTCATACATCTGAGCTCAATAAAGAGTATTAATGACCTACTAATAATAACGAAGTAAATTAAAAAAAAATCATTTCTAAATATTCTAAAACATGCCCAACTTATTAAAACCCATTACAACTACTCCTGTCTTTAATATTCCTTATCTGATATTTATCTACTTCCTATATTTTCCTTTGTTTTTTTATGACAGAAAATGTTCATTAAACAACTGAAAACAACTTTTTGAAATGCTATAATTGTTTGGTACTGCTAGGCGAACTGTTAAATTAAACACAAATACCATAATGAAAAGCAGTAAAGAGATTGGGCTGGAAATAAATACAGATAGGACGAAATATATGATTAATAATGGAAATAGTGAAGATCTTGGTGATATAGGTTCTGAAAACTTGGTACTAAAAGAGATGAGGCCACTGGGAAATTTCCATGGTTGTACAAAGCGGAATTACGGAGCATGAACAATGTAAATACAATTGAGCTGATAGCATCGCGGGGACTTAAATGGACGTTTAAATTCGTAATGCTCAGTAAAGAATAAGTTTCGAAGAAGTTAGTATGCGCTGAACGGAATGGTAGGCGCCAGAGAGGTAGGCCGAGGCATCGCACAGTGGAAAATATGACCGATTTAGGTGGACAAAATGCTGAAACTTGTCCATATTTAACTTTTGGGGTTCCATATTATGGGAAAAATATAAGAAAAAATTATAAAAACTAATTAATTTTTAGACACGATTGGTACGATTAAATTATAGATTGTAAAAATTTTGATTCGGAGTGTTATGTCTGGAAAAAATTATGTATCACCCAAAACGCAAAAAATCGCTAAAATTCTTTGCAATATTTAAAGACTAGAAGGATTAATTAAACAAATCCTTAGAGTAACTTGGGGATTATATAGTTTTTCGTTATTGAATAGGGGCATACATTTACTAATTGGTAACTTAACTCTGCAGGTAGATTGCAATGTATATTCAATAACGAGATTGGAAATATAATGTATTACCTGTGAGAGAAATATCCATTGTTAAATATAAGCAAAAAATATTTTGCGCTAAACAAAGTCGCTAAACTTAACATTGATTATCATACAGTTAAAAGAAAATTTACTTAGGATCAAAATGACGTATAATAAATGGCTGACACTCCATAAACTGAACGACCGAAACAGAGTTTTGTAACAAAAAAAGTTCGTCTGTACTAATCCCTCATAATTCAACATTTAATTACTTAACCTGCTACACCAATCCTTATTTAGCCAGGTTGCAAGTGGGCCCTTGGTCCAGGGTAATGGATCTTGGAGCATATATGACAAGATGGAACATGGAATATGACTGGTCTTCAAGTGCTACCACAGTTTCAAAGCAATACTCGTGTTAGAACACTTATTAACCTCGATAGATTCTAATCAATAGTATTTCAATCTACGAGCTGTATTTGAGTGTGTCTAACGAAAGTGATCAAAGACATGATATCGAAATAGACTTGAAAATGTAACGTTACTTTAAAAATATTATTGAATACAATAAATATCATTATTCAAAGTCAACAAGAAATGGTTAGATAAGATAAATCTTCTAACAAAAAAAAAAGGGGGGAATAAGAAAAAGAAGAAATGAGAAGAGAGACGCAAAACTTGCCGACGAATGAGTTCCTTTGTCCTAACAGCAATACTTTCTCACTTTTCTTCCCACTCGGCCAATTTTTTTTCCCTTTAGATCTGAAGTTCCGGTAGGGTGAACAGTCTAAGTAACAATCAGGGATTTCTTAGACTTGTAGTTTTGAATGGTACGTTTTCGTTACTGACAGAATAATACATTACATTAAGAAGTAAATTTAGCATTAAGAAAAAAAAGAAGACAAGAAAGTAATTAATGGAAAAATATTAAAAGGTTGGACATACTTCGAACTTTCACTTTTTTTATAACTAAAAAAAAAAAAAAATAAATAAAAAATCTGTACTGCTACAACCCATGAAGGGTCTTGGGCTCAGTACATATAGATATTCGCACTGTTTCTAGGCCAACGGCCCTGCAATGAGGTGATAAGGCATTAATCACGCTCAGCTGCCAGGTTTTTCCCCAATTTTTGGGGTATCCACTTTATAGAGAGGCTAGGTCTGCCTCTGGAGGGTCTCAATACCCAAGGGTCGCTCCCGACTGAGTTAACAGAATAAATTATATACTGCCACAGCCGGGATTCGAACCTAGGGCCCGGAGAACAGTAGACTAGTGATCTATCCACTAGACCACGGCGCTTAGAAAAAAAAAAGACCATATTAAAAAAGGGTTATTTGGAAACACAATATTCTCGCTGAGAGTCAACCGCACCCGATAACGGTCTGCGGTACTTCAATCTGTTGACCGGGACCCACATATTTTTTCCCTCGCCTTTTTCAATTGGATCATTCTCCTGGAGTTGAATAAATATTGTTGAACAAGTTGATACTGTTAGTATCCTGTAATATATATGATGGAGATATAGGTAATGTGAAGCGATTGTTACTCGGTAAGGCGAGGTTAAATAGTTGGATTAGATTTAGAAATCTTATTTAATCCAGTGTGGTGGATGTTGTCTCGTCTGCATTGGGGAATCGAAATACTGGAAGGAATAAGTCCGGGTGGCGGTCAGTAAATGAAATAGTTGAAACTAGTTAGTTGTTCCATTTACTGACCGCCATCCGGGCTAATTCCAGTAATTCTCAACGGCCAACTAATTATATCCACAATGAGAATCGAAATAAATTCCAGAAAATCTCACCAAATAACCTTTACCCTTTGTCGTAAACCTTTGACATCCTGCCCTACAGTATCCGGTAATAATATTCCTCCTGTCCCGGTTGAAAAGATTCGCTATCTAGGACTCCTACTTGACAAACGTCTAACATGGAATCCGAACACAAGCCTTAAAATATAAGAAACTTCCCGTCGCATTCGCTTACTTCAACACTTACTGGACAGACGCTCTAACCTCCCACTTATCTACATAACGCTCATCTATATCACCATGATAAGGCCTATCTGGACTTACGGAGTTGAGCTTTGGTGCTCTACTAAACCATCAAATTCTTCTCGTATTTAATCCTTACAATCCAAAATCCTTCGAAAAATCCTCAATGCTCCTTACTTGGTCACGAATAAACTTGTCCATTAAGACCTTAATATCCCACATGTTGTTGATTTGACCCGAACTAGGTATCAATACTTCCATGACAAACTCCAGTCCCACTTATTTCAATACTTGCTTCCTCTTCCATTCCTGATAATCCTCCGAGGGGTCTGAATAGAAGATGGTCTCACGAACTTCTAGTGTAGTTACTGAATTGCTGCCAATGGGCAGTTTCTATTCATGCATTTTATCTCATAGCTCATTTGCTTGATGTATTAACAAATAAAGTTGTAAATATCAATAAATAAATAAATAAAAATATTGAATTTATTATTTATCAAGTTTTATTCCATAACAAATTTATAAAGCATGTAGATCAAACTTACCTTATGTTTGTTTCAAACAAGCCTTTCAGACAATCTAAAAAAAAAAAGAAAAAAAGTCTATTAAAAGAGTGAACGATCGTAGCCAGTTGCAATTACATTAAAGATTAAATGGATAAGATAAATAATCTGAGTCAAGATTGCAAAGAGACATTTTTTACTCGACTATCTACTAAACATAAATTATAAATTTAGTGAGAATGTCTCCTCAAAGGAAGAAGTATTTTTATCAAAGAGTTAACGATCTATATAGAAAAAGCCTGAAGAAATTCATCTGTCGAAATAGGAAAAAAAAAGTCAATCTTTAATGTAAAATATTTGTAATGGAGTTCTAACACAGGAAAGTTCTCTCAAATGCGGCGCTTAGTGGCTAAGGCGCCTTCACAGAGCTTCCATTGGCTCACTTTTTTTTTTATGTTTATGTAATTTGACTTTACCTTTGTTTTTCTGTAAATACTGTATGAATGTGGTATTGTAGCATCATTATTATTGTTCATATTAAAACCATTTATAATATATCTCAATAAAAATAATTTAAAAAATCAATTATCAAGTGCTAAATCGATTATATATCGATAATAAATTATTAAATAATGATTATTATTATGAGCATACAGCAAGCATAAGTATTTGAAAATTGGATGCTATATAAACGTGTCATCGCCGAAACGCATTTCCGTTGCATTGACGTCATCCAATTACCCCGTGGTCGCGCCTAAAAAAGTTTTATTTTACAAAATACGATAACAGATTGCGTTTGTAGAATGACTGGGCATGTTTCCACCCTTTTCCAAGGCCTTAAATGTTTTTCTTTTTCTCCATCAGTTTTCTCTTTAATGATTTGACTTTTTATTTTATTTGTTTTGTTTTTTTCAATTGCGAGGCTGGCGGAGCAGGTTGTGTCCCCAAGGCAGCAGGGACCTTGGGTGGTCCTCTTGACCATAACCATCTTGAGCCATCCGGAAAAAAGTCGGCTCTCCAATCATCAAAGATCGCTGTCACAAACGCGGGAATCAACAGGAAGAATACTGGAGAGTGAGTGGGGGAGAGGGTGATAAACAGACCAAGTACTATCAATTATTGTCACATATACAAAAAAAATGAAATAGAGCCAAAAATTTTATTAGCAAAATATGGGATCATTTTGCTGATAAAATTTCAGAAACTTCAGAACTTTCTCCAAAAAACAAATTGATTCTTTACAAGACTGCCATCCGTCCAATACAGACCTACTCTGCCCTAGTCTGGAGTTACACATGCGAATCGAACTACCATAAAATGGAGGTGGTTCAAAACACACTAAAAGTAAGGCAGGCCCTAGAGACAAATATTATACAATAAAATATATTCTCCACTAATTTTCTGACGGGGGAAATGTCCTCAATTTTTTTATTCGAGCAACACCAAACAAGTTAGAGCGTGTTGAACTGAGGGTGAAAAAGTTTGCAATGAAAGTTACATACTCCCAGCCAAAAAAAATATACATGTCAATATTCGTAAGAAGGAGGAGAAAATGAAATTTAATATCGCAGAAAAAGACTGCATGGAATAGGATTGACAAAGCAAAGTTCAAAGCAGTTAAAAAGGATGAAGTTTTGGGAAAAAGAGGAAGCAACGTTATGTTTCAAGTGGTCAACTCACTATTCAATTTGGTGCTAACTTTTTTTTTTTTTTATTCGTATATATTACAATTTGTCATAATAGACAATAATAATAGTGCTACAGGATCTCATTCATACAATATTCACAATATAAACAAAAGGAAAGTCAAATTACATAAAATAAAATCAAAATAAATAAACGTATACAATAACAAAATTTATAGACAAAATAAATACAAATAAATGAAGTTAACAAATAAATAAACAAAACAAGTCACATTCATACCTATGTTTTTAATTTGGTAGAGACGGAAATAAAAAAATTACTAAAATTAGATGTATTATGTTTTAGTGAAACGTGGCTCATAAATGATTATTTTTCTCCCCCTAAAATTTCAAAAGATTATGACTGTTTTTCTTCAAAGGCTCTCTCTATAAGTGCATAAAAAGTGCAGGGCTTCAGGATTTATGATTTTAGTCAAAAAAGTTTTTTTTTATAATGTGAGTATTTTAATTTCTAAAGATTATAGACTAGTAGCTCAAGTTCGCTTAGCTAATAAGAAATGCTCCATAATTTATCTAAATAGAAGTAAAATTAAATTTGAATCCAATTCCTCCTGCAGGTTCTGTACTTTGAATAAACCCGATAATTTATTCCATAGTATTATAATTTGCCCGTCTTACATGCAAATAAGAGAAAAATATTTAAAGAAATATATATCACACTTTGCCGATGAGGAACAACAGTTAATTCATTTATTAAGTTTCTCAGAGCCGGATGACAAGAATAAATTGAATGATTTTTTTTTAATTTTTTACCCGGTTTAATGAATATCAGAAATCATTTGTTAACTGAATATTAACTTATATCACATGAATGTGTTAGTATATATATTTCAGTTGTATACCATAATCAATGATTAACCAGAAGTTAAGCTGATTTGATATGACATTACTAAGATGTTTTTATTTTCATTGTAAATTGTATACATTTTTTAGTTTGTAATTATTATTAGTATTCAGATATTTTCTTTTTTGTATATATATATATATATATATATATATATATATATATATATATATATATATATTATATATATATATATATATGTTGTACTTTTAGTAATTGAAGTGTTAGTAGGCCAACTCCCTCTGTATTTCAACTTGAATAAAACAGATGTACAATAAATAAATAAATAAATGTTTCAAGTGGTCCTAGAATGCCTGTTGTCGGTACTAAATAAAACAAGCTGCGTTTTTTATTATTTGTTTCTAATTATTAGAAAAAATATAAACTTTAAACATTCTTCGCAGACACCTGGCAAATTCAAGGAGATTCCTTTTTCAAAAAGTTTAAAAATAATAATTAGCGGATCCACAAAGATGTTAGGATCAGAATTTGACACTTCCTTTAACAATAGCAATATTTCTTTAAGCACTACCTTCACCCATTGCATCATCACACTTTTCTGAAAGGGATCGTAAGGATTGTTGTAAGACGACGCCTAGGAGGAGAAAACGGTTTGTTACCCGAGGCAGGCGCAAACAAATCAGAAATTTTACAGTTCTGGAACATGACAAGCGTGCTTAGTGGTGTATAATTTCTTAAATACGTTAAGTGGCTAGTTTGAAGATAACGGACCGAAATGGTATAAATTATGCGAGTTTTATAATTACGAAACCGATCAGTCATATCCCTTGATGGCACGTTAAGTTAGTTGCTGGGTCTTTTTTGTTTTACCCACATCAGTTACGTTTTAGATTAACGACAGGTGTTTCTAGGGTATATAAATTGTATGCATGAAGGAGGTTAACTACCTAATAACTCCTAGGAAACGTTAAACTTGTCTTTGTTAATAATCCTACAATTTAGTCCCGTTCTTAAAGCAGAAGTAATAGCATTAATTTCAGATGTATGGAATATATTATAAAACACGGAAATGTAGAAGAGTACACTTCATGAAGCTTTTATAGAAAAAGAAGGCGTACAATAACAATAACGGACTAGACGAATATGCTGTAAGAAGTGTGTGCAGTGACATTTTAATTAAACCGATGGTAATTGAAGGTGAAGAAATTGATGAAAGTTTTTAGTACGAAAGTATTTTGTACGCTCAGAAACTAAGATTAAAAGACCAGACAAATGACAATTGTAATGTACCTTTTTTGTTATTTTTAGGGGACTACTCGTCCCAGAATAAAGTTTATTTTCATTCATTCATATTGGCCCCCTAAATTGTCGTAATAATTTTAGCATAAACAAACAAATTGTTTATATATTATATAAGTATAACGCATATTTTGTTAACCGTATGACAACTAGTACACTATTACGACTGAAAGGATTATAGTTAAGTTTATTTTTTCGGTGTTTATTATAAATCTGTGTGGTGTGTGTATATATATATATATATATATATAATTTTAATTAGTTTTTTATGTTAAGTATATTAGTTAATATGAAGTGAAATTTGATTTATAACGGTTAGAATAATTTGTTTTATATTGATGTTTTTATTTTCTGTTTTTTATTATGCTGCTCTCATGAGTTATATCATATCTAATATTGCATCAATGATTTATAAACTGACAATAACTAACATTAAATGGGCCAGACTCCATGGCTACGTTCTTTTATAAGCCAATAAATAAATTAAAAAAAAAATATTGACCCCCTAAACGAAATACTTCAACGTATTTTAGACTCAAACTATCACTTTTTTTACATTTTGGAGCACGTTAAATACATTATTATAAACATTGTTCTTCACAGATATTAACTTAATAAAAGATAAATCACTCTTTTAGAAATAAGTAACTGGTTTGGGAAAAGTAATGTAACATTTTTTTAATTTTCCCGCTCTGTTTCCGTTCGCCCGGTTTCTTGAAGTTTTAACTTAATCCAATATAAGTGAACGTACAGTGTCGCTGCCTATGATGAGTACCGATGAGATATAGAGACCCTCCAACTTTTAGCCATTCCCGTAGGAAGCCTCTCCCCGAATACATGGATGGAAGAACAGTGCCGAAAAACCAGGAGCAGTATGAGACCATTCTTATTTAATTGTTTTCGTATATTATTTATACCCATTCGGAGGCAGCGTTAATTTTTCTTTGAAGATTAATCGATATCATTTTCTTGTTTTGATTTTAAAACTAATTATTTTTATTACTTTTAGTTGGTGTTATGATAGAATTTTCTACCGTATAACGTATCTCTTGTACGCCGCTTACTAAAGAAAATTAAGTATAGTACTTTAATAATTTTTATTTATAGTGAAGGACCTAGACCCTAAACCACGAAACCATGTCACAGTAAAAAAGACCCTGTTTGATTTCCCGGGCTTGATGTTAGGAAAGGTGGATTCGCCTTCAAGCCGCGAGTTGCAGGCAAGAAGGCTGGAAGCTGATTAAGTGATACAGTTACTCCGGAGCGTTCCCTGTACCGCCATTGGCCCAGATTTGGGCTTTCTCTCAAAGCATAAGAACAATAGCGGTTGGACAATTTGTCGGGTCTAGTGAGCCGTAGCTGTAAACATTACGGGATCATCTAAGCCGCTCAGCTTCCTTTCTGCCTTTCCTAGTGGTCATACCTTGTCCTTAATTGAATAATTAGCTGCTAATAGAATCATTCGTCATAGTAGGCTGCGCAATGATCCTCAAAATTAAAAAAAGATGTACCAAAAACCTCAAGGACCGAAAAGTATTCTTTTGAGTATCATCTGAAATACCCAAAATGTATTTCCGAAACTTTCGAATAGGTAATCCCTAAGGCAGATATGATTAGGTTCTGATCCTAAGGATCATAGTTGATAGCTTATTGTTTCACAGCTAATGGACCCTTCTCAGGCTAATGATAATTATCCAGGGCACCGATCATTTATTCGTCTCGAGAAGAGAGGAGCAATCGAGCTCGACGCAGCAAGAGATGATTCAAATCAACTACTCACAGCTAAAAACGACAGATAAAGATTATAACATGTTATTCAACAAGCGTTATAGCGTTACGTATCTCCATGAAATCACGATTTTCGGGTTGACATTACTGGATATCCTATAATTCACCAACAAAACGAGATAGAGTAGCATTGTAATCAAGTAACAAGTGAAAAACAATCATGTACTCGAAATCGTCGCTTTTTCACACATATCATGTTTTGGACATCGGGGAACAAATGAGGTGTCGTGCCAATGCCTGTTGTCAAGCCATAACTATCGCAAATCCGACCATATCAATAACGAGTATCATTTAAATGTTATCGAATTCCATCTTCTAATGATGCTTCAAGCATTATTTATACAACTTTTAGGTTGTAAATGTCCATACACCAACATGCTAACTAAAAAGATATTTTTTTATTCATTAATTGATATTTACAACTGCATAGGAAAAAAGTAAATGTGAAAAAAGTAACAATTGGTTTGATAAACACTTGTGCAGATGCTACCCAATGGTGGCACTTCAATGTTTATGTCATTAGCAGGTCTCGAATCCACCGTTTCTTCAAGCGCCTCCGAGGATTATCAGGAATATAAGGAGATGAGACGTTACGGACAAGCGGGTATGAGTGGGCTGGTAGTTTGGAATTAAACGAGGTATATCTAGTTCTGGCTAAGTCTGCAATTAACGGAATATTCAGGTCTTTATGGATAGTTTTATTAGTGACAAAATAAGGATCTTTCGGAGGATTTTGGATTGCAAGGATTGGATGCGGGAGGAATTTTATGGCTTGGTGGACCTAAAAAGATAAAAATAATAATGATTCTATTTATTCCATTCTTTCTATACAATTTTTTATTTCCTTTTTCAAATTATTTATTTATTTTATTTAAACAAACTTACAAAAGTTCACAGATGGCAGTTACCAATAAGAAAGGATTTCTGTTTTCAATCAAACAGAACAACATTTATTTTTTGTTTTTCAATTTTTCACTTACCTACATCTTCTCTCTCTCTCTCTCTCTCTCTCTCTCTCTCTTATATATATATATATATATATATATATATATATATATATATATATATATATATATATATATATATATATAAAATGATAACGCGATTTTGGTTTCCTCAAACTCCTAAACCACAAGACGGATTTAACCATCATTTAGGACATTCATTTCTAAAGTTTTATAAGTAAAATACATTCTAATTTAGCATTTCTTTAAAAAGGAAAAATACATTTTTTGTAACCAAGTCATAAAAAAAAATATTCTTAAAACAAATGTTATTACATAGACATATATTTTAGTTAGTTCATATGCGATAGAATAAATCGCACAAGTTAATATAAATTTGTTGTAAGCCCATAAACCTATAAACATACGTTATTGGTAAAGATGAAGGTTGTTAGTTAAATGTACAAGATCGTACAAGTTACAGTGGGTTGAAGAAGTTGTGAAGTTGAACGAATTTTATGACCGACTAAAGAAGAAAACAGTAAAAACTATTTGTTTATGTAATTTTTGTTATTTTTTTTATAATAAGAACAGTAATATAGACATATAATTGGAAAGAGAAAGAGTTTAGAAAAAATATTATCTTACTTATACACAAAGTTGTACCATGTAAAGTGATTAATAGGGCTTAAACATATTATATTGATTATTATACCTAACAATTTAGTATAGTAATATTATTTACTCTAAATCATATTTTTCCAATGAAACTGAATAAACTTATTATTTGAATTAACTTACAACTTTTTTCTACTTTAAGTTTGTTTAATAGTTCTTAAATCGATTTTAACAGTTGAGGTAGGTGAAAGTCGCGTGTTGCCCGAACCATATTTTTGATAATAAGAACAGTAATATATACATAATATACCGTTAGAAAGCTAATGATTTTAGAAAAAATATTATCTCATACACAAAGTATTAAAAAGTAATGGATAGTGACGAAAAGAAGATAAAGCTAAGTAATTGTTGTAGATAATAAAATAATAGATTATTTAATGAAACAAATACTTCTATCGAAACTCAACGTAATTAGCTTTTTTGCATCTCTAAAAGTTCTTCAAGATTTTAGCAAAGGAGATAAGTGAAAGACGTGTGTTGAGAGCACCAGCTTTTCCTATGAGTCACGATTTCCAATATCGGAAGAGAAAAAACATTGATTGAGAAAAATTTATTTATTATCATTTATAAATCACCTAATGACTCAGGCTCCGAAGATCTTGTTTATTTTCGGGCGACAGAAAGGCAGATGAGGCGATGCTTATCAGAGAAGTTAGTCACGTATGAATCATGAGAGACGATAGGATGGCTGATGGTGGTTCGACTAGGGATCTCTTCTGTCAAACGGTCCTCCGGCAGTGGTAGGGAGCGTCTCACGATGGATTCGTCACCGCAGGAAATCTCTGTAATACATTGCAGCGATCTAGTGGAACGATCAGATATGGGCGATGTGGTCTGGAGATTTCCGGGAGTGGGGAGGAAGGAAAGAGAGCGCTTAATTTTATACGTATAACTCACACTCACAAACTGACACACACACACACACACATATATATGTATTCCCTTCCTTGAACACTACCTCCATCCGCAAATCCCTATGAGTTTGCATTTCGCTGCGTCGTTTGCGCGTGTCGTTGGAAAAACAAAATAATAACATGAAACATCCAAAACAGATATAAGAATATACTTTTGCTTTCACTTACCTATACATGAATTATACAGTAAGGGAAAGTATTGCGATCGTGAAAATTTTTGAATTCCACTTCTCAACGGAAATACACGTTTTAGGGTCCCCTGAGTCGAAATAACCAAGTCCCGCAAAAAGTTCTGTGTGTGTGGGGTAACTCCCGCGCGTAAACATAAAGTCGTATTGAACTAAAATTTCATATTAAATACAATTATACGCCCGAGATATTACAGACATTTTTTTACTTTTTCATCAAAATCAGCTTAACAGAAGAGCCACTTTATACCATGAATTTTGCACTTTTTTACGATTTTCTTGATTTTGATTAAACTCGTTTTATCGATTTAAAATTTAATGGGCTTTAAAATCTTGTAGGTTTCATTCTGATTGAAATCGTCTGACCGGCCTTAAATGCCGATATTTTCTTCCTCTAAAGTACTTTTAGTTTTGAAGATTCTATAAAAATAACCATATTATCTTGTTAGCATTGATAAATAACAGCTAAATATGCAAGTTGATCGAAATTGGAAAACAACTAAAGGAGAAAACTGAAAAAATATTTTTTTAATGCGATTTTTGTTTTTGAAAATAAGAACAGTAATAGACATGTATGATATACCGTTGGAAAGCTAAAGATTTTAGAAAAAATATTATATCATACACAAGCTTTTAGAAGTTAATAGAGAGTGATGAAAAGCCGATAAAACGAAGTGATTATTTTTAATAATAATATAATAGATTTTTAAATAAATCACATGTTTCTATAGAAATTCCATTTAATTAATTCTTTAATGGTTTCACTCATTAATATCTCTTACTGTACTTTAATCGATTTTAACAACGGAGGTAAGTGAAAGTCGTGTGTTGCCCGCACCAGATTTTTTTAATTTTTAAAGTCATCTAAAAAGTGCATGAAATCTAATATCCTAATCCATGCTATTGCGAAATCTGAGAAATATCGCAGCAAAGGGAAGGAGGTATAGGAGAAGGTGGTGGCTGTTCAGTCTCGACGTAAACAGAGCGATTAACAAGTTGGTATCTAAACTTTAGGCCGAAACGTAGGCACACGTTAAAATAAGTTTTTATATTACCTTTATTGAGAGCACTAAATCTTTCAAATCTTGCGCGGTATACAATAATGGAGCCAAAAGAAGAACTGATATTGAGAATAGTATCAAATGATTAAATAATAACACTGATACGAAACTCAAACTTGATATTATTCGATGACTTAGTCAGCATAACTAATGTTATTGCCCTTCATATAGTCTGAAATATGTAATAAATATGAAATTTATTTATTATGTACTTAAAATACATGTACCCTAGCGTTACTTCAAGAGGAATTAGTTTCCCACTTACATCCATCAGAAATGGTTTTTCTATTCATAACATTATTTAGGTACCCAATGCGCAAACGAGAATGGATGAGGGTAAGGTAATACCTTTCTAATCCAAGGTATAAGATCATTTCCCCAAACATGATGAGATCACCACCACGCTCCAGTTAACAAATTTGTCTTCCGATTTGGTGAAAGGCGATTGGTTCAACTGATACGTTTGTAGGAGATGTGTGACTCAAAAGGCAGCTAATTTGAAGATTTCAATCCTTAAAAATTAGAAAATAAAGCATTACTTTTTATGAGACTTTCTAGGATTGTGTGGGTAAGTACAGGCATAGGATCATGCCAATTCCATACGCTACATAACGCCTGAACTTCTAAAGTACCTTACATTTAATCTAATATAAATGAAAGTAGAACATTCTCTTCTTAAACAAAAAAGAATTTATTACAACAATTGCATTTTCTAAAAAAAAAAAATTAAATTTATTATCTTGGAACCCTCATACAAGACTGAACCAATAAGAAATGCACGACGTTTTCAACTACTTCAACACTTACTAGACAACGTTCTAATCTTCCACTTTACTACAAAAGACTCATCTACTTAACTATGATAAGGCCGATATGGACTTACGGAGTAGAGCTTTGGGGCTATCCTAAACCACCGAATTCTTCCCGTATCTAATCCCTAAAATTCAAAATCCCCAATGCTTCTAACTTTGTCACGAATAAACTCATCCATAAAGACTTTAATGTTCCGCATGTTGCTGATTTGGCCCGATCTACATACCATTCCTTTCATGACAAACTCCATTCCCACCCTAATCCTATAGTTTAAATCCTTTCTTTCTCTTAAATTCCTGACAATCCTCCGAGGCGTCTGAAAAGGAGATGGTCCCGAAACGTTCAAGTTTAGAAAATTTTTAGATTGCATCCATTGGGAAGCTTCTCTACATGTGTTTCATACCTTTTTATATTTCAATCAAATTTACTAGTTGTATTGGGTTGTTTCACATGAAATGTCCGTTTTTATAGTTTCTGAAATACATAAAGGATTTTGCAGGTTTTCTTCCGAATGTTTACATATTTAAAGTAAATTGTTACTAATCCTCTACCTTTGTATTATAAAAAGTATAGCTTCCCAATTAATTACCCACTTTTTAGTATACCTCCAAATATGAACATGGAAACACGCGATTTCAAAACATACCGTGCAAAAATTGAAAGAACTGGGCTACAAAGTTCTTCCGCACCCAACATATTCTCCCGACTTGTCTCCAACAGATACCACCTGTTCAAGAATTTACACAACTTCGTGAAAGAAAAACTTTTTGAAAATGATGATCAAGTGAAAAGTGCTTTTTCAGATTTTGTTTCACTTCAAAGCTCAGAGTTTTTCAGTTCGGGGATAAAAAGGTTGGTGTCACTTTGGGAAAAATGTGTAGAAAAAGAAGGTAAATACTTCGAATAAAATTATCTTGTTTTCATATCGTATTTTTAATAAAAATCCTTTACCTTGAAAACGGACATTTCATGTGACACAACCCATGTATTTTATAGAGTTGTAAACTCCAATAAATAAATAAAATAAAATTATTATCAAACTTTTCGGAGCTATTTCTTCATTTTCACAATGTTGATAAAAACTTCCATGTTTATACCAATATAGGTAATTTATTTTAGCACAGTTTCTTATTTTATTTTTTTATTTTAATACGTTGAAAATTAAACTAACTATTGAAATTATTATCATTATCCAGAATAAATAAAAAATGTGACATCACCATTTTTCTATTTCATTCTATTCTAGGAAAATGTAGTAATTTACTAATGTAGTAATATGTAAAGTGAAATGGATGCAGCGCATCTAGAAGTATGCCCAAGATTACAAAAAATAAGAGGTGAATCCCCATCCAGATAGGAGTGGTACTGGGCTGCCAGATCCCTTATGGCGGAAGTCGAAATGGGAAGGCATAATTTAAAAAAATAAAATGAAAAATGTATTGATTTGAAGAATCGTACGTACATTTCTTATAAATCCGGACATACATGACGTTCTTGATACGGAGCGTTCAAAGTACGGTTCAAATTACCTTTTTCCATCAGATAAAATTCATATGGTTCGTTGATAACATTCTCGATGATACACCAGTCACTTTCAAGACTCTAAAGCTTGGATTGGATACACCAATTCGGTTTTTATACTTTTCTTCTTTGTCGGGTAAAACATATGAAGAGATGAAATGAGAAGAAAGAAGAGACAAAGACGTTGAGGAGGGGCGTTGCTGGAGTGGGGGGAAATAACCGGTTCCAGGAGAGGAGTGCCCCGGGAGCAGGTCCTCGCCTTCTGGATTCTCCAAGACCTTGTTTACTGGAACTGATTCGCTTGGAGGGTAGAGGCTAGCGTGTTACCTAGCGTCCTTTATTCCAAATGTTGGCAAGTGTCACTAATTGAGACGTTGAGTTCAAAAAGGTACAACACCCACTTTAGACAATTTTACAGAAAACGCAGACATCTGTCATTTATTTATTACTGGACCAATTTACTTGATTATTACTTTAACTTACCTATATATGAAATATATAGTAAGGGAAAGTATTGCGATCGTTTTAGGGTCTCTTGAGTCCAAATGACCAAGTCCCGCAAAAAGGTCTGTGTGTGTGTCCTTGTGTTGTAACTCCCGCACGTAAATGAAAAGTCTTATGGACCTGAAATTTCATATTTAAGACAACTATACGCCCGAGATATTATAGAAACTTTTTCATCAAAATCAGCTAACCATAAGGGCCACTTTATACCATGCATTTCTAACCTTTTAACGATTTTCTTAAAAACTGCTCTAACGATTTTGGTTAAACTCGCTAAATCGATGTAAAATTAAACGGACTTTATTATCATGTAGGTTTCATTCTGATTGAAATAGTGCGACAGGGCTTAAATGGCGATATTTAAAAATTTCTTCCTCTAAAGTACCTTTAATTTTGTTGATTATATAAAAATAACTATATTAGCTTGTTACCACTGATGAAGAACAGGTAATTATATAAGTTGAACGAATTCGATATCCAACTAAAGGAGAAACCTGCAAAAATATTTTTTTAATGCAATTTTTGGTTTTTGAACTTAAGAACAGTAATATACATGTATAATATACCATTGGAATGCTAAAAAATATATATAAAAATATTATCGGATACATACTGTTGTAAAAGTTAACAGAGAGTGATGAAAAGCCGATAAAATAAACTAATTGTCATAGATAATAATAGAATAGATTATTTAATATAACATGTTACTATTTAAATAATTCTTTAACAATATATTTAAGCTTTTAAATTTGTTTAAGAATTCTTGAATTGATATAAATAATAGAGATAAGGGAAAGTCGTGTGTTGCGCGCACCAGATTATTTTTTTATTAAAATGTAAAGTTGATTTTTTACAATATTAACAACTTATTTTTCCAAACGAATGCACTTTTCCTATGACTTTTCAACAATATAATATAGATATAGTACTCTTTTGGAAAGAAGCGTGGATATAGTTAGTTTGTTTATTTATTTAACGTCACTTTATGCTACTGTGGCTAATCGGTCGATGCTACTGTGGGAGTCCTAAATTTTACCTATCCAGGTTTTATTAGGATAGGGATCTCACAAATATAAAGTTCCATGGCCGAAACTAAAGTCACGCTTAGTTATCGCTCTGCCCTAGCATCCTTATAACTGTGGTAAAAGTGACGTTAAAAATTAATAAAAATAAAAGGTAAAACTCAAGCAAGAAGGTATTTATTCAAATACTCATAAAAAAATAAACATTGTTCATTATCATCTGTGATACATGAAATGATATAAAATGAAAAGTAATTTTATTCTGGTCTTTAGGAGATGAAGAAATAGTTGATGTTTGATAGTGGATAATGATAAGGCTTTACGAATGGATATGGGCAAGAAATTCCTAAATAGGGTATAACGAATGACAAAGGATTTTTTAATGGAGACGGATCTGTGAGAAGGTATATACAAGTTTATGGGTTGGGATCTAGTGTTTACTGAATGGATAGAGAAACAAGTGGTAAGCATATCAAGAATATTTTATATATATATATATATATATATATATATATATATATATATATATATATATATATATATATATATATATATATATATATATTTATTTATTTATTTATTTATTTATTGATATTTACAACTGTATTTTAAAATACATTCAGTAAATGTGATAGAGGCTTTACTGTCATGATTCACATGTAGAGATACTGTCCATTGGCAGATCTCCAAATGCTATGCTAAACCAGAAGGTCTCGGGGCCATCTTCTTTTCAGACGCCTCGGAGGATTACCAGGGATTGTTGAGGTGGCAAGGTTTGAAACTAGTGGATTAGAGTGGGAATGGAGTTAAACATAAAAGGAGTGGTACCTGGTTCGAGCCAAGTCAGCAACATATGGAACATTTAGGTCTTTATGGATAAGTTGATTCGTAACAAAATAAGGAGCACTGAGGATTAGAGACGGGAAGAATTTCATGGTTTAGTAGAACCCCAAAGCTCAACTCCATAAGTTCATATCGGCCTTATGATAGTAATGTAGATGAGTCTTTTGTAATTAAGCGGAAGGTTTGAGCGTTTGTACAGTAAGCGTTGCAGTAGTCGAAAACGTCGGGCAGTTTCTTGTCGTTTCAGTCTTGTGTGAGGATTCCAAGTAAGACGTTTGTCCAGATGGAGTCCAAGATATCGGATCTGTTCGACTGGGAAAAGCGGAGTGTTGCTAGGGAAACAGTAGGGCAGGATGTAATCGGTTTACAACGCAGGGTGAAGGTTATTTGGTGGGATTTATTGGAATTTATCTTTATACTATAATTATGACACCATACTTCAAGTTCTCTGATGTGGGATTGAAGGATTTGAGAGGCAATTGTGGGATCATTATTGACTGACAATACACAGGTGTCATCAGCATAAGTAGAAAGGAAGGTGGAAGGATGGGTTGGGATATCAAGAATATAAGAAGGTTTTTTTGTGTTGAAAAATCGGGAGATGTGTTCTTACATACATACATGTCTTCTTTAAGATTGTTTTCGAAACGTTAGGAAATTACCAATTTTGATTGTGAAGTGTCAGGCTTCTGTCAGGAAATACTTACTTCTTCCAGTGGCGCGACAGGCCGTGTAGGCCTTGGGCCTCACGATGTAAACTCCTGCGAGTTTACTCTCACGTTTCACGATGCAATTTTTAGTGTAGGGTCATAACTCCCTACGACTAATTTTGTGAGTGGCCACCATTTGGCTGACGGTTCTCACATACCCGGGGGAGAGGTTGTGAGTGAATCCACATTTTTTTTTACATCCTCATGAAAGCCCCGTCGGGACTGGGATTCGAACTCAGAACCTGTAGCATGAGAGACTAGCGCGCTCGCCGCTCAGCCATGGGCTCCCCTCTGTCAGGAAATATAAGCAATTAAATCACTTAAAATATTGAATTTGTCCGTGTAGGGTGTGATTCTTATAAAAAGCTAAGGCTTCATAAATATTTTACGTTAAGCTTATGTAAAATTATTTATTTCCCAATGACACCTCGCGGAACAAGTTAGGTATCGTAGTTGGGAACCACTGGTATAAACGTTTGTATACTATTAACATTACTGAAGAGAAACTATTGAACTGCATGGAAGGGCGGAAGGAATACGTTTTTTTCATTTATAATAGCTACGACAAGACTGGAAAGGAAACCCGCATGGGAGGCGGCAGTCCACTAGATTTCATTTAGAAAGCGAGTAGAGAAACCCAAGCTGGAAGCTATGTAACCTCCCTCCCCCCCTGGATCATGGGGTGGGGGAGGCTGAGCAGAGCTAAGGGTGCTAATATGCTTAACCACAGCAGTTAAACCAAATTGCTCAAAGATGTATTCCATGGGAACGTCGCGGTATATTACTTAAATCAACCTACCCTCAACCGGCGCACAGTGGTTTCAAACGCCAAACGACCTAACTCGGGTCTTGTAGTTCTACCTACGATACATCTGCCATTTTAATTTTCTTCCGAAGTAAATTCACTCTCAATGCTATGATTAGAATTTTTTTAGGTAAATTTCTAGTTAACATAATAAAAAACGATTTTCACTTACTTCCGTTGTTAAAATCAATTTAAGAACTTTTAAATAAAGTTAGAAAAGAAAAAATGTAAATAATTATTAGTGAACTAAAGAAGTTTTAAGTAAAAATTCAATGAAAAGACCAGAAAAAAATTGACATTGAAAATTTGTTAAATAGCTTTATTTTTTGAGAATTACAAGAAATAAATTTCAAACTACCTGACGTGGGCATTGAACCGGGGAATAGTGGTTCAAAACGCACTTTTTCGCGACAAAACTTAGGCCTTGTAGTTCTATTTATGATATAACAGCCATTGTAATTTTTGTCCGAAGTAAATTCACTGTCAATGTTTTGATTAGAAATTTTTAGCTCATTTTCAAGATATGATAACCCGGGATTTCCTGTATTTCAAATTTTAATGCACATAAAAACTGAAGTAATACCCTAATCTATTAATATAATAGAAGCTGACAAGACTGGTAGAGGCTAAAGTATGTTCTTATATTAATGACTACAAATATATATATATATATATATATATATATATATATATATATATATATATATATATATATATATATATATTAAAATGCTAAAGCGATTTTGGATTCCGCAAACTCCTTCTTTATGGTTTTAACCTAATAATCAGTTTTATTAATCAGTTTGGCTGTTTTAAACCACTTTGGGATATTTTTTTTTTGTTTTTTTTGCTGAAATAAAAGTTTGAAAGTTATTTATTTATCAGTCTCTAAACTTAAATATTATTTACAATTTAGGTATAGTTAATAATATAAATACATTTGCTAAATTCACTGATATAGTAAAAACAGTTTAACATAAACTTCATAATTACATACTTTCTTGTTATAGTGCCATGAATAAATAAAAGGTCCTTTGAATATTCACTTTCTTTATGAAGAATATATAATCAAATTTAATTAACCAACAAGGAAAGATATTTCTCAGAGAAAGCATAAGGAAATATGTATAAATTAGTAGTAATTAACATTATAAAAACGTTAGTTATCGGTAATGTTGTAGGAGGAAGGTTATTGTGAATGTTACCAAGTTATCGCGCGTTATGTTCTTCCAAAAAGTACTATATATTGGGTTGATGCAAAATTAATATAGGTTTTTAGTAGGTATTGTAAATACGCCATATCTTTACTTTAACCATATATATTTAATCAAAATAATTTCCATCTGAATCAATGCACTTTTGCCAATGTTCAACAAGCTTTCTTATTCCACCAGAAAAAAAATCCGAATCCCTGGACTCAATGAAATCACGAAAAGAATTTTCAATGTCGTCCTGGTTTTGAAAATTTTTCTCCCTCAAAAAGTTGTCCAGATGCCTGAAAAAGTGGAAGTCTGTAGGAGAGAGGTCAGGTGAATAAGGCGGATGTTGGAGAACTTCGTAGCCCAACTCGTGCAGTCGTCGAAGCGTTGGTTGTGCAACGTGTGGTCTGGCGTTATCGTGGAGCAGGATCGGCCCCTTCCGATTCATCAATGCTGGGCAAAGACGTTGCAATTTTTGAGTTCCGAGTTCCGCCGCCATTTCTCGTGTGGTTTTGGTTGGGTCTTCTTCCACTTTTGACCTCAGCTGGTCGTTGTCCAGAGCAAGATGACGGCCCCGACCTTCCTTGTCTTCGAGGTCGAAATCTCCTCTGCGAAATTCTGGAACCAACGCTGCACCGTGCACTCATTAATAGCCCCCTGACCCCACACTTCATTAATATTACGAGCCGTTTGCGCAGCGCTGCGCCCTAATTTAAATTCGTAAAAATAAATTTGACGAAAATCGCACTTTGACATTTTCGATTCAAGACCTTTGAACACACTGAACAAAACGATTTTACTAAACAAATTCATGGTGAAAGAGAGGGTATTAGATAAGGTTTGTTTTGGTATAATAATGATCAATGTTAGGATTAGCTTTGTTTACACAATTGGAATTAAGATATTGCAATAGAGGAAACCTACATTAATTTTGCATCAACCCAATACATATTATATTATTAAATAGTTATAAAAAAGGTGCAATAATTTGGAAAAATGAGTTGTTGATATAGTAAAAAATTAACTTTACATTTTAATAAAAAAATAATCAAGTAAATTGGTTCAATTCTAAATAAATGACAGATTTTCGCGTTTCTTGTAAAATGAAAAGACGATAAAACTAACTGATTATTTTAGATAATAAAACACACGGTTTTTATAGAAATTAGATTTAATTAATTCTGCAATCGATTTTGACAAGTGAGAAGCGGTAATTGAGAGCCGTGTGTTGATCGCACCAGATTTTTTATTTTTATGAGGGTGTGCCCGATTGATATACCAATCTAGTAATCCAGATTCGTTTGCTCACAAATGACACTTGTTGATACAAAGGAGAGAGAACGTTGGGAGGGGAAGGTGCAAGAACAGTGGAGGGGTGTGTGGAAGGGGTGACGAAAGGATCCGATGCGGTAGGATCCCATTACGAAAGGTGTAAAAGACCTCCTAACAATAGGCCTTACAAAGTTGTCTACTCCCGACCTCGGTCGGAAATACCCGAAAATTAAATCAAATCAGCGCCTTCCATTTTATTTCCATAAAATAAATAATATCTTACGTTTGTTTGTTTATTTATTTAACGTCACTTTACGCTACTATGGCTAATCGGACGATGCTACAGCGGGAGTAATACATTTTGCCTAACCAGGTTTTATTAGGATAGGGATCTTTAACCAGTAACTAACGTCGCACAGGCTCGGGACCACCTTTTAACGTCCCCACCGAGGGACGGCATAACTAAAGATTTTTTTATTCCAATTAAACATTCCTAGGAACACCTGTGGGTTTGAACCTGTGGCCTTTGACATAGGAGGCTGTAATGCTAGCCACTAGGGGTGGGCATAATCGAATGAAGATTATTGGGTCATTCGATTATTTCAATCATTCGAATTAATCGATTATCGGATTAAACGGTTTGAAGAAACGAATGATCATTCGAACTGAATTGTGAAAATTATGCATATTTGCACCTAGGCTCAGCCATTATAGAGACGGGAATTGTGGCATATAGTATCTCAGAATGCATATTAATCATTCGATCATTCGATTATGCCCACCCCTACTAGCCACCTTGCTACAGGTGATCACACACATACAACAATATACTATAACAATATCTTACAACCATTGACCACATACTAAAAATAAAATATTCAATTAAAATTATAGGTGGAATAATCAGGAATCAGTAATTTTTTGAATTTTGCCAACGTTTCGGCTCAAGCTTGTGAGCCATCATCAGGGCATTACTGAACCATGTCCAAGCATAAACTAAAAAAAAAAAAAAAAAAAAAAAAAATGTTTTTCAAAAAATGACTGATTCCAGATTATTCCACCTATAATAGTTTCTACAGTCGACTATACCTCATCAATATTTCATTAAAAATATGATTCGAAATATTTGTTAATTTTAAGTAAATTATCTGTTGAGCAAAACGCAATATTTTTACTTACTTCCATGTTCTTAGTGTCAAAAAATGTTTAAAGAATTACGTTGCGTTTTGATTAAACATTATTTTATAATCATTAAGTTAACAATAGAAATTATTATCTATAACAATCTGTAAGTTTTATCCGCTTTTCATCACTTCCTATAACCTTATACAACTTTATCTTATAGTACAATGTTTATCTCATACAACTTTACAACTATTATCCTATAGTATATAAGATAAAGTTATTCTAAAAATGTTGGCTTTCTATTATAAATCTATACTGCTATATTCGAAAAAAAAAAAATTACCCAAAAAATAATTTTACGATTTTCTCATTAGTTGGCTATCCCATTCATTCGTATTTTTTATTTGTCAATGCTCATATGATCATATGGCTATTTTTCTCATACTTACAATATTGAAGGTTCTTAAGGGAGGAAAAATTTAAAATATCAGCATTTAAGCCCTCTCAGACTACATCAATCAGAATGAAACTTACGTGATATTAATAGCCATTAAAATTTTACATTGATATGGTGAGTTTAATCAAAATTTTGAGACGTCCTAGGTTGATATTGTTTAATAGGATTCCACACACATATTCATGATAATAAGTCATAGGGTAGCGTCATCACTCCCTACAGTAATATAAGTTATATCTACATTTAAGCCCTCTCAGACTACTTCAATCAGAATGAAACTTACGTGATATTAATAGGCATTAAAATTTTCCTTTGATATGGCGAGTTTAATCAAAATCTCGAGCCGTCCTAGGCTGGTATGGTTTAATAGGATTCCACACACATGTTCTCGATAATAAGTTATGGGGTAGCGTCATAACTCCCTACAGTAGTATCAGCATTTAAGCCCTCTTAGACTATTAAAATCAGAATGAAACTTACGTGATATTATTGGGCTGTGTCACATAAAAGATCCGTTTTCAAGGTAAAGGATTTTTATTAAAAATACGATATGAAAACAAGATAATTTTATTCGAAGTATTTACCTTCTTTTTCTACACATTTTCCCAACGTGACACCAACTTTTTTATCCCCGAACTGAAAAATTCTGAGCTTTGAAATGAAACAAAATCTGAATACGCGCTTTTCACTTCATCATCATTTTCAAAAAGTTTTTCTTTCACGAAGTTGTCTAAATTCCTAAACAGGTGGTAACTGTTGGAGACAAGTCGAGAGAATATGGTGGGTGCGGAAGAACTTCGTAGCCCAGTTCTTTCAATTTTTACACGGTATGTTTTGAAACAAGGGGTCTTGCTGCCGCTCAGTGAGATCATGAAGTACCCATGTATCGAGTTTTTTTACTTTCCCAATACACTTTAAATGTCTAGAAACGGTAGATGCACTTGCATTTAGTTGTGCTGAGAGTCCTTTAACTGTTTGGTAGGGGTTTCCTACTACTGTATGTTTAAGGACATTGTTGTCTATTGCAGACAGAGGTCTTCCTCGGGGCAAGTTTTCCAAGTCGGTATCCCCAGCTGAAAACTTAGCTAACCAACGGCGAATGGTCCGTTCATTGACACTCCCTTCCCCAAACGCCTTGCAAATATTTCTAGCGGCCTCAGCTGCTGAATGGCCGAGTTTAAACTCGTACAAAAATATTACTCGAAAATCGCGTGTTTCCATGTTCATATTTGGAGGTATACTAAAAAGTGGGTAATTGATTGGGAAGCTAATGTTTATAATACAAAGGTAGAGGATTAGTAATTGTTTACTTTAAATATGTAAACATTCGGAAGAAAACAACAGAGACCTGCAAAATCCTTTATGTATTTCAGAAACTATAAAAACGGACATTTCATGTGAAACAACCCAATAATAGCCATTAAAATTTTCCTTTGATATGGCGAGTTTAATAAATATCTCGAGCCGTCCTAGGTTGATATTGTTTAATAGGATTCCACACACGCATTCTCGATAATGAGTTATAGCCTAGCGTCATCACAACATACGCCTATTGTTGTGAGTAGCCACCAGTTGGCTAGCGGTTCTCACATACCTCTGAGAGAGGCTGTGAGTGAATCCCCATTTAATTATGTGCTTGAAAAAGTCTTCTCGGACTATGATTCTAACACACAACGTTTAGAGTGGTAGACTAGCGTGCTAGCAACTCATCCACGGGGTCCAAATTAGACCGTTTAATAATACTAGAAAAAAGTAAATAAAAAACGTGGAAAATGAGTCAGGCCTCCTCCAAGAGTTGTCTCAGGTCAAAACAGAACAACCTAGGTCACGCACTCTATTAACAGTTATAAGTTTACTTTTTAAGGTTTTTTATCAAGAGAAAATCTTATGAACATGAACGAAGGCATAGATGGACAGTAAAGTAAGGTAAGAGTGTCGACTTTTGCCCTTTTCGGTTCCCGAGACTCAGGTTACAATATCCTATCCCTGATATCAGTTTCTTTCGTTGGTCACTCACAGAGACCGGTTCAGGAGCCGCATGCACACTAGCCGATACGCCTCAAAGGGAATGGAATAATACAATTTGAGAAAAGATGAGAGGAGAAGAATAAAGCTGGAAGGGAAGAGAATAGGGCACAATGAAGCCCAGGGGTAGGGGGTGGAAGCTCAATCAACAGAATCCAGTAGCCTTCCCTCTCAAAGCAGGAATTAAAATAGACTTCTTTCTTCTATAGAGAACTACACCGTCATCAATTCAATTCTCAATTCATTCATTCCCTATATCTCATAACCGCTTCTCCTAGGGGGTGGATTTATATGGCAATATTTTAAGATAATTCGAATTCTCCCTAAATAAAAAACATTAATAATCGAAATATTAGAAAAACATAATTGATTAGTTTGATTTGAAAAAGTTTTAAGCGCTTTTCGAAATACAAAGAGTTTAAATGCAATGAAATAAGATGTCAAAATATTAACCACTATCCTTCTTCCCTATAAGAGACGCTGATTCAAAAGGATTAATAATTATAATTGTTAATTAATGAATAATAATAATGAAAGAAAGTGGAAACTATTGTTATATACTTTTAATGATATCAACATTACAATGGTAGAAGGAAAGTAGGAATCTTGAATGGTGTTCTCTGGAGCAGACAGGTGTCGCTTCTTACGAAAAAAAATATTTACCATTCCTTCCTCCTAGGGACCACCTTAAATGGCGCTGAAACATGGACAGTGCTAAAATCGTCTGAAAGAAGATTGTTAGCTCTGGAGATGGACTTTTGGAGAAGAGCCTGCGGCATATCCAGGCTGCAAAGTATCCCTAATGTGGAAATAAGAAAAAAAGTAGGGGCTGAGCAGAACATCTTGAATGAGATATCAAAGAAGAGACTCATGTGGTATGGCCATGTCATGAGGATGGAAGGGACGCGGTGGCCACATAAAATGATAAAGTATTCCCCGCAGAAGAGGCGAAGACGAGGAAGACCCCGCAAAACGTGGATAGAGAGTGTGAGGGAGGACATGGCGGCCAGAGGCTTGACGGAGGAGGACTGCAGGGACAGGGAGCACTGGCGTTCGGAAATACTAAATTTGGGGATGTGACGCAAGTTCCAGAACCCGAGGAAAAAAAAAAAATAACATAAATTCGTAAACATAATACAATAAATTTTTAAACAAAAATTAAAGAAACTTTAACTGACTGGTGTTGAATTAAAGAAAACAATTAATAATTAAAACAAAATGAGAAATAGAGAAAAAATGAAATTAAAAAAAAAAAGTCTATACTGATCAACGATGACAGTTGGTGGCTCACTCGCTGCACTTTCAAAAGGTTGCTGGGTCTATTTTATATTATGTGTATGCATTGTATATTATTGTTATTGTGTATATGTATCTTGTAGGCCGGGACCGGTTGGGTTGGCTTTACTGTTTCAATATAAAAAGTAAACAAACCGCACGGTACTATTTAAGAATGTAGAAGAGGTATCGCTGGAGCAAGACTGAGCGAGGAGAGAATCGAGTGTAGATACTACGCTAACAACCATATGTTTTTGTTTTTTTTAAACTGAAGTATTACAGTTTTATACCTGCATTTAATGTTAAAAATAATTTATTTTATCTTTTTAATTTATGTTTTAAACAAATAAAAATTAAAAAATGAAATTAATCACTATTAAATTATAATAAATAAATTTAAAGTCTAGTCGGGCTTCAACAGCTGAATTAAAAAATATCAACATTCTAATAAATTTTATACTAAGAATTGAGGATGCATCATTATTAACAACATTTTTTAGTATAAACACTTAAAAAAGCACACATTGACTTCCATTTGTCACTTAATTACTTTATTTTATAAGCTTTCATATCTGTCAACGTTTCGGGGCTGTTTCCCCATTTTCAAGACTGAAACAATTTTTTTTTTTTAAACTTTCATTAGTGAATAATATTACATTATTTAAATATTTGTCTTTGAAAAATTATCTTCAGCAATTTGTCATAATTAATTTAAAACTCACTAATATTAATTACCTTATTTTTTTTATTATATAAATGCTTTTTCATATATAACCCATCATTTTATTTCATAGCACACTGCTATTTGTCCTTATAGGTGTTCATTGGCTCACTGTTTCTATTAACAACATTTTTTAGTAAGTATCAAACCAGTGGATGTCTAACATCAGTCAGATTAAAGCTACTTAAAATGGTCTATATTTTATTTATATTATTAATATTATATATTAATATTTTATTATACTTATCTTCGTAGGAATAGTTTCTGTGATATCGATCTAAGTAAAGCCAAAATTTGTTGATCACAGGTTTTTTGTTTGTTTTTGTTGTTTTCTTATCTAGCCATGCGCATAAATTATTCTTAACTTCAGAAGTAGATAAATGGAAAAGAACAAGTACTACCGAAATTTTCTATTGAAAACTTTTTATATAAAATTAAATGAGGAATGTTTTTGTTTCTATTTGCTATTTACCTCCGACCCATGGATTCTGAGTTAAATGAGAAAAACTGGAAAAAAAGTGCCTTAGAGGATGAATTATGAATACTTTGAGGAATCTTGTTGTCTATCAATGAATGATATCTGTAGCTATACGTCTGTCCGTTTGATATAATCTAATAATATAAAATAACAAGAAATAATATTCTCTAAAGCCTAGTTATTATATTTTGCTCGCAATTGACAATATTAACGGTAAAAATTCGATATATTTTTGCAAGGAAGGCAGAGAGGAAGATTTTCGAGAACTACAATTTTAAGAAAGTAGAGAATTTCTAGACGATCAAATACTGAAAGCCTGTCTGGTTTCTAACGCTTTTTATAAAGGCACGTACAACTTTTGTAGGAAAAAAGATATATGTTTCACGTTTCCAGGTAAGGTTTTTACCTTTCACGTTTCAACATTGAGGGAGTGAGGAAAAAAGAAGCCACACGAGAACAATACTCTCGCTAATCCTAGGGTGCCTTTGCCCTGGCACGAGCAGGATCACAAACACGCGCGCGCGCACACACACGCATTCACACGCATACAATAAAAATGCCATCTGACCATTGAGTTCGACGTAAAAGATGAGGGATCTCTTCCGTTTGGCGACGCAGAAGGCTCACGATCAAGTCACACCTGCCTCAGATTTGTTAACGAAATCGACCAATTTTTATTTTTATTTTTTTAATAAATCTTTACCACTCCTCTTTCCTCTTTAGTGGTTATGCCAAAGAAAAATCAACCAAAAGAAAAAATTAACAATGGCAACCATAACTAGAGTTTATTCATTTTTTGTTATATTTGTTGGACAATATTTAATTAACAAACATTTTCACACAAACGAACTAAACATATATTACTGTAAGATACATTTGATGTTTTTTTTTTAAATGGTGGAAGTTTTTCATATTTCCTTTTTCTTTCATTTATTAATGTATCTGTATCCTATGCCTATGTTATTATGTGTTTACTTAGGAGACTGATCTACTTTGGTGCAGCATTATGTATGTTTTGTTTATTTTATTATATATTGCAATAAAGATTATATTAAAAACAAAACAAAATAGCAATATATATATATATATATATATATATATATATATATATATATATATATATATATTTAATAATACGGCTTAAGGTTTTCGAAAATAAGGTATTGCGTAAAAAATTTGGTCCAAAGAGAGATGAGGCCACTGGGGAGTTCAGACGGTTGCACAACGCGGAATCGCGGAACTTGCATCCTGTGAATATAATTGAGCTGATTGCATCGCGGAGACTCAAATGGGCGAGTAAAGTTGTTGGGCTCGATGACGAGCGGATTCCGAGAAAGTTGGTATTTGCTGATCCGACTGGTAGGCGTCCGAAAGGTAGGCCGAAGCGGAGATGGGAGGATTGCGTTAAGGCTGATCTCGGTGGCTTGGGCTTGAATGGTAAACATTGGACGAGTCTGTGTAGGCGGAATTTGGTGGTATCGGCACCGAACCTTCGGGTTCGCTAAGCCTATTATTATTATTATTATTATTATATATATATATATATATATATATATATATATATATATATATATATATATATATATATAGAGAGAGAGAGAGAGAGAGAGAGAGAGAGATAAATTGATATACCCTTGGAAAGCTAAAATAAAATATTTTCCAACACGTATAACAAAAAAATTTACAATTTTTAATTTGTGGAAGTTTTTTATATTTAATTTTTCTTGCATGTATCAATGTGTCTATATCCTATGTCTATGTCTAGGTTTTGGTTTGCCGAAGAACCCCTTAACCATTTTATACGGTTGCTCCTATAAAAAAAAGTTTTTTTTTTTTTTTTTAAACATAATTTATTGAAATTTACAACTGTATTAAAAAATACAACAAGTAAATATGATATAAGAAAAATTACACGAAAAAGACTTGTAGAAGAACTACCCGATGGGGGAAAAAAAAAAAAAAAAAAGTGTCTTCTGGACCACCCTGTACATCAAAATCTGGATACTGAAATCGATTCCCCGTTAGAAAATAATCGGGGTTTACATTAAACGTTTTATTCGTACGGCCAACAGTCTGGCCATAATACTACAATGTCCAATAATTTGGGATTTTCCCTCAATGTGCAACGGTTGGTTTTGTCTGATTTGTTTGATCAGACAAAACCAACATTTTACTAAGCCAGTATCTTATAGAAATTATTGAGTAGGTTGGAAGCTAGCCAGGCTGAATGAGGTATAGCAGAACGGGGGCAAAACTGGAGACACCAAGTCGGACACGTGTTACTCGCTAAAACGTGTGAACAGGCCTAAAAGCAGATTACCGAATGCGGTTACATAACAGTTGGTCTCCGTGCGAGCGGCTAATGGTTACAAAGAGACGGAAACACTTTATAAAGCCAAGTGGGCAAGAACAGTGACGATAAAAGATACCGTTTCAACTGGGCGGCCCGACCTCAAGACCCGGAAGACTCTCAGCCGCATCATTGGTGTTAGCCTGTAGAAGCTGAGGGCGCAATAGCTATTTAAAATTTTTTTAAATAAACAAAAAATTTAAAAAAAGTTAAAGAATTATGTTTATTTTCGTTAAAACATATGTTGTAGGTTAAATAATATAACAATATAAACATGTTATGTACAATAATCACGTAGGTTTATGGCCTATTCGTAACTTTACATTACCTTCCACAACTTTAAAAAAAACGTTTGCATATATTCCAAAATTAAATGTAATAAATAATTTTTGAGCTCAAATTTTTGTTCTTTTCATACTGTGTGAAAGTTTACGACAATTGAGACGTTGATTTCCAAAAGGTACTAAAGGACATTTTTTACGAAATTGATTTTTTTAAATATTTGTATTCTCATCATTCAGTTTTATCTAAATATTCTATTTGATGTTATCTAATGAATTTTCAAGTCCTTAAAAAACGCGATTTAGAAATGCGGTCATTTCCTAAAAGTACTAATTACGCATTTATTTTCGTTCCAAATCATTAAAAAAAAAATTCATTTTATAACTTTAATATGAAGTTATTATTATAGTAAAAAAATAATTATAAATTTTGAGGCGAAAAGACCCAAATAAGCTAGTTTAATAATATAGCAATGAAAGATTTTCGCGCTTCCTGTAAAATTTCCTAGAATGGATATAGTACCTTTTGGAAATCAACGTCTCAATTGTATAATGGAATGCAAGATGCAGTTTCAATTACCATCTCCTTGAAAGTTGAAAAACAATTTTGAAAAACGGAGGGACTAATTTAAACATTTATTTCATCGACAAAAGTAAAAAAAAGGCCTTTTAATGATGTAATATATATATTTTTTGATCAGTTTTAGACTGTTGGTAGTTCTTGATCAGTTGTCTACTGTTTTTAGATTTCATTCATAAATAACAATTTCATTTATGCAACGTTTCGTGAATCATGCTTATAATGTTCTCATAATCATGCCTTAACAGTGGAAAAAATTAAAAAACATAACATTAATATTTCATACAATAATTAATATATGTTTATTGTAAGATTTCAACTCTATTAACAACACTTTATTTAAATGCAATATTTCAACTTATTAACTAACACTTTATTAAACACGTTTACAATTTAACATGATCTCTAAAACCATACACACTCTATATCCCTCTATATGTACTCCACCAAATATCTATTACCAAAAGGTATATACATACAGTTATTGTTAGAGATACAGAAAAGAATACATTGAACAATGAATAGATATACAGTAGTTAAATAGATATCCATTAGAATTTACATTAAAGATATTACTAGAAATTTACTTACAATTTTAGATAAAATAGTGTTCTTACATAGACATATGAACATACCATAAACTTTGAAAGAACACTGAAGCAAAGATGCAAAGGAAAAGTTTAGGTATGGAGGATATTCCATATTTATGACAGTTTTCTCGTTTCATTTGATTTGTTTTATCTTATTTTGTATTTATTATTCAGACGTTTTGTTAATATGTGTTCATTAAATTTGAGTAACATGCATTAAGGTTTTCAGATTTTTTATTTATGGCGCGATTTTTATATGGTAACCATTTATTTAAGATTTCGTTTGAAGCTTTTTTTTCATAATTTATATTATATATTTATATATATATATATTATATATATATATATATATATATATATATATATATATATATATATGTAGTAAGTATGTATTTAATATTTTATTTTTAATATTTTCCGTCCCAGATAACTTGAAGTACGTCCCAGAAAACAGCCTAGGGAATGTCAATGCTTTTAATTGTTTAACCTCCTGAAAATTCTGCAGGTATTAAAATAACTGCTTTCGCGTTAATTCTAACCCTATAGGCATAGGTCATGCTTCTTCCCATGCCCTCCAAATGCGCTTTGTAGTATTAGACTTTTAGAACAGAGAACTATGGGAGTCATACCTTTTTCAAGTGAGTAATTTAATTTTAGCTCTAGAAAAAGTTCTTGTTATGTGCTATTATCAGCTCAAATGTCATTGGGACAGCTTCATCTAGGAGTTCCAGTCGAAAAAAACCCTCCTGTAATATATCTTGAAGTCGGAGAACTTAAAAAAAAGAAAATAAAAAAAAAAAAAAAAAAAAAAATGATGCCTGTTTTTTTAATATTTCTTTACTTATTGAATGTTGATAAGATGATGCAATCTGCGGTAGCAGTGTTTATTACAGCAATCCAATTTATAGACGCAAAAATAATAATAATAATAATAATACATTTATTTATTCTAGGACTCTAGTCCTTCAGAATTATATACAAAAAATAAAATGGACTTGGAGTAAAATAACTATAGACAATAAAATTAAACAAATAAAATAACATGAAAGATAAATTCTAATAAGAATACAATTATTACTCTCAACATCAACAATCATCAAACATCAACCCTCGCCTGCTACTTCCCTATGTTCATTGAAATCTCTCCTTTTTCAACACCTTCTTCTCCCTAACAAGATGTTAATAATTTGAGTATAGCCCTTAAAGTGAGGCGAAAAATGTCTAAGCCTCTTTACGTAAAAATGTAAAGACTGTTTTCATTCTTATTCCTATTTATTCTATTGTTCTGTTGTTTTTAAATTTTATATATACTATAATTTTATTGTACTTTTTTCTCTCTCTCTTTTTGATTATTTAAAGAATTGTATATATTTATTATAATCATTATTACTTTTAGGTTTTTGGTCTTCTTTTTTTTTGTGCCAGTGATAATTCTTATTTTTCTAGTTAATTTATGTTATTCATAAAGGAATCTTGTCCCAGAATAATTTTTTTTTCATTCATTCATTCATACAATAAATAAATAATGAAATAAAATATATGATAAAAAAAAAAAAAAAAAAAAGTAAATACGTATAGTTATATAGCAATTATAGGACTATGTTATTCGACGATTCTTGCATCGGAAGAGAGTTCTCCATTTAAAAGTGTCTTTTAGTGTGGTAAACTTAGTTGTCATGAACTATTTCGATTGTATCATTAAAGGAGAATCGAGTCAAATATGGGTGTTCTGTTCCGTTTTGAACGGATCCGATTACAATTAATGTCATTGTTAAGAATCTTCAAAGAGAATGCGCTTTGGTCAGAATAAATAATAATTAAAACGCTTGTAAATATGAAAATAGGGATACTTGAAATTAAATAATGATAAGACGAAGTATATGATTAGTAGCAGAAACGGTGTCGATCTTGGTGATATTGATGTATCAGGTCATACTTTTGAACACGTAGTGAAATTCAAGTATTTAGGTTCAATTATAACTAGAAAAAATGAAATCCAGGAAGAAATAAAGTCCCGGTTAAAGGTGGGAAATGCGTGTTATTATTCAGTTGCTAAGTTACTTAGTTCGCGGCTGCTATCTAAAAACTTAAAGATTAGAATTTATAAAACTATTATTCTTCCAACGGTTCTTTACGGATGTGAAACTGGGCCGCTTACTTTGAAGGATGAACAATGGCTTAAGGTTTTCAAAAATAAGGTATTGCGTAAAATATTTGGTCCGGGGAGTTTAGAAGGTTGCACAACGCGGAATTGCGGAACTTGCATCCTGTGAATATAATTGAGCTGATTGCATCGCGGAGACACAAATGGGCGAGTAAAGTTGTTGGGCTCGATGACGAGCGGATTCCGAGAAAGTTGGTATTTGCTGATCCGACTGGTAGGCGTCCGAAAGGTAGGCCAAAGCGGAGGTGGGAGGATTGCGTTAAGGCTGATCTCGGGAGCTTGGGCTTGAATGGTGAACATTGGACGAGTCTTTGTAAGCGGAATTTGGTGGTATCGGCATCGAACCTTCGGGTTCGCTAAGCCTATTATTATTATTATTATAGAGGGTATCTCATAAATATCTCGTTATATTGTAAGGAGATAATAGGCCTTTAAGTGGAACAAAAAAAGTTCATAATACTCATAACCCGATTGTCAACGTTTAGGGAGGAAAGTCAAATTTTGAGTTTTTTGGTGCGTTTCATGGTTTTATCAGAAAAACTCAAATATACTTATTTGATGTCCACGCAAAGAGAAACAAGTGGTATCAGATGAAAGAAGAGAAAATTTGCCAGAAGGTTAGGAAGTTAAACTCTCAATAGTAAGTGTCGCGCCACGTCACACAGAAAATTAAATTTAAATATTTTAAACAATCTTCGGAGATTTCAAGGATCTATTACTCTTCTATCGTTGGGTTTTAAATTTGTCATATATGTACAAATATAAATAAACTGCTAACAGATGCCTTAAGAGATACTTTGTTATCATCATTAAATGAGCACAAATGTTTCTAAAAACCACCCATAATAAAATTAATTATCGAAAACTATACAATTCTACACCACCAACAGAGGTGCCTATACTCCCATATTGGTGATTGAAGATGTGGAGTATTTGTGTTGGGCGCGTGTTGAGGTGAGACCTGCTAGGGCACTTGTAAACTGTCTCTTATCCTAATGTAAATAACTTTTGAGATGCAATAAACTCTTTATCGTCGAGGGAGGTGGCTCAGCCTATAGCTGATAATAGAGCTCAAACATGTTAATTTTTTTTTTTTTTTTTTAATATGAATAGATGTATACAAAAACGTTTCTGTGACTCAATACATAACAAAACAATCTGGTGCGGGCAACACACGACTTTCACTTATCTCCGTTGTTAAAATCGACTGAAGAATTTTGAAATACAGTTAGAGATAAAAATGAGTGAAACTATCAAATAACTAATTTAATTGAATTTCTATAGAAACATGTATTTATTTAAAAATCTATTATATTATTATCTAAAATAATCAGTTAATTTTATCGGCTTTTCATCACTGTTAATAAACTTTTACAAACTTGTGCAAAAGATAATATTGTTTCTAATATCTTTAGTTTTCCAACGGTATATTATACATGTATATTACTGTTCTTATGTTCAAAAACGAAAAATTGCATTAAAAAAAATTTTTTTTGGTTTTCTCCTTTAGTTGGATATCGGATTCGTTCAACTTATATATTTACCTGTTTTCCATCAGTGGTAACAAGATAATATGGTTATTTTCATAGAATCTACAAAATTAAAGTTACTTTAAAAGGAGAAAATTTAACATATCGGCATATAAGCCCTGTCAGATTATTTCAATGAGGATGAAACCAGCAAAATATTAAAGCCCATTAAATTTCACATCGATATGGCGAGTTTAATAAAAATCGTTAGAGCCGTTTTGGGGTAAATCATAAAAAAGGTGCAAAATGCTTGGCATAAAGTAGCACTTCTGGTCAGCTGATTGTGATGAAAACAAACGTTTTTGTATAGTTGTCATCTCGGGCGTATATTTGACGTAAATATGAAATTTCAGTTTCATAGGGCTTTTCGTTTACACGCTGGAGTTACCACACACAGACCTTTTTGTGGGACTTGGTTATTTGGACTCAGGGGACCCTAAAACGTGTATTTCCGTTTAAAACTGGAATTAGAAAATTTTCACGATCGCAATACTTCCCCTTACGATATATTTTATATATAGGTAAGTGAAAATAAAAAGTACATATCTTTTCTCCCAACAGTCAATACGTACTAAATTTGCTTAAATTGGTGAATAGTAAAAAATATAAATATCATTCTTCTTTTATTTTTATTTTTTATTTTCTATGAATATAAATATCATATATGTATTTATTTTTTTAGTTAATTATTTTAATTATAGTTTAAAAAAAATAATTGTAATCCAAATTTTCTCTCAACAACTTTTTATTTTGCCGTCTCCAAGGCATATATGTGTAGTCACATTTTAAAATATCTTAGGCTGAACTAGCCTTGCCCGCTTAAATTACAAATTAATAATGATTAATCAATAAATAACAGCAGAGTGGTTGCGGTTGTTTTTAGTAACCGGTGAGCTCCAAGTCAGTTAGTAACCGGTTCCAAGTTCCAGGTCACTACCGCCGCCCCAAAGGCTTTCCTTAACAAAAGGTCAGGCTACCCTTTCATTGTGACTCAGCTCAGCCCTCGTCAATTTATTGCTCACTCCAGCAATATTCCAGCAACTCACTGCCGCTTCGAGCTGGCACGACCTGTTGCAATGCTGAGGCCTTACGAAATGTACTGTAACCTACCTGTCTCTTGGAAGGCAAAAGGGAAAAAAAATATTTCCGTATTTACGTCACAAGTAGCAACAATTGTACTAGGCCTGACAAAAAGAGGTGACATTTTTACGAATGGATCTTGATGTATTACACGAAACGCCACTTTATCGGCGTACCATTGTTAAAACCTGAATATATCTAGTACAATTTTCGTCAAGAATCGAAATCACTTATCATGTGTTCACTTTCAAGCTATCTGAAACCAAATCAGTTGTTACTATCGACATCGCTATAATCTTCTTAACATCTACAGTTCAAACAGCATCAAAATCCTTAAGCATTTCATCCCCTAAGGGTCCTGGTATCAGTTGTGGTAATCGTGGGTAAAAAGAAAAAGGTGGAATCCGCTACTGCCGTAGCGAACATCATGGAATATAACAAGTTCGAACAAAACATAAAATATCAATTATAAAAGACAACGTGTTTAAAGTCCAGTGGGCAATTAATGTTCAAACCAACATTCAAAGCAAGGAGATTTGTGATGAGCATAACATTGTTCAAACTATCTTCTAGTTGTGAAGCTAAAACCTTCATTCCCACACCACAGTCATGAAACACATCATAGTGTCAAAACTGGATGATTAAAATAAATCCTAACTAATCCAACCAAATTACCTTTACCCTTCCTCGCAAACAGATGACCTCCTGCATCACTGTATCCTTGAATAACAACCCACTCATTGTTGAAGAACGAATCTGATACCTAGGACTCCATATTGACAAAGGTCATACTTGGATTTCTCATACAAGACGACAAGAAACTGCTCGTAGATACCGATTACTACAACACTTACTTGACAAACGTTCAAAACTTCCACTATTGCAAAAAGCTCATTTATGCTACCATTATCAGGCCCTTCTGGACATATGAAATGGAGCTTTGGAGCTCTACTAAACCAACTAATTCCTTCTGCATCCAACCTTTACCATTCAAAATCCTTCGTAAAATCCTAAATGCTCCTTACTTCGACACAAATAAAATCACTCATAATGACCTTAATTCCCATCTGTTGTAAACCTACCTCGAAATCGTACCACTTTTATTTCCAAAATATGTACACAAACGAACCCCCTTGTCCGCAACCTATCAACCCTACATATTCCTGATAAATCTCCGAGGCGATTAAACATAAGATGGCGCAGGGACCTCCTAACTTAAATAAACACTAAAGTGCTACCGCTGGATAGTGTTTTTCAAACCCATGATTATAATTTAGCCGATATGCAGTTGTAAAAATCAATTATAAATAATATAGGTGGAATAATCAGGAGTCAGTCATTTTTTGAAATTTTGCCAACGTTCCGGCTCAAGGTTGTGACCATCATCACGGCTACAAACATCAGCACAAAAGAGATACATATAATTGCGATAATAACATTTTTTTGAATATAGTGACAAAGATAACATTTGAAATAAAACCGAAAATATACCAACATATCACAATTTTCAAAAAAATTTCATTATCACATTAATATGTATCTCTTTTGTTCTGATGTTTGTAGCCCTGATGATGGCTCACAAGCTTGAGCCGAAACGTTGGCAAAATTCAAAAAATGACTGACTCCTGATTCCACCTATAATAGTTTCTACAGTCGACTATACATCCTTAATTATATATATATATATATATACACAGGAGACCCTGGAAGCAGTAAAGTTCTCTAGCACTCCGACATCGACCATTCTACTTCAACAAACCATGCATTATCAACAGTCTAACGTAAATAATAGTCTAGAATAAAATTCAGTTGGGTAGAACGGTGACCTTAAGAATAACGAATGGTAGAGTAGAGTACTAATTATGTTTGCATGCGGAACGCCCGCCAATATTGCCATCTCTTTCAAACCTTACATTGCAAAGGTTTTATTTTTGGTTTTTTTTTTTTCAATGCTGTGATTAAATATCAGCTATTAATCAACTCCTGGCTGTGGACGTACTCTGGCTGTTGTTTTTACCGTTTCTTTATATTTTTAGTAATATATATTGCTTCCAAAATATTGTTAAAAAATGTAAAATTTTTAATAAATTAATTACTGTTAAGAAGAGAATGTTCTAAAATTTATTTATATTAATATTACATATATTTTTGCAAGGAAGAGAGGTAGAATGATTTTCAAAAACTACAATTTTATGAAAATAAAAAGAAAATTGGTCGACCAGACTTTAAACTAACTGAAAAGTTTCTAACGCTTTTTACAAAGTAGGAAAAATATATGTTTCCCTTCTCCAGGTAAGGTTTTTACCTCCATTAAGATTTGAGGACTTATAGACTATCGATGAATGATATTTGTAGTTATACTAAGTCCTTTAAATAAACTCGCCCATCGCTCTCACCAGCTGTATCAGTCTCAATTTTTTTAATAACTGGGTGCTCCAAGCTTGCCCCCTTTTTAAGGCTACTCTACAAGGCGAGAGAACTGGTAGGTGAAAATTCGTGAAATTTGGTGATAGTGAATTATCATATACTTTCACATAATTTCAAAGTATTATAATAAATATTCAATTACTGTATTTTCTAAAAAAAACTTTTATTATAAATAATGTTTAATTTCCTAAAATGGAGTTTATACATTTAAATAAATATGTTTTCATACTGTGTATATTGTTTTAATATAACAAAGCAGTCTAGAATCCTGATCTCCTAATGGTCTATTCGAATAAATCAGTTACTGGACCTTTTTCTTGACATTTACATGTAACAGAAAATTGACAATTATAAATGCCTCTTTTGAGTAAAGCAACATATTCTTTTCTTTTTGATATGCATTAAGAATGCAATACTTTTTTAAGTCCTGATGTTTTAACTTATTCATAGTGTTTTCTGGGCCTAAAATGAATGACAAATTATTGTAATGGATGAAGCCAATTGACATACACTAAAGTTGTTCCTTTTTCGTGTCATCCATGACATTTCGTGTTTCTAAACATGTTTCAAAACGTTGTAAGAAGTTTTGAAAATCTTCCAACGTACGATCAAAATTTCGTATATTAAAATTTATAGATTGACCAACCGGATCTAAAGAAAATGTCTGCAACTTGGTAAGAATTTTATCGACAAGAGTTGTTTGTGATTTTGTAAGGTAAAAGCTTGCATGAAGGTTTTGAATTGTGCTGGATCCATTTTAATACCATCCTCGTCGCCAATTTTTTATTGGAACCATTGAATAAATTGCACTATATACGTTAAACAAGATATATTCTTTTACACTATGTAAACACATGTATAATTGTTTAAATTAATATTTAACCTAACAAGGAAGGTACAAGGTCTGTGTGGCCACTGTTGGCAATGATTATATTGGGTTGTGTCACATGAAATGTCCGTTTTAAAGGTAAAGGATTTTTATTAAAAATACGATATGAAAACAAGATAATTTTATTCGAAGTATTTACTGTTGGAGACAAGTCGGGAGAATATTTTTCCCGGTATGTTTTGAAACATGGGGTCTTGCTGCCGCTCAGTGAAATCATGAGGTACCCATGTATCGAGCTTTTTTACATTCCCTATACACTTTAAATGTCTGGAAACGGTAGATGCACTTGCATTTAGTTGTGCTAAGAGCCCTTTAACTGTTTGGTAGGGGTTTCCTTCTACTGTATGTTTGAGGACATCGTTGTCTATTACGGACGGAGGTCTTTCTCGGGGCAAGTTTTTCAAGTCGGTATCCCCAGCTGAAAACTTAGCAAACCAACGGCGAATGGTCCGTTCATTAACACTCCCTTACCCAAACGCCTTGCAAATATTTCTAGCGGCCTCAGCTTTTGATTGGGAAGCTAATGTTTATAATACAAAGGTAGAGGATTACTAACTGTTTACTTTAAATATGTAAACATTCGGAAGAAAACCACAGAGACCGGCAAAATCCTTTATGTATTTCATAAACTAAAAAAACGGACATTTCATGTGAAACAACCCAATAATAATTATCATTTTTTCTTTTTTTTAAACAATACTTGATGATTTAGAATTTTTTTTTTTAGTTTTATATTTTATTTACCGAATTTATTTTTTTTAAATATGCCTTCCCCATTCTCCCACTACTTTCGTGAACTCATATCTCTGAGTGTAACGCATTGAAAACGGGGCAAGCTTGAAGTATCTAGTTACCACATGTGATAGTGACCATTTTTTACAGGTTTTAGACGCTTGTAAAATGGCTTGGCTCAACGCTTATCATTGCTGATTGTTAGATATCATTATTTCTTCTCTAAAATATTTCTCCTGATATAATTTACGTCTTTCGCTTCTAATGGTACATTTCGTTTAATCGCAGATCATTTCCCTACCTGATTCTTCAGCCACACCTACGATGGTTGTTTTATTCAGTTGACCTTGGAAGAAGAGGAGGGGGTGGGGGCGAAGGAGGAAGCCACGCAGAGCTTTATCTCATTCCAATTGCGTAACACTTGACGCTCCAGCACCTGTGCCCGCTTAGCACTTGTTTTGTTTAATTACTCGAGTAATTGTCCGAAGTGAGTGCGAACTGTTTGTAAACATTTCAACGCTAGTCAAACATATTACACGCAAGATGAAGCCTACTCATACAGTCCATGAGCCAGCAACGAAAAACGCAACCCATTTTACCAAAACTTTTAGCATGTTATATGCAAAGCATCTATCATGGTAAAACAAAAAATACATGTCTGCCAACTCAAAACGAGTGGATTGTAAAATGGTGCCCATACAAAAAGGTAATATCTCGAAAAATCACTCTATTCTAACACAATTGTGGTTACTATCATGGGAACGGCTCAATCTATGAAGATAATCGTTAAGAGTAAATCATCAAGTATTTAATAAGCTCTCATTTGAGTGGTAAAACACATTTGTATGTCTAATATTCACCGATATAGAGATTTACAAAAAAAAAAGTGCTTTGAAGCTAGCCTACCACGCTGAAGTTGTGAGTTCGAATCCCAGTCCCAGGAGGACTTTTTCAAGCATACAAATAAATGGGGATTCACTCACAATCTCCCCCGAGTATATGGGACCCGTCAAACAATTGATGGCTATTCACAAAGTCTATTATGGCGGAATATTATTAATTCTGTTATTTCAGCCGATGGGGCGATCCTGGGGTATGGAGACCCTCCTTGGGCAGACCCAGCCTCTATAAAGTGGGTACCAAAATGGGGAAAAAAACCTGACGGCTGAGCGTGATCTCGGCAGAATGCACGGCCGTTGACCTAGAAACAGTACGGATCTCTATATGTACTGAGCCCAAGACCCTTCATGGGTTGTAGTGGTACAGGTTTTATTTTATTTTTTTTTATTTATTTTATTTTATTTTTTTTATTGGAGAAAAAGCATAAACCCGAAAGATCTCTCTCTCAGTAGCTTACTGGATTAAGATCCAGGGGAAGCAAAGTGAGGGACGCATTAGGCACAAAATATTAGATGTGAAAATAATGTTTTAAAATTGGGTAGTATATTTCCTGAAGGAAATAATGGAAACTGCTTAATAAATGGAAAAAAAGATAGTTGTGTGACTGTCAAGTAGGATCAGCAACCCCCCTCCCCCCTCCTCACTACCTTAGGCATAGAAGGTTATATGTTAGCAACTACACCACAGGGGACCCAGGAAAGCACATTGTATCAAAATAGCAGGAAAATATAAACATCATTGACAGAAATAACATGGGGTCGATTGTGTGAAAAGTATTTTAATTTTGTTTTTAGTTTGGCATCAGTAAGCCATGTCAAGCATAAACTGGAAAACTTTGTATATCTAAAAAAAAAATAAAAACTAATCGATTTAGGATCTGAATATAGATAAGCACCCGAGGCAAAAGGACTAAATAAAAACATTTGACCAATAAATAACAATCACCCCTTGTATTAATAAAAATAAAATAATAATCATGATAATAAATGCTCTCAATACTTATAATATCTTTAAAATGAGAGATAAGATTAGATGTTAAACGTATTTGTTTTCTCTATACAATTTGAGATAAGATACTTCTCATCAGTATACCGACCCTCTTTGATGCTTTTACTCTTCTCAATCTCTATACCATTCTAAATCTTGTAACGGGGGAAAGATCAAATACAGTTTCCAAGAATGGCTTTGTCGAGACGTGGCCACAGGCAATTTATCCCAAGTATTTATAGAAGAAGCAAAGAGGTCGCTTACTCACCGAAATACAATATCAGGAATAGGACGAGAGGAGCTAGCAATAATCTATTTGTTTGCCTTGTTTGAAAACAGAAACTCGTTTTGTTGATGTTGGCTTATTTACATAAACGGAGGGGGCAAGCTAGTCGTTTCTTCTCTCAAATAGAATACACAATCTCTTAATTTTCTCTTAATGAGCGGTTCGATTCGACAAAAATTTTGAATATGTAAATTTATTTGTGATTCTTCCGTATTATTTTATTTGTATTAATTCAGTTTTTAATTGGAAGGACTCCTTAGCAATTTGAACAGGCTAAACACAGGCCGAAAAGGCGGTAATAAAATTAAATATCATTTATTTTCTTTACACTCTTCTATAAGGGAAAACAAAAAAGACGTTGTTCGGTTACTTGTCCACATTTAAGGGCAATATTATCCATTTTTTACTTTCCCTTACACTATATATATATATATATATATATTGTTTGATCAGTTTCGTCGGATCTTTGTTGATTTGTTTCAAAGTTCAAAGTTGAAACTGTGATGTTCATTGTTCTTTCAAAGTTTGTAGACTACACATGTTAATAAGACACTATTTTGTCCAAAATTGCATGATTATGAGAACAATAAATTCTCGAAACGTCGCATAGATAAAATTGTTTATTCATTGACTGAAACTGAGAACAACAAAAAAAAAAAATATATATATATATATATATATATATATATATATATATTATATATAATAATTATTTTTATTTTTATCTATACTGCAGCATATCAATCAGTTTCAACCGAGATTCCTTATCTTTCAAGTGGTATTTCGCTTGCTCAAAATGATAAAAAAAGAAATTCATTTTCGTCATTCAATGATTTTTTTTATTGATGTATTTTATTATACAGTTTTAAATATTAAGGGTAACTGAATTACATTCCCTCGATTGCTTATTAAAGGGTGACACAAGTATAAAGGTGAGATGCTTTGGAGAACTTAGATTTATAATACTAAAGTTTTGCATTAGACAAAGAATATTGATGTAAACGTAATAAAATACTACTTGAGTTTGGGAGTCACATTCGGAGTAGTATGACAGCCTTGTTGGCCGAATGTTTTGGGTTCAAACCCGACAGGTGGCCCTAGCGATTTTTTAATGAGAGTAAAAAATCCGTTGTTACGTCGTTCTTTGAAGGTAAAAAGATGGTTGTACAACGTAAGATGGTCCCGAGCCAGTGCTATGTCAGGTACTTGTTAAAGATCCCATTACAATCTGGCAAAAATTTGGCAAAATAAATAATTCCCACTGTAGCATCGTCTAATAGCCTCAGAAGCAAAAAAGTGACGTTAAATAAATAAATAAACAAAATACTAGAGTTTTATTTTGGAACACGAATGTACGTAGTGTTTGCACCTTAATAGTTTTACGTTTGAAATTAAAAAGATAATTAACTAGATCGTTAGAGTTATCTTAAATAAAAGTTAAAATAAAACGTTTTTCTTTACGAAAGTAAGGTCCGGTTTTCACTTTAATATAAATTACAAAGGCGTGAAATCTCCATTTTTTTATACTTCAAGAGGAAAGGAGATGTTTTCTACTCGGTCCATGAAAAATAATTAAGTGAATAATTTTGTATATTATTAAGTGAGCTGTGTTAAAACAAACTTGATTGAATGTTATTCGTTTCTTCGAGCTCATGAATTTTTTTTTTATTTTAATCTTGGACTCACTAAATGAAGTTCGCGTGACTGAATGCGGTAGAAAGGCGGTGGCAACACGCACTTTTAACACTAATGATAGCCCGCGTAAATTTGACCCTTCAGACTTAGAATCAGTACAACAAAGGGTCAGGTGCTTAAACCATGGCTCAACTATTCAGATTGAGACATTAGGAAACAGCTTTCAAGCATTGTTCGATTTGTGTTGATATGTCACGAAAAAGGGAAACAGTATGACTAAAAGAAAAAAAAATGGGCCGTAGATGGTTGGACATTCCAAGCCCAAGGTTTTTCCAAGCAAAAATGTTAAGCAACGTTTACAGTGTACACTATCATGAAACAAAGAGATGAAGAGAGATATTGAATTGATATTTGAAAATCTTTATAATTAAAGGATTAAAAAAGTTGAAAAAATAGTTTAGAATTCAAAGTAAATATCTGATTATCAAATATATGCCAGTAATAAGTAAATAATCCGAAAAAGGCAACACAAGACTTCCACTTACCTCGATTGTAAAAATAGATTTTACAACATAAAGGTTTTTAATTAAATAATGTAACAATATAAAATTGTAATGTACAATACAACTTAAGTTTATGCCTAATCTTCACTTTACATAAACCTCCACAACACTGTATATAAGATTTTGTTTTATTTAGAAGAAATTTTTTCTCATTTTTTTAGCTTTCAAAGAGTACATTTAAATCTACATAATTAATCTTATAAAAAAATACCGAAATAATATTTTTGCTATATTAAAGCCTATTAAACTTTACATGGATACAGCGAGTTTAATAAAATCGTTTAAGGCATTTTTGGGTAAATGCAAATGGTATAAAGTGTCTCTTCTGTTTGGCCGATTTCGATGGAAAATTTGCTGTAACATTTCAGGCATAAACGCTCTTAAAATATGAAATTTCTGTTTTACACAACTTATCATTTTTGCGACATATCACTTACACACACGGACACAGACACAGAACTTTTTGTGGGACATAGTTTTTGGCATTCAGGGGACCTTAAAACGTGTATTTCCATAAAACCACGTCCGTCAAATTTTCCCCCATACTTTCCCAACCATATATTTTATATATAGTTAATTGCACTTAAAAATTGATTATATTTTTTAGTAAAAAAATATTAGGACACCATGCTATGAGAAATCCTTTCTAAATTTAAAATGGCATGAGACCAAATTATTGCGACAGGCGTATTCAACACCACTATTTATTTAATTTAAATTTATGTTATTATTTTTACATAGCGCATTGTTTTAATAAGCATAATTTATAAGATATAAATTACTATTGATAATAATCATAAATAATATTAATTTAATTATAATTATGACCAATACTTATTCATAATAAGCATATTTTTTTAAATATATATTGTGAGGGGAGCGTCGTCGTCTACTAGACTGAGTTCTACATGTCCTGGGTTCGAATCCCGGCTGTGGCAGAATAGTATTTATTCTGTTATTTCGCCAGGAGGGCGACCTACTTGAGGCAGACTCAGTCTCTATATAGTGTGTATCCGAAATAATTGGGGGAAAACTGGTGCTGAGTTGCACGGTTTTTGTTTTATTTTTTAATTTTTTTTTTTGTGGGATAAGACCACTTTTTATAAAATAATCGTATAGATAAACCAACACTTATGAAGTCAAGACATTTTAAGCTATAAACGATTTTTTCAAGGCTTTTACCCGATTTATTTTTCCATTGTAAAACTGTTCTATAATCTCCCGGGATCTGGAGGCTTCTATTTCTAACCGTTTTCACTTGTCGACAATCTGTCAGAATGGACGTCACCCCGGGACCCAGGAAGTCACAATGGGAAAAATAAAAGTTTATCAAAGCAGGAACTAACGTTTCGGAAACGTCATTCGTCAATCTCTATCTAGAAAGTATATTTTCCTACTAAATTTCCCAATGACTGAAAAATCAAACGTGCAGATTTTAGTTAAATAAAGATTTCACTTAATTCTAAAAAAAAAATAGTTTTAAACGTTGAATGATTTATTCTTTGTCGGAAGTATATACTTTTAAATCTTTTTAATTTTTTTTTTTTTTAAATCTGAATTTACACACTCCTGTTCGTTTAATTTTGGTTGAAATCCTAATCAGAATGATTATACTTAAATATATTTAACTTAATAACAGAATCACACTGAAATACGTTACAAATTTTTATTCTCATTTAACATGTAAATATAGTATCAATTATAAAAGGTTTAATATGAGAATGGTTAATTTTTAAGCCAGAATATATTTAGATTTAAAAAAAAGAAGAAATATATCATTAAAAAATATAACATATACATAAATATATATATATATATATATATATATATATATATATATATATATATAATAAATAAATAAAAGTTTTCTACTGGTCTTAGGGTTCAGTCAATAAATAAGCAATTTTATGTATGCAACGTTTCGAAAATTTATTTTTCTCAAATTCATGCATTTCGAGATAAAATAGTCTTACACAAACATAGAATAGAATAGAAAAATGAACTTTATTCTGGGACATAGTCCCTTAAGAATAATATTGATGTTACAAATAAATATAGCTCTTCTGGCCAGACTACATAAAATAGGTTAAATTATTTACAAACTTAATTATTTACATAGGTATAGTAGATTTATGTATGTGTGACTTATGTGTAAACTATAAAAATATAATTGTTTGATTAGTTCTCGTCTGTTGATAATTTAAGTTTTCTACTGGTCTTAGGGTTCAGTCAATAAATAAGCAATTTTATGTATGCAACGTTTCGAAAATTTATTTTTCTCAAATTCATGCATTTCGAGATAAAATAGTCTTACACAAACATAGAATAGAATAGAAAAATGAACTTTATTCTTAAGCAATTTTATGTATGCAACGTTTTGAGAATTTGTTGTTCTCATATACATGGAATTTGAGATAAAATAGTGTCTTACATAGACATATGTGTAAACTATGAATACATAATTATGTAACCGATTACATATCTATTCTATTGATTTTTTTTTTTTTTTTAAACAAAATATTTGAAAATTTAGCTTTCTTTAATCTCATTTGAAAAATAGAGAAAATTAATTCTAAAGATAATTTCAATTTGAATTTTTTTTTTCGATATTTTACATCAAACCCAAAAATCTGTCATTAGTTCCATCCATTTTTGCATTTAAATCGAATATTGTTTATATAAAATAGCCTATTAATACGTTTATATCAACGTTATGTAGGATTTTTTTTGGATGATTTTTTTCGTGTAAAATAAAATTTGTACTTCATACCGTTTTGGAAATAACTCCAAACGTAACCTTCATCATTATGGCATTTTAACAACTATCAGGTTTATTCTATTTGTTGGAGTTAATTTTTAACAATGAAGACTTGATAAATAACTTTTATATTGTCATTAGCTTTATTTGGTTCTTTTCATGTTTTTTTCTGGTACGAGTGTTTTACAAAGAGTTCCTAGTTGAAAGAAGAAATATGAAAACAAAAATTTTAATTTTTAAAAACTCAATATTACCAAAGAGGCGCAACTGAGTAACGGGTTAAAACTACTTTTACAACCCTAGTCAATTAAGCGACACTAACTCAATTAAAAGTCAGGAAATGAAGATGGCAATAAATGTCTGCTAACATGTTGAGGCAATTCTCATAGGATATTTGGACGACTCTAAAATATGGCTCATCTTTTATCATACAGTGTGTTAAAAAACATAATTCTGTTGGTATCATCTAGATTGGGTTTAACTTTAAGTTAAAATAAACTATTAAAATTATAGAATCAATTTATTTATTCGGATATATTAAAATATGTCTCATAATGATATTGCTACAAGATCACATTCATAAGGTAAATAAAGAAACTATTAACCTTCAAAGTTAAAAATATATTGTTTATAAGCTTCAGATTGAATGAATATACTTTAGAATTTCATTATAACATCTTGTTTGTTTCTGTTATTTAACGTCCCTTTATGCTACTGTGGCTAATCGGACAATGCTACTGTGGGAGTCCTAAATTTTGCCTATCCAGGTTTAATTAGGATAGGGATCTTTAACAAGTACCTAACATCGCACAGGCTCGGGACCATCTTTTAATTTCCCCTCCGAAGGACGGCATAACTAAGGATTTTTTAGTCCCATTAAAAATCTTCGGGCCACCTGCGGGTTAAAACCTTGGGCATAGGAGGCTAACCACCATGCTACCGGTAACCCCATTATAAAATCTTAAACTACACTATAAAAGGTTATTTGACCATGAAGAAATTTACAATTTACTACTTAAAAACATAAGCCACTCTATCATAATTAATAACTAAATAAATGATTTTATTCAACCTATCATAGGAATAGTAGGATCGAATTCATTCCAATATGAATGAATGAAAATGTACTGAAAGGAATTTTTTTTTATTCAAATTTACAACTGTACAAAATATACATCAAGTAAATATGCTGAAATGTTATAACACATGAAATAAACATGAAGAGAAACTGCCCATTGGCAGCACTCTAAAAAAAAAAGGGAATTAAGTGAATGAAAAGGTACTTAGTAACTACTGGAAAGAGCGATAATTTTCATTCCGAAACGTATCTTAAAGGATTTTATTAAGATGAAGTATTTCGACAAAAGTAAACAACTAGAAAAAATATTAATCAAAATATCGATTTCGTAAAAAATATCTCAAAACTACCTTCTGTAAATGAGTGCCTCATTGTATCTTGTTCAAAGCCCAAGTGAACATTCTTCAACAGTGAAACCTTCACCTAAGTTAACCTTAACGATATAAATATAGTAAATCTTAATAGTTAATATTAAATATGATATACAAACAAATTAGTGCAACAGATAGTCTATTGCGATCGTGAAAATTTTCGAATTCCAGTTTTCAACGCAAATACACGTTTTAGGGTCCCTTGAGTCCAAATAAACAAGTCCCGCAAAAAGGTCGGTGTGTGTGTGGTAACTCCCGCGCGTAAACGAAAAGTCCTATGGAACTGAAATTTCATATTTAAGACAACTATACGCCCGAGATGTTACAGAAACTTGTTCATCATAATCGGCTAATCAGAAGAGCCACTTTATACCATGCATTTTGATGAAACTCGCTATATCGATGTAAAATTTAATGGGCTTTGATATCATGTAGGTTTCATTCTGATTGAAATAGTCTGACAGGGCTTAAATGCCAATATTTTAAATTTTCTTCCTCTAAAGTAACTTTAATTTTGTAGATTCTATAAAAATAACCATATCATCTATATAAGTTGAACGAATTCTATACCCTACTAAAAGAGAAAACTGAAAAAATATGTTTTAAATTTTTCGTTTTTGAACTTAAGAACAGTAATATACCTGTATAATATACCGTTGGAAAGCTAAAGGTTTTAGAAAAAATATTATACACAAGCTTGTAAAAGGCAATGTAATGTGACAAATAGGGCATCAAATTATTACTGATAATTATACTTAACAATTGAAACTGAATAGATGTTATATTTAAATTAACTTCAAAATTTTGAAATTTATGTTTAATTTAATGGTGCATAAATTGATTTTAACGGTTGAAAGTCTTGTGTTGCCCGCACCAGATTTTTCTCCTTGTAATCCAAACTTATTACACATTTCGTCGTAGGATTACTTAAAATGCTAATAATAAAACTAGATATTTATTTTATATATATATATATATATATATTTTTTAAATATTTTTATTGAAATTTACAACTGTATTTTGTAATACAACGAGTAAATATTTTTTATATATAAATACAAAACATAAGACCAGGTAAATAAATATTGAACGAAAATTCACAACGTAAGTGAAAGTTGGAAGTAAGCTAGATAGTGCACAATCTAAACAGCCTCCTATGAACAAAGAGTAACCTAGGGTGCGTGAAGGGAGGGGGTAACCGAGAGAGAGGGCAAGCTGGAAGAGAGACGCAGATGTAGAGGGGGGAGTGTGTCTGAGAGAGAAGGCAAGCTGGAAGAGAGAGATAGCGATATAGAAAAAAAGGGAGAGAGAGCTGTAGTCCTTGGAAATGAACAAGACAGAAGACAGCTTGACTCCAGCCTCCAAATATCATTCACCTCTCGGCCAAGCTTATATCCCCACCATTTGCGTTTTTTTTTTTTTACAAATATCCCTAAATCAAGCAAGGTAAGCTTTGTTTTCATCGATCCAACAAAGCAAAACAACCTAAAAACAAAACTGATTATAATTTTAAGATTCTCTCACTGTCATGAACTTAGTTATATTTATTATTTAATTTAAGTTTGTTTAAAAATAAGAGAACAAAACACATTTCATTAGTAGGATAACTTCTGTAAACAAAAATTTAATTAGTAGAACGACTTCTATAAACAAAACACATTTAATTAGTAGAATAACTTCTATAAACAAAACACAATTTCATTAGTATAAGAATAACAGAATAACTTCAGTAAACACAACAGGAAATATTCTTTTGTTCTTTATATGCATATGTTTTTACAACGGGCTCACTCCTTGCCTAATTTAGGGATGAAGGATTGTGATTTTTTTTTTTTTTTTTTTGACATGGCATCCCCATATCCGGCCTGGAGGACCAAAATGTTGTGGGAGGAGGGATATCAAAAAATTAATCTCAATCATTTTTCCCTAAATTAGTTAATGAGTGATCCCTCTATAAAAGCATTGGTATAAAAAAAAAAAAAAGAATAATTCCTGGTGTGTTTATTAAAATAATTCCAAAGATTAATCCATTATTAATTTCTCTTATTTTAAATTAAATAATAAAATTGCTTGAAAAAATAAAAAGACTAATTGTAAATTTAAAATGTCTAGGCTCGAACGTTTATGTTCTTTCATAAATTATAATGATAATTTGTCATCCTCAATTCGCCCCCTTAAATTAAGAACAATATGGAAGGCATAGAAAGAAGTTGCCAACTAGAAAATAACCGAAGCATAACACCTACAGATTATGAATAGAATAAAAAAATCGATTTTACCATAACTCGTTTTTGCGATAAAACATTTTCTTCCGTATGAATGCATTCCTTTTGTTCGTAAGAACAGCTTGTTCTCCAGCAAGGATCATAACCAATGCCTTTAAGAAGCGTTCAAAGTTGTATAAGAGGTAGTCAAGACAGGAGGTGAATTCTTAAGATCGACTGAACACCTTCCACCTTTTTTTTTTTTCCCAGTGGCGCGACAGGCCGTGTAGGCCCTGGGCCTCGCGCTGTAGACTCCTGCGAGCTTACATTCACGTTTCACGATGAAATTTTTAGTGTAGGGTCATCACTCCCTGCGACTAATTTTGTGAGTGGCCACCCTTTGGCTGTCGGGTCTCACATACCCGGGGGAGAAGTTATGAGTGAATCCACTTTTTTTTACATCCTTATAAAAGCCCCGCCGGGACTGGGATTCGAACTCAGAACCTGTAGCATGAGAGACTAGCGCGTTAGCCACGGGCTTCCCCCGTTAACCCCTTCTACCTACCTTCGCTTAAACCTAACATTACATATTTGAATCATAGAAATATTTTTGGCTCCCCTCTTGTCATGGTTTTGTGCAACTTATGTCTCGTTTTATTGTCATTACTCAGAAGTTAAAGGACCACCAAATATCTCCTCCATTCAAATTATTTTTTAGCGACAAACAAGGCTTTCAAAATAATTTCCGAATTGGATCTCATCGAATAAATAATAATAGAAACTGGTGAGAAGGAAGTAAGGGCTTGGTTCCCAGCCAAAGCCTCTTATTTTTCACATCATTATCCTAATTAATAACAACTAAATTAAGATTTTTAACAAAAATCAAATAGAAATAATATATGAGAAAACCATTCATTAGTAGCTAATGAATAGTTTTCATAACTTTTTCCTACAACCTCCAGATAGAAACAATAGCTACCAACCTTAAAGATTTGATCAAACAGTTAAGAAATCTATCGTGTGAAATCTATAAACTACTTGAGAGGGAATGGATATGAGTCCTAAACAGGAGACAATTAAGAAACTTCACTCGAGAGACGATTGTTAAGTTCTTTGGGAAAACACATATATATAGATATAGGCAGATATCTTCCTTATGGGGAATGGCAAATAATCCTATTACGAATAAATATTAGAAAATAACCAGGAGAAAAGTGTTGTTTTCTCTAAAATAAGCAAGCCCGCCTTTCCTTGTTCTTACTGTTTCATTTTATGTTCAAATAAAGTTATAACAATCTATTCAGATCCATGACCACCAAATGGAAAGGTTTGAACATATGAATCGTGTACGTATAGTTTGTATCATAATTGATAATAGGGGTACTCACTACGTTTGCTATAGCATGCTATTTGTGCTATTGTGCTAAACCCATCAATTTTATACAGGAAATAACTGTAGAAACTCGACGAGTTTAGCAAAATAACACAGATAGCATGCTATAGCAAACGTAGTGAGTACCCCTAATGTTTTATTTTAACAAACCCCTAAATAAGAACTTTAAAATTATTCTCTTTGCTTTCTAGTAAGGCTAGGCTTACATCTTTTTGAGGCTCTGCAACTTGTATAAGACTCTCTCTATCATATTTTTCAATTCAGTAAAAAATGGATTTTGAGGAAAAATCCTGAGGCAAATATATCGATTACTATAGGAAATAAAATCCATAATATTGTCTTAACATGATGAACAGAACGATCGAATTGTTACGAACTGTTTTATTTCTTTTGATTTTTGCTACAACCTAGCCGAGATGAAAGAAAATGTTTTCTTGATTTTGAGCGGGTTGTCAAACCTGAAAATTGGTAATCAATCTTTGATGATAATTTTTCAATTATATTTTCTTTAACTATTCATTCTGAGGTACGGTGTTGCATTATAAACAAAAGTAATCGACAGTCGGGATCTGTGTGCTCGTCTTCCGGTAGGAAGCCAACTCCTGAGACAAGGTCGTTCCGGGGAGTAGTTTTGACGCCTCCTCACCTCCTAGCATAACTCCTTTGAACAAAACGCCTCTTAACCTCCTAGCCTAACACTTAGCAGATTATAGACAATGCCTAGCATTCGTCACATCTACAGAAAACAAATAGAGATTGTAAAAGCGGCTAGCGTACACCCATTCCTTTTCTTGATACAATGATAACCAACCGCGACGACAAAGCAATAAATTCATAAAGATATAAAGAAAATATGACACAATAAGCAAATATTTGCTCTAATACTGATAATGAGTGCAATTCGTCAGAGGTTGTAAAGTTTTTGTTTTTTTTATATTTATCTTATCAACTTCCTCTTCAAGTATAGCCCGAATAATAACAAGTATTTTTAAATACGTCTTGTAGTATTGCCACGTCCCAAGCACAACAAACGTTATTTAGAATACTAGTGGCTAGCCCCTTCTTCGCACGCGACGTTTATGTTCACTGTTTGACCGGTTTAGATTCTAAAGCTTGGAGATTTTTAGTTAATTGTAACAAAGTCTATATTATAACATCTATTCATTATGGTATTTAATCGTCGGCAGGAATGAGAAACATATATCCATCAATAAATACTATATCCACAGTCTCCTTCAATTTAAATCCTCAGTCCACTTGGAACAAGATCGCGCCACTCCGACCTTTATATCCCATCCCACAGAACTAAAGCCCTTGATAGATCCTTTCTTGCCCGTTCCACTCCATTCTGGAATTCCATACCTCCCAATATACGTCGTGATTCTTACTTATCCACCTTTAAATATCTCCTTTTTCCAGCACCTATTATCCCTCACAGACGCTTGTTGATCTTGAATCTGATATTTGATCATAGAACTTAATCATTATAATGACTAAATGCTTATTTTTATTTTTTTTGTACAATATTAGTCGTTTTTATTTTCTTATTCTATTGTACTTATTATCATTATTATTTTTAATTTGTGATTTGTATACGTATGTATGTGTATGTGTGTGTGTATATATATATAAGTTAAGGTCTGATAAGGCAGACTATCAGCCTTAATTCCAACTCACCTGATGTAAACACTTTGAAAAGTATATATAGAGGATTATATGAATCAATAAAGCAGTATTTGACTAGCCATCAAGTGAGTTGTTATTGTGCCCTTTTCCTTATTTTTTTTTAAGTTTTATATTGGCCAGCTCATAAGTGGTGCCGAAACCCGGGACCTTTAGATAGTATATTTTTTTCTTTCGCGTTTGGAAATCTTCAGTTTTATTGTTATTTAATTTTTTTTTTTTCGCTCTCTCTTTCTCTCTCTCCGTTAACATTAGTCTAAACAGTCATCATGGCGGAAAATGTAGTGTTAAGACCGGCAGTTCTGAACGTACCACCAACCGAACCAGCACCGGCGGCGGCAAATGTACTTCCGCCACTTCCGGAAGTTTCGTTGGCGCAGGCGCACAGAACGACCTTGGAATGGATAAAAGTCCAAACCGCAACCGCTCAGGATCTGAGAAAAGCCATCTCCGACCTTGACAGATTCACCGGGGAGATTGGTGAGTTAAACCATTTTTTAAAAGGGGGCGATCGACTGATGGCTAGGATCATCTCGAAAGTATCTGAAAACCTACTAGATGGGGAGGATGCTGAAGCTTTGAAGGCTGCAGTAGTCTGCAGGGTCAAGAGGAACATACTGAATCATATCCAGGGGGACGAGGAGACACCCTGGGGTATAGTGAAGGAACGACTAAAGAAGGCCTATGGAGGGGGGAGATGGGCCCCCGAAGAAGATGTGTTCCACCTGATTAGAGACGTAAAGAAGCCACGTCAGTCGAACGGTCAATATGCGGGGGAACTGCTTACGAAGTTCAACCGGATAACCGAAAAGATGAGAGAGACGGCGAGTGTTGAGGAGGTCCACTTTAGAATGGATTTTTTGGCAATCATTCTAAAGGTACAGCTGGCGAAAGAAACCGGTAAGAGAGAAGGGTTTCAAAGGGAGCGCTCATTCGTAGATTGCGCGCAAGAGATGATGGACACTAGTGCCAGAGAGGAGGAATCTCGGATGGAGGTAGAAGAGCCAGGTTGGACGAGAGTCGCCTACAACCAGCCAAGGGTTGCTCCAACATGGAAAAGAAGAGAGAGAGAGTACCGGGAAGCAAGAAGAGAAAGACCCCAGCAAGGAGAGAGACGGTCAGGCCAGGCGAGACCACGGAACAGTGGACGGCGAGAAGATCGTAAGTGCCATGGGTGTGGCAAGATCGGACACCTCGTAGCCCAGTGTCCGCGTACTCGATGCTTCGAATGCGGGACAGAGGGACATCTAGCACGACATTGCCCCCACATGTACCGACGTCGGGATGCAAACCAGCCAGAACCTATGGAGATCAATGCTCAGAATGTTCGTCCAAGAAGGTTCATGAGGAGGGCGGTCGGATCGGCGAGTGAATCTTCTAGAGGATCCGAGACAGCAGACACGGAGACAGAGACAGACGTTCCTGTCCGAGGAGGCGGCCATCGCAGCAGGAAGAGTGCATGGAGGCGACAGGAAGCGGCGGCGCCGTCTTCCCGCGACGAACTCTGAGGAGCGTACCAGCAGAGGGGCAACCGCACGTTGGTGAGTTACCACGCGAGAGGTGGGAGCGGCGGTCTGCCTATCATCAGCGTGGAGGGAGTCGCATGTCTGGTGGACACCGGGAGCTCGTGTACCATCGCATGTAGAGAGGCGTTAGAGAAGTGGAGCGGCGGAGAGAGGGCACTCCAGGTTCAGGTATGCCAATGTCAATTGATCACCCTAGAGGGGCCATGCAGTGTAGAGGGGGAAACCGAGATGGGTTTGCACACCTGGGGGATCGCGGTGGCGGTTTGTCAGTTCATGTTGTCGCTAGGATGCCGCGGGACTATGGAGTCATTATAGGGAACGACTTACTGGGCGCGGTAGGTGCGCGGATCCGGAATCAAGGGGGCCAGTGGGATATACGAATTGGGGGGAAAAGATATTCCTGTACCCGCATTGTGGGGAACGGCAAACCACGCATAGGGGCGGTAAATCAGGTGGAGGATTGGAAGGCGTCTGTTCTTGCGGAATTCGATGACATTTTTTTTAAAGAGGGGGATGTTCTTGGGACGACCGGGAGGACGGTACACGAAATTCCCCTTAAACAGGATCGGGTCACTTACATTAAAGAGCGGCGGTACCCGCAGGCCCTCCGCAGGCATATTCGGGAGGAGCTGGAAGATTTACGGCGGTAGGGTATTATAGTGGACAGCACTTCTCCTTATAATAGTCCGTTGTGGGCAGTGAAGAAGAAGAGTACGCCGGGGGATACACGGAAGAAATATCGGGTCGTCATCGACTACCGGAAGCTCAATGACAATACGGTCGACGAGAAATATCCCATACCGCGCTTCGAGGACATTTTGGACCGGTTGGGAGGTGCGCGAATTTTTAGTACTTTGGACCTGAAGGCGGGGTATCATCAGATCCAAATGCACCCTCGTGACCAACATAAGACCGCGTTCACATTCGAGAGGGGCCACTATGAGTTTACACGGATGCCGTTTGGCCTTAAGAATGCCCCTATCACGTTTCAGCGGCTGATGGATGAATTCTTGAGGGGTCTGGATGAGTCCGTGTGTCAAGTATATATGGATGATCTTTTGGTCTTCAGTAGGTCGGATCGGGAACACGTTGAGCATCTGAGGGCTGTATTTCGTCGTATGCGGGATTTTGGTCTCCGCCTTTCTCCGGAAAAGTCGACCCTGGGCCTGCGCGAGATCAATTTTTTGGGCCACACCATCTCTGCGGAGGGTGTGAAACCGGATGCCCAGAAGGTTGCCGCCTTACGGCGGATTGCCGTGCCGACCGAGGTTAAGGGTGTCCGTAGGTTATTGGGCGCGTTAAACTATTACCGCCGTTTTGTGCCTGCTATGGCTGCGTATCTCGTGCCTCTTAATAATTTGCTTCGGAAAGGCAATAAGTTGGTGTTGACCCCCGATATTGCGGACAAGGTTCGCCGGTGCATAGAGCATCTACAGCGTGAGCCCGTGCTCGCGTTCCCCGACTTTACCAAGCAGTTTACGATCACTACGGACGCTAGCGAGTACGCCCTGGGTGCAGTGTTGTCTCAGGACAGCGAGCGGGGGGAGCGGCCCATCGCGTATGCCAGTAGGCGCCTCACGGAGGCGGAGGCCCGTTATAGTGCCTTGGAGCGGGAACTCCTCGGGATTGTCTGGGCTGTCGATCACTTCAGGCCTTACGTATTCGGGAGACGATTTCGGGTTCAGACAGACCATCGCCCTCTCCAATGGGTGGGGAAGCTTAAGGAGTCGTCTGCGAGGGTTACGCGGTGGAAAGAACTCCTGGGGCAATATAATATGGATGTCGTGTACAAGCCGGGTAAGGAAAATGTTGTCGCGGACTGGCTTTCGAGGGCGCTCATGATTAATGCCGTGGAGGAGGACCGGGGCGGGCCGTCGCGTGATGTTCGTCAGTTCTTGAGGGAATGGACCCCGGGGGAGGAGCAGCCTCCATCCGCGGAGGGGATTTCGAATGAGGATGCGCCGTCGGGGCGACGAGGGGTCTACTGAGGGGCGTCCGGTGACCATGGAAGAACTCGACGAGATTGTTAACGATAAGCGTCGCCAGATCGTCTGGAAGACGAGGACTTCGGGGCTACTGAAGCTCGACTTTCAGCGGGTTGCCGGTTGTTCAGTTGTGACTATCTGGTCTCAACCTACTGTCGGGGAGGAACAGATCTGTAGGGCTCTTGCCGACGCTTCGAAACCGGGTCAGACCCATCACTTATACGTCGGTAACGCTGTGGTCTGGGAGCGTATTCAGCGTTTGTGGCGGACGGAACGCATCGGGATTGACCGGACGTTTATCCGTTGCTCGATGCTGGTCGAAACCGTACACGATGTGGAACGTCAACGGGAGGTTACACTCGCTTACCACCAGGGCAAGACGAACCACCGGGGGCTGACCGAAACGTTGCACGCGTTGCGCCGGCGGTATTATTGGCGGGGGATGAAGCGTACCATCCAGGAGGCTATCGGGAATTGTGATGTATGCATGCGCGCGAAATATGATCGGCATCCACCCCGGGCGGTCCAGGAGGAAACTCCTACTGCGGCTGTTCCGCTCAGTGATCTGCAGGTCGATACCTTTACCTGGAAGGGATTTAAGTGGGTCACGGTGCTGGATCTCTTTAGCAAAGTCGCGATGGCGTATCCCATTCAGGAGCGTACGGCGGAGGCGGTGTTGCGCGCCCTCTGGATTTGGTTCCAATTTTACGGTGTGCCCGATAGTATTTCCTCTGACAGTGGTCGGGAGTTCGATAATGCCAGTATCAGGGAGGAGATGAGGCTCTTGGGGGTCAGATGGCATCTAAACACCCCGGGACATCCGAAGGGTCGCGGGGGTATCGAGAGGCTTCACAGCACCCTTAGCGACCATCTTAGGGTCTTTCAGTTGGAAAAAGGGTTGGAACCGGACGTGGCTATGGAACGCGCGATCGTCGCTTATAATCACTCGGTTCACTCGGTGGCCGAATTCACCCCTTTCGAGATTCTGTTTGGGTTACAAGGTCGTCGGCGTGATTGTCGTGGTGCGGCGGCTGGCGAGGGTGAAATCGTGAGCAACAGCCTTGCGCTTAAGAAACTTTGGGTTACGGTTCGCGATCGCATCGAGCGGGAGAAGCGGCGTCGAGTTGCGCGCCATAATCTCGGTGTCCGGGATTTGATGGGTCTCGTAAAAATCGGTACGGTGGTGTACCGTCGGGTCGGAACTAATCGGGGGAAGGAACTTCGGCGTTACGAGGGTCCCTTCCGCGTGGTTGTGATTAGGGAGCATAATTTGGTCACAATTGAGGGCTTAACTGACCCCAAAAAGAGACGTACGGTGCACCTGGAGCAATTAAAGCTCCCGACTACGGAGGCATCCTAAGCCTTTGGAGTGTCCTCGGCTTCGGAAGTTTTTTTTTCTCTGTCTAGTGTTCTTGTTCCGTTCTTCACAGTGTTTTTTTTTTTTACTTTTTTGTTGTGTTTCAGGTGTTTCTTTTATTTGTATTCTTCTGTTTTGCAGCCGGTGTGGCGATTTGTATTTGTATATTTCTATCATGTACCCTTATTTTAGTATCATTTTTTTGTATTCAGTATTTTTCTTTTCAATCTAGTTTACGAGGACTGTTCGTAAACTGGTGGGGGGGGAGTTAAGGTCTGATAAGGCAGACTATCAGCCTTAATTCCAACTCACCTGATGTAAACACTTTGAAAAGTATATATAGAGGATTATATGAATCAATAAAGCAGTATTTGACTAGCCATCAAGTGAGTTGTTATTGTGCCCTTTTCCTTATTTTTTTTTAAGTTTTATATTGGCCAGCTCATAAGTTATATATATATATATATATATATATATATATATATATATATATATATATATATATATATATATATATATATATATATATATTTTTTTTTTTTTTTTTTTTTAAGCTACTTTACCTATGTAAATAATTAAGTTAGTAAATACTTCAATCTATTTAATGTATTCTGGCCAGAAGTGCTATCTTTATTTTTAACATCAATGTTATTCTTAAGGGACTATGTCCCGGAGTAAAGTTCATTTTCTATTATATTATATTCTAAATCAAAATTGGTTCAGTTAATTATTCTGTTATTTTAAAGTGGAACACAGGTGAGAATTGATCTACGACTTACAGATCTAACAGCTTTTTGTAATTTTATATGCCATAATAAAATTTTTATCATTACTGCCATTTATTATGGAATGAGGCAATGCACAATCTTTACTGATGACATTACATAAAATAAGAACATTTTTATTTGGATATGACACCAGAAAGGAATAAATATAGTTGTACATGCAATAGCGCACGTAGGATTTTCCTGAGAAGGGAGGACAAGTTGCATATTAACTTTTCTTGCGCTTTCCAACAACATATATTTAAAAAAAAAAATTGTTAAAGCCTTCATTACAGAAATTTTCATTTGACCATCTAAAGAAAAAAGTAATGACAATGTATTTTACTTATTGACAGACCTTCAGGAAAGGAAAAATGCCCTAAATCATAAAACAAAAAAACCCAATAGTTGCATTATTTTATATATATAATATAATGTAATAATAAGATATTATATATATATATATATATATATATATATATATATATATATATATATATATATATATATATATGTATATAGAATAGAATATATTTTATTTGTGAAACACAAAGTCTTTTACAAATTTACAACATAAAATACAATTATAAAAGAAATATAACCTGAGTCTAGTGCTCTTTACCAAAAAAATTAAACAAAAGATAAAACAAGTACTCCTTGACAAAATAGTAAACAAAAATAAAACTGGATAATAAAAAATTTTTAACATAATATTGATTACTACACAATATTAAACTTAAAATAATGAGACATCTAAAATAAACGGAAGCGTAGTAAAAGTACAGTGATTAAATGGTTTCGAAAACTATTTACATAATATTGTTTATATGGAACTAATAGAATCATATTTATTACATATGTTTAAGATATAAATATAAAGACTGTTCAATCTGGCTTCAGTATTAATGTTCAAGATATTTTCAATTTTTTGTAGGCCACAGGATACGGATTCAGATGGTTTTATGATATATTGTCTATTGTCTTTAAAGGTTGGGCAATGTAGGAGGATATGGTACAAACTATTGTTGAAATAACCATTGCAGAATATACAAAGTTCATTTGCCTTAATAATAATTGTTTTGTTTCCATGGTGGAGTTTGATTTTTTCTGGGTTTCCTACCCTTAGTCGGCTGATACACCTTATTTTCTTAAAATTTAGCCTATATGTTAGGTACTCTTCGGGTTTATGTAGGTTGTAACTGCTGAGTAATCGGTATGTGGGGTTACTATTTGAGTCCATTGCTCTATTAATGTCAGTTGAATAGTTGTTGTTTATGATTGTTTCGATATATATGTATATATATATATATATATAGAGTGAGAGCTTTCAATTTTATGTATATATATATATATATATATATATATATATATATATATATATATATATATATATATATAGAGAGAGAGAGAGAGGAGAGATAAGCGATATTTATAATTATAACTCATATTAATATTTTTTTAAACTCTGTAAGGGTATATGCCTTGGGTTTAGTTTGCATAGAAATTCGAACTTTTTCAAACAAGACCAAGGACCGTATAAAGGTGATTAGGCAGAGATCACGCTGTCTCCAAGTTCTTTCCCCTAATTCCAGATACTCAGTTCATAAAGGCCGGATGTGCCACAGATAGACCTTCCTACTTATAATTCGATAAGAATTTTCGATTTCGAGCTAGAAATATCATAAGTGGAAATTGATTAGAGTATATTTATCATAGGTCATTGTCGAAACTCGAGCCTTCATCAAGAGCTTTTGTATTATTATAAACGATGAGAAACACTTTGCACCTTCTCGCGTTGATTGAAATCTAAGAAATACAAACGGTATTATAGTACGAAATGAAGCGAGGTTATTCACCTTAGAAAGAACTTTCGGGGCTTAATCACCCCGTGATGCAACATAATATGGCATGCTATGTGACGCAATAATTATATGTTAATTATGAGAAAATGTTAAACCATGAAACATTTGTCCCGCTGGCAACCGATGGAAAAATTTCGACCCCGCAGGCAGTGCCGTGAGGAAACACAACTTCCGAGACAACACAATGAAAATGTATTCACTATTCAGGATTCCCTAGCAACAACAATATCATAGCCTCTTCACACCGGAATCTCGGATGATACAATTGTATACTGTTGAAAAAAAACATGGTTGAAACACACGAGATAATGTTTTTTGGAAAAATCCTTATAACATTTCAGTCATATTTGGTGCAATAAAACTCAAAATAAACCCTGATTAATTTAATTTTATTTTTTTTCTGGTCAGTAATAGGCCACAAACATGAATATCCACAACAAAATTTACATAGGTCAATTAAATCATAATTTAGACATCATTTTGCTCCGATACAATGATGCAATTGTATTGAGTTGTTAAATAAGTTCGTAGCTTTTTTCACTGATGATTTCAATAAAACTTCAGATTCTTTTAAACATATTTAATCAATTATATATTCTACTACATGATTCCATCTTTCAGGCTATTTTTGGAATTTCATACATCATCAACAGTTGAAAGACGACCCGAGAACTTTGCGTCTTCTAAGTCGAAATTTCTCTGAACCGAGCAAACCACTTACGGACAATACTTTCTCTTCCATTTTGAGCAAGCAAATACCACTTAAAGATAAGGAATCTCGGATGAAAATGATGCATGAAGGGACTTTATCTAATCCTTTTTGAAAAAAATCATTGACCAAATAAAAAAAAATTATTGAATTATGTCCCTTTAAAACTGCATAGTAGCTCCTTACACGATATTTATTTGATTTATAAATGGGTCCATTTTATTGAGGATGTATAGTCGACAGTAGAAACTATTATATTATAACTCAAGTTTATGCTTGGACATGGCTCAGTAATGCCCTGATGATGGCTCACAAGCTTGAGCCGAAACGTTGGCAAAATTGAAAAAAATTCAAATATGACTGATTCCTGACTATTCGACCTATAATAAATGGGTCCATTATATAATTTGTATTAAATATGCCAAATAACCATCAAATATTAAATATATTCCATTCTAACACTGTTCTGTTAAAAACATTTTCTCACACACTTATTTCGACTGAAATTTTCATTCATTATGTAATAATCTTTCGAAAATATCATTCTACTAATCATAGTTCAAATCGGATAGCGAAAAAAAAAAAAGAAACATATTTTTGACATGCTTTCAGAAAAAAATCCGTAAATATTTTTTTAGATGAGGAAGATGGTTGGGGGTGCGGTCATAAAATAGAAACACACATTTAAAACAAGTGCTATTTTAATTATGTGCCGACGTTTCGGCCTACTTTGTGGGCCTTCATCAGGGTTAAAAGAAACAAGATGACAACCAGTGTAATTATAGACTTAATAATGCGTTAGGTATAGAATAATAATATGGTGATAGTAATATAATATGGGAACATGAATAAAATTAAATGTAAAATGATAATAAGATTACAGTTATAAAGTATGGATGACAGTTATTAAATAATTAATAAGATGATAATTGTACAGTATGGAAGTAAACAAAATTCCATACTGTACAAATATCATCTATATTATATATATATATATATATATATATATATATATATATATATATATATATATATATATATATATATATATATATATATATATAGTTATTTATTTGCTTATTCTTCTTCTATTTTATGTAATCTGACTTCACCTTTTATTCTGTAAATAATATATGAATGTGGTCTTAATTCATTACTATTATTAGCTCCCATATTGAGACAAATAATAAAGGCAAAAGTCCATATATGTCATTTATTTGTTCCATTAGAATTAAAAAATATATGTATTCTGAGTATGAGAGTGGAGAGTATAATATTTTGTTAGGTTTTTCGATTATTTGTGTCCATGTAATTATTACTTATAAATCTTGTATATGTAGTAAATACCTGAAAAAGGCGATCGTATATGCAGAAACCTCTATAGAGACTGGTCATAGGCCATTCATTTCAATTTGGATGCCCCTATATGGAATAAAGTGGTTAAATTTAAAACATAAGATAATCACTTAACAAAATAAATAATTTTAAACATAGAGAGAAACAATAACTGTAGTTTTATAAACATCACAAATAAATTACATCCCATTGTGTTATCACATCATTTATATGAGAAAAGAATTTTTCCTAAATCTTAAATTGGTCATGAGTAACAGAATTTTGGCCACTAAATTGTATTTTTTGCGATTTCTTCATAGTTACTTTTACAAACGATTAGCGTATAGGAGTATAGGCTAGTTCTAAATTTTCCAAATTTAAATGTCTGAGATGTTGCAAATCTTTTTTATCTGAATCGACTTGACAAAAGTACCACGTCCTTGAATGTTTTATAATTCCCAATATCCTTGAATTTTTATAACACATCAAAAGTGAAACAAGTGTCTGATAAAGTAACTCGTAAAAACATAAGAGATTGAGAATATTTTATTTCATTTTCTGTCAGGGAAAGGATAAGGTGTAGAAAGTCGGTAGGTAAGAAGGAAACCTGGAATAAAAAGGTTGAATATAGAAATATAGAAACGAAAAACCAGTTTATTGCGTAATTTTTAAACAACTCTACGCCACCTTTAATTCCACACAGCATTCTCACTACTTCATATCAACTGTACAAATATATAATTGATATGTTTTTGCATTTTATACAGCTATAAATACAAATACACAAAAAAATTACGGGTCAATCCATTTCAAATCTTTCAATTTTAATTAATTTTGCCACTCAACATGTTTTATTTTCATGATATTTTATTTTTATTTATTTTTGATATTTTATAGTTATTCTATATCTTTTCCTGAATTTGAAACCGAGGAAAAACAAAATTTCTGACAAATACTTTTAGTTTGGCAACCATTTTAATTTAGCTTCGCGGCCGGAAACATGTGATGGGAAAATATCTCTTACTCTAGTACTTTTGAAGTTATCAAATCAATCAGTTATTTCTATCTGAAAAAAAAAAAAAAAAAAATCAAAAACAAATTCTGATTTGGGTTTTCAATTTTGAAATCGTCCAGACCATGCCGCTCAACATTTTGTATTTTCATGGTATTTTTACCAGTTATTCACTATTATTTATTTTATTTTGAAACCGGAAATAAAACAATTTAAAACGTCTGAATACTTTTAGTTTGGCTGGAAACATGTGATGGGAAAGTATCTCTTACTCTAGTAATTTTGAAGTTATCAAAATAATCTGTTATTTCTATCTGAAAAAAAAAAAAAAAATCAAAACCAAATTCTGTTTTTACCAGTTATCCACATTATTTATTTTTTTGAAACTAAATAAAAAGATAAAAATCTGATCAATACTTTTAGTTTGCCATTTTGAAACAGCTTCGCGGCTGAAAACATGTGCTGGAAAATCATCTCTTACACTAGTAATTTTGAAGTTATCAAATCGAAACAAAAAGTAACAATATGGTAATAGTGTGCTTCAGATTTTTTGAACCCACAACGCATTACCTAAATAGTGAAGAAAGCGGTTTGAATGTTTTTTTTGTTTTTTTTTTTTTACTTTTGTTAACAGCAAAGAGAATTGTTTAACTTGAGAGCGAGCTGAATCTGTGACCTAATTTATATCACTTGAAATTTTTCACCCTTGTCTCTTTTGATATATTGTCCTTTAAATAACGCGAAAACTGGATTTTTTCCATGTTTGGAAATTTATATTAAAAAAAAAAAAAAAAAAAAAAAAAAAAATACAATGTTCTCAATGTTAAAATTTTTACAGCAGGTAGATTGATTACCGAGCTATATAAGAAAAAAAAATCAAATTTGAGTCTCTTTTAGCGCGCTAAGTATAACGTTTTTTAATAATATTCGAGAATTTTTAAACTTCTTTCTTCACTACTTAGGTATTGTACTGTGAGGACGAAAAATTTAAAGCATAACATTATCATATTGTTAGTTTTTATTTTGATTTGATATCTACAAAATTACTATAGTTAGAAAAGTTTTTCCAACACGTTTTCAGCCACGAAGTTGATTTAAAATGGCTGCAACACTAAAAGTGTTAGTAAAAAATATTGTTCATATACGGTTCCAAATCCAGGAAAAGATAAAGAATAACTGGTAAAAAAATATCATATAAATAAAAAATGTTTAGCGCCAAAATTAATAAAAATTGCATGATTTCAAATTGATTGATCCATATATAAAGTTTTAGCTTTTAGTAACATATTATATCTTAATCATAAGGATATTTTCAGACAACCAAGTATCATACTCAGATTCATTTGATGTATTTATTATTACAGTAGTTAATTTAAGTAAATATATAAAATAAGATGAAAAAAGTAAGATAATAAGATAGGATAAGGTTAGGAGCAGAAGGAGAAAGAAATAAGTGGTGATAAGAGAAGTGGATGCGAGAAATCTTAACATTTACTTATTTACTGAAATTCAAGACTTAAAAAATGTAAACAGAATATTAGAGAACATCAAATACATCGAGATGAAACATAGATTTTAAAGGAATAAATAGAAAAAACATAGCAAGTTGAATAACGCCTTTGAGATTTTATAGGAACCTCCAAAATCGGTAATTCCCTGTTGAATAAAAAAAATCTCCACCTATCCAAACAACTAGGATGACCTATGATGAAGTATGATTTAAAAGTTCCTTTTTTTTTGCTAGTAGCATATTTACATGTAATATTAAATACATTTGGCAATCTCAGTAATAAACAAATAAAAAATTGCTTGGTCTTGGTTGAGCGGTGACCTCCCAGCCCAACAGGAACCGGAAGGAAACGAGGAAACAGAAAAATCTAGCCCTGGCCATCGACACATCACTTCCCTTCACATTCATCCACTAAATTTCCATCCTCAGTTTTTTCATTGGTCAATAAATACTACTCTTCTCAAATTTTCATTAGAAACAAAAAATCTGGTGCGGCAACACACGACTTACCTAGGTCGTTAAAATCTATATAAAGTTATATCGAATTAAAAAAAGAGTTCAAAAGTAAAAGAATTATATTCAGCTTCATTGGAAATTAATGTTTTAGATAAAAATATAAAATTGTTATGTACGGTAGAGGTTTATACAATATTTTTCAATTTACATTAAATTTCACAAATTTGTATAAATAATTTTTTCTAAATTTTACTGCTTTCCAACGGTGTATTATACATCTGCATTACTATTCTTATGTTGGAAAAAAAAAAAAAAAATTAAATAAACAAATATTTTTTTCTCTTTTCTTCTCTCGTTGGTTATGAAACTCGTTCTACTTGTATATGTAGTCGTTTTTAAAAACGATAATAAAATTACACGGTAACTTTATTGGAATCTACAAAATTGAAGGTACTTGCAAAATGCATTTTGCACCTTTTTACGATTTTCTCAAAAAACGGCCTAACGATTTTGATAAACTCCATTTATTGGTGAAAAATGTAATGGACTTTAATATCATAATATAACTGAATATATTTTTTAAAAACTTCTTATCAACTATAACTTTATTTAATAGGTTTTTAATTGATTTTAACAACTGAGGTAAGTAAAAGTCGTGTCTTCCCCGCACTTTATTTTTTTTATTTATTTATCGTAATTGACAACATTATAAACAAAATATGATAAATTAATTTGAGAATAAACAACTATGTGCTTGACAAGGTCTTATGAAGAAACTACTATTTTGTAGGACTTGAAGGTTTTCTTCAATTTAGCAGGTAGCGAGGCCGTCGCTTTTTCAATCACCTCGGAGGGTTGTCAGGTAAACATGGGGTTTGAGAGGTCACCAACAAGTGGGTTTGTATGGGCTGTATGTTTGGAGTTTAAAGAGGTATATTTATTTCGGGCTCAAAATATCAGCTAAAAATAGGATATTAAGATCTTTACGGATTATGTATTAGATACAAAACAGAGAGCATTCAGGATTTTTGGATTGCATTGATTGAATGCGGGAGTTTTCGATGGTGTAGTGGATCCCCATAGCTCAATACTAGGGATGGGCATAATCGAATAATTGTCATGATCGGACTTCGATGATTTAAATAATCGAATGATTTCATAATCGAATGATTAGTATGCTTCTGAGAGACGATACCTGGCTGAGCCTAGGTACATATATGCATATATTTTGTGTGATGAGCAAAAAAAAAAAAAGTCGTTCGATTATCCGAGCTCCTTATAATCCCTGTATTATCGTTAAACAATTTAGTTCGAAGATCATTCGTTTCTCCAAAACGATTAATCCCATAATCGATTAATTCGAATGATTGAAATAATCGAATGATCCGATAATCGTCATTCGATTATGCCCACCCCTACTCAATACCATACACTCAATAGGCCTGATAATAGTAATGTAAAGTTTTTTATACAATATTAGAAGTTCGAATCAGTTTTACTTTCACTTACCTATATATGAAATATATAGTAAGGGAAAGTATTGCTTTCCGATTGCTTGCCGATATTCTTAAAAACGACATGAATGATTTTGATTTGACCCCCTGAATCGGTGTAAAATTTAATAGGCCTTAATACATGTAGGTTTTATTCTGACTGAAATAGTCTGACAGGGCTTAAATACACATAGTTAATATTTTCTTCCTCTGAAACTACCTTCAATTTTATAGATTTGAATAAATTAACCATAACATTTTGTTAGCATTGATAAAAAACGGGTAAATATATAAGTTGACTTAATTCGATATCCAAAGAATGGATATCTAAATATATATATAATATATATATATATATATATATATATATATATATATATATATAATGAGAAATTTTTTTTAGGCTATTCTTCAAGAATTTATTATTCTCATATTCATGCTACTTCTAGAAAAAATAGTGTCTTACATAGAACGTGTGTGGATATTACGAACTTTGAAGAAACACTGACAAATTTACTAGTCTTGAGGTTCAGTTAATAAATAAGCAATTTTGTTTAGAATACGTTTTGAGAATTATTGTTCTCATATCCATTTTTCATCACATTTCTAACCAAACTTCAAACTCAGCATCAGAGTGAATCTGTAGCCTTAATCAAGGACACGTTCAAACGAGAATGCTCATTAAATCATTTGACACATCCAAAGAATATAATATTTTATAAATATGTCGAAAAAAAAAAAAAAAAAAAAAATATATATATATATATATATATATATATATATATATATATATATTATATATATATATATGTTATATATATATATATATATATATATTATTATTTTTATTTTTTTTTTTGACACTGCATCAGCAGTAAAAATAAGTCTAATTGTTTTAAAACTGATTTTATATAACCATTTTATGGGTGTAAAGGATATATCTATTTCATAAACCTAGGTATCAATATAAAACAGCTGGAACATAAAATACATTTTCTTTCTCCACCCCTTATGAAAAACAAAACAAAACAAAATAATAAATAGAATAATACGTAGTTAGTACGTGACCAAACCAAGATTCAATCGAACTTATCAAACCTGAAAAACTAAACACTAACTTATAAAATGACTTTAATCTTCGTTAACTGTATTTGAAATTGCTATATATGACATTTAAATAATAAATTTTAAACCATAAAGACGTTTTTACTTGTTGTTACATTAATATTTGTTACATATATGACAATTAAATATGTTGAATTTAGGGCTACTCCATCAGTAGCAAACTCACTTCCATTGAAGGTGTGCCTAAATCATACTAAACAATTCTCGTACCTGAAGTTACTTATATAACTGCAATGTTAGAACTATAAACTTTTTTTTTCCAGCTAAAAATATCTACATTGTTTAGTCCTAGGAAAGATTGTGCTAAAGCTAGTAAGGAATAATGTTTGCACACTTTCCGAGACTAAACAAACCATTGCCTCGGTCTATAATATCTTTTCCAGGCAAACATAAAACTTTTTTAACCGGATGGAAGCTATAAACAACAGTTATCAATCAAATTAAGTGTTCGAGAATCCATATAAATGTTATTAATACGTTATACTACTCTGATTATCATGCTAAGAAACTTGACTTCTATTAGATGAAGCAATAATGATTCAACAAATCATTTTATTAAAATTCATATCATCCAATAAAAACATTCTTAATTTAAGAGGTAAAGTAAAATAACAAGTCGTAATCACGGCTAAGATTTGTTAATTGATTTACGCTATGTGTTCGACTTTGTTTTTAAATAATTTATTGTGACTTATCTTTTTACTTGATTTTTGTTTTATTAAGAATAGAAAGAAAGAATTTGTATTTATCAAATGTAATTCGACATAATATAAGAGAAACATACATATTTTAAAATTGTTCCAATTTAAATAAATAAATAAATTTATTTTTTATTACAATAAAAACTTGTTTGAATGAATAAATGTATTGTTAGGTTCTTTTTTAAAATTAAAGTGATCCATTTTCATTCAACATATTTTATTTCTTTTTCCTTCTCTCTACGTTTTGGCTTTTTGCCATGTTCAAGAGATCTATAAACATAATTTATTTTAAAATTAAAAGATAAACAACATTACTTTTTTACATTGTTATAAGCCATTTTACATACCTTAATATTCCTTTATATTGCACTTATATAAATATGAATTTTGTCACATTTAAAAAAAAAAAAAAACTATTACAGGCTGTCATGCTTGTTATCACCCACTGGATAAAAGTAATGTATCCCTTCACTCTTAACCACACTTGATATTAAAAACCAATATTTTTCTGTTTCTTTATCCTCATTTATAATGTAATCATTTCAAAACTATATTAAATAATAATCAAATTAATATTATATATATATATATATATATATATATATATATTATACATTGTTTCATTTCATAAATAAATTTACATTAATCAGGGAATAAAATAAAACAGAAAATCCCCAAATTTTAGACAAAATTAAAATAAAACTTAAATTAAGGAATATAAAGTAATAGTGTTACATGATACAAATTAAGTTAAAAGAAACAAACTTAAATTAATAAACATAAAGTTCCAAAACTATAAAGCGAAAATAAAATTAAAATAACATTGAAAAAAATTAAAAAAAAAAAGAACAAATTTAAAGTATCACATGTTTCAATATTTTATGCTTATACTTTTTGCAGCACGAATATTGTTTTATTTTGCTTTGATACTGTTGGTGTGCATTCTCATATTATTTTTTTGTGTATGGATGGTGTTGTAAATGACGGTTTAATATAGCGATGTATTATATACTATAACATGATATTATGCATAAACAAACTGTAAAGAAAATTCATACAATTTCAACTAAAAGAAAACAATATGTCTTGTGATTGAGCAGTACGCTGTGGTGCAAAGGGGCAACTCAATAAAGTTGGGCAGCACAGTTGGATTTTACTACGTATAATTAATAAAATAAAGCATTCATCTTTTAAATTTAAGAAGAAATAAAAACTATAAAGAAGGAAGGTGATTCCAAAACTTCAGAGGAAAAATTAGGTTTTGTAGAAGATTGAAAATAAAGAGTTTGAAAACACTCCCAAAAAATGTTATAGATTTTTGAATGTGGTGTTAGTTTAACTAGAACTTACAAGCATATTCATAAATTATCCAGAAAAACATATTTACAACCTAAATGCAGTAAAAGTATAGGCTCTACGTGAAAGAGATCTTTTGGGGACTGGTTGTAGTTCTGTGGCTAGTGTATCATCCCTTAACTGTTATCATATTTTCTGCGACAAGATATCCAAGAAATTATTTTTAACTGACATTCTCTAAGAATGTCACAAGTAATCGATCACATCATAAATGAGGTCGACAAACTAAATATATTCCTGGAAATCTCATCTGTAGCTCAATGGATTTAATGTAACCAAAATTCAATGGATCCATTTAAAATCCACCGCTCAGCGTTATAATTATCATACTCTCTCACACACTTTCAAAGTGTTACAATAAATACACAAAAACCATATTTTCTATAAAACTTTATCATTTAGTTTTACTTTCAATTACCTATAGTAAGGGAAAGTATTGCGATCGTGAAAATTTCCGGATTCTGTCTAGCTCGAAAACCATAAGTTGCATAGAACTGAAATTTTATATCTTAAAACCATACATGCCTTAGACATTATTGCAACTTTTTCATAAAAATTAGTCAGCCAGAAGAGCCACTTTATACAATGGATTTTGCACCTATTCAAGATTTGTCAAAAAACGGCTTCAACGATTTTGATTAAATATGTTATATCGATGTAAAATTTAATGGGATTGATTATCATGTAGGTTTCATTCTGATTGATATTGTCTGACAAGGCTTAAATGCCGAATTTTTATATATTTTATTCCTATTTAGTACCTTTAATTTCGTAAATGAAAAAATTTAAATTTATTATTTTACTGGCATTGATAAATAACGGCTAAATATACATATTGAACGAATTTGATAGGCAACATAAGGAGAAAAGAGCTGAACTATATTTTTGGGTAGTTTTTTTAATTCCAATAAATTAAACTATACACAAGAATAGTAATATAGATGTATAATACACCGATGGGAAGCAATAGATTTTAGACCAAATTTTATCTCAAACAGAAAGTTTTGGTAAGTAAGGCAAAGTGATGGATATTTTAGTGACATCATAAATGATGGCATAGACTTAAGTGATTTTTGTACATAACAAGATTACATAGTTATATTATTTAATCTGAAACATATGTTTCCAACAAAACGGAAATAATTCTAAAAATTGTTTAAACTCTTTATTTAATAGTCCCTAAATATATTTTAACAACCGAAGTAAGTGAAAGTCGTGTGTTGCCTGCACCCGATTTTTTTAAACTTTTATTACAAAAAATATTTAATTTATTTAAATAGAGTTTCTATTCTAAAAAAACATGTGTTTATAATGTGTACATTGTAATTTTTTGTTTTGCTATAACTTTATAGTTTAGTTTCGCTATCATTTTTATAAAATAATATTTAATTATACTATAAGGTTATTTAAATCATCAATTTTGATGTTATTATCGGAATTTATCAAACAAAATTATGTCTTTTTCCTCTCCCGCAACTTCGTGAGCTCTGAAAATCACTCGCTCTCACGAGTTTTCACCTACTTCTTTCACCATGTAACGCAGACGGTTCGATAAGGTGGTCGGATTGGAGGCCAACAATCCCCCAGCAACTTTCTAGAGCGGCCATCAAACACATGGGACAACCCGCTGAATCAGGAGAAAGTGAATTTCTGCAACATTTAGCAATGCCCTGGGCCCAATCCTCCCTCAAGCAAGCCACCAACCGGATTAGAAACACAAAATATAATTGTTTGTTTATTTATTTAACGTCACTTTATGCTAATGTGGGTAATCGGACAATGCTACAGTGGTAGTCCTAAATTTTGCCTATCCAGGTTTTATTAGGATAGGGATCTTTAGTGAGTACCTGACATCGCACAGATTCGGGACCACCTTTTAACGTCCCCTCCGAAGGACGGCATAACGAGATTTTTTTCTCTCATTAAAAAATTCTAGGGCCACCCATTATATATTATTATCACCCGACCATATATTATGTGGGTTTATAGTCGACATAAAAAATAATTTAGGAAAATAGATGGAGCTTAGTTTTTAAATAATAATAAACAATCCCAAGACCGAGATTGGATTATTTTACAATCAAAGTATATAATAATCACGTATAATTTTTATTTGGCCTGGAAGGAATATAAATAAATATTTTGGTAACATAAGAAATAGTATCAACAGAATTTTAATTTAATTCAACAGGAGTGGTACTAGTGGGTAGTTCTTCTAGAAGTCTGTTTCATGTTTACTTGTTGTATTATGAAACACAGTAGTAAATTTTAATAACTAATATTTAAAAAAAAAAATTTAATTCAAATAACTACTCCCAACCATCAACTACTCCCAAATAACTTTTTACTCCCATTAAAAAATCCTAGGACCACCTGCGGATTTGAACCCGTAACCTTTAGCATATGAGGCTGTTATGTAGTCACCCTCCTACAGGACATCCCCACAAAATATAATTAATATGTTGTTTTTTTTAGACTATGGAATAAAGAAAAGCCGAACTGGTCTAAATAGTCGGAAAAGTTTATCTGAACTAGCATACGGGCAGTAGCATGAATTTACCCGAAACATATAAAAGGGGTACTCACTACGTTTGCTATAGCATGCTATTTGTGTTATTTTGCTAAACCCGTCGAGTTTCTACAGTTATTTCCTGTGTAAAATTGATGGGTTTAGCACAATAGCACAAATAGCATACAATAGCATGCTATAGCAAACGCAGTGAGTACCCCTAAAATTGTAAACCATCCTTAGCTAAGCAATAGAGCAAAGTAAAACTATTAGTGAATAACAATGCGTTTCTAGCAAATGACTTTTAGCTTTACAGGAAAATATTTTTACAGGCGCCCTAAATTATACAAGAAATTGTATAACAACACCACTACAGACCCATAAATCACTTTAACGGAGCGTAAATATAGAAAGTAGAATTTTATATCATCACAATGATAATCTGTTTCAATGAAGAGATTGTAATGGATCCAGCCAGTTTATGGCTTTAGCATTGGGGACTTTCACAAGCATTTATAAAGCCACGCATCAATAAAAAATAAATTTATATCTCCGGTTATTGTTTTCACTATTTTTACTTTCACTTACCTATATATGAAATCTTATTATTTATTTCATATATAGGTAAGTGAAAGTATTGCGATGATGAAAAGTCTAATAAAGTCTAAAAATAAACAGTCGTATGAACAACTCCGTGACACTTTATACCGTGCATTCTATACCAATTTATTTTGAGGATGTAAAGTCGACTGTAGAAACTATTAAAGGTGGAATAATCAGAAATCAACACAAAATACGGAACACAAAATATAATTGTTTGTTTATTTATTTAAAATTACTTTATGCTACTGTGGTTAATCGGACGATGCTACAGTGGTAGTCCTAAATTTTGCCTATTCAGGTTTTATTAGAATAGGGATCTTTAGTGAGTACCTGACATCGCACAGATTCGGGACCACCTTTTGACGTCTCCTCCGAAGGACGGCATAACGAGATTTTTTCTCTCATTAAAAAATTCTAGGGCCACCCATTATATATTATTATCACCCGACCATATATTATGTGGGTTTATAGTCGACATAAAAAATAATTTAGGAAAAATAGATGGGGCTTAGTTTATAAATAATAATAAACAATTCCAAGACCGAGATTGGATTATTTTACAATCAAAGTATATAATAATCACGTATATATATATATATATAATATATATATATATATATATATATATTATTACACATAGCATAGCAAAGATGGATATAAATACATAAATATAAATGATATAATAAAAATAAATGCTTTTATATTTATGCAATATTAATATTTTTTTATATGCAATATTTAAAAAAAATTTAATATAGAGATAAAATATATCGTTAGAAAGAATGTTTGCTATAATACAAAGCTGTAAGGTGACGAAAGGGCATAAAAATTTATTTAAAGTCGCTTTATGCTACTGTGGCTAATCGGACGAGGCTACTATGGGAGTCTTAAATTTAGCCTGTTCACGCTTAGTTAGTGTCGGGATCTTTAACGAGTACCTGACATAGCAAAGGCCCCGGACCTCCATAGGACGTCATAAATAGGGTTTTTTACCCCCATTAAAAAACCCCAGGGCCACCTGCCAGGTTTAAACACGCGATCTTGGGCATAGCAGGTGGTTACGCTAGCCACTACACTACAGAAGAACCCATTCCTCAATGTACTTCATTTAAATAACACACAAAAATGACTAATTTTACTATTTCAAAGGATATGCCCGATTTGCATATTTTAAGTACTGTATTAATTATTTTTATTTATATTTTAAGTTAAATTCGCCATTTTCGTTGAAAGGATTCTTAACAATTGACATATATTGTAACTAGGATCCGGTTCAAAATGGAAGAGAACCACCATTTTTGACTCGATTCTCCTTTTAAAATGATACGAATCGAAATAATTCACGGGTAACAAGGATTACCACACTAAAAAGGACACTTTTTAATACAGAAACTCTCTTCCCGATGCAAGAATCGGTCCGAAATAGCATAAGTCTCACTGTCTACATAAGGAAGGGAGGGTGGGATGAGCACAAAATGGACTAATCTGACTATTTTAAAGGATATACCCGATATTAATATTTTAAGTACTGTTTTAATTATTTTTTAAAATTTTAAGTCTCGTTAAAAGGATTCTTAACAATTGACACGTATTGTAACTTCATTTAAATGTTCTTAAATAAATTTTAAGAACGGAGGTAAGAGAAAGTCCTGTGCTGAGCTCACCAGAATTTTAAAATTTCAATAACAAAGTCGATAAGAGGTTGAAAGAATTTTTAAAGTTCCGAGTCAAACTGTAAAGAACTATGTCTTTGATCTACGAGTATCACATTGTACCGACGAGACGTTTGATAATGATGCAACAAACAAGACGACATTTGTGGTAATAATATTGGATGAGGCAGTCTAGACCCAAAAGGGCAGCCGGTGAGAAGAGAAGGGTTTGGGCGGGCGGCCATCTTGAGCGAGTGACTTGAACAGGTGGTTGGGGCTGAATCAGCAACTTGTTCAAATCACCTCCACCCAGCCCACCATTTAATCTTCACTCCTTCTCCTCTAAGCACTCGGTCTGTATTCAAATATCCTTCCTTACTCAGGGATGAGGCAAAATTTAAAGTAAACAATTAAGCAAAATCTCTCTACATACAAAATAAAATCCCGATTTTTGGTTTCCGCGAACTCCTTCTAAACAACGCGACGGATTTTGATGCGGTTTTCACCAACATTTAGGGCATCCTTTCTGAAAGGTTTATAAGAAAAATAAATTGCAATTGAGTTTATCTATGAAATATAAAATTGAATTTTCTGTAATTAATTCATCAAAAAATTGTTCATGAAATATGAGTAGTAAAATAGATGTATAATATACTGTTGGAAAGCGCAAGATTTTTTAGCATTTTTTTTTTTTTTAATTTCAACTGTATTATACAATATAATATATTAAGTAAATGTGTTGATTAATTATATGGGCTTGATACAGGCATGTGAAGAAACTACCCAGTGGTACTTCAGTGTTTATTTGATGTAGTAGGTCGCTAGGCCATCGTCTTTTCAGCCGCCTCGGCGGAATTTCAGGAATAGATGGTAACGAGAGTTTGCGGACGAGTGGGTTGGAGTGGACGGGTATTTTATAATTAAAGTAGGTATATCTAGTCCGGGCTAGATCTGCGACTAATGGGATATTTAGGTTTTTAAGGATTATTTTATTAGGATTGCAAGGATTGAATGCGGGAAGAATTGGATGGTTTCCAAGATTTTAGAACAGCTAATATGCAACAACAACAAAAAATAAGTCGTATAAGTCAATAGATAGTTCTTATATGTCCATGAACTTATGAACATAAGTTATTTGTAATGTTGTGATGAGGAAGGCTTATAGTGATTCACGGTTGCCACTGTACTGGTTATATTATATAGTAATAAAAAATGAATATATAGTAAGGAGATTTGTAAAAAAATTTAATTTTAGTTCTCAACGCAAATTTTAGGATCCCTTGAGTCCAAAGCACCTTGTCCCTCAAATAAGTTTTGTTTTCGCGTGTTGTAAATCTAGCTCAAAACCGAAAAAATCGCAGGAAACCAAAATTTTATGTTTAAGACTATAATGTGCCTAGGATGTTTCTACAACTTTTTTAGCAAAATTTACTGACCTAAATTTCCACTTTACTCTCTGAATTTTGCATCTTTTTACAATCTTCTCTAAAACGCCTCAAAATGTTTTTATTTTAAATCACTACATTGGTGTAAAATTAAATAGGGTTTGATTTAATGTAGGTTTTATCCGCATTGAATAGTGTGACATGAAATAAATGTAAAATTTTAATAATTTTCTTCCTCTAAAGAACCTTTAATTTTGTAGATTATAACCATTTCTACTTTTTGAAATTCATAAAAAATGGGTGAATATGAAAAAAATTCAGGCACATTAGTACACATTAATTTTATTTCCCGCAAATATAGATGCATAATACATCTTTGGATAGATAAAAATTTTAGAAAAAAAATCATCAAATCTGTGAAAAAAAGAGAAAATAAGTTATTCTTTCATATAATTTCTACTGTTATATTAAATGTAAAATAAATTATTAAAAACTAGCTTTCAAGAAGCGAAGTTAGTGAAAGTCCTGTGTTGCACGCACCAGATTTTTTACTTTTTATTATTGACCATGCGATGGTTTATTATGTAAAATTAACGAAATACAAATATATTTTAGAGACAGTCATTTCGTCATACCCTTTCAGAGTACTTAAATGATGGTATGATCTAGCTGATATTCCCCGTATGATTGTAAATAGATTTAATGAGTTCATCATAACTTTTCGAGCGGTTTTTAAGAATATTATCGTATAAAGATAAATGAAAGATGTGTGTTGCACGAACCAGATTTTTCGCAGCTCTTATAAAGATATTTTATCCCTATTTCGCCAGTTCCCAAAGCTATTGTTCAAATCCTTTTCTCCTCCCACACACGAGGACCCGGAGGGCTGAGAGAAACGAAATGGAAGCTAATAAGATGACAATGGACTACTCAACAAGCTAAGGACGGAAATTGTACAAGCGGGTTCTGTGGGTACTCCCAGTGCGTCCAACAAAATGGACCATATCCACTATGATTAAACACGAACTAGGGCGACAACCTCAATAGATAAACTTTTGATAAGGTTCAACAATAAAGAAGTATAAAAGCTACTTCGCGAGCTAGAGGAATAAATAAATGAATAAATCGGGCATATCCTTTGAAATAATAAAAATCACTAGCGTCTAAATCCTGTGAAAAATTGTCTCAAGAGCGGTATCCAGCACCTTTTTTGGGTACAAACTGCTCCAAGCTTGCCCCTTTGTAAGGCTGAGCTACACTAAGACAGAACAGATAGGTGAACGTTGGTGAGATTTGGTGATAGTGAATTATCATACACTCTTATATACTTTCAAGGTATAAATATTCAATTATCTTATTTTCTATAATAAAAAAAAAAAAAAAAAAAAAAAAAAAAAACTACCATTCAAAACCATGATGGGTACAAGGCCAAACCAGGTTCAGTACATATACAGTATATTTCTAGGCCAACGGTAGTGCAATGAGATGATTAGGTCCTGATCACGCTCAGCTGGCAGGTTTTTTTCCCATTTTTTTAGGGTACCCACTTTATAGAGGCTAGGTCTACCCCAGGAGAGGTCTATACCCGAGGGTCGTCCCCTACACTGAATTAAGAGAATAAATAATATTCTGTCATAACCGTGATTCGAACCAGGACCCGGAAAAATGTAGACTAGTGCATTTTCTGTAAAACAGGGTTTCTACATTAAAAAACAAAACAAGTTTTCATGATGTGTATGTATTGATATGACATTATCATTTTTTATCTTTTTTTTTCTTTAACTATATTCAATGACTTCATAGGATTTTTTAAAGAGTAATATATGATGTTATTATCCGAATTAACTTTTAAAAAATATGCCTTCCTTTTCTTCCGCTACTTTCGTGAGCTCTCTTAATACATTGCTCTTACGCATTTTCTTGTCCTTTCAGTCTTGTATGCGGATTCCAAGTAAGACGTTCGTCAAGCAGGAGGCCTAAATAACGGATCTGTTCAACAGGGACAAGCGGAATATCATTAAAGGACACTGTAGGGCAGGATGTCATAGGTTTACGACGAAGGGTAAAGGTAATCTGGTGGGATTTATTGGAATATAATAATTTATATTATCATTATTATTTAAGCTAAAAAGTTTTTTAACTTCAACATATCCTCCGAGGCATCTGAAAAGAAGATGGCCTCGAGACTTTCTAGTTTAGATTACCCACTTAAATGCTACCAATGGACATCTTCTCTTCATGCCATTTTCATGTATTTTCTCTATTGGCTAATTTACTTGATGTATTAACTAATACAGTTGTAAATTTCAATAAATGATAATTAAAATTAAAAATTCAACATTATTTAACACGATTTTAACGAGGAAGATAGGTGAAATTTGTGCGTTAAGTGTGCTATTTTTAAAAGATAAAAATATCGATTATTACATTATAAAAATTATATCATTTGCCTTAAACTGACTGTCGGATAGCATATACATCAATTATCAATTAGATATTACCTAAGAGTAATTATTTATAAACATTTCATCGAGTATTCAGAAGTATCTATCAAAATAAACTATTTTTACCTTTTACTATTTTTTTTATTCGATAGAAAAGGGAAAGAAGATAAAAGAGACAAAAAAAAAAAAATCATGGTAAGAAGAAGTTGAACCAATTGATTAGATCAAAAACTCTCTGCGATCAATTGGGTTTTTTATATAATAAGTTCGACGAGGATTTCACCATGATAAAATGGCGTTATCGTGCTCGGAAGCTTAGATTTATTAAAATATATATTAGTATTAGTTCAAGTAGTATTTTTTTAATTGGTGAGATTTATTTGAAAAGCATTGGCACGTGTAGGAATGATGAACTAATTTGATTTATTAACTATATAAATATCATAATCAGCGATGGTTCATGGCCTTGCAATTATTCAAGCTATTCCAAAGCTCCTAGTTAAAATCGATTTTAAATTAAAAGTTCTAAATAATGTTGAAGTTGAAAAAAATATCATATCAAAAAAAAATTATACATAAGAAACATATATCAATAATAAATAAATGGTTCATAGTTTTTCCTCAAAAGGTTATTTCACACCAGTAACAATTGAGACGTTGATTTCCAAAAGGTGCTAAAGGACATTTTTTACGAAACTGACTTTTTTACATATTTGTATTCTCAACCCTTTGAGTGATCTAAATCTTCTATTTGATATTATCTAATGAGCTCTCAAGTACTTAAAAAAAGCGATCTAGAAATTCGTTCATTTTCTATAAGTACTAATTACGCATTTAGTTTCTTTCCAAATCATACTAAAACATTTTATTTCATAACTTTAATATGATATTATTAATATAGTAAAAATACACTTCTAGATTTTAATGCGAAAAGACCGAAATTAGGTAGTTTAATAATGTAGTAATGAGAGATTTTCGCGCTTCCTGTAAAATTTCTTAGAATGGATATAGTACCTTTTGGAAATCAACGTCTCAATTAAGATTTAAATTAAGATTAAGCCTAAGTTTCGGGGGATATCCCTATTTTCAGGACTCACTGACAGCAATGTATCAGTTATGTAGATATCCATTTTTTTTTTAATTTGTCAGTAATAAACTAAATATGAAATGAAATGAAAATAGTCTTTATTTATGCACTAATATTACAATTTCAAAAGGTAACAAAACAAAATAAAACAATTTCTTTTTTTTTTTACATTATAATTTATACAATGTACTTTTTGCTACCTTGCATAGGCCTTCCCTTAGGAGTAATAGTCTTTAACACTTCCCTGAGTGACTAGCCCTACAGGGAAGCGGGATTTCTGACCTCTAAACATTTTTCTTTCCACACATCTCTGTCCCTAGCTGTTCTCCATCAGAGAGGTCCTGCCAGAAGCCTAAATGGATCTCTCCATCTCTTCATTTGTCGGCCTCTCATCCTTTTCCGGTCATATGGAGTCCATTCGGTGACTATTTTTGACCATCTATTGTCGATGCATCGCAGATGTCCAGCCCATTTCCATTTGCCTTTTCTTATTTTCGAGAGTGTGTCTTTGAGCCCTGTTTCTTCCTTTATCTTCTTGCATCTGATTTTATCCATCTTTTTTTTTATTTTCAAAATGCTTCTTTCGATGCCATTTTGCCACACCATGATCTTCCTCTTTTGGGCTTTTGTCAATGACCATGTTTGGGAGCCCTAGGTCACCACTGGCATAATACATCTATCGAAAACTAGCCTTTAATAAATTTTTTTTTTTTTTTTTTTTTTATTTATTTATTGTAATTTACAACTGTATTGCCTTTAATAAATTAAATAAGAATTCATTAAAAAATTTTAAAATATAACATATGAAATCCACCTATCACACCTAACATTAGAGGCCTAAGAATAAGGCGCCATTGCTGAGAGTCTTGAAGACAGTTTAAGCCACCGAAACGTTGACACTTAATTGTTACTGCTGTAAAATAAACTTTTGAGGATGAACTAAGGATTATTTATTTATCAACAAATATTAAATAAATTTAGAGCTGATTTTTTAATGAATTATATTTAGTTTCGTTATAAGAATAGGTTTTAGATTAAATAGTAAAACAATATAAAATTAATATGTACAATAATCACTCAAGTGTATGCCCTATTCGTCACTTTGTATTACCTACCTAGCTTTGTGTATATGATAACATTTTTTTCCCAAATGTTTAGCTTTCCAACGGCATTTATAAATCTATATTACACATTACATTTAGTTGGTTATCAAATTAAAATATTTAGTTGTTTTTTTTTTTGTTTTTTTTCAATGCTAATTAGATGATATGCTCAATTCTCTCGAATCTACAAATATAAAGGTACTTAAGAGATTAATTAAAACATCGGCATTTAAGTTCTATCAGACTATTTCAATCAGAAAGAAACCTTTATCATATTGAATCCCGTCACATTTTACATCGATATAGCGAGTTTTATCAAAATCGTTAGAGCCGTTTTTGAAAAAATCGTAAAAAGGTACAAAATGCACAGTATAAAGTGGCTCTTCTGGATTAAGCCGATTTTGATGAAAAAGTTTTTGTAACATCTGCGGCGTATAGTTGTCTTAAATATGAAATTTCAGTTTCATAGGACTTTTCGTCTACACGCGTGAGATACCACACACACAGGCGTTTTTGTGGGACTTGGTCATTTGGACTCAGGGAAGCCTAAAACATTTATTTCCGTTGAAAACTGTAATTCGAAAATGTTCACGATCACAATAATTTCTCTTACTAAATACTTCATATCTAGGTAAGTGAAAGTAAAATGAGGCAAGCTTGGAGCACCTAGTTACCAAAAAAAGCGCTTCATAGCACTTGTTAAAGCGTCAATTTTTCACAGGTTTTAGACGCTAGTTATGAGTATCACTGTAGCTATTGTCAGCTTCTCGCTACCCGCTAACCTCCAAGCAAATAGCTTCCAGTATAAACTAGGCCGATAGCTCCATGGATACAATCAATAAATAAAATAATACTTCCTAGGTCATGATTATTTATTACTTTGTATTTCTTTAATTAAAAGATAAATTTAGTGAATAAAATATTCAATTTGATAATAACTCGAGAGTAAATTCCGGAGCCTTCAATAATAAGTGTATCATAAAAGTAGCAATAAAAGTTGACATGATAAACCTTTTAAGATTTACAGTTGTAGCCGTATAATTGAAAGAGCTATGGTAGCCGACGGTGGTTATTATGTCGTAGCCAAGGCAATGGTTACGAAAGATAACACCTCGACTAACTAAAGAAGTCGGTTCCATCCAGTTAACGTTTCAAACTCTTCACGAGTGAGACTTTCATATATTTTGTAAACCTTTAAAGATCAAGCAAGGGTTTAGAAGAAAAAACTACACTTTTTATCTAAATATATTTTATTTTTACCAATAATTCATAGGGGAGGGAAGTCCCCCTTCTAATTACGCCCTAATATAACAGTCAATATAAACGGAAAATTTTAATAAAAAAAAAAAAACCTCTAAAACCTATGGAGGGCTACTATTAGAGATTTGGCATTAATCACGCTCGGCCGCCAGGTTTTTTGTTCCCCAATTTTAGGAACCCACTTTTTAGAGGCTGTGTGTGCGCCAGGAGGATCTCCATACCCCAGGGTCAGTCCACGGCTGAAATAACAATAAATAATTCTGCCACAGCCGGACTCGAACCTGGGACCCGGAGAACAGTAGTCTAATGCACTATGCTCTATCCACTAGGCCACGCCGCTCCCTCAACATTTTTTTTATTATTTATTGTAATTTATATATATATATATATATATATATATATATATATATATATATATATATATATATTTAGGATAACTTAAAAAAAAAAAATGGAATGGCAAAAACGAGTTGCGTATGTTGACAACGCTATGAAAAATACTCATTTTTTCCAGAAATTTTAAGTGATCAAATTAACGCTACTTGAAACATTCCTTTCACTCTCCAGACCCAATAGTACAAAAAATATACGTTTTTTTTTTTTTTTTTAAATCCCGGCCTTCAATTCGAAATACTATATATTATTGGTATATGAAGCTTAAAATATATTTTAAATTGAGATAAAAAATAATATATATTTATTTTTTATTATTTAAGCGTATTTATTGATATTTACGACTGCATATAAATACATCAAGAAAATGTGATGGACCTATGGTATACTGACATGAAATACATGTTGAGACACCACCCATTGGCAGCACTCTAAAAATATTCTAAACTAGAAGGTCTCGGTCCATCTTTTTTTAAGACGCCTCGCAGGATTATCAGGAATTGAAGAGGAAGAATGAATGGAAACCAGTGTATTAGAGTTGGAAAAATAATATATTAAAATTATTTTTTCGACGCTCTACTTGTCCAATGGAAATTCTTTTAATGAAAATTTAAAATTTTTAGAAAGACTACTTAAGACAACTGGGGGAAAAGAGAGAGATTTATTGTTTTAGATATATTAAAAATTGTCTCAAATGGACAATAATAATAATGCTATAAGATCACATTCATACAATATTTACAGTTTTAAACAATGGTAAAGTAAAATGTTCACATCTAATAAAACTTTAGGAATTTCATTTCCTAATTATAAATTATATATATTGAATGATATTTGTTATTGTTATAAAACACAATTATTTAAAGAGAACGCTAGGAATATCTAATAATGTTTAATAACTTATAAATAGTTATGCTTAATAAATTATCTAAATTGACATTTTTATTTTTAGTTCCACTCAACAGAGCTGCTAAATTTAGGCGTTGAATGACCGGGCTAAGCTATCGGGTTTTCCCGAAAAATATCCTCAACTTTCACTTCATTACTAAAGTAGTTTTAGAAATGTCAATACCTACTACGGAAAATTTTCCACATTTTAAGAACCTTATAATATTATTGAATTGAGCTTATTAAATGCTCTTCAATAACAGCTAGATCATATATCATCATTGAAATAGTCTGAAAGGGTTTTAATACCGAACTTATTACCGAAGGCTACATCTATAACGCCTTTGATTTCGTTTATTTTACATAATAAACCATCACATAATCAAAAGTAAAAACAAATCTAAACACAAGACTTTAACTTACATCGCTTCTTGAAATCTAGTTTTTAATAATTTATTTTAGATTAAAAAATATAACAGTTGAAATTATATGAAACAATCACTTATTTGCTCTTTTCGTCTCATATTTGTCCATATTTGATGACTTTTTTCTAATTTTTATCATCTTTCTAACGATGTATTATACATCTATATTACTATTTCTTGAGCCTAGTAAAATTAACCTGGACAAATATGTCTGCAGTTTTTTCCTTGAGTTGTTTATGGAATTCATTCACATTTTATATTCACCCATTTTTTATCAAATTAAATGGTTGATTACTTATAATCAAGAAAACTAAAAGTTCTTTAGAGAAAACAATCATTAAAATTTGACATTTACGTCATGTTACACTATTTCGATGCGGATAAAACCTACATTAAATTAAACCCTATTTAATTTTACGCCAGCGTAGTGAGTTAAATGAAAATGTTTTGAGGCGTTTCAGAGAACGCCTTTTGACTTCGTTTATTTGACTAATAAACTGTCTGTCATTGTCACCAGTAAAAAAAAAATCTTTTATTTATTTTATTGATGATTGGAACAGAGAAAGGTCACACATTTCACACAAAATTTTTTCCCCTGTTCTAACAGATGATACCGAGATTGCAATATAAACCCTATACTGGATTTAATATATTTTATTTTTAAAGTATGAGTTTATTTAATAATTGTTATAACTACTAATAAGTATTTAAACTATTTATAATTATGCGAGCACTACTGTTATTATCCAATTCATGTCTTCTGTGATAAATGATTTCGGTTTCTTTTATATAAAGGACTTTTTTTCCTTAAATAATCGAAAATAGATTGCAGAAGAAATATTTATTACGTTGAAAACTTTTACGGTTGGTTTTATACTGACTTTATATAAAATCATTGACAAATATATAAATAATTTATTTAAAATTAAAGAGGAATAAACAAGGAATGAACGTTATCGATTGGCATCTTGAAGCAATGAAAATCTGCAAAAAGATTCAGGCAAATATAAGATCACCAGATAAGTCTGGATAGGCAGAGAGAGAAAAAACTAGCATAGTGAGAACATATGACCCCTCTCCCCTCCCCAGTGTAACTACACATTTGTTACTCTGCAATACAAGTAAACGCAATCATTAAATAAAAATATAGTATTTTTTTTTTTAGGTCCCGGGCCCACCTCCTTTTCATTGTCCTCAGACGGTTATCTGGAATATTCAAGAAAGATAGACTACGGACAATTGGGTACTTGTGTGCAAAGAGAATTATTTGTATTGTCGCTACCTAACCTACATATGAAATATATAGTAAGGGAAAGTATTGCGATCGTGAAAATTTTTGAATTCGAGTTTTCAGCGTAAATACACGTTTTAGGGTCCCCTGAGCCCGCAAAAATGGTCTGGTGTGTGTGTGTATGTGGTAAGTCTAGCACGAAAGCAAAAGGTAGTATGAAACTGAAATTTACTATACAGCCACTTTATATCATGTATTTTGCACATTTTTACGGTTTTACAACGGATGTACACTCACTCAAAAAAGTTTCCATACGCTCAAATATAATAGAACAAATGTAAATCAAAGAATTAGAGAAATTTGCAACTTTTGTCCTTCCACCTGGCCCAAAAATTTAAAATTTGGATTCGTCAGAGAATATGACCCTTGACCAAAAATTGTTGTGTTTATTTACAAACCCTCTGGCAAATTACAGCCGCTTCTCCCAGTTTATCTTACTGATGAAGGGTTTTCTTCTTGCGACTCGGCCAGTGTATCCTTCCCTTCTTAGAATATTTTGGACTCTTTCTAGGTGGACTTGAATCCCATAGTCCCTATTTATTCCGATGGCCATTGAGGAGCGGTAGTGTGATGATCTGAATGGAATGGACTGGAAGCAAGGATCACTCGCCTGCAGTTCCTTAGGTCTTGTAGAACGTGGCCTATCCTCCAGAGATTTTAACACTAAGTACATACTGAACAGTAGCATGTGGCATATTAAATAGATGTGCAATTTTTCTAAGAGATGAGCCCTGAGTTCGGTAACGAACCATAAGCTCTCTCAAACCTCGGAAAACAGGCATATTGAAAAGAAATCAGTTTCCCAGGCACAAGTAAAGCTAATACTGAACCAGAGTTGCGTATAGAGATAAAATGTATACAGATAACACTGGAAAGACGCTCATAGTACAAAAAATAGGATTAATATTGAAGGTGGATGGAAACTTTTTTGACGTATCATTAATAGAAGACATTCTACCTCGTTTGATATTAATGTTGAAATGAAAATAGATAAATCTATTTATTATCTGTTAGTAGTATTCATAATTTGTACTCTAGAGAGTTTTTTAAAAGTAGAAGTCGTGTGTTGTGCACACCAGATTTTTTTTTTTTTTTTTAAAAGCTGACGTGGATTTTTTCGGTCTTTCTGTTTGCTGTTGTGGTTAGCGGCAACGGTAAAATATCTAAGTAGACCACCTCCTTGGAGGAAAGATCTGTTATATTGGGATCGCTACAGTTAATCGATACGATTTTCGCCACAAAGGTTTTACGTTTTTTTATTATTATTTTTTTTTTTTTTTTTTTTTACGAAGGAGTGCCGAGCGCTGATCAGGAGAGAGGCGAGGTGGGGAGACCAAGGTTGGTCGGTACACAGGCCGTCAGGTGCCCTGTCCGCTACCTCAAGGATTTTCCTCCAGGCTCAACTTTCAAGAGTTGAAATCCAAATACTGGAGGTTATTCCAGTACAGAAACCTAAAATTTTATCTTTTTAAATCATCCGTGAAAAAATCCGATGACCTCCTGCCCCATTGCATCCTTTAATAGTTCCCCTACTCATACCTGTTTAACAAATCCGAAATCTTAGATATCGATTACTACAACACTTACTCGACAAACGTTTAAAACTTCCAATTCATTACAAAAAGCTCATTTATGTTACCGTCATCAGACCCATCTGGACATATGGAATCGAGCTTTGGGGCTCTACTAAGCCATCTAATTCCTCCCCCATCCAATCCTTACAATCCAAAATCCTAAATGCTCCTTATTTCGTCACAAATAAAATCATCCATAACGACCTTAATATCCCATTTGTTGCTGACCTTTCTCGTACCAGATATACCACTTTTAATTCCAAACTCCCAACCCATATAAACCCTCTTGTCCGCAACCTATCAACCTCACATATTCCTGACAACCCTTCGAGGCGGTTGAACACAAGAATGAAATAAACCTCGAAGTTCTACCGCTGGGTAGTTTCTTCACAAGCCTCTCACGCTCTTTATTATCATTCAACACTTTTACTTATTGTATTTATGTTAATATACAGTTGTAAAATTCAATTAAACTTAAATTAAAAAAAAAAATCATCCGTGACTTTCTTCGACGCCCTACTCCTATATTCCAACAGATAACTGTTTGTTTTGGTTTAATATTTTCATTATTAAACCTTTGTAACCGACCAAAAAAAATACCCCCTTCTCGAAATGTGAGCTTAAGTTTCAAGAGACGTAGAATCCGAAAAACGAAATAAAAAAAATAAAATAATCTGTTTGTCCGCCGTCTCCCAAACGCTGCTTTTCTCCGAAACTACTGGACCATTTTTTTTTTTAATTTGGCACAAAAATACTAGAGCATCCCGCGATAATCCTAACATCCAGAGGTTGATATTAGCCGATTATTTTTAAAATTAAAAATTACTCATTCCCAAAATCAAGATACGTATAACCCGAAAAAACGTGAAAAAAAAACTCCGTTCGGCAGAATTAAGAAACAGCAGTGATAGGCCATTTTAGACCATTTTTCTTTGAATTATTTATTACTTTTCATATTGGTTAACTGTCTATAAATAGCTTTATAAAAAGTTACACCCTGATATAGTTATTTGGAAATAATAAATCATTGAAAAACGACTTTAACGATTTTGATTAAATATACTATATAGATGTAAAATTTAATGGATTTTAATATGATATAAGTTCCAATACGATTTAAATAGAATGACAGGGCTAAAATGCCGATATTTTAGATTTTCTTCCTCTATAGTACCTTTAATTTTTTAGATTCTATAAAAATAACCATATAATCTTTTTAGCACTGATAAAGAACGGATAAATATGTAAGTTGAACGAATTCGATAACCAACTAAAGTGAAAAGAGTAAAAATATTTTTTAATGTAATTTTTGATAATAAAGACGTATAATATACCGTTGGAAAGAGAAAGGTTTTAGAAATATTTTTATCTTGTATCTAAATTTGTAAAATGTAACGGAGAGTGATGAAAAGCGGATAAAACTAACTGATTATTGTAGAAAATATTTTTATGTTGTTATATTATTTAATCTAAAACATTTGTATCCAACTAAACAAATTATATTCTTAAAACCTTTTTGAACTCTATTTATTAGTTCTTAAATGGATTTTAACAAGCGAATTAAAATTGAAATTCGTGTGTTGCCCGCACCAGATTTTTTCGTTTTATTTTAAATTATGCAAATAAGAATATAATGAGTTTTAGGAGAATGATCGATTGAAACGAATTAATAAATTGATTAAAGAATTTTTAAATACAGTTTTAAAAAAAACAAAAAACAGACAAGAAATTAGTGAAACTATTAAAGAATTAATTAAATTGAGTTTCTATAGAAACATGCGTTTTATTAAAAAATAAATTATATTATTATCAAAATAATCAGTTAGTTTTATCGGCTTTTCATCACCATTTATGAACTTTTACAAGCTTGTGTATTCGATTTTTTCTGAAATCTTTAGATTTCCAACAGTATATGACACATGTATATTATTGTTCTTATGTTCAAAAAGAAAAAATATGGCATTAAAAACTATTATTTCAGTTTTTTTCCTTTAGTTGGGTGTCGAATTCATTCAATTTATATATTTATATATATTCATTTGTATATTTATATATATTCCATTTAACTAATTCTCTAATGGTTTAACTCATTTTTACCTCTTTCCGTATTTAAAAATTCTTTAATCGATTCTAAAACCGAAGTTAAGTGAATGTCGTGTGTTGCCCGCACCAGATTTTTTAATTTTAGTTGGGTATCGAATTCAGTCAATTTATATATTTACCTGTTTTTAATCAGTCGTAACAAGATAATATAGTAATTTTTATAGAATCTACAAAAATTAAAGGTACTTTAGATATAGAAAATTTAAAATATGGGCATTTAAGCCCTGTCAGACTATTTTAATCAGAATAAAACCGACATGGTATCTAAGCCCATTAAATTTTGCATTGGTATAGCGAGTTTAATCAAAATCGTCGGAACCGTTTTTGAGAAAATCATAAAAAGGTGCAATATGCATGGTATAAAGTGGCTCTTCTGATCAGCCGATTATGATGAAAAAGTTTTTGTAACATCTCGGGCGTATAGTTGTCATAAATATGAAAATTCAGTTTCATAGGAGTTTTCGTTTCCGCCCGGGAGTGGGGACCTTTTTGCGGGACTTGGTTATTTGGACTCAGGACCCTAAAACGTGTATTTCCGTTGAAAACTGGAATTCAAAAATTTTTAGGATCGCTATATATAGTATATAGTACTATATATAGTAAGTGAAAATAAAAAGTGTTTGGTACAGTGAAATAAAAGCTCTTGGAAACAGGATACGACGAAGGGAGGTGAGCCTTTCTCGTTTAGTTTTACGTTTCCCAGAGGAAGCCCTAAACGGTGTGAAGAGCAGAAAGCTTGCTGCAATTTTTCTTAATTATCTTTATACTTTTCTAGTTCAAGTAGTTAGGGTTAAACATAATTTAAAAAGTTATGTGAAACCGAACTTTGCATATTTTCCAGGTTATTAAAGGATTATACTGTGAAACTAACTTACAGCACTTGAAGACTGAGAGGCATAGAAAACTGACGGTGCAACCGAAGTGAGGAAAATTAAAATATTCGAATATTGACAGAATTGGAGCATGCTAAACAGCGGGGAGGGAAACCGTGAAGATGGTCACTCCAGCCCCGTAATCCTTATCTATCAAACTCTCCATTCTAAGACTAACGCGACTTCTATTGGGTTGATGCAAAATTAATGCAGGTTTCCTCTATTGCAATATCTTAATTCCAATTGTGTAAACAAAGCTAATCCTAACATTGATCATTATTATACCAAAACAAACCTTATCTAATACCCTCTCTTTCACCATGAATTTGTTTAGTAAAATCGTTTTGTTCAGTGTGTTCAAAGGTCTTGAATCGAAAATGTCAAAGTGCGATTTTCGCCAAATTTATTTTTACGAATTTAAATTAGGGCGCAGCGCTGCGCAAACGGCTCGTAATATTAATGAAGTGTGGGGTCAGGGGGCTATTAATGAGTGCACGGTGCAGCGTTGGTTCCAGAAGTTTCGCATAGGAGATTTCGACCTCGAAGACAAGGAAGGTCGGGGCCGTCATCTTGCTCTGGACAACGACCAGCTGAGGTCAAAAGTGGAAGAAGACCCAACCAAAACCACACGAGAAATGGCGGCGGAACTCGGAACTCAAAAATTGCAACGTCTTTGCCCAGCATTGATGAATCGGAACGGGCCGATCCTGCTCCACGATAACGCCAGACCACACGTTGCACAACCAACGCTTCGACGACTGCACGAGTTGGGCTACAAAGTTCTCCAACATCCGCCTTATTCACCTGACCTCTCTCCTACTGACTTCCACTTTTTCAGGCATCTGGACAACATTTTGAGGGAGAAAAATTTTCAAAACCAGGACGACATTGAAAATTCTTTTCGTGATTTCATTGAGTCCAGGGTTCGGATTTTTTTTCTGGTGGAATAAGAAAGCTTGTTGAACGTTGGCAAAAGTGCATTGATTCAGATGGAAATTATTTTGATTAAATATATATGGTTAAAGTAAAGATATGGCGTATTTACAATACCTACTAAAAACCTGCATTAATTTTGCATCAACCCAATAAAAAAAGTGTGGTGCGTGCAACAAACGGCGTTCACTTACCTCCGTTGTTAACATCAATTTAAGAACTATCAAATGCATTTAAGGATAAAAATAAATTGTTAATGAATTAATTATTTATTATTAATTGAGTTTCAGTAGAAACATGTGTTTTATTAAATAATCTATTTTACTATTATCTATGACAATCTTTAGCTTTAGAAAGCTATATTATACACCTGTATTACTGATTTTATGTTAAAAAAACGAATACAAATTATTTTTGATAATTCCTCCTTTAGTTGTATATCGAATTCTTTCAACTTAAACATTTCACCTAATAATATGATATGGTTGTTTATTTAATATGCATAATTAAAGATAATTTAGAGGAAGACAATTTAAAAGGTATTTAAGCACTGTCCAGACTATTTCAATCAGAATGAAACCTATATTATACCATTTTTTTTTTTTTTTTTTTTTTTTGCTCGTTTTTATCAATGCTAACAAGATGATATGGTAAATTCATTCAAATCTACAAAATCGAAGGTAGTTCAGAGGAAGAACATTTAAACTATCGGCATTTAAGCCCATTTCAATCATACGAAACCTTCATCGTATAAAAGCCGTTTAAATTTTACATGATACAACGAATTTAATCAAAATCGTAAAAAGGTGCAAAATAGTATATAGTGGCTCTTCTAATTTGATTTTGATGAAGATTTCGTTGTAACATCTCGGCCGTAAAGTTGTCAAGAATATGAAATATCACTGTCATACGACTTTTCGTATTTGCTCTAGACTCACACACCATATCGTTTTACAGGACTTGGTCATCCTGACTCATGGGACCCTGAAAGGTGTATTTCCGGTGAAAACTCGAATTCGATCATTTTTACGATCACCTTACTTTCACTTACTATATATTTCATATACAGGTAAGTGAAAGTAAAAAAAAAAAAATAATATAATAAAAAAAAAAAAATATATATATATATAATATACCAATTAAAATAAGATACGAAATATATTAAAATTAAAGCAATAAATGGGATTCATTGGACTCAGATGACGGGATCGACCGACGAATGCAAGCAAGCACGCCCTCCCAGATTTATAAGGAGCTATAAAAAAAAATATTAATAAAGATTATATAGTATGTATGTTACCTTTCACCACTATAATTGAAGTCCAAATTAAAACAGATTGTAATAATACTAAATAAAAAAATGTTAAAAAAATAAATAATATAAAATTAAGAACGCGTTTGTAATAAAAAACTGACACTAACTAAACTTTTCGATAGCCAGGAGACCTACTAATTTTATTATATATATATATTTTATGATGTACATATGGGATGAATGGTTTCTTCTAGCTGTATTTTCTGCTTCTAGCCCCAGTAGGCGGCAGATGGTATTATCTCTTAATAAATAAATAAAAAAAAAAAAAAAATTTATTTTAACAAATTTTGGATTGCTACTACTGAGTAGTTTATTGACATGCCCATACGATCAATGATCTCATTTAATTTATATATTTTTCTTCTAAATTACAGTTGTAAATACCATTAAAAAAATTCTCAGAAAAATAACATCCGTTCATGTTTTATTAATTACGTCCGGAAAATTTTTAAACCATGCGTTTCAAGCAGATAAATGAACGAGAATGAATACATAGTCACACCATTCCTAGACTTTCATTTCCTAAAATAATTAAGTAGAAAAAAAAAATTCCATTTCAAAGAACGGAAACTATCATTATATGAAAGGGGCAAGTGAATCAACGGTCGAGTGAGTGTTGGCTATCGGCGTTATAGTGGCCTGGAATAGCGGTGCACCGTTGCCTTGTCACAGTTGGATGCTCTATCGGTTCTTCCTTCAGTCCTACCAACAGCAATCGATAGCAGGCTATACAAGAATATCTTCAACCACCTCACATCATCTTTTTTCAAGTCGCAGTATGCAAAATGCCATATTTATAAAAGGGAATATTTAAAAAACGATACAATGCCAAAGTCATATTTATTATGTGTGTGTGTGTGTATACATATATATATATATATTATTATATATTATATATATTATATATATATATATATATATATAAAATTCTTAATCCGATCCGCATCCCTACGGAACTCCATTCCTTTCAACGTGCGGAACTCCCAAACTCTTTCAACATGTAAAATCCCGTCTATCCAGCCATCTCCTGTCAATCCAATTCCCAAATAATCCCAATTAGACAAATAAAGCAGACAGATATAGGGATCACTTGTAGCTGGGTGGTTAGCGTAACAGCCTCCTATGCCAAAGGTCACGGGTTCAAACCTGCAGGTGGTCCTAGGATTTTTTAATGGGAGTAAAAAATCCTTAGTTATGCCGTCTTTCGGAGGGGACGTTAAAAGGTGGTCCCGGCCTGTGCGATGTCGAGTACTCGTTAAAGATCCCTATCCTAATAAACCCTGGATAGGGAAAATTTAGAACTCCCACTGTACATCGTCCGATTAGCCATAGTAACATAAAGCGACGTTAAATAAATAAACAAATAGACAAACAAGCAGACAGATATTTTTTTTTTATTTATTCAATTTTAATTTTCATGGTACATTCAGCAGCAAATGATATTCTAAAAAGATTTTATTTTTCAAATATGTAAGATTAAATCATATATACACATTCAAACGCATTGTAATTTCATTTGTTTTTTTTTTAATTTTCTTTATAATGTTATTATATTTTTTATTATATATTATTCGGTGTTCTCATTTTAACAGTTTTTTTTTTCTCCTTGTTTGTACATTATTATTAAAAGTTATTTTATTTTTGTATTTTATTAATTTAATTATGTTGTCAATAATTTTACTTTAAGGCTCCAGTATTAAGACTATTGTTTATTTCCTGATTGATATATATATATATATATAATATATATATATATATTATATATATATATATATATATAAATATATATACATACATATACATATAATATTTATATTTATTTGTTTAATTAGTTTGCTAGCACGCAGTACGAACTTCAAATGTATTATCTGAGAGACAAATACAATGTAACTGGGTAGCAAAACCAATAGGTTAGTCCTTTGGATTCTTAGAACGCAAAACAATGATTTTCATAAGTATAAAATATAACTCAATTCTAAAAGTTGGAACTTCTGAAAAACGTCGCGGGACGCGGGACAGACGTTCCGCTTTTGGCGTCATCTTAGGTAAGATTTTTAGATGAACAAAAAATTTAAAAAATATATATATTTTAACTGCCTTTCGAGTTATACTTACTAGGCAGAATACTGAGTTTGTTTATTCATTTAACGTTAGTAGACGTAAATCTCGTATACATGTCTGAACAGGCAATAATCGATGAAACGGCATAAATTCGGGCGCCGCCTTACGCAGCAGATATAAAAAATTGGCGCCGGAGTGAACTTGTTAAACATAAATTGTCTGTAACCAAGTCATCAAAAAACTATTCCTGAAATATGAGTAGTGACATAGACAAAAAATATAACGTTGGAATGCGCAAGATTTGAAAAAGTTTTCATGCAATAAAATAAATCATACGAGTTAATATAAAGTTGTTGTAAGCCCATAAACTTATGTAAATATTTAAAGAAAGAGATTCTTCCATTCAGTAAGCAAGATTTCAGAAATAAATTGTGACTAAAATATTAAATTGTTTAAATAAATGATGAGTTGTTACAAACCTATGAGCTAACATTGTTGTTAATTATTTCAAGTTTTTAATTACTTCACGAGAGATCTTTCACTGTAAAATAACTAAGATTCCTAGGGAAACTAAAGTAACCTTTCTAATTTAATTTGAATAGTTTATTTGAAATATACAAAAATCTGGTGGGCGCAACACACGACTTTCACTTACCTCCGATGTTGTAATTAATTTAGAGAATTTTTAAAAACATTTACAGATGAAAATGAATTGTTAAAGAATTAATTACGTTTAGTCTCAATAGAAACATGTGTTTTATTAAATAGTCTATTATATTATTATCTATGACAATCGGTTAGTTTTATCGGCTTTTTATCACTATCCATTATGTTCTAAAATTTGTGATAAGTTAACATTTTTCCTCAAATCTTTAGCTTTCCAACGGCATATTATACATGTATATTACTTTTTACTTTCACTTACTATATATAGTAAGGGAAAGTATTGCGATCGTGAAAATTTTCGAATTCCAGTTTTCAACGGAAATACACGTTTTAGGGTCCCCTGAGTCCAAATAACCAAGTCCCGCAAAAAGGTCTGTGTGTGTGTGTGTGTGTGGGGCGGAAACGGTAAGTCCTATGAAACTGAAGTTACATATTTAAGACAACTATACGCCCGAGACGAGACAAAACTTTTTTCATCGAAATGAGCTTACCAGAAGAGGCACTTTATACCATGCATTTTGCACCTTTTTTCGATTTTCTCGAAAACGGTTCCGACGATTTTGATTAAACTCGCTATATCGATGTAAAATTTAATGATGCTTTAATATCATGTAGGTTTTATTTGGATGAAAATGGTCTGACAGGGCTTAAATTCCGATATTTTAAATTCTCTTCCCCTAGAGTATTTTACCTGATGAAAAACAGGTAAATATATAAATTGAATAAATTCGATAACCAACTAAAGGAGAAAACAGAAAAAATATTTTTTTAATGCAATTTTTCGTTTTTGAACATAAGAGCAGTAATATACATGTATGATATACCGTTGGAAAGCTTAAGATTTTACAAAAAAATATCATCTCATACACAAGCTTTTAAAAGTTAATAGAGAGTGATAAAATGAACATAAAACTAACTGATTATTTTAGATAATAATATAATAGATTTTTTAATAAAACACATGTTTCTATATAAATTCAATTTGATTAATTCCTTAATAGTTTCACGTATTTTTTTCTCTAACTGTATTTGAAAATTCTTTCATTGATTTAAAAAATCGAGGTAAGTGGAAGTCGTGTGTTGCCCGCACCAGATTTTTTATGATCAAAAACACAAATATGCATGAAAAAATATTTTAGATCTTTTCCCCTTTCGTTGGATATCGAATTCACTCAATTTATATATTTACCCGTTATTTATCAATTCTGACAAGATGTTATGGTTAATTTATTCAAATCTACTAATATAAATGTACTTCAGAGAAAGACAATTTAAAACGTCGGCATTTATGTTCTATTAGACTATTTCAATCAGAATGAAACCTATATCATATTGAATCTTATCACATTTTACACCGATATAGCAATTTTAATCAAAATCGTTAGAGCCGTTTTCGGGAAATTGTAAAAAGGTGAAAAACGCATAGTATAAAGTATATCTTCCAGTCAGCCGATTTTAAAAAAAACGTTACTGTAACATCTCGGGCGTACAGTTATCACAAATATGAAATTTCAGTTTCATACGAAGTTTCGTTTTGGCGCTAGTCTTACCACACACAGGCTTTTTTTCGGGACTTATTTGGACTCAATGGACCGTAAAACGTTTATTTCCATTGAAAACTGGAATTCGAAAATTTATGAATGAGTTTGAGGAAACCAAAATTGCGTTATAATATTGTAATATATATATAATCTTAAACTCCGATGGGCTGATTGTGTGGTCCAAGCCGCTTTAATTTAAAGGTCCGGACTAGATTGCAGCGGCACAGAACAGAGAAGAATGGCAGTTATTGTTAGAGGAAGCCGGGAACCTTTATGGCTTGTAGCACTAATAAAAGAAGATGTATATCTTGTTAACGACATATATTATGGCCTGATAAGGTATTTCATGATTATTAAAGCGGAAATAAAAAACACTATCATTTTTTTTTCATTAACCTTTATTAGTTCCACTTTCTTTACCTAATATTAGTTTGAAAAAATAATTATTTTAAATAGAATTTAAAGTAAGACAAAAAATTAGTAGAGGACAATAGAAGAGAATCGTAAATCAATTTTTTTATTATGAATGAATAAATGAAAAATAATTTTTATTCTGGGACATTTCGTCCCCTAAGGATAAGATGTAGTGAACAGAAAAAGTGGCTTAATTTGATATACGATTATTTAGTCAATTAAATTATAATATGTTAATATTAATAAAAGATACAAAAAAAAAAATAAATAAAAATAGATAACATCAAATGAGTTTAGTCAAGTATTATCAAAGTCTAGATTTATCACATATGTTCGGAAGATTGATTTTAGAAGAGGTAGTTAAATAATTGGTGTTTGAATGTGGTTAGGGATGACACTTTTCGGAGGGAGATGGGTAAGGAGTTTCAAATTATGGTAGCAAGGATGATGAAAGACTTTTCATAGAATGCTGTTCTATGAGAGGGTGGGTATAGATCGGTAGGTTGGGATCTTGACTTGAGGGTGTGCGTGTTCACAAGGATTGGGATAGGAAGGTGACGAGGAGGTATTTTCTTGGGGATTATAGTATTTCTCGGTAGGAGGCAAGTCCCACCAAAACCGGCTGACTGGAAGTGCTACTTCATACTATGCATTTCGAATCTTTTTACGATATTCTAAAAAAAAAAACACTCGAGACGATTTTGATTAAACTCGCAATATCTATGTAAAATTCAATCCGCTTTAATATTGTGTAGGTTTTATTCTGATTAAAATACTTTAAAAGGGCTTAAATGCCGATATTTTAAAATTTCTTCTTTTGAAGTACATTTGATTTTATAGAAAAAATCAAATCCACGTAAATATTATACATGTTAAATAAATTGTTTCTATAACGGTAATTAGGAAACCCCTCAGCGAAATATCAGTTTACATTGAGAGGGGGGAACGCCACCTGGCCCCCTCTCCTACCACCCCTAAATATATATCTCAGTAATCACAACTAACCAAGGGGATCACTTGTAGCTGGGTGGCTAGCGTAACAGCCTCCCATGCTAAAGGTCACGGGTTCAAACCCGCAGGTGGTCTAGGATTTTTTAATGGGAGTAAAAATCCTTAGTTACGCCGTCCTTCGGAGGGGACGTTAAAAGGTGGTCCCGAGCCTGTGCGATGTCAGGTACTCGTTAAAGATCCCTATCCTAATAAAATCTGGATAGGCAAAATTTAGGACTCCCACTGTAGCATCGTCCGATTAGCCATAGTAGCATAAAGTGACGTTAAATAAATAAACAAACAAACAACTAACCAACACATTAAAAAATGTCAGCATAACACACGCTTTTCACTCAGCCCCCCCCCCCCCATGTTCAAATCATATTTCAGAACTTTTAAAATATGTCAAATTCGAAAAAAAAAATTTACACCTAGTTTCAACGGAAATATTTATATTATATTCAATAATAAAACAATAAATATTATAACCTACTACAATATTTTGAGTTTATAGGCTGGCGAACAGAAATAAAACCTGCATGATATTAAAGCCTATTAAATTTAACATCGAAGTAGCGAGTTTAATCAAAATCGTTAGAGACGTTTTGAGAAAATTACAAAAATGTGCAAAATGCATGGTGTAAAGTGGCTCCTCTGGTTTGTCGATTTTTTCGAAAAGGTTGCTGTAACGTCTCAGCCAATTTACAACTTATCGTTTCTGAGCTTGACTGACTACAGACACAAACACATACCGCTTCGCGGGACTAAAACGTAAATTTCCGGAGAAATATTCGAGAAAATTTTCATATTTCATAAATAGTAAGTGAAAGTAAAAAATGGATTTATTAAGAACATTTTTAATACATATTATATATCTTTATTACTATTTTTATGTTCAACAACAAAATATTGTTTTAAAAAATAATTTAGACCTTTTCTCCTTTAGTTGATTATCAAATTCATTCAACTTGTATATTTTGCCATTGTTTTTTAAAAATACTGATAAAATGATAAGGTTATTTTTTTGGAATCTACATAATCAGAAGTACTTTAGAGGAAGACAATTTAAAATATCGGCATATAAGCTCTTTTGGACTATTTAAATCAGAATGAAACCTACGTTATATTTAAGCCCATTAAATTTTACATCGATATACCGAATTTAATCAAAATCGTTTTTGAGAATATCGTAAAAAAGTGCGAAATGCATGGCATAAAGTGGCTATCTGGTTTGATTTTTTTTTTTTTTTTTTAAATTGCTGTAACGTTTCAGGCAAATGTTTGTGGGACTTCTTGGTCCTTTAGACCCAGGGGAACCTAAAACGTGTATTTCCGGAAAAATCTCGAATTCGAAAATTTTCATATTTAATAAATAGTAAATTAATGTAAAAATCGATTAATTAAGAACTTTTTGAATGCCGACCAGTATTGTGTAGCATTTTCAATAATTTCGTCAACATTTTGAGTTTTACAAATAATCAAGTTTCGTTTTAAAACGGTGCTAAAAAGGGAGGACATGCTGATTACTTTAGAAATAAAAATACTAATTGAGTATTAAAATTAAGCTTGTGAAGAGTCTTAATTCAAATTTAATCTGCGGTAAATTCGGGACTTTGACGGGTACTAAACTTATAGAAAAAATGCTAGGACAAATGAGTGTTAACCGGAAAAGATGAGCGGTTTTATGAGAAGGCTTTGAAAGGTGGCTGAGGTTGGCTTATTCAAAGCGAAGGGGGGTGGGGATGGCACTTAGAACGTAATAACTTTCTTTTAAAAGCGCCCTGCTTCGTCAAGTGCTTAAACAAAAATAACCCCCACTTTTTTTTTTAAACATTTTTTATTGATGTATACAACAGTATTAACAAGAAACACATCAAGTAAATGTTATAGTTATATAATACAATGACATAAAATACATGTAGAGAAGCTTCCCATTGAAAGCAACCTAAAACTATTCTAAACTAAAAGGTCCCGGGACCATCTTTTTTTCAAGCACCTCGGAGGATTATCAAGAATTTAAGAGAAAGAAAGGATTGAAACTAGTGGGTTAGAGTGAGAATGGAGTTTGTCATGAGAGGATTGATACCTGGTCCGGGCCAAATCAGTAACGTAGGGAACATTAAGGTTATTATGGATGAGTTTATTCGAGACAAAGTAAGGAGCGTTAAGGATTTTACGAAGGATTCTGGATTGTAAGGATTGGACACGAGAGGAATTCGATAATTTGGTAGAGCCCCATAGCTCAATTCCGTAAGTCCAGATTGGTCTTACATTAGTCATGTAGATGAGCTTTTTGTAGTTCAGATGAAGGTTTGACAGTTTGTCTAGTAAGTGTTGAAGTAGCCTAAAACGGCGAGCAGTTTCCGGTCGTTTTAGTCGTGTATGAGGATTCCAAGTTGGGCGTTTGTCAAGAAGGAGTTCTAGGTATCGGATCTGTTCAAGAGAAACTAGTTGAGTGTTATTAAAGGATAGTGTAGGGCAGGAAGTCAAAGGTTTACGACGAAGGCAAAGTTTATTTGATTGGATTTGTTGGAATTTTTATTCTCCAGTTCTGACACCATACTTTGGTGTGAGCTTGAAGAGTTTGTGAGGCAATAAATGGATCTTTATGAACTGATAACACGCAGGTGTCATCAGCATAGGTAGAAAGGAAAGTATTAGGATATAAGCTGTATAGGCTGTGTAAAAAATGGGTCCCAGGAAAACCTTGCCTTGAGGAAAACCAGCAGTCTGTGTAAAAAGGGATGAATAGGAACTATTGTGATTTATTTTGAAGGATCTATCAGAGAGGTAGGATTGAACAATCAGGAAGTATGTGGGAGGAAGGAATTTACGGAGTTTGTACAACAGTCCTGGGTGCCAGACTCAATCAAATCCCCCACCTTTACCTAGCAAATATTACCATTTTTCATTTTATAAAATACAGCAGAGGAGTGAGTGAGGTGGCAGGCCACTGAGTATCCACGCCCACAAACTTATATAGGGTTTGGAGGCAACAGAAGTATTATAAAATTTGTTTTATTCTCTATCCGTAACTCTAACCAAAGCTTAACCTCCTTGAGCTGAGAAAAACACGACAAAAATCGAGATGTTGATTTCAAAAAGGTACCAAAGGCATAATAAAAATAATTATTCGAAAAAAAAAACATATATTGATAATAAATAGATGGTTCTTAATCCCGAAAAAAATAATAAATAAAATTTGATACAGTGAATTAAAAAATTAACCCATGACAAAAAACTTTAACCATAATAATGATAGATACTAGCTATTCATCTCTATATCTATTGAATCTCATTATTTATTTATTTTTTCTTGTTTTGTTCATTCTGGTAAAAATCTTTTTTTTTTAAGTTTCTTGTTTAGGTTTTACTTTTTTATTATTTATATTATTATCATTTTCAGGTTTATTTTTAGCATTGATCAATGCTAAAATAAACATATAGTGGCATATCGTTACCATCTTACTTTTTTCTTCAGTATATATAAAAGCCTATATAAACATAAAAAAATATTTATATTTAAATAGATTGACGCAATGTCATAGCGTATATGTTTTAATTGTGGTTTATCTTTAATATACAATCAAAGAATTTTGTAAACCACTTCCTCTGAAGAACTCGTTATTTTGTTTATTTTAATTCACCATATTTCGTTGTTTGCAATGATAAACGTGTACATACGAGTATAAACCACTTGCCAGAAATGACACTTCGGAATTCTGAACTTTTTTACAATTTTCTCGCAAACGGCTCTAATTCATAATAAGGTTTTTTTATTTCGTATTAAAACAATCTAACATGTTTTAAAATTTCTTCCTTTTAAGTCCCTTTAGTTTCGGTGATTTAAAGTAATTAAACCCTTGTAATTGTTAACATCATTGGACAATACCAATGGTTTAATATGAGGGATGAAAGAATATGACCGCCAATTGTACCTGAAAACAATAAAATATTTTTGTAATGTATTTCTTTTGCCGGCAAATAATGATTGTATTATATATGTGTGTTAATAAATCATTGGAAAGCTAAAGAATTTAGGAAAATGTTTTCTAATAGACAATATTTTAGAAGGAAATGGAAAATGACAGAAAGCTGAGTGATGATAGTAGATAATAATTTATATTGTTATATTATTTAAACTTTTAAAATCGATTGAAAGAAAAAAATATGTTGCCTCCACCATTTCGAATTTTTAAAATATTTATTTTTTTTTATAGTATATTATTTTATAAATTAGTGATGATTTCATTTTTGTATTATTTTTATCTATTTATTTACTCATCAATCCTAACTACATTTGTATTTATGGCGTGTGTTCCCTTATATTTATTTTTAAAAAAAACTCGTACCTCTATCCAGGGTTCAGTACGTCAGATTAGAACTTTTTCTTGGTGATTAGGTCGATATCATACTCAACCGCCCGGGTTTTTTCAACAATTTTTAGGTACCCACTTTACAGAGGATGGGTGTGCCCCATGAGGGTACCTGTACTCTTGTTCCCCACGGGTGAAAGAACAAAATAATTATTTTGCCACAGCTGGAGTGGCTCCCATGACACGGAGAACTGTAGACTAGTGCTTTATCCACGAGACCACGCCTCGAAAATGTATATATACATATGTTGGACTGTATATATATTGTATAATATATATGTTAGACTGTTACAATACGAAATATTCAGACCACATGAAATTAAAACCAGTTTTCGAGAAAATTTTAAAAAGATTCAAAATTCTGGTGTCACTTCTGGTTTGTGGTTTATATGTAATCGTCTTTCATTGCAGCTAATGAAGAAAAATGGTGAATTAAAATAAACAAAATTACGAGTTCTTTAGAAGAAGAAGTTTTAAAAATTCGGTATTTAAGCCCGGTCAAACTTTTTTAATGATAAAACCTACAAAATATTAAAGCCCATTTAACTATACATTGATTAAACGAGTTTAATTATAACATTTGTTTTGTTTGTTTTTTTTTTTGTTTTTTTTATTTACTGTAGCTATTCATTATACATTTTTAAATTTATCAATTCATGGTAATTGAAAACAAGATCTTAGATATATGACAATAATAAAACTGGTGATGAAAATAATACTTTCCCCTCAATTTTTCAAGTTTTAACGAACACTCTCAATTATTTGTTAATGGTAAAATAAAGATAAACCACAATTAAATAGTATACCCTATGGTATTGCATCAATCCATTTCAATATCTATATACGTTGAATATTTTTTATATCACTATAAAAGTATACGTAAATTTATTAAATAATTTAAAATACTTAAATTATTTAAAATTTATCTTAATTGCTTTAATTTAATTGTATATCAATTTTCAACTAGACTTATTATACATCAAAATCTTTAAACTTTTATCAATGTTACTTTACTTTTCAGTACTTTTATCCATTTTAAATTAATCATTTTTTTATTTTATTTTACATTTACCAGCAACATGCCTAAGCTAATATTCATTAAAGTGCAGATAATATTCGTATGCAGTATATGCTGCTGTGGCTAATCGGACGATGCTACAGCGGTAGTCCTAAATTTTGCCTATCCAGGTTTTATCAAGATAGGGATCTTAAGTAAGTATCTGACATCGCACCACCTTTTTAAGTCCCCTCCGAAGGACGACATAACTAGAGGTTTTTACTCTCATTAAAAAATCCTAGGGCCACCTGCAGGTTAGAACCCGCGACCATATATTATGGGAGTTTATAGTCGACATAAAAAATAATTTAGGAAAAATAGATGGGGCTTAGTTTTTAAATAATAATCAACAAATTCATGATCGAGTTTGTAATATTTTCCAATCAAAATATACAATATATTGCGTGTAATAATTTTAGTTTGGCCGGGAAGGAATATAAATAAATATTTTGGTAACATAAATAAAATGATCAATACAATTTTAATTACTTTAATTTACTATTGTTTTAAAATAATGATAAGCAATTTTAAGACTGAGATTGGATTATTTTCTAATCATAATATATAATATATCAGGTATAATATTTTTTTTTTTTTTTGGCCGGGAAGGAATATAAATAAAAACTTTGGTAAAATAAAAAATAGTATCAATAAAATTTTAATTACTCATTTAATAATAAGATTAAATACTAGTAATACACACATACATACATACATACACACACACACACACACACACACACACATATATATATATATCAGTCTGGCTTGAGCCTTCGTTCAGTCAACATCGCTAATACCCTCGTCATTTAGCTTCTCAGATTTATTCATTTAATTTGTTTACTGAGATACAGCGGCTAGCTCGTCCAATAATCCCTAACCTCTAAGGCATTAAGGACACCTGTTACTGTTTATCTTATTATCTTTGCTGTGAGTACTGTTTGTTTTTTTATAACTTTATTTTCTCAACTTAATTTAAAAAATGGTTCAGTGTTCATTGTGCGAATGTGCCATCACTCGTGACGACAAAAGCAATTTAAATTGCAGTAAATGCCGTGTTGTTTATCACGGCAAATGCTGTAATTTGAAAGAAAAAGACATTGAAACTCTGAGAGTCAATAAAAAATCATGGCTGTGCCCTAAATGTGACCCAGAAAAAAAAACAATTGATAAACCCTCATCTCCTTCCAAGATCAGTGAGCAGAAATCAGGTATGCCAACCTTGGCCGATGTAATGTCAGCAGTGACCAGTCAAGGATCCCAGGTCAACGAGGAAATTAAAAACATGCGCGGTTCTCTAGAAAAATATGGAGAACTTAGTTTTGAATTAAATGAGAGGCTCTCCAAAATAGAAAGCCATCTAGAAAGCCAGGCAAAATATATCGAAGAGCTCTCTCTAGAGAATAAGACTTTAAAAAATAAAGTAGGTGAGCTCGAGGTTCGTCTTAATAAGGCCGAGCAGGGCCTACTTCGTAGGTCTCTAGAAATTCGGGGTATCCCGGTCCGTCCCGGTGAAACCCCTGCGGCTCTGGTGACCAGTGTGGCGGCCGGCCTAGGTATGAAGATTTCTCCTGAGGATCTGGACACGGTGGTACGACGTAGATCGAAGCCGGGTGACGAAAGAACACCTCCTGTCGTTGTCCGTTTCGTCAGGCAAATCACGAGGGACGAGCTGGTGAAGCAAAGAAAGGTCAAAAGGGATTTCACCACGCTGGACATCGGGTGGGAATCCAATGATTGCCACCGTATATACCTGAGCGAGGAAATGTCTCCAGGAAACAGACACCTTTACTGGCTCGCCCGACAGAAGAGATCGCCAGGAAAACTAAAATATGTTTGGTTTTCAGCCGGCCGAGTTCGCTGTCGTAAGGACGACGGACATCCGGTGGTCTTCATCGACCGAGCACAGGACCTAGAGGTCTTCGGCTGACGTCCTGACTATCGTCTACTCTCTGGCTACAAACGGATTTACACCATGGACTTTATTTGTAATTTACTGAGTTTAATGTTTAGTGTCACGGTATATTTTTATTTTTATACAATTTTTATTTTCTTCATTAGTCATTATTTATTTAATTTTTCAAGTATTCTTCACTCAACACTTTTGACTGTTCTATTTTGTATTTATTTTCTTTTAATCTTTAAATTTAACCAAAATTTAGCTACGTCGTTTACCTACCATCAGTGTTTTTCCCCATCCCGTTCCTATGACTAGTATCCTAAATATCTGCCACGTCAACTCCCAATCTTTGCCCGCTCATTATGATGAATTCCTTCAATACTTCACCCAGAACTTTTACCATATAATTGCAGTATCAGAAACTTGGCTTAAACCCTACATTCCCTCCTCTTCTATTTCCTTACCCGACCACTCCTTCTTACGTCATGACCGATTAGGCCGCACTGGCGGAGGAGTCGGTCTCTATGTACATAATAGCCTAAAATCGCGTATCCTGGATGTCTCAACCCAATCCGATCATCCTCATATTGAATTTATTATCCTTGAAATTATTTGTAATAATCATCCTCTCTTATTTGCAGTGGTGTATCGCCCTCCTTTAGTTCCGTTTGATGCTCCTTTTGAAACTACCCTCTACAGCTACGTTCCTCTCTATAACAATATTATAATATCCGGCGACTTCAACACCAATTTCCTTTCCAACTCCAATGACAAACTGTACCTCGAAAATCTCTTCTTTTCCCTTAATCTTTTTGTTGTACCTTTTTCTTCCACCCATCATACTCATTGCTCAGATACCTGGCTCGACCTTCATGTAATTGATTCAGCATATAGCCTCCTCTCTTCATCTCAATTACCAGTCCCATTCTTATCCTGTCATGACCTAATACAAATTTCATACAATATCCAAACTCCAACAATCCTTCCTAAAACAACAACTTTCCGTAATATCAACTCCCTTACCCGTGAAATCATCCAATCCGATCTTGAAGTCCTAAAGTGGGACGATATATATTCTTGTACCTCTATAGATTCAATGGTCGATATCCTCACCTCTAACCTTATCAGTATCCTTGACAAACATGCTCCCCTCAAAACCTGTACCTTCCGCCACCGCCCTGCTCCTTGGATGAGTCCAGAAATAAAAGACTTACAAAAGAGGCGTGAGGCTGCCCGTAGACGCTTTAGACGTACTAGACTGACGGAAGACTATCAAGCATTCAGGGCACTCCGCAATCTGACTCAGGCAACAATTAGACAAGCAAAATCTAATTACTTTCACGAAACTCTCTCCTCTGCTCCCGATTCAAAGTCAAAATGGCAACTCCTTCGCCAACTGTCTCTTTGCAAATCCTCTTCCTCACCATCCTATCAAACCTCTCCAGATGAATTAAATGTATACTTTTCATCTTCCTCCTCTGATAATCATTCTCCACATTCTTCCGATTTTTCTTCAGTTACATCATTTAATCCAGATAATTTTTATTTTTCCGATATCACACCAACCGACCTTATCTCCTCTGTAATGAAATCCCATACCAACTCAATAGGATTTGATGGAATACCCGTCAAATTATTAAAATTATGCCTTCCCGAAATCCTACCAGTTCTTCTATTCATATATAATTTTTCCCTCCAAAATTCTATATTTCCATCTACTTGGAAAAAAGCAATAGTCCATCCTATCAATAAAACCTTTAATCCTACATCTCCTAAAGACTATCGCCCTATTTCCATTCTATCTAACCTTTCCAAGCCTTTAGAAAGAATAGTCCAATCTCAATTATCTAATTTCCTTGAAAAGTCTAAACTTCTTGATCCTCTCCAATCCGGTTTCCGACCTGGTTTTTCCACACAATCCGCTCTCCTCAAAATCACCAGCGACTTACATACTGCTATGGATGAAAAGAAACTGACCGTACTAATACTTCTAGACTTTTCAAAAGCTTTTGACTCCATGGACCACTCCATCCTTTTCTCCAAACTACAATCCCTATCCTTTTCTAACAGCACTATTCGTTGGTTTCACTCATTTCTCTCTGGTAGAACCCAAGCTGTCACCATTCCTAATCATCCTCTATCTTCCTTTCTTGCCCTTTCGGCAGGTGTGGCCCAGGGTTCAAGTATATCTCCTCTCCTTTTTAATTCCTACATCAATGACCTTCCCAAATCTATTCATCATTGCTCCCACCATTTGTACGCTGATGATTTCCAGATCTACCTATCCTTCTCCCTATCTGAGACATTACTAGCATTTTCCAAGATTCAGGAGGACCTGGATAGAATCAGCGCCTGGGGAATTCAGAATAAACTTAAGCTAAATGTTATGAAGACACAAGCAATAGTAATAGGTTCCAATTCCCTTCTCAAATCTAATTCCAATTTTCCAAATCTAATCCTTAATAATTACCCAATTACGTTCAGTTCCACTGTCAAAAACCTAGGTATCACCATCGACCAATCCCTCTCCTGGAAACCCCATATTGCCCAAATCTCTCGAAAAACAATAAGTACTCTTAAATTTTTCCATCGCTCCCGTCATCTCCTTCCCCTATCCACTCGTAAGCTCCTCGTTTCTTCACTTATTTTCCCCCACTTTGACTATTGTTGTGCGGTGTATGACGGCCTCCCGGCTGTGCTTGAAGGCAGACTAAAGCGCATTATGAACATTTCCTTAAGATTTGTCTTCGGTACTTCAAGGAGGTCTCATGTTACCCACTTATACGGTGAATTAAAGTGGCTCCTCCCCTCAACCCGCAGACAATATTTCCTTGGATCATACCTCTACCAAACTATTAACTCCCAGCATCCTTCCTATATCCACAGTCTCCTTCAATTTAAATCCTCAGTCCACTCCCTTGAAACTAGATCACGACAGTCTGACCTTTATCTTCCTACCCACAGAACCAAAACTTTTGATCGTTCCTTTATTGTTCGCTCTACCACACTCTGGAATTCTCTACCTATCCACATCCGCCATGCTGCCTCTTTATCCTCATTCAAATCCCAACTTTTCCTATACCTTCTGTCATCCCAAATAGACGATCAGCAAATGTGATATGATATATGATAGAAATCTACATTGAGTGAATGAAGATTACTGTTTACCGCCCAAACTTTAATTTGCTTTTGTTTGAATAAAATTTTAGTTTTTCAGAAGATATATATTTTTCATTAATTTCTTTGTTATTTCTTATGTATGGTATTTTTCTCATTGTAAATAATTGTAATTTTTTGTAAATAATAATTAATCATGCTTCTTGTCTGTTGGCCAGACATATTACATATTTCTATTTTACATAACTGTTATTCTTAGGGGACCTAGTCCCAGAATAAAATTTTTTTTCTATTCTATTCTATTCTATTCTTATATATATATATAATAGATGGAGAGGGGCATTGCAACCTACCCCTCCCAATGTCAACAACAGGTCAACCTCCAGCCTTTCCATTCACCACGAAGAACTGGAATACTGGAGGCTCCATCACCAAACGCATTACTCAACTTCCAGCCACAGAACCACAACTAGAACGGTATCTGGATTGGCAGTTACAAAATTGGAATGTTTTATTTATTGTCTAGTTCAACATTAAATAACAAAACAACCACTGCATCTAGAGTATTCGAATTGGATGACGTTTTGATAAAATAATAACAATATAAACGTCGTCTGGACAGACCAGATTATTGTAAAAAATTTTAATAATTTTTTTTCAACTTACCAAAACTGTCAAAGCCGTGTTGTACCGTAGCACTAAGAGAGAGAGGGGCTTAAAGACAAGCCACGAAGGAGGTAGAGGAGGACGGCACAGGACCTACACGCACCGATCACAAACTCAGACTGAAAGTACAACGGACCCCCCTCCTCGGACAGCACCGCCTGGGGCGACCTCTCCCGGCCGAACTACCAAACTCTGCCAGGGTCCTCTGGGTCTTCGGTTACAGGAAGTTCCATGGCAAATGGTCAGACAAAAAAATCTCGTCCGTGCGACACACGACTCTCACTTGACCCCATATATTAAAATCAATTTTAGGAATTTCAAATAATAGATAAAGATGAAATCATCGCAACTAACAAACACATTTAAAAAAAAAAATCTGATACGCGCAACCCACTACTTTCAATTACCTAGGTTAATAAAATTATTTTTTGAACTATGAAACAGATTTATATTTATATAAATAATTGTATTATGCAATAAATAGGATGCTATTTAATATTACAATTAAGATAAGTTACACTATAAAACGTATGGACTGTTTACAGTAATAGAGATGTGTAATATACGGTTGGAGAGTTAAAGATTTAAGAAAAAATATTATCTTGTTTACAAAGTTGTAAAATGCAACGCAAAGTGACGAATAGGGTATAAACTTTTGTGATTATTTTACATAACAATTTTATCATGGTATATCATTTAATCTAAAACATTTGTTTCCAACGAAACTTAATATAATTCTTTATAATTAAGGTAATTTATTCCATAAAACTGTCCATACTTTATATTTTTTTATTAAGACTCAAATGTAGCTTTCGGCGACATAGTGTCATATTCATCTGCAAAATTAAAAAAAAAAAAATAATAATACGTTACAAGAGTAAAAAATAATTTGATAAAAATTTTTAAAAAAATGGTGCGCGCATCACACGACTCTCACTTAACCCCATATATTAAAATCAATTTTAGGAATACCAAGTAATAGATAAAGTTGAAATCATCACAACTAACAAACACATTTTAAAAAAAAATCTGATACGCGCAACCCACTACTTTCAATTACCTAGGTTGATAAAATTAATTTTTGAACTATGAAATAGAGTTGAAAATATTATAAACAATTGTGTTGTGCAATAAATAGACTGCTATTTAATATTATAACTAAAAAAAACAGTTTATACTTTATATTTCTTTATTAAGACCCAAATGTAGCTTTCCGCGTCATAGTGCCATATTAATCTGCAAAAATAAAATTAATACGTTAAAAGAGTAAAAAATAATTTAATACAAATTTAAAAAAAAAAAATGGTGCGCGCATCACACGACTCTCACTTAACCCCATATATTAAAATCAATTTTAGGAATACCAAGTAATAAAGATGAAATCATCACAACTAACAAACAGATTTTAAAAAAAAAATCTGATACGCGCAACCCACTACTTTCAATTACCTAGGTTGATAAAATTAATTTTTGAACTATGAAATAGAGTTGAAAATATTATAAACAATTGTGTTGTGCAATAAATAGACTGCTATTTAATATTATAATAAAGGTAAGTTACAAAAAAAACAAACAGTCTATACTTTATATTTCTTTATTAAGACGCAAATGTAGCTTTCGGCGTCATAGTGTCTGTTAATCTGCAAATTTTATAATACGTTAGAAGAGTAAAAGAATTTAATACAATTTAAAAAAAAATGGGCGCGCATCACACGACTCTCACTGGACCCCATATATTAAATCATTTTTAGGAATTCCAAATAATAGATAAAGATGAAATCATCGCAACTAACCAACACATTAAAAAAATCTAGTGACTTAACACGACTTTCAATTACCTAGTTGATAAAATTAAGTTTTGCACTATGAAATAGTTTTAAAATTTTATAAAATTCTATATGAATAAATAGGCTGCTATTTAATGTTATAATTAGGTAAGTTACATAAAAAAACAGTCTATACTTATATTTTTTTTAAGACGCAAATGTAGCTTTCGGCGTCATAGTGCCATATTCATCTGCAACATTTAAACAATTTATTTAATACGTTAAAAGAGTAAAAAATGAATAAATACAAATTTAAAAAAAAAAATGGTGCCCGCAACACACGACTCTCACTTGACCCCATATATTAAAATCAATTTTAGGAATACCAAGTAATAGATAAAGTTGAAATCATCGCAACTAACAAACACATTAAAAAGAAAAATCTGGTACGCACAACACACTACTTTCAATTACCTAGGTTGATAAAATTAATTTTTGAACTATGAAATAAAGGTGAAAATACTATAAAGAATTATATTTTGCAATAAATAGACTGTTATTTAATACTATAATAAAAATTAATTTACGCCATAAAACAGTTCATACTTTATATTTCTTTATTAAGAGGCTAATGCATATTCATAAGTAACATATCTTTTTTTAAAAAACCTTATTATTGATATTTACAACTGTAGAGAGAAATGCTTTATTTATTTGGCAATGCTGCCCAAATACATCGGGTTGCTTACATAACACAGCATACTGTATCAATCCCTTGGACATATTCACTTACATTTTCAATTTTTTTTATTCTTATCTTAATGCAAATTTATAATATTTACAATTTTTTTCCTCTTTTAGCTATTTACATTATTTTATTTTATTTCTCTTTTCCACTATATTTTAAATTTAGATCTCTGGTGCACACATTACATAATCAAGATATAATCAATTCACCGTTTAAGTCCCATACAGGTGATGGTGGATAATCCCCAGGAGTCCAAAATCACATTTTCTGCTAACACCGCTATAATCTTTTTATCGACACCCAGGTCTTCCAAAAATCTTGTGCTTCCAAGGATCGCTCCGCGAGACCCAAACCATAGACCTTTAACGGAGAACTGTCTCTCGAAAAAAATCAAATATTAATATATACTGTTAAAGAGTTAATTAAATTGAATTTCATAGAAACATGTGTTTTATTAAATAATCTATTATATTTTTATCTACAACAACCAGTTAGTTTTATCGGCTTTTTCAACACTCTTCGTTAACTTATACAATGTTTGTGTATTCGATAATTATATACATCTATTTGGGTATATTATACATCATGTTTTTTCTAAAATCTTTAGCTTTCCAACGGTATCTTATACCTTCATATTACTATTCTTCTGTTCAAAAACATAAAAATTTCATACAAAAATATTTTGCACTTTTCCCCTTTAATTGGATATCGTATTTGTTCAAATTATATATTTATCCACGACAAAGAAAATTCACGTGAGTTATTTATCAGCGCTAAAAAGATAATATAGTCATTTTTATATAATCTACTAAATTAAAGGCACTTTAGAGGAAGAAAATTTAATATATCGGCATTAAAGCCCTATCAGAATACTTCCATCAGAATGAAACCTACATCATACTAAAGCCCATTAAATTTTACATTGACATAGCGAGTTTAATCAAAGGCGTTTTTGATAATTTCGTAAAAAGGTCCCTAATGCATAGTATAAAGTAGCACTTCTGGTTCCCCGATTTTGAGGAAAAAGGTTCTGTAGCATCTCGGGCGAAAATTTGCTTCAAATATGAAATTTCAGTTTTATATAATTTATCCTATTTTTACTCGACTTACCACACAGACCTTTTTGAGGGACTTTTTATTTTCCTTTATCGTTTAGTCGGTTATCGAATTCGTTCAACTTGGGTATTTAGCCGTTCTTTTTCAATGCTAATAAGATGAAATGGCCAATCGTTTAGAATCTACAAAGTTACAGGTACTTTAGAGAAAGAAAATACGAAAATTCGCTATTTAAGCCCTGTCAAACTATTTAAACTAGAATTTAACTTATTTCATATTAAATCCTATTAAATTTTATATCCATATAGTGGGTTATATGGTATTAATTAATAGTAATTAAAATCGTTAAAGCCGTTTTTGAGTAAATAGTAAAAAAGTGCGATTTTAGTGAAAAAGTTGCTGTAACATCTCGGGCGTATAGCTCTCTCAAATATGAAATTTCAGTTTCATATCCGATTATGTTTTCATGCTGGACTTACCACACACACAAACAACAAAGAACATTTTGCGCAACTTGGTTATTTGGACCCCGGGGACCCTAAAACGCGTATTTCCGTTGAAAACTGGAATTCGAAAATTTTTATGATCGCAATACTTCCTCTTACTATATATTTCATATATAGGTAAGTGAATATGTATAAGAGAGGTTTTTTGATGCTTTAGAGGAATAGTAATGTATAAGATGCTTTATGAGGCATATGCTTTAGAATATGTCATAGAAAAGGTGATGTGTACCGAGAAAGGCTTAAATATGGGTGACAAAGATTCCGGTTTTGGGTATGCCGATGATCTGGTACTGCTAGGGAAGACACGGAAACCATACAACTAAATACAAGTGTGTTAATAAAAACCGGTAAACAAATAGGTCTCGAATTAAATACGATAAGACGAAATATATGATTAGTTGCAGAAATGGTTGCGATCTTGAGAATATTACTATTTCAGGGCATACTTTTGAACACGTAGAGAAATTCAAGTATTTAGGTTCAATGATTACAAGAAAAAATGAAATCCAGGAAGAAATAAAGTCCCGGTTAAAGGTGGGAAATGCGTGTTATTATTCAGTTGCTAAGTTACTTAGTTCGCGGCTTCTATCTAAAAACTTAAAGGTTAGAATTTATAAAACTATTATTCTTCCGACGGTTCTTTACGGATGTGAAACGTGGCCGTTTACTTTGAAGGATGAACAACGCCTTAAGGTTTTCGAAAATAAGGTATTGCGTAAAATATTTGGTCCGAAGAGAGATAAGGCCACTGGGAAGTTTAGAAGGTTGCACAACGCGGAATCGCGGAACTTGTATCCTGTGAATATAATTGAGCTGATTACATCGCGGAGACTCAAATGGGCGAGTAAAGTTGTTGGGCTCGATGACGAGCGTATTCCGAGAAAGTTGGTATTTGCTGATCCGACTGGTAGGCGTCCGAAAGGTAGGCCGAAGCGTAGATGGGAGGATTGCGTCAAGGCTGATCTCGGGGCTTTGGCTTGAATGGTGAACATTGGACGAGTCTGTGTAGGCGGACTTTGGTGGTATCGGCATCGAACCTTCGGGTTCGCTAAGCCTATTATTATTATAGGTAAGTAAAAGTAAAAATGCTTAGCATGAAACATGCTTTTCACTTTCACCTCCCATGTTCAAATCGATTTTTTTTTTTTTTTTTTTTTTTTTTAGAAACAATTATTTATTGAGTAATATTACAGTCTGTCCAACTTAGGACATTTTTAATAGTGATAAAGTACAACATTCATACTACATTCACACGATATATACGAAACAATAAATTTATATAATAATAATACAATATACATATATACAAAACAAAATCAATAAAATATATACGAAAGTCACTCATACCTATATACAATTCACAAGCATACAGCACGTGAGTGGAGAATCTAGCCAATGCTAGAACTCCAATATACATGTTACAAGAGATCTCGAGGCCACAGCCGTTTCAACCTTCTAGGGGGATGGTAAGGATGTGTGGAGTTGGATAAGGATTGAGCTAGGGGATTAGGGTGATGGATAAGGTTCTGATGAAATTTAGAGAATTTTAATGGTATAAGGTCTAAAATCAATGGAATATTTAGGTCGGTGTAAAGTATGGTTGGATACATAATAAGGGGCATTAACTATAAATCAAATTTTAGAACTTTTAAATAATGTCAAATTTGAATAAAAAAAATACGCTGATATTAGACGGGAATATTTATTTTATATACAATAATAAAAAAGTAAAAATTATTCCCTACAACAATAACTTGAGTTTATGACCTTTTCATCACGAGGGATTGCCAGGTAATGAGCTCACAGACCAGCCAGCGGAGACAGCATTTTGGATTCCTAGAGGGTCCAGTCATTTTTTACTTTCACTTACTATATATAGTAAGGGAAAGTATTGCAATCGTGAAAATTTTCGAATTCCAGTTTTCGACTGAAATACACGTTTTAGGGTCCCCTGAGTCCAAATAACCAAGTTGCGCAAAATGTTCTTTGTTTGTGTGTGTGGTAAGTCTAGCGCAAAAACCATAAGTCGTACGAAACTTAAATTTCATATTTAAGATAACTATACGCCCGAGATGTTACGGCAACTTTTTCACTAAGATTGGCTTACCGGAAGTCCAACTTTATACTATGCATTTAGCACCTTTTTACGATTTTCTCAAAAATGACTCTAACGATTTTGATTAAACTGGCTATATCGATGTAAAATTTAATAAGATTTAATATCATGTAAGTTTAATTCTGATTGAAATAGCCTGACAGGGCTTAAATGCCGATATTTTAAATTTTCTTCCTCTAAACTACCTTTAATTTTGTACATTCCAAAAGACTAACCATATCTTCTTAATGGCTCTGATAAAGGACGGCTATATATCAATGTTGAGCGAATTTGATATACAACTAAAGCATAAATGTGCAAATATACTTTTTAATGCAATTTTTTTTTTTTTTTAACACGAGAATAGTAATATAGATGTATAATATACCGTTGGATAGCTAAATATTAAAAAAAAAAAAAATTATCTGATACGCGGAATTGTAAAGGGTAATGGAGAGTGATGAAAATCCGATAAAACTAACAGAAAAGGGAAATTCAGGCTGAGCGTGCTGCCACCTGGTGGCATGTCATAGAAGCAGAGCCCCTGGTTATGATCATCTTGATATTTGAGTGGGAGGTGATTACCCCAAACACTAACTGATTGTTGTAGATAAAAATATAATAGATTATTTAATAAAACGCATGTTTCTATTGAAATTCAATTTAATTAATTCTTTAACAATTTATTTTTATCTCTACATGTATTTAAAAATTCTTAAATTGATTTTAACAACGGAGGTAAGTGAAAGTCGTGTGTTCCGCGCACCAGATTTTTAATTTCAGAAATGATGCTATGTTATTGAACCACAGTTAAAAATTAAATTTGTCAATATTTTTATTTAAAAGTTTTAAATTTGGTTGGTACGAAATAAATATATAATTTATAAATTAATAAACATAAATATAAAATTATATTTAATGTAATTAAATGTAAAATTATTACTTTCACTTACCTATAAATAGAATATGTAGCACACGATAAGTACAATTTAGTCATACAATACAGGTTTTTTTAAAATAAATTAAACTAGTATTACACTCACACACACACACACACGCACACTTTATATATATATATATATATATAATTAAATAATTAATGTTTGATGATTTTTATTTGCTGAGTAAACAAAAAAAACGAAATAAGCTTTCCTTTTTTTTTTTTTTTTCTTTTTTTTTTTAATGAGAAAACCGATAGTCCCTGAGCCAGCAAAGAAAAATGTAACCCATTTCACCAAAATTATAAGTATATTTTATGCTAAGCATCCATCATGGTAAAACAAAATATATACGCCTGCCAACCCAAAAAGGGCTGACGAAGACGAAATTCTTACTCGTTTGACCAAGATTTTCACTAATAATTTTGGTAAAATGGGTTGCATTTTCCGTTGTGGGTTTCCTTATTAAGACATGAAAAGTAAAATTTTAGAAATAATCCCTCCTTGCTACCATTGTGGCGGTAGTATTTCTTTGAGATCGGTAATTTTTTTCCGACGGCACCGTTGAATGGATTTCAAATCTGAAAAGTGAATTTTTTTTTTTCAATATTTTTTTACAAACGGCCACATGCCTCAAACTTTATACATGTTTGTGTAATTGCACCAATTACATGTCTGAAAAGTGTTTTGAATTCAAGATTTTGTTCTGCAATTGCGCTTGCAACCACAAATTTTTGAAAAATTGAATAATAACAATTTTACATTTCAAATTTTCAAGAGTCCTACCTCTCTGGAAGATCTTTCAAAATAAACCACAATAGTTCCTATTCCTCCCTATTTACTCAGTCTGCTGGCGTTCCTCAAGGCAGTATCCTAGGACCCCTTCTTTACACAGTCTATACAGCTAATATCCCAACCCATCCTAACACCTTCCTTTCTACCTATGCTGATGACACTTGTGTGTTATCAGTCAATAATGATCCTACTATTGCCTCTCAAACTCTTCAATCCCACATCCGAGACCTTGAAGTATGGTGTCAGAATTGGAGAATCAAAATCAATTCCAACAAATCCCACCAAATTACCTTTACCCTTCGTCGTAAACCTACACATCCTGTCCTACAGTGTCCTTTAATAATATTCCGCTAGTCCCGGTTGAACAGATTCGCTATCTAGGACTCCCACTTGACAAACGACTAACTTGGAATCCGCACACAAGACTGAAACGACAAGAAACTACCCAACGCTTTCGCTTACTTCAACACTTACTGGACAAACGCTCTAACCTTCCACTTAACTACAAAAGGCTCATATATATTACCATCATAAGGCCTATCTGGACTTACGGAGTTGAGCTTTGGGGCACTACTAAACCATTAAATTCTTCCCGTATTCAATCCCTACAATCCAATATCCTTCGAAAAATCCTTAATGCTCCTTATTTTGTCACCAACAAACTCATCCATAAAGACCTCAATGTCCCTGTATGTTGCTGATTAAAAAAAAAAAAAATTTCAAGAAGGAAATGTTTAAACATTTTGAAAACTACCACCCCAGAATCTCCTATTTACAACGAAAAAAATGAATGTTTTAAAATAAAAATCGGGCAACTTCTTTGATTAGATCAGGGGTTAAAACAAAATCGACCCAGAGTGGCACTACCTGTTGTCTAAGAAATAAATTAAACTCGTCCCCTTTAGCCTTAATAACAAGGAACATGGTTGCCCAAACGTCGGATGACGTCAATACAACTGAAACGCTATTTTTCTCATTTGCCACTAGTCGTATAGTTTTCACATTATCACGATAAACAGTTTCCTCCCATAAATGACACTGTAAAGATTATGTGTTTTACCCTTCTAGGTGTTAATACACATATGTCTGTTTTTATATACTTTGATTTTTACTAACAACGAATATAGGAACATAATGATATCATAGGAATATCAGAGTAAACCATTAAAAATATTATCAATTTGTTTGAATAAACATTAAGACTGCTCGATTGTTATAAGGAGTTTTAAATTTTGTAGAAAAAAGTAATTGATAGAATAATGAAGTATATCACCCATTCTCTGAGTAAGGATTAATAAACATATACAGCTCATTTATTGTTTTTCCCGTATATTTCTTAATATAGCAAAAACTTAGTTATAACCCTAATGTAATGCAAAGCTTGATGTTTCAGTAACGTTCTGAAACATGTTATAGTTTCTTAAAAAAATACCATGTAAAATGGTACAACGAATTGTGACCAAAGTTGAAAGTTAACAGATGGTTTTAAATCTGATAATGAATTACCATTTTGCATTCTTGTTAATTTCTTTCGTAGGAAGTTTTTGAAAATATAAAATATCTGGTTTGATAATAATGAACATGGATGTCCAAATATTGGAGAACAGTACAGCCTTCAATATAATGGAGAAGCTAGTGAACAGAATTTGCTGATGAATTTTTTTTTTTTTTTCTTTTCAACAACAATTTTTATTGAGTAAAATTACAATCTGTCCCAATTTGGACATCAATAGTAGTGCTGAAAGATATCATACATACTACATTCATACAATATTTACACGGCATAAAATTACAATAAAATATATACACAATAATGAATCAATACAATAAAGTCAAGAATTCACCTATATACACATACACACACTCATACATACATCACATTGAGTGGAGAATCTAGCCAGTGCTAGAACTCCAATATATTTACAAAAGGTGGCGGGGCCACTGCCGTTTCAACCTTCTAGGTGGGTTGTATGGATGAGTGGAGCTGGATTGGGATTGAGCTAGAGGATTAGGATGATGAATGAGATTGTGGTGGATTTTGGAAAATTTGGATGGAATTAGGTCTGAAATAAAAGGAACATTAAGGTCGTGGTGCAAGGTATAGTTGGAAACATAATAAGGAGCATTTACTATTGTACGGAGGACTTTGGATTGAATGCGTTTGATGTTAGTACGTTTAGCTGTCCCCCACAGTTCAAGTCCGTAGGTCCAGATGGGCTTCAGTATTGTCCTGTAGATTAATAATTTGTTGTCAACTGTAAGTTCAGATTTTCTGTTGAGTAGTCGGTATAACTGTCCGAATCGTCGGTTGAGTTCTTGTCTTTTAAGTCTTGTATGCGGGTTCCAAGTCAATCTTTTGCCTAACAGTAAGCCAAGATACCGGACTGTATCTGAAGGAGGAATTGGAATGGAATGCTGATGAATAAATTTTATATTAAAAAATCTGGTCCGCGGAAAACACGACTTTCACTTACCTCCGTTTAAATCAAATTAAGCATTTTTAAATACTCTTAGATATAAACAATTAGTCACGATCGCAATACTTTTCCTCACTATATATTTCATATATAGGTAAGTAAAGGTAAAAAGGATAAAATGAAAATAACATTAAATTTCGATAGAATAATTTGTTTAATTAAATAATCTATTATATTATTATCTACAACAATCAGTTAGTTTATACCCTTTTATCACTCTCCATTAACTTTCACAATTTTGTGTATAAAATATTTTTTTGTAATATCTTTAGTTTCTCACGAAACATCATACACATATTCTTATGTTTGGAAAAAACAAAACAATTTACGTTAAAAAAATCCTCAGACAAGACTGAAATGACAAGAAACAACTCGAAAATACCGATTACTACAACACTTACTGGACAAACTTCAAAACTTCCAGTATATTACAAAAGACTCATTTACATCACTATTATCAGACCTATTTGGCATATGGAATATAGCTTTGGGGCTCTACTAAACCATCTAATTCCTCCCGCATCCAATCCTTACAATAAAAAATCCTGAATCTTCTTATTTGTCACAAATCAACTCCTCCATAATGACCTTAACATCAACATTGTTGCAGAAATAGCCCGTGATAGATACATCTGTTTTCATTCTAAACTCCCTGCCCACACAAACCCACCTGTCCGTAATTTATCTTCCTTAGATATTCCTGATAACCATCAGAGGCGATTTATAAAAAAAAAGGTGGCCTCGGGAGCTACTGCCTTAAAATAGTTAGTGAAGTGCTACCACTGGGTAGTTCTTCCTCAAGACATTTTAACGACTTTTCTTCACTCTACATATTTACTCATTGTGCTGTATAATACTGCTGTAAATTACAATAAATAAAAAAATGTTAAAAAAATATTTTTCTCTTTTCCACTTTAATTATATTATATATCGGATTCGTTCAACCTATATACATATATATATATATATATATATATATATATATATATATATATATATATATATATATATATATATATATTATCAATGATAACAACAAGATATTGTTCATTTTTTGAATCTATAAAATTGAAGTTACTTCGTCGGAAAAAAATATAAGATATCGGCATTTCAATCACAATAAAACCTAACATGAGATTAAATTACATTTTAAATCGATATAGCGAGTTTAATCAAAATATGAGAAAACCATAAAAAGGTGCAAAACAAATGTTATGAAGTGGCACTTCTGGTTTGCCGATTTTGATTAAAAAGTTGCAGTAACATCTTGGGCGTATAGTAGTCTTAAATATGAAAATTTCACATACACACAAACACATACTTTTTTGCGGGGCTTAGTATTTTGGATTCAAGGGACTCTAAGATATGTATTTCCAATGAAAATTCTAATTCGAAATTTTTCACGATCGCAATACAATAATTTTTATAGACTGATAAGTGAAAGTACAAATTACAATATGTTTCGATGGAATGCAATTTTGGTGTTTTTGAACGTAACAACCGTAATATATATACATATATATATATATCTTCTTCTTCCAGTGGCGCGACAGGCCGTGTAGGCCCTGGGCCTCGCGGTGTAAGCTCCTGCGAGTTTACACTCACGTTTCACGATGCAATTTTTTTATTGTAGGGTCATCACTCCCTACGACTAATTTTGTGAGTGGCCATCCTTTGGCTGACGGGTCTCACATACCCGGGGGAGAGGTTGTGGGTTGTGAGTGAATTCACATTTTTTTAAATCCTTATAAAAGCCCCGCCGGGACTTGGATTCGAACTCAGAACCTTTAGCATGAGAAACTAGTTCTCTAGCCACTCAGCCACGGTCTCCCCTATATATATATATAGTATACCGTTAGAAAGCTAAATAATTAAAAATAAATATTATTTTACACACTATATTGTAAACGTTATTGAATAGTGATGAAAATCCGATAAAACTAACTGATCTTTGTAGATAATAATATAATAGACTATTTAATAAAACACATGTTTCTATCAGAGCTCAATATAATAAATGATTTTACCCTTTTTACGTTCACTTACCTCTATTTGAAATAAATAGTAAGGCAAAGTATTGGGATTGTGACTATTTTTTTCGTGAAAATGTCTTGTGGAAGAACTACCTAGTGGTAGCACTCCACTAACTATTTTAAGGCAGTAGGTCCCGAGGCCACTTTTTTCTTAATCGCCTCTGATGGTTATTAGGAATATCTAAGGAGGATAGATTACGGACAAGTGGGTTTGTGTGAGCAGGGAGTTTAGAATGAAAACAGGTGCATCTATAAGGGGCTATGTCTGCAACAAGTGGGATGTTGAGGTCATTATGGAGGAGTTGATTTGTGACAAATAAGGGGATTCAGGATTTTGCGAAGGATTTTGGATTATAAGGATTGGATACGGGAGGAATTAGATGGTTTAGTAGAGCCCCAAAGCTATATTGCATATGCCAAACAGGCCTTATAATAGTGATGTAAATGAGTCTTTTGTAATATACTGGAAGTTTTGACGTTTGTCTAGTAAGTGTTGTAGTAATCGGTATATTCGAGTTGTTTCTTGTCGTTTCAGTCTTGAGTGAGGATTTTTTTAACGTAAATTGTTTTTTTTTCAAACATAAGAATATGTGTATGATGTTTCGTTAATAACTAAAGATATTACAAAAAAATATTTTATACACAAAATTGTGAAAGTTAATGGAGAGTGATAAAAGGCTATAAACTAAGTGATTGTTGTAGATAATAGATTATTTAATTAAACAAATTATTCTATCGAAATAGGGCTATTTCAGACGGTATGGGATACCAAAAGAATTCCGAAAGATTGGGAGTACAGTGTGATTATTCCTATTCACAAAAAAGGGAGTCAAACGGAATGTACTAATTATAGACCAATTAGCCTCCTCTCCGTGGCATACAAAATGTACACGCACATTCTGGAGAAAAGGCTACGACGAATTGTGGAGGAACAACTGGAAGAGGAGCAAGCAGGTTTTCGCCCTGGCAGGCAGACCCAGGATAATATCTTTGTCATAAGAAATATATTAGAAAAATCATGGGACAGAGATAGAAGCACATATTTCGCATTCCTGGACCTAAAGGCTGCTTTCGACTCGGTCCCACGTCAAGAAATATGGAACGCCCTTGCAGCGAAAAATGTACCAATAGATCTTATTTCCGCCATAGAATCTGTATACACTGATTCTAAAGGAGTGGTACGGATTAATGGAACAGAATCTGCACCTTTTCCCATTGATAGAGGAGTAAAGCAGGGAGACAGTCTGAGCCCGCTTCTGTTTACAGTGTTTATGGATGAGATCCATAAAATTTGTAAAAGGCGAACTGCCCGAACAGTGCTTGGTAAGTGGAACATGAGGACGATACTGAGCCAGTCACTGTTATACGCTGATGATATCGTCCTTATTTGCGATACGAAAGACAAATTACAGCAAGCTCTAATAGAATGGCAGGAAGAACTTCAGCGAAAGGGAATGACCATAAATGTCTCCAAGAGCAAGATACTGGTCCTGTCCCGAGATGAGGAGGAGACTGTGGAGGTGATTTGTAACGGCGAGGCTCTCGAAGTAGTTGATAACTTTCTCTACTTAGGCTGCAATATAAATAGGCAGGGAAAAATAGATTACGAAATTGCTAACAGGATTGCTAAAGCAAATCAAATCTATTACAGTATATGCAATAGTATTGTTGGCCATCGAGATGTGGGGCTAGAGACGAAGCTCCACATTTACAAATCTATATACCTCCCCACTCTTACCTACGGGAGCGAGAGCTGGGTAATGCTGGACAAACAAATAAGCCGAATTACTGCAGCTGAAATGAGGTATTTACGTAGGGTCGCAGGAAAAACGAGAAGAGACCGCGTAAGAAATGAAGGAATTAGAGCGGAGCTGAAAATTCCTGCGCTGAAAACCATCCTCGAGAAGCGACAGCTAAAATGGTTCGGCCATGTTTGTCGAATGAATGAGAACCGCGAACCCAGAAAAGTTTTGGAAGCTCGACCCACTGGAAAAAGGCCGCGCGGAAGGCCTAGGATTTTGTATGACGGATATATCCAGAAGATCGGAGGGAAAAGATCGCAGGAACTTAAACAACTCTGCAGAAATCGTGAAGCTTGGCAACGTTGGATCGAGGCCCCTCCACGCTAGTAAAGGCACATAGGAGGAAGATAAAAAAAAAAAAAAAAATTCTATCGAAATTCAATGTTATTTTTATTTGATTAATTATTTTACCCTTTTAACTCTCCCTTACCTATACATGAAATATACAGTAAGGAAAAGTATTGCGATCGTGACTAATTGTTTATATCTAAGTGTGTTTAAAAATGCTTAAATTGATTTAAACAACGGAGGTAAGTGAAAGTCGTGTTTTGGGCGGACCAGATTTTTTAACATGTAATTTATTCATCAGCAATTTCTCCACTTTACTGTTGAAGGTTCAAGAATTTTAAAAACCAATTATCATGAGTTACCCATGATTCTTGCTCGATACTTCAATATTGTTTTCCGTTCAGAAGAATCTCAACAATAATGTTTATTTAGACTAATTTCTTCTAAATTGTTAAACAAGAAGATTTAATGTGATATTATTTCTGCTCAATAGCTTCTCCATGTTCCTTATTATTAAACCTAATATTTAATATTTTCAAAAACTTCCAAAGAAAGAAATTACCGAGAATGCACAATAGTAATTCATTATCTTATGGTATTAATTGATTTAAAAAAAAAAATCACTTGAATCTGTTAACTTTTAACTTTGGAAAAGTATTGCGATCGTGACTAATTTTTTATAACTAAGTGTATTTAAAAATGCTTAAATTGATTTAAACAACGGAGGTAAGTGAAAGTCGTGTTTTCCGCGTACCAGATTTTTTAATATAAAATTTATTCATCAGCAAATTCTATCCACTAGCTTTTCATTATATTGAAGATTGCACTGCTCTCCAATATTTGGACATCTGTATTCCTTATTATTAAACCAAATATTTTATATTTTCAAGAAAGAAATTAACAAAAATGCTACCATTTTGCATTTTACATGGCGCTGCATCCCAAATCCTTCAGTCCCACATCACAGCCATTGAGGAATGGTGTCAGAACTGGAGGATTAAAATAAATCCTAAAAAATCCCACCAAATTACCTTTACCCTTCGTCGAAAACCGATGACTTCCTGCCCTACCGTATCCTTTAATAATACGCCACTCATACCTGTTGAACAAATCCAATACCTAGGACTCTCTCTTGACAAACGTCTTACATGGAACCCTCACACGAGACTAAAACGACAAGAAACTGCCCGTAGATACCGATTACTACAACACATACAAGACAAACGTTCAAAACTTCCAATTCACTACAAAAAGCACATTTATGTTACTGTCATCAGATCCATCTGGACATATGGAATCGAGCTTTGGGGCTCTACTAAGCCATCAAATTCTTCCCGCATCCAATCCTTACAATCAAAAATCCTTCGCAAAATCCTAAATGCTCCTTATTTCGTCACAAATAAAATCATCCATAACGACCTTAATATCCCATTTATGGCAGACCTTTCTCGTACCAGATATACCGCTTTTAATTCCAAACTCCCAACCCATATAAACCCTCTTATCCGCAACCTATCAACCTCACATATTCCTGACAACCCTCCGAGGCGATTGGAAAGAAGATGGCCTCGGGATCTATCTACTTACGTAAATAAACATCGAAGTACTACCGCTGGGTAGTTTCTTCACAAGCCTTTTACGCATTTTATTATAATTCATCACTTTTCCCTATTGTATTTATGTAATATACAGTTGTAAAATTCAATAAATATAAATAAAATAAATAGATACATTTTACATGGCATTTTCTAAGGAAACTATAACCTTTTTTTTACGTTTCAGATTGTTACTGATATATTAAGCTTTACATTATATCAAGCTTTTAACTGTTTTTTTTTTTTTGTTTTTTTATAACGAAATTGACAAGAAAAACAATAAATGAGTTATATATGTCTGCTAATCCTTACTTAGAGAATGGGTAATTTACTTTATTATTCACTAGATTACTTCTTTTTAAATATTTAAAAATACACTTCATAACAATTGAAGTGTTAATGTTTTATAGAAGCAAATTGACAATAGTTTTAATCGTTCACACTAACATTCTTATATTATCATTATGTTTCAATATTTGTAGTTAGTAAAGAGCAAGGTATATAAAAACAGACATATGTATTAACACCTAGAAGAATATATTATATAACCTTTACAGTGTCATTTATGTGTGTAAACTGTTATTATCGTGATAGTGTGGAAACGATACGACTGGTGGCGAACGAGAAGACAAGCGTTTCAATTGCATTGACGTCATCTAAAACATCCAGTTACCTCGAAGTCGCGCTTAGAGAAGTTTTACTTCAAAAAGTGAAAACTGTTTACAGACATCATTAATGTAAGTTAAATAAATAAAGCATATTTTTGGTAACCACAAACAAAAATTTAAAAAAATATAATAACCACACACCGGATTATTCTGCAGTAAAAAACCTCGAGACGTGCAAAAATTGTTGAAAAACCCCAATATATAAAATTGTGTGTCATAGTAACAAGTAATACACAGTTTTCCCATCAGATCTAAGCTCGGGGAAATCAGATATCAAAATTTCATATTTGACACGAGGCAATTTTTCTGAATTACTGCATAATCTAAAATTTTATATTTAACTTTTTATTTGATTACTGATATCTATTTCAATAAATATATAAAAGTATTTCATTCAGTGGTGGTATCTGTAACATATACCTAGTAAGAGCCGATAATGTTCGTAACAGTGGGACAGTTTGTGATAGTGTAAGAGATAATGATAGTGTGACAGTTCGTGAGAGTGTAAACTACTGTAATATTGATTTATTTTATTATTATTTTTTTAAATTTATTTATTGATTTTTTTTTTAATTTTTTTTTTTTTGAAACAGGGTGACTCCCTTTCACCTGTTTTGTTTAATATAGCCTTAGAATATGTTATAGAAAAGGTGATGTGTACCGAGAAAGGCTTAAATATGGGTGACAGGATTCCGGTTTTGGGGTATGCCGATGATTTGGTACTACTAGGTGAAGGCACGGAAACTATACAACTAAATACAAGTGTGTTAATAAAAACCGGTAAACAAATAGGTCTCGAATTAAATACCGATAAGACGAAATATATGATTAGTTGCAGAAATGGTGGCGATCTTGATGATATTAATATTTCAGGTCATACTTTTGAACACGTAGAGAAATTCAAGTATTTAGGTTCAATGATAACTAGAAAAAATGAAATCCAGGAAGAAATAAAGTCCCGGTTAAAGGGGGGAAATGCGTGTTATTATTCAGTTGCTAAATTACTTAGCTCGCGGCTTCTGTCTAAAAACTTAAAAGTTAGAATTTATAAAACTATTATTCTTCCAACGGTTCTTTACGGATACGAAACGTTGCCGCTTACTTTGAAGGATGAACAACGGCTTAAGGTTTTCGAGAATATGGTACTGCGTAAAATATTTGGTCCGAAGAGAGATGAGGCCACTGGGGAGTTTAGAAGGTTGCACAACGCAGAATTGCGGAGTTTGTACCCTGTGAATATAATTGAGTTGATAGCATCGCGGAGACTCAAATGGGCGCGTAAAGTTGTTGGGCTTAGTGAGGAACGGATTCCGAGAAAGTTGGTATTCGCTGAACCGACTGGTAGGCGTCCGAAAGGTAGGCCGAAGCGTCGATGGGAGGATTGCATTAAGGCTGATCTCGGGGGCTTGGGCCTGGCCGGTGAACATTGGACGTGTCTGTGCAGGCGAAGTTTGGTGGTATCGGCATCGAACCTTCGGGTTCGGTAAGCCTATTATTATTATTATTCTTTAATTTGATTTTTTTTTTTTTTTTTTTATTTGATTTTGTATACATTTTTATTTTTTTATTGTGTTAGGTGTGATTCAGAGATGTTAGAGGTGTTTAAGGGGTAGTCAGGGGTGTTATGAGTTGGTTAAGGTGGTCAGTTCCTGATAGTGTAACAGTTCGTGATAGCGTGATCGTCTGTAACAGTGAGATAGTGTGGCTGGGAGTAGTTAGGGGTGCTAAGGGAGGTTAGAAGTGGCTGGGGGTGGTAAGAGTAGTTAAAAGTGATTAGGAGTGGTTAGAAAAGAAGTTCATAATAGAAAAATTCAATTAAAAACAGAATGCAAGTAAGAAACGAGGTAAAGATTCAGAAAATAAAGTAGGTTAAGTAGCAAAGATTTATTATAGGATTCCGAAAGCATATTGGTATTTAAAGCTCCTGAGATAATAACATTAGAATAACTGGAGACATGTATAAGATGAAATTTCCATGAAAATGTATTGAAGGTGGGGATACTCATAAGAAGGGGATTTTAGCCATGAGACTATCGTGTACATACAGCCCCATACCACCACCCCTAGGATCAGATCTATCGTGGCGAAGGAAGGAATAATTGGTTAGGGATAATTGGGAGAAAGGAATGTAGGGCTTTAGCCAGGTTTCGTATACTGCTATGATGTGATAAAAATTATAAAGAAAATACAATTGGAATTCTTTATGGTGAGCAATAAGGGATTGTGCATTTATGTGACAGGATATAAGGATATTAGTCATAATTAATGTGGGAGGTGGAATAGCGAGAAAAGGATGGAGGATAGGAAATAGGTTATAACGAATTTTTAAAATATGCATAATTTCAAGATTGATTGGTGTGAAGTTATGTAATAATAGATGAAGTAAGTGAATGAATGATCTATAAATAATTTTGATAAAATAATCGGACATTTCCAAAATAAAATATAATATTATACAAAGTGCAAATAAAACATACATATAACCGCTATTAAAATAAAGAGAAATAAAGTGAACTCTATGATTTAAAGATAGTTGATTGAAAATGTTGATAAAAGCATTCCAATGAAACAAACTAATATTTTTATCTATTAAATACAAAGTATTTCATATATAGGTAAGTGAAAGCAAAAACGGTAAAATAATTTAGTACATTGAGCTCTGAGAGAAAAATGTGTTTCATTAAATAGTCTATTATATTACTATCTACAACAATCAGTGGGTTTTATCTGCTTTTCATCACTCTTCGTTAACTTTTACAATTAATTAAGAAAATAATATTTATTTTTAAATCTTTAGCTATCCAATGTATTATTATACATACATGAAGAAAAGTATATTAATATTACTGTTGTTACGTTCAAAAACACAAAAATTGCATTACATCGAAAAATAATGTAATTTTTACTTTCACTTGCCAATATATGAAATATATAGTACTGGTATACGCTTTGGGAATGTACCAATTTTTTGTAATTAAAGTATTTATTTATTTATTATTCAAATATTGTGTTAGGCAGGCTAACAATAGGATAAAAATTTAAATTTAAATAACAGCTCCTATTTGGTTGTTTGTTTCCAAACATAGCATCCATTTTGGATGCTAGGAAAAAATCCTAGCAGGTCAGGTCAAAACCAAATAGGGCAGGTATAGAAAAAAGGTCAGTTAGATTTGGACCTGAAAGGGGTAGTAGCTGCTGCTGAGTATGAAGAAGAATATTTGTTAGCCTGCATATTGTTTTATTATTTTGTAAGTTCTAATTATGATTAAAAAGTAAATGCAAAATTGTGTCTGATTGTCAAGAACCCATACCCATACCTTTAGAGTAAATAAATTTTAAATTCAGTAAATATTGTGTTAATTAATTTTTTCTTAAGAGAATATATTTAAAAATATATATATAATAAGAATATTATAATATATATGTTTTACTTAAATTGAGATTGTTATTTTTTTATTTTATTTTTTTTATTTAGCGGTCAAAACTAACTATACCATCCTGACTAACAAACTTAAAACATAAATCAGAAAATTCAAAATTCATAACTTACTGAACACGACAGCAAATCTCATCAATACTGATAAATCACTTTGGACTACTACTAATAAACTGCTTCAGTTCAAAGATTTTAATCATCCTCTCCTCAATGAATCTCAATCAAGGTCCAGATCTGATGAAGAGAAATCCCAAACATTTGCTCAGGACCTCTTTAAAACCTACAATCCGCATCCTGATAATCCTGATACAATCCTTATTAATCAGCATCACCTTGAATGCATTGAAGCAGAACTGGAAATTCCACTCCAGCTGGCCCTTCTTCCTAATCCATTTCATCCCTCAGAGATCTCAAACATAATCCTTATATTACCTCTATAATACACATAATATCCTAAAACTCAGTCTTAGAGTATCTCTGGTGGAATAAGGATCATAGTTTTGTGTCTCCCGTTATTTTGTTTATTTCAACAGAACATATTTGAAATCTTTAGTGCAATTTTTTCCGTAAATATCGACTATCTAAATCAGGTAACACTATAAATAACTATAGTAGCTATTTTATATAGATATAGGAAAAAATATATATATAAAGTGTTTACGAAGTCAGAGCTATTGTGCAGCAGTGGTGGGGATTGTCTGTTTACTTCCGCTAATACTAACAGGCTTTGCGTAAATACACAGCTTAATATTATTATTACGGTCAATATTCTCTTATTATATTACGTAAAACTTGTTATAAAATTAATCAAAATGGTCAACTGCAAAATATGCAACAAAACAGCCGGTCGAGATGACAAATTACGTTTGGCGTGTACGATTTGTCAAAACGTATTTCACACTAAATGTATAAAATTAGAATCTGCAGACCAAGAGGGATTAAAAAAATGGGTCTGCACTGACTGTGAATCGTCATCGCGGGCATCACCAGACATGGAGTCTAGTTCCGCGATCGACCTGCTGAGAGCGCTGACCGAAGAAGTTAGGGAAATGAAGGCTAAACTTCAACCCATCGACGAACTAAAAGATATAAAGGAAACGCTGGAAAAACATTCGGAATTATCTTTTCAAAATATGGAAAGATTACAAAAAATTGAAGACCTTCTGGAAAATCAAAAAAATCAGATCGAAAAACTGACATTGGAAAACCAGACATTAAAAGAAAAAGTAGTCACTCTAGAAGCACGTGTAAATAGCGCTGAACAAAGCCAGTTGAACAACACAATTGAAATTAGAGGTATACCGGAAAGGCCGGGTGAGACCGTAGTGGGAACGATACTTAGCGTCGGCGCGGGCCTGGGCGTCCAGCTCAGCCCTGGAGACCTGGACCACGCGGTACGCCTGAGGCCCAAGGCACCTGGGACCCGGGGACCATCATTGCTCGTTTCATCAGACGGACGGTGAAAGACGATTTGGTGAGACAGCGAAAAGTGAAAAGAGACTTTTCTACGCGCCACCTCGGATGGGAGCAAAACAATAGTCAACCTGTCTACGTCAGCGAGGCAATGACAGCGACTAACAGGCACTTATACTGGCTGGCCAGACAGAAAAAGGTGTCGGCCAATATTAAATATGTGTGGTTTAGTGGGGGTCGCGTCAGGTGCCGGAAGTCGGATGGTTGCCCAGCTGTAATTATAAATAAATCATCCGACTTAGATGCTTTTGTTTGAAAATTTAGTTTAAGTTACCAATATTATGTTTGTCTTTTTTTCTATTTTATGTTTTTTAAAGATTTATTATTTTTGTTTAGTTTCTTTCGCTCTATAAAAGTCATAAATTTTAGTTTGTTGTTTTGGAACATTTTCAATTTATATCCGCATTATTTCTACTATTATATTCAATTTTCTTTTTTTCATCTTTATAGTCATTATTTATGTATATTATCCATCTGTATTTTATTTTATTTTGAAACATTTAGTCTGAACCTATATTTTCCTTTGAAATTATCAATTTCTCTTTGGTATATTTTTATTTTATATTTACAACCTTTTTATTTTAATATTCTATTTACCTTTTGTTTAACCTTTATTATATGTATCTACATGTTTATATTTTATTTGATTTTTTCTAATTCTTTTAGCCTATACTTATATTTTGCTTTCAAGTTATCAATTTCACTTTGGAATATTTCTATCTTATATCCGCATTATTTTAACTTGAATATTTTATATACTTTCTTTTTCACCCTCATAATAATTACCTATATGTTCTATCTGTCTGTATTTATTTCATTTTATTTTTTATTTTTTCTCCTAAAACATAGTCCAAATTTATATTTTCTTTTAAAATTATCTAATTTTCTTTGGTATATTTTTATTTTATATTCACCTTCTTATTGTAATATTCTATTTACTTTTTGTTTAATCTTTATTATCAGCATCTATATTTTATTTTATTTTTCTAAATCACTTAGCCTATACTTATATTTACCTCTCAAGTTATCAATTTTTCTGTGGAATATTTCTATTTTATATCCACATTATTTCAACTTGAATATGTTATCTACTTTTTTTTCACTTTATAATCTTTATCTATATGATCTATCTGTCTGTATTTATTTTATTTTATTTATTTATTTTCTATTTTTCCTAAAACTAAGCCTAAATTTATATTTTCTTTTAAAATTATCAAATTTTCTTTGGGATATTTTTATTTATATCCACATTTTTCTCATTACTACATGCTATTTACTTTCTATCTTTATAACCATTATCTATATGTAATGACTGTCTGTATATATTACTATTATTTATTTTTTTTCTTCGAAAAGGTATAGTCTAAAATTACATTTTCATTTAAAATCAAATTTTCCTCGGAATATTTTTATATCCACACTCTTCTTATTGCTATACCATATTTATTTTTCTATTATTTTCATAATTGTTATGAATATGTCTCATCTGCCAGTATTTTTGTTTTTTTCTAAAAGGTTTAGTATAAATTTATATTATCTTTTAAAATTATCAATTTTTCTTTGCTTTATTTTTTATCATGTTTTGCTGTATGCCTACACTATGTATGATCGTGAAATGATGTATACCTTAAGAAATTGCAATAACCTACCTCCTGACTTCCAACCCTTTCACAGTTATTCTCATTCCCACCTCTACAGTCATGACTAACATTCTCACATCATGTCACATTAATGCACAATCCCTGATTGCCCACTATGATGAATTTCAAAATTATTTTCTCGACAATTTTTACCACATCATAGCAGTATCTGAAACCTGGTTAAAACCTTTTATTCCTTCCTCCCATGTATCCCTCACCAATTACTCCTTTCTTCGCCATGACAGATCTGATCGTAGGGGTGGTGGGGTGGGGCTGTATATACACGACAGTCTCAAGGCCAAAATCCTTCTCGAATCCCCTTCTCCTGATCATCCTCACATCGAATACCTGTTTGTGGAAATCTCTACTCCTTCATCTCCTCTTCTGTATGCCATTGTTTATCGACCTCCTCAAGTCCCATTCGATACCCTTTTTGAATCCTCCCTAGTCCAATTCGTCTCCAAGTACTCCAACATCATCATCTCCGGAGATTTCAATGCTAATATGATCTCTGAATCTCACGATAAATCCTTCCTGGTAAACCTACTGTTTTCCCTAAATCTTTATCTAGTTCCATACCTCCCTACCCATCATACGCACCTATCCGACTCCTGGCTGGATCTTCACATAACTGATTCATCTGTAAAGGTCCTTTCATCCTCTCAGCACCCGGTACCGTTTCTTTCATCACATGATCTCATAGAGATTTCATACAACCTACCTATAAAATCCTTCACTCCTAAAGTAGTCACCTATCGTAGTTTGGACCTCCTTTCCTACGAATCCCTTCAAACTGATCTCGAAAAACTCCATTGGGATACTATATACTCCCACAATTCAATCAACCCAATGATATCCATTCTCACTTCAAACTTAAAAACCATACTTGACACCCATGCTCCTCTTAAAACCCGAACCTTACGCCGTCCCACTGCTCCTTGGCTGACCCCTGAACTAAAGGATCTGATGAAAAGAAGAGAAGCAGCTAGACGTAAATTCCGCCGCACTCGCTTTCCAGATGACTATGCCAGTTTTAAGCAACTTCGGAACAGAACCCAGGACGCAGTGCGACGTGCGAAATCCCTCTATATCCACAGCGCCTTGTCCAATGCTCCAGATCCTAAATCCAAATGGAAAATCCTCCGAAAATTATCTCTTCCAGAATCCAATAACTGCTATTCCATTCCTGTACCACCAAATGATCTCAACAAGCATTTCGTATCCTTATCTCCTGACCCATCATCCACTACCGATATTGAACACCACAGTTTTAATCCTGAAAGTTTCTTCTTTACCCATATTTCCTATGACGAATTATTAACAGCCATTCTTAAATCCCACACAAACGATTACGGACCTGACAACATTCCAGTTAAACTAATAAAATCCTGTCTTCCAGTCCTTATACCAGTTTTGTATCATATTTACAATTTTTCCTTGCAAAACTCAATATTCCCTGCTTCTTGGAAAACCGCTTTAGTTAGACCACTTAATAAGATCCCAAATCCTACAACACCTTCTGACTTTCGCCCTATTTCCCTTCTTTCTAATCTTTCCAAACCACTAGAACGTATTGTACAAAAGCAATTATCGAATTTCCTGGAAGAACGTTCCCTTATTAATCCTCTCCAATCCGGCTTCCGACCTGGTCACTCAACGCAATCCGCTCTCCTAAAAATAACTCACGACCTACAATATGCAATAGAACACCAAAAACTTACCATTCTTGTCTTGCTAGATTTTACCAAGGCATTTGACACAGTAGACCATACAATCCTCCTCACCAAACTAAGAAACCTTCCTTTATCCAATAGCGCTCTGCACTGGTTCAAGTCTTTCCTCTCCGATCGCTCACAGTATGTGGTAGTTCCAGGCCAACCTCCTTCTAGACCTTTGCCATTGTCATGTGGTGTTCCCCAGGGATCATCACTATCTCCTACCCTCTTTGCTATCTACGTAAACGACCTTCCCTTTTATATCCATCACTCACAATTCCATATGTATGCGGATGACCTCCAAATTTATTTATCCTTTCCTCCGTCGGACCTATTACTAGCAACAGAAAAGCTTCAGGAAGATTTAAACAGAATTAGTTGTTGGGCAGCTGACAACAAGCTAAAGTTAAACGCTGAGAAAACTAAAGCGATAGTAATAGGTTCCAATCCACTCCTTAAAACGCTTTCCCTAATCCCAACTCTATTTTTAAATAATCAACCTATAAAGTTCCATCAAACCGTCAAAAACCTTGGAGTAACTGTCGATCAATCTCTTTCCTGGAAAATCCATGTTTCCGAAATTTCCCGACGCACAATTTCCATCCTAAAACTCCTTAATTATCACCGTCACCTTTTTCCATTTGAAACCCGTAAGCTCTTGGTTTGCTCATTAATATTCCCCCACTTTGACTACTGTTGTGCGGTGTATGCGGGTGTCTCTGGAGATCTTGAAGCTAAACTAAAAAGATTATTCAACTGCCTGATACGTTTCATCTTTGGGATATCCAGGGACACCTCTGTAACCCGATTCTACGATGAGTTAAAGTGGCTTTATCCTTCATACCGTTCTAAGTACCTCCTGGCATCCTTCCTTTACCAAGTTCTCCGATCTCAACGTCCATCTTACATCTCAGATATATTTTCATTTAAATCCTCCGTCCACACCTGCAACACTCGTTCGCGACCTTCGGACCTGTATGTAACGCCTCATCGAACCGCAGCTTTCGACAGATCTTTCCTTATCCGATCCTCGTCCTTATGGAATTCTATTCCTTCTCATATCCGTCACTCCAATACTCTTCCGGCCTTCAAATCGCGTTTGTTCAAACACTTTTTGTCGATCCAATTCTCAAATAACCCCACATAATCAGCAAAGTTCAATAAAAATCAGCAAATAGAGCATAAGAAAATGGTTATTTATTATATATTATTATGCATTGTATTCAAACATTAATGTATTTTATGTTACAATTTTCACAAGCATTGTAAATTTATTTTAATTAGCCCTGTATATATGAATATGTAAATATTTTATTTTTTGTCTAGTTTGTTTTATTTGTTTTTTTAAATTATTATTATTAGAAGCTACCAGTTAATTTATTACTATTATTCATTCTCTTTGTTATTTCTGTTGTTTTTTGTTTATTTTATTATTATTATTATTTTTTTTTTATTACTCTAAGATACTGAAGTTCCAATTTGATTTGTCTGTAACATTATTCTGAAGGGACTTGTCCCAGAATAAATAAAGAATTTATTATTATTATTATTATTATTATTATTAAAACAACTTCCAAAAAAATCCATCCATTTCCTTACCTGTATTTACAATGCTATTCTCCGGATCACATATTTTCCTGAGCCCTGGAAGTTATATATTTTTAAAATGATCCCTAAACCTAAAAAGCTGCTGGAGCTGCTGCCTTCCTCTTACCGTCCTTTATATTTTTTACCCATTATGGGTAAAATCCTAAAAAGACTAATCCATAAATGACTATATCCTATCCTAGAGACTTTTCACATAATCCCAGACCACCAGTATTGATTTCGCTCATCCTACTCCACCATCCAACAATTGCAATTGCCGATTGTACTGCACGGGAGCCTTTCTCGACTTAGAACAGGACTTAGACCGAGTTTGGCACCCAGGACTGCTTTAAAAACTCTGTAAATTCCTTCCTGTTAAATACAACCTCATTATCCAATCATACCTCTCTGAAAGATCCTACAAAATAAAACACAATAGTTCCTTTTCATCCCTATTTACTCAGTCTGCTGGTGTTCCTCAGGGCAGTATGCTAGGACCCATTCTTTACACAGTCTATACAGCTGATATCAGAACCCATCCTAACACCTTTCTTTCTACCTATGCTGATGTCACTTATGTGTTATCAGTCAATAATGATCCTACTATCGCCACTCAAACTCTTCAATCCCACATCAGAAACCTTGAGGTGTGGAGTCAGAATTGAAGAATCAAAATCTAGTTTCACTAGTTTCAATCCTTGCTTCCTCTTCCATTCCAGACAATCCTCTGAGGCATCTGAAAAGAAGATGGCCTCAAGACCTTCTAGTTTAGATTATGTAGTGGAGTGCTGCCAATAGGCATATTCTCTTTAAGTCTTTTCATGTATATTATCTATAGATATTGCATTAATTACTTGATGTTACTAATAAAGTTGTGAATTTCAATAAATAAATAATAAAAAAAATTTATCAGTTCAATATGGCATTTTCTATTGACCTTATACTCCACCTTTAAAGAACTATCATGGGATATTAGACCTTATGGGATGTAGTAGGTTGTTTCAGTGTTTATTAAGAAACGTATAGTTTTTTTTTTTTTTTGCTATTGAGTGTATATTTTCTCAGACCAATGGTTTAAATTAAAGTATCAAGTAATCAGATCAATTTACCCAATGTTATCGTTAATAGCTCAGAACCTAATGAATCTGTAACATTTGAAAACCCTTAAAACCACATTTTGAAAATCATCATCATCATCCATGGCCTACAACTCTTGAAGAGTCAGGGCCTCCTGCAGTTTAGTTCGCTCAGTCTTCTCTATTCATTGCAACTGCTCTCCAGTTGCGGATCTTCAAGATGGACCTGGCATCCGCTGTCATTCCATAAATCAATCGGAGCTGAGGCCTTCTCACTCTCCTTGTCCTATAAATATTTTCATATAGGACCTTCTTAGGAATCTGGTCCTGAGCCATTCTACATAAATGTCCTGCCCAACTAAGCCGGCCTACCTTGATGAACCATACAACGTCTGAATTCTTGTATAGCCTTTTTAATTCGGCATTCGTCCTTATCCTCCAGACTCCATCGGTGAGTACTGGACCATAAATTCTCCTTAATATTTTCCTCTCGAACCATAGTAGCAGGGCTTCCTGCGAACTCGGCAATGTCCAGCATTCGGAGGCATAAGTGAAAACCGGTCTTACGAGCGACTTGTAGAGTTGCACCTTTGTCTTTTGAGAAATGGTCCTGCTCTTAAAATGCTTCAGAAGTCCAAAATAACATTTATTTGTGGACATAATTCTGCGATGAATTTCAGCTTTAATATCATTATCGCCGTTGACTTGTGAGCCGAGATACACAAACTCTTTCACCCTTTCAAATGAATAGCCTCCCGGAAATATAAAATGTGATGGTTCATGCACATCCAGCTTGGGCCTGCATGCATATATTTGGTTTTCGACTCATTAACTTCTAAACCCACTCTAGCTGCTGCTATCCAGAGATTGTTAAAAGCATTTCTAAATCTGATGGGTTCTTCCAACTATATCTATGTCATCAGCAAAAGCCAAATTTATAGAAAATCTATTTAATATAATTTATATAAATTAAGCTGGTATGTAGTACATTACTATTTAGTTTGAATTTCAATTATTATTATTATTTCAATCATTGTATTGTAATGTATTTTTTTTCGTATGATTTACCACCTGTAATCAGGCCTAGGCCTGTTGGTGTGATGTAAAATAAAATAAATATAGTACCCTCAACTTGTATTCCAGATTTCCGAACCACGCTTTCAAGGCCAAATTGAAGAGAAGGCAATCACCCTGTCTCAGACCTTTGGGTCTGAAAGCTATCAGTCATATCACCCTGAATACGTACTGTGCATTGCACCTTCTTCATTGTAACTCTTATTAGATGCATCAGCTTCACTGGTATTCCATTTCTTGAAGCTCCTGGTACAGTTCATTTCTCTTTATACTATCATAGGCTATTCGAAAGTCAAGAGGTGGATATTATACTCTCTGCATCTCTCTAGAATGCTTCTGATGGAGAATATCTGGTCTATGGTAGACTTCCTCTCATAAAGCCTTCTTGGTAAATTTCCTATATTCTGCTTGGCAAGGAGAAGGATTTTTTTATAAAGTATCTGAGAGAAAACCTTATAAGCACATGGTAAGAGGGATATACCGCGATAATTTTGACAATCAAGCACATTCCCCCTTCTTGTAAATCGGACATATAACTGTTTTGTACCATTCCTAGGGATTTCTTCCAGAAGTCCTGGAAGTCCTTCTAGAGTCCATCTGGTCCTGGTGCTTTATTATTTTTCAACTCTTCAACGGCTTCACAGATGTCATCCATATCCGGCAGCTCCAGTTTCCCCAGGGCCATCTGCATTTCCTCTCCCTCTTCTTCCACCAATAAGTAATTTTCACGTAATCAAAGTAATTTCGCCATTCCTCCAGAACATCCATGCGATTTATAATCATATTCCTTTCTTTGTCTCTGCAGACATTTATTCTCGGTTTGAATGTCTGTCGGTACTGTTTATTCTTGGATGAATTTCCTCACCTCATTACTAACCCGGAGATCTTCCATTTCCTGTTGCATTGCATTTGCCATGCTCTTTTTTTTCTTTGGTGGGTGCGTTTCTCAGCCCTTCTTCTGGATGTATATTCCTCCACTGAGCTTTGGTATGCCTTCGCTATAACATTGTTTTATAAGCAAGGTTCTTCTGTTTGGTCATTCTTCATCAAACCAGGGTACTTTCTTATTTGGTCTTTTGAACTAACAATTTGAAACTAACCCTAGTAAATTCTTGTTTTCTTTCAGGCAGTTAATATCATTAATAGAAATCGTAGCTACCATAATAATTATTTCATTATAGATGTCTTATCTAATAACAACTAAGAAAGAAAGATGCAAACTAACGTTGAATGGGAATGCCAATGACATTGAATCTTTTCTGATTTACTCCCAATGCAGCTGAAAATTTTGAAGATGAAGCCCTTTAATATATTAAACGACCTGGGTAGAGATCCCAATGTCATTTGGTGAAATTAAATTAAAAATTAAAATCATAACTACCCTTATAATTAGTTTACAGAATGCTTTGCCAGTTATCAAAAAAATAAAATTAATTAATTACTTAGTATTCATAGATAGGTCAAAAAACGAATCAAAAATCATTTGATTCTCTTTATCATCTATTTTTTATATAGATGTGTAACTCAGCAGGGTTTTTTGCAATAAACTTGCCATTAGTTTTAATAATATCGTCAAATGACTGATGAATTTGAGTGACTATGTTTAGATTCCTTATCAACTCTTACTCGTTAGATGTTACAGATCCTACCACTGAATCAGTTACTGTATACTTAGGGTGATATTCTAACATGTTTATTACTGAAATTTGTACTCCAAACACCGTTTATACCTAACCTGGCTGTCTGTACTTTTTGGTTAAAATGTTCATAACTTAGAACCTAATGAATCTACAATAGGTCATTTCGAAACCCTTAAAACCACAATTCGAAGCGAACGAAGGTAATTGATTTATAATATTTACTATGTCATTATACAGCATTTTTAGTTTGGGGAAAGATATATAGAACAAATCACAAATGATTCTGGTAAGTGAAGGGTTGCTGCTACTACTTGAAGAGATGAGCTTAAATGAATTTCTGTGACTTATCATTGTATTTTATTATAAGAATTTATTAGGGTCAGTTTTGAATTTTGGTTTTAAGGGTATAAATTAAAATTACATATTATAGATTCATTAGGTTCTGAGCTATGAACATTATAAGGAACAAGTAAAGAAATCCAGGTTAGGTATAAACAGTATTTCTAGTCAAATTTTGTAGTAACAAACAGACTTGAATATCAGCCAAGTATATAATTTGAATAAACCATAAATAAATATTGTGATATTGTTTAAAAAAATAATATATTAATGAATCTGACTACCATGCAAAACAAAATCATGAGCTGTAACCTAAAAGATATAAATGTTTTAAAGGATATTGTATAAGGGGGGGGGGGGAAACTACTACATTTAAATAAAAAGTATACATTTTATATAACTTATAATAAAAGCAAATAAAATTATCAAACAATACACAACATTATTTGTCGACAAACATTTTTCTATTAAACTTTATCACACAAAATATCACAGTTACTACAAAACATTCCAGGGTGTAAAATTAAATGAGTGTGGTCCAAATATTGTGAGAATAATTGATAGAGCAAATCATACATACTATTATGCAGACTAAATTGATTTAAACAATAATAATATTTTGAAAACAATAGGGCTTCTAATTTAATAATAACAAATAAATCAAAAATATAATTTAGCCTTAAAATAATTGCTTATTTGAGCAATTCATTAGGGCTACTTATAATAAAGTAATTTATGAGTAAAAATAAAATAAAAAAGTTAAAAGTAGTTTTTCAAATGCATAGAGAGGCGTTTAAAAACAAAATAAATACATAATTCAAGTCAATACTGTAAATTATTTCATAAATTCATATTAATAATCTTATAAATAATCAACAAATGTTACATGGTTTTAATTTTATTTCCCATAATTTATTAAACAATATGCTAAGTCATGAATAAAATAGATCTCACAATAAGAACCAGAGTAAAATTTATTAAATGTACAGTATGAAATACTACAATGAATTAATTTTTAATACTCATATGCCTAGATAATAAATAGATTATAATTTATATCTCATGCTAAGCAAATTTGGAAGACAGAAGAAGGAAGTTAAGAATTCATATTACTAAATCTAAAGCATTGTAACAAATTTTATAGTTTCTCTTAATTATTTCTATAAACAGGACGGAATACAATAAATTAATTTCTGAGCCTTTGAACTCAAAGAATAAAAATACTACTAAAATTCTAAGCATAAAAACTTAAAACTAAAGATCATATATAAATAATTATATACATACACACATACAAATTAATTAATAATAACCTAAATAAATATTGAACTGATATTCTGAAATCTTTTATAAGTGATAAAAGATCATCGAATTTTAAACTAAATTACACAATATAAAATGAGCATTAGAATTTAATGTACATAATTGTGCCCATTTCTTTAAAACAAATAAATTACTCTATCTTTGTGATGTACATTTTAAGCCAATTATTATAAAAATTTAAATTTCATCAACACTATACATACAGATGAAATTTGAAGTAATTAAAAAAAAAAAATCTTAATTTGATTTGAAAATTTAGTTAGACTTCAGAATAAGAAGTTTTGTAAATCAAATCTACATGATATATCTTAAAATAAATAAATGGAGAATTATATCTTCTTCAACATGAATGATACTGAAATTTAGCAAATATAAAAAATGGAAGTTCAACATAATTAATTAAATAAAGATTATTAGATGTTAACAATGGAATACAAAACAGAATTTGAAGAATGAAAGAGAAACAATAATTGAAAATGAAAACAACAAGTGTAAGATTTCTATGAAATTGACTTAGTCAATATAAAATATTTAGAAAAAATTATTCTACAAAAACTTGGATGACTCATTTTATTATAAGCCCAAAAGAATAATAAACATTGGTTTCATTTAAAATGAATTACTCAATATCTATGAACTATTGGGTGCGTATGTACTCATAACCAGGAACCAACAAACATGCTCTTTTTGAGCGGATAAAGAAGGGGTACAAAAAATAGCTCCTTTACCTACCATAGCTGTTTTTGATATTTAAGTTATCTCATTCAAGTCAAACTAGTCATTTTATGACTAATACTCCCCTAATATTTTAAATATTGTACTAATAAACCAAAGGGCATGACATTTCTTAAGTAAAAGAAGTTTTATAATATAAAAGAGAACATTTAAGTTATAAAATAAAAATATTTCAAAGATAACAGCAGCTAGTAAAACTGTTTAAAAAGCAAAATTTAGTACACCAATATCTTAAAGTCATAACATTTTTATATGGATTAGTAACCCACATTAATTTTAATTTTTCCAAAATTGATAAACCTTATAATCTCATAGAAATGTCCAGCTTGAACATAACAAAGAAATATTTCTATTACTTTCTTTGAAAATTTACTTATAACTAAAATAGAGTATTGATATCTCAGTAGTAGCTCTATTTAACAATTAATACAATTGAATTTCAGCCATATATTCATTGCTTTACATTAATATAAAATATATTTAGTTATAAGTTGAATAAATAAATGGCAATAATAACTAGAAGTATACATTCCCGAGTCACTATCCCTTTCATTACGGATAAGATAAAAAAATTGGGAATATCTAAAATATAAGTCTAAACCACAATCATGTCTATGATTCACATTATAATGAAATAAATAATAACAATTTGTCTAGGCTATTTGGGGTCTTATGCTTCACTTGGGCTCCTTTGTTGTGCAGAAGCTATAACAAATAAAAAGTGAATTAAAAAACAATATGTAAGCTTAAGATAAGAATATTCAAGAATTTTAATAAATAAAAAAAAAACTTAACTTATTATATATAATTTTGAAATATTTTAACAAACTAAATTAATTGAATCAAACAAATCTGATTGAAATGTGATTTGATAGAAATTTTGTGCCAACATTTCCATGTAAGTTTTAGGCAACCCCCAGGGAAAAGAAAAACAAGATATCAAGTAATATGATACAATAATGATCCAAGGGCTACATCAGCTCGTGATGACAGATTTCTTCAACTTCATGCCCCCTGAGATCACAGTTTCACTAGGCAAGCAATTATCAGAGGTTAGAAATGTTCAAGTTTCAGCTCAAATTGTTTGAAGAAGACTTTATGAGTATGACCAATCTTTTTTCCTTCCAGTATCAGGTCCTTGTGAGGCTTGAATTCGCTAGAAAACATCAGTCCAGGACAGCTGAAGATTTGTAGAGATTCAGTCTAGTATCTCTGGATGGACGAGAAGGAGTATGCAGAATACCTGGATTTTGGAGCAGAATCAGTGATTTTTTGGGGTGGAATCCATTTTAATACTTCTATCGAGTTGTATGTCATTGAAAGATATAATCTACCAACAATAGTAGTGAGAAACATTGATTTTCAAGATATAGCTTTCATTTTGCTGGCCATTTTATAATCAACTACTTCTTCTTTCGCCACCTACTAAGTGCCATCTGCATGAAGGAACAGCTTTCGCCCATATTGTCCAATGATCCCTGTCATTCTTCTCATATCTAGCATGATGCTGCCTCTGGCCCACCTGAGTTTCTCCATGTAGTCAGAATACATTAGGCAGGGTCTGCCTCTAGGTCTTCTACCCTCTGGTTTTGCTTTTCTTTCCATAATTTTCATTGGAATCATTTCACCTTTCAGTTATCGCCCATCCGGTACACCTGACTAAATCACTTAAGTTGGCGCTCCTCCATAACTTTTTTAACAAGTATTACCCTTAATTCCTCTCTTTTGTTGACCATTTGTTGACAGACATATGAAATCTTTCTTGGGTATCAGCAATTAGACCCACGTCATTTGCATACAGGAGAGCTTGTGCCTGCACACAAATTAAATTCAAGTATCCCACTGTTGCTCTGGGTGTCCTTCCCTTGCAGACCTTCCATACTTCATCCTTGCATATAATGAATAGTTTGGTTTTAAGCTATCACCTCGCTTGACACCTTTATATAACCTAAAAGGCTCCGATTCAGATTCATAAGTCGCACTATTCCCTTGGAATCCTGGTATATCGACTTTATTGCACTTATTAGGTTGGATAGCAGTGTTTTTCCTGTAGAGGATTCCAAATCTCTTGGTATCCAGATTTTTTTAATGAGGTTTTGGAAGCACTTGGCCATTTCTTCTCCTCCTTATTTTATGAATTCTGGCATATTATCCCTGCCTGCTACTTTGTCCAATTTTATTTTCTCTATAGCCAATATAATCTCGTATTCCTCTGTAACATCATCTTCACTATTCTCATTACTCTCGACCTGAAATTTACCTTTTATTTTTTCTACTAAAAATGAATCACAGAGCTAATGTTTATTTATATGCCTTTAATCCTTAATTAGCTATGTTTACACACTGAATTCATCTTTATTAAGGCTCAGAAGTGTAGTTTATTGCAAATCAATATGAGTGACGATTCAGTTCATTTTACGCATATTATGCTGCTCTTTTTTAAAAAAGGGAAAAACGTAACCCAAACTGCAAGAAAGATTCATTTGGTTCAGAAGTGGTTTTCGCGGTTTAGATCAGGAGATTTCAAGACCAACCCGGGCTGCCCAGAGTTCAACTCTTGACATCGAGGATATTATGAAGATAATCGCAAACAATCCATGAATCTGGATTATCTTCATTATTAACTGTCCATGAGATAGCTGCGGAGTTAAGAGCCTGCAAGTCGACCGTTTTTGATCATGTAAGAAGGCCGGGTACTTCTGTCGTTAAGTTTTAGTACCCCATGAGCACAGTGAAAGGAACCTTATTGAAAGGATTTCATGTTGTGATTTGCTGCTGAAAAAAATTGTGGAGGATCCATTTTTGAAAAGAGTTGTTACTGGTGATGAAAAATGGATTCTCTGCATCAACACTAGCCAAAAAAAAATCTTGGGGGTTGCCTGGAACAACGCCACTCGCAATGCCAAAGGCCGGCTTACATACAAGAAAGGTGATGCTCAATATTTGGTAGGACTGGAATTGACCTATAAATTTTAATTTCCTTCAACAAAAAACCAAACTATAAATACGGACTTTTACTGCGCCCAGTTAGATCGATTGAAGGCAGCAATTGAAGAGAAATGGCCAGAGTTGACAAATCGGAAAGGAGTGCTATTTCACCAAGACAACACTAGGCCCCATGTTTATTTAAGGACTCGGAAAAGTTAATACGCTTCACATGGGAGGTTTTACCTCACCCCCCATACTCTCCTGATATTGTTCCTTCGGATTTCTATCTTTTCCGTTCCCTCGAAAATATTCTACAAGGGAAATCCTACTCTTTAGAAGATGACGTCAAAACGGACAGTGATTTTTGGAAAAAAGGGACCTTCCAAGCCGTTGGGAAAGGGTAATTGCTAACGGTGGGAACTATTTTGTAGATTAAATAAATCAATTTTAAGCTGTTCATTAATTTTAATTTTTGTCCAAATACCCAATACTTTGGTAGGATTATCATTTGTCAGCAAATTACCATTGTTGTCTTGGACGCTTTCTACCTGTTTCCCTTTCTTCCCTCTTAGTCCATTTAGAATACTCCAAAATTTTCTTTGGTTTTATTTAAAGTTAACTTATTCTGCCTGAAAATACACCATGCTTCTTTCTTATCTTTTACTGCTTATTGCACTTGATCACTACACAATCTAGTCCCTTTTGGTCTGAGGCCTAATTTTCTTAATACCACATACCTCCATTGCACTAGAAAGGATGATTGTCTTTATCATCACCATCATCATAATCCTTTCCTCTTCTACCGTTGATCAGTGTGAGGGTCCTGCTTATAGAGTTTGGCCTTATGTCTTTTTCCTGTGCCAACTCCGCTCTCCTATTCTAATTTATTCCGCACCTCCTGCATGCTTCTTTTACACTGTCCTCGCAGGAGATGCGAGGCATTCTTTTGGGTCTTTTTCCTTCCCTACAGGTCTTGTAAGTCTTCCTGGCGCTTCTATCTGGCTCCATCCTTAGAAGATGTCCAAACCACCTCAGTTTGTGCTCTTCTAGAACAATCACCGCTGGTTTGACGTCAAGATTAGCCCATATAGTGGCGTTATGTATCCAATCCCTCTGTGTATTTCCATAGCCTGTATCTGACTCCTGTGTTTTGAGGTGACAGTCCAAGATCCTGTCAGAGTACGATAGGATAGGGAGGAATGTAGATTTATAGAAGGTTGTGTTTGGTCTGTTTTGACACCTCCCTTCTCCTATGATTGTCTTTTTATGGAGCCCTAAGTCATCGAGAGCCATGTCATAATTGACTTTTTGTATATTGGTCAGCAGCACCTCTCTATATCTTTTAATCACTTCTGGATCTCTACACTTTTTGGCAGTAATTCGTTCATACGTTTTGAAGTGTTTCTTCCGGCTTAGTAATTTTGGTATCAGCAACTACCAGGCGGTGATTGGTGCCCAATTCTGTCCCTGCGATTACTTTTACATCTGTGGAATATCTACGTATTCCTCTGTCATTTACATAGATAATGTAATCAATTATGCTTTGGACCTCCCTTCCTTCCACTTCAAAAGTAATTTTAGGGATCAACTTATGTCTAAAGTGAGGATTCCCAATAAGCATACTATTCTCTAGGCAGAATTCTATCAGTTTCTGGCTATTATCATTTTTAACCTCTTCACCACCCCATAGACCTATTACTAATTTCCACAGATTAAAACCATTCTGTTCTCAATGCAGCCTTTGTCAACTGACCACTGCAGGTTTTCATAAAACTGGTCCTAGTCAGCAACTAATGAGTTTTCTGTAAGAGCATAAAACTGAATAGCTGAGGTTCTACCGATAGTGAGTTACCACAAGAAGTGTATGAGAAATGTCTCAGATTAAATAAAATGTCAAAACCAACTAAACAACTTCCCCATTAAAATAGATCCAAAAGGAAGGTTCAATTTAAGCAATGGTATTATATGATATTCAAACCTTCCTTAAGTATGAGAAAATAAAAATGAATTAAAACCTCAGATATAGATGTAAAAAGAATGACTTTTTAAAACAAAACCAATGGTAAACACAACAGCCTTAATTAACTTTCAACTTTTTTAATCCCACTTTCTATATTATTTCAAATAGTACATCACCTAGAGGATAATCAGAGTTCAACAGTACTTAACAATTAATTACATAACAAATTATAACATATACATTAACTACAATTATTATCTTAATCAATACTCACATTCCCTTTCAGGTAATCGTACAGTAAGAACACTGAAAAATCCAATAATAACAGCTCCTCCACAAGCATAGATAAGAGATAGCTTATAAAAATCGGTGTGAAAATAGTTTTTAGGAGCCCTGAAAAGTAATGATTGTGGGAATGAAAACTTATTTAATGAAAACACCACACACACACAATATATATAAACATAAATAATTGAAACATTATGTTACAAATCTTGTCAAATTATACAATTAATAGGGAAATAGCTTTGGAAATATAACATTATTATATAAGGGTTAAAAATCATTTGACTCAAGGGAAACAAACAAAATCAGAAAATTAACCTGAATCACATACTTTTCTACAATATGTCATTACCGATCAATAAAAGTAACAGAAAATTAATTATAAATGGAGAATTCATATAAATTAATTAATATAATTTGGTATACATGGAAATATTAAATCAGCATAATGATTCCATAGTTTCATCAGCAAATTTGGATACAGATAAAGAGACTGTTTAACATAGTTGTTATATAAAACTTATTATAAATAAAACTTATTATAAACAAAATTGAGAAACAAAACTTACATTGTTTGGATTACCATAATGATGAGACCACAGGAAAATTTATCAGCAAAACTCATGATCCCATAAACAAATGCACTATTACCAACATCATCTCCTATCATTTCAGCAGTTACTGACAAGCTTGTTACCAAAAGGATGGAAACTGCTGCACCTATTCCCAAATTAATTGAATTCATTATTACAAGAAAATTACTTTGGTTAAATCTATCATATTTTCTATATTGAGTATTTAAACATTTAAAATATCTATAAATTTTATATATATTAGATACTTATCAGTATGAATCAAATATTTGATTTTAAATTTATTAATTAAATATTTAAATCATAAATAAACAATGTGATATACAGGGTGTGTCATAAATGATCATCATATTGTGAGAGCGGATACTAGACCCTAAGTGGAACAAAAAAGTTGATTGACCCATAGTCTGATTCTCAATGGTTTGGGAGGAAAGTCAAATTTTGAGTGTTTTGCCGTTATTCATGGTTTTCATAAGAAAAAATCTCAAATATATCTACTTCATGTGCACGCAAAGAAAAAAAAGTGGTACCAAAGAAAAGAAGAGAAAATTTTCCAGGAGGTTAAGAAGTTAAAACCTCAGAATAAAAAAGAAACTGTCGCATAACGCCTTCCAAGGAGCTAATACTAATCTAGGGTTAATAGGTTTCAGATTTTCCAGATCTCAAAAAAATGTCTTCATTTGTTATTTATTAGGGCTTTGAGGTGTAAAACATCAAGGTCATCAACACCTATATGGATAATTATATATTTGTTAACCCTCTATAAAAAAGAATAAATAATAATACCAAACACAATTAAAAAATAAAATAGAAGAAAACAAAATAATTAATATACAAATTAGAATAGAGTTAAGTTTTATAATTTCGGCAGTACAGAATTTTTCCTAAGAAATTCAAAAAGTTTCCTAAGGATTCTCGATATATTCGGGGATGAGTCCTATTTTGTTAAGCTGTGCCAAATAATATAGACATATATTATTATGTAAGATATGAGCAATCGAGAGGGCTCCACGCAATATGGAAACGGGGCATGGGCTCCTAAGCAAAAAAATAAGAATGTGTTAGTCGGGTGTGTCCTATCCTTGTTCGGGTCAACTCTACTTCCTCTTAGCGACTACTACAGTTAGATGTGGACCAGGGCTTGACGGATTTTTTGATCATCTTTAATTTACTTGGTGGTCTCTCGTCCCAATTGCCTGCCAGTTGTCCTCTACTCTTTTCTTTAGGGGTCTACTAAGTCTCAGACAGGGTCAGGATGGCTGTTCCTCGCCCTGGAAGGGTAAATGCTTGTTTTGGCAAGCTCATTACCAGCAATCCCCACGTGAATTGGGACCAATATGAAGCTTACCGACTTGCCTAGATCTTTCAACATATTATATAGGAGTGAGCGCGAGATATTAGTGGGTGTATGGGTACAAGAGTTGTAGACCATTTAAGTGCACTTAAGGAGTCTGTTAGTATGATTATTTGGTCATTACTCACTGTCATACTGTAGTGTAGTGCTGAGGCTATTACATGGAGTTCGGCTGTGTATATGTTGCAGAGTTTGTGGATTTTGTGAGTCAACATTTGGGTCATGAAGGTGGAAGCCGAGGAGGTAACAGATTTAGATCCATTGGTGTATATTAAAAAGAGGTCCGGCATTGTTTGAATAAGATGCGATTTTTGTTTTCTTTGATATTTGGAAGAGCAAGCTTTGCTTTTAGAGAGACGGGAGAGTTGAAGCAATGTCTGAGGTTGATGATGGGTCCATGGTGGAATTTAAGATTCTATTGTATGAAGGGAAATGTCCCTGAGGAATGATGGGACTAAGGACATTCTCACTGCAAGAGAAAGGGTTAGATTGATCTTATTTCAAAAGAGTGTGGTGAATTTTGGTTTGAAGATATATTTGTGTGCGGGATGATCAGTCTGGGGGTTACAGTTTGGAAATATAATTAATTGCAAGGTTTTGTCGTCAAATACGAGTGGAGGAAGTCCGGCTTCTGAGCATAGGCTGATGATGCGACTGGAGCGAAAAGCACCCGTCGAGATCCTAGTTCCAATATGAGGAATCGTGTCAAGCCTGGCCAGAATGCGGAGTGTACAGAGGCGTCGATAAAGGATTTATGTTCTGAAGAAGGATATGTAAGAGATTTAACTTTTTAAAAGCCTGAGTTTTAATAGTTGAGATATGATGCTCCCAGGTCAGTTTCCGGTCGAATGTCAGTCCTAAAAATTTTTGAGAGTCGGTGAAGGGTAACAGCCAGTTTCCTAAATGTAAATTTGGTAATGGTGGAATTATTTCTCTTTCAATTAAAGAGAAGGCATTGGTTTTTCATTGGCCAATGCGTGGAGGCAAGGATTTAAAAATAAAAGGACCAAAAAGAAAATTGTGTTTAATGTATGTCCCATAAATGTTTAGTCATATTGTGGAAGCCAATACTAGACCTCAAGAGAATCAAAAAAATACATGATGACCCATGGTATATTTGTCAAAGTTAGGGAGGAAAATTCAATTTTTAAGAATTTTGCTGTTCAATGAAAACCATGGATAGCAGCAAAAATCTTAAAATTTGATGTTCCTTCCTGACCGTTGACAAATAGACTTCTTAACAAGAGGGTTTTACTTCTTAACCTCCTGGGGAAAAATTTTTTCTTCTTTCATTTGGTACCACCATTTTTCTGTGAGTGCGCCTCAAGTAGATAGATATATTTGAGTTTTTTTCTGATGAAAACCATAGATAACAGCAAAACACTCAAAATTTGATTTTCCTCCTTAACGTTGAGAATTGGACTAATATAATAAATATAAAACATAATATATATTATATATATATATATATATTATATATATATATATATATTAAAATATTACATATATTGTCCTCTTCATAATACTAATTTGTGGTTCTATATTTTATATTTATTTTTGTGGATTTGGTCATTAATCTGATTAAAACTATGATACATTTTCTTTTAAGTTGCCAAAGCAAGCTCTTATAAAAGTAATGAATAGAAGCTTCTTGTTGCAAAAAAGGTTTTGTAAAAGTAAAAACAAAATTTCTCACGCTTTTCTTTAAAAATAAAATTATAGAAAAATTTAAATTTTGTTTTGTCATTATTCTTTTTTGATAAATTTTCTCACAGAATATGCTCAAAGAAGTTAGTTCTTTCCTTGGCTAATCAGAGGGAGGTTATCACTCTCCCGTTTAACCAAGAACAATTCTCTTTCTGTTTTTCCCTTTTCATTGTCCAGCTCTCCTTTCTGGTATCTTTCACATTTAATGTTAATTTTTTTTTTAATGAAATTTTGAGCATGTTAAATGAAATAAATAAACCTTTGCATTATGTTGTAATCAAAGAAGAATGTTTTATGTTCAATCGTTATGACTCCGTTACTCTAATGCTTACCTGACATATATTTGACTTTCATTTGCCTTATCTAATGATCTCTTTCATTTATTATCTAATATTCTCAACGGTCAAATAAACTCCATCATCATTCTATTGTATTAAATTTCCTGAATCTCATCTCAGCAAAAAAATAATACTTTTAGTGTCCTACTTTCAGCTCAGACAATGATATAATCTTAACATGTGATGTTTAAAAGAACTATTTATGAATGTATATTTAAAAAAAAGAAGCCATGATAGCAATTATTTACTTTACTGAACATGTTTTATCAATTTTTGTTATTGGTAAAGGAAACTATTTTAATAAGTGGGTCTGTATATAACAAGGTGTCTTATAAATGTCGTGTCATATTGTGAGATCAGATACTAGACCTTAAGTGGAACAAAAAAGTACACATGACCCATTGTCCAATTCTCAACAGTTAAGGAGAAAAATCAAATTTTGAGTGTTTTGCTGTTATCCATGGTTTTCATCAGAAAAAAACTCAAATATATCTTCTTGGTGTGCACTCACAGAAAAATGAGTTGTACCAAATGATAGAAGAGAAAATTTCCCAGGAAGTTAAGAGGTTAAACCCTCTTGTTAAGAAGTCTATTTGTCAACGGTCAGGGAGGAAGATCAAATTTTAAGATTTTTGCTGTTATCCATGGTTTTCATTGAACAGCAAAATTCTTAAAATTTGATTTTTCTCCCTAACTGTTGACAAATAGACTATGGGTAATATGTAATTTTTTGTTTTTCTTGAGGTCTAGTATTAGCTCCCACAATATGACTAGACATTTATGGGATATATATATATATATATATATATTGGGAGAAGAGGCAACGGCCATGAACGTTTCCCTTTAGACTGCACCTACGGATTTCAACATTATGAAAGATTAAAAGCTTGTTAAAGCTTTTCACAAACATAAGTGAATGGAGGAGAATGAGAAAATTCAGCAAGAAAAACTCATTTTAAATAAGAATTCAATTTCATTTAAGTTTGGGTTTTAGTAATAATACAGCAGAATCCACTGAGGTGGCTTGGAAACTTCATATGAGTTTCCAATCAGAACTAATAGTGAAACCTAATGAGGCAAAGTAGAGCACCAGAGTTGGAGAGGGCTGTCACTGTGTTTTAAAGAAGAGTGAATATGGTGAATATTTTATAATCCCTCAAACAAACATGGTTTATACTTCTATAGCTTTTTTCAGTCAATTTCATAATTTCTTGTACCCATTTTATACAGTCAATTGAATGAGGTTTTGCTACCAAGAACTTAACATTTTTATTAAATCTTTATAATATTAAATAATAATATTAAATATTAAATGTTATTTATCTATTTAACGTCACTTTATGTTACTCTGCTTAATCCGAAGGTGCAGCGAGAGTCTTAAGTTTTGCCTATCCAGGTTTACTTAAGATAGGGATCTTTTACGAGTTCCATTTTTTAAATCTTTTAGGGGTCACCTGTGGTGCACAAATATAGGGCCATCTGCTGGTTTTGAACTTGCGACCTTAAGCATAGAGAGCTATTATGGCTAGCCACTACTCCACAGGTGACCCTGTATACATTCAGCAAGGTGTCAAAGATTAATATGTCCAAGGTCACAGGTTCAAACCCGGCAGCTTCAAACACCTAGTTGAATGTATTGAGGGTCACCTGTGGAGTAGTGGCTAGCATAACAGCCTTCTATGCTTAATGTCGCAAGTCCTAAACCAGCAGATCGCCTTATATTAGTGCGCTACAGGTGACTCTTAAAAGATTTAAAAAGTGGAACTGGTAAAAGATCCTTATCTTAAGTAATCCTGGATAGGCAAAACTTAGGACTCCCGCTGCACCGTCTGATTAAGCACAGTAACATAAAGTGACGTTAAATGGATAACAAGATTTAATAAAAATGTTATGTTCTTGTTTGCAAAACCTCATTCAATTGACTGTATAAAATGGGTACAAGAAATTATGAAATTGACTGAAAAAATTATGAATTTGATAGAAAAAATTATGAATTTGACTGAAAAAATTATGAATTTGACTGAAAAAATTATGAATTTGACTGAAAAAAGCTATATTTATGTCTCTGATGCTTTGCTTCCAGCTCCAAATATTTTCATTTCATTTCTCTCCCATCCAACAGATGAACTGAAAGTTCTTTCTAATCCCAATAATAAAAAAAAGAGCCAACTGTACAATTTAGTAAACAACTGGTCATTTTGTTAATTTTCCAGTTTTTTTTTTTTTTAAATAATTCTTTGTAGTAAAATATCATCCATTTGATAGATTAATATTTATTGTATGAATTACTTTTATTATTATTAATTAATCTTTATCTAAAACTTTAAAAATATTTTTGGAGTGATTATATTATACATTAGTAAAATTAAGAATTATAAAATATAAAGAACCTATAAAGAAAAAATCATAAATTATCCACTTACCATATAGGATAGAGACACCATAAATTCCATAAGACACATAAATAGCACCAGACCCAAAAAATACCCAAATACAACCTCCAATAGCAAGTAAGCAGCCTATGGAGAAAGCAAGCTGGAAAAAAAAAAAATTATATCACTAACTTTCAAATGTTTTATTATGCACTCAGCTATTCTGAACATTATTTCAATCATAAACTAAAGATTAACAAGTGTTTATTGTTAATGGTCATTTTAATTCTTAACTTTAAGATAAATATAATGTCTGTAATAAATACCTTTCTCCCACAGAATCCATAAAGTGGTTTACAAATCCATGATGACAGAAAGCTAGCCACATACATTACAAAAGGTATAACTGCTAAACTTTCACTCTCCATATTCAAGTAGGAATGAAGATATAATACAATCATTGTTTGACTAACATTGACGAAAACTCTAGTAGTAGTATAAACAAGAGCAACTTGATAAAGAATCCATCTTAGAAACAAGTCCTTAAAAGATAATCTTTCTGATGATCTGTTTGACTCATCGTTTTCAAGTAGAGGTGGCTCATCATCATTTTCTTTGATAAGTAAATGAAAAAGTAAAGAGGTTACCGCACCTCCAGCACATAATGAATATACTATAATCTGTAAAAACAAATATAAATATAAACAACCATAATGGTAAATAAAATATGTTACAAAAAACAACAAATATATAGGTATTACCTTTATATTTTTATATTTTATACCTTATAAAATTAAAAAATAACAAAAGATGTTGAATAATAAATTAGATATCAGCTGATATTGAAGAAAGAAACATTTTAAGAGTAAATAATATGATTAAAATTCAATACATCTATAGCTTACTTGAAACTTGAAGAGATCTTTGCGTGAAACATTGTCTGAGCTTCCATTTACTCCAAGGACTCCCCATGTCACAGCATAAGATATTAAATTAGATAATATAGTGAAAGTGTTTCTAAAAATAAGAGGAAATCGATAATAAAAATACATATAAAAAGAAATAACAAAATTTATGACAGAATTAGTAGATACCTTATTGACAGCAGCCCAGTACGTTCCATTTCATCTGATGATAAATCAGGAACTAAAGCTAGATGAGCAGTTTGTACAGCAGCCCATCCGAATTGAAAAATGGTCACAAAAAAACCATAATAAATCAATTTTTTCCATTCAGTAAAGTCTTCACATCCAATACAAGGAGAATACATGAAGGGCATAGCAACAAGGACACATACAGTACCTGAAAAATCCCAAAAGTTTAACAGAGAATTTTAATAATATTAAAAAAAAGACAGTTAACTTATACAATAAAAGTAACATTTTGCATTCCAGGTAGAGGTGAAGTGGATCATCATCCGTGACATAGAAAATTTAAGTAAATGACTACAGATAAATTCATATGGTGTTAAAGATCAACTATTAAATGTAGTATACTATTAACAAAGACACATTTTAAAATAAATAAAATATCAACAAATTAAACAATAAATAAATTAATGGATTAAGACATTTATTAAAAAAAACAGTTATTATTACTTCTCCAGATCATGATTTTTTATTTAAATTAAAATGTTTATCAAATTATATGAAAATTGTCATAAAAAATGGAAAAAAAATAGAAGCATTCAGTGAAAACCTCAATGCATAAAATAAACTGTTAATATAATTACCTAAAAGATGCCAAGATTTTCTTTTTCCATACTTTGATAAACAAAGCAAACTCGTTCGATCCGAAAAAATACCGATAAATGGAGTAGATATAGCATCTGCTACTTGACCAATAAGTAATATAGCTCCTGTATTAACATTGCTAAACTGAAGAATAGAATTGTAAAATAGCAGACTGTATGTAAACCAAATTGACGAACAAAGATCATTTAGTACATGACCAAAGCCATATCCAAGCCGTTCAATCCGGGTGAGTGACATTTTTTTATCTGAAAATTAAAAAAGACAAAAATATTATTATTAAGAAAAACATAATGCATAATAAATAAAATAAAACAATAAAATAAATAAACAATAAATAAAACATAATTATTCATATATATTAGAAATAAAAATATAATATTACATAAATAATTTATAATGTTATTCAGAAAAGATAATTAGTATCCACCTATGTCAACTAGTTGTAGGTAAAGTTACAGAGATAACCCGCACATTTTTTAATGAAATATTAAAAAAATAAAATTCAATAACTACTAGTAATCATAAAAGAATATTAAATTTGTAATTGTAAAGCAATAATATGAAAATTATCTACATTAAACATCTGTCACTATTGTACATCACAAAGAACTGCAATGATTTTTATCTTAATCTTCTATAACTGCATTTAAATTCAAAAACATGATTAATGTTTCACCACAAAAATACTGCACACACGAGAGCACAAAATAATCAACTGGTGATATTATTCTCGCCCATTCCTATCAGTTAGCTGAATGACTTCTCATTCTCCTCAACCCTATTTCCATGTCATCAGGCCATCACAGGCATCGTCTTACCTGTATTCATCTGCCTTCCTTATTGTATTGGTATAGATAGCAACTTCCATGGTAGACGATCCTCTGACTTTCAATTCTCTAAATCCCCATACGATTTCGATGAATAATACAATATCACCATCTCATCTCGATAATCTCCTAATTTTTTCTAGATTTCCACAGGCCTGATTTATATACAAGCCCAACATATTTTCATAAAGACATTAAACAACTGCTACTTAAATGAAAATAGAAGTATAGTTTAAGAGGAACACTAGGCCTCAACCCGATCAAGAGAGAAATCTTGAAATTGTATCGTTGCTCACCTTGGCTGACCGGATCAAATCCAAAAGAAAATCTAGTAAAAGAAAAATATAACCAGCAGTTAATAGATTTTAACAACAGGGAGATCTACAAAATTTTTTAAGTAATATTTATTGGACTCCATTTTATCTAAAATCTTTTCTTAGTTCTATTCTTAATCCATAAAAATAAATTAGCAACAATAATTAATTAACCTTAACAATAATACAGACCTGCAAACCGAAATAAGAATCAGGAGACTATGGGAGACTGAAGAATGGACCAAGTGAGGCTGAACAAGAAAATCTTTGACAGGAGGAGGATCCATGAATACAATAGCGTAGGAGGATACGCAAAGAAATCGAAAGAGCAATGCGTGGTCGGATGACAGGAAGCAAAAACACGCAGATATGATGAGAAGGTACCGGGATAAAGGAAAGGCGAAAGAATAATGAAGTTAAAACAACAAATGGTAAAGTTGTATAGAAAATAAGATTATTGTATATTTATTATAATACGTTGAAAGTGTGTGAGATTCACTATCGGCGACACTACTTCAAACCTTCACACATTTTCATATTTTACTGTCCCCAACGCTGTAGTGTAGCGCGGCCTTTAAGTATGACTGCCTGAATTCCAGCAAGATGATAAGTGAACCAATACTCTGTACCCTTCCAGCAAATCGCTTCCGGCATAAACAAGGTCTGAGGGATCTGACCTAACAGGCGGCATACATATACATATGTTCCAATCCGAGGAGAGGAGACGTAACAAACCCAGGCCCTTGAGAAGGTTCCTACGTCGTTGGGAGTTATTGACCTCATTATCTATCATTGAGGCAGCTCGACCATCACTTGAAAATTCGTTATTAGTCAATTAATTGTCTACGACGCAATCGTATTATTATAGGTTTTTCCGAAACGGAATAAGATAAAAATTATAGATTAGAGATTTTGCTGAAGATGTGGAAAAAAAAAATGTTCGAAATCAATTAAATTAACGATTATTAAAAGTGTGAGGTCTTCTATGATAATATCAGTTTTTTATACTTGTGTAAATACAAAAACATAATACATAGGTGGATGTGTGTGTATAGATACGGCCATAAAAATCAAAAACGTTTTGTTTTTACTTTCACTTATCTATATATGAAATATATAGTAAAAGAAAGTATTGCGAACGTGAAAATTTTCTATTTTCAGTTTTAACGGAAATACATGTTTTAGGGTCTCCTGAGTTCAAATGACCAAGTCCCGCAAAAACGTCTCTGTGTGTAGTAACTCCCGCGCGTAAACGAAAATTCCTATGAAACTGAAATTTTATATTTAAGACAACTATACGCCCGAGATGTTACAAAAACTTTTTCATCGAAATCGTTTAACCAGAAGAGTCAATTTATACTATGCATTTTGCACCTTTTTACGATTTTCTCAAAAACGGCTCTAACGAATTTGATTAAACTTGCTATATCGATGTATAATTTGATAAGCTTTAATATGATGTAGGTTCCATTCTGATTGAAATAGTATGACGGAACGTAAATGCCGATATTTTAAATTTTCTTCCTCTAAAGTACTCTTAATTCTGTAGATTCTATAAAACTAATTATATTATCTTGTTAGCATTGATAATTAACAGCTAAATGTGCAAGTTGAGCGTATTTGATAAACAACTAAAAGAGAAAACTGAAAAAAATATTTTTTTTAATGCAATTTTTTGTTTCGAAGTTAAAAACAGTTATATAGATGTATAATATATCGTTGGAAAGCTAAAGATTTTAGAAAAAAAATGATCTTATACACAAGTTTGTAAAAGTTAATAAAGAGTGATGAAAAGCCGATAAAACTAACTGATTATTTTAGATAATAATATAATAATTTTTTTAATAAAACACAAGTTTCCATAGAAATTCAATTTAATTAATTCCTTAATGGTTTCACTCATTTTTATCTCTAACTGTATTTGAAAATTCTTTAATCAATTTTAAAAACGGAGGTAAGTGAAAGTCGTGTGTTGCCCGCACCAAATTGTTTATTTTGTTTTCTGCTGATTTTGGCACTGTCCATGTCTCTGCCCCATATAACGTAGTCTCAACTAAGAAGATGTACAATTTTTGTTTTGTAGAAAACGACATATTTTTTCTCCCGAGTACCGCATTTCAGAGGTCTCTGTTCCTTCTACCATTCCTAATTTTATTTTAGATGCCTTTTTTTCAAATTAACGTAGTCATATTTTGTTACGCATAAATATTAAGACGGTACTTTGTGGGATCGTCGGATCTTTCGTGATGAGTTGCACGGCATAGACTCTGATTTTTCTTTAACGACTTCTAAACCTCACTCGGACTATGCTTCATTTAGTTTACTCATCATATATTCGAGATCAAAGTCAATCTCACTCAAAGATAGGGATACATGTTCTCGGTGAGATGACGTTCAAAAAGCACATCACTGACCTCCACACACATTTCTCGACACTTTCTTTTCCGGCATGATACTTACAAATAAAAAAACATAAGATTATTTATTAATAATTGTAAGAAAGTTCTCGGTTGATTTTTTAAGGCCTAAATGCTAATAACTCATAACTAGGGATTGCTATTTGAAAAGCCAGCCAACAAGCTATAACTTTTTGTCGCGAGGCCACCACAAAGTAATTATTGATTGATTTAGTGGACATTAATCATGAAATTACATCAAATGAATCTAAGCGAATAACGGAGTCGCCCTTGAATATAAAAAATTAACAGATTATTTTAATCGTTTGTCTACTCCAATATATATTTTGCTTGAAAAAGTGTGGGTTTGCTATTTGGGCTCTGACGATTCCTTAACCAGCAGAACGTTAAACAGAAAAAATCACTCTCTTACTGCCAGTTTAACTTTTTATATCTAATTAAATCTCAACACACATACATGTAAATTCTAGCCTTAGGCTGAGGCAATTATTAAAAAAAATATATGGTTTAATTTTTTTTTTTTTTTTAAATAGATGATTTCCGGTCTTCATGTCGGAGGTATGACTGGAAAAATAGTATTTATTTAGTTGATGAAAAGAAACAATGTTTAAAGTGAATAATAAAAAATATAAGAAAATACTTTAGAAATTTTTTACTGGTTAAGTTTAACAACTCTGTACATCATCAACTACATAAGGAATTAAACTGTCATAAAGGGGAATAGAGTTATGCCCCAGATTGATACGGACTGGGACTCATCAAATCAATAATCAACATCAGAGGACAACTTCCATACCTTAATTGTAATTTTGCAAGGGCGGCAGAACTACATTATTGTATTTTATGTAATAATAAAGACATAGAGGGTATATACCATTATGTACGGGGTCTCCTCTGTGTTATTGGAAATAAGGATGCGTTGGTTTGGAGGAGTAGTATAGTCCAAACAGCAATACAAAATCTCAACGGTAAAAATTGGGAAGAATTATACAATTATTATGTAAGGGCCTGGAAATATGGGCTTATACATATTTCAGAATTTAATATATTTTTTTAAGTAAAAAAAGAAAATTTTTCAGTTAGTTATATGTTATTATTATTTATTTTTTTTCAATGCAATATTTGTAAAGAATTTTTTTCTAAGGCGCGCTATTCTGCAGATAGACTAAAGTCAATGCGTTGTGTGCAATATAAAACACATTATTATTACACACATAACCCCTGATTGTTTTATATAGTTTTATCAGATCGAAAAAATGATACGATTTTCTTTGTACTGAGATAGGATTGAAGAACTGTTTGTAAATTTGATTCCTTCTCCCATTGCACCCCTCCCCCACTAGAATCCGCTACTGCCTTCCATTAATTAAGGCCTGGAAAACTTAATTATTTATTGAATTTCTGATTAATGCCTAATTATATTATCTGATATTTTGTCAAGTCAACCCAAGACCATTTTGAGGCTATAGAACCAGATCAGTTGATACTAATATCTATCATAAATTGCCGACAAAGAGTTCTTTCAACAAGGTGGCGGAAAATACCATATATCTAGGTTAAACAATATAAATTCAGCATAGAGTCTTATTATAAAGTCAGTATAGAGTTTTAAGACTCTACTAAACCATCAATTCTTTTTATATTCCATCATTACAATCCAAAATCCTCCCAAAAGTCCTCAATGCTCCATATTTTGTCACGAATAAACTCATCCATAAAGACTTTAATATTCCCTATGTTGTTCACTTAGCCCGAACCAATCCTTGCTTCCTCTACAATCTCTGATGATCCTCCGAGGCGTCCAATGTATATTATAATGCAGTTTTAAATGTCAATAAATATATTATTTTTTTTAATGTCAGAAAAATATTATATTTTTATAAACAATTATTTTCGACGGAATCATCTCAAATTAATCAGTTATTACTTTCTAGAAAGAAAATAAGAGGGAAATTTAATAGAATAGTCGAAATATTAACTCTAGTTAATATTCTATATATTTCTACCCAGTCTTCTTATGGACCTGTGGTTTTAAGTTTGATTTGTGTCTTTAAACGTAGTTTTTGATTATTTGCACTGAAAAGGGACTTCTGGGGAAAAGCCTGTAGCATATCTAGCCTACAAAGAATTCCAATTGTGGAAATAGGAAAAAAAGTTGGGCTGATCCAAACATCATCAATGAAATTGCAAAGATATGGTTGATGTGTTACGGTCACGTCATGAGGATGGAGGAGACGCGTTGGCCACTTAATATTACTAAAGTACTGTACAGGAGAAAAAGCAAAGGCGAGGAAGACCCCACAAAATGTGGATAGAAGATGTGAGGGAGGGCATGGCAGCCAGGGGTTTGGCGGAGGAAGACAACAGGGATAGGGGAGCACTGGCGTTTAGAATTACTAAGTTTCGGTATGTGACGCAAGTTGTAGAACTCGAAATAAAATTTTAAAAATATGATAAAATCTTCACACAAGACTGAAACGACAAGAAACTGCACGTTTTCGACTACTTCAACACTTACTGGACAAACGCTCAAACCTTCCGCTTAACTACAAGATTTATCTACATGACTACCATAAGGCCGATGTGGACTTGAGAAGTAGAGCTTTGGGGCTCTACTAAACCATCAAATTCTTACCGTCTCCAATCCTTACAATCCAAAATCCTTCGAAAAATCCTCAATTCTTCTTATTTTGTCACGAAAAAACTCATCCATAAAAACCTAAATATTCCTTATGTTGCTGACATGGCCCGAACCAGGTACCACTCCTTATATGACAAACTCCATTGCCACTCTAATCCCACCTCTACTATCCCTGATAATCCTCCGAGGCGTCTGAAAAGAAGATGGCCCTGAGACCTTCTGATTTAGCATAGTTTTTGAAGATCTTCCAATGGGTAGTATTTCTACAAGTGAATCATGACAGTAAAATCTTGTATCACGTTTACTAGATGTATTTTATTGTACAGTTGTAAATATCAATAAATATATTAAAAAATAAATAAATATAATGCCATAACTTATTTTTGAAAGCAATGCTAAATAGATCCCAGAATTCAATTACTGGAACGTTTAAAAGAAATTGCTGCTTTCCAACCCTAACCCCTACAACGATAGGCCAGAAAAAGTTATTACGTAAGATGAAAGCCAGCAAAAATAACAAAAGCTGTGATAATAATTGGTTCCCTGTCCGCAATGTCTTCTTCTTTAGCGAAATTTCCTTATGACTGAGGATCAAATAAAACAAATCAGGGAAAACCCTCGTTTTTTCCTCTTATTAAGGTAAAAACACTAAATCATTATCTTGGTAATAGGAATCAATCGACCATTGTTTGTTGGACAAAAAAATGATTACTTTACATTCTTATACTGTTAGTGCGTAACAGTTAGTTTTAAAATGCATAGGAAATCATTTGAAAACCAAATTTAAATAAAACTCATAAACATTCTCAGTTTTGATTCCTTATAGCATGGAATTTAAAAGTAAGTAAATCCGACGGAATCTATATAGCCTCGGAAAAGCAAAACAATTTAAGGAATCGTTTAGAATAAATTATTTTATAGTTTAATCAAGAAGCAATTTTTCATGAAATAAGTTGCGTAGGTAGGTAGGTGCATATGATATCACAAACATTGCTTTATTTGCTCGACGTTTATAAACTACTTATTTTATTTAATTCTGTAAATTCAATCGAAAGGTATTTATTGAGTGTTTTCCTTTTTGATATTTTATGATAAACTGTCTATCTTTAAAGAAAAGCAATGGATTTTTCTCAATTCAACGAAGGAGCCATCATTTTCCTCTTATTTTTTTAAGTTATAGATAGATTAGATAGATATTTAGTTTATTGGCTATTAGATAAATATAAGCTATGAAGTTTGGCCTATTTAGTGTTAGTGGTTGTTAGTATTAAATAATAATCTCACACATACTATGCATATTTATAAATATATACATAACTAATATAAATGATAATAGCACAAAAACAAATGAATATTTAAATTCCAATTGCTTACTGGGGCATGTTAGTAAAAATTGTGACACAAATTATGTAGATTTGTCTTCTCCTTAAATGTTTATTTTTTTTATTTTTTATTATAGCTCATTTTTTTTATTACTTATTTTCGTTTATAGAAAGATTTAGAAATCCACAACATTCCAAATTTTCCTTAAGTAATCTCCCAAAACGTTTATATATATATATATATATATATATATATATATTATATATATATATATATATAATATATATATATATTTTAAAATGAAATATTGACGACTTTCTGTAACTGTATGATGTAAGTATAACATAAAGTCATGATGATGTATATTTCATCAGCTATTTCTATCGATTCTTATAGCAATAATATTAATCCCATTGAATTATAATGTTTACTTATATCCATTAAATACTTATATCCACGTTTCACAATTTAGGCAGTTAAACTTTTTCTATGATAAAATATGTAATGATGAAAAACTAACCAACTTTTTGTTTATATCATGTGTTTTTTTTTTGTTTTGTTTTTTGTGTATACACAAATTACATATATATATATATATATATATATATATATATATATATATATATATATATATATATATTTATAACTTATTTTTTTAAGTTATAAATATTAATTCAGGAATATAGTTTAATTTTTTTTTTTAATCGAACAATCGAAAAATATATATTAAGATCAAATTACATTTTGATTTAGTTACTTATTACATTACCCAAGCTCGTTCATTAAAACAACGAATTCACAACGCTAATATTTGGAACACGCGCCTTTTTTTTTTATTGTTGCGCCTAAAAAGTAATAATTATTGAATAATACTATCGTTAATAAATAATTTAGGACACTAAATGAAAAAAAAAATAGTATGAAAAATAACAAATCCGTGTTATATATATATAAAATATTATATATACTAACATATTAACATGTTATATATATATATAAATATATATATATATATATATATATATATATATATATATATATATATATATATATATTAATAATAATAGATTTTAAAAAGAGCTTAATCAACATTTAAATTTCTTTTTTTTTAAAGGAAAAATTAAAGTTTGAAGTTGATTACAGTAGTAATGAGCTCTGTTTTTGAAATGAAATGAAAAGTAATTTTATTCTGGGACGAGTAGTCCCCTAAGAATAACAAGAAAAGTAAAATATAAATAATAATTGTCTGGTCGTTTAAGACTTCAGTTTAACAATAAAGACAGGTTTTGTGACAATGAATAGTTATCATCTATAGCTTTTAAATATTACATATGTTGGAAAGATTGATACTTCAGGAGATGGAGAAATAGTTGGTGTTTAAAAGTGGATAATGATAAGGATTTACGAATGGATACAGGCAAGGAATTCCAAAATAGTGTAGCACGAATAATAAAGGATTTTTTGAAGGAAGCAGATCAGTGAGAAGGTATATACAAGTTTATAGGTTGGGATCTAGTGTTTACTAAATGGACAGAGGAACAAGTGGTAAGCATATCGAGAATATAAGGAGGTTTTTTAGTTTTGAAAAATCGGAAGAGACAGACACCTAGGAGGTACTGCCGACGGAAAGAGGGATAGAGCCAATTCAACTCGGTATACCTACTAGAAGCATGGGAGCGTCTGGGGATTCCACATGTGAATCTAATGAAACAATTCATAAGTCTTTAGTAGGCCTGCTTTCTCTGTTATTATTTGTAGAGTATTTATTTGACTAATATACTCTTCATCTGATTCAGCCAAAGCGCGAGATTGTCCCCTAACGCCAAAAAAAAAAAAAAAAATTTATATGATTGCTTGTTCCCTACTATGGCTTCAAAGCTATTTTTTTAAGAATTCCTTCATGATTTTATGTTAAAAATTATGGGATACAAGCCTTGTCTTAGAGAATTATAAATTGTGAAAACACGATTGTATAATTTAAAAAAATAAATTATCCTTTAAAATGACATCAATGGCATTATCTTATTTACGATCCCTAAAGTCAGTAAGGGGTCTCCCAAGGTCCCTTATTCTCTCCTTTGCTATTTTCTACGAACTAGTTATTAGAAACGTTTGATAAACCAGCTTAATTTAACTTTTTTCCTAATTATAAAAAGATTCACAATTATCATATTGCTACAACAATATTTCTCCAATCCATATAATTATTTATATTTTAAGAAGCTATTATATTTCACTTAAAAAACAACTGTAGAGAATTTTTCCTCATCTTCATTCTTTAATAGCTAACACGATGATTGAGTAAAAATATAAATACAAAATATCGTGCAAAATAATAAATTTATTATAGGCTGAAATGCTTTATATATACTAGATAACAAATAAAAAAATAAAATAGAAAGTTTTAAAATGACGAAATGTTCCTTAATCTTAAGACAAGATCTTGAGACGACGTATCAAAGAAATTTATATCCGTTGATAACTATGTGTAGATAATTATAAAAAATAATATTAGATTTATTAGTCTTTTAAAAAAATCTGTACGTTGAATAACAACATTACATTTGATCAAAACAAATCTTATAGAACGCAACCCCATGATTCCGAATTAAGAATTACTAAAACGTGAACACGAATTAAATACATAAGCAATATTGACGTAAAATAAGAACTAAATTTAGCTTGATTTTTTTAACTCCATACAAGTGCGTATACCCAATTTTTATTTTTTAAATATATTTCTTTCATTTACTTTATATATATATATTTATATATATATATATATATATATATATATATATATATATATATATATATATATATATATATATATATATATGTATGGAATATTTAGTCTCGGAGGACCTCAAGACGCGTTGAGTATATAAGTAAGCTTTAACTATTAAGTAATGGTCCTTCGTCGTAAACCTATGACATCCTGCCCTACGGTGTCCTTTAATAATATTCCACATGTCCCGGTTGAACAGATTCGCTATCTAGGACTCCTACTTGACAAACGTTTAACATGGAATCCGCACACAAGACTGAAACGACAAGAAACTGCCCTTCGCTTTCGCTTAATTCAACAATTTACTGAACAGATGCTCTAACCTTCCACTTATCTCTACAAAAGGCTCATCGTAACCAATGACCAATCATAAGGCCTATCTGGACTTACGGAGTTGAGCTCTGGGACTCTACTAAACCATCAAATTCTTCCGTATCCAATCGTTAGAATCCAAAATCCTTCGAAAAATCCTCACTGCTTCTTACTTTGTCACCAATAAACTCATACATAAAGACCTTAATATCCCATATGTTGCTGAATATGATTAGTAATATAAACGTATAATAAGACTATGAAAGTTACAGATTTTAGAAAGTAAAGTGAAGTGATAATAAGCGTAGAAAAACTTAACTCATTCTTGCAGCCAATCTATATAGTTGGATTATTTAATTGAAAATAAATATTTCCACAGGAATAGAACTTAACCTTTTAAATTTATTTTAAGTAGGAGAGAAGACCTAAGTTTGATGGTCGCACTAGATTATTTAATATTGTTTTCGAAAATCTTAAAAGTTTCCGAAACACTGAGTTTGACTTTTTAATTTAATTTATTTTCTATTCTTTAACGATATTGTTTTATGGTTTATTTATATCACACCAAACTATGTTTCGAGAGAGTATCAACCGAATGGCTACTACCAAAAATTTATTATAATTACAAAAGAATAGTTCTTGTCCACTTAATGATTGTATTAACTTATGAACAGGCTTATAACGTTTGGAAATTGTATCTCAAATTTAAAATGTCAATTTTAATTATTAAAAAATTATAATATAAATAAAAAACGATATATATTTTATTTCAGTTCACATAAACAATAATGTACCTATAGTGCAGTTCTATATTTACATCTTAGGACAGATACATAAAGAAATAAAAGTTTTTATTTTTATTATGTAAATTTTGATCTTTACTTTCACTTAAATATTAAATTATAATCGCGAACGTTTTTTAATTTAATTTAAGTTTCCAATGGAAATACGTTTCAGAGTGCCCCAAATATAAATAAATAAGTCCAGCGAAAATGTTTTTGTGTGTGTGGTAAGTCTTACGAAACTGAATTTTCATATATAAGACAAGTATACGACCAGGATGTTACGGAAATTTTTCCCCATAATAGATTGGCCAGGAGTGACACTCGCATGAATTTCGCACAATTTTATGGTTCTCCCGAAATCATTAAACTAGATATGATGGTGTGAAATTAAATGAGTTATAATGTCATGTAGGTTTCATCCTCAATGAAATATACACGGCTTAAATGTCAAAAAAAAAACTTCTTCCTCTAAGTTACCTTTAATTATGTTGCTTTGTAATAACTAACCATTTATTTTCTTGCAATTTTTAAAGGTTTTCACAAAAATGGCTATAACGACTTTGAAGTTAATGTCATGTATGATTCATTCCGTTTAAAATAGTCAGGGCTTAAATGTCAATACTTAAAATTTTATTCCTCTAGACAATCCAGTACCTTTAATTTCATGAATTCGAAATAAAAATAGCCATACCTTCTTGTTAACAATGAAAAAAAAAAACAAAAAAAAAAAAAACGAGTAAATATACAATTTGAACGAATTGGATAAATACACTAAGGGATAAAAGAGTAAAATATATTGTTTTGGGGTTTAATTATTTTTAATTAATTATTATTTAATTATTCTTAAAAGTTGTATGTGGTGATGGAAAGTGGCGAAAATCGGATAGAGTTTAGTGATCTTTGTACATAATCATTTCTAATGTTATATTATTTCACTTCAAAACACCTGAAGAGAATTTTTCCTCACCTTGATTCTTTAATATCTGACACAATCAATCAGTAAGAAATTCTATAAAATATTATACTAAAAAATAATTATTATTCTATGATCATATCAATTGGAAACGATCTCTTCTTTATTTTGTTCATATGTATTTATTTATTATATAGATAAAGACCAGTTGAGAACACATTCAAATACACAGAACATATTGATATATGTGATAATGAAATATTAAGATTTGATGTTGTGATTCAAATATATTTTTTAATGACCTATATTGTATAAAAATATGGAAATGGATATAACATTGAATATCTGAAGATGAGGCAAGTGAAGCCTCGAAACGTTGTAAAGTTTGACAAGTTTAAATAAATAAATACATATGAACAAAATAAAGAAGAGATCGTTTCCAATTGATATGATCATAGTATAATATACTCTTCTATAATAGTGATTGATATATAATTATTATTATAAGCTGAAATGTTTTATGTGAGACTAGATAAAATATAAATATATATATATTGAAAGTCTTAAAACGACGAAATGTTCCTTAATCTTGAGACAAGCGACGAGGTATCAAAAAAATCTATATCAAATATTTAATCTAAAAAAAAAAAATGTTTCCTTCGAAACTCAATGTAATTCTTGAAAAAAAAAATTAAATCTAACTACATTTAAAAGTTCTTCAATTGATTTTGAAAACGGATATAAGTGAAAGTCGTGCGCGCACCAGATTTTCTAAAAACTCTAAGTTGAAAAAAAAGTGACACTATAAAATAATTAATTAACAAGAAGAACTAACAAGCTTGAAAAATCAACTACATACCATGGTCGGATTCATTGGACTGATTGAGAACAAACTTTTTAGCAACCATGGCTGAGCACAGTTCTCATCCGACGGAAGATAAATTCGAACTGAGAGCAGGTGTTAGTGTGTTTACGTGACAATTGTTCCTTAAACAGTGAGCTTGTGACGGTATGGTCAATCTTCCTATACCACATGTTTAATATTCACTTCTTCCTTTTGTACAAATCTTACACCACAAGAACAAACCAAATAAATACAGGGATATACAACGAAATTAGGTGAAAGAGAAAATAAAAACTGAAGACGAGTACTGGAATTTAATACAGATAGAAATTATAGTATTTTCTGTTCTAAGAGATAACATTCAATAGCTGATAAAATTTGACATATTATATAAATATCAGGCGGGACAAAAGTATTAAATTGGATTTACTATACGGAAAAATTAATTCCGTTTATCAATATTTTTACAGTTGATTTAAAAATTAAAATTGATTTGATTTGTATTATACTCAAGCCATATTCCCTAACAAAAAAATGTTTTATTAATGTCTCGAGAGCTAAATATCTTGGATTTCAATATATATAAGTATATTATAGTGATTTACAAAACCGATTTCCCAATTTAAGATGAAAAAAAAAAAATACAACTATATTTTGATTAGAGGGGCACGAACTCGCATATACCATAAATTTAGACGTTGATTTCCAAAAGGTATTGGTGTGAGTAAAAAAAGTATATTAAAATTAACTTGATTTTTTATTTATCTCAAATACGATTTAAGCATCAAAGTATAGTATATTATGCTAAACGGTTTGTTTCCATATAGAAGCCACCTCTTCAATTCCCTGCCGAGCTTTGGGTTTAAAATTGAAAAAAAAAAAGTCTACCCCAATTTTTACTTCCTTCAATGCAAGAAAAGCTCTCCCTTTAATGGAGTGATCCATAGAGTAATAGGAGATCTGAAGAGGTAGTAGTCTGATGGTGCAAAATCAGGACTATAAGTTGGGTGTGGTAGAAGTTCGATGGCATCCATCTCAGCAAGATTCTGCTCCTAGGCTGGTCATATTAGCATTTTCATGGGAGAGTTTTTATTTTTTAACCCTTTATGAATTGTTTTATCAATGTCTCCTAGGTGTCGGTCTCTTCCGATTTTTCAAAACTAAAAAACCTCCTTATATTCTTGATATGCTTACCACTTATTCCTCTGTCCATTCAGTAAACACTAGATCCCAACCCATAAACTTGTATATACCTTCACACAGATCCGTCTCCTTCAAAAAATCCTTTGTTATTCTTGCTACCCTATTTTGGAATTCCTTGCCTGTATCCATTCGTAAATCCTTATCATTGTCCACTTTCAAACACCAACTATTTCTCCATCTCCTAAAGTATCAATCTTCCCAGCATACGTAATATTTAAAATCTATAGATGATACTATTCATTGTCACAAAATCCATCTTTTATTGTCAAACTGAAGTCTTAAACGGCCAGACAATTGAGACGTTGATTTCCAAAAGGTACTATATCCATTCTGGGGAATTTTACAGGAAGCGCGAAAATCTCTCATTACTATATTATTAAACTAGCTAATTTGATTCTTTTCGCAATAAAATCTAGAATTATTTCTTTACTATATTAATAAAACCATATTAAAGTTATGAAATGAATAGTTCTGTTATGATTTGAAATGAAACTAAATGTGTAATAAATATCTTAAGAAATTAATAGCATTTCTAAATCACGTTATTAAAGGACATGAGTGTTCATTAGGTACAATCGAATTCAAGATTCAGATAAAACTAAATGATGAGAATATAAATATGTAAAAATATCAATTTCGTAAAAAATGTCCTTCAGTAACTTTTGGAAATCAACGTCTCAATTATCATGTATATTGTACTTTTCTTGTTATTCTTAGGGGACTATTCGTCCCAGAGTAAAATTACTTTTCATTTCATTTTCATTTATGTTTTTTGGGTCGCTAAACACGAATCTGAAGTTTGCAGGCAAACATTTTGCCCGGAACATGGTTTTTTCACACTTTTTTTCCAAAATGTTGGCACGTTTTCTGTTGTTTTTTTACTTTATCTCGAAAACAAAGAGTTTTTGGACAAAACTTACTAGGTACATAATTAAAGTTACCAAATTTGCTACTTTTTTTTATTCGTGAAGTCTTATTGTAGGATCGGCCGTATTGCCACTAGAGTGCTCCAAAAAATGGGCAAAATTGTCGGACGTGGGAAATCCACGATTTTCTCCGTGTTTCAACACAATTGCCATAAATACTTCATAGGTTGTAGAGGTACAGATTGTCTTGTCTAAAGGGTATTTTTCACGAAATAGATTTTTTGACATATTCTCATAATTTAGTTTTATCTTTAAATCTTCTATTTTATTTTATCTAATGAACACTCAAGTACTTCGAAAACGCGATTAAGAAATGTAATTATTTACAAAATGTACTAATTACACATTCAGTTTCCTGTTAAGTTTAATATAGTGTTATTAATATATTAAAATACAAATTCTAGATTTGAATGCAAAAAGAATGAAATAAGTTGGATTAATAATATAGTCATGGATGATTTTTGTGCTTCCTGAAAATTTAGCTGGAATGGATGTAGTATTGGGGTGAGTAAAAAAAATCTGGTGCGGGCAACACACGACTTTCACTTACCTTAGTTTTCCAAAGCGATTGAATGATTTTTAAATACAGTTAGAGATTAAAATGAGTGAAACCATTAAAGAATTAATTAAATTGAATTTTTATAGAAACATTTGTTTTATTAAAAAATCTATCATATAATTATCTATAATAATCAGTTAGTTTTATCGGTTTTCATCGCTCTTTATTAACTTTTGCAAGCTTGTGAATAAAGTAATATTTTCTAAAATCATCAGCTTTCCAACGGTATATTATACATCTTATTACTGTTCTTATTCCTATCTAGAATCTTATACGGAAACCATACAACTAAATACAAGTGTGTTAATAAAAACCGGTAAAGAAATAGGACTCGAATTAAATACCGATAAGACGAAGTATATGATTAGTAGCAGAAACGGTGTCGATCTTGGTGATATTGATTTATCAGGTCATACTTTCGAACACGTAGAGAAATTCAAGTATTTAGGTTCAATTATAACTAGAAAAAATGAAATCCAGGAAGAAATAAAGTCCCGGTTAAAGGTGGGAAATGAGTGTTATTATTCAGTAGCTAAGTTACTTAGTTCGCGGCTTCTATCTAAAAACTTAAAGATTAGAATTTATAAAACTATTATTCTTCCAACGGTTCTTTACGAATGTGAAACGTGGCCGCTTACTTTGAAGGATGAACAACGGCTTAAGGTTTTCGAAAATAAGGTAATGCGTAAAATATCTGGTCCAAAGAGAGATGAGGCCACTGGGGAGTTTAGAAGGTTGCACAACGCGGAATTACGGAACTTGCATCCTGTGAATATAATTGAGCTGATTGCATCGCGGAGACTCAAATGGGCGAGTAAAGTTGTTGGGCTCGATGACGAGCGGATTCCGAGAAAGTTGGTATTTGCTGATCCGACTGGTAGGCGTCCGAAAGGTAGGCCGAAGCGGAGATGGGAGGATTGCGTTAAGGCTGATCTCGGGGGCTTGGGCTTGAATGGTGAACATTGGACGAGTCTGTGTAGGCGGAATTTGGTGGTATCGGCATCGAACCTTCGGGTTCGCTAAGCCTATTTTTATTATTATTTATTATTATTATTATTTATTATTATTATTATTTATTACTGTTCTTATATTAAAAAAAAAAATGCGTTAAAAAAAATTTTTTTTCAGTTTTCTCCTTTAGTTAATTATCGAATTCGTTTAACTTATATATTTACCTATTTTTCATCAATGGTAACAAGATAACATGGTTATTTTTATAAAATCTACAAAATTAAATGTACTTTAGAGAAAGAAAATTTAAAATATCGGCATTTAAGACCTCGCAGACTATTTCAATCAAAATGAAACCTGCATGATATTAAAGCCTATTTAAATTTACATCGATGTAGCGAGTTTGATCAAAATCGTTTTAGCTGTTTCCGAGAAAATCTTAAAGGAGTGCAAAATGCATAGTATGAAGTGGCTCTTCTGGTTAGCTGATTTTGATGAAAAACTTTTTGTAACATATCGGGGGTATAGTTGTCTTAAATATGGAATTTCAGTTTCATTGGACTTTTCGTTTTTGCGCTAGACTTACCACACACACACACAGACCTTTTTTCGGGACTTGGTTATTTGGTTATTTATTAAAATAAAATAGAAGATTTAAAGATAAAACTAAATTATGAAAATATGTCAAAAAATCTATTTCGTAAAAAATGCCCTTTAGACAAGACAACCTGTTCCTCTACAACCTATGAAGTACTGTTTCTAGGCCAACGGACGTGCAAGAAGGTGACTAGGCCGAGATAACACTCAGCCGCCAGGTCTTTTCCTCAATTTCGGGTACCCACTTTAAAGATGCTGAGTCTGCCCCAGGAGAGTCTCCAAAACCTAAGGTCGCCCACAGGCTGAACTAACAGAATAAATAATATTCTGCCTAAGCCGGGATTCGTACCCAGGACCCGGAGAACAGTAGACTAGTGCTCTATCCACTAGAACACGCCGCCACGCCGCTCCCAATGTCCTTTAGTTTTGGAAACCAACGTCTCAATTATTGGCTTAAAATATGATAGTGACCCACCCCAGCATCAACGGCTACAATTTTTAAGTGGTGTCATTTATATTTTAAAAAACACTATTTGACCGAGTTGATTTAGAGTTTATCGCTATGCCGTTCATCGTGACGAAAAATACACTTATGAAGAAGATACAATTATATTAATTTTATAATGTATATTCATTATTATATTTGAAACTAAAACTGGCCAATAAATCAAAATTAGTTGAGTTTATTAGTTTGTAATTTTAAAGTGAAACATACATGAAAATTCGTCCACAGCTTTTGAGGGATCTAACAGCATAGGGTAATTTCATATATCATCGTCAAAGTTTTGCCATTACTGAAAGTTATCGCATTGTATTGTGGCAACACTGAATAGCCACAACCTCCCTCATTACAACATTACAAATAACATACGTTCAAAAGTTTATGCGCTTATAACAACTTTATATTAACTAGTACAACTTCATTTATTGCATATAAACTTTTCTGACCCCTTGAGCTTTGCAGTGGTAAATTATACGTTCATATTACTACTCATATTTCAGGAATAGTTTTTTGATGATTAGATTACATAAAATTTAATATTCCCTTCTAAAGAAAAACTTAACTGGAATTCATTTTACTAATTAGCCTTCAGGAAAGAATGCCTTAAATGATGAATTAAATGAACCGTATTCAAATCCTTCTTGTGGCTTAGAAAGAGTTCATTTTATACAGAGAAAGAGAGAAATTGATACGAAAATAAAGAAAATAGGTAATTTGAATTAAAAAAAAAATTAAGTATAATTAATAAATCCCTCATAATAAGATTTTGGAGAACGGTGTGATGGATACGTGTAACTCTGGATGGTATACTTCAAGAGATGGGCTCGCGAAGAGAGTAATCATCAAATTTGATTTTGAAAATATCGATTAATTTAAAGATCAGGATGTGAGATTTGCATTTTTTATTCAGGCGTTACTATGACTTTATAGGTCAAAACAAGTTTATGTGTTTTATCTTGCACCACTCACATTGCTCATGCTTTGACATATCATAATCACGCGTTGGAAACGTTAAGCGGCGATAAGCAGCTGGGATTTACCTGAAAACTTTTATTTTATTTAATCAGTTATTCTGTCATTTACTATCCTTTTAATTCAGTTCAAGAGAAATTATTAATATAATGAACTTACAAAAAAAAAAAAAAAAAAAAAAAAAAAAATGCCTCTACAACCCATAGAGGGACGTGAGATGGGGAGATAATTTTTTTTCGGATTATCTTATGTACTGCAGCCTTATTAGGCTTATTGTGCGCCGTCCATTTCCGTTAGTAAAGGCCTAGTGCTTTAGTGAATCTGACCAAGCTATAGGGGTTAATCAGTTCACACAACTTGGGATCTATAATACAGTCGCTGCCATAATGAAAAAACCGTATCCTAGCAATCTCTGGACAACTGCATACCACATGATACGCAGTTCTATCGTCCTTCTTACAGAATCTGCTAGTAGGTGAAGCCACCAACCCCATATTATGGAAATGCCTGTTAAGCTGACAGTGTCCTGTATATAGTCCTGTTACAGAGTATACAGAGTTATCCTCTCCATTGAGAGTAGTGTACAACTTCTCTCTTTACAGGGTCCTTCCAAGAACATCTTAGAGTGATGCTGCTTTCCAGTATCCCTCCAGAATTTCCTGGATCTATTGCCAGCGGTCGCCTTGATCAAACCTTTAGCATAGCTGAAGCTTATTTCACACACAGGTTCAGGTGTAGAGGGTAACTGAACAGAGCCCCTCCTTGCGAGGCTATCAGCTCTCTCATTGCCTAAGATGCCCGAGTGACCAGGCACCCAATAAACTTGGACTTTATTCAGCAGAGAAAGCGTATTGAGATTTCTTTTGCATTCCTCTACTGATTTGGACCGAGTCATACAACTACTCAGAGCTCCGATAGCAGCTTGACTATCAGTATGGATAGTTATAAGCCTGTCTCTCATCCCTTCTGAAATAAGGGTTTGAGCACATATATTTATTGCCATTACTTCAGGCTGAATGACTGAAGTATGTTTACCTAGAGAGATGGATATCCCATCCCTGGGTTCGTCCCTGGATTGGGAGATCATACTCAGCTACCAGATTTTCCCCATTATTCGTTACCCACTTTATACATACCCCATATCCCAGCGTCGTCCTACGGCTGAAATAATAGAATAAATAATATTCTGCCACAGCCATGATATAATAAAATAAAATAATAATAATAAAATAAAGATTTGTCATACATCACGTTTCTTCAATAATTGAATTGAATATTTTCTCGAAATGTTCAAGTAAAACTATTAAAAAGCCTCATGCAAGTTATACAAAATTGGCGTAATCACATGTTAAATTTTTTTCATTGAAATACTAACGTATCCTTAAATGATTAAATTCTAGCCCGTTAAATCAATCCTTAATCCTATTACAGTGCATTCCCAGATAACACTGAAGGATATTGTACATAAATAAATACCGGAATATCGTGTAGTGCTGCAGATAAACTTTTGAGTGGCCTAAATATGAGCTTTCCAAATAGAATAATTCGCCAACTAATTGTGATAGTTTATTTCACTTCGTGGAACGGAAATATAATAGCATGGATACCTAGGATTCTATCTTGAGAAACGCCTAACATGGAATCCTCATACAAGTCTAAAATGACAAGAAACTGACAAACGTTCAAATCTTCCACTTAACTACAGAAGTCTCCACTACAAGACTATCATTAGGCCGATATGGGCTTACGGAGTAGCTGTGGGGTTGTACTAAAACATCGAATTCTTCCCGTATCCAATCCCTACAATCTTAAAGCATTGACGTTCTATACTTTGTAACGAATAAAATGATCCATAAGGACCTTAATGTTAATGTTAACCACACCTTTCATGACAAACTCCATACCCACTTGATCCCTTACTTCCTTTTCAATTCCTACTAATCCTCCGAGGCTTCTGAAACGCAGAAGGCCCCAAACCTTCTAGTTTACAATATTACGGAGTGCTGCAAATGGGTGATTTCTCTACATGTGCATCATCATCATGTCTTTTCATAGCTATACTCACATTTATGTTTAACGAATGTTTAATTGCTTTATACGTTTCATCTTTGGGATATCCAGAGACACTTCTGTCACCCGATTTTACAAAGAGTTAAAGTGGCTTTACCCCTCCTTCCGCCGTAAGTACTTCCTAGCATCCTTCCTCTACCAAGTAATCCAATCCCGATGTCCGTTCTACATCTCTGATCTCCTTAAATTCAAATCCTCCGTTCGTTCTCGTAACACCCGCTCGCGGCCTTCTGATCTGTATATAACGCCCCATCGATCCACAGCTTTCGATAGATCATTCTTAATCCGCTCCGCATCGCTATGGAATTCCATCCCTTCCGACATCCGTCACTCCCAAACTCTTTCAACATTCAAATCCCGTCTATTCAGCCATTTCCTGTCAATCCAATTCCCCAATAATCCCAATTAGATCCTAGTTTCAGGGAAAATCAACAAATAAAGCAGACAGATACGTTATTTAACTTTAATGGATACATTCGTAGCAAATATTATTTTAAAAAAAATTATCTTTTCAAAGATGAAAGATTAAATCACATATAATTTTACAAACATAAAGAAGCATTGTAATTTTTTTTTTTTTTTAACTATATATTTTTAATTTTTTTTAAATAATATTATTATAATTTTAATTATATGTTATTTTCTGTACTCATTTTAGATATATCTTTATTTATATTTTTCTTGTATTCACATTTTATTGGAAGTTGTCTTTTGAGTTATTTTTTTTTTTTTCATCTTATTAATTCAATTCTGTTGTTATTTTTACTTATCTTTATATTTTTAATTTTTTTACTCTAAGAATCTAGTCTTAAGACCCTTGTTTATTCCCTATATTATTATTCTTAAGGGACTCGTCCCAGAATAAATAAAGAATTATTTATTATTATTATTTACTCAATGCATTATTGATAAAGTTGTAAATTGTAATAAAGATATTTTTTTTTTAAAAGTACGTTTATTATTATTTATTAAGGCAGTCGGAGAATATCCAGACTGGGGTACTTCACATAAAGACTTAAAGAAAAAAATAATGTTCAATATACACTGAAACAGAGATGTCTATAGTTTTTCATTTGATTAAATTGGCTCAGTGAAATATTGACGATAGTGGATTTCAGGGTAGGCACAATTTTAGGACTTTACATCAGAGAAATAATGATTTTTATATTCCCATTTCCAAAACTAATTTAGGCATAGCATGTCCGAAAAATAAAATATCGATATATTAGAATAAATTAATTCATAAAAGGCAACTAGATGCTAGATTTAATCACATTTGAATATTTGATAGACATAATAATTTCTGAGCTTCAGAATTGTTTTTCTTTGTATTCATATATTCTGTATTTTTATGTATAAAGTAATTGTTTTATTTTTCTTTATTCAGTTACTGTATTTTATTACATTTTTTTTTTTTTTTTTGTATATCAATTGTTCATAATACTATAAGGTAAATGCTGTGTCATAACGTATCATTGGGCAATTCAACTGTTCCTAGGCTCTCTTTATAAATAAATAAATTATAGTAATTATTATTAAGAAATCAAGGTACTAAGGAAATGCGGACTTAATAAAAAATCGTCTATTATCTCCAACCATACATTTCCCAAAAAACTCATGCTGAAAAAAATTAGAAATTGCATTAAAGTGAAACCGATTCTTCTGATAGAAGTTTGCTTCGCCTATCCACAACATCCGTCGAGAAAATTGTGGATTATGATCAGTATGATTTCATCACCGATTATTTTCACATTTAAATTGAAAAAAAAAATTATACCGTAAGGCGGCAAAAACATAATCAGCTCGCGAAAGAGCAAATGCATCTGTTTCTAAGACGATGAAAAGTAAACCTAACCCTGGACTTGTTTGGTTACCTTCTATACGGAAATCCATCAGAATATTAACAACTCGCAGCATCAGAATTACCATTGCAAAAACTGTATACAAACAAAATATCGGAATATTCACCATTAGCAAGGCATGATAATGAGTGCTCTGCAAAAGCGTCAAACAAACTGATAAATCTAATAGAGAGTTCTCAGGTGGGGAAGCAAGGCTAGTGTTCTATCAGAAAACCTATGTATGTATGTATGTATGTGTATATATATATATATATATATATATATATATATATATATATATATATATATATATATATATATAATTTATACATATAATTATTCAAGTGATAGTTATTCTAAAAAAGATTTTTTTTTAGAATAAATATTACCGGAATAATTTAGCTATTATCATAATAATTATTTATATATATAATTTTCACAACTCGGTATTTTAAATACCTCGGTGAAATTATTCTGTCCTCTGGTCTTGCCAATGAACAAAGAATCACCAAATTTCAGAGGACCCACACTGGGCAATATGACCGATTTAAGTGGACAAAATTCTGAAACTTGTCTATATTTAACCTTTGAGGTTCCCTATTACGGAAAAATTTTATCTCATACACAAGCTTTTAAAAGTTAATAGAGAGTGATGAAATGGACAAAAACTAACTGATTATTTTAGATAATAATATAATAGATTTCCTAATAAAACACATGTTTCTATATAAATTCAATTTAATTAACTCCTTAATAGTTTCACGTATTTTTATCTCTAACTGTTTTTGAAAATTCTTTCATTGATTTTAAAAATGGAGGTAAGTGATTTTTTCACCAGATTTTTTCTCTTGAGGTCTAGTATCTGCTTCAACAATATACTAGGAATTTATGCGCACATTTTTTAAACTTTCTTATTATGATTATATTTTAAAGCACTTTTTTTTTTTTTTTTTTCTTAATTGATTAAAACTCCCTTACTGGGCAATAAAGTTAAGTAAGTTTTGCAACATTTTAAAACTAATTAAATGGAGAAGTTTTTTTTAATATCCGGAAAAATTAAAATATTAAGATAGTAGAGTAATAGCTTATTATTTTTTTATTTTAATTGATTAAAATCAGTTTACTAGCCAGCGAAGTTAAGTTAGTTTTGCAACATTTTAAAGCTCATTAAATGGAGAAGTTTTTTTAATATTCGGAAAATTTAAAACATTATGATAGAAGAGTAATAGCTTATTGAAATGTCAGAACATAGGAACGTAAAAAAAAAAAAAAATTCTGCTTGACGTTTGCGGCACTTCTTCACTTTCAGGGGAATTTTCTGTTCTTTTATTTGGTAGCACTTAATTCGGCCATACCTCTTAGGTGGTATGTCTTTTCCGAACTTCCGAAGACTAAACCACCTTGCATTCTCGATGTGCGTACCGCATGTCATTCAGTAAACAATAGATCCCAACACATAGACTTGTATATACCTTGCCGCAGATCCGCCTCCTTTAAAAAATCGTTTTTTATTTGTGCTACCCAATTTTGAAAATTCATTGCTTATATCCATTCATAAAGCCGTGTCATTAACCACTTTTAAACATCAATTATTTCTCCATCCCCTGAACTATCACTCCACCCAACGTAAGTAATATTCCAAGCTATAGAAAATAAACATTTCCTTGTTACAAAATCCGTTTGTTATATTGTTATACTAAAGTTTTAAAAGACCAGATAATAATCAATCATTTTTATTATTTCTTTTTGTTATTTTTAGGGGACTACTCGTCCCAGTATAAAATTAATGTTCATGTTATTTATTTTTCTGGGCGCAGACATATTTGAGTTTTTCTAATGAAAACCATGGATCGCCTTTTTCAACACTTACTAGACAAACGGTCAAACCTTCCTCTTAACTACAAAAGGCTCATCTACATGAATATCATAAGACTGGACTTACGGAGTAGAGCTTTGGGGCTGTACTAAACCATCAAATTCTTCCCGTATCCAATCCTTACAATCCAAAATCCTTCGTAAAAACCTTAACGCTCCTTACTTTGTCACGAATAAACTTAATGTTCCCTATTCTACTGATTTGGCCCGGACCAGATATCAATCCTTTCATGACAAAATCCATTCTTAATCTAACCCACTAGTTTCAACCCTTTCTTCCTCTTCAATTCATGATAATCCTCCGAGGCGCCTGAAAAAGGAGATGGACCCGGGACTTTCTAGTTTATTTTTTTTTTAAACATAATTTATTTAAATTTACAACTGTACTAAAAAAATACAACAAGCAAATATGATATAAAAAAATGACTTGTAGAAGAACTACCCCAATCGTAGCACTCCTGTAACTATTCTAAAATAGAAGGTCTTGGGGTCATCTCCTTTTCAGACGCCTCGGAGGATTGTCAGGAATGGAAGAGGAAGCAAGGATTGAAACTAGTGGGTTAGAGTGGGAGTGGAGTTTTTCATGGAAGGATTAATACCTGGTTCGGGCCAAATCAGCAACATATGGGATATTGAGGTCTTTGTGGATCAGTTTATTAGTTACAAATTGAGGAGCATTGAGGATTTTAAGAAGGATTTTGAATTGTAGGGATTGGATACGGGAAGAATTTGATGGTTTAGTAGAGCCCCAAAGCTCTACTCCGTAAGTCCATGTAGGCTGTATGATAGTAGTCGAAAACGTCGTGCAGTTTTTTGTCGTTTCAGTTTTGTATGAGGGTTCCAAGTAAAGCGTTTGTCAGGGTGTAGTCCTAGATGTCGGATCTGTTTAACCGGGACAAGAGGAGTATTATCAAAGGAGACAGTAGGGCAGGATGTCATCGGTTTACGACGAAGGGTAAAGGTAATTTGGTTGGATTTGTTGGCATTTATTTTAATTCTTCAGTTTTGACACCATACTTCAAGGTCTCTGGTGTTGGATTGGAGAGTTTGAGAGGCAATAGTTGGATCAGCATTGACTAATAACACACGTTTCATCAGCATATGTAGAAAGGACAGTGTTAGGATGGGATGGGATATCAGCTGTATGAATTGTGTAAAGGATGGGTCCCAGGATACTGCCATGAGGAACACCAGCAAACTCACTAAAAATGGATGAATAGGAATTATTATGATTTCCTTTTAAGAATCTATCAGTGAGGTAGGACTGGATGATAAGGAAGTATGTAGGGGGAAGGAATTTGCGGAGTTTGTAAACTATCACCTTTACTTGATTTTTTTTTTTTTTTGTTAATACAGTTGTAAATATCAATAAAAATGTTTTTAAGAAAAACCATGGATACTAGCTAACAACTAAAAAATTTGATTTTTCTCCCTGACTTTCGAGAATTAGAGTAAGGGTCATATGACCTTCTTTGTTACACTTGAGGTCTAGTATCTGCTACCACAATATGACTAGACATATTAACAATATATATATATATATATATATATATATATATATATATATATATATATATTTTTTTTAATTTAGAAACAATTCTTTATTGAACAATATTACAATCTGTCCAATTTAGGACATTTTTAATAGGGATAAAGTACAACATTCATACTGCATTCACACGATATATACAAAACAATAAATTTATATAATAATAATACAATATAAATAAATACAAAACAAAATCAATAAAAATATATACAAAAGTCACTCATACCTATATACAATTCACAAGCATACAGCACGTGAGTGGAGAATCTAGCCAATGCTAGAACTCCAATATACATTTTACAGGAGGTCTCGAGGCCACTGCCGTTTCAACCTTCTAGGAGGATGGTAAGGATGTGTGGAGCTGGATAAGGATTGAGCTAGGGGATTAGGGTGATGGATAAGGTTCTGATGGAATTTAGAGAATTTTAATGGTATAAGGTCTAAAATAAATGGAATATTTAGGTCGCGGTGTAAGGTATGGTTGGATACATAATAAGGAGCATTAACTATTGTTCGGAGGACTTTTGATTGGAAGGATTGAATGCGTTTGATGTTAGAAAATTTAGCTGTCCCCCACAGTTCAAGTCCGTAGGTCCAGATAGGTTTCAGTACTGTCTTGTATATTAGCAGTTTGTTCTCGATAGATAATTTAGAATTTCTGTTCAGTAGTCTGTATAATTGTCCAAATCGTCGATTAAGTTCTTGTCGTTTAAGTCTAGTATGCGGGTTCCAAGTTAGTCTTTTGTCCAGAAGGAAGCCAAGATACCGGACTGTGTCGGAGAAAGGAAGCGGAACGGAGTTAAAGAGAACTGGAGAGCAGGATTGTCTTCGAAGAGTAAAGGTGACATGTCTGCATTTGGATTGATTTACTTTGATTCTCCAGTTGTTACACCAGTCTTCAATTTGAGAAAGGTGTGTTTGGAGGCCTGTAGATGCAATTTCGGGATCTAAGTGAGAGGATAGGATAGCTGTGTCATCAGCGTACGTTGCTAGGAAGGTATTAGGGCAAAGAGGAATATCAGCCGTGTATATATTGTAGAGGATAGGACCAAGGACACTACCCTGAGGAACACCGGATTCGACTGGATAATAATTGGAATATTCTGCACCACAACGAACTCGGAAGGAGCGGTTTGATAGATAGGATCGGAGGACTAGGTATAAGGATAGGGGTAAATGGTTTTTGAGCTTAAAGAGCAATCCCGGGTGCCACACCCGGTCAAATGCTTGCGTTATGTCCAGAAATGCACCCGAGCAGTACTCCTTGTTCTCAAGGGCAGAGGAAATATGGTCAACGACTCGGAGCCCTTGCTGAACGGTTGAATGTTGGGAACGGAATCCAAACTGATGGGAAGGAATGGTGTGGGATTCTAATAATGGTAATATTCGTTTGAGGAGGATTTTTCAAAGATTTTTGAAAGGATTGGGAGTAGGCTGATAGGTCTATATGATGTCGTAGTGTTAGGAGGTTTACCTGGTTTTAGGAAGAGAATTATTGTGGAATGTTTCCATAAGAGAGGAAAATGAGTAGTGCGTAGAATGGAGTTGTAAATATATGTAAGAAATATAACGGCTTTAGATGGAAGCTGTCTGAGAATCTGAGGAGTGAGGAGATCGTATCCAGGAGATTTACGGAGTGCAAGTTTTCGGAGAAGATATTTGACCTCAGAGGGATTAACTGCTTTAGGAGGTAATGAAAGCGGGATTGGAGACTGAAGGAACTGTTCCACTACTGAAGTGTGGTTTGGATTGGATTCTGGATGAGGTGTGAAGACTTGGGAAACGTATTTGGCAAGTTCCTCGGCTTTGTCTTCATCAGACGCAGCCCAGGAACCATTACTACGACGGAGGGGATGGGAAATATGGTGGGATTTTAGAATTTTCTTGGTGACATTCCACAGGGAATTGTCACAAGCCGAAAGAGAAGAAAGGAAGGAACTAAAGGATTGGGAACGGAAGGTCGCCAACTCCCTCTTTAATTGTCTACAATAAAAGTTATAGGAGCGGCGATCTGTGGGGTGACGGGTGCGTTGCCATAAGGATCTGGATCGGCGTTTGGTGCGGATGAGGTCTATGAGGTGTTGTGGTAAATGATTTTGGTTATGACTTATCTGGGAGTGCTTGGGAGAGGAGGCAGTCCAAACAGCTTGTTGAATAGCGATGGTGAAGGAGTTTACGGCATCGTCAAGGTCATCTGGAGTTTTGAGTTTCACTCTGAGGTCAATATCACTGGTCAGGATTTGGCGAAAAAGGTCCCAGTTTACTGGTCCTCTGATAAATGACGGTGGGGTGGGTTTAGGAATAGGAATTAGGGATACTTTAAGGAGCAATGGACTATGGTCAGAGGACAGTTCATCAAGGCGAGTCACCGACATGTTTAGGGAGCCTAATCCGCTGTGAATGAAGAAGTCAAGGATGTCAGGATTACGGTTAGGATCAGTTGGCCAGTAGGTAGGGGAGTCAGGAGGCAGGAGGTTGAAACGTCTAGAGCTGAGTGCAGACTGTAAATTCCGCCCACGACAATTCGTGGATCTGCAACCCCATTGTTGGTTCTTAGCATTCATGTCTGCACCCAGAATGAAGTGGTTTCCTAAGGCATTGAGGAAGGATTCGAATAGAATGTTGGAGATGGAATGTTTAGGAGGGCAGTACGCTGAAGCGAGGGTGATCGGAAAAGAAAAAGTCTTGATTACTATGGCGGTGCATTGTAGGAAATCATAGGAGGGAACTGGGAGTATATGGTGGGAGAGGGACTGGTGCACAATGACAGCAGTACCGGCATGTGCTTTTCCGTCTGGGTGGTCTGTACGGTATGTTACGTATTGCGGTATTTTAAAGAACTGTTTAGTGGTTAGTCTAGTTTCAGTAATAAGTGCTACATCAACGTTTTTGTCTTGCAATAAAGCTGTAAGTTCGTCAGTGTGATTTCTAACACCATTCGCATTCCAAAGGAGAATGGACAAGGAGTTAGGTGTAGTCATTTAAGGATTTTTTAAGGAAGGGGTTAAATTTGATACGAGATTAGTAAGTAGTGATATTAGCGGCATAACAAGAGATTTGATTTCAGTGATGAAGGATGTCATCAAACTTGTAAGGTCTGTGACATTTGATGGAGGAGGAATATGAGAAATTTGATGCGGATGAGGTTTTTGAGGGTTGGGTAAATTTTGAGGAATAGGTGGTTGTGGAAGGGGTTCAGGATTTTGAAGTATGCGTTGTTCCGGCAGGGCCTCTTTGTTCTGGTTCCCACCTCCAAGTAGATGGGCAAATGTTACATTGGAATCAATTGTTTTTGAAGGTTGTCTTCTGCTTCTGATCATATATATATATATATATATATTTACACAGTGAGAAGAGAGAGAAAGATACATAGAGGGCAACACATTGGTTTTTCGGAATGAACATAAATAAACTGCTAGTTCGAAAACTCACCATTGCCTAGTATGTTTTAGACAAATATAAACCTAAAAACTGTTATCAAGAAAAAATTGTATACGTCACGTAGCAAAAGTCGTGAGAACAGCATGTGAGGTTGTTATCAGTTCGAATTTTTTTATCCAATACAATAATCCCTTATTCATATAAATAGTCAAATGAGCCAAAAGATTCAAAAAGAAAATAATTCAACCATATTGTATCGTAAATCCGAATAATAAAATTTATTGTGCTAAAAGACGTAAATTCCCCCCTTCCCCCAACTTGTGATAGGACAAATAAAAACTAAACTATAAAAATGAAAAAAATAAAACAAGGGATTAGGATAAAAGATGGAGTTAGAGACTGTTTTTATAGGGTCGTCAAATAAGTTGGTAGCGTTTTTGGATTTTAATCTAACCCACTCTCTGTTTATAACATTATAAAACTTATTTTACAACCCAATACTTACCACGTACTTAATTTTCTAATTAATAGGCTTTGTTTGGAAAAACTTATCAACTTTTCCCCACCCCTGACTGACTATGTTTAACCTAATTTTTCATTTTCGAACATATAGTTAAATTAACGTTTTTTCCTGATGGTATAGTAAAAAAAAAAAAAAACTTGATATGCCTATCATATTTGATAACTTAAAAATTAAACAAAAAAATAATGTTGGAATAATACATCTTGAAAGGGGAGTGTTTGACCCACTCAGCGAACTTAATGCAAACATAAACAGAAACAGAATAAGCAAATTCAATCCTTTCTATAAGCTTCAGTTCATCTTTTATCTCTGTACGAGCATCAACCATTTTGTTTATAAAATTTACTTCGCAACTGGGAAATCGAAAAGGTAAGCTATATTTATAATTATATAATGCTATATTTGGAAATCTGAGTTTATGCACTATTCGTCACTATATAAAATATACATTTTTCTTAAATCTTTAGCTTTCTATAGGTATATAATACCTCTATATTACTATTATTACATTTGGAAATAAATAATAATATGTGTGTGTATGTGTATGTGTATATATATATATATAATATACAATTTTCTACTGTTCTTAGATTTCATTCAATAAATAAAAAATTTTATTTATACAACGTTTCAAAGTTTATAGTATACACATATGTTTATGTAAGCCACTATTTTATCTCAAATCGTAAGTTAATTTCTAATGATTGGGGTACTCACTACGTTTGCTTTAGCATGCTTATTGTGCTAAACCCATCAATTTTATACAGGAAATAAATGTAGAAACTCGACGGGTTTAGCAAAATAACACAAATAGCATACTATAGCAAACGTAGTGAGTACCCCTGATATCTTTAATGTAAATTTTAATCAACTACTGTAAGTCTATTCATTGTTTAATGTATTCTTTTCTGTCTCTCAAACAATTTTTTTTTTTTTTTTTTTTTTTTTTTATTGAGAAACAGTTTGTTACATAATGAACAGTAGTAATAGAGATGTAGTACACATTCATACAATACTCTCAAACAATAACATCATATATTAATTATTGTATAAAAATATTAATGTTCTGTTTTTTGGTATTCCACTGTTAGGGCATGAATATGAGAAAAATAAATTCTCGAAATGTTGCATAAATAAAATTTGTTGAACAGTAGAAAACTGTAATTATCAACAGTCGAGAACTAATGAAACATATATATATATATTTGTTGTGCAATTTTGCTAAATCCGACGAACATTCTACAGTAGAAACTTGGCGGGTTTAACAAAATAGCACAAAAAATATGCTATAGCAAACGTAGTGAGTACCCCTATGGTATTAAATTCAAGCCCGTTAAATTTTAAATCGATATATTAAAAATAATCAAAATCGTTATAGCCTATTTTATTGAAAAAGTTGCTGTTACATTTTAGGCATAAAATACCTTTCTAAAATATAAAAATTTAGTTTTATACACCAATCATTTTTGACCTTTTAAGCGGAACTTGGTCATTTGGACTCAGGGGACCCTAATTCGAAAAGTTTCACGATCGCAATACTTTTCCTTGCTGCTCATTTAATATATGGGTAAATATGAAATAATTTGATTACCAACTGAAGGAGAAAACAGTAGAAATATTTTTCCAAGTTAAATGTTTTTCTCCTAAAAAGGAAAAATACAATAGTATAGGAGCATATTATACGGTTGAAAAGCTCGAAATTTCAGAGTAAATGTTATCCAATATATAGTTCTATTTACTTTTTTGTCAACTTTATGTTTATTTAAAACTTGATTCCAAGAAGGTAAGAAAGTGGAAGTCGTGTGTTGCGCGCACCAGATTATTTTTCATATAACACATACATACTTGCTGCTTCCTTTCTTTAGGCAGGCTAACTTTGACTGATATAATATCCAGTAAATATAGCTGTCATGCTCAGTGGAGCCCTAATGAAGACCCACAATGTGGGTCGAAACGTTGGCAAGACAATTTTGTTTATTTATTGAAATTTACAACTGTATTGAATGACACAACCAGTAAATATTCTAATAGACAAATGACATATAGCAATCTAATAAATATCTGAAGCAGAAGGTCCACCTTCTTTTCAGAAGCCTCGGTGTATTATAATTAATCTATGATAAAGATAAAATTGAAACTAGTGGGTTAGAGTGAGAATGAAGTTTTTCATAGAAGGAATGGTATCTGGTTCGAATGTCAGCAACATATGTAACATTAAGGTCTTTATGAATGAGTTCATTTGTGAAAAAGCAATGAGCATGATTGGATAGGAAAGGAATTCGATTGTTTAGTAGAGCTCTAAAGCTCAACTCCGTAAGTCCAGATTGGCCTTATGATAGCTCATGTAAATGAGCCGTTTGTATTTTATTACAAGATTGAAACGTTTACTAAGTAAGTGTTGAAGTAGCCGAAAACGTCGAGCAGGTTCTTGGACCAGCCAATAAATAGTTAAAAACTCATAAATTCACATAATTATAAAATTAAAATCCTCAGTCCACGTACTTGAAACTAATTCATGCCATTCTGACCTTTACATTCCTACCCACAGAAATAAATCTTTTGATAATTCCTTTTATATCCGTTCTGCAGCCCTCTGGAATTCCCAGCTTACTCGTATTCACCATGCTTCTCCCCTTTTCTTATTTAAATCCCATTTTTCCAACACCTACTAGCATCCCTAATAGACGCACACCAAATGTGAAAATTGTAAATCCACCATCCTGCTTTTAACGTAAGACATAATTATTTATTTTAACAAAATCCATAATAATTCATTTATTCCATATATTTTTAAATTGTTCAGCTCTAGTATTTTGTAGGAGATTTTTTTTCCCTTCTTTTCTTTTGTTTGTTTATGTGCCATATATTTTGTACATATTTATATCAATAGGTTTTTTTTTTTTTTTTTTTTAATTCATTTTTAAAGTGTTTATTTTCTGTACAAAATGGTTATTCTTAAGGGGCATAGTCCCAGAATAAAGTTATTTTTATATTTATTATTAATTGTTTTTCTTTTATTGACCACCAACTGAACTAATTTCCTCCTGTATAGTTAATATAATATAAAAAACAATATACAATGTACATATTTATATCAATAGGTTTTTTTCTTTTAAATTAATTTTTAAAGTATTTATTTATTGTACAAAATGGTTATTCTTGAGGGGCACAGACTCAGAATAAAGTTATTTTTTTACTTATTATTAATTAATTCATTTTATATCCGTTCTGCAGCCCTCTGGAATTCCCAGCTTATTCGTATTCACCATGCTTCTTCCCTTCTCTTATTTAAATCCTATTTTTCCAACACCTACTAGCATCTTTAATAGACGCACACCAAATGTGAAAATTGTAAAACCACTATCCTGCTTTTAACGAAAGACGTAATTATTTATTTTACCAAAATCCTAGGGTTATGGAATAGTTCATTTATTCCATATATTTTAAAATTGTTCAGCTCTATTATTTTGTAGGAGGTTTTTTTTCCCTTCTTTTCTTTTGTTTGTTTATGTGCCATATATTTTGTACATATTTATATCAATAGGTTTTTTTTTTTTTTTTTTAATTCATTTTTAAAGTGTTTATTTATTGTACAAAATGGTTATTCTTGATGGGCACAGACCCAGAATAAAGTTATTTTTATACTTATTATTGATTGTTTTTCTTTTAATGACCACCAACTGAACTAATTTCCTCTTGTATAGCTAATATAATATAAAAAAAAATGCAATAAATAATTTTATTTTTCAACACTAATATACTAAAAAAATTTCAATGACATTGGATTAGATGCTTTAGAAGACTCAAGCGCTTCATCTATGCCTGTTCTAAAAAGAATGTAATTTATATCAAAGAATTTTGTGTATAAAAGTGTTTGAAAATATCCCAGGGAGAAGAGATAGCTGGAGTGGGGGAGGGGAAAAACACTCGATTAGACCCCAAAGGGCTCCGCAACTGACGCCCCCTCCTTCATATCAGAATTATAATGTTATAATGTAAAATTGAAAATTCCCGAAGAATATGTCACCGTTGAAAATTATGCTTTCGATGAAGCGAAAAGTATATGTATATATGTAAGACTATATATAGGGTTACTCATAAATTAAGGGTTTCTCGTAATACTGCGAGAGCAGATCTAGTACCTGTAGTGGAACAAGAAAGTTCACATGGCCCATAGTCCGATTCTCAAATCGAATTTAGAGTTTTTTGCTATAATCCGTGGTTTTCATCAGAAAACTCAAATATATCTACTTAAAATTCACGCATAGAAAAATAAATGAAATGGAATGAAAATTAATTTTATTCAGGGATGAGTAGTACCCTAAAAATAGCAAAAAGCCATAATAAAAATGATTATTTAAACCCGCAGGTGGTCCTAGGATTTTTTAATGGGAGTAAAACATCCTTAGTTATGCCGTCCTTTGAAGGGGACGTAAAAAGGTGGTCCCGGGCCTGTGCGATGTCAGGTACTCGTTAAAGATCCCTATCATAATCAAACCTGGATAGGCAAAATTTAGGACTCCCACTGTAGCATCGTCCGATTAGCCACAGTGGCATAATGTGACGTTAAATAAACAATTACGGGACAAACGCTCCAACCTTCCATTTAATTACAAAAGGCTTATTTATATGACTATCGTAAGACCGATATTAACTTACGGAGTAGAGCCATGGTGCTCTACCAAACCATAAAATTCTTCCCGCATCCAATCCTTACAATCCAAAAACCTTAGTAAAATCCTTAACGCTCCTTACTTTGTCAGGAATAAGCTCATCCATTAAGACCTTAATACCCCATATGTTACTGGATTAGCCCGAACCAGGTATCAATCATTCCATGAAAAACTCCATTTCCAATCTAATCCACTAGTTTCCATCCTTTCTTCCTCTTCGATTCCTGATATTCCTCCGAGGCACCTGAAAAGGGTACGGCCCCGGGACCTACTAGTTTAAAATATTTTTAGAGTGCTGCCAACGGATGGCGTCTCTTCATGTATTTCATGTCAGTTTACTATGTCCATCACATTTACTTGTTGAATATAATAATACAGTTGTAAATATCAATAAATATGTTTAAATAAAAAATAAAATAAGGAAAAAATATTTATTATTTTCTATAGCTTTGAATATTACATACGTTGGGTGGATTGATAGTTCAGGAGATGGAGAAATAATTGATGTTTAAAAGTGGTTAATGACACAGCTTTACGAATGGATATAAGCAATGAATTTCCCAAATAGGGTAGCACAAATAACAAACGATTTTTTAAAGGAGGTGGGTGTGTGGTAAGTTATATGCAAGTTCATCAGTTGGGATCTGAGAGGGACATGCGGTAAGCACATCGAGGATATATGGAGGTGTTTTTGTTTTATAAGAACCTAACGATATGGTTGTTATTACCCTGATCTCAAAAAAAAACTTCTTTACCTAATTAGCTTCAAAATGGTGCAAATCAAACCTAGCTTCACTGGCCATTCAATGATGCAAGGCTAGATTTAAAAAATACCAATATTTCTATTTTATAATGTTTCTAGGAGGGCTGTCATTGGATAGTTTCTGAGCATGTATATATATCCACTGTTTTACGACATAGTCATATTTACTATATTATCGAGAATATGAGGAGGTGTTTTGGTTTTGAAAGGTCGGAAAAGACAAACCACCAAGGAGGTATGGCCGAATTAAGTTGGTACGAAATAAAAGAACAGAAAATTTCCCAGAAAGTGAAGAAATCGAACCCCCAAAACTGGAAAGTAAGTGTCGGAAAGTAAACGTCATGCATAATTAAATTTTAATATTTCTAAGATTATTTGGACATTTCAAGCAGCTTTTATCGTTAGGTTGTTAACTGTCCTGATCTAAAAAAAAAAAACGACTTCCTTTAATTAGCTTTAAAATGGTGCAAATAAAAACCTAGCTTTAGTTTCTATTTAAGGATGCAAGGTATAAAAAAAGACCAAGAAGAAACGATTGCTTTATATTTTTGTCAAAATCAATCAATCAATATCTGGCAACATTAAATGAGCCGCTGTTTCCAAAATGTATTGTAGGAAATTTTTCACTAAATTTTGACATATTTGCACTCTAATCCTTTTTGTTATATCGATATCTGTCATCTAATAAATACACAATCTCTTAAAAAACGCGATTGAAAATCGTTCTTTTCAGAAATCGCTACGTAAATAATCGCTAACGCTTGATTTCATTCCAAAGAATATTAAATATTTTCTTCTACAACGTAAGAAATAACTTATTAATAGAGTAAAAAAAAAAATTCTAGATAGACAAACGCACAAACCTTCCTCTTAACTACGAAAGGGCCATTTATATCACTACCACAAGGATAATCTCGACTTACGGGTCTACTGAACCATCCACTTTTTTCCGTAATCAATGCCAAGAATCCAATATTCTTCATAAAATCTCAATTCTCGTTACTTTGTCACGAATAAACTCATCTATATTGAACTTAATGTTTCACATGTTGCTAATTTGGTATAAAGCTCGCGCTATTCCTTTAATGTCAAACTACATTCCCACTCACTAGTTTTAACCCTTCCTTCCAGATAACACTCTGAAGCGTCTGAAAACATGACCGCTACACTTTCTGATTTAAAAGGGGTACTCACTACGTTTGCTATAGCATGCTATTTGTGTTATTTTGCTAAACCCGTCGAGTTTCTACAGTTATTTCCTGTATAAAATTGATGGGTTTAGCACAATAGCACAAATAGCATGCTATAGCAAACGTAGTGAGTACCCCTAAAATACTTCTAGGAGGGCTGCCATTGGATAGTTTCTGAACATATAAACCTACCCACTGTTTTGTATAGCTGGTATCCGAAGATGATATAATAATGAGATTTTAACTCAGTCATTAATCCCGTACCCTTAGACCCTGGCTCGAGTAAATCTCTGTATAGCCTATACTAAGGTAGGGAAAATTTTTTAAACTTGTAAATTTCAAAAAATTAATTTTTTTGAAAGATTATTAAAGTAAAAAGAACCGAATAAATCGTTCCTGATTTGATTGTTCCATGTAAAATTCCCTAAAATGAATACAAAATCTATTGCAAGTCTACGTCTCAATTATCTTTAATCATTATTGATTTATAGAGCCATTAGATTAAGATATAATCTTCCTTAAAAATGCAAACATTCAAAGGCGCGTTCAAACACGGACAAACAAACAACCAATATTAAAACGAAGCGGGATTCGTAAATGCGAAGTATAGAATCAATAAAATCTGAACAAGCTCAAATTCATATAAGTCGAAAAAATTTAATCAATAGTAATTAAGATGCTGGGATACGAGAGCACTTATATCCAAAAGTGCTTCAAATTGATTTAAAGCACTAAGATTTCGTTCATTTCTGATTTGGCGTAGGTATCGGATTCAAGGAAGCCGAAATCTACCAAGGTCAAGTGGGCAGATGCTCTACTACGAGTGGATTTCGCAAAAGAGAATGAAGCAATGATTAATATTCTATTCATTAATTGAACACGAGAAACGTTATAGTACTCGAGAAACAACGCATGTGGCCAAGTTCAATTTAATGACAATGTCTGAGCACGTTGAGTAGGGTCAGTGCCCAGAAGAGGGATACTAACCCCTATAGCCCCATACTTTATCATCACTTCCTCAATTTAACGTAATACATTCGGGCAATAATAAAAAAAAAAAGAAATATGCTGTAACAATAACAATAACACTCTACTTTCACTGAACCCTCTCCCCCACCCGTCAAAATCAATTTTAGAAATTTTAAATAAAAAACCCAGTAATTATTAATATAATATTTTTACTTCCACTTACTAATATGTATGATATATAGTTAGAGAAAGTATTCAAACAGTGATCATACAAAATTACCAATTCGAGTTTTCACCGGAGATACACACATTAAAGTACCCTGATTCCAAACCACCAAATCTCTCGAAACTATTTTTTTTTTTATATTTATTTATTGAAATTTACAACTGTAATTTATATTACAACAAGTAAATATGCTAAAAGAAAAATCACATGAGACAGACTTGTTGAAGAGCAACCCAACGGAAGCACTCCAGTAACTATTTTAAAAGGTCTCGAGGCTATCTTCTTTTCAGACGCCTCGGAGGATTATCAGGAATCGAAGAGGAAGCAAGGGTTGAAACTAGTGGGTTGGAGTGGGAATGGAGTTTGTCATAGAAGGATTGATATCTAGTTCGGGCCAAATCAGCAACATATGGAACATTTAGGTCTTTATGGATGATTTTATTTGTGACAAAGTAAGGAGCGTTGAGGGTTTTACGAAGGATTTTGGATTGTAAGGATTGGATACGGGAAGAATTCGATGGTTTAGTAGAGCCCCAAAGCTCAACTCCGTATGTCCATATAGGCCTTATGATGGTCATGTAGATGAGCCTTTTGTAGTTAAGTGGAAGGTTTGAGCGTCTGTCTAGTAAGTGTTGAAGTAATCGAAAGCGGCGAGCAGTTTCTTGTCGTTTCAGTCTTGTGTGTGGATTCCATGTGAGACGTTTGTCAAGGAGCAGTCCTAGGTAGCGGATCTGTTCAACAGGGACAAGTGGAATATTATTAAAGGATACTGTGGGACAGGATGTCATTGGCTTACGACGAAGGGTAAAGGTTATTTGATGGGATTTGTTGGAATTTATTTTAATTCTCCAATTCTGACACCATATCTCACGGTCTCTCTCGAAACTAAAATGTAGAATTTTGATTTCAATGTCGCATCAATTACACAACTGTCATTTGTTTTTTAAATATTTCTGAAACATTACCGGAAATCGTGGGTCCATTAAATGTTCGATTCGATAATAATAAATATTAATGGTCTTTATTTTTCAGAGAAAAATATTGGTTGACCATGACAATATTTAATAAAAGTTTTTTTGTTTTTTTTAATAAATCCATACAAACTATGGAATAATCATTATAGACATATACAAATTAAGCAATCTTCTTTATTCTTTTTTTTTTTTTTTTTATAGATCTTATTATAGTTTTTATTACATCTCATTTTTCTGTTCTCATCTTAATATAAATGTTTTTAATGTTGTTTGCATAAGTTTATATACTAGAATTTATCTTTTGAGTTATTTTATTTGTCCATTTTATTAGTTTACTTCAATTGTTTTTAATTATTTTACTCAAAGACTCCAGTCTTAAATCCACTTTTTCACTTTTTATTCCCGGTTATATTATTCTGAAGGGACTTGCCCCAGAATAAATAAAGAGTTTTTATTATATATATATATATATATATATATATATATATATATATATATATATATATATATATATATATATATATATTTATTTATTTATATGGGTACTGAACTTACTAGCACCCCCTAACAAGAATCTTGCGTACGCCCTTGCACGCACAAACACAAATACAGATACACTTAGATAATATTTGTGTGCATTGTGACAAAAATAAAGAAGATATGATTGACGAACTAACAGAACAAACACATGGTATTTCATATTCAAATGTACACTATTGGAAAAGGCAAACGAAAACTAACGCAAACAAAGCAGTTATCACATAATCTCGCATTTCACTAACGAAAATCTACTGTTTGTTGTAAAAAAAATTAAACAAATAAAAAAAAATTCGTCAACTCTATACAATTTATAGAATTACAGAGAGCGACGAAGAGGGAATATTTTTTCAAAACTCAATTAAGATCCAATCATTCATCCAATCTTTTTAATTTCAATTTATTTATTTTTTTGAATTGGTGGTATTTATAAATAATGTAGCTATTACGTTTTATCTTAGTTTAATTAAATCGGTTTTTGAATGTTTTATTGGCCTTTTTTTAAAGGTAGGATAAAATGGTCCGGATGACGGTTGAATTGGCAACACAAATAGTGAAAAACTATTTATTGTGGAATCAACGTTTCGATCTACATTGCAAGTCTTCTTCAGGGCTTACAGACTGAAGTTAAGTGACCTTGATCAGTCTTTAAGATAAGATAGGCCTTTTTTTACACATATTTACAGTTTGGTTGATCCATAAAGTTTATATAAGTTTATTTTTATTTTTAAACTCTTTAATAGTTGATATAATTAAAAAAGAAACAATGTTTGACCAAATATTGTATAAAACGTTTTAAATAAAATTACTAAGAACTTTTTAAATAATATTGCAAAAAAAAAAAACTTGCTTTAATGATCAGTCTGTAAGCCCTGATGAACACCTGCAATGGGTCGAAACGTTAGTTAGACAACAAATAGTTTTTCAATATTTTTATAATAATTATACCCACCACCCGATACATCTCATCGATCCATTTCAACAATCTAACTGTCTAAGTTTTGACATTATTAAGATCTCTCATATTTGACTGAAGAATTCGGAACTTTATTTCTACATAATATTTAAAGTTGATATTAAATTAGTATCTGGTAGTACATTAGCTCGCGGCTCCAGTCTAAAAACCTAAAGGTTAGAATTTATAAAACTATTATTCTTCCGACGGTCCTTTACGGATGTGAAACGTGGCCGCTAACTTTGATGGATGAACAACGGCTTAAGGTTTTCGAAAATAAGGTTCTGCGTAAAATATTTGGTCCGAAGAGAGATGAGACCAGTGGGGAGTTTAGAAGGTTGCACAACGCGGAATTGCGGAGCTTGTACCTTGTGAATATAATTGAGTTCATAACATCGCGGAGACTCAAATGGGCGCGTAAAGTTGTTGGGCTCGGTGAGGAACGACTTCCGAGAAAGTTGGTACTCGCTGAACCGACTGGTAGGCGTCCGAAAGGTAGGCCGAAGCGTCGATGGGAGGATTGCGTTAAGGCTGATCTCGGGAGCTTGGGCTTGAACGGTGATCATTGGACGAGTCTGTGTAGACGGTATTTGATGGTATCGGCATCGAACCTTCGGGTTCGTTAGGCCTGTTATTATTATTATTATTGTTACATTAGTATCATTTATAATCATAGAATTTAGAATCTTATATCAAATGCTAACTTTTTAAACTCTAAAGGTCATTTGACTAAACTTTTTAAATGTATATAGTGGACTGGGTATGGAGACCCCCCTAGGGCATACCCAGTATTTATAAGTAGGTACTCGAAAAATTAAGGGAAAAGTTGAGCGGCTGATCAAAGCCTAATCATCTCATCGCACGGTTGTTGGGTCTAGAAACAGAACGAACCTCTGTATTAACTGAGCACCCTACATGGGTTGTAGTGGTACAGGTATTTTTTTTTTTTTTTAGTTTTTATTGTAATATGACTATTTCTTTTGTAATTAAAAATATTAATAATCTAAATAAAAATAATCAATAACTATAAAGGCTGAAGAGTGGGGCATAAAATCCTCGAAACGGCCAAAAGATAAAATAGTAAATTAAAATGAACTACAGACATATAAAATGAATGATCGATAAAGTTTATGTTATTTTTATATTTTATCCTAAAATCATTTAATTATAATTAAACTTTAACTACGTAAATCAACTGAGGGTCATCTGGGTGTAGTGGCTAGCTTAACAGCTTTTTATCTCTAGGGTTGCGGATTTGAAAATGGTTGATTGCCAAGAATTTTTTAAAGGGATTAAAAAATCCTTGGTTATGTCGTGCTCCGGGGAGGGGGGGGGGAGGAGTAAAATGGTGGTCCGAGCCTGTACGATGTTTAGTAATCGTTACATTTAGGACTCCCACTGCAGACTGATTTGTCACAGTAGCATAAATAAATTATTTTTTATTTTTTTATAAAGAGATATTACAATCTGCCACCTTCTGGGGCAATGAGTATTACAGATAGAAGAAATTATTCATCCCATATGTACATTGTAAATAAAATAAATAATTAAAAAAGATTAAACAATGAAGAAAGAAGAACAATATATATAAACATCATTAAATGAATAATTGCATTGAATAAAGAAAATAATAATAACAATCTTGACCACATTCATACCTAAATAAGTTTTAAGTTAATAAACAAACAAACATTAATTATAAAAACAATTGTATTTTTGGCTAATAATATGTAATAATAATTCCATTAGATAATGTATACTGTGGTTAGAACTAGAAAAAAACAAAAAACCTAATTTTTCAATTGAACGAAAAAAAAAAAACGATTATTGGACTCTAAAATGTGATCAAAGCAAAAGTATGATTTCTTAGGTTTTGCCTTCTTTAGAGAGGATGGTCCCGAGCCTATGCAATGTCAGATTCCTATCATAATTAAACTTAGATAGGGAAAATTTAGGACTCCCACCGTAGCATCGTCTGATATGTCACAGTAGCATAAAGAAGAGTTAAATGAATAAAAAAACAAATTATTTTTTTGGCCAATAATGTCTATTTATTTTTTCTTTAATATATTTATTAATTTATTCGGATATATTATGATTTTATTATAAGATAACAATGTGTAATAATGGTTCCATTAGATAATTTCTAATGTGGTTTAGAACTAAGACAAACAAAAAAAAATTAAACTTCAATTAGAATGCGAAAAATGATTATTAGACTCAGAAATGTAATCACAGGAAAAATATGATATCTTTATTTTCGAGTCTGTGCAATGCCAAGTACTCGTTAAAGATCCCTATCTTAATTAAACCTGATTAGGCAAAATTTATGACTCCCACTGTAGCATCGTCCGATAAACCACAGTAGCTAATGAATACATAACCACAAACATAAATCAATAATTTGTATCTCAGTTTTGAAATAATATTTTCCCATAACAATGCACATAAATTTATTAAGATGATTAAAAATATGTTACTACTGAATCACAATATATAACAGAAGGGTTAACGATTTTTTCGGGCTGGGGGAATCATTTTCGAAAATCCAGCAACCAGCTTAACTTAGTACCTATAACGCAATAATGCTACCTAGTGGTATAGCTTTGCCTGTTCAGCCTTTACCTAACACAGGAGGAGTATTGTAAATAAACCCAAATTGATTTATCAACTTTCCCATCTCGTAATCATTATCTGTTTTGCAGATTCTATTAGCTATACTCAATTCTACTGGGTTGACCGGAATGTTCGTAGAGAAATTTGGATAAAAATTAAATATTAAGAACAGCTTGAAATTTCTATATTTAATCTACCAAATAGTTACTACTGTCAGCGATTACCCTTGGGAGTCCATTATCCCTTTTTTTTTTTTTTTCCAAAATCACTGTCCTAACTACAAAAGAACAATAAAAGGTCCATTTTGACGTCATCTTCTGAAGAGTAGAATTTCCCTTGTAGAAAATTTTCGAGGGAACGGAAAAGATGGAAATCCGAAGGAGCAAAGTCAAGAGAGTACGGCGGGTAAGGTAAAACCTCCTATCTGAAGCTTAATAACTTTTGCCGAGTCCTTGAAGACACATGGGGCCTAGCGTTGTCTTGGTGGAATAGCACTCCTTTCCGATTTGCCAACTCTAACCGTTTCTCTTCAATTGCTGCCTTCAATCGATCTAACTGGGCGCAGTAAAAGTCCGTATTTATAGTTTGGTTATGTGGAAGGAGCACAAAATGTATGTTCCTCTTCCAATCCTACCAAATACTGAGCACCACCTTTCTTGGATGCAAGCCGACCTTAGTGTTGCGAGCGGCGTCGTTCCAGGCAACCCCAAGATTTTTTCGGCTGATGTTGATATAGAGAATCCATTTTTCGTCACCAGTAACAACTCATATAAAAATGGATCCTCCTCATTTTTTTCAGCAGAAAATCACAACATGAAATCCTTCCAATGAGGTTCCTTTCACTGAGCTCATGGGAAACCCAAACGTCGTAACGACAGACGTACCCGGCCTTCTTTAGTTGATCAAAAACGGTCGATTTGCAGGCTCTTTACTCCTTAGCTATCTCACGGACAGTAATTCATGGATTGTTTGCGATGACCGTCATAATATCCTCGATGTCTAGAGTTGAACTCCGGCCAGCCCGGGGTTGGTCTTCCAAATTGAAATCTCCTGATCTAAACCGCGAAAAACACTTCTGAACCGTACTATCAGCAATTTAATCGCTGTTATACACGGCACGAATCCTTCTTGCAGTTAAGCCTGCGTTTTCCCTTTTTAAAAAAAGAACAGCATAATATGCCGAAAATGAACTGAATCGTCACTCATGTTGGTTTGCAATAAACTTCACTACTGAGCCTTAATAAAGACGAATTCAGTGTATAAACATAGTTAATACCATGAGGGTTAAATATATAAAAATTAGCTTCATAATTCAATTTTAATAGAAAAAAATAAAGGTAAATTTTATTTTTAAAATCTCTACGAACTTTTCGGACAACTCAATAACTTGAGAGTAATAATTTTAGAGATGATATTTATCAACACTAGTAAATGTTTTTTTTTAAAACGTGGTTAAAATGATTAAAGAGACAAAGAGAAGAGGGTTTTATCAAAGGGGAGGTATCCACTTTTACGCCAATATCAACAATTTGATCGATGAAGATTTATTATTGATCATTATGAAAAATAAGATGAATTGTTTAACGATACTAAATACATCAAAAGTTACACCACTGTCCGATGAAAAAAAAATCTCAAGTGTTCGAGTTGAGTAAAATATTATTAGGTAATATCAAGGTGAAAACGATCCTCTAGGACAGCACTCTTAACTGATGTTCAACTTGATGATACAGCAATTAAGTAAAAATTATCACAAATCTTTTTTTTATGAAAGGTGACCGATAATTTTTTTTTTTTTTTAAGAAGGATAATTATGAAATATATTTTATGCGGCAAATAAAAAAATGAATATCACAAACATATAATTTCCTATAAATTTCTTTACTACTTGTAAGATTATAGGTTTTAAATTTTAGTAGTTCTATAAGGAAAATGTTTTATCATAATTTTCGCAGTTCAAGAAGCTTTTCGATTCGGGATTCCCCAACTTTATAAATTATAAACATAACCATATTTCTAAATAAACATGGATCTGTTGAGCCGGTTTTTCAAAGTAATAATTATGATTTTGGGGTTTACCTGTGGTGTGGCTAGTCTAAAGACTCAAAGTTCGAACCCGCCAAATGGATTTAGTATTTTTAAGAGCGAGTAAAAAATATTTGGTTATGCTGGACGTAAAATGGTGGTCCGGAGCCTGTGCGATTTAAAAAAAAAAATTATTACTCCCAATACAGTAACGTCTGATTAGCCACAGCACAATAAAGTGACGTTAAATGGATAAACAAACAAAAAATAATTAATAGGATAATTGTATTCTTTGCTGATAATATTTCATGATAGTTCTATTAGATAATTTATGCTGTTGTTTATAACTTAAAAAAATATTATATTTTATTTTGTAATCAAAGAGAGAAAAACGATTATCAGACTCTGAAATGTAATCATAGCAAAAGTATTATTTATTCCAATTAGTGTAATAGGTCAGTGATCAGGCACTGTTAACTAACAACTGTAAAGGTCATTTATAAGTTTCAAAATTTACATTTCGAACAATTTATCTGAGCACAATATATTGTAATTAAAATTTTAATAATTAAATACCTTTATACTAATACTTTTAACAAAAAAAAAAAAAAAAAAAAAACACATATAAAATTGATGAAACACGTATGTTTTAACGGTTTTTTGTTTTGTTTTTATAAATGGAATAAATATGAGAATATAATATTTTATAAAAGAAATATATATTTGTTTATAATATTTTTAAATATTACGCATGTGTTTTACACTACGTACTAATATCAAATGTATACTACACTGATTGTTTATTTGAAAACTTGAAACCCAGTTGATTTATTATGAGTGGGTATTAATTCACGATTGATTATTGAAAAAAAAATGTAGTTTTTAATTTTTTTATATTTAACCGATAATTAAATAAATGTTTTTCAACAATTGTAAAACATTAAATGTTTGAACTCGACACAGGTTTATGTTTACGGTAGGGCACGGATAAAAAAAAAATAGACATATCATGTATTAATACTGAGCGTTCCTGATGAATGAGTACTTACGCTCAACTATGTGTACACATAAATACCAACGTAAGTGGGCTATGAAAACATTTATCAAAATCGATTTAAAATTTACTATTTTTTATTCTTTAACTTGTTATATATATTTAAATACAGTTGTAAAAATTAATAAAAATATATTGAAAAAAAAATAGTATAGAAATTAAGACCATGAAAGTAATACGCACTGTCGATTAAAAAATATATATAAAGTCATTCTAAATTTATAGAAATAATAACTTTGAATTCATTTAACGCACCACAATCATTGAAAATGCCTTTCAAAACAAAGGAACAATTAAAAAATTAAATAAATGAGGATGCATACCATTTTTTTCGGGTAGTTTCTTAATATCCATTTTGGTGAAGCGATAGGAGTAACTGAGTGAAGGAAGGTATCCCTGAGTCCAAACGGCGGTTCGCTTGATCGATCTCTCCAAGATTAACAAGACAATCACTTGGAATTGCTTTATAAACCTTCTTATCTCAATCATCTACTCACAATAATTGATAATAATAGTTGTCGAGTAGGGCGCGAATGTTATCAAAACATTCAAATACGGTAAATTACATAAAAAGAAATCAATCAGAGGATGAGTTGTGAACCTGAAGCACATCCTTACTATTTCCAATACCCAAGGCCCTGGGGTTTTTTTGTAATTGTTTCGCGAAACTTCAATCTCAGTCTAATTCTCTACTTTCTATCCTCGTATCCTCTTCGTTTCCTCATTATCCTCTGAGGCGTCTGAAAGGGATGAGGCCCCCGAGATTTCCTCATTTAGTGCTGACAAAGGGTAGTTTTTGCACAAGTGTATCATGCCATTATTTAATCTTTTCCTCAAATTTATTTGATGTATTCGACAATACAGATTTAAATAAATATAATTTAAAAACAAAACAAAGTAATGTCCGTTACCAGACTAGTTGAGCATTTTTTCACTTGAGCGGTTATAGCTTCTCAAAGATAAGTCTTAATGGCTTATTATGCATACTTTACTAATTCTAATTTACCCCTTTATAAAAGTGTTCATAGTAAATTATTTCTAACGAATTTAAGAGCTACAGCTGTTTAAATGCAGAAAGTCTAGCATGCTAAACGGACCTTCATAAATAGGGTAAGATGAGCAAGCGTATGGTGCAAATTGAGCAAAGAAAAGGTCTATCCAAACCATGACCTAATGTTAACTAGGCATTAAATAAAATTTATTTTTGACAGTCAACTTTTTAGTTTTAGTGGCAAAACTAAAAGTAATTTTCTTTGAATAATTAAGTAAAAAAAAATCAATCTATCTTAAGCTTAACTTCAGGATTAGATTAAATCTTTCTGTTCAAAATTAGACTTGAATATTTAATAATAATAATAATAAAATTCTTTATTTACTCTGGGACAAGTCCCTTCAGAATAATATAACAGGAAATAAAAAGTGGACTAAAGACTAGAGTCGTAGAGTAAAATAATCGAAATAATAGAATTACTAATAACATGAATAAATAAAATAACTTAATAGCTTAATTCTAATCATAATATACAAACAGGAAAAATAAATGTATGAATAAACGAGAACAAAAAAAAAAAAAAATAAAATAAAAAAAAAAAAAAAAAAAAAAAAAATATATATATATATATATATATATATATATATATATATATATACAGTTTAAAAAGAAAAAAGGAAATTACTATTCTTCTGAATGTTTGTAAAATAATATATATAATTTAATCTGACGTCAAGATAAATCATTCAAATAATATTTGCTCTTGAATGTACCAAAGAAAATGAAAATTGAATAAATGAATAAACGTATATGTCTGCTTTATCAGATGATTTGCCCTGAAATCATCTACTTGGGATTATTTGATGAAATGGTTGAATAGATGGTATTTAAATGCAGAGAGAGTATGGGAGTCCCGGATGTTAGAAGGAATGGAGTTCCATAGGGATGCGGATCGGATTAAGAATGATCTATCTAAGGCGGGTTTACGGAACGAACGGAGGATTTGAATTTAAGGAGATCTGTGATGTAAAACGGACATCGGGATTGTATAACTTGGTAGAGGAAGGATCCTATGAAGTACTTACAGTATAGTAAGGGTAAAGCCAATTCAATTCTTGTAAAATCGGGTTACAGAGGAGTCTCTGGTTATCCCAAAGATGAAACGTATAAAAAAGTTGCAAAATCATTTTACTTATGCCTCGAGATCCAAGAGACTCCCCCATACACCGTACAGCAGTAGTCAAATTGGGGAAAAAAAGGAGCTAACCAAGATAATACGGGTTTCAAATGGAAGAAGAGGACGTAGGCAATTCAGAAGTTTTAAGGTAGAGAAAGTACGACGGGATATTTCGAAAACATGATTTTTCCAGAAAGGTTTGATCAAGGGTGACCCCAAGGTTTTCAACGGATTAGTGGAATTGTATCAGGTGTTTATTCAGGAACAGAGAAGGAATCGATGGAAAGCCTTAAGGAGGGGATTGGAACCTATTACAATTGCCTTGGTTTTCTCATCGTTCAAATTGGGCTAGTTGTCAGCTGCCCAAATCCTGACTCGATTCAAATCCTCCTGAACCATTTCCGTGGCTAGTAATAGGTCTTGAGGAGGAAATGAAATGAAAAGAAATTTTATTCTGGGACAGCTAGTCCCCTAAGAATAATATAAATGAACAATAAAAGATTTAACTTTGGCTGATATAAACCTTATCATATGATATACAATATTTTATGGTTAAAAAACTATATTACATTTGGATTCATACATACATCACCTCATATACATATCATACTTTACAAAACAATAAAATTCCATTATCCTTCCTATATCCACAGTCTTCTTCAATTTAAATACTCAATTCACTTAAAACAATATAAAACAAACGCGCCATTCCGATCTTTATATTCCATCCCACAGAAATAAAGCCTTCGAACGATCCTTTCTTGCCTCTCGATTTTTATTATTTTATTCAAACCGAAAAAAGGTTGAATTTGAAATGGAGAAAGGTTTGATTTTTTTTGAAATGCTATAAATAGATTTTGTAAATTTACATTAAGTTTCCATGAAAACATTCATTTCAAAAGAAAAGATAATAGATACAAACTTAACCATTATATAAAAGAATCACTTGAGTTTATCAATTTTTCGCCACTCTCTTACTTTTACGATTATAGACGTTAATGAATATTTTTTTTAGAACGATATAACGTTCGTATTACTCCTATTTATAAAAATATGCTATTAGTACTAGGAAATAATTTTCTCTCCCTTTTATTTCTTCATTAGTTGAATATCGCATTGTTTTATGTTTATATAATAGCCTTTGACCGACTATGGCACCCGGGATCGCTTTACAAACTCCGAAAATTACTTTCCCCCTACATACTTCCTTCCCATCATCCAGTCCTACCTCACTGATACATCCTTGAAAGTAAATAACAATAATTCCTGTTCCTCCATTCTTACTCAGCATGCTGGTGTTTCTCAGGGCAGTATTCTTAGACCCATTCTTTAAATAGTCTGTACAGCTGATATCCCAACTCATCCTTCCACCTTCCTTTCTACTTATGATGATGACACCTGTGTATTGTCAGTCAATAATAATCCCACAATTGCTTTTTTAACCCTTTAATCCCACATCAGAGAACTTGAAGTATGGTGTAAGAATTGGAGGATAAAGATAAATTCCAATAAATCCCACCAAATAACCTTCACCCTGCGTCGTAAACCGCTGACATCCTGCCCTACTGTTCCGATATCTAGGACTCCATCTGGACAAACTTTCTTACTTGGAATCCTCACACAAGACTGAAACGACAAGAAACTGCCCGACGTTTTAGAGTACTGCAATACTAACTGGACAAACGCTCAATACATTCCGCTTAACTACAAAAGACTCATCTAATTACTATCATAAGACCGATATGACTTACGCTATACCAAACCACCAAATTCTTCCCGTCTCCAATCCTTACAATCAAAAATTTCCTCCAATGCATCTTATTTTGTAACGAATCAACTTATCCATAAAGACCTAAATGTTCCTATGTTGCTGACTTGGCCCGAACCAGGTACCACTCCTTTTATCACAAACTCCATTCTCACTCTAATCCAATAGTTTTAAACCTTGCCACCTCAACAATCCCTGGTAATCCTCCGAGGCGTATGAAAAGAAGATGGCCCCGAGACCTTCTGGTTTAGCATAGCCAATGGGCAGTATCTCTACATGTGAATCATTACAGTATAAGCTTGTATCACATTACTGAATGTACATTTAATTACAGTTGTAAATAACTATAATATAAATAATATTTATAATATATATATATATATATATATATATATATAAATAAATTATATAATACATTTCTCACTACACATAACAACATGAGATAGTCAATAATTTCAAATAAACAAAATCAATGATACTTCAGAGCATAAAATTTTGAAAATTCCGCATTCGATACCTTTCAATATTAAAAAGCATTTAATTATAGTTGACATAACGAGTTTAATCCAAATCGTTTCAAGAGAGTTGTAAATATGTGTAAAGACAATTATATAAAGCGCCGTTTCCGGTATGGCGATTTTGGTGAAAAATTTGCGGTAAGGCATATACATATATCAAATACGTAATATTTTAAGTAATTAATTACAAGTAATGTAATTAGGTATGGTTAATTCATAAATTCATTCGGAATCACCAACACCATATTGCTTGATAATTATAATGTTCTAATTTTTTTTAATGCTATGGATCTGCGTAGAGTTCGTGATGGTGTTTAAAGTTATGTTGAAAGTCAGTTACTAAAGTTAGCAGCTAATTTACTTGGTGTATTAACTAATACAATTGTAAATCTCAATAAACAGTAATAAAAAAAAATCTGGTGCGGGCAACACACGACTTTCACTTACCTCCATTTTTAAAATCAATGAAAGAATTTTCAAATACAGTTAGAGATAAAAATACGTGAAATTATTAAGGAATTAATCAAATTGAATTTATATAGAAACATGTGTTTTATTAAAAAATCTATTATATTATTATCTTAAATAATCAGTAAGTTTTATCTTCTTTACATCACTCTCTATTAAATTTTAAAAGCTTGTATATAAGATGATATTTTTTCTAAAATCTTTAGCTTTCCAACGGTATATCATACATGTATATTACTGCTCTTATGTTCAAAACCGAAAAATTGCATTAAAAAAATATTTTTTCTGTTTTCTCCTTTAGTTGGGTATCGAATTTATTAAATTAATATATTTAACTGTTTTTCATCAGCGTTAACAAGATAATCTAGTTATTATTATTGAATCTACAAAATTAAAGGTACTTTAGGGGAAGAAAATTTAAAATATCGGCATTTAAGCCCTGTCAGACCATTTTTATCCAAATAAAACCAACATGATATTAAAGCCCATTAAATTTTACATCGATATAGCGAGTTTAATCAAAATCGTCGGAACCGTTTTCGAGAAAATCGAAAAAAGGTGCAAAATGCATGGTATAAAGTGCCTCCTCTGGTAAGCTCATTTTGATGAAAAAAGTTTTGTCACGTCTCGGGCGTATAGTTGTCTTAAATATGAAATTTCAGTTTCATAGGACTTACCGTTTCCGCCCGGGAGTTACCACACGCACACACACAGACCTTTTTGCGGGACTTGGTTATTTGGACTCAGGGGACCCTAAAACGTGTATTTACGCTGAAAACTGGAATTCGAAAATTTTCACGATCGCAATACTTCCCCTTACTATATATAGTAAGTGAAAGTAAAAACTTGTATGCCTTGCTTGTGGATCATTAACTTTTATAAAATCTTAAGCTTTCCAGCAGTATATAATATTATAACACAAAATTTAAACATTTAATTGTATTATAATATAAACCTTCAGGAAAGAATGCACTAAATGATATAGAAAATTATATTAAAATACGTATTGTGGTTTGGATGGTGTTCAGGGAAACCAAGAATTCCGACATCATTTTATATATATAGAGAGATATTTTTGCGGTATATCATTAAATGTATTTTATATGGGTTTCAAAGGAATATTATAACCTTTAATATGGACGTTTCTCGGAATCCTTATCGTTAGAGTTTAATGATAAATGTATTCTTCCATCCCCAACAACGAAAGTGGACGCCACGTGGAGTATTTCAATGACAATAAGCAAAGTTAACTTATTTCCAGGAGGTATATAAATATATATTCCAGAAATTAATTAGCTCGCAAAAGTAGAGTTATCCGCAACAAGTGATAAGAGAAGGAATTGTAATTCCTTAAAATAAATGTTTTAAATAGCTATATTAATTATCTCTTGGCATCCCGAAATAAAGTCTCCACTTAGAGTTAATTAATTCAGAGAAATCATAAAATACTTCGGAGATAGGAAACACAATCACCTCTCAGGAGCTAATAATGGTTATAGAAGATAATATTACTTTAAAAATTGGAGCTCTTTATATATATATATATATATATATATATATATATATATATATATATATATATATATATATATATATATTATTTGATTACTAAACAGCAAAGTAGAATAAAAGTATGGGATGTAAGGGTTTATCGAGGTGCTGAGATTGGATCGGACCATCACATGCTGAAATCAGAATGCTTCTTTCCGTGGATTAATGTAACTAAATCATATAAGCTACAAGGGAAAGATGGGAAAACGAAAGAGGAAATGTCTTTAAGTTGGAGCTACTACAGGATGAAGGGATCAGAACTCGATTTCAACAAAGAATAGAGGAATTACTAAACAAATTCGATGGAGACAGCACCCAAGAAATCTACGACTTTTTGAAAAGGTCATTAAAGAGAATCGCCTTTGAAGCTTCTTGGAACAAAAGAAGTGCCAGATGAAAATAGTCCCGTTATTGTCCGGGGAATTTCAAAACGGAAAAGAAGTTACTGCAAGGATGCTGCATGTCTCCCACCCTATTCAAAATATACCTTGACGAATGCCTAAAAGGATGGATGCAGAAATGTGGGAAAATAGGCGTCGAGTTAGCAGAAAAAAACCTATGCCATTTATTATTTGCTGATGACCAGGTACTGAGTGCTCAAGATGCAGAGGACATAAGTTACCTATTCAGAAAAATAATAGATCATTATGAACAAGGAGGACTCAAAATAAACTATGAAAAAACCAAGTATATGTGCACGGAGCAGGAGGAAAGTACCGACCCAACATTGTGCAATCTATGTAAAGTGGAACAGTTCTGTTATTTGGGCTCCATAATAGAATGTAATGGCCGAGCAGAGGCAGAAATCCAAAGAAGGATCACATGCGGAAAAAAAGCAGTAGGAATACTTACTCATTACTCTGGAGCAGCAATATAATGATAAAAACGAAGAAGCTCATATACAAAGCTTTGGTAGAGAGCATAATGTTGTATGGTTCGGAAACATAGCCCCTCAGCATAGCCCAGGGTAAAAAATTTCTTTCTGTTGAAATGGATTTTTGGAGGAGAGCAGCAAGGATATTGAGAATCGAAAGGGTGAAAAATGTCACTATAAGAGAAGCACTTGAAATAAAGCACAACATTCTTGAGGTGATGGAAGAAAGGAGGCTTAGGTGGTACGGCCATGTGAAACTAATGGAAGACAATCGCTTACCTAAAATAATTATGGATTGGGAGGCAGATGGTAGGAAGGAGAGGAAGACCCCTAGTTAGATGGAAGGATAGAGTGGTGAAGAGTATGGCTGGTAGGGGGCTGTCGGAGGAGGACGCGATGGACCGGCAGACATGAAAAGACCTGCTGGAGCAGGAGTTTGGTTGAGGAAACCTTCAAATTGAAGAAATTCCTGACGAAAAAAAAAAAATAATAATAAAAAAAAAAAATATATATATATATATATTTCAATTATTTTTAAAATATTTTTAAGAAATATATATTTAATTATATTTTTATAATATATATTAATATATATATATATATATATATTTCTCTCCAGGGTAGGATTAATTTAACTGTGAACTTATTTTCTGAAATAAAAAAAAAAAATATCTGCGGCGGGCTAACACATCTTTTATTTAGATTGGTTGATAAAATCAATTTAAAAGCTAAAAATAAAGTTTTAAAAATTGTTTCCAGTTTCATTGGAAACGTTTGTTTCAGATTAAATAATATAACAATATAAAACTGTTATGTGCTATAATCACTTGAGTTAATGCCCTATTCGTCACTATGCATTACCTTCTACTACTTCGTATATAAGCTAACATTTTAGTTTTCCAATGGTATATTATACATCTATATTGTGACATGGTTTCGTGTTTTAGGGTCCAGGTCCTTCACTATAAATAAAATTATTAAAGTACTATACTTTATTTTCTTTAGTAAGCGGCATACAAAAGATACGTAATACGGTAGAAAATTCTATCATAACACCAACGCTGTCTCCGAATGGGTATAAAATAATATAACGAAACAAAAATTAAATAAAGAATAGCTTTAAACTGCTCCTGGTTATTTAGGTACTGTTCTTCCATCCATGTATTCGAGAAGAGGCTTCCTACGGGAATGGCTTAAAGTTGGAGGGTCCCTCTATCTCATCGGTACTCATCATAGGCAGCGACACTGTACGTTCACTTATATAGGATTAAGTTCAAACTTCAGACTTAAACAGAGCGGGAAAATTTAAAACTTTTCACAATATTACTATTCTCATGTTCGAAAAAAAAAAAAAATTACCTAAAAAGTATTTTGGTGAAGTGAGAATGGTTGACTCTGTGAGTAAGTGGGAAACGTTAGTTCAGGGTGCGGTCAAAAGAACACACAATCAACATATAAACTTAATTGTGTGTTCTTTTGACTGCACCCTGAACTAACTTCTCCCACAAAAAATATTTTGGCTCTGTTCTCCTTTAGCTGGTCATCAAATTTGTTCAGCTTTTATATTTAGCCGTTCCTTATCAATGGTAATTAGATGATATGGTTGTTTTTTATTTATTTATTTTTTAATCAACAAAGTTAAAGATACTTTTTATTTATTTATTTTATTTATTTAACGTCACTTTATGCTACTATGGCTAATCGGACGATGCTACAGTGGGAGTCCTAAATTTTGCCTATCCAGGTTTTATTAGGATAGGGATCTTTAACGAGTACCTGACATCGCACAGGCTCGGGACCACCTTTTAACGTCCCCTCCGAAGGACGGCGTAACTAAGGATTTTTTACTCCCATTAAAAAATCCTAGGACCACCTGCGAACCCGTGACCTTTAGCATGGGAGGCTGTTACGCTCGTTAAAGATACTTTACATGAAGAAATAAACCAAATCAGCATTTAAGTCCTTTTAGACTATTTCAATCAAAAAGAAAAATACATGATGTTATAGCCCTATCAATTTTACATATATATAGAGAGTGTAATCAAAACCGTTAGAGCCGTTTTTAAGAAAATCTTAAAAATGTGCAAAATGCATAGTATAAAGTATCTCTTCTGGTTAATTTTAATCAAATAGTTGCTCAGAAAGATCTCAGGCATATTTGTTTCTGAAATATGAAATTTCAGTTTTGTACGACTTTTAGTTTTCGGGCTAGACTTACCACCTTCGCAGGACTTGGTTATTTCGACCCTAAAACGTGTTTTTTTCCGTTTGAAATCGTTTTTTTTTAGAAAATCTTAAAAAGGTACAAAGTGCATATTATAAAGTAGCTCTTCTGGTTCCTCGATTTTCTAAAAAAATCTGCTGTAACATATCAGGCATAAAGACCTTTTCGCGCGACTAGATTATTTGGACTCAGAGGACCAGAAAACGTGTATTTCCGTTAAAGAAAGGAATTCGAAAATTTTTGAAACTTTCCCTTATCATATATATCAAATATAAGTAAGTGAAAGAAAAAAAAATCGTTAATAATCGGAACGTATGCCTATAACCTGTACCTATACAACCCATGAAAGGTGATGGGTCCTGTACATGAAGAGATTTCTACTCTAATCCAATAGCTGTGCAAGGAAGTCGAAATGGCAAAAACGCTAAGTAATTATTTTGCCATAAGCGGGGCTCTGGGGGCCGAAACACCAGACCAAGCTCATCTTATATACAGAGTGTATCAGTCCTATTGTGGGATCGGATACAAGACCGCAAGATCAACAAAAATGTTCATACGACGCACAGTCCGATTCTCAGCGGTTAGAAAGGATAATCAAATCAAGAGATTTTTATTATTATATGCTGTTTCCATCATAGATAAGATCCATCCCGATAGCTGAGCTCCTATATCAAATAAACAATACTTAGAAATCTGAGGTTTCTGATTTCCACATCCTATTTGCATGGAATGAATGATAAAATCAACAAAACTATTTGCCGAACATTCTTAGAAATATTAAAATTTGCATGATGTTGTGCGACACATACTTTCTTATTTTAAGGGTTGGACTTTTTAATCTTGTGCGAAATATTCCATTCTATCATTTAATACAACTTATTTTCCTGTGCGTGCACATCGAATAAATATATTTGAGTTTTTCTGATAAAACAATTTTGTTATGTATCGAGAATACTGGGAGGAATAGAAATAATTTAGAATCATTTCAAATAGAACAGTTTCCGGGCTACAAGCAAAAACGTTTCTTATAAGGGCTATAAAAAAACAAAAAAAAAAAAACACACCCCTCCACTCCTACAGAAGGGATAGCCCTCTACGAGGAGTCTTAGCCCGGACAAGAGAGGAAGCGGAAGTCCAGCCACGGACGGAGGAGGTCGGGGGGTCAAGCCAGGGAACAATTATTCAGTTATGTAGGTAACATTTTCATGTTATATTATGTGGTAAACCTGAACCTCAGTATTCTCGATAATAATAATGCCTCACTGTGTATTTTTATGTGTAATGATATGTGTTATTTTATAAATAAATGTTTATTATAAGTTACTTACTTTATTCCCCTTTATGCCACCTGATCCCAATAATGAATTGATAAACATGATACTTTTGGCAAATAAATCCAATAGTTTTACATAACAATAACCGAAAATGTATGTATACGCTGGGCTATCCGTGAAAGAACAGTACTTCCAAGTGACAACTCAAAATTGAGGGTGGTTCATTGAAATAAATTAGTGGACTGTATAGATTTAAAATAAATAAAAATAATGGAAGCAAACGACGAATCACAATAAAATTAATACAATGAAATACATATAAACAAGATAAGAAACAAATTAACCTAATAAATTTATATAAGAAAATAATTAACCTAATTATGATTAAACAGCTGTAAGAAAATGTAGGAAACAAAATAAACCTAATTAAAAGATTGTAGAAAATAGAAGAAACAAACTTAACTTAATTGATGCTTAAAGATGTAAAAAAAATAGTAATCAAAATTAAACAGGTTCTTGAATAAGAATTAAGAAATTAAATGTTCCATTAATAGATAAGCTATATTCACGTGAAAAAAGTCCAGTTGCGCATGGTAGAAAATCTTCGCAGGGCGGCTTGGACGAAGTTCTCAGGTATGTTGAATGACCGCAGGGCGGCTTTTCCAAGTTCCAAGGGGAACGATGAGAAAAACTTCGTTTGCAAATGTACTAAGTATGAGAGCAGACTCGGGTCTAAGGCTCATCTACCCTTTAGACCCAGCTTAAAACCCCCCGCCACTAGGCGGTAATAAAAACAATTGAAATACGATCGTCCTCTTTTTTCTTTCTCTTCTATTCAAAACTTTTAATTATATTTAAATAACTATTTTTAAAACAGATAAAAAATAAAGATTAATACAAAAATGATCTATTGATAAATATCCTAAAAATTATACAGTTTTCTTTTTTTTTTTTTCCATGAAACAGTCATGAAACCTCATCGGGCCATATCATATGGCGTGAACAATGTATAAATTAATTAATACAGTTTCGGAGTCACCGCTGCCTTAGAAAAGTAGCGGCCGAAACATAGTAATTAACAGCAGAAGAAAATGTGAGCAAAGCACGTTCATCTTTTAGTTTCCTTTATCTAGACAGGAAGTAAGTTCTTTAAAAAATGTTTTTCTCTTTTAACTAACAGATTTCTCTCATTTTACCTAGTTTTGATATGAAACCTTTCACCTTTTGTGAAACTTTACATAAAACTATAAATAAAAAAAAAAAATGATTGCATACAATTTTTTTAAAAATTATCTATATTTCTTTCCGAATTTCAAACTTGTCGTACCCCTCCAACCTAAAGATTGGTAGGACAAGTAAAAAAAAAAATATAAAAAGGGATAGTATGTAACTGCATTTACTTCCATGCACTTACTTAATGTTCGAATTAATACATATTAAGGCAATGTTTGGATATTTTAGAAAGTGTAAATATTTTTTACCAGCTTGCTTTCTCCCTTACGAAAATACTGCCAACACCCTTGGATATCCTTTGTTCTTATCAAGTACAATAAGGATCTCCGAATCGGAAAGATAGCCTTGGTGCGGATACTCAATAAAAACTTACAATGTAGGAACGAAAACATGACTATATTTTAGATACCATTACATATAGGCATAAAGGAAATTAGGAAATGGATAGAGCAGCGAGGGAAGCACCAATGTCAACATTGGAGGAAATCAATATCCATACCCCATCCGATCTAATAACCTGAATTTTCTGGCGAGAGCGATGTGGGAGGAAATTTGGGAAAGAGTCGAGGAGGATAACAAATTATTATGCATTAAGAAAGTAATTAAAGGTTGTCAAAACTCCATCCGAGGTTCGAGAAGAGAAAAGGTCATCATCACACGATTGAGGGCCAATCACGCCTCACACATGAATATCTAATAAAAAGGGAAGTCACTCCGAAATGCACTATCTGCGATATACTGTTCATTATTCACTGCCCCCAAAAGTGAAGATATAGAAAGAAGGTTCGACACGTTATTAGGAGAAGATGCCACAAAACTAAACTAAATAATTGCACCGGTAAAGAAAAACAGATTGTATTTCTAACTTTGAACATACTAAAACAAACGATCAAAACAGGACACTAATGACCTTAGCTGTTGAGTGTCGACAAACTTCATAGCCTAAAATAAACTACAACGATGGTAAAGCAATAAACAGTTTAAAAAATAAAATAAAATAATATATATATATATATATATATAATATATATATATATATATATATATATATATATATTGGGTTGTTTCACATGAATGGATACGACGCTCAATATGCTTAAATATATTTGTTATAAATTATTACATATAATCTTTCCTGATACTAGTCATGTTAAAATATCATTGCTATTATGCAGTTAGGAACTTGATTGTCATTGAAATGAGTACTTATAGTTTTTCAGGAGACGTGTAGTTTTTGAGTTATTCGAAAACCAATTTTGTTTTACGTTTTAGACAAATATTTTTATTAACCACTTAGAGGAGTAATTTTCCTAAACCCTGGCTTATTGCACATCTAGACAGTAAAGCGACGCTCCAGGAAAAATTTCAGCTTCACAACCATAGTCATTTTTGGGATACTGCGATGACCAGAAAATCGAGTGATATGGCACTTTCTTTTATAAATATATATAACAATATAAATTAGTGGTGTGCAATAATCATATAAATTTATGCCCCATTCACTTTCATCCAGTCACTTTACGTTACCTCCTACCACTTCGTATACGAGTGGTATAACACTTTTTTTTCTTTTTAATTTTTTAGCTTTCCAGCGGTGTATTATGCATTTAAATTACTATTCTTATATTAGAAAAAAAAATTACCTAAAAACATAGTTTAGCTCAACTCTCCTTTAGTTGGTCATCAAATTCGTTCAGCTGTATATTTAGCCGTTTTTTTTATCAATTCCAATATGATGTCAAACTTAACAGGACGAAAATTCCTGTAAATCCTGTCAGACCATTTTAATCAGAATGAAACCTACATGATATAAAGCGCATTAAATTTTAAATCGATATAGAGAGTTTAAATAACATTGTTAGAAACATGTTTGAGAAAATCATAAAAGGGTGCAAGAAAGCTACCGTAGGTTGCACGTTAACGATGTAAGTTCCGTTCTTATTCAAACAGTCTGACAGGGCTTAAATGCCGATAGTTTAAATTTACTTCTTCTAAAGTACCTTTTATTTGAAGATTCGAAAAAATTAAACAAATTATCTTGTCAGCACAGATAAAAAACGACTAAATATTTAGGTTGGATGAATTTGATAATCAACTGAAAGAGAAAATAGCAAAAGTATATTTTAATGTAATTTTTTTTTTTTTTTAATATAAGAACCTCGCCGCTTTAGGCTACTTCAACACTAACTAGACAAGCCTTCCACTGAACTACAAAAGGCTCATCTACATGACTATCATAAGACCAATCTGGATTTACGGAGTAGAGCTTTAGGGCTCTACTAAGCCATCAAATTCTTCCCGCATCCAATCCTTACAATCCAAAATCCTTCGTAAAATCCTCAACGCTCCTTACTTTGTCACGAATAAACTTATCCATAAAGCCGTTAATGTTCCCTATGTTACTGATTTGGCCCGGACCAGGTATCAATCCTTTCATGACAACTCCAATCTCACTCAAACCCATTAGTTTCAATCCTTTCTTCCTCTTCAATTCCGGATAATCCTCCGAGGCGCCTGAAAAGGAAATGGCCCCGGGACCTTCTAGTTTAGAATATTTTTAGAGTGCTACCACTGGGTAGTGTCTCTACATGTTTTTCATGACAGTTTTGTATATTACCATCACTAGACGTATTTTTATTTAATACAGTTGTAAATATCAATAAATAGGTTTAAAAAAAAAAAAAAATTATCTCTAACTGTATTTGAAAATTCTTAAATTTATTTTAACAACGTAGGTAAGTGAGAGTCGTGTGTTGCGCGCACCAAGTTTTTTTTTGTTAGTCGAATAACTGTAAAGAGCATTTGTCAACTAGTTATCTAGTTCTATTCTTCCATGCCACTTGGCTATTCAATGCAAGTTTTTTGCTGAAGCTTACGAATTCGCTGAGTCAGTGTCGAGGGAATCTTCATCTTAAGGGTGTGCTGTATAACTGTTAATCACTGTACTTCCTATTTGTGAGTTTTTGAATAGTGAAAAAAATCAGTTGTTTGTTTTTTTATTCAAGCGAAAGTTTTCCAAGTTAACCCTTTCAGAAATCGATGAAGGAAGAGGGAATTTAAGGACAGGATTTAAATGCATGAGGAATGGTAGACTCTGATCAAAACGGGAAACGAACCGATCCTAACCAGTTCATCAGCTACAAGATACCTCGCATTGTTTTATCAGGTTGAAGAAAGAAGAGCTTGAAGAGGAAATTGACCTCTTCAATAGAATTAAATGACTCACAAACAGATCATTTTACGAGACCTAATTATATAGATGGTGAGGTTATAAAAAGAAAAGGATGTTCATTTTAAGAAACATGAAACGCATTTTATCAAAATACGGCTAATCTAAAAGAAAACTATTACATAAAAGAAACGTATAGTCCAAGAGCTTGGGCCGAAAAAAATAAGAATATTTTCAATGTGATTTTCACATTTTAGCCAACTTGTACATTTTTTTGTCTTCCACCTCAAACTGGTCGGAATCAAAAATAGCGGCCATCCATAGCGGTCTAAATCCAGGAATTGACCTCACTTTAACAGTATAAAGGTGAATATTACAGAACTGTTAAACACTGTCCCTCTGTTTAAGACAGAAATTATTATGTGGACAAAGATACCTCGGTACCTATAAGACCTACATACGTCCATCAGGTCTTAAATTAAAGTTTGTTTCTTCTCTTATAGTGGCGCGACAGGCCGCGTAGGCCCTGGGCCTCGTGGTGTGTTATCCTGAGAGATTACACTCACGTTTATCGATGCATTTTATAGGGTCGGGTTATCACTCCCTACGCCTTATTTTGTAAGTGGCCACCATTTGGCTGACGTGTCTCACATACCCGGGGGAGAGGCTGTGAGTGAATCTCCATTTAATTACATCCTTATAAAAAGCCCCGTCGGGACTGGGATTCGAACTCATACCCTATCGCATGAGGGACTAGCGCGCTAGCCACTCAGCCACGGGCTCCCGTGTTTGTTTAATGTCCATTAATTTATATTATAATGAGTATTTTCGTATAATGCTTGGTTTCTCTAATATTTACCTTCATAACGTTAAAATTAGATCAATTTTCGTAGTTAGAACACAATGAAGATATCTCGATACCTATAAGACCTACAGACGTCTACCAGCTCTCGAATCGAATGCCCATTAATTTATTTGATAATGAGTATTTTTGCTTGGTTTCTGTGATATTTACCTTCATAATGTTAAAATGAGGTCAATTTCAATGAGTCAATTTGAAATAAAATAAGCCGTACCAGTTAATAGAAAGTTGTTAAAAGCAAAAAAAACTTATGACATATTTTATTTGTAATTTTGTGATGAGGGAGGTTATAGTGAATCAGTGTTGCCACCGCACAGTATCGTACAGGCTATATTCTTCTATACAGTACTCAAGATCAAAATATATATTTTGTACCAAATGGTATGTAAGTTGTTAAAAGAAATGGAAAATTGTTATAAATCCATAAACTAACATTGATAATAATTATTTACACTTTTAGATCATTTCCTGAAAATAGCTGTTACACTGTAAACTAAATTAAACTTTATAAAACAGTATAAAACGAACACTAATATGGTAATAAATAAAAAAAAAAAAAAAAAAAAATGAACTGTTTTGCACAACAAACAAAATGAGCCATTTTTAATTTGTTGACCAATATATTTTCCTAATTTCCGCCGATGATTAAATATAATTATGAATAGACGTGATATTATAAACTTGTTTTTCCTTAGAAAGTAGACTTTCCGTTACCATGAACTCATAATCCCAAAGTTATAAACTCTTAATTGGACAAACTGGTTTAATTCAAACTTGTTTAAACATAAATGAAACCCCATTTAAATTGCACACATGCGAAGCAATGGCGGATCGCTAGTGCATGTATACCTGCAAAGTTAATTGTTTTAACTTTCTCACAACACATATTGTCTAGCCGGTAAATTTTGAAACAATATAAATTATTAAAGTTACCTTAATTAGGTTTATACCATTTGTTTTAAAATTTATACACACATATATATATTTTAAAGTTATGTAAATTTGAAAATATCAATCGAAAAGAAAGAAATACACGTGGGTCAATCCATTTGAAATCGTCCAATTAACTTTGTCGCTCAAAATTTTTTATTTTAACGATATTTTAACTAGACATTTTCCATTTTTACTTTCACTTACTATATATAGTAAGGGGAAGTATTGCGATCGTGAAAATTTTCGAATTCCAGTTTTCAACGGAAATACACGTTTTAGGGTCCCCTGAGTCCTAATAACCAAGTCCCGCAAAAAGGTCTGTGTGTGTGTGGTAACTCCCGGGCGGAAACGGTAAGTCCTATGAAACTGAAATTTCTTATTTAAGACAGCTATACGCCCGAGACGTGACAAAACTTTTTTCATCAAAATGAGCTCACCAGAAGAGGCACTTCATACCATGCATTTTGCACCTTTTTTCGATTTTCTCGAAAACGGTTCCGACGATTTTGATTAAACTCGCTATATCGATGTAAAATTTAATGGGCTTTAATATCATGTTGGTTTTATTTGGATAAAAATGGTCTTACAGGGCTTAAATGCCGAAATATATAAATTGAATAAATTCGATACCCAACTAAAGGAGAAAACAGAAAAAATATTTTTTTAATGCAATTTTTCCTTTTTTGAACATAAGATCAGTAATAAACATGTATGATATACCGTTGGAAAGCTAAAGATTTTAGAAAAAATATCATCTCATATACAAGCTTCTAGAAGGTAATAGAGAGTGATGAGAAGAAGATAAAACTAACTGATTATTTTTGATAATAATATAATAGATTTCTTAATAAAACACATGTTTCTATAGAAATTCAATTTGATTAATTCCTTAATAGTTTCACGTATTTTTATCTCTAACTGTATTTGAAAATTCTTTCATTGATTTTAAAAATCGAGGTAAGTGAAAGTCGTGTGTTGCCCGCACCAGATTTTTTTCTTTAATTTGATATCTTGGATGAAAAAAATTCTTACACATACTTTTAGTTTGGAAGCCTGAAAACATGCGTTAGGGAAACCTCTCTAACTCTAGTAATTTCAAAGATATCAAATTAAAACTATAACTAACAGTATTTTTTCAGCCGCACAGTGGAAAATATGATCGATTTAAGTGCACGAAATTTTGAAACTTGTCCATATTTAACCTTTGGGGTCCCAGATTACAGGAAAAAATATGAAAAAAAAATTATAAAAACTAATTAATTTTTTGACACGACTAGCGAGCGCACAGTGGTCAAACATCAAATTTATTAGCTAAAATCTAAAACATTCCTAAATTTTACGTTTGAAGTCCCAGAATACGGGAAAAATAATACAAAAAATCGAATTATGGCTCGGAGTTGCTGAAACCTGCTAATAGATTATTTTATATAATTTAGTAACTCTTCAAGTTATAGATTGCCAAACTTTTGATTCGGAGTGTTGTGCCTGAAAAAATTATGTATCATCCAAAACGCAAAAACTCAATGTAATATTTAAAGACTAGAAGGAATAATGAAACAAATCCTACAAACAAATCCTTGGGGTAACTTGGGTGTTATATAGATTTTCGTTATTGAATAGGGGCTTACATTTACAAATCGCTAAATTAACTCTACAGGTAGATCACAATGTATATTCAATAACGAGTATGGAAATATAATGTCTTACCTGTCTCAGCAATGTCCGTTGTTAAATAAAAGCAAAAAGACATTGCTCTAAATACACCTTGAACACAATAAATGGCATCGAATAAAGATAATCCCACTGTTGGTTATTAGGCACTTGTGCGAACAGGAATGATTCACTCATTTACCATTTATTTGTTATCACGGTACGGCGGGATATATTAGTATTAAGGGTTTTATAAAACTTATAATAAAAAGGTAAAGCATTAGAAAATTCCAAAATTTTGACTTGACTTTTGTCGACCTAAATTGGTGATTTTGCCCGTGTGAGCCGTAAGGCTGACTTATAAGAGCTGCAAACTAAAAGTATTAGTCATACATTTTTTTTATCCAGTTTCAAATTCAAGAAAACAAAGAGAATAGATGGCAAGAATGTTGAGCAGCATTTTTCTGAGCGATTTTAAATAGATTGACCCATGTACACATTTTATTAATAATACTAAATATTTGGGACAGATTGTAATTTTATTCAATAAAAATCGTTTTGTTGAAAAAAAAAATAAATATATCATATCATACATACATAAATTAGCATTAAATACATCAGAAATGAAAATTGAAAATCAAATAATCCATTTTAAGGAAAAAAAATTATATTATTAACATTATATTATAAATATGAAAAAAATCTCCTAGATATTTCTCTGAATTTTGTTGATAAGACTTCGGTTCAATACTTATCATAAAAGATAAAAATGAGACTTTATAATCTAAATTGTTTATTTTATTTTTTTTTATGATCATAATGGCATTTTGATTAACATTGCCGCAAAGATTTTTTTTTTTGCTCTTAGCTCTTTAGTTTAATGTTGCATTCGTTCAACTTGAATATTAAACTGCTGTTTATCAAGGTGATATGGTTATTTTTTTTATCTCTTTTAGGTACTTTAGAGGAAGAAAATTTAAAAAATCGGCATATAAGCCCTTCAGACTGTCTGCAACTTAAAATAAAATCTGCATAAATATTAAAGCACATTAAATTTTACATCGATATAGCGAGTTTAAATAAAATCGTCAGAAAATTACGCACGAAAAGGACTAATTTTACTATTTCAAAGGAAATGCCCCGATTTTCATATTTTAAGGACTATTTTAATTTTTTTTTTTTTTTCTAAGGGGAAAGGATTCTTAACAATTGACATTTATTGTAACTAGGATACGGTTCAAAATGGAAGAGAACCACTATTTTGACACGATTCTATTTTTAAAAGATATGAATCGAAATTATTCAATGGTAACTGGGATTGCCACACTAAAAAGACATCTTTTAATATAGAAATTTTCTTCCGATGCAAGAATCGGTCCGAAATAGCATAAGTCTAACTGTCTATATAATGGTGGGAGGGTTTGTTTATGCATGAAAAGGACTAATTTTGCTATTTCAAAGGATATGCCAGATTTTTATATTTTAAGGACTGTTTTAATTTTTTTTTTTTTTTTTCTGTTCAAGTTAAAGCCGCCATTCTCATTGAAAGGATTCCGAACAACTGACATATATTGTAACTAGGAAACGATTTAAAATGGAAGGGAATCACTATTTTTGACTCGATTATCTGTCGACAAATTAGTCTCAGTGTTCTTTCAAAGTTTCTAGTATACGAACAGGTCTGTGTAAGACACTATTTTGTCTTAAGTAATTGTAATTAACATTTGAATTGTAAGTAAATTGTATAATTCCTTTATATGTATTTATAACGTTTAAAAATAAATAATTAAATTAAATTAATATTATTCAACTACTGTATATCTATTATTGCGCAAGCATTCTTAAATTGATTCAAAAATGCTTTTGTCTCTCTAAATTTCACAGAAACGAGAAAAAGCATTTAGGTTAAGTTTCATATTTTTCAACGGCTTTACTGGAAGGTGAGATTACGCCCAATACCGAGTATTCCCCAATTTTCGGAACAGAAATTAAGACTATAGATTAAAATTTCCAATTAAATCTACAAATTGTAATCCTCTCTAATTAATACACTTAGTTACAAGCTATTAATAAAACATAATTCAATAATTACGCTCCTCAAATCCCCGTTTAAGTGGGATTATTCTAAACAAGCGTTGAGATAAAACAAAAAATACTGAAACGATAAAAATCCGACATTAGCTTTACAATGCCAGAATCATGTTATTTATTTATAATAATAATATATAATATAAATAATAAGCCTACCGAACCCAAAGGTATCGATGCCGATACCACCAAATACTGTCTACACAGACTCGTCCAATGATCACTGTTTCAAGCCCAAGTCCCGAGATCAGCCTTAACGCAATCCTCCCATCGACGCTTCGGCCTACCTTTCCGGCGCCTACTAGTCGGTTCAGCGAGTACCAACTTTCTCGGAAGTCGTTCCTCACATAGCCCAACAACTTTACTACTAGCCTATTGAAGTCTCCGCGATGCTATCAACTCAATTTATTGTTAACAATAAATACTTATTTATTTATTTAAAAAAATATTTTTAATTAGTCAAGCATCAAATGATTTTGGATGTTGAAAAATTACTTGCTCTATGCTTAATACAGTTATAAATAACGATACTATGTTTGTAGAAAATCAACAAAATCTGGTGCGGGCAACACAAAACTTTCAGTTACCTCCGTTTTTGAAATCGATTAAAGAATTTTCAAATACATTGGAGATAAAATTGAGTAAAAACAATTAATTAAATTGAATTTCTATAGAAACAGATGTTTTAATAAAAAATGTATTATATTATTATCTAAAATATCAGTTTAATCGGCTTTTCATCACTCTTTATTAACTTTTACAAGCTTGTGTATAAAGTAATATTTTTTCTAAATCTCTAGCTTTCCAATGGTATATTATACATTTCATTACTGTTCTTATGTTGAAAAACAAAGAAGTTGCATTAAAAAAATATTCATTCAGTTTACTCCTTTAGTTGTTTACTAAATTCGCTCAACTTGCATATTTAGCTATTAATTATCGATGCTAACAAGGTAATATGTTATTTTATAGAATCTACAAAATTAAAGGTACTGTAGAAGAAGAAATTTAAAATATCGGCATTTAAGCCCAGTCAGCCTATTTTAATCAGAATGAAACTTAAATGATGTTAAAGCCCATAAAAATTTTACATTGACATAGAGAGTTTAATTTAAATCGTGAAAAGGTGCAAAATGCAATAGTATAAAGTGGCTCTTCTGGTAAACTGATTTTGATGAAAAAGTTTTTGTATCATCCCGGGTATATATTATCTTAAATATGAATTTTCAGTTTCAAAGGATTTTTCGTTTACGCCCCGGAGTTACCACATACACACATACATTTTTGCGGGACTTGGTTATTGGACCATAAAACGCGCATTTCCGTTGAAAACTGGAATTTGAAAATTTTCACGATCGCATATTTCTTGTATATATTTACATATATACGTAAGTGAAAGTAAAAATTAGACTCATTATTTTATTATCTAATATTTTTAAAGGCATGGACTACATTATAAACTTGTGTGTATGTAAGCATGGGAGTATCGATAGATTATAGTGAAGTTTACAGTTATATTTTAGATTACAGTAGCCCAGGATGAATGTAAATTGGGTATATTGACTTGACTTAAGTTTGATTATTGTTATTATTATTTCAATTTTGTATATCGTATAATTTCTGTGAATCATAATAAAGAATATGACACTCAGTCGCTCATTTCATTACATGGTCCTACGGGCCGGACAAAACCACAAGATTCAGGAAAGTTTAGATCATGAGGCTACTTCTAGCAGTGTTATGCCAAGTTGGCTCTTGTTGAGCCGAATCGTGAAATGAAAAAAAAAATGCGTTATTAAAGGATCACGTCATTACTCTTAAATAAGAGATATTTTTTTTTATTAAAAGTGTATATACATCACAGAAAGATATATGTACATTTTGCGAAAGAAGATGTGTTTTATTTACTTTGAATCAATTCATCATTATTGGGCGCCAGGAAATCAATATGGAAGTGACAGGAAAACAAGAGAGATGAATTTGCAAATCTACTTAACATTTAAAAACCAAACAGACACTCCAATATACCCGACGAAGCGTCTGAGAGGTATTATTTCATCGCTATTTGAACAGAAAAAAATATTTCTTAATATGGTGATGAATGAGGAAATGAAAGTGAATGATTTAAAAAATGTTTAAGAAATTCGTGACAAACAGGAACACTTTGAAACTAGAAAACACAGAACTTCAAAAATCTGATAATGCCTTTTGAACCATTGAACGCGCCTGGCACTGGATATAAATTGATATTTACATTACTTCACTGTGTTTTATGTTAGTTGACTGTTTTTAACAAACCGAAAGCTCAATACTTCATATTATTAATCTCTTTGTCGATATCGTTTAACGTCTTCTACATAATCTCTCGCCAAATACTAGTAACTAAAAGGTCATACGGAATAAAATATACAGAATGTAGAAAAAGTGCTTTGGAGTCTTAGAACATATTAAGTACACGTAAACAAGTTAATAAGAGCCCTTTCAAGCACTAGAGATACAAAATACATAGAGAGAGAGAGAGAGCGTTAAATTTCTGCGACAGAGCTTTAGTCAACAGGTAGTATTGATCCGGAAACCTCAGAGCCAAGGAACGATGATATGATAAAGTTTAAAGTTATCACTCATTATGCCTATTTTTGTGAGTCACCATACCATCAGTAAGCTGGCGGGCCTCATATTATTCGGCGGATCATTGGCTGTGAGTGAATCCCATGTTTACTTTCACTTACTTATATATAAAATACATAGTAAGAGAAAGTATTGCGGCCGTGAACATTTTTGTATTTCAGTTTTCAACGGAAATAGACGTTTTAGGGACCTTGAGTCCAAGTGACCAAATCTTGTCAAAAGTTCTGTGTCCGTGTTGGTATGTCCAGCAAAAAAACTAAAAGTGGTATGAAATTGAGATTGCATATTTAAGACCAATTATATCTCCGAGATGATGCAGCTGCTTTTTTATCAAAATCGGCAAACCACTTTTAACCATGCATTTTACACTTCTTCATGATTTTTTCGAAAACCACTTTAACGATTTTGATTAAACTCGCTACATCGATATTGAATTTGATAGGGTTTCATGTCATGTAGGTTTCATTCTGAATAAAATAGTCTGACACGGCTTAGATGCCAATTAAAAAAAAATCCTCTAAAGTATCTTAAATTTTGTAAATTGAAAAAAAAAACAAACATATAATCTTATAAGCGTTGATAAAGAACGTCTAAATATTCAAGTTCAACGAACTTGAAAACCAACTAAAGGAGAGAGAAAAAAAAAAAAGTTTAATGTAATGTTTTTATTTTGTTTTTTAAGGTAAGAACAGTAATATAGATGTATAATATACCATTAGAAAGCTAAAGATTTTAGAAAATTTAAATTTGACACAAAGTTTTAAAATGTAATAAAGAGTGATGAAAAGCGGATAAAACTGATTGTTGTGAATAAAAATTTTATGTTGTTATATCATTTAATCTAAAACACGAATTTCCAACGAAACGTCGTGCATTAATTTGAAGTTATAAGTCAGCCTCAAATTTATTTGAGGCTAAATATATTTCTTTAACCCTTTTTGAACACTTTCGGTGTTTAAAATCAATTTAAGCACTAATAAATATAGTTTTTAAATTAATTTAAAAAACCGCGGTAAGTGAAAGCCGTGTGTAGCCCGCACCAGATTTTTATTACGTTTGAAAATGTCCAGATGGGAATAGGATTAGAACTCACTATAATAGACTAGGTGGTCTCGCGTGTAGGGGCGCGCTGCACACGTTTTGGTGGCTGGATTAGTAGCGGGTTCTATATCGATAATTCTAGGAACCCACCACCGCTATAGCCCCCCATAACACGTGCTGTATAAAACCATCGGCCATGCTCATGAATTTCAAATCAGGGATAAAAAATTTATTCACTGCAAACAGAATAGCTTCCTATAAAATTCAATTTCTATTTTTTTAAAATGTTTTAAGCATTATGGCGTATACTGGGCGAAACACCAAATTATTTCCAAAGTAGTTTTATGGCTAGACTATTGGCCGTAAGAGAAAAAGGTTAAACGTAGACTCCCATTATTTTTATCGAGGAATCGATTTCTGTATTCAGATTTTAATTTTGATGAAACTTGTACTCTAAGACTTGAACGTTGTAAATTGATTCCACACCCTATTTCCAGCAACTTTTAATTAGGACACTTGATAGGAGGAACCGTATAAAAGAATTACAGGGTTTTTCGGCTAACCAAAACTGCCCTTTTCCATATAAGGAGTAGGTACCATTCAATTGACAACAAAAAAACATGAACGAAATCCATAAAAATTTTTATTCAAAATATTATATAGTATTACATAAAATTAAACATCTATAGGTATGTTGGTTTACTAAAATATTTTTTAAAAACAAAGTAGAAATTATTTTATCAACAAATTTACAGCATAAGGGGATAATTTATGTTTACAATTCGTGAGGATTAAAAATAATAATACGTTTATAAAGTAAAAACAAACATTAGAGCAAAGAAACTGGCATTTATAAGGACAAAATTTGAAAGAAAGAAAGGACTAAAAGGGAAAAAAAAAATATTTTTTTTCTCATAAACCGGCACGAACACGCAGGTAATTTTTAATGGCAATTAAACTATACACCTCCTAGTTAACTTCTGTGGTGGTAGAATTTCTGAGCGATTTTCTTTATAAATGTTTTAATTTTTTTTTATGTTTTTCATTAAAATAAACTTTAAGAATCTATAAAAGTTCAAGGTGCATAAACTTAAATAATGATAATGAAGTTGAATCATCGTAAAAAAGATGATTCATTAATTTTGGTCTACCAAAAAAAAAAGGACATTTTCCATGGACGGTCGTTTGAATAGATATCTTAGGTGGGAAATTTTAATTTAAAAAAAAAAATGATGATGGACAATGATAATAGAAAATAAGAAGAACAGCTTAATTATAAAAATATGGGAGAATTAGAAACTTCAGATATTGGTGCTATGTCCACCAAATGCATAGGCTCAGTGTGCGGCGGTATGATACACATACCTGAGCTGTTGTTTCCGGACAGTATTAGTTGTATAGTATTATTATTTTATAAATTTATTGTTTGGTAAATATTGTATGAATGTTGTAATTTATCACTATTATTAATGTCCTAATTATGTTATAGTAAGTTGATTTCTTATTAAGTTGCTATAAACTTCACACGCTTAAATCTACCTTGAATTTGTTTCTTTCATATCCAATATTTACAATTCAAAATCACTGAGATCACGCTCAGCCGCCAGGTTATTTCCCCATTTTCAGGTACCCACTTGTTTGAGGCTGGGTGAGCCCAGGAGGGTCCCATACCCCCGGATCGCCCCCGGCTGTAATAACAGAATAAATAATATTCCGCCACAACCGGAATTCGAACCCAAGACAGTAGAGAAACGCTCTACCCACTAGACCACGCCGCTCTCCCGAAAAGACCTTAATGTTCCATATTCAACTGTATTAGCCCGAACCAGGTATCAATAATTCCATAAAAACTCTTTTCCCACTCTAATCCACTAGTTTATCACCATCTCTCTTTTTTTCAACTTTATCGAAAACGGTTCCGACTATTTTGATCAAACTCGCAAAATCGATGTAAAATTTAATGGGCTTTAATATAATTTAGGTTTCATTATGATTAAAATGGTCTGACAGGACTTAAATGCCGATATTTTAAATTTTCTTTCTCTAAAGTACCTTTAATTTTGTTGATTCTATAAAAATAAGTATATTATCTTGTTACGAGTGATGAAAAACAGGTAAATATATAAATTGAATGAAAATTCGATACCCAACTGAAGGAGAATATTTTTTTAATGCATTTTTTTGTTTTTGAATATAAGAGCAGTAATATACATGTATGATATACCGTTGGAAAGCTAAAGATTTTAGAAAAAATATTATCTTATACTCAAGCTTTTAAAAGTTAATAGAGAGTGACGAAAAGAACATAAAACTACTGATTATTTTAGATATAATATAATAGATTTTTTAATAAAACACATGTTTCTATATAAATTCGATTCAGGTTAATTCTTTAATAGGTTCACGTATATTTATCTCTAACTGTATTTGAAAATTCTTACATTGATTTTAAAAATGGAGGTAAGTGAAAGTCGTGTGTTGCCCGCACCAGATTTTTTTACATTGTTATATTGTTTAATCTAGAACATATGTTTCCAACGAAACATATACAACTCTTTAAACTTTTTTGAACATTATTTTATTTAATATTTGTTTAATTGATTTTAATAACCGAAGTAAGTTCAAGTTGTGTGTTGCCCGCACCAGATATTATATAAAATATGGTAGTTCAAACATGAATTAAATAATTACAATAATTGTTAGCAAAAACTCCGAATATATATTATTAGAACTGAACTTACTAATTGAACGGAGTATGATAATTGAGGAAGCTATACCTTCAGCCAGAAAATAAGGAAAACAATTTCATTCCAACTAGGGACTTGAACGATCATTAAATGTGTAGTTCGAAAATCCCCAACAGTTTTTAACGGGAATACAGCAATCAAATCTGAGAAAGAAACAGTTAAGATCAATCTTTAGATAAATAGGGGGAAGTACATAAACTCTTGACGATTTTCGGTTTGATTGAACTTAATAGAACTGAAAGTGATCAATTCGTGTAGTTTACATACATCGGTAAACTGGGACAGTAAGTACACAGTTGAGTTGAAAAAAATATTACATCAATATTCTAGGATTTTAAAAACTTATACAGACTTTCTTATTTTCTGAAAGAAGCTGCAATAATTAATTATTCTCAAAAAACAAAATTAAAGGTATTTTAGAAAAAGATATTTTGAAAATTAGGCAGTCAGTCCCTTGTGTACTATAGTATTTTATCTGAACAAAATCTACATTAAATTAAATCCCATTTAGTATTATGAAGTTACTAAGGCATAGATATGAGTGGAAAATCCGTCAAGGAATAAATATAGAAGAGGGAATAAAACTATGAAAAATTTACAACACTCAGGTAAAAAACATAATGTTAAAGTTAGAAATATTTGAATAAATATTGCTAATTTTATTAATTTTCATAAATGAATAATTGTTTAAAATAATCATTGTTAGTTCATTTAGTTTTTCAAATAACTGTCAAATAATATTTATTCCAGGTTTTGTTGAATCACTGGAACAAAAGCAAGAGTTTGACAAGGAAATACATTGATATCATACAGGTTTTTAGTTAAACAAAAATGTTTTTCTTTAAATTGGAACATGGCATAAATTATATTGAGGATGTATAGTTGACTGTAGAAATTTTCGTAGGTGGAAATAATCGGGAGTCAGTCTTTTTTTAATATTTTGATTATGCCGACGTTTCGGCTCAAGCTTGTAAGCCATCACCAGCCATCATTACTGAGCCATGTCCAAGTGTAAACAGTTTAAATTAGAAATTATATGTAATTCTTGAGAATAGCTAATCAGAGAAGCCAAGAACGTCAAATAAATAATGAATGTATAGTATTTCCGTATATCCAATTTATTCGTATTTATTTGATATTGGGCTTAGTAGCTGCGTTACCGTGGGTTTGTATACTGATTATACAATTAATTATAAGTGCGCTCGCTCAAGTACAGATGTATTTTAACTTTTCCAGAGATTTGTTTCACATTTTTAGGATTTATTTAATACGTTACCGGCGGGCAGCATACTGATTATACCATTAATTTAGAGATTATAGATATTAATAAATTAGACATTCATTTAAACATTTTCGGAGCTTACCTATGTTAATGCCAAATATCACATAATAGGGGGTCTTTTTAATAATTTACTTATCAAGATTTTTTTAATGCACGATCTTTACTTTATGAGAGCTATTCATCGTCCAGTTACAAAAAGTTAGTGGAACTGTTAATTCTGTTAAGCTGATAAAAAAAAAAAAAAGGTTCACGGTATAAATGAACTAACAATGATTATTTTAAACAATTATTCATTTATGAAAATTAATAAAATTAGCAATATTTATTCAAATATTTCTAACTTTAACATTATGTTTTTTACCTGAGTGTTGTAAATTTTTCATAGTTTTATTCCCTCTTCTATATTTATTCCTTGACGGATTTTCCACTCATATCTATGCCTTAGTAACTTCATAATACTAAATGGGATTTAATTTAATGTAGATTTTGTTCAGATAAAATACTATAGTACACAAGGGACTGACTGCCTAATTTTCAAAATATCTTTTTCTAAAATACCTTTAATTTTGTTTTTTGAGAATAATTAATTATTGCAGCTTCTTTCAGAAAATAAGAAAGTCTGTATAAGTTTTTAAAATCCTAGAATATTGATGTAATATTTTTTTCAACGCAACTGTGATACTTACTGTCCCAGTTTACCGATGTATGTAAACTACACGAATTGATCACTTTCAGTTCTATTAAGTTCAATCAAACCGAAAATCGTCAAGAGTTTCAGTGTACTTCCCCCTATTTATCTAAAGATTGATCTTAACTGTTTCTTTCTCAGATTTGATTGCTGTATTCCCGTTAAAAAACTGTTGGGGATTTTCGAACTACACATTTAATGATCGTTCAAGTCCCTAGTTGGAATGAAATTGTTTTCCTTATTTTCTGGCTGAAGGTATAGCTTCCTCAATTATCATACTCCGTTCAATTAGTAAGTTCAGTTCTAATAAGATATATCGGAGCTGCAACAATATTGTAATTATTTATATTCAGTTTGACTACCATATTTATATAAATCTGGTGCGGGCAACACACAACTTGAACTTACTTCGGTTATTAAAATCAATTAAACAAATATTAAATAAAATAATGTTCAAAAAAGTTTAAAGAGTTGTATGATGTTTCGTTGGAAACATATGTTCTAGATTAAACAATATAACAATGTAAAAAAATCTGGTGCGGGCAACACACGACTTTCACTTACCTCCATTTTTAAAATCAATGTAAGAATTTTCAAATACAGTTAGAGATAAATATACGTGAACCTATTAAAGAATTAACCTGAATCGAATTTATATAGAAACATGTGTTTTATTAAAAAATCTATTATATTACTATCTAAAATAATCAGTAGTTTTATGTTCTTTTCGTCACTCTCTATTAACTTTTAAAAGCTTGAGTATAAGATAATATTTTTTCTAAAATCTTTAGCTTTCCAACGGTATATCATACATGTATATTACTGCTCTTATATTCAAAAACAAAAAAATGCATTAAAAAAATATTCTCCTTCAGTTGGGTATCGATTTCATTCAATTTATATATTTACCTGTTTTTCATCACTCGTAACAAGATAATATACTTATTTTTATAGAATCAACAAAATTAAAGGTACTTTAGAGAAAGAAAATTTAAAATATCGGCATTTAAGTCCTGTCAGACCATTTTAATCAGAATGAAACCTAAATTATATTAAAGCCCATTAAATTTTACATCGATTTTGCGAGTTTAATCAAAATAGTCGGAACCGTTTTCGATAAAGTTGAAAAAAAAGAGGACGATAGGATAAACTAGTGGATTAGAGTGGGAAAAGAGTTTTTATGGAATTATTGATACCTGGTTCGGGCTAATACAGTTGTATATGGAACATTAAGGTCTTTTCGGGAGAGCGGCGTGGTCTAGTGGGTAGAGCGTTTCTCTACTGTCTTGGGTTCGAATTCCGGTTGTGGCGGAATATTATTTATTCTGTTATTACAGCCGGGGGCCGATCCGGGGGTATGGGACCCTCCTGGGGCTCACCCAGCCTCAAACAAGTGGGTACCTGAAAATGGGGAAAAAACCTGGCGGCTGAGCGTGATCTCAGTGATTTTGAATTGTAAATATTGGATATGAAAGAAACAAATTCAAGGTAGATTTAAGCGTGTGAAGTTTATAGCAACTTAATAAGAAATCAACTTACTATAACATAATTAGGACATTAATAATAGTGATAAATTACAACATTCATACAATATTTACCAAACAATAAATTTATAAAATAATAATACTATAATACTACAATACTGTCCGGAAACAACAGCTCAGGTATGTGTATCATACCGCCGCACACTGAGCCTATGCATTTGGTGGACATAGCACCAATATCTGAAGTTTCTAATTCTCCCATATTTTTATAATTAAGCTGTTCTTCTTATTTTCTATTATCATTGTCCATCATCATTTTTTTTTTTTAAATTAAAATTTCCCACCTAAGATATCTATTCAAACGACCGTCCATGGAAAATGTCCTTTTTTTTTGGTAGACCAAAATTAATGAATCATCTTTTTTACGATGATTCAACTTCATTATCATTATTTAAGTTTATGCACCTTGAACTTTTATAGATTCTTAAAGTTTATTTTAATGAAAAACATAAAAAAAATTTAAAACATTTATAAAGAAAATCGCTCAGAAATCTACCACCACAGAAGTTAACTAGGAGGTGTATAGTTTAATTGCCATTAAAAATTACCTGCGTGTTCGTGCCGGTTTATGAGAAAAAAAAAATATTTGTTTTCCTTTTAGTCCTTGATTTCTTTCAAATTTTGTCCCTATAAATGCCAGTTTCTTTGCTCTAATGTTTGTTTTTACTTTATAAACGTATTATTATTTTTAATCCTCACGAATTGTAAACATAAATTATCCCCTTATGCATAATAATCAAAACAACAAAAACGAAGACACACAAATCGTCAAAATTATTTTTCAATGAAGAAACATTCCCTATCATCCATTTAATCACAATGCAATTAAAGCAACCCCCACATTCAAGCGCCCTTCAACATGTTTAGCATGGTTGTTATATCGCAATTTTTAGCATTTAGCTACTCTCAGCTTTTTCTACAATTCCATAAAAATTATAATAAATTAAAATGAATAAGGCATTTAACACATTCAGGCTATTTTACGCACTTGCTGATATTTTACTCACAATTTTTACCTCTTTATTTTATTTATTTATTTTTTTTTAATTATTTTTTTATTTATGTATTTATTATTTTATTTTTATTTTTGTTATTATAATTTTTTTTTTAAATCTTGTTGCTAATCATCGTGTTTGCAGTTCCAATTAAATCATAATGTTTATTGTTCCAATTGTTCTGTTTTATTCTTATTGATTTCCTCCTTTTTTTTTCTGTTTTTTTTTTTTCTTTCCCCCTTATCATAGGTAACTTAATCGTCTTCTGAATATGTTTTGGGCAATAATAACCACTCGCAGTTTTTTGCCCTTAAAGCCAAAACAACAACAACAAAATGAATAAGGAACACAAAAGCTCCTCTCGTGAAAAAAAAAATCCGGTGCGCGCAACACACGACTTATGTTGTAAAAATCAACAAGTGGCACCAAATCAAAGTAGAAAAAATTCTCAGAATGTTAAGAAGTTAAACATTCAGAAGAAATAAAAGTATATTAAAATTAAATTTTAAAATTTATAAGAATAATTGGACATTTCAAGGAGCTATTACTCTTATATCGTTAGGTTTTAAATTTTCCGGATCTCAGAATAAATTTTTAATTTAATTAGCTTTTAAATGGTGGAAAACAAACCTACCTTCATTGGCCAATTAGGGTGTAAGCAGGCAAGAATTAAAAAAAAGGACCAAAAAGGATATTAATGCTTAATATGTGTCTTATAAATGTTTTGCCATTTGTGGGAGGTGATACTAGACCTTAAGAGAAACAAAAGTTTATATAGCTAATTGTCTAAGGAAAGGGAGGGAAGTCAAATTTTAAGAATTTTTATGTTTAATAAAAACCATTATAAATATTTATTTATTAAAAATTTATATTTTTATTGTTTTTTTGTTAAATAAAAGAATTATCATTACAACTAGTAACAATTAAAAAAGTGGAGTTATAGTCTCATACAAAAGACACCCCTAAACATCATAGATTTATAATTATTCTTCACAATTAAATTGATGACAGAGCGAAACAAATAAAATAAAAACTAAAGAAAGAAAGAAATGTAATGAATGAATAATGTAATAATAATTTTGAGGCAAGAATTGAAAGTATAAAAGTAAAATAGATTTTAATCTTAAAAAATCTGGTGCGGGCAACGCACGACTTTCACTTACCTCCATTTTTTAAATCAATGAAAGAATTTTCAGAAACAGAGATAAAAATACGTGAACCTATAAAGGAATTAATTAAATTAAATTTCTATAGAAACATGTGTTTCATTAAAAAATCTATTATATTATTATCTAAAATAATCAGTTAGTTTTATGTTCATTTCATCACTCTCTATTAACTTTTAAAAGCTTGTGTATGAGATAATATTTTTTTTTAAATCTTTAGCTTTCCAACGGTATATCATACATGTATATTACTGCTCTTATGTTCAAAAACGAAAAATTGCATTAAAAAAATATTTTTTCTGTTTTCTCTTTTAGTTGCGTATCGAATTTATTCAATTTATATTTTTATCTGTTTTTCATCAGCGTAAACAAGATAATATAGTTATTTTTATTGAATCTACAAAATTAAAGGTACTTAAGAGAAAGAAAATTTAAAATATCGGCATTTAAGCCCTGCCAGACCATTTTAATCAAAATAAAACCTATATGATATTAAAGCCCATTAAATTTTACATCGATATAGCGAGTTTAATCAAAATCGTCAGAACCGTTTTCGAGAAAATCAAAAAAAGGTGCAAAATGCATGGTATAAAGTGCCTCTTCTGGTAAGCTCATTTTGATGAAAAATGTTTTGTCACGTCTCGGGCGTATAGTTGTCTTAAATATGAAATTTCAGTTTCATAAGACTTACTGTTTCCGCCCGGGAGTTACCACACACACAGACCTTTTTGCGGGACTTGGTTATTTGGACTCAGGAGACCCTAAAACGTGTATTTCCGTTGAAAACTGGAATTCGAAAGTCTTCACGATCGCAATACTTCCTCTTACTATTTATAGTAAGTGAAAGTAAACAAATAATAATAAATAATTTTTTTTCTTAAATAACACGAAATAATAATAATAATACTAAAGGTCCATTAAGCTAAATAATAATATTCACAGTATAATGTCTTGCAGAAGTTAGAAAACTATTGATAACACCAAATAACTAAAAATTTGATTTTCCTCCCTAACTGCTGAGAATCAGACTTAAGGTCATAAGAACGTTTTTGTTCCACTTAAAGTCTAGTTCTGCTCTCATAATATAACGAGACATTAATGAGATACGCTGTATATACATACATTATACAAATCGTATACCAATATAGAATATTACAGGTTATATTATAACGTTTTCACGTATATTACATTATCATATTCGTCATATAGGTGGTGACTAGATTACATTTTTTTTTAAAGAAAAAAAAATATCTACGAACAAAAACCATTGTCATATTTACCCTAAACTGCGATATTTGATGAAAAAAAAATCAGAAGGTCATAGGCAGAAGACTGAAAGAGGACTGGCAATTAGTTTATCAAGTTGGGTTATCGGAAGGACAGGGCATATCGCTTCTCTTCACGGAACTCTATGTGACCACGTTACACTCACAAAAAGATAAGCTTAGGCACGAAAAATTCCGATAGTCCCAGACAAAGGCAAATATAGGAAACTGATCAAACTACAGGGGCAGAATAGATGATTTCACTATCATTTCAACGGGCGGCTTAAAAAGAAATCGGAATTAGCTATCAACACTGCTAATTGATAACCCTGAACTCTAGGGCAGCTCACTATGATGAAATGAAAGATTTTTAAAGTTACCCAATAGGGATCAGAATCAACCAGACATATCACCAGCGTACTTGTGCGTATGTATTTCAATTATTACAGAAGAGAGCCTAAAATCATTCCTAACCTCAATCGACACCATTGACAAAATCGCTATTTTAGAGCGGTCAGCCATCTACGAGGAAATTGTCTCTTGGACGAGAGAGAAGTCAGGTGGTGGTATTTATTTCGGGGTCTTTCAGCGCCGGGTGTTAAAGAAGTTTCATCGAATCATTCCTCAATTACCCCTAGTCCTTCTTCTTAGGTTCACAACGCTGGACTCCAGACTCCTTTATATGTCGAAGTGCAAGATTCGACTACCATATCGATGAATGAAATTATTTTCTACCACCCTACCTCCATTCTGCAATATATCTAAATTTCTCTATCTTCTTCCTATATGGATACACACACACACACACACACACACACACACACACACACATACATACATACATACATACATATGTATACATATATATATATATATATATATATATATATACACACACACACACACACACACACACACACACACACACACACACACACACACACACACATATATTTTATATATATATATATATATATATATATATATATATATATATATATAACACACGTGTACATTGTCTAGAAACATAAACTGGTATTTTCAATCGGATTGGATCCGATTTTTTTTTTATTATTTCTAGATGTATCCTCCATTAGCCATGCCTTTGGCTCCTGGACTACATGGGTGGAGCAAGCTTCTTCCATGTGACGCGACAGGCCGTGAAGGCCGCTGGCCTAGCGGTGTAATCTGGGAGGATCGCGATGTATTTTATAGGGAAGGGTCATCATTCCCTACACCTAATGTTGTGAGTGGCCACTAGTTGGCTGCCGGTCTCACATACCCGGGGGAGAGGCTGTAAATGAATCCCCATTTATTAAATGCTTAAAAAAGTCCCTCCGGGACTGGGATTCGAACTCACAACCTTTAGCATGGGAGACTAGCACGCTAGCCACTCAGCCACTGTCTTCCCCCAGCAAGCAGGAACGAGCATCTGCTAGGCTAAAATTATATACAAAGCCCTCTCCTAAGACTAAACGGCTAGTATCAACCAAATGATCACATTTAAAGGCAATGAAGCAATGTTTTAGGGTTTAGCAATGGTTTGTTGTTTTGTATGTTCTTTTTAGTTAGTGATTAATTGCTAATGATTGTTTGTTGTTAAATAGAAAGTTTATTGTTAACTATGTTATTATTGGTTTTTTTTTATTGATACTGTTTTGCTATTTTTGAAAATGGTTTGTTTATTATAATTTGTGACCTGAGGTCTAGCATTCTGGGATATGAATGGTGAAGGTAGCACCTATTTTTGATGTTAAAATAAATTAATTATGTGTATATTATACTGTTTAGAATTAAATTGTACTACTTACAAAATGAAAACAAAAATGTCTATATGCATATAATTTTGAACGTGGATGGAATTAAAAATAGTCTGTAAGCACATTTGCTATCTTAATATGAAATTTTATTTTTTTTTTTATTATCCTAAGCCTAAAATGTAATTTTTATAGGTCCCAACAACACTCTTCTTCCCCTGCCTAAGCCATAGATAAATGCTAAAATCGAAACAACTCCAGCTATGAAATATCCAAATGTTTATTCGGACAGGTCTACTTCGCACTTAAAATTCTCGCTAAGTAATTAACTAAACATTACCTCTCTAGACTAATTAAAAGGTTTAAATAAATAAAAAAAAGAGAGAGACTGCTCAGTTCTCTCGGCTCAAGATCTAATCCCTCATCAGCAGTTAATTACTCTTTTTTCTTATAATCAAGGCTTAACCTTTCGATACATTGCTATTTCAAAAGCTTACGCAATTAATTTAGCTCTTCATTGTTAGGACAGTCTCAGGACTTTACGCCCAAAGCTGGAATTTCGGATAAATGGTAAAACAAAAGCAATAATATAAAAGATCTCCTCAGCCAAAACTGTAAGATCACGTGAAACAATAACGATTATTGACAGTAAAATATAAAATACTACGATAAAATTAAATAATCCAATAGAACAAATTATAGCTGATAGAGTTTGTGATAGGCAGGCACAGGAATGGATAACTATATAATATAGTTATATTTATATTTATATATAGATGTGTATTATAAATATATATATACATATTTTTTTTTGTTATTATTATTTGGGGCGATAGGCCGCACGGTGTGGTTTCCTAAGACTTCACACCGCGATTCTCTAAGATGCGTTATCACTCTCAACGCGTTATTTTTGTACGTGGCCATCAGTTGGCTGAGGGGTCACACATAACATTAAAGAGGTTGTGCGTGAATCCCCATTTAATTACGTAATTAAAAAAGTCCTCCCGGGACTGGGATTCGAAGGCTGCGGTTAGGCTTGGTTGGCCAGCGCGTTAGCCACCCAGCCAAGCTTATACTTATATATCTTGGCAGCGTGAATTTTAGCAGATACCTCGCTCATATCATTCTGCTTTGGACAGTGTCATCCAGGATATTTATTTCCTGTATTTGTGATGTTTATCTGTTCGTTTTTCTAATATATATGTCCAGAAGATCTTAGTGTAGCAAAGAAAACTAGTACAATTAAGTAAAATAGTTTGCAACATTTTAGTCACAGTAATAATATTTCAGAGGTTTGCCATCAATATTTCAGTCTTAAAATATTCTTTGTTTATTTTATTTTTCTTGCAAATAAATAAATACACACATTTATCTATATTTCTTAATTATCTTAAAATAAAAAAAATAGACAATACGATAATAAAAAAAATAATACATACACAATTTAGCGGACCTAATGCTTCACCATAAGTACCGAATAGGATACCAGGACAACCCAGAGCTTTTGCGAAAACTATCATTATACTTATTGGAAGTTCCAATTATTTACATTATCTATAATCCTATGTAGCTAAAATATGAATGTAAACAATAGAATATGCCTAGCGAAGATTAGTTAGTAAGATCTGTCAGAAGAGCAATGCAATTCCTTCAATACATATAAACGGAGTAAAAGGAGGTCCATTAAAAAAAAAAAACACAAAAATTTTATATCAAATTGCAAAGGGAAAGATCTTCAATCTGAAAGATAAATTATAAATGTAGAAATAAGCAGTGGAGTGAGACAAAGGACCTAATTGTCGCCTAAAATGTCCATTTCCACCATTTAGACAAAACCGGAGGAAATGATAGTTTGAACACAACATACCTTATACGTAAAGCTAGAGTTCAAAAAGAATTATAATCAGTTTTTTTGCAAACATATGTTTTAGATTACATGATAAAACATTGTTATAACATAGGATCAAATTTTTATGTTCAACAATCACTTATGTTTATGCCTTGTTCCTCACTATACATTTCATTCTACAACTTTGCATATAAGATAACTTCTTTTTCTAAAATCTTTAATTTTCCAATAGTATATTTTACATTCATATTCTGGTGTTCGGAAAAATAAAGACAAAAAAAAAATATTTTTGCTCTTTTCACCTTTAGCTGGTTATCAAATTTTATATATTCAGTCGTTTTTGTCGATATTAATAAGATGATCTGTAATTTTTTTCGAATCTTCAAAAAAAAAAGTACTTGGGAGGAAGAAAATTTAAAACATTGGTATTTTGTCAGACTATTTGAATCAGAAATAAACCTACATTATATTAAAGCCAGAAAAATTTTATATCAATATAGCGAGTATTATCAAAATTGTTCTACAAAGGTGCATAATGCATGGCATAAAGACACTTTTGGTCTGCCATTTTTCACAAAAAAATTGGTGTAACATCTCGGGCGTATATTAAATATACAAGAAATTTTAGTTTCGTATTACATTTTCGTGGACCTAAAACAGGTATTTCCCTGGAAAACTGAAATTCCAAAATTTTTATGATCGCAATTCTTCCGTTCACTTTATATTTATTATATAGGTAATCAAAAGCAAAAAATAAATAATTAAGGTATGTCACACCAAAAAAACAGTCCAAACTTTATATTTCTTTATTAAGACGCCATGAAGCTTTCGGCGTCATAGCGCCATATAAAATACATTTAGAGTCCCTTTGCATGCAGACATGGCGGGTTCTGCCCATTTAGAAATTGATACGTTGATTTCCAAAAGGTACTAAAGGACATTTTTTACAAAATTGATTTTTTCACATATTTGTATCCTCATCATTTAGTTTTATCAAAATCTTCTATTTGATTTTATCTAATGTACACCTAAGTCCTTTATAAACGCAATTCAGAAATATAATTATTTTCTAACGCAACTAATTACACATTTAATTTCGTTCTAAACTATACCAAAACATTTCATTTCCTAACTTTAATATGATGTTATTAATATACTAAAAAAACAATGCTGGATTTTAATGCGAAAAGAATAAAATTATAGCTAATTTAATAATATAATAATTAGTGATTTTCGCGTCTCCTGTAAAATTTCCTAGAATGGATATAGTACCTTTTGGAAATCAACGTCTCAATTGACAGCAAGCGATTTCTTGGATGAATTTTATTATGGTGACTTTTAGTATAAAGATGAATATGGAGCTATGACGCCGAAAGCTTCATTGCGTCTTAATAAAGAAATATAAAGTATGGACTGTTTTTTGGTGTAACATACCTTAATTATAAAATTAAAAAGCAGTCTATTTATAATGAAGGTAAGATAATAAAACGAGGTAGACAGTGTGATGAATTATTGACACCAAAATAGCTGAAATAGACAAGATGCTGATATAAATAGATGCACATTGGAGTGGATAAATCTAAAATCTCATGCTGAGTTGGTAAATTGAAGGGCAACCCATCCTGCCTACCTTAATTGATATCAAGAATCTGATCGATTAACGAAAATAGGAATTGACTTGTCTTATACTAAAATAATTCCTCAAAATAAAAAGGAATGGAAGCCTGAAGCTTGGGAGCCAGGATGAGGTTGCTTCAAACAATGGTCGATGACGGATAAAGAATTTCGAGAATAGACTTGCCTAAGGCTGCAAAGAAAGAGGTATGGTGGCATGGACTTTTAATAATAATAATAGGCTTACCGAACTCGAAGGTTCGATGCCGATACCACCAAATGTCGCCTGATTCGTCCAATGTTCGCCGGTCAAGCCCAAGCTACCTTTCGGAGGCCTACCAGTCGGATCAACATATACCAACTTTCTCGGAATCCGTTCCTCACCGAGCCCAACAATTTTACTCGCCCATTTGAGTCTCCGCGACGCTATCAACTCAATTATATTCACAGAATACAAGTTCCGCAATTCCGCGTTGTGCAACCTTCTAAACTCCCAGTTCCCTCATCTCTTAAAATCTTTGGCAAATTTTTGTGCATAGTATTAAAAATCTTCTATTTTTTATGATCGTTCCTTGATATCAATCTGAAATTCTGCTATACAGGAGAATCCAGAAAACTTAAAGTAATGAAATCTTGAACTACCAGCTGATTTTGAGATGAAACATAGTTTGAATCTCATTAATTGATCTATACAAGTAATACTTCATCATTATAGTGATAATAGCACATATATAATGGTTATTAACATAATTGAATCAGTATTTCGCACAGTTGCAAAATATCGGCGACTATAATAGCTTAATACTTAAAGATAGGTGCAAACAAAACTCAAGTTTTATATCCTTGAATTATTGCATTTCATATATTCATAACCGGGCAACTTAAGTAATGTCGTATAAAAGCATTTAAAAAAAAAATATTGCACAATTCAGATCATCTTTTTCTTTTCTGAATAGGTCATATATAAAAATATCAATTTCTAATGAAGCGCCAATAAACCCCTTTTTATCAAATCCTCTTGAAAAAATAGATAGCATTTCCATGTTTACAGTATATAACAAATAACATCATTCAAAAACGTGATGTAAGTAGGTAAATCATGACAGCCGAAAAAAGAAAAAAAGTAAATACAAAAACAAAACAATATAAATAAATGAGCTCATTGTCAATATTTTTACAATACACTCCGTCATAAATATTAATATAACAGATCCGAAGTTTTAATATTAACAAAATGAAATGTATATTAAATTATGATCTACAATCTAAACAATATACGAAATAAACGTTCATTTTTATTTCATTATAATTAACTGAAATATAATAGTAATTTTAATTTATGGTTTTTGTTTCCTGTTACAATTTAGAAAAAATACAAGACTTTTACTGTTCTGACGCGATCCAATGACACCACCCCTTTTGCACGGATTAGAGATAATCGTTCACCGGAGTCCCAGTGCTTTTGCCCACGGTCTGTTCGAAAATAATCTCAACACTCGCAGCATACACATACCTCTGTTGTTAAAATAAATAGTAAACGGTTTTTAATTTATCGTTGAAATACCTCGACCCCATATCAATATGCCGTTCATTGGTGACTTGAATGAACAAAATAAAAGGTGTTTCAGAGGAAGAAATTATGGAAATTCGCAGTTTAAGCACAACCAAACTATATCAATGAGGGTGAGATTAAGCTGATATTTAATACAAATTAATTATAAACAGGTATAACGAGTTTAATCAAATCATTTAAACCTAATATTAAATTGACCTTCCGGTAAGTCTATTCTGGTGAAACATCTGCTGCAGCATCGACATAAAATTCCAATTCCATACAACTCTACTTGGACATTACGGATGAGTTTATTCGTGAGAAATTAAGGAGTATTGTGGATTTTAGATTTTAAGGTGTGCATATGAGGGGAGTCCCTAAACTGAATCTCGTAGTCTAGGTTATAATCGAGCAGTTAAATAGAAGGTATTGCCTAGTCAGTGCGTCTGTGTGTCAGTCAGTCTGAGTGATTGTCTAGTCAGTGTAGTAGCCAAAAATGGCGCGCACTTTTTTTGTCGTATTAGACTTATATGAGGATTATCAAGACAAAGTCCAACGTATTAGGGCGCCTTTATACTTCACGTGTTTTGGGTCCTAGAATTATATAGAAACCGCTACAGTATAAACGCGCCCTTAGGTCTGATGAAAAAATAACCAAATCTGAACGTAATGTTACTTTTTCATCAGATTTATGTCTTCGTGGGTAATTAAACTTCAATTTCAACTTGTACGAAATATGTAGCATAAAAAAAGTATTGTATCATAAAATATTTCGTATTTTCCAGCTCAAATCAAACTAGCCGTGTTATCCTATATGTTATTCATTTATTATAGCTTTAAAGTTTATACACTAATTCACGAACTTTGGCAAAAGGATGTGCATTATTGCTAAAGATGGCATACATAAAAATCTAGAGATAATATCATATTAATAAAAAAATAATTAATTAACTTTGCATTTGTTTATGTAAGATGACCATTTTTCGGGACTTTGGGACTGAGGAAACCCTAAAACGTGTATTTTCGGTGAAAATTCGAAAATTTTCATGATGGCAATACTTTCCCTTACTATATATTCCATGTATAGAGGTATGTGAAAGTAAAATAAGGTATAAGCACAAAACATATGGTTATAAAGTGTTTTATATCTCCAAGAAAGTCTTAATTTTCAAATTTAAATGTAATTAGACAGTGTTTAAAAAAAAAAAACTTATATTTTCAACTGCTTGCCCCTTCCTCTAACGATTTGTAACTCCAGCCTTCAAGGACAAGTTCATCTTAATGAAGGCAGGCTGTACTAGGGATTTCTATGTGAAAACTGTATGTGTGTATATATATATATATATATATATATATATATATATATATTTATATATATTCTTTTTATTTAAACATATTTATTGATATTTACAGCTATATTTTTAAAATAAAATCAAGTAAATATGATGAAAATGTATCAAACTGACATGAAATACATGGGAGACACTAACCATTGGCAGTACTCCAATAGGAATTTTAAAAACGAAGGTTGCTAGCACTGGGTAGTTCTTATACAAGTCTTTTTCATATCATTTTTCTTATATCGTATTTACTTGTTGTATTTTTTTTAGTACAGTTGTAAATTTCAATAAATTATGTTAAAAAAACAACAAAAAAACGAATGTTACACAGCCATCTTTTCAGATTCCTAGGAGGATTATCAGGAATGGAAGTGGGAGCAAGGTTGAAAATAAAAGATAAAAATCTGGTGGCGGGCAACACACGACTTTCACTTGCATCGGTTGTTAAAACCAATTTAATAACTAATTATAAAGTGACAATTGATAAAGGTTTAAATAATTATAAACAGTTTCTTTTGAAGGATAGGTTTTACATTAAATAATATAACCATATAAAATTGTGACGTACAATGATAATTTAAATTAATTATTATCTTCCAAATCTTTTTATTTAAGAATCAGCCTAAAAGCTTTAGCTTTCCAACGGCATATGTTACATGTAATATAAATTATTATGTTGAGGGAAAAAAAATGCCTAAAAAATATCTTTGCTCTTTTCTCCTTTAGTTGGTTATCAATTTCGTTCAACATGTATATTTACCATTTTTTTATCAACTCTAATAATTAATTTTTTTGGAATATAAAAAATTAAATATACATCACAGGAAGGAAAAAAATCGGTATTTGAGCTCAGTTAAACTATTCCGATCAGAATGAAACCTATAGAATATTAAAGCCCATTAAATTTTACATCGATATACCGAGTTTAATCAAAATCGTTTTGATCCATTTTTGAGAAAATCGTAAAAAAGTTCGAAATGTATGGTATAAAGTGGCACTTCTGGTACGCCGATTTAATTGAACAATGTTCCTGTAACGACTCAGACATATAGCTTCCAAAATATGAAATTTCTGTTTCATAAAACTTATTATTTTTGAGCTATACTGACCACACACAGAGACTTGGTCATTCGGACTCATGGGACCCTAAAAGGTTTATTTTCGGTGTATATAAAACTTAAATTCGAAAATTTTCTCGATCAATACAATAATTTTTCTTACTATATATTTCATCATGGTGTCTAGCAAATGAGCTCGAAGAGATTCTCTGACTTTTCTATATTTTAAGAAGTATTTTACTAGGCCAAATCTCAGTGAAAATTGACAAAACAAAGAATTATTATAATTAATATGGTATACTAGATTGAAAATATAAATATAATGACTAATTACTTTACGATTAGATTCAACTATTCACCAACCCTACACCAGCTGAAATTGTAGTTGTTTGTTGATTGTTTATTCGTTCAACGTCACTTTATGCTACTATGGCTAATCGGACGATGCTACAGTGGGAGTCCTAAATTTTGCCTATCCAGGTTTTATTAGGATAGGGATCTTTAACGAGTACCTGACATGGCACAGGCTCGGGACCACCTTTTAACGTCCCCTCCGAAGGACGGCATAACTAAGGATTTTTTACTCACATTAAAAAATCCTAGGACCACCCGCAGGTTTGAACCAACGACCTTTGGCATAGAAAGCTGTTATGCTAGCAACTACGCTATGGGTGACCCCTAAAATTGTAGTTGTTAAAGTTGACTTACCAATAAATTATGATGAACTTGGATACTTATGTTAGTAATAATCAATATTTACAAATCTGACTGAAAAATTTATTTACAAATGATTTAAAATCAATATATCTATATAAACTTTAAAAGGTTTTCTTAAATGTTTGAATCAACAAGAAGGCATATAGGAGAACTTTTGTCTGAGTGAAGAAGAACGATGTTATCAAGGGACCATTTTCCCTGACCAAAGTACAAATTTCCTGACTTTTTCATATGTTTTTAAAATCCCTGACTTTTCCCTGTTGCTAGATACCCTGTTCCATGTATAGGTAAGAAAAAGTAAAATAAGGTATAAGGACAAAACGTGTGATTATAGAGTGTTTTTTAATTCAAAGAACGTACTTAATTTTCAAATTTAAATGAATTTAGAAAGTATTTGAAATAAATAACTTATATTTTCAACCTGCTTGCCTCCCTCCGCTAACGATTTTCAATCTGTTTGACCCACACCTAACGAAAATCCAGGCTACGCCCATGGCCGCTGGTGTCCAGACTCAGTCATGGGAAGGTACCAAAATGATGTGATGTCAGAGCTGGTATAATGACACTCCACAGGATTTATAATAGCATGTCAATGTTAAAATAATGACATGCTATTATCAAAGGTATGGTTGGGATGATACAGCTATGTTTTCACCGAAATTCTACTATCTCGAAATCGGCTTTAATTGTTTTGCCCAAACTCGTCATATCTCAGTTTAATTAATGCAAAATTTTCCTATTCCCATAATCTAGACTCAGGACACTCCTAGTCTTATTCTTTCTGTCAACTTAAAACGTTTATTAATCTGTTTCTGAAATTAAAAAAACGTACTGTTTCATGGCCAACCACAGCGTAAGGCGGTGATAAGGCCTTGATCACACTTAACCACTGTGAGGCTGGGTGTGCCCCTAGGAGGGTCTCCATACTCCAGGGTCGCTCTACGGTTGAAATATCAGAATAAATAATTCTAACATTTTTCGTGCAACACAAAACAATATTTTTTTTAATCAGTGACGCAACACATGGAAGTTTTAATTGCTTAGCTATCATATGTGTTGCCACCCCACGCACGCATACTCACACAGACACATACACACACACACACACACAACACACACACACACACACACACACACACACAGATATATAAAAAATGATAAAGCGATTCTTTGTATCCTCGAACTCCTAAACCAAGTAACGGATTTGGGTAGATTTCACTATCACTTAGGGCATTCTTTCCTGAAGGTTTATAAGTAAAATAAATTTCAATAATGTTTTTCTTTAGATGGAGAAAATTAAATTTTCTGTAATCAAGCCATAAATAGTTATTCCTGAATTATGAGTAGTAATATAAACGTATAATGTACCGTTGCAAATCACAAGATTTTAGAAAATTTAATATGTAATGAAATAGATTATACAAGTTAATAAAATGTTTTTTTTATAAACACATTAGCTTATGAAAATATGTCATTGGTAATGCTGTGATGAGGGAGGTTATGGTGATTCATTGATACAACCGTACAGTATCATAAAAGTCATATCCTTCCATACAGTACTCAAAATTTTAGAAAAACTATTACATAACAAAACGTTCTTAAGCTTTACAAATAATGGAAAGTTATTATAAATTCCTGAACTAAAATTGTTCATAATCATTTCTACATTTAAAGCATTTCATGAAAACATATGTTCTATTGTAAAATAATAGGGCCTCCATGGAAACTAAATTAAATTTTTAAATTTTATAAAAAGTTCATCGGAAACATAAAATCGTAATATATTGAATAAAATGGCGATCATTTAGCATAACAAACTGAACCAATTTTGATTTTTGACCAATTTATGTTTCTGATTTCTGCCAAAGATTAAATAAATGGATGTTCTGTAATAAACATAATATTATCTCGCTAAATGCACTTTTCATTATGATGAACTCATAATCCCATAGTGATAAACTCTTGATTGGTGAAACTGAACTGTTTTATACTTAATTTTAATAGTTAACATTAAAAATGCACCCATGCATAGCAAGGGCGAGTTGCTAGTGAGTGTGTGTATATATATATATATATATATATATATATATATATACTCCTCAGGTCTGAACCTATAAAGATAGATCATCAAAGATCAGAGGGCATATAAACTCACGTGGGCTAGCTACAATAAAAATTACAGTTCGATAAATACTAACTTAAGGTATTATAGAATTCTTCCAGAAGCAAATCTAGAATTGCGAAATAGAGAAGCAAGGGCGTAAAATTCTTAAGAAGATTAATGGACTCATCAATAAAAACGGTATTCGGATGAGAAGGTTTTAAATGCATTACAATAACTAAAGAAGTTAAAATTGCCAATAATTAAATAAATAGACGTTATATAATAAAAATAATATTTTATCATTAAATGCGCTCTTCATTATGATGAACTCATAATCCCAAAGGGATAAACTCTTAATTGGTGAAAATGAACTTTTAATTAAATTGCAAATATGCGATGCAAGGGCGGGTTGCTAGTGTGTTTTATATATAATTTATATAATTATATATATATATATATATATATATATCATTTTCTCCCTCTAGAACTACAGATCGAAGTGGTCCTTGGCCTGCCTCAACATAGTCTGCCATAAGCCTCTGTCCACTATTACAGCTTCGCCTTTCTATCTTTACTCATACGAAGAATCTACACCATCCATAGATTCCTTGCAACATTTTTTTTTTCGATACTATTTAACCTTTCAGTCAATGCCTTGTTTAAAACCCATATATTATATATATGTATATACTGTCGCTTTCATATGTTACCACTGGTCTAATCAATTTATAATAATTGTGCGGGACAAAATGAAAAATAAATGAGTTTAAATATAAAACAAAAAGAAGAAAAGTAAATAAATAAATATTTACTTTATTCTGATACATAGTCTTCTAAGAATAACATAAGGTTTAAAATAATAAAGGATCTTAAACTGGCAAAGAATTAATAAAAAATAAACTGATTAAAACATAAATAAAAAGAATACTTTCCCTTACTATATATTTCATATATAGGTAAGTGAAAGCAATAATATACTGCAAAAATCTAATGACAATATATATTTTTTTTAAATACTGTAACGATTGTAACAAAAGATGTTTTCAAGATAAAAATTTGAATTATTAATATAGTTCCAGCAACGTAAAAAGTTTCTAGAAGAATCGCCGTTCTGTAATATCTTAATTTAGCATTTATCGAACTGCACGTTTTATTTTAGCAAGCCCACGTGAGTTTATATGCCCTCTGAAGTTTGATGATCTATCTTCATTGGCTATTCGGTTTAGACCTGAGGACTGTACATATATATATATATATATATATATATCATACATATTATTACGGGTAGTGTGCCTAAGAACAGGCATGGAACATGTAATAAAACTCAATAAACTCTCCTTCTTTGGAGTTACCATAGGAGGAAAAGATATTTATATATATATATATATATATATATATATATATATATATATATATATATATAGGGAGCGGCGTGGTCTAGTGGATAGAGCGCTAGTCTACTGTGCTCCGGGTCCTGGGTTCGTATCCCGGTAATGATAGAATATTATTTATACTGTTATTTTAGCCAGGGGGCGACCCTAGGGTATGAAGACCCTCCTGGGGCAGACCCAGCCTTTATAAAGTGGGTACCGTAAAATGGGGGAAAACCTGGCGGCTGAGCGTGATCTCCTCGATCTCCGAATCACCTCATTGTACGGGCGTGGACCTTGAAACAGTACGAATCTGTATATGTACTGAGCCCAAGACCCTTAATGGGTTGTAGAGGTACAGGTTTATATATATATATATATATATATATATATATAATATAATATATATTATATATATATATATATATATGAAGTCAAGAGAGATGAGCAGTATTTGCCATAATCATACTACGTTATATCAACTTTCATATAATAATAATAATAATATAGGCTTAGCGAACCCGAAGGTTCGATGCCGATACCACCACATTCCGCCTACACAGACTCGTCCAATGTTCACCGTTCAAGCCCAAGCCTCCGAGATCAGCCATAACACAATCCTCCCATCGACGCTTCCCAGCCTATCCTACCTTTCGGACGCCTACCAGTCGGATCAGCGAATACCAACTTTCTCGGAATCTGCTCCTCATCGATCCCAACCACTTTACTCGCCCATTTGAGTCTCCGCGATGCTATCAACTCAATTATATTCACAGAATACAAGTTCCGCAATTCCGCGTTGTGCAACCTTCTAAACTCCCCAGTGATATATTTGATATCCGTAAAATATTTGGTCCGAAGAGAAATGAGGCTCTCTTCGGACCAAATATTTTACGCAGTACCTTATTCTCGAAAACCTTAAGCCGTTGTTCATCCTTCAAAGTAAGCGGCCAACTATTCACATAGGTGTTCGATCTTTCATATGTAAGCTAAATTAGGATACTTTGTTTTGTAAAGCATTATAATAAAAACTTGTTGAAAAGATTTATATATATACTTTATTCATTGATATATATAGCGTTGGGGCCATGTTTATAGGATGTAGACACTATTTTTGTGTTCCTCTTAGCAATTGCTTTGGATATTGTTTTAGTATGTAGATGTCTCCATCAAAAACGGCTATTCAAATTATAACAGTTACTTCCTCGATTCAATGGCTCTTCCGCATAATTCTTTCGAATGATGATGAGGTTGGGAAGTGCTAGTGAGTAATTGTTATCGAACACAGTCCATTAAGATAAAGCACTCCAAGAGCCAGGTTATATGCGTAATCTGGAAAAAATGTCTTTTCCTCATATAAAATTGTTTAGTATTTATATTTGAACAGCCGGCTTGAGCGGGTGACAAAAGGTTTTGATTACATTGCCGATAATTCCAAGAGCAATGCAAACAATAGGTTTCGAATTTTCAACGAGTTGTATCTGGGGGCAAAAAAAAAAAAAAAATAAATAAAAAATAATTGACATTTCCACTATCTAATTAAATTTATCTGACGACTCGCATATCGGTTACGAACACGTTATTAGAAACAAAACTTTAATAACGACGTAATTGCTCAAACCAAATGCTTGTTTGTTTATCAACAAAGGTATTATTTGTTTTGTTTTTCTTTCCGTTCAATAGACACACGAATATTTCATATACAAATATATTATTAAATAGCTCATGTTGTTCAAAAATGTCATATTCAAGTATTTATTACAAATATTTTTAAATGACAAACAGTATATACTAGTGGTTTAATGAACATTGAAATGATCAATGTGAGATAAACAAATAAAAAAGCCTTCAAAAAGTTTCGATATGGTCTCGCTCGACACATTTGACTCAACTTTTGCGGGTAGCAACAGAGAGGTGCGACCCGCAAAAGTTATCTGATGCTATATGTTTTTAAAAACGAAGGGACGCCGCCTAAAATCACACGGAAGTGGTGTATAAAGGAAGCCTTTGGTAAGTGGAACCAAATCTGAAAGGATAGATTGGACAAAGGAAGGGATACACGGAGGGAGGTGACAGTGTAAGACCTAGTTTATATTTGCTGGAAGGGGAGCAGGTAGTGGGTTGCCAAGAGAAATCTTCACAATAAAATCAGTGAAACTTAAATGGGATTGGAAGAAAGTAGAAGAAGAAGTATTGGGTTGTGGAATAAGTTTTCAATATTTCAAGTAGTGTGGCACCAGGGACTGCTTAACTAACTCCGTCAATTCCTCTCCCCTATATATTTCCTATTAATGCGTTCCTACCTAACTGGCAGAACCATTAAGGTAAACCATAACTTTCCCTACTCCTCTATAGTTCCCCAATCTGCTAGAATGTGTCAAAATGACTCCTAGGCCCTATCCTCTACTCCCTTTATACAGCTGACATTCCACTCCATTTCCAGACTACCCTTAATATTATGCTGATGACAGGTGTGTCTAATCCGTTCATAATGATCAAACTGCTGCATCCTAAAACCTTCAGTCCCACATCACAGCCATTGAACAATGGTGTCACAATTGGAGGATTAAAATAAATCCCACCAAATCACCTTTGCCCTACATCGCAAACGGATGACTTCCTTCCCACTCCCCAGTATCCTTTAATAACATTACACTTACGCCTGTAGAACATATCCGCTACCTAAGACTCCATCTTAACAAGCGCCTTACTTGTAATCCTCAAACCAGACTGAAACGACTAGAGACTGCTCGAAGATACCGATTATTACAACACTTACTTGACAAAACTTCAAGTATATTACAAAAAACTCATTTACATCACTATTATCAAACCTATTTGGAAATATGGAATCGAGCATTGGCGCTCTACTAAGCCATCTAATGCCTCCCGCATCCAATCCTTACAATCCAAAATCCTTTCCAGAATCCTGAATGCCTCTTATAGGTAACAAATCAACTCCTCCATAATGACCTCAACATCGCGTTTGTGGCAGACCTAGCCTGTGATAGATATACCTCTTTTCATCCCAAACTCCCTGCCCACACAAACCCACTTTTTCCGTAATCTATCTTCCTTAGATATTCCTGATAACCATCAGAGGCGATTGAAAAGAAGGCGGCCTCGGGTCCTACTATTTATTTATTTATTTATTGTACATCTGTTTTAGTCAAGTTTACATACAGAGAGAGTTGGCCTACTAACACTTTAATTACTAAATGTACAACATACATATATATATATATATATATATATATATATATATATATATATATATATATATATATATATATATACATACAAAAAAAGAAAAGATCTGAATACTAATAATAATTACAAACTAAAAAATTTATACAATTTACAATGAAAATAAAAACATCTTAGTAATGTCATATTAAATCAGCTTAACTTCTGGTTAATTATTGATTATGGTATACAATTGAAAGATATATACTAACACATTCATGTGACATAAGTTATTATTCAGTTAACACCTGATTTCTGATATTCATTAAACCTGTAAAAAATAAATAAAAAAATTATTCAATTTATTCTTGTCATCCGGCTCTGAGAAACTTAATAAATGAATTAACTGTTGTTCCTCATTGGCGAAGTGTGATATATATTTCTTTAAACATTTTTCTCTTATTTGCATGTAGGACGGGAAAATTAAAATACTATGGAATAAATTATCGGGTTTATTCAAACTATCCTACTACCTTAAAATAGTTAGTGAAGTGTTACTACTGGAATTTTTTTCTCAAATCGTTTTCACCATTTTCTGCACCCTGCATATTTACTTATTGTGTTTGTATAATACAGTTGTAAATTAAAATAAATAAATGTTTCAGTTTCATCCTTTCTGTGTTTATAATATCATGTTTACTTGGTCAATTATGTTTACATAGAAAAAAAAAAAAAAAAAAAAAAAAAAAAAAAAATGGTTAAGGTGCTTTTATTCATCAGTTTCATCCGAGATTCCTAATGTTTAAGTAGTATTTAAAAAAAATACACATACACAATATATAAAAATACACAAAGTCTGGAAATTAAATAAAATTTTTAAAAAATATATCCAAGACTTCTTTAGTTAGTAGAGCGCCCTAATATTCATCGAACAAATATTCAACCAAAAGAACAGTAAAGACGATGATGAGAATCTCAAATTGATATAAATAACGAAGGTAACTTTGTATGTCGTGTGTTGTGCACACCAGATTTTTTTTCTCCGAATGGTAATAGTCGTAAATATATCATTGAAAAGCTTAAGGTTTCAGAAAAAACCTTATCTGATATACAAGGTTGTATAAGGTAATGGAGATTGATAAAAAGGGGATATAATTAAGTGATTGTTGTAGGTTATAATTTCTATTGTTATATGCTTTTATTTAAAATAAATGTTTAGATCAAAACTTTTAATTTTAATTTTAATTTCACTTACTTACTATACATTGCGATCGTGAAAATTTTCGAATTCCAGTTTTCAACGGAAATACACGTTTTAGGGTCCCCTGAGTCCAAATAACCAAGTCCCGCAAAAAGATCTGTGTGTGTTGTGTGTGTGTGTGTGTGTGTGGTAACTCCCGGGCGGAAACAGTTAGTCCTATGAAACTGAAATTTCATATTTGAGACAACTATACGCCCGAGACGTGATAAAACTTTTTTCATCAAAATGAGCTTACCAGAAGAGGCACTTTATACCATGCATTTTGCACCTTTTTTCGATTTTTCCTCGAAAACGGTTCCGACGATTTTGATTAAACTCGCTATATCGATGTAAAATTTAATGGGTTTTAATATCATGTAGGTTTTATTTGGATAAAAATGGTCTGACAGGGCTTAAATGCCGATATTTTAAATTTTCTTCCCCTAAAGTACCTTTAATTTTGTAGATTCAATAATAATAACTAGATTATCTTGTTAGCGCTGATGAAAAACAGGTAAATATATAAATTGAATAAATTCGATACCCAACTAAAGGAGAAAACAGAAAAAAATATTTTTTAATGAAATTTTTCGTTTTTGAACATAAGAGCAGTAATATACATGTATGATATACCGTTGGAAAGCTAAAGATTTTAGAAAAAATATCATCTCATACACAAGCTTTTAGAAGTTAATAGAGAGTGATGAGAAGAAGATAAAACTAACTGATTATTTTAGATTAATATTTTTATATAAACACATGTTTATATATAATTCAATTTGATAATTCCTTAATGTTTCAGTATTTTTATCTCTAACTGTATTTGAAAATTTTTCATTGATTTTAAACATCGAGGTAAGTGAAAGTCGTGTGTTGCCCGCACCAGATTTTTTTCTCGATGGTAATAGTCGTAAATATCATTGAAAAGCTTAGGTTTTAGAAAAAACCTTATCTGATACAAGGTTGTATAAGGTAATGGAGATTGATAAAGGGGATTAATTAAGTGATTGTTGTAGGTTATAATTCTTGTTATATGCTTTATTAAAATAATGTTTAGATCAAAACTTTTAATTTTATTTTATTTCACTTACTTACTATATATTGCGATCGTGAAAATTTTCGAATTTAGTTTTCACGGAAATAACGTTTTAGGTCCCTGAGTCCAATACCAAGTCCGAAAAGCTGTGTGTGTTGTGTGGTGGTTGTGTGTTGTGTGGTTGTGTGTGTGTGTGGTATACTCCGGCGGAAACAGTTAGTCCTATGAAACTGAAATTTCATATTGAGACACTATACGCCGAGACGTGACAAACTTTTTCATCAAATGAGCTTACCAGAAAGGCATTTATACATGATTTTGCACTTTTTCGATTTTCTCGAAAACGGTTCGACGATTGATTAAACCGTATATCGATGTAATTAATGGGCTTAATATTATGTAGGTTTATTTGGATTAAAAATGGTCTGACAGGCTTAAATCCGATATTTTAAATTTCTTCCCTAAAGTACTTTAATTTTGTAGATTCAATAATAATAACTAATTATCTTGTTAACGCTGATGAAAACAGGTAATATTAAATTGAATAAATTCGATACCCAACTAAAGAGAAAACAGAAAAAATATTTTTAATGCAATTTTTCGTTTTTGAACATAAGAGCAGTAATAACATGTAGAATACCGATGGAAAGCTAAGATTTAGAAAAATTCATCCATACACAAGCTTTTAAAGTTAATAGTGAGTGACGAATAACATAAAACTAATGATTATTTTAGATAATAATATAATAGATTTTTAATGAAACACATCTCTAACTGTATTGAAATTATTTCATTGATTTAAATTCGAGTAAGTGAAGTCGTGTGTTGCCCGCACCCGATTTTTTTCAATTAATTTTTTCATTCGATAGTTCTAAGCAGATTGTACGGGTAGGTGATAGTCGTGATGTCGCGTGACCACAATTTTTTTATCATTATCAGAATCGTGTATATATATATATAATAATATATATATATATATATATTATATATTAGGATCGATACTTCTAGGAAAACGAGAATGCTCTACCTATGCGACATCATTAGGCATCTACTACGGATCTGACTTTCAACTTCCTTTTCATGTATTTCTTTTTTTAAATATTTCAATACACGCTCGAGGCAGAAAGTCACAAACAACCTGAACGAAGTTCCAAAGCAGACTTGAAAGTTCTTAATAATTAAAAAATTATACTCTGCTTTGTTAGAGCATTCTCAGAATATTTCTATTGTCATTATCAGGATGCTAACATCAACAGAATTGATACTTTGATAAGAATCAGAGATTCGCATCGATCAATGAAATAATCAATATGATTAGAAATAAGCATTAAACAATTTTCAAGATTACACAAATTTACAAGATCAAAACCATGACTTAGTAAAAACTGTTTAATGATAGAGCAAAACAATTAATTAATGACAAAGGAATAGTCGCACAAAATTATCAGGAAAATATTGTGGTGACAACTGTAATACATGAAGGATAAAGGGAAATAACACGTTTTGTCACTTTTTGTCCAGAAGAGCATTTTTAAAATTTTAATTTTTCCCATAACGTTTTTTGAGTGGTATTTTAATTTATGTGAATGTAATTTAAAATTGAATATATTTATGTTATTTAGCATATTTAAAATATTTCAATAGCAGTAAAATAACGGTTACTGAAATTTTAGGCTTGGCAATGGATGATGTTCCTGTGAAAGAAAGTTATTTTAATTAAAAAAATACACCTTGCTGATGTGAGCGTAAAAGCCAATGCTTCACAAATATTTTAAGTAATAAATTCTTTATTTATTCTGGGACAAGTCCCTGTTGAATAATTTTACAAAACATACAAACAGAACTTTAGTTTCTAAGTTTTATCTAAGATAAAACTAACAAAAATAATAGAAAATAATAAAGTGAACAATAGTGATAAATTAAAAGGTAGCTTCTAATAATAATAATTAATAACAAAACTAGACAAAAGATAAAACAGAAACATGTGTTAATATATACAAAATTTTAATTAATAGTACTTTACTGTATTAATGTAAAATTATTGAAATAATAAAGATAAATATGCAGGTGCACCACAATGTAAGATATTGTATTTAAATAATCGTATCTATATGTTTTTATTTAATTAATTTAAATTGAATTTGCAAATCTATTTAGGGTTCTTTGAAAATTGAATAGAGAGGAAGATATCGAATAGACGGGATTTGAAGGTCTGAAGAGTATCAGAATGTCGGATATATGAAGGAATGGAATTCTATACGAAAGAGGATCGGATTAGGAAGGATCTATCGAAGGATGCGGTTCGATGAGGCGCCACATACAGGTCTGAAGGCCGTGAACGAGTGTTGCGGGAATGAGTGGAGGATTTGAATGAAAACATATCTGAGATGTAGGATGGGCGGCTGGATTGGAGAACTTGGAAGAGGAAGGTTGCTAGAAAGTATTTACAACGGTAAGAAGGGTAAAGCCACTTCAACTCTTCGTAGAATCTGGTAACAGAAGTGTCCCTGGATATCCCAAAGATGAAGCGAATGAAGCAGTTAAATAATCGTATAACTTTTGCTTCGAGATCTGCAGAGACACCCCCATACACCGTACAGCAGTAGTCAAAGTGGGGGAATGAGAAGGAACAAACTAGAAGCCTACGGGTTTCAAGTGGAAGTAGGTGACGAAGGTGATTTAGGAGTTTTAAGGTGGATATGGTGCGTCGAGAGATTTCGGAGACATGGTTTTTCCAGGAAAGAGTTTGATCGAGGATGATTCCGAGGTTTTTAACGGTTTGGTGGAACTTAAATGGATTATTATTGACAAACAGTGTTGGGATTGGAGGAAGGGTTTTAAGGAGAGGATTGGAACCTATTACCAATCGCCTTTGTCTTCTCTGCATTTAACTTAAGCTTGCTGGCTGCTGCCCAATAACTGATTCTGTTCAGATCTTCTTGAAGTTTTTCAGTCGCTTGTAAAAGGTCCGAAGGAGGAAAGGATAGGTAAATTTGGATGTCATCTGCATACATATGGTATTGGGAGTGACATCTATGATTGGAAAGATCATTGTCGTAAATGGCAAAGAGGGTGGGAAATAGTGATGAACCTTGAGGAACACCACAGGATAGAGGCAAAGTCTTGGATGGAGGTTGGCCTGGAACTACCACATACGGAACGGTGAACGGTCGGAAAGGAAGGATTTGAACCAGCACAAAGCACTGTTGGATAATGGGAGGTTTTTTAGTTTGGTAAGAAGGATTTTGTGGTCAACTCTATCAAATGCTTTAGAAAAATCTAAAAGGATCAGGATGGTAATTTTTTGATGTTCGATAGCGGATTGTAGGTCGTGGATTATTTTTAGAAGAGCAGATTGTGTTGAATAGCCTGGTCGGAAGCCGGATGGGAGAGGGTTGATAAGAGAACGTTCTTCCAGGAAATTTGAATAATAATTAATTTTGAACTAGGCGTTCTAATGGTTTGGAGAGGATTGAAAGTAGAGAAATGGGACGGAAATCGGATGGTGAGCAAGGATTAGGAATTTTATTTAGTGGCCGAACTAAGGCGGTTTTCGAAGAGACAGGGAAAATGGAGTTTTCTAGGGAAAAGTTGTAAATATGATATAGGATTGGTAAGATAACTGGGAGACAGGACTTTATTAATTTTACTGGAATGTTGTCTAGTCCATAATCATTTGTCTGGGATTTAAGGATAACTGTTATTAATTCGTCATATGGAACATGGGAGAAGAAAAAACTTTCTGGATTAAATTTGTGGTGTCCGAAATCGGTAGTGGAAGATGAGCCATTATTGAGATCGTCTTGTGTGACAGGAATGGAATTGCAGTTAATGGAGTCTGGGAGGGATAATCATTGGAGTATTTTCTATTTTGATTTGGAATCTGTAGCATCGGAAAGGGCTCGATGGATGTGGAGGGACTTAGCACGTCTCACTGCTTCTTGGGTTTCACTACGGAGTTTAAAAGTTTAAAACCAGGAAAGCGAGGAAATTACGTTAAGGTAATTTAAAATTATTTTCCAATGATACCTCGGGTACCCTGGACGTCGTAGTTGGTAACCACTGCTCTATAGAAACGTGTAGCAACATACCATAGGGGTCCCCTAAGGTGTAGTGGTTAGCATAACAGCCTTCTATGTCCAAAATATTTTAATATAATTTTCAAAGTAAATACAAGTATTAGGTTTCCCTGTGTCCAAATAACCGAATTCCCGAAAAAAAGTCTGTGTGCGATAAGCCTGGCGTGAAAAACGAAGTTGTACGAAACTGAAATTTCATAATTAAAAACAACTCTACGCCCGAGATGTTAGAGCAACTTTTTCATCGAAATCGGCTAACCAGAAGAGCCACATGCCATGCTTTATGCGCCTTTTTACCATTTTCTCAAAAACGGCTCTAAACGGTTAAATATATAAGTTGAACGAATTCGATATTAAACTAAAGAATTAAAGAGCAAAACTATTTTTTTATGCAATATTTGTGTTTTCGAACCTAAGAACATTAACATAGATGTATAATATACCGTTGGAAAGCTAAAGATTTTAGAAAAAAAAATATCTTTTATAACAAATCGTAAAAGTTAACGGAGCGTGATGTGAAGTCGATTAAACTAACTGATTGTCTTAGATAATAATATAATAGACTGTTTAATAAAACACATGTTTCTATTGAAACTTAATGTAATTAATTCTTTACAATTAATTTTTAATTTTAAATGTATTTGAAAATTGTTAAATTTATTTTAAGAACGGGGGTAAGTGGAAGTAGTGTGTTGCGCGCATCAGAATTTTATTATATATTGCAATAATGATTATCAAAAATAATAATAATAATAATTATAGCTATTATCAGTTGCCCGCTAGTTTACACGCTTCCTTCGATCCTCCAAGAAAATTCCTTCCAGCATAAACAAGGCCTAAGAGAATTAGGGTATAATGTCATGCGCTAGGCGCTCGGTAAATGATTTAGAGCGAAGAATATAATATGGCAAAATTTGAGTTTCACAAAACTCATTCTTTGGAACACTTATTATGTTTATGATACCTGACAATTAAAAAAATTTACACCGCATGAAATTAGTTTCATCATGAGTTTGTAATGTAGTTCTAAAACTATTAGCATAAAAACATATAAAAATAAATTAAAAAAGCAACTCCAACCGCATTTAAATGATATTGTGCCGCTTAAGATACAACTACTGTAAAAGACCTCTCTTGTCGGGAATATAGCTAGTGTTCATGTTACAAGCACGGCTGTAAATATCTTATTCGTTTTTGTGATTAGCTTCCGTACTTGAGTGATTTTTGTAGTTTATTTAATACTTTCTCAGATATATTTTGACAATCCCCGTCGAACCAGTGTTTGTTCTTTTTATTTTCGTTTTTCCCAAGACACAAATTAACGACCTCTTTAATATTATCTCTGATCCCTTCCCATACTTTGTTTATGTCTTCGTGTTCCTCATCTAAAGATTCCAAAGCTTCGAACCTATTTTTTACTTCTATCGCGAATTGTTTTCTAATTCTGGGATTGTTCAATTTAACTAAATCAAAATTCTCGGGATGAATATAGTTCGGTTTTCTCTTTTTTGTATTTAGTTTTTGTCGAAGTTTCGTGATTACTAATTCATGATCAGAACCGCATTCTTTACCGATACGATCTCACGTTAATTATGCTACTTTGCCATCTGTTTTGTACTAAAACATGATCGATTTGATTCCGCGTTTGTCCATCCGGCGATTTCCACGTATACTTACGAATATCCTTATGTTTAAACATAGTACTTTTTATTATTAGGTATTTCGAAAAAAAATGGCAAAGTTTATTAGTCGGGTCCCATTATCATTACTATATTTGTTGTACAACAAACAACTTTCTTTACCGATTGTAGGGCGATATACTTCTTCCCTTCCAACCTTTGCGTTCGCGTCGCCTTAACCCTTCGTCGTAAACCAATGACTTCCTTTAATCCAAGACTAATAATTAAACCAAGACTCCAACTTGATAAACGTCTAACTTGAAATCCCCATACAAGACTGAAACAAGAAACTGACCGACTTTTTCGACTACTTCAACACTTACTGGACAAACGCACTAACCTTCCACTGACCATCATAAGACCGATATGGACTTACGGAGAAGAGCTATGGGACTTTACTAAACCATCGAATTCCTCTCGTATCCAATCCTTTCAATCTACAATCCTCAATGCTCCTTAATTTGTCACAAATAGCAATAGAGACGCAAATGAGATATTTGTAATATACTGTGTATTATAAACGTTTGTTATGAAAGTGTTTTAATTATTGGTATTTACGAGCAGTTTCTTATTGATTCAGTCAAAAGTGAGGATTCCAAATGAAGTCAATTTTGAAATGAATAAATTTTGAAAGTTTATGATGACAAGAGAATCAATAATTGGGTAGCGAAACAATTGATAATAAAAACTTTACGGTAAAACGAGGACGTGGAAATTGTTGACCGAGAAGAAAAATAAATAAACTTTTAATAGGGACTTGAGCACAATAGAAGGGCTCTGTTCAACTTTATTGAGTTTCTGAATAACAGAGATTAATCTTAACAAAAGAATTCAGGAAAATTGAAAAAATTGTTCATGGCTTATTTATTGCATGAAAAATTGTAGTTAAAACAACGCATTATTTATTAATAATTCTCTTAATAAATGTTTAACAAACCAGTAATTTCGATTAGTGTTATAACTTATAACATATCTTATCGTAAGTTTCTTAAATTTGTCTCCTTAAATCCGTTAATTTTCCCCCGACCTATCTCAAATTACACGTCCCTGTGGCCAACGGTTAGGTTTTATCTTTGATAAAGGGAGTATATATCTGAACCAGATTATTATTTTATTATTTATCGTGGTTATTAAAAGAATATAGTTAATTTATTATTTGTTTCCTGAATGTGAATACATTTGTTTGGGATGTTAGTGATTTTTTTTTTACTTACATTCCACAGCAATCAGTTTATAAGTCAACAAAATATCATCTATTTTGGTTTTTAGTCACTTTTGTAATTTCATATGGAGTCCTAAGAATGAAATTAACAACATACCCCCTCTTGTTAATTGAAAATTAAAACCCTAATTATATAAAACATATTGTAGAACATTTTGTACAAAATTAGGAGATATTTGTCTCTAGTCTACATTTAAATGCATTAATAATAAAATTAATTGGTTAATGAAAAATCAATCATTTGGGTTCAAAATTTTCAAAAACTGATATGGAACCTACTACATACAGAATGTAGACAACTCCTTTCTAACAGGAATATAGTGTGATTTTTAACTGACTTTTATAAAGTTATATTATGATATAAAGTTATATACTATGACTTAATAAGTTAGGCCTAGGAATCACTAAAGAACTATTAATAATGATAACAACTTAAATATCTTATATCTACAGAACTAAACATTCTCAATTATTTAAAGAGGATCTATTTCAATGGAATAAATAATAAAACTGTAATTATAAAATGAAAATGTTTATTAAAATTTTACGAAAATAAAACAAAAATTGAAATACCTTTAGTATATTAAAATCTACAAATTAATTAATTAAAAACAAATTAATAATATATTCTTCGTCATCTGTCAAGTGTTCAATGTTAATCAAATCCATTTCTTTGAAATAGTAGCAGATAAAACAATTACATAAAACAAAGTGATACTATTTCAAACTATTCAGGAAGGTTAGTTTTTGCCCTTGCCCAGTAAAGTTTACCGTGGATTCAGCATCCCTACCCTAGGTGGTGCAACGGGCAATGGCTGACTTCAACGGAGGTTACCCTTACCGCACTTTGACCTGGTTGGTGCAACTGGCCTTTAGGGTCCCCAGGTTCCAGATGACCAAGTCCTACAAAAAGTTCTGTGAGTGTGTGGTAGGTCTGGCTCGAAAACAATAAGTCAAACGAAACTGTAATTTTATGTTTAATACAATTCAATAAAACGCCTGGGATGTTAAAGCAACTTTTCTACTTGCTTTAAAGGCCGTTTAGATAAGTTGATTAGACTTGGAAAGTAGGCGTCTAAATGCGAGTTCTGGACTTCTGAGCTGCTGTTTTTTCCGCTACTACGTAGCTCTAACAATTTCCACATACTTCTCTTACTCTCCAAATTTATTTTATTAGCTTATTACGTGTATTATATAAATTCTTTCTCATTTATTAAAGATTGAAAATTGTCTTATAATAACATATATATGACGAATAAAGATATGACGGGTAGAAATAAAATTAAACAATAACAACTGGATTTATATTATTACTTTACTTATTATTGATTTATCCTATGTTTTTTGTTTTGAATTAAGAAGCCAATTGTTTACATTTTAGTATACCATTCGGTAAAATATATTAATGATTCATAATCTTTATGATAGGCTATAAATATATAACGTCTAACTTTTTAACTTTGGAAATTAAATAAGAGAATACTCATAAAAATAGCTAAATATACAACAGAAGAAAACAACGTTTTAGTTTAATACATTGATATTAAAGTTCTTATTTTGATTCGTCAGAGTAAAATGAACCTTTATTAATAAAAATAATAATTTAAATAACCATGAAAATAGATTTTATATATATATATATATATATATATATATATATATATATATATATATATATATATATATATATATGGAAAATATAAATGGAAAAAATATATATGTATATATATGAAAATGGATATTATATATATACATATATATATATATATATATATATATATATATATATATTTTTTTTTTTTTTTTTTTTTTTTTTTTTTTAATTTACCTTTTATTTCTCAATTGATACTTTTATAATCATTTATTAACAGGAAACTTAAAAATTTCATTGCGCATACGGTGAAGTGCTCAATATTTTTTAAAAAATGTAACAAATTTACAAAAATTACATAGTATTTTGTGTGTTAATTTAATTTTGTTTTTATAAATTAAAAATTTTTTATGCATTTTTACTTTCACTTACTTATATATAGAACATATAGTAAGAGAAAGTATTGCGATCGAGAAAAGTTTCGAATTCCAGTTTTCAACGGAAATACAAGTTTTAGGATCACCTGAGTTCAAATAACCAAGTCCCGCAAAAAGGTCTGTGTGTGTGGTAATTCTAGCGAAAAAACTATAAGTCTTACGAAACTGAAATTTCATATTTAAGACAACTATACGCCCGAGATGTTACAACAACTTTTTCATCAAAATCGGCTAACCAGAAGAGCCACTTTACACCATGCATTTCCCACCTTTCTCAAAAATGGCTCTAACGATTTTGATTAAACTCGCTATATTGATATACAATTTATTGGGCTTTAATATCATGTAACTTTCATTCTGATTGAAATAGTCTGACAGTGCTTAAATGCCGATATTTTATATTTTCTTCCTCTAAACTACCTTTAATTTTGTACATACCAAACCATTTCATCTTGATGACATTGATGAAGAACGGCTAAATATACAAGATGGACGAATTTGATGACCAAATAAAGGGAAAAAGAGAAAACAATTTGTTTTGGGGTTTTTTTGATATTAAGAACAGTTATGCAGACGTATAGTATACCGTTGGAAAGAGAAAGATTTTAGAAAAAATATTATCTGATACACAGAGTTGTAAAAGGTAATATAAAGTGACGAATGAGGAATTAACTTATTACTGATTAACAATTTAATATAGTCATATTATTTAATCTAAATCATATGTTTAGAATACACGTTTTATTAAAATCAACTTCAAATATTTTTCAAATTGAAGTATATTTAATAGTTTTTAAATTGATTTTAACAGTCAAGGTAAGTGAAAGTCGTGTGTTGCCCGCACAAGATTTTTTTTTTAATTTTCACCATTTTTTTTTTTTCATTCAAATTACGTAATTTATTATGGCTAATATCGAAGAGTTGATTAAGTTTAAATTGTATGGAAATCTCTAACTTTCTGCTAGTTAATTCCAGGCCCAAACAGAAGTAGACTCTCAAGACTCTTATTTTTTCTCTGTGGTAATTTTCCCAGCGTAGAGTATCATCAGGGGTTATGACCTTGATTTCTCAACCTCCCTTGCTGCTTATTGCAGGGGTGCTTGCCTCGTCTAAACGGCCCTTTAAATGGGATTTAACTTCCAGTTAAATGGGCTTTAATTTGATTTAGGTTTTATCTCCTTTGAAATAGCTTGACAGGGATTAAACTATTAATTTATTATTAGTTTCGTATTTTAATGTGCCCTGTTGATAAATAAATAATTAACCATTTCCGCCTAATACCTAATAAAAATATAGTAGGCAAAAACCAAACAATATAAAAATCTTGGAGTCTAGCAAGACTGAAAAATCACTGTTTTTCACAGACAATTCAAATAAAAGACAGAATATAGTTAAACAACAACGAAGATAAATTTTTTAATTTTTATATTTACAACTGTATAAAAAAAAAAAATACATCAAGTAAATGTGATAGTTATATAATAAAATGACGTGATATACATGTAAAGAAGTTTCTTATAGGAAGCACTCTAAAAATATTCTAAATTAGAAGGTCCCAGGGCCATCTCCTTTTCAGGCGCTTTGGAGGATTATCTGGAATTGAAGAGGAAAAAAGGATTGAAACTAGTGGGTTAAAGTAAGAATGGAGTTTGTCATGAAAGGATTGATTCCTGTTCCAGGCCAAATCAGTAACATAGGGGACATTAAGGTCTTTATGGATAAGTTTATTCGTGACAAAGTAAGGAGCGTTGAGGATTTTACAAAGGGTTTTGGATTGTAAAGATTGGATGCGGGAAGACTTTGATGGTTCAGTAGAGCCCCAAAGCTCTACTCTGTAATTCCAGATTGGTCTTAAACTAGTCAGATATATGAGCCTTTTGTAGTTAAGCGGAAGATTTGACCGTTTGTCCTGTAAGTCTTGTAGTAGCCTAAAATGGCGAGCAGTTTCTTCTCGTTTTAGTCATGTATGAGGATTCCAAGCTAGGCGTTTGTCAAGAAGTATTCCTATGTATCGGATCTGTTCAACAGGAACCAGTTGAGTGTTATTAAAGGATACTGTAGGGCAGGAAATCAAAGGTTTACGACGGAGGGTTAAGGTTATTTGAAAGGATTTGTTGGAATTTATTTTTATTCTCCAGTTCTGACACCATACTTTGATGTGAGCTTGAAGAGTTTGTGAGGCAATATAGGACCTTTATGGACTGATAACACGCAGGTGTCATCAGAATAGGTAGAAAAGTGTTAGGACGGGTTGGGATATCAGTTGTATAGACTGTGTAAGGAATGGGTCCCAGGATATACTGCCTTAAGAAACTCCAGCAGTCTGTGTCAAAAAGAGATGAATAGGAACTATTGTGAGTTATTTTGAAGGATCTATCAGAGAGGTAGGATTGAACAATCAGGAAGTATGTTGGAGGAAGAAATTTACGGAGTTTGTACAACAGTCCGGGGTGCCAAACTAAGATAAAATATAAATTAAAAAAATACACAATAGCGAACGTACATTGAGTAGCTGTGCAGCACATTCCTCTAATCCTTGTTCAACCAATATTAATCAAAAAATAGTAATATATATATACTAAAAATAAATAAAAGCACGGATTAATAAAATTAGTTTTGAATTACTAATTATAGGTGTTACGGACGTCGGATAGGCGGTTTAAAAAAAGAAGAAGAGGATTAAACGCTGTAAATTGATTTAGTGTACACAAGGATGAGATATCTAGAACCGTGATAAATTATACTTTCATATCAAGCTTATACTTCGTCGAATCAAACAATGCACGGCTAGAAAATGAAATATTGATTTGATAACATATCTTCTAAAAAGCTAATACAACAAAGGTTAGAAAATCATTCGATATAAAAAAAAAAAAATTACAATAAAGTCAACTCACAAAGGATTAAGAAAAAAATAATTTATTAACACATTTAGAGAATTAGGTGATAATTTATTTTCACGATTCATGAGACTTAAAGACAATAATATGTTCATAAAGTATAACAAAACATTTAAAACAAAGAAACTGGAATTGATAGGGACAACATTCCAAACAAATCAAGAGCTAAAAGGAAAAAAAAAACTTTTCTTGTAAACCGGCACGAACCCGCAGGTAATTAATTATTAATGGAAAGTAAACTATGAACTATGATGAAGTAAATTTCTGTGGTGATAGATTTCTGGGCGATATTGAGCGACTTTCGTTATGAATGTTTTACATTTTTATTTAATGTTTTTCATTAATAAAAACTTTAAGAATCTATAAAAGTTCAAGCTGAATAAACGTAAATTATGACAAATAAGTTAAATTATCAGAATAGAGATGATTCATTAATTTTGGTTCATTAAAATAGCTGTGGTAATTTTTTTTAAAAAGGACATTATTCATGGACGGTCTTTTTCGTAAGAAATCTTATGTGGAATTTTTCAATTTTTATAAAAACTGATGATGGACAATGATAATAGAAACTAAGAAGAACAGCTTAACCAAAAAAATGCGGGGAAATTCGAAATTTAAGATATTGGTCGCACTGTCCTCACAACTTACGCAGATGACACTTGTGTGTTATCCGTCCATAATGATCCAACCGCTGCATCCCTAACAATTCAGTCGCACATCACAGCCATTGAGGAATGGTGTCAGAACTGGAGGATTAAAATAAACCCTAAAAAATCCCACCAAATTACCTTTACCCTTCGTCGAAAACCGATGATCTCCTGTCCTACTATATCCTTTAATAATACGCCACTCATACCTGTTGAACAAATCCGATACCTAGGACTCCATCTTGACAAACGTCTTACATGGAACCCTCACACGAGTCTAAAACGACAAGAAACTGTCCGTAGATACCGATTACTACAACAATTACTAGACAAACGTTCAAAACTTCCAATTCACTACAAAAAGCTCATTTATAATACTGTCATCAGACCCATCTCGACATATGGAATCGAGCTTTGGGGCTCTACTAAGATATCTAATTCCTCCCTTCGCAAAATCCTAAATGCTCCTTATTTCGGCACAAATAAAATTATCCATAACGACCTTAATATTCCATTTGTGGCAGACCTTTCTCGTACCAGATATACCACTTTTAATTCCAAACTCCCAACCCTATATACCCTCTTGTCCGCAACCTATCAACCTCACATATACCTGACAACCCTCCGAGGCGATTGAAAAGAAGATGGCCTCGGGATCTGCTTACTTAAATAAACATCGAAATACTACCGCTGGGTAGTTTTTTCACAAGCCTTTTACGCCTTTTATTATAATTTATCACTTTTACATATTGTATTTATGTAATATACAGTTGTAAAATTCAATATGATATAAATAAAAAAATAAAAAAAAAGATATTGGTCCTATGTCCACTATGTACTGAGCCCAATACCCTTCATGGGTTGTAGAGGTACAGGTTTTTTTTTTTTTTTTTTTTTTTTTTTTTTTTTTTTTTTTTTTTTTTTTCCCCAATCCTCAGATGTTTGGAGGAGACTTAAGAACTATAAATTTTGCCAACTTTCCACCTTTACAATGCAAAATAATAAAAGTATTAATGAATGTTGAGAAATATTATTGAAAGTGTCGCTTGTTATGAAAAAAAGTCTAGGTGGGGTAGATTGATTAAATTATACAAATTTACAATTTTCAATGCTATTCATTACAACTGCAAAAGAGCAAACTATTTTTTAAATATACCATCATAGAAATAGCGAAAAATTTCTAATTCTGTAAAGTATGCTCTAGTGGAGAGCTGTTCTTTTAACATTCAGTAATTCATTTGTTGTTGTCGGTAATTTTTTACTTTCACTTACCTGCACATGAAATATATAGTAAGGGGAATTATTGCGATCGTGAGAATTTTCCAATTTGAGTTTTTACTGGAAGTAAATGTTTTCGGGTCAACTGACCAAGTCCAGCATGTGGTGTGTATATATGTATGCGGTAAGTCTCGCTTAAACAGAATTTGAAAACCGTAAATTGATTTCCACGCTTTTGGTAAAGTAGAACACATTATTGACTCTATAAATTTCTTTAATGTAAAGACCAGAAAAAAATATAGATATATAAAGATTTATGTAAGAATAATTAAATAAAGAGACATTTCTCTGAAATTATCGACAAAACTTATATATTTTCATGATATAAAAATGAGCTAAAAATATGCCAATCACACCATTGAAAGTGAATTTAATAAGGAACAAAATGATGTTAAAATGGCGGATATATCTTAAATAGAACGATTGGTGTAGACCCGAAAAAGTGCTTTTGGAAACACTATGCAATGTCTTATATAGATGGAGCTTAGTCGACCTGTCTAAGAGCCGGGAGGTGAACTCTCTTTGGAGGCCTAAGTAACACCTATTTGCCATCAAAATTCTTCTTTTCACCTCAACCTCTGGTGCATTATCTTGCGTTACATCTGCGGATTAATTTTGTAATTTCGATTCATCTTTTTAAGTTGTTAGAATTAATAGTAATATAAAACATACAAGATGAAAGAATTTGATGACCTACTAAAGGAGAAATGAACAAAAATATTTAAGGTAATCTTTTTTTTTTTTCGAACATAAGAATGCTATGATAGATGGTATGACTATACTGTTGAAAAACTAATGACTTGAGAAAAAATTTAATCTAATATACTAAGTAGTTAAAGGTGATGTTAAGTATTTATAAAATAAAATAAATAAATGTTATCATAAAACAGGCATTGGTCATCCAACCAATATTTCATCAATTCATTGCAAACAATCAACGGTTTTCTAAGAGAAAAAAAAGCCCTTGAAGAATGAAATATAGATGTATACTATACTGTTGAAAAGCTACTGACTTGTGAAAAAATGTAATCTAATATACTAAGTAGTTAAAGGCGATGTTAAGTATTTAATTTCCAATTAATAAAAATAAATAAATGTTATCATAAAACCTGAAGTTAAAACCAATATCTCATCTATTCATTGCAAAAAATCAACAGTTTTCTAAAAGAAAAAATATAAAATTCATAAAAAAAAAGTCCTTGAAGAATGAAATATAGATGTATACTATACTGTTAAAAGCTAATGACTTGAGAAAAAATGTAATCTAATATACTAAGTAGTTAAAGGTGATGTTAAGTATTTAATTTCCAATTAATAAAAATAAATAAATGTTATCATAAAACCTGACGTTAAAACCAATATTTCATCTATTCATTGCAAACAATCAACAGTTTTCTAAGAGAGAAAAATATAAAATTCATAAAAAAAAAAGCCCTTGAAGAATGAAATATAGATGTATACTATACTGTTGAAAAGCTAATGACTTGTGAAAAAATTTAATCTAATATACTAAGTAGTTTAAGGTGATGTTAAGTATTTAATTTCCAATTAATAAAAATAAATAAATGTTATCATAAAACCTGACAAATCCAACCAATATTTCATGTATTCATTGCAAACAATCAACAGTTTTCTAAGAGAAAAAAATATAAAAATCTATAACAAAAAAAGCCCTTGAAGAATGAAATATCAGTAACTTGACTACAACAAAAGAATATAATACTTAATTAAAAGGGAAGAACAAGTTTGAAGTATTGTTTTCATTTTTAACAATAACTAGGATTCATTTTTCACAATAACTTTTGCCAACTCAATCTATTATGGATAGAGTCTGTGCCTCTAAAGGCTAAAGGGGACGGGATCTGTGAGACAGAAACTATTGAAGTTTTAAAAACATTTTTTTTTTGTATTGAAGAGGATATTGGATATTGCCGTCGCTTGGTTTTAGAATTATATTTCTAAAGAATCCATTATAAATTACATTTATAAAATGTTTTTAAGCGACATTGCAGAGATAAAAATCTTTAAATCCTAAGCACCTTTCCGTATAAAAATCCAGCCAATAATACCATCGAAAAAATAAAAGAGTTAGCTTTCCACAAGTTTTGCTTGTTCATTTACACATTGTTTAATGACACACAGTTACACTATTTAATGACTTTTAGTTATTATAATACCTAAATAATTTTTTTACCCTATATATTTTGTTTTATTCCTTAGCCGTTAGACATTATTTGTTCATGTTAGATATTATCTTCTTCTTCCAGTGGCGCGACAGGCCGTGTAGGCCCTGGGCCACATGGTGTACTCTCCTGGAAGATTACACTCACGTTTCTCGATGCATTTTGTAGTGTAGGGTCATCACTTCCTACGCCTAATTTTGTGAGTGCCCACCATTTAGCTGACGGGTCTCACACACCCGGGGGAGATGCTGTGAGTGACTGGGATTCGAACTCACAACCTTTAGCATGAGAGACTAGCAAGTCAGCCACGGGCTCCCCTAGACATTACCTAAGTAATATTAATTAGTTTATCAACAGTTACATAAATCCAAATGTTTATTTTTCTGTAATCAACTATTATGTTGGTTGATTATACTAAATAATATGCAATACTATTAAAATCAACCCTAAAAAAAAATAACGTTAGCCTGGCCCGCGTTTTGAAAAACATAGCTTTTATCCAACCGTTTTGTAGTAAAATAACTGAAAATGTTTTTAAAGTTATGTAATTCTGATTTTTTTTGTGAGAAATATTTGTTAACAAATTTTTCTCAAATTTTTAAGGGAAGTTGAATGCAGTTCAAAGTTAAATGCAAGATTTCAGAAAAAAAATTAATTTTATCTTTTTCATCGTGTTTCACTACTTTAAAAAAATCGAAAAATATTCTGTGTATAGAAGCGAATAAAAGACATTTTCAGAAAAAATCGGTAATTGACACCTTTCGAAAAGGTTAAAAAAAATATATATTTGTATTTTCTTTCTTTCTCTAAAAATCGGTTCTTGGTTTAAGAATCATAATTATGTAATTTTTATCAAATATTCTACTCCTAAGAATCTGGGGGAAAAAATCATCATTAATTAATTTCAGATTTTACAATAAAAAAAATAATAAAATCGAAAAAAAGACACGGGGGCGGATTTACTCTATTTACTTGGCTATATCCTTTCAGATATAAATATATTGGGTTGTGTCACATGAAATGTCCGTTTTGAAGGTAAAGGATTTTTATTAAAAATACGATACGAAAACAAGATAATTTTATTCGAAGTATTTATCTTCTTTTTCTACACATTTTTCCCAACGTGACACCAACTTTAAAACCCCCGAACTGAAAAACTCAGAGCTTTGAAGTGAAACAAAATCTAAAAAAGCACTTTTCACTTGATCATCATTTTCAAAAAGTTTTCCTTTGACGAAGTTGTCTAAATTCCTGAACAGGTGTTAATCTGTTGGAGACAAGTCGGGAGAATATGGTGGGTGCGGAAGAACTTCGTAGCCCAGTTCTTTCAATTTTTGCACGGTATGTTTTGAAACATGCCGCTCAGTGAGATCATGAGGTACCCATGTATAGAGCGTTGTCGTGTAAGAGTATAGGACCCTTCCGATTTACCAATCAAGGTTGTTTTTTTAATAATGTTGTGTGCATGTGGTCAATTTCATTGCAGTACGTTGTAGAGGTTATGGTTTCACCTCTAGGTAAAAAGGAATAATGAATTATCCCTGCCATGGACCACTATACTGTAACCATTAACTTTTTGGGATGCAATTCGGTTTTGGCATTTGCCCCGGGGTTTCGTCAATGTTCAACCACTGCCCTGACTAACGCTGATTGTCATATACAATCCATTTTTCATCGCAGGTAAATATTCCTTCAAAGAAAGGCTCGGTTTTTGCCTCGCAAGCAAAGAAACGCAGGTCCAAGATCATGAGGTACCCATGTATCGAGCTTTTTTACATCCCCAAGACACATTAAATGTCTGGAAACAGTAGATCCACTTTCATTTAGTTGTGCTGAGAGCCCTTTAACTGTTTGGTAGGGGTTTCCTTCTACTGTATGTTTGAGGACATCGTTGTCTATTACGGACGGAGGTCTTCCTCGGGGCAAGTTTTCCAAGTCGGTATCCCCAGCTGAAAACTTAGCAAACCAACGGCGAATGGTCCGTTCATTAACACTCTCTTCCCCAAACGCCTTGCAAATATTTCTAGCGGCCTCAGCTGCTGAATGGCCGAGTTTAACCTCGTACAAAAATATTACTCGAAAATCGCGTGTTTCCATTTTCATATTTGGAGGCATACTAAAAAATCGGTAATTGATTGGGAAGCTAATGTTTATAATACAAAGGTAGAGGATTAGTAACTGTTTACTGTAAATATGTAAACATTCGGAAGAAAACAACAGAGACCTGCAAAATCCTTTATGTATTTCAGAAACTATAAAAATGGACATTTCATTGAAACAACCCAATATTTACATAAATGAATTTTCATTTTTCAATTAAAATCAAATTAGATCAATAAAATAATAAATAAAAATCAGTTGCGCGCAACACTTAGTTTTCACTTACCATCATTGTTCAAATCAATTTAAAAACTATTAAATTAAGTAAGTTTTAAAAAAATTACATTGAGTTTCGATGAAAACATATGATTTAGATTAATTATTCTAAATATATAAATTATTATATACAATTACTTAGTTGTATTCGCTTTTCATCACTCTCCATTACCATATACAACATTGGATATAAGATGAATTTTTTTATTGAGATCTTTAGCTTTCCAACGGTATATTATGCATCTACATTACTTTTATTATTTTCGAATAAAACTGAAACGATATTTCTGCAGTTTTCTCCTTCAGTTGTGTATGAAATTCTTTCAAATTGTGTATTTACCCGTTTTTTATCAATGCTAACAACATTTAATGGTCAATTTTTCGGAATCAATTAAATTAAAGGTACATTAGAGAAAGAAAATATAAAATATAGGCATTTAAGCCCCGTCAGACTATTTCAATAAGAATGAAACCTACATGATAATAAAGCCCATTAAATTTTACAACGATCTGGAGTTCAGATACTGGCCAGATCCTGCACACATGTACTGTATCTTTGTGGCAATTGCGCCCTAACAAAGCCTCCACTGGCTTACACCATTCATGCGGCTAAGAGAGAGGCGCTGGGATCTCTTAGATTCGGCTTCTCTCCCACTTGTGGAGGAGTCCCCTCACAGTCTGGGGTCCCCTTGGCAGATTGTATATAGTTTGTTTGTATGATGTTTATTTATTTCCCAACTTTGTATTTATCTATACTACAGGTTATTGTTTTGATTTGTTGATTGTTTCTTTTTTTTTTTATTAATTTTTATTGTTTTGTATATATTTGAATTTATTCATTTCCGATTTTATGTGAATTGACTCATTATTTTCTGTATATATTGTATGAATGTGTATCACATCACTGTTACTACTGTTCATTATGAAACAAATTGTAATAAATCTCAATAAATAAAAAAAATAAATAAAAAATACATCGGTATAGCGAGAGTTCAATCAAACTCGTTAGGACAAGTTTTTGAAAAAAAATTATAAAAAGGAGCAAAATGTAGCTCTTTGGCATAGCGAATTCGCTGAAAAAAATTGGTGTAACTTCTAGGGTATAGTTTCGTATTCGTGTTATATTTACCAAGACTTTTTCGCGCGACTTAGTTATTTGGACTCAGGAGGGCCTAAAACGTGCATTTCTATTAAAAACAAAACAATTTCACGAATTCAATACTTTTCCTTATTATATATTTCATATAAAAGTAAGTGAAAGTGAAAAACGATATCGGTAAAATATATCGAAATCATAATAGAATTCACGCAAAATCATTATCTGTATTATAATAAGAATAAAACCTGTACTACTACAACCCATGAAGAGTTTTAAGCTCAGTACATTTAGAGATTCGTAATGTTGCTAGGCCAACGGCTATGCAATGAGGTGATTCGGCCGAGATCACGCGCAGCCGCCAGGATTTTTCCCCATTTTGGGTACCCACTTTAAAGAGGCTGGGTCTGCCCTATGAGGGTCTCCATACCCCAGGATCGCCCCCCAGCTGAAATAACAGAATAAATAATTTTCCGCCACAACCGGGATTCCAACAATAGACAAGCGCTCTACCCACTAGACCGCTCCCCTTCTAATAAGAATACAAGTAAAATAAAATATTTATGTATAAATTCATTAGATTCATTTTCGGAGTCCCTAGACGCTCCAGCGCCTCTGGAGAGGTATGCAGAGTTGGAGTGGCTCAATTTAGTTTCGCGGCAGTATTTCCTGAGAGTATTCCTATTTCGCACTTTTAATTTAGGTATTAATCCATCCTACATTCTTGACCTACTCATACCTTGTTCATCGGTATATTCGTTTAATACAAGAACACAGTTTACTAACCTCTATTTTATCGAACATAATTCTTTAAAAAATCATTTATTTTACGTGCCTGAACGATGCAGGAATTCCATACCTAGCTCTATACGCAAAGCACCTTCTTTAACCTCATTTAAAAACAAATTGTTCATTCAACTTCTCAACCATCCATCTTCCGACTGATTTTAAACGAAATGATAGAATGATGGTCATATTCCATTCTAAAATGACGACACTACAACTCTTTTTCTCCCCTTTTCTTTCTTTTGGTTTTTCTCTATGATCTTATTATACCATAAGAAGCACAATTATAATATCTCTTCAAACATACACATATGATTATATAATTATAAATATATATATATATATATATATATATATATATATATATATATATATATATATATATATACTAAGTAGTCGTATTTACTTCTTTTATAAATAATATAATTATATCTTAAGGAATATTATTATTATTTTTTTTTTTTTTTGTTTCTGTGCCAAACACAAGTCTCTTTTTGTTTCTTTCAAGCCAGGAAAGCTCACTATATAAACCGGAAAAATAACTTTGAATTGGTAAAGGTTGCATTAATTATTAAAAAAGAAGGAATATTTCTTATAGCGGATTGAGACAATCGTCTTTTCTCACTTGTCAGCAAGCGGGCAACCGAAGCCTCTTTCGTCTTAAATTAAAGTTCAACACCATTTTTTCAAATTGACGTTGATTCAATAAATCAATACTAATCAAAGTACATTCAGATTATTTAGACAGAAATGTGAAAAGGACAAGCGATCGATCATTGCAACGTCGAGACATCCAACAGTACTTGAAAACAGTTGACCTCAACGGGGCAACAACATATAAAATGTGTTAAAAAAACAGATTCTGGACAGTACAATGTTCAATACGAATACTGAAATTAAAGTGATGGTATTTTTTTAAATATATATATTTATTGCTATTTACACTCACCTAATAAAATATGAGTAATATATAAAAATCATGACACACTCGTAGAGAACTTTACCATTAGAAGCACTCTAAAAATACTCTAATCTTGAAGGTCTCGGGGCCATCTTCTTTTCAGACGCCTCAGAGGATTTTCAGGAATGAGAGAAGATGAAAGGATGGAAACTAGTGAATTAAGGTAGAATGAAGTTTGTCATGAAAGGAATGGTATTTGGTTCGGGCTAAATCAGTAACATATGGGACATTAATGTCTTCATTGATCAGTTAATTTGTAACTAAGTAAGGAGCGTTTAGGATTTTACGAAGGATTTTGGTCTGTAGAAGTTGGATACGGGAAGAATTTAATGGTTAAGTAGAGTCCCGAATAGTAAAATTAAAGACAAAAAGGTCGATCAATGGAAAAATGTATGAGTATTTCAATTGAACTTCACTAATTTTAATAAGTATACAGGGTGTTTCGTAATTTCACAGCACTATTTTGTATATGTTTTCACTAACACAAAATAAACAAACAATGTCATGTTAACATATTTCTCAAACTTATTTATTAAACAGATATCAAAACATAAAAATTAATTATTTATTAACTACATTAAGACTGACTGTATAAATTTTAACGTTTTTAATACTAAATAACAGGTTTTAATCACCTGATAAACTAATGAACGATAAGCAATGACAGTAGTTGCTCATCTGTTTTTCTAGTTCTTGGTGTTTTAATGAGTGAATACTGTGACACAGTTCAATTTATGATTATCATGGGAGACATTATAAATTTATTAACTTTTGCAGAACAAAGAGACATGCTTTTAGCTTATACATAGAAACGGTGCTGCTTCTGTTCGAAGATATGGTGAAAAAGTTCCTAACCGAAGAACTGCTGAAGTGAATAAATTTATGGTGTCTCCTATGTTAATCATAGATTAAACTGTGTAACAGTATTCACTCCCACTAAAACACAAAGAACTTGACAGACAGATGAGCAACTACTGTCATTGCTTATCGTTCATCTGTTTATCACTAAAACACACAGAACTAGACAGACAGATGAGCAACTACTGTCACTGCTTATCGTTCATCTGTTTATCAGGTGATTAAAACCAGTTATTTAGTATTACACACGTTAAATTTTGGAGAGTCAGTTTTAATCTAGTAAATAAATCTTTAACCTTAGATATCTGTTTAATGAATGAGTTATATATATATTGTTGATTTGAACTTTTTTGTTTATTTTTTGTTAGTGAAAACATATGAAAAATTGTAAACACACATCTAAAATAGTTCCGTGCAATAACGAAACATGGATAATAGCACAAACATATTTTCAATTGATAAATCAACGTTCCAAAAAATAATTTTTGTATAAAATAAAATTGTAGTGCTCGAGTATACTATAGTATTTCACCAATACTGACATACCTAATAAATAAACATTTTATAACGCGTCGGAAATACATAATAAGTACGGTAACCGATGTTAGCTATTATTATTTTTTTTCTAACCTGTACAATTGAAATTCTTGAAGAGGTTCATTTCAAACAGGGATCAGAACAGTTTCCAGACCGTTTCGCTTACTTCAACACTTACTGGACAGCCGCACTAACCTTTCACTTAACAACAAAAGGCATTTCTATATCACCATCATAAGGCCTATTTGGACGTATCGACTCGAGCTTTGGGGCTCTGCTAAACCATCAAATTCTTCCCGTATTCAATCCTTACAACCCAACATCTTTCGAAAAATCCTCAATGCTCCTTACTTTGTCACTTCAAACTCATCCATAAAGACCTTAATGTCCTATATACTGCTGATTTGGCCCGTACGAGGTATCATTCCTTCTATGACAAATTCACTCCCACTTTAGGGAGGCGTATAATAGAGCTACCGGACCTGTGCGATTTCAGATATTCTTTTAAAATCCCTGTCCTAAAAAAACCTTGATTTTTAATCCTTGCTTCCTCTTCCCTTCCTGACAATCCTCCGAGGCGTCATTAAGGAAAGAAGATGTCCTCGAGACACTCTAGTTTAGATATATATTCTCAGGCATATTCTCTTCAAGTCTTTTCATGTATATTATTTGTATATTATATTATATATTATATATAAAATATATATTATATATAATCAGCTAATTTACTTAATGTATTTTCTAATACAGTTGTAAATTCCAATAAATAAAAAAAAAAAAAAAAAAAAAACCTTCAAAATGACTTTTATTATCTACCTGCCCACTAGCTAACCAATTCGAGGATAAACATGGGTTTAGACCAAGCCCCCCTTGCAGCGGTGTCCAATCGATTCTCCCAGCGAGCTCAAACCGTCTAGCTCTCCTATATCTATTCGGCTCTAAAATAAATTCGTAGCGTTTTTCAATATTTCAATTTTATCCTCTATGTGTTACTAGGTCAATGATGTTTACTTATGCTAATAAAGGATTAGTTAAGGTACTTTTATGTATCAGTTTCAACCGAAATTCCTTATCTTTAAGAAGTATTTTGCTTGCTAAAATGGAAGAGAAAAAAAAATTAAATTTCGACATTTAAAGATTTTTTATTTCCGAAAAGGAAAAACAGCTGTACAGGGGGTTAACAAAATTTGCAGGGTGTATGCTATGATGCCTCAGGAAAAAGCACCGTCCGTAAGTGGTTCCCTCGGTTCCTAATCTGACATTATGACTTGGAAGACGCAAAGCGCTCGGGTCGTCTTTCAACTGTTGATGATGACCAAATTAAAAAAAAATTACCTGAATGATGGCAAGAGGTAATAGATCAAAATGGGTCATATATATTGACTAAAAATATTTACAACTTATATATACACTCGCTCAACATTCTACAGAGGATTTTTTCAAGTGGCTCCATTTATTATTTATTCATACAAATATTTTTTAAATTTAAAAAAAAACATTTTATTGATAAATAGGCTAATTTAGTCTTATGGGCGTGATAATGTCTAATGAAGAAACTACCCAGTGGTCACTTCAATGTCAATTTAATTAAAGTAGGTCTCGAGACCATCGTCTTTTCAATCGCCTTGGAGGATTGTCAGGAATAGATGGGAATGATAACTTGCGTACAAGAGGATTCTTTTGAGGGGAGTTTGGAATTAAAAGAGGAATATCTGCTTTGGGCTAGTTCTGCGACAAATGGGATATTTAGGTCATTATGGATGATTTTATTCGTAACGAAATAAGGAGCATTCAGGATTTTGGATTGTAAGGATTGAATGCGAGAGGAATTAGATGGTTTAGTAGAGCCCCCACATCTCGATTCCCATATGTCCAGATGGGTCTGATGATGGTAACATAAATGAGCTTTTTGTAAGAAATTGGAAGTTTTGAACGTTTGTCTAGTAAGTGTTGTAGTAATCGGTATCTACGGGCAGTTTCTTGTCGTTTAAGTCTCGTATAGGGTATACAAATATTTTAAATACGGATATCATTTAGAAAAGCTGAATTTCTCGACCAATCAATCAATTTAGAATCAATTAACTTCTTCTTTTTTTTTTCCTTTTTGACCATCAGTTAGTGTAGAGGATGACAAATATCAGTAAGAGTAATTAAGTCAAAATAATACTACCAAAACGTATAATGCAAAGATGACTTTTTTAGGTTTTGTGACAGGGACTATTTCACATATCCAAAGAATGTGCGGACTGTCTCCCACGACCGTGTAATAAGTAATTAAACACTTTAAAGACGCAATCAGCTGGCATACTGTGAGAAATGAAAATATCTACGAAAAAATAATATAAAACAGCTTTTTCGTAACCTAGTTTTTGGTAGAATGATAGAACAGTGGTCAATTTTAGTATTGAACACATCCACTAGTAGCATTAACCTGAATGATATTTAGGATGTATAGTCGACTGTAGAAACTATTATAGGTGGAATAATCAGGAATCAGTCATTTTTGAAAAATTTTTAATTTTGCCAAATTTTCGGCTCAAGCTTGTGAGCCATCATCAGGGCTACAAACATCAGAACAAAAGAGATACATATTACTATGATAATGAAAATTTTCTTTTGAATGTAGTGACAATGATAATATTTGAAATAAAACAGAAAATATACCAGCATACTTAAATATTATAGATACAAATAATGATAATCTGATACACAATCTGATGATGATAAGCATAAAAACAAAACTTTAGACTTTAATATAGAAGTAAAAAAAAAAAAAAAAAAAAAAAAAAAAAAAAAAAAAAAAAAAAAAAAAAATATATATATATATATATATATATATATATATATATTATATATATATATAAACGTACCATTACTGAGCCATGTCCAAGCATAAACTGAGGAAAACCATAAACATGGGTAGTATGGAGAGGGGTTCATGTAAAAAACCTGAAGGTTTTCCACTCTAAATATAAATACTACAGCTTATCTTTGTTATTAAAAAGTTTTACAAAATTATAAAATGGTATTATTATACAAAAAGTTTTGTATAATTATACAAATTATACAAGTTTTACAAAACAATACAATTTTGTTTTTCCATTGTATAATAATTTTATTTCAAATGTTATCATTGTCACTACATTCAAAAGAAAATTTTCATTATCATAGTAATATGTATCTCTTTTGTTCTGATGTTTGTAGCCCTGATAATGGCTCACAAGCTTGAGCCGAAACGTTGGCAAAAATAAAAATTTTCAAAAAATGACTGATTCCTGATTATTCCACCTATAATTAATCTGAATGATATTAGACATGTGTAGGCCTAATAGTAGGGAAAAAAATCTGTAGCGCGCAATACACGACGTCTGCTTACCTCAATTGTTCAGAACTCTTAGAAAACACGAGTTTCAATAGAAACATGAGCTTTATTAAATAATTTATTATATTATTATCTACAACAATGACTAAATTTTATCCGCTTTTCATCACTCACCATTACTTCTTACAATTTTTTTTATAAGATAACATTTCTTCTAAGATCATTTGCTTTCAAACGGTACATTATACGTCTATATCACTGTTTTTATTAAAAAAAATTGTTAGCTGGTCGTCAAATCCGTTTAACCTGTGTGTGTGTCTATATATATATATATATATATATATATATATTATATATATATATATATATATATATATATATATATATATATATATAATATATATCCGTTCTTTATCAATGCTAATAAGATGTTATGGTAAATTTTTCCAAATCAATTAAATTAGGTACTTTAGAGGATGAAAATCTAATCTATTATATTTTTATCTTCAACAATCAGTTATTTTTATCGGCTTTTCATCAATCTCCAATAACTTTTGCAATTCCGTGTGTTACATAATATTTGTTCTTAATTTTTAGCTTTCCCGTGGTTAATTATACGTGTATATTGCTATCTTGTGTTCAAAAACTATACAATCTACTTTTTCACTTTTTTCCTCTCGTTGTTTATCAAATTCGCTCATATTGCAAATTTAGATATTATTTATCAATCTTGACAAGATGATGAAATGAAAAAACTTCTTTATTATCCTGGGACTAAAGTCCCTTAAGAATAAAATAACATACATAATTGATGACCGGAACAGTGTGGTCATGGCTTAGAATAACAAAATACTAAACTAAAAAATAATTAAGGTAGTAATATATGTACATCTTTACAAGTCAGACTTTCAGAATAAGAAAAACAAAAAAAACAGAAATAGCTGGTTCATCAATGATAATTTGAGTAATATAAACACACTGGAAAAAAAAAATAATAATAATTGGTATTTATAGCATCTGCAGTTTGAAGTTATTGTCTGTTTGACTGAGTAAGGAGAAGGTGGTTGAAAAGTAGCGATTTGAAGGAGGAAGCAGTACTTACATGACGGATCTCAGGAGGAATAGAATTTCAAAGAGTGGTTGCTTTGGCTAGAAAGGACTTGTCAAAGGCAGCAGTACGGTGAGGAGGAGGGTAGAGGTCAGAAAGACGGGATCTAGTAGATCGGGACTGAATTGATGATTTAAATTGAAGGGATTGGAAGATGTAGCTGGGACGATGAGTTCAGATAACCTGGTAGAGGAATGAGGCTAGGAAATACTGGCATCTGTAACGAGAATAAAGCCACCTTAACTCGGCATAATACTGGGTCATATGCGTGTCTCTGGTGATCCCGAATACAAACCGTATTGCACAGTTCATAATACGCTTAAGTTTTGCTTCGAGCTCACCTGAAAGTCCGCTGTACACCTCGCATCCGTAGTCAAAGTGGTGAAAGACAAGATGTGCCTATTTTTTTGGAATCTACAAAATTAAAGGTACTTTACAGGAAAATAATACAAATATTCGTCATTTAAGCCCTGTCCGACTATTTCAATCAGCATGAAACCTACATGATATCAATATATCATATATCATTAACTTTTATATTGGTATAGCGAGTTTAAACAAAATCGTTAGAGCCATTTTTGAGAAAATCATAAGTTGCAAAATGCATGGTATGAAGTGGCTCTTCTGGTTAGCCGATTTTACACCCATTACTGTTTCTGTGATATACGCCTCAAGAAAGCAAAAATTCATTGATTACGCGTTTTATTATAGCATAATGTTCTGTTGGTTTAACTTTGTATGGGTAACTATTGGGTTGCGTTACATGAAATGTCCGTTTTCAAGGTAAAGGATTTTTATTAAAAATACGATATGAAAACAAGATAGTTTTATTCGAAGTATTTACATTATTTTTCTACACATTTTTCCCAACGCGACAGAAACTTTTTTATCCCCGAACTGAACAGAAACTATAAAAACGGACATTTCATGTGAAACAACCCAATATTAGACCGACTGAGTTCTATTACGACTCGTATTAAAGCCAGTTAAATGCACTGCAATGTAGTTGATCATATTTAAATTAGTGGGAAGAGCAGTTTTTGTATAAATAAGGCCAAATATTCGGTAATTTCTGGTTTCATGGATTTTTTTTTTTTTTTTTTTTTTTGTAATATATTATCTCGGTAACCATTAGAACTAGAGGTTACCTCTGAAATTAAAAGTAATTTAATGACCTATAATGTAGTTTATTATACTACTTTTATCTTAAAACCAACCAATTTGAAGACCTTCACCTTGAAACCTGGCATTTAAGTTGTAAAAGTTTTAGCGCTGCACTTCAACAAACTATTCTCAATTTCGTACTCAGATTACTCGAAAACAGCAAGCAACTTCCAATTTACTAAACTAATATTTTTTTGTAACATTAAATGGAGGCTATTTTGGTTTTCTTATTCGTTATTTCGTACGACCCATGGATTCGGAGTTACATAAAAAAAAATTGGAACTATGCACCGAAACGAGCGGTTTTATTTCTATGAGTATGAGTAAGCAAGACTTGTGGTTCTTTGTTTTAATTTAATAAATAATTAAACAGTTTAAAGACGCAAACACCTGGCATACTGTGAGAAATGAAAATATCTACGAAAAAATAATATAAACCAGCTTTTTCGTAACCTAGTTTTTTATAGAATGATAGAACAGTGGTCAGTTTTAAAGCACAACTGTATTGAACACATCCTCAGTAGCATTAACCTGAATGATATTGAGGATGTATAGTCGACTGCAGAAACTATTATAGGTGGAATAATCAGGAATCAGACATTTTTTGAAATTTTTAATTTTGCCAACGTTTCGATCAAGCTTGTGAGCCATCATCAGGGCTACAAACATCAGAACAAAAGAGATACATATTACTATGATAATGAAAATTGTTGGTTCTTTGTTTTAATTAAGAATACTAACGATTATAGGCTTATCAGTTATAAGATAGATATACTCCGGGTTGTTTTTTCTTTTTATTTTCTTTTTATTATTTTTTTTTTTTATCGGTTGCGCTTGTTTGCGACCCTCGGCCCTTGCGGTGTTAACTGCTTGGAAGAATACAAGCGTGTTACTCGATGAAATTTTTGTAGCGTAGAGATCACTCCCTACGCCTATTTTTGTGAGTGGCCACCATTTGTTGGCTTACGGGTCTCACATACCCGGGGAAGAGCCTGTTAAGTAAAAGTCTTTTTTGCTCCTAGAAATGTGTCGCGTGTATTCTATTTCACGGTCACTTATTTCTAGAATAATTCTGATACTAGCTCATGATTCTTTCACTTTGACAAAATATTTTTAATCTGGGTAACATTAATTGGCTAGTAGACTACAGCAACATTGATGTTGGATTCCGAAGTGTTGGATGGGATCCGGATTGACAAGCTAACATAACTTTGGACTCATTCCAAGGAGATTTCAATGCCTTGGCCACGGCAAAAGATCAACACACGCCCCATTGCTTTAAAAATGACTCCATTGATGAGTAGTTTCTATTATATATACATAGTGTAATTTGACTGCAGGTATGAATCAATTAATCAAACTTATAATATTATTATTATTAGGTTATTATACCCCACTGGTAGCTATAATAAGCTATCAGAGATATTATTTATTGGTATATATATATATATATATATATATATATATATATATATATATATATATATATATATATATATATATATATATATTATTATGCATCTAAATAAATCATAATAATGGAAGTATAATTTAACGCAGAAGGACTTATGCAAGAAATTGATTGGGGGTGCGTTCATTTAAGATGGCCGCATTTTCACAACCTCATAACATTATTCTCTATCATCTTAATTTCAATTATATGGCAGAACTAGATACGTACTAGATAAATATATAATTAATTAGTCATATATAATTATAATACGTCTTTATTATATACAAAGGAATATTATTGTATAATATTATATATACATATATCTGTGTTTTATATATTATAAATATATAAACATTTTATATATTACATATAAATGTTTATAAGTATGTATATATTTTATTATTACGAAGACTATTTAATTAGATTTTATTATAATTAATCGAGGTATGAATGTTTTTTTTTTTTTAATTTATTTAACGTCACTTTTAGAGAACAGTCAATAATCAGATGATGCTACAGCGGGAGTCTTTTGCCTATCAATGTTTTATTAGGACAGGGATTTTAAAAGAATACCTGAAATCCCACAGGTTCGGTACCACTATTATACGCCTCCTCAGAAGGACGCCATATCCAAGGATAATTTTACTCCCATAACAGATATATATAAACAGTAATATATAAATGTAAAATAATAATAGGCTTATCGAACCCGAAGGTTCGATGCCGATACCACCAAAGTCTGCCTACACAGACTCGTCCAATGTTCACCGTTCAAGCCCAGGCCCCCGAGATCAGCCTTAACGCAATCCTTCCATCGACGCTTCGGCCTGCCTTTCGGACGCCTACCAGTCGGTTCAGCGAGTACCAACTTTCTTGGAATCCGTTCCTCACCGAGCCCAACCACTTTACGCGCCCATTTGAATCCCCGCGATGCTATCAACTCAATTATATTCACAGGATACAAGTTCCGCAATTCCGCGTTGTGCAGCCTTCTAAACTCCCCAGTGGCCTCATCTCTCTTCGGACCAAATATTTTACGCAGTACCTTATTTTCAAAAGCCTTAAGCCGTTGTTCATCCTTCAAAGTGAACGGCCACGTTTCACATCCGTAAAGAACCGTCGGAAGAATAATAGTTTTATAAATTCTAACCTTTACGTTTTTAGATAGAAGCCGCGAGCTAAGTATCTTAGCAACTGAATAATAACACGCATTTCCCACCTTTAACCGGGACTTCATTTCTTCCTGGATTTCATTTTATAAATGTAAAAACAGTAATAGATTTTCGGTTATCGGTTGGTATGAAATAACCAAATAACATATGCAGAGCAAAAGCAGAAATTATTAATAAATAATTTAAGAAAATGTTTAAAATTATTTTTCCATTTTCCAAGGCACATTGCAAGAACTGTTCTATATTACGTTATAATATTTTTTGAACATACATTACCAAATAATAAAGTTTAATTAAAATCCCAGTTCTTCTAGCCTTCCCATTCCTCTAGCTTCCAAATTCAATTTTTAAAAAAACATAACATGGGTCGGTATAAATTAAAAAGAAACGTGTTTCTTTGATTACCAAATAATGTAGATAAATCAGTAAATTCAGTTATTCGCAAAATGCAATTGATTTTAAGCTTTCTAGAAAATTCTACAATAATTTTTTTATTTGATAAATTCACACGTATACTATAAAAAATACATCAAATACATCTGCACTGCAATTACAAAAGAAAAATGACCCTATAAGATAGAAGAACTTTACACAAACAAACATACTATTTATTAAATTAGTTTAAATTACTAGCTTGTCATATCGCAACTAACAAAAAAAATAATATAATTTTTAAGGGACTGAAAAGACTAGAAATTAAATAAAATCAAAGATTTCAGATGATTGTATAACTAATTATTAATGTGTAATTTAAAATTGTTGTTGTTGATATTTTTGAATACCCATGTAGACAATAAAACGTACATCAAAATACTGCAGTGCAATTTCGAAACTAAAATGAGTCTATTAACCTGTCAATTGATAAAAAGTACAATCAAATTTATACAACACATACGGTTTATTTTATTTAAAATATTTTTTACGATTTAATTAAAAAACTGCTCTCCAAGTTAAAAATGAAAATAGACCTAATAACCTTTCAATTGATGTAAAACGAATTTATAAAAGCATGCAATTTATTTTATTTGGTTAAATTATTGGCACTATAAGTTGTCATTTCACAACTAATAATAAAATACCATTTATGAGGAACTGAGAATTAATGGTTTCAGTCGAGAGAAAAAATGTATAGCATTCGATTCAACATAAAACAAGGGGTCCAAAATAGAAGTTAATCAATTTGAAATAAAAAATATTGGATCTGAAAACTAAAAAGATAGAAAGAAGCAAGCATTTTTTAATGTCCAAGTATATAATAAAAGATACTTCAAAATGCTGCACTGAAATTTCAAAACTAATTTATTTAACCTTTTTGTTTTTTAATTGATAAAATATAAAAGCGAATTCATAACAAACGACTAATTTAACAAACGCGAACATTTATTAAGGGACTGAAAAGTCTCGATTTCGGAGGGAGGAAAAGTATAAACATTCGATTTAATTTGAAGCAAAACGCAACAAAAAAAAAATAAAAATAAATAAATTTTAAAAGGAAAATAATGCATTTGAAAACTAGAAAGAAGCAAGCATTTTCGAATGTCCAAGCATATACATCAAAATGCTGCACTGCAATTTCAAAGCTAAAATGAGTCTATTAAAGTTTCGATCGATTAAAGGTACAGGCGAATTTATACTAAAATATGATTTATTAAACAAACATACAAAAATTATTAGGGAGCTGAAAAGTCTCGATTTCCGGGAAAACATAAGTATAACATCCGATAAAATATGAAGCAAGAGGTCCAAAAAAAAAAAAAATAATAATAATAATAAATTTTAAAAGAAAAATGATGCATAATAATATAATAAGAAACAAGCAAGCATTTATATTTTTGTTTTATGTTTTTTTTTGTTTTTTTTTGTGAATATGGCCTATAATCATTTTTTTTAGAAATGAGTCTATTAACGTTTCGATTGATTAAAGGTATAGGCAAATTTATACTAACATGTGATATTTTAAACAAACATACGAAAATTATTAGGGAACTGAAAAGTCTCGATTTCCGGAAAGAAAAAAAAAAGTATAACATCGGAAAAAATATGAAGCAAGAGGTCCAACAAATTTTAACCCATCTTAAAAGAAAAATAATGCATTTGAATACTAGAAAGAAGCAAGCATTTTCGAATGTCGAATGATATGATAAAATATACATAAAAATGCTGCAATGCAATTTCAAAACTAAAATGAGTTTATTAACCTTTCGATTGATTAAAGGTATAAGCAAATTTTTATTAACATACGATTTATTTAACATGCATATGTCAATCAATATCAATATCAATTTGAAGCGAGAGGTCCAAAATAGCAGCTCATCAATTTAGAAATGAAAAATAATGCTTTATAAACTCAAACTTTAGACATAATTTATATAGTTGAACCCTAAAGGGTACGGATGATAATTATTAATAAAATAAACTCGAAATATAAAAATAATATAAATAAAGGACCTACCAGCCACGGCCATAACATTTCTTCCTTCTTTGTTGGTCTTTACCGCCTCCATTTCCAACACCTTGGGCCACAACTAACAACTCAGAGGTTTCCTATCAAAGACTGGGAGGTATCTTCCCACCACTCTTCACCAACGCAGCGTACCAACCGTCTTTTGAACTACTTCTAAACGATTAAATTGAACCAATTTCGTTGTGATAAAACTATTGGACACCGGGGGTTTGATTACACTAGGTTGCGTAAAATTTCGAAAATGTTCACACCGACACCAAGGTGACTAATCTTGATTAATATTAAAAAAAAAAAAAAAAAAAAATGATAATAATGTTATCGTATTTCCATTATTTACTTTCACTTACTTAAATATGAGATGTATAGTAAGAGAAAGTATTGCCATAGGGAAAATTTTCGAATTCCCGTTTTCAACTGAAATACGCGTTTTAAGGTTCCCTGAGTCCAAATAACCAAGTCGTGCGAAAAGTTCTGGGTGTGTGGTAAGTCTAGAACAAAAAGTTGTACGAAACTAAGATCAAAATCGGCTACCCCGAAGAGGAACTTTATACCATGCATTTCTCGAAATCGGCTCTAACGATTTTGATGAAACTCGGTATATCGATGTAAAATTATATGGCAATATGATGGAGGTTTCATTCTCGTTAAAAAATTCTTACAGAGATTAAATGTTTATTACGATATTTTGAATTTTCTTGCTCACTTGACAAGTCGTGTACCAGCCATGCCTCGAACTGAAGCTATAATAACTGACCCTAGTTCGGCCTCTACTGATTCACACCAGTGACGCGGCTGAGAGCGAGGGTCTAGGATCTCTTGGATTCCGCTTTTTCCTCCACAAGTGGAGGGAAAAGCCCAGTCTGGGGTCCCTATAGCACTTGTTATTTTGTATATAGTTATGTTTGTTTGAATGATGTTTGTTTATTTGCAAACTTTTATTTATCTCAATTATAGGTTAATGTTTTGATTTGTTTTGTTTTTATATTTATTATTATTTAATTCTATATATATCATTTATTTGTATTTATCTCAGTTATAGGTAGTTGTTTGTTTTCTTATTTTTTACATATATTATATTTTATTTATTTGACTTTATCATTGTATACTGCATATATTGTGTGAATGGGATCTTATATCACTATTACTAATGTTCATATAGAAACAAATTGTAATATATCTCAATAAAAAAAAAATTAAAAAAAATAACTGAACCTTAAAACGTCATGTCATAAACACACATACATCATTTATATTTGTGGACCTTAAAACACTGCTATTACTGCAGTGATGTAAAGAGCTAGTCGAAAACTGGGTTTGGTGATTTTTAGCAAGCATTTCCTGAGATCGTCACAATATGAAAAAAATTCAATCCAATAAGGGGTGGTGCATATAGGACCACTGTTCTCTGATTCGAACCCGGCAGTGACAGGAAAATATTATATTATGTAAAATAAACAAAACATTATGCTATTTTTTTAATCAAGGGCTCAATTTAAGATGAGTCCCCGTAAATGAGCGGAGAAAACCTGGGGGCGGAGTGTGAACTTGGGGTAATTCTTAATTCACCTTCTTATACAGCCAATGACTTATAAACCTACCTCTATTGAACCTAAAACCATACATGTGTTTTAGAGGTACAGTTGCAAAATATCCCTGAATTTATAGTAATCGATATAAAATTTTAAATCAAACGGCATATAATTCAGATTTTGCTACAGGCTTTGATGTTTAACAAAACCGATTTACTTCAGGTTATTAATATATTTTACAAAAACCCACAATACATTTTACAATAACCCGAAGTTTTAAAACCACTTTTGAAAGGGATAATAAGGTCCTTCCTCAGTCACACAAATGAATAACCAAAAGTCAAAAGCAAGTTTGGATGGGGCGAGGCAATGAGGACTTCTTATCCTTAGAGGTCAAAAAAAATAATTATATGTTAATAATTATTAATCGATATTAAAAATTTATAATTTATTAATAATAGATATATGTGAAATTGCCTTTCGAAGGTTTTTAAAATATAAAACTTGCTGACGAAGATTCATAAATACAGAAATTAATAACGACGCAATCATTACATCAAATTTTCAACTTGATCAAACTTTCTGTTCCCACATTTATGAATATTTCTTTTGATCCATGCTTCAACACATATATTCAATAATATGACTTAATGATTTTTCACTTATTTTCAATTATTTTACCAAAATGTAGAAAGGGCGAATGTGTTCAAGAACAGAAATGGCCGAATCATGCGTTGAAGAACCGTGAGCCTTAAATAAATTCGTTATAATCCAGACTTTATCGAGTTTAAAAAAAAAAAAAAAAAAACTGATAAGATTCAACTAAATTATACACATAACATTTAGTTCGTCAGTGATCGGTACGGTGGGTTTATAAATCACACCTAACCACGAAACTAAATGACATTCTGCAATATTCCAAGGGTATTCTATCATAACATCAATTGAAATGTCTGGCCGGAAGTAGTTGGAAATGATTCAACATGCACAGCTGTGAAAAAATTCACTAGCTGAGTAGATTGTTCTATAACATTGAAAACTCCCTTTTAACTTCATGTTCAATGTGGCTAGAGCAATGTTTTAGAGCTCATAATAATAATAATAGTTTTATTTCATCCTTAACAGAACGATAAGCCTCTCACTTGGGAGGTACAAGTCTGGTTGTTGTTGTTTGGGGTTTTGAGGCGTAAAACCCAGGGGTCATAAACGCCTATATTTCGCTTTGAAGAAGAGGAAAGCATAATTAAAATAAATAAATTAAAATTAATAAAGTAAGCGTATGATAATAATAATAATTATAATATAAAATAGTAGATACAAAATTAAATGAAATAAAATATTATATTTTATTAGATGATAGGTGACTCATAAGAATCCTGAACAGCATCGAAATATTGTATTCATTATCGGAAAGTATGGAGGATATATTAGGTATGAGTCCTAATTTGTTTAAACTTGTCCTATAAAAAGGGCATTCTTCTAAAATGTGGCTGATGGAGAGGACACCATTACAGTGTAGGCACTTCGGGGGTGGTTCTTTAACAAGGAGATGGAGATGGTTCATGTTAGTATGGGCTATCCTTAATCTAGCTAGGACAACTTCCTCTCAGCGGCTTGAGCGATATGATGAGCACCAAGGCTTTACTGTAGTTTTGATGGTTTTCAGTTAGCTAGCAGGACTTTCGTCCCACATGGACTGCCAGGCTGTTATTTCCTTTCGGAGTAGATGAAACAGATCCCGCGGTGTTAGGATAGCAACGCCTTCACCTTGAAGGGTGAGTGCTTGGTACAAGTCTGATATGAAAGTTTAACAAAATTTCCCTTCTTGATTCATGCTGATATTTACAATATTTACATTTTAGAACTTAAATATACATACAAAAAACATTTTCCGCCAGATTCAAACTAAAATTTATACCAATATATTTAATGATAGATTTTTGTCACATTATTCCATATTTCTCTATTTCTGGCCACTGTAGCCCAACAATCCACCACTGCTTGCACTAATCGTCCCTCCACCTCGTCACTGGTCTTCCTTGCCATATCTTTCGTTCCCTTGGAATCCACTCGATAGCAATTTCAGATCATCTTCTGGGATCCAGCCTAGCCACATGACCAGCCCACCTCCATTTCAATATATGTGACTCCTTTGGTAAACTTTTGAGGATAACTTGTTTTTTTTTTATTACTAATACGATCTTTCCTTTTCAATATTTCATATAATTCCAGAAAACTGAAGCTGTGTCCTTGAATGTTTTTCGTCGTCTTTGCTAGTCGTAGACCAGGTCTGCGATCCATATAAAATAACGGGGTATACACAAGTTTTCAGGGCTCTAGACTTTAATGCTGGACGTAGCTGACTTTTAAAGACTTTTTTTTAACTCCAATATTTTTTCCATCCCATACTTATTCTTATATTTATTTCTTCTTTCTTGCTTTTTAATGAGATGGATTGGACTAAGTAGATGTACTTATGAAAAAAACTGATGACCTGATTTTAAGTCCTGCGCGTAAACGAAAAGTCCTATGAAACTGAAATTTCATATTTAAGACAACTATATGCCCGAGATGTAACAGCAACTTTTTTATCAGAATCGGCTAACCAGAAGAGTCACTTTATACCATGCATTTGCACCTATTTACGATTTTCTTAAAAACGGCTCTAACGATTTTGATTAAACTCGCTATATTGATGAAATATTTAATAGGCTATGATTGATATTAGGTAGGTTTCATTCTCATTGAAATAGTGTGACAAAGCTTAAATGCCGATATTTTAAATTTTCTTACTCTAAAGTACCTTTAATTTTGTAGATTTTATGAAATTGGCTATATCATCTGGTTAGCACATTTAAAAAACAGGTAAATACATAACAAGAACGCATTAAATATGCAAATAAAGGAGAAAACTGCCATAATATTTTTTTTTTACCAATTTTTTGTTTTTGAACATAAGAACAGTAATATAGATGTATAATATACCCTTGAAAAGCTAATAATTTAAAAAAAAATATTATCTGATACACGGAATTTTAAAGGGCAATGGAGAGTGATGAAGCCAATAAAACTAAATGTTTCGTTTTCCTGAAAAAGGAAATTCATGTTGACCGTGCTGCCACCTAGCGGCCTGTCAAAGTAGCAGAGCGCCTCTAGTGTTTCATTCGATCTAGGTCCAGCCTTCAATTACTTAAGTATTCATATTTTCATACAGTCTATTATTCAAAAAGGAGTAAATCATCTTGACATTGGGATAGAGGTGATTACCCTAAACGCTAACTGATTGTTGTAGATAAAAATATAATATATTATTTAATAAAACACATGTTTCTATTGAAATTCAATTTTATTAATTCTTTAACAATTTACTTTTATCTCTAAATGCATTTAAAAATTCTTAAATTGATTTAACAACGGAGGTAAGTGAAAGTCGTGTGTTGCGCGCACCAGATTTTTTAATTTGTAATTATCTTTGTACATGATCTTTGTTTTTTCTGAATTGATGACCAATATTGGAGTTCATATAACAAGAAAAAATACGGAATAAATAATTTGTATTATATTTATTAATACATCTACTAATAACTGTACATACCACTTATTCATAAGGGACCAAGTCTCAGAATAAAATTATTTTCTATTCTAACTTTGGGAGTGGATAAAATGTGGTTGGCTACCTAGGAGGTGTTAGCGGTAATCAGCAAAACCCAAGCGACGCAAATTCAAAGATTTCCTACAGTCGTCAGTAAGGGCGCGTTTATACAGCACGCGTTTTGGGTGCTGGAGTGGTAACATGCTCCTAGAATTAAATAGGACCCTCTACGACCTTACTCCCAAAAACGCGTAGAGTATAAACAGGCCCTAAGTGATGAACTGCGAGCTGTCCCATTTAGGACCTAAACTAAATGGGACACTACAAAGATGCGAAAGATGTTTCTGATTAGCTGCACATTATAAAAAATTTCTAATCAGAGGCGAATTCATAAGTTCTGATTTTTTATTTTTATTTTTTTTTTTTTTTAATGGGCGGGACTAGGACCTTTTTTGAGGAGGAGGGATTTCCTTTCGGATAAGGAGAGGGAAATGTTTAATGAAAACATTCTTATGGTTTCCATTGATGAAAACTACCAACCAACATAGGAGAGAAGAATAAACATATTTTTTAGGGTTTTTTTCCCCCCTAACATAAGAATAGTAATATACATGTATAGCAAGCTGAAGATTTGATGTTATATTAAGTTAAAAATGTCAGTTAAAAATGTTATATTTGAGAAAAGTAATGTAAAGTGACGATTAAAACATAAACTTAAGAGATTATTTTACATAAAAATTGTATATTTTTATATTACTTAATCTAAAACATATGTTTCCAAACAAACTGAATATAATGCTTTAAACTTTTATCGACTCTAACTTTATTTTATAGTTCTTAAATTCGTTGTAACAATCGGACTAAGTGAAAGTTATGAGTTTCCCGCACCAGATTTTTATTTATTTCTCTTCTGGGTCTATAAATCTCTATTTTTTATTTTATAACAAAATCAAATTTTTGTGATTAAGAAATTGGAAGTCAGCCAATAACCCATGCCAAGTCAGTTTTTCCTAAACGTTTATTCATCGTCAAGCATTTGACTTTTTTTTTTTAAGTCTCAATAATAACGATAAATAAATTTACATAATTGGCTATGAAAAAATAATGACGGGTTAATGATTTGTGGTTAGGGAATATTTTTGTCAATTACATCATGTAGTTTTAGTACAAGACCGAGGGAATAATAAAAATCTTGAAATGAAAAATAATTTTTATTCTAGGACATTTGGTCCCCTAAGAATAAAAAACGATAAACAGAAGAAGTCCAGGTTTTCGGTGTTCACTTAAACACATAATTAATTTTTCTATTGCTCCCGCCATCTTCTTCCACTATCCACCCGTAAGCTCCTTGTATCCTCACCTATTTTCCTCCACATTGACTATTGCTGCATGGTATATGGTGGCCTCTCAAGGACAAGCTCACTTCAGCTTGAACATATCTGTCTTAAGTACACCGAAGAGGTCTCATGTGACCCATTTTAACGGCGAGTTAAAGTGGCTCCTTCCCTCAATCCGAAGACGATATTTCCTAGGATCATATCTTTACCAAACCATCAACTTCCAGCTACTTCCCTATATCTACAGACCTCTGCAATATAAATCGTCAATCCACTCCCTCCAAACAAGATCGCGCCATTCTGACCTTTATATTCCTGCCCGTAGAACAACAACTTTTGATCATTCCTTTCGTGTCCGCTCTACTACTCTCTGGAATTCCATATCTACCCATATCCGCCATGCTTCTTCCCTACCATCATTCAAGTCCCAGCTGTTTCAGTCATCCCAAATAGACGCTCAACAAGATATTTCTAATCAAATATCAATTCAAAAAGAAAATTTATTATTTATTGTTCATATTTTACTTAGTTAATGGATAAATTATTATGAATTAGTTTAAATGTTTAGTTTTGTTTAACACATTAATCGATCATAACTTATTTATTTATTTTACTCTTTTCTTTTATTGTATACTTTGGTACGTAATTTCTTGTAATACCATTGTGAATTAGAATTAATTACAATCCTTTGGTCTTTTGACCAAACACATTGTATATCTTAATTGTACATATCAATTGTTCTTAAGGGACCCTGCCCCAGAATAAAATTGTTTTCTATTCTATTCTAATTATCCAGCCATCTAATATGTAATGTCTGACCAAGTCTAAGGCCCAAGAGACATCGGAAGACAAAACTGCGGTGGAAAGACGGAGTCACGAGTGATTCCAGAGTTCTTCTTAGAGTACGCAATTGGATTGCAGCTGGGAGACAGAGAGAATATTTCTGGAGGAGGCCCTGACTCATTGATTAGATTGTTGCACCACTGATGATGATAATCTAATTTGTAAAATATAAGATATAAATAAAACAGATGACAACAGCGAATGAATTTAGTTGCTTAAAGTTAGGTCAAGATAGATTAAATGCGTGCGGAAGATTTATCTTCTAGGAGGTGGTTAAATAAATGGTTTCTGAATGTGGTTAGGAATAATACTTTAAGGACAGAGATGGGTAAGGAGTTCCAAACTATAGTAGCAAGGATGGTAAAGGACTTTTCAAAGGAGGCAGTTCTATGAGAGGGTATATGTAAATCGGTAGGTTGAGATCTAATGTTTCGGGTATGCACGGAAGAGCGCGGAATAAGAAGGTATAGAATATTTTCTGGCTCTTAAGGATTAGAATAAGAAGATACCAAGTAGGTATATTCTTCGAGATTCAGGACAGATCCACCCTTCAATAGAATACCAGTGAGAGATATGTGAAACCTGGGGAGGCCGTGAATAAGTCATATAAAGCTATTCATCAGTCTTTTTAGCCTCATCTCGTTTTTGCCTGAGAATTCTCCATATTGCAGGCATTTATAGTCTTAAGTGGGGGAGTACGAGACACAACGTTAACGGGTACTTCTAAGCAGGAATCTTCAAGAAAATGCACTTGATATTTTTATTTAAACAATAGTTCAGAATTATTATTGGTCATGCCTAAATTTAAATATTCAGTATTAATTAAATAAAATGTGTATTTAAATAAATTATTTATTATAAGTAGACTCGTTCCTCCTTCGCACGGGTTCAATTTGAATGAGGTGTCATTTATGTTAAAAAAAGGCCCTGTTTCACTGATTTAGAGTTTATGGACACGTTTGTACTGCACGCGTTTTTCTATATAAATAATTTTAGGAACCCGCTAAAGCTCAAGTTATTTGGTTTTAAGGCGTAAAACCCTAAGGTCATCAACGCCTAAATACTATATGTATATTTAACCTTTATAAGAAGGAACTAATACGTAATCAGTAATGGAGAAAAAAATTATTATTATGTAAATTATAGTTTTTAAAAAAAATAATAATAATACTTAAAAAAAAAAAACTTCAAGTCGAGAAAACATTAAAAAAAATAATTAATTAAAAACTGACCAGGAATGTATAACTTTATAGTTAATTAATATAATAATAATAATAATAATAATAATAGGCTTAGCGAACCCGAAGGTTCGATGCCGATACCACCAAATTCCTCCTACACAGACTCGTCCAATGCTCACCATTCAAGCCCAAGCCCCCGAGATCAGCCTTAACGCAATCCTCCCATCTCCGCTTCGGCCTACCTTTCGGACGCCTACCAGTCGGATCAGCAAATACCAACTTTCTCGGAGTCCGCTTGTCATCGAGCCCAACAACTTTACTCGCCCATTTGAGTCTTCGCAATGCAATCAGCTCAATTATATTCACAGGATGCAAGTTCCGCAATTCCGCGTTATGCAACCTTCTAAACTCCCCAGTGGCCTCATCTTTCTTTGGACCAAATATTTTACGCAACACCTTATTTTCGAAAACCTTAAGCCGTTGTTCATCTTTCAAAGTAAGTGGCCACGTTTCACAACCGTAAAGAACCGTTGGAAGAATAATAGTTTTATAAATTCTAATCTTTAAGTTTTTAGATAGAAGCCGCGAACTAAGTAACTTAGCAACTGAATAATAACACGCATTTCCCACCTTTAACCGGGACTTTATTTCTTCCTGGATTTCATTTTTTCTAGTTATAATTGAACCTAAATACTTGAATTTCTCTACGTGTTCAAAAGTATGACCTGATACATCAATATCACCAAGATCGACACCGTTTCTGCTACTAATCATATACTTCGTCTTATCGGTATTTAATTCGAGTCCTATTTCTTTACCGGTTTTTATTAACACACTATTATTTAGTTGTATGGTTTCCGTGTCTTCACCTAGCAGTACCAGATCATCGGCATACCCCAAAACCGGAATCTTGTCACCCATATTTATGCCTTTCTCGGTACACATCACCTTTTCTATGACATATTCTAAAGCTAAATTAAATAACACAGGTGAAAGGGAGTCACCCTGTTTCAAATCCGATCGCACCTCAAATCTCTCGGAGTAATTATGGCCGATTCTAACTTTATGGAATGTTTCCGACAAACACATCTCTACTAGGTTTACTAACTTTCTAGGTATTCCCTGTTCAATCATGATATTAAATAGCTTCTGACGGTCTATTGAATCATAAGCCTTTTTAAAATCGATATAAAGTTGATGGACTACACCGTTGTATTCCAATTTTTTCTCTAATATTTGACGTAAGGAAAATATTTGGTCAATAGTCGAGCGATTCCGCCTAAAACCACATTGGTAATCTCCGATAATTTCCTCAGCGTATTCCGTGATTCGACTAGTTAGAATTGACGAGAATATTTTATAGCATACTGGGAGAAGAGAGATCCCACGATAGTTGTTACAATCCGACCTCGGTCCTTTTTTATGAATCGGAATAAGTATTGATTCTTTCCATTCTTCTGGCATTTTTTCAGTTTCCCAGATCTTTTTAACTAAAAAATGTATTTTGAAAACGCCCGCTTCTCCACACGCCTTGATTAATTCACTCGTGATATTATCATTTCCTGCAGCCTTATAACGTTTTAATTTTCCTATCGCCATTTCGACTTCCTCTTTACTCGGTGCGTCTATCCATGGTTGAGCGCTCTGATATTCAGAGAGAGGAGATTGATTATTATTTTCCGTATTTAAGATGCCGTCAAAGTGTTGTTTAAATTTATTTAATATCTCAGAGGGATCCGCAATTAATTGTTATTTGCATCTTTAACCGCATTCAATAGAGGTTCAAATCTTTTACGCGATTTGTTTATACCTTTGTACATCTCTCTTACGTTATTTTCGTTTCTGTGTTTTTCTATTTCTATTATTTTGCCTTTAAGATACTTTCTTTTCTTATTTTTTAAGAGTTTTGAAGTTTCATTCTTTACTAACCGAAAATAAGCCACATTATTATCGCTTGGATTATTTAAGGAATTCAGTTTAGCGGTTTTTCTTTTTTCGCACATATTTTGACAATCCCTGTCGAACCAAGGTTTGTTCTTTTTATTTTCGATTTTTCCAAGACATAAATTGCCGACCTCTTTAATATTATCCCTGATCCCTTCCCATAGTTTGTTTACATCTTCGTGTTCCTCGTCTGAAGATTCCAAAGCTTCGAACCGATTTTTTACTTCTATCGCGAACTGTTTTCTAATTTCGAGGTTGTTCAATTTAACTAAATCAAAATTCTCGGGACGAATATAGTTCGGTGTTCTCTTTTTTGTATTTAGTTTTTGTCGAAGTTTCGCGATTACTAATTCATGATCAGAACCGCATTCTGCACCCCGATACGATCTCACGTTAATTATGCTACTTTGCCATCTGTTTTGTATTAAAACATGATCGATTTGATTCCGTGTTTGTCCATCCGGCGATGTCCACGTATACTTATGAATATCCTTATGTTTAAATTTAGTACTTTTGATTACTAGGTTTTTCGAAATGGCAAAGTTTATTAGTCGGGTCCCATTATCATTACTATATTCGTGCAAACTTTCTTTACCGATTGTAGGACGATATACTTCTTCCCTTCCAACCTTTGCGTTCGCGTCACCTAGTATTATCTTAATGTAATTTCGCGGTAATTTATCGTAAACCGACTCTAGTTTATCATAAAATTCGCATTTTACTTCATCATCACTGTCTTCGGTGGGAGAATGAATGTTTATAAACGCGATTTTAAACCAACGCCCTTGAAATATAGCAACCGATATTCTTTCACTAAAGAACTGTACGTCCCGTAATGCGGAAAGAAATCTATTCCTAATTAGAAACCCGGTACCTAGACAATAATTGACGCTCCCCCCGTACCAAATAGTATACTTTCCTTCTGTTAACGAACCCTCCCCTGGCCAGCGAACCTCTTGTAATGCAACGATACCTAAGTGGTATCCCTTAACTTCATTCGCGACCGACTTTAACCCACCTGCCGTATTTAAACTTCTAACGTTCCACGTCCCTATTGTTATATCTCTAATTTTCATCTTGCGCCATGATTCCCCTGAAGCAGTCCCCACCCGGAGACCCGAACGGGGGACTAGTTTACCTCCGGATAATGAGCGTTTTACCTCAGAGGAATCCATGACTTTTGGTGATATTTTGTGAACTAAAATATGTGAGTAGGGCGTTCGAACCTACGTCACACCCTCCAGCAAGCCTGGGGGGCCGCTCTCATTGTTGGTCAGCGAGTCCATCGGACTTAGCCGGGAGGAGCTTCCGAGGAAATTCCACCGACCATCCCCACATCCGCCACCCGTGGGACGCTCCCCATACGCGGTAATGAGATCCGCGCGAGGTAATTAATATTATAGTCTTCATAATTTAGACAACAATGATTGCTCCTTAAGAAAATCAAAAACTAATTAAATGGTTTCCTCTCTGTTACCCAGCACTTGAAATATTTGGGTTTGGTCCAATTGTATTCAGGTGTAATGAATAATATGGTATTGGGTTGATTCACATGAAATGTCCGTTTTTATAGTTTCTGAAATACATAAAGGATTTTGCAGGTCTCAGTTGTTTTCTTTCGAATGTTTACATATTTAAAGTAAACAGTTACTAATCCTCTACCTTTGTATTATAAACATTAGCTTCCCAATCAATTACCCACTTTTTAGTATACCTCCAAATATGAACATGGAAACACGCGATTTTCGAGTAATATTTTTGTACGAGTTTAAACTCGGTCATTCAGCAGCTGAGGCCGCTAGAAATATTTGCAAGGCGTTTGGGGAAGGGAGTGTTAATGAACGGACCATTCGCCGTTGGTTTGCTAAGTTTTCAGCTGGGGATACCGACTTGGAAAACTTGCCCCGAGGAAATCCTCCGTCCGTAATAGACAACGATGTCCTCAAAAATACAGTAGAAGGAAACCCCTACCAAACAGTTAAAGGACTCTCAGCACAACTAAATGCAAGTGCATCTACCGTTTCCAGACATTTAAATAGTATTGGGAAACTAAAAAAGCTCGATACATGGGTACCTCATGATCTCACTGAGCGGCAGCAAGACCCCATGTTTCAAAACATACCGTGCAAAAATTGAAAGAACTGGACTACGAAGTTCTTCCGCACCCACCATATTCTCCTGACTTGTCTCCAACAGATTACCACCTGTTCAGGAATGTAGACAACTTCGTCAAAGGAAAACTTTTTGAAAATGATGATCAAGTGAAAAGGGCGTTTTCAGATTTTGTTTCACTTCAAAGCTCAGAGTTTTTCAGTTTGGGGAAAAAAAAGTTGGTGTCACGTCATGTTTCACGTTGGGAAAAATATGTAGAAAAAGAAGGTAAATATTTAGAATAAAATTATCTTGTTTTCATATCGTATTTTTAATAAAAATCCTTTACCTTGAAAACGGACATTTCATGTGACAACCTAATAATTCATATTATAGTAAGTAATTAAATTGAATTACATTTAAAAAGTTCAATTAAGTTTTAAAACGAATCCCATATATTTTAAAGTGAAGCATATTTTTTCATGAAATAATATAAAATTTGAAATAATTTATAACAATGTTAGTTTGTAGATTTATAAAAACTTACCGTTTATTTTACACCTTAGTTACAATTTATTACATAACATTGTTTCTAAAATCTTATGTACTTAATGAAAGTGTATAACTTTTACGATACTGTACAACGATGGCAACACTGAACTATTGTAATCTCCCTCTTTACCAATAATATATGTCCAGAATTTTATAACTTTATATTAACTTGTAAGACTTTTTTCGTTGCGTAATAATTTTTCTAGCTTTGCAACGGTATATTATACTTCTACGTTACTACTCATATTTCAGGAATAATTTTTGATTACTTGATTACAAAAAATTTATTTTTGCCTTATAAAGAAAAGCTAGGATTGCGCTTTTTTCTCCACAAGTGAGGGAAAGCGCGTGCTGGGCTCTCTTTAGCAGTTGTATATATTGTATATAGTTATGATTGTGTGTAAGATGTTTATTTATTTGTCAACTTTTTATTTATCTCCATAATAGGTTGTTGTTTTGTTTTTTTATTTATTATTATTTTATTGTACATATATAATTTATTTATTTTCTATTTTATGTAATTTGACTATTATTATTATTTTATGTATATATAGTATGAATGTGGTCTCATATCAATATTATTATTGTTCATTTTGTAACAAATTGTAATATATCTCAATAAAAAAAAAAAAAAAAAAAAAAAAAAATATCGTGGTATTATTTAATACATAGAGAAGAAGAGACACTGCATCCTAGCTCCTAAGGGAAAAAAATCTTAAACCCGCAACACACAATTTTCACATACCTCTCTTTTCTGGAATTTAAACAAACTTAAGGAATAAAAAAAAAAACCAAAAACAAATTAAATTGAGTTTTGATGGAAACGATTACTTTAGTTTTCATACTATAACAATCGAAATTATGAGTTTCTGCGTTTTCGTCATTCTCTATTACCTCCCGTAGCTTTCGTTGTTATGCAACATTTTTTATAGAGTATTTGGCTCTCCGACGGTACATTTTAAATCCATATTGCTATGGTAAATTTACGGAAAAAAAAATTAGCCTTGAAAAATACTGCTTCTTCCTACAGTTTGTTATGTAATTCATTCATATTTCATATTTTCCCATTTATTATTAACACTTCGTCACAAACCTATGAGATCCTGCCCTACAGTATCCTTTAATAATATTCCGCTTGTTCCAGTTAAACCGATCCGCTACCTAGAACTTCTGCTTGACAAACGTCTAACATGGAATCCGAAAACTAGACTGAAACGACAAGAAACTGCACGCCGCTTTCGGTTACTTCAACACTTACTAGACAGACGCTCTAACATTTACATAACTACCATAAGACATATCTGGACTTACGGAATTGAGCTTTGTGGCTTTACTAAACCATGAAATTCTTCACATCTTCAATCCATACAACCCAAAATCCTTCGAAAAATAATCAACGCTCCTTACTTTGTCACGAATAAGCTCATCCATAAAGACCTTAATATTCCTTATGTAGCTGATTTGGCCCGAACCTGGTATCAATCTTTCCATGACTATCTAACCCCTAAATATAAATAAAAAAAGCTGCGGGGGCAGATTTCCCATTCTTACCCCGCTTTACATTTTAACTGACAAAAAAACAAAACATGTATATGTTAATTTTGTTTTTTGTAAATATTGTATAAATGAATCTGAGAGTAAGCTGTGTAATATTACTTAATGAATATATATTTTATAAAATTAAATAAATAAAAAAATATTTATTGAAATTTATAACTGCATTAATTCAAATACGTCAAGTATGTTTTAGGGAAAAAATAAACAATATTATAATATACATGTAAAGAATCCCCTATGCTGATGTCACTTGTGTGTTATCGGTAAATAAGGATCCAATTACTGCATCCCAAACACTTCAATCCAACTTTAGAGACCTTGAAGGATGGTGTCAAAATAAAAGGATAAAATTAAACTCCAAAAAATAACCTTTACCATTCATCGCACACCTATGACTTCCTACCTTACAGTATCCTTTGATAACACTCCGCTTGTCCCTGTTGGACAGAGGAAAACGTCATACCTCGAATCCTCATTTAACCCTTTTAGTGCCAAACGACGATATATCGTCATTTGCTACGCTTGCTAAAAGTGCTAATCAAATCGTGAGAAAGCTTTATCTCTAAATACATTTATACATGATCTAATGTGATTGTAAATCATCAAATTTCGTTGACAAAGAATCATAAACCGGTTTGGGTCTAACATTTTATACATTCTATACCGGAGTGTGCTGAGACTCTGTTTACGCTGGAGCGATAAGATGGACACTCGGCACCTGACTGTCTTTTAGGTCCAAAATCGAACTGTTTATAATATGATACATAGAACTCAATATTATATTATTTATAATTGTTTTATTCAAAATATTTTTAATTGATAATGGCAAATCATTATCATTGTTTTATTCTCATTTTTAAGCGTGTAAATATCATTTGTAGTTAGCTTTTTATAAGCGTTCTTCCAAATCGTTGCATATTTGTCCAATTCCGACGGTTATCATAGCATAGGCATTCGTTTTTCGTCCGGCACTAAAAGGGTTAACACTGAAACGACAAGAAACTGCCAAACGTTTTCGACTACTTCAAACATTACCGGACAAACGCTTAATCCTTTAACTACAAAAGGCTTTTTTCATGACATATGGGGGTGCCAAATAGGTTAAACATATAAAATATTTTGTCTAAACACTGTTTATATGTAAGTAATAAAATACCTTAATTTTTTATTTAATATTTTATTTTTAACTAGCCGTTTTCGGTTACTTCAACACCTACTGGACAGACGCTCTAACCTTCCACTTAATTACAAAAGTCTCACCTACGTGACCATTTTAAGGCTTATCTAGACTTTGGGGCTCAACTAAACCATTAAGTTCTTCCCTTATCCAATCCTTATAATCCAAAATCTTTCGTGAAATCCTCAATGCTCCTTACTTTGTCACGAATAAACTCATCGATAAAGACCTAGATGTTCCATATGCAGCTAATTCCTAATGGCCGATGTGGACTTACGGAGTCAGTTAAGACCTGTGGGGCTATATTCAACCATTGGAAGCTTCTGGTATCCAATCATTACAATCCGAAACCTTCGCTAAATCATCAATACTCCTCACTTTTTGAATAAACTCATCCTTAAAGACCTTTATATTCCTTAAGTTGCTGATTTGGGGTAGCACTTCTTTCATGACTAACTCCACTTCCATTAAAACTCAATAGTTCCAATCCTTGCTTCCTCTTCAATCCTCCTTCAATGCCGGATAATCCTCCGAGAAGTCTGAAAAGACACCGGGACCCTCTGCTTCAGAATATTTGTTGGAGTGCTGCCAATGGGAGTGCTCCCTACATGTGTATCATAACTTTGTTTAATATTTAATTCACATTTACTTGATATATTTATTATAACAGTTGTAATTTTAAAAAATATTTTTTTAAAAACAAATAATCTAATCATTGGCAGCAATCGAAAAAAAAATTATCGAAATTTCATGCATGTATTAACATTTCGGTAATTAAAGCCCTCTTTTGAGAAATGTTCCAAGAATAAGGTTCTTGGAAGGGAATGTTTTCCTCCTCATTGTTGCACATCTTCCTGTAACACACGCCTGTAAGGAACCTAGGTTTATTCTTCGACCAAAGCCTACCTGGAATAATCACATTTCTCAAATTCCAGAAAACCCATAGCCATCATTAAACAGTTCCTCAGATTACGCGATTTAATATCCCTTAAAACCCACCAACTCCTGGTATCTTCTCTTATCTTCCCCCACATCATTCTGTTCATCCTCCCAGAAATGCTTCCTTTGAGGGTTCTTTCGTTATTCGCGCTACTTCATTTTGGAATTCCTTGCACATGTCCCTTCGTACATCCCAATCCTTAGCTTCCTTCAAGCATAATTTATTTATCCGTCTCCTTGAATATCAGTTTACCGCGTCTTTATAAGTTTTGGCTATTTTCACTCTTTATTTTATTTTAATCTTAATTATTCAATGTTTTAGTGCATTATGTTTCTTATATTAATTATCAGGTTGCAATATTACCTTGCACATAGATATACGCGTGTGGGTAAACGTGTATGTAGGGAGTGATGACCCAACACTACAAAATGCATCGAGAAACGTTAGTGTTATCTCCCAGGAGATTCCTCTGCGAGGGCCGGTATAATATACAGTATAATTTGTTTTGTTTTTTAAATGATGTATATTTTGAAGACTTAATAGCTGGTTATTAGGGGCTCTGGAGCCCTAACTCAGCCCCCACTGGCACATACCAGTGACGCAGCTGAGAGAGAGAGGCGCTGGGATCTCTTGGATTCTGCTTTTCCCTCCACTTGTGTAAAAGCCTATTCCGGAGTTTCTTTAGCAGCTTGTAAATATTTTGCATAGCTATGATTGTATGTACGATACTTGTATTCATTTTAATTATAGATTTTTTTTTTTTTGGTTTTTCTTCTGTATATATGATTTTTTTTTTTATATTTTTATGCAAATCGACTTATTTATTGTTTGTTATAAATACTATATGAATGTGGTCTCATATCATTATTACTACAGTTCATTTTGAAACAAATTGTAATATATCTCAATAAACATTTAAAAAAAAAAAAAAATAGCCAGAAGAAATTTAATATACATTTTTTAATATTTAATGTATATTATACTGCTTCGCACGGATGCAGCTGAAATGTGGTGTCATTTATATTTAAAAATATAACTGTCCGTTTTGGAGTTTATCGCTTTGGCATTAGAATTTCATCGTAACGAAAAGTGAAGTTGGCGAGAAAATATTATTTTTGACTAATTCTATTCATTATTATATTTAATCGTTGGCAGAAATGAGAAACATAAATTGGTCAACGTTTACTGATGATTGTATATTACAGAATAAGAACTATTTCCTTTAGAACTGACGCCTACATACAGCTGTCCATGAAATAGCGCAAGTAAAAGTTTTGTAGGGGGTTTGTCAGGTTAGTATTGGGTTGTTTCACATGAAATGTCCGTTTTTATAGTTTCTGAAATACATAAAGGATTTTGTAGGTCTCTGTTGTTTTCTTCCGAATGTTTACATATTTAATGTAAACACCTCTACCTTTGTATTATAAATATTAGCTTCCCAATCAATTACCCACTTTTTAGTATACCTCCAAATATGAACATGGAAACGCGATTTTCGAGTAATATTTTTGTACGAGTTTAAACTCGGCCATTCAGCAGCTGAAGCCGCTAGAAATATTTGCAAGGCGTTTGGGGAAGGGAGTGTTAATGAACGGACCATTCGCCGTTGGTTTGCTAAGTTTTCAGCTGGGGATACCGACTTGGAAAACTTGCCCCGAGGAAGACCTCCGTCCGTAATAGACAACGATGTCCTCAAACATACAGTAGAAGGAAACCCCTACCAAACAGTTAAAGGACTCTCAGCACAACTAAATGCAAGTGCATCTACCGTTTCCAGACATTTAAAGTGTATTGGGAAAGTAAAAAAGCTCGATACATGGGTACCTCATGATCTCACTGAGCGGCAGCAAGACCCCATGTTGCAAAACATACCGTGCAAAAATTGAAAGAACTGGGCTACGAAGTTCTTCCGCACCCACCATATCTCCCGACTTGTCTCCAACAGATTTTTCAGTTCGGGGATAAAAAATTTGGTGTCACGTTGGGAAAAATGTGTAGAAAAAGAAGGTAAATACTTCGAATAAAATTATCTTGTTTTCATATCGTACTTTTAATAAAAATCCTTTACCTTGAAAACGGACATTTCATGTGACACAAACCAATAAATTGAAAATAATGAAAATAAAGTTTATTTTGTATCTATCGGAATCCCATCTAGTTTACAGCGAAACATCTGCTTGCATGAAATGATATTAAGTTGAAAATAAAAATAATATTAGTGTATGGATAACCGCTGCATCCCAAACCCTTCAGTCCTACCTTAGAGCCATTGAGGAAAGGTGTCAGAACTGGAGGTTTTGGAGCGAGAAAAAATGTTTAAAAATCACAACAATATACATCAATCCAAATTTTGAGGGGAGGAGGGAGGCTATGAAAAGGAAGGTTTAAAAGGAGTCTCACGCTAAATTTATTTTTCTTGTAATGTCTTAAAAAAATTTGGATCTTCTGAGCAATGTTTTTTAGTTTTTCAAAACTGGGTTATTATCAGCTATAATTATAGCTGAAGATCTCAAAACGGACTGAGTAAAAAGTGATGAAACTTATACAGATTATACAATAAACTGTGGGATAAAATGTAGTGGCTGAGACTGAATTTTATAATTTAAAAAAATTTGTTTAGCTTCACTTTAGTTGATAATATAAGGGCAACTCTTACAAGGTAGCCATGTTAAATGTACCATAATTCAAAAATAAACTGATTCCCAACCATTACAGAACTTATCATATAGATATATAATATGTACAAGCCAGTCCCTTTTGAGATAAATATAGCAGAAGTATATAATAACCCAATATATTAAATAAAAAAAACAATGCTCACAAGATCGAAATTCTATATGATACGACAATAAAAGAAAAAATAAATTAAACATGAGACTCTTTTAAAATCCTCCTTCTTATCTATCTATCTCCGTGATGCTATATACACTAGGGGTGGGCATATAATCGAATGATCGTCATAATCGGATGATCGGACTTCGATGATTTAAATAATAGAATGATTTCATAATCGAATGATTAATATGCATTTTAAGAGACGACATGCCACAATTTTCGTCTCTATATTGACTGAGCCTAGGTGCAAATGTGCATCTAATTTATGTGATGAGTAAAAAAAAAAAAGAAAAAAAAAGATCGTTCGATTATCCGAACTCCTTATGATCCCTCGATCATCGCTAAACAATTCAGTTCGAATGGTCATTCGTTTCTCCGAACCTATTCACAAAAACGGATCTGAACACGCTAAATCGATGTAAATTTTAATGGGCTTTGACATGATGTAGATTTCATTCTGATTGAAATAGTCTGAGAGGCGTAAATGGCGATAATTTTAAATTGTCTTCTTCTAAATCACATTTAATTTTAAAGATTCGAAAAAAATTAAACATACTATCTTATTAGCATTAATAAAAACCAGCTAAATATACTAATTTCATGATCAACAAACAACTTTTCGAACACAAGAACGGTAATATAAATGTATAATATACCGTTGGAAAGCTAAAGATTTTAGAAAAAATGTTATTTTGAATACAAATCTATAAAATGCAGAGAGACGAAATGGGCATAAACTATTACTGTAAATAGTCATTTCTATTGCTGAATTATTTAATTTGAAGCACATTTTTCCATCGAAGCATAACTCAATTAATTACGTTTCTTCAAGTCTGACTATATTTGAAAGTTCATAAATTGATTTTGACAACGGGAGTAAGTAAAAGTCATGTGTTGCGCGCTCCAGATTTTTTTTATTATATCAGTTGCGATTAAATTACTTATATATCAGCACAATAAGGAGGAAATTCCAATTTGGATCTGCTGCTCAACTTCGCTGAGTTGCTACAGTACACAGCATACCGCATCAATCCCGAAGACAATCTTAAAGAAGAAACAAGATAGAGAGAGATTCCGCCAAATAGGAAATACATATATTTTACTAATTTTGAAATCGGTCATGATAAAATGATAAAATCATCTCAATACACAAGTAATATATATATATACATACATATATATATATAATGTGTATACATACACACGTGCATTCTATCAGCAACGTATTTACACGCCTCATTAAAAGAACCTGATAAATATTATGTCAAACGATAATGGATAAAAACATTTATCTTCTGAGATATGAATAATATAGAACGCTTCCTCCGAAAAACTAATATTGATTTTAAGAATAATCTAAAAATCGCTTGTATGTAAATTATAAACACATATACACGCATGTTATTAATTTTTTTTATCGTATCCATAGGCGTAGTCTAGGTAGAGTAGGGAGGTGGGATGCTTTGTCCTCTGAGAATTATTGGGCCTTCAATCATTAAATAAAAATTATAAAAATAAAATAAACAGATTTTTATTAATTTTCACTGTATAAATGTTTCAAACAATAAATTTTTCAACCGACTCGCCCCTCTCCCCCAAATAATTCTCTACTAACTCGGTCCCCCTAACGAAAATCCAGCCTACTCCTTCCACCGTATTCGTATAATAATTATATTATATCATACTTAAAATTATATTTAAAATTCATAATGATATAATTGTGATTTAGTTGTAGAGGGTCGGGTAGTTATATAATATACTTTTTATTAAGCATGATAGATACAATCATTTAGTCAAGTTAAAAAATCTAATAATATATACAACGTGTTAATGGAATACATTTAAACTATCTTTATGGATAGGAAACCTCGATAGTCAAATAATAGTGATAACTTTCATAAATAATAATTCCCAATGAAATCGGGAAAATATTTAACAAAAAAACAAAACAATTAATATAAATAAGATTGAAAAAATACGAGAAATTTATACCTCTATCCCTGCAGCTCCTAGGACTGGCAGCCAACTAGAGACTTTATCATTCACATGACGTAAAATGACCTCCAATGTCGTGTCTCATCAATATGTCCTATTTTGTAAACCGAAATCAATCAAAACCTACGAGTTAATTTTATGATTTCCCTATTAATAATATAATATTGAAATAATATTTTCATTTAGTTAAACTTTATTATTAATTTTTCAAGGTAGTAGATAAAGAAAGAATACACAAAGAAAGAAGAGACAAAGGAAAAGATGCAAGCAGTTCGAGCAACATCCACCGCATCATCATTATTTCCACTAAAATTTGCTTGATTTTCATATAATTTAATAAATATATAGCATTTATGTCAATATAAATATTGCCTGCCATTTTTTTTTTTTTTTTTAATTTTTTTATGTGTCGAGATTTACATGGACTTGTATATATAATGTGACGTGTTCACAGTTTCATAACTGGCTGAATAAAACTCTTCCTCTTTAACTATTAATTTTTTTTTTATATATATTGATATTTACAACTGTATTGGCTAATGCAACAATTGAATGAGTTATGAGATAAAATACGTGAAAAATACATAAAGAGAAACGGCTCATTGGCAGCACTCCAGTCTTCTATTAAATAAATAAAAAATGAAAAATATAAACTGTTGTAGTTTATTCCTATTTTTTTATTTTAATATATTTATTGGTATTTACAACTTTATAATAAAACACATTTAGTAAATGTGATACAAGATATATTGACATGATTCATATGTAGGGATACTACCCATTGGCAGCTCCCCACCTATTTTTAAAAACATATTTTAATTGATTTTTACAGCTGTATATACAATATAGGCGATTTCCAAAAGGTACTCAAGGCCTTTTTTTACGAAATTGATTTTATGCATATCATCTTTTTTTTTTTTTTTTTGAAATCTGTCGACTGATTTCATCTACAAACCTTTAAAAACGCGGGAGAAATGTAACTATTTCCAAAAGATACTAAGTACAAATTTAATTTGGTCTTAAGTCATATTAAAACACTTCCTTCCACAACGAAAAGTGATCAGGGGTTACCTGTGGTGTAAAGGCTATCTCAACTATGCCCAAGGTCGTGGGTTCAACCCCAGCAGATGGCCCTAGGACTTTTTATTGGGAGAAAAAAATCCTTGGATATGCCTTTCTTCGGAGGAGACGTATAATGGTTGTCCCCAGCCTCTGTGATGACAGGTAATAGTTAAAGATCCCTATCCTAAATAAACCTGGAAGGAATAAATTTAGGACTCCCAATTAACCACAGCAGAACAATTCTATATTTTTAATGTAAAATGATTCAAGTAAATTGGTTTGGTACAAAAATGAAGGAGAGGCTATCTGTTGTTTAATGGCTAGAACAACATCCTTCTATGCCCAAGATCACAAGTTCAAAACCGACAAGTGGTCCTAGGATTTTTTTATAGGAGTAAACATTCATGGTTATAACGTCCTTCGGAGGGAACGTAAAATGATGATACCAACCATGTGAGATGTCAGGTAATCGTTAAAGATTTCTATCCTAATTAAACCTGGATAGGCTAAATTTATTACTCCCGCTGTAGCATCGTCCGATTAGCAACAACAGCATAAAAATACGTTAAATGAATAAACGAACTACATCAAATGAAGGAGAGGATTTTGCAGATATTACAGTACTCCGGGTCCCAGGTTCGAATCCTGTCTGTGGCAGACTTTCATTCTGCTTTTTGAGTCGTGGAGCGATCCAGAAGTGTGGAGACCATCCTGAGGCACACCCAGCCTCTCTTAAGAAAGCAACAAAAATTGGAGAAAAAATTGCACTGCCGTTGGCCTTGGCCATGAAAATGTACGAATAGCAATCAATACTGAACCCAAGACCCTACATGAGTTGAAGAGGTACGTGATATTGTGGAAAAAACAATTGTAGGGTCAATGCTTTTAATTGACTGCTTTTATTAAACTGACACTGGCATTCTCAGAATTTGATATGTATGCGAGGGATTCATTGAAATTTTAATAAAACTCTACCCACGCTACGTTTCAGAGAAATTCTAATTATCGGATCATGTCTAAAGAGCGATGCAAAGGCAAATGATTGATATTGAAATGCACCACTACTACCAGCAGGGTCAAGGCAGGAATGCCATTGTTTGAATTTAAAATGTTTTTGAAAAAATTCCATCGTATTCGTTTATAGGCTACGCAAATTTATTCGAAAAACATAATGAGTAATTTATTGATAAAAATAAAATCTGGTAATTATAATATAATATAATACAAATTGAAAACGTTTCAGTTTTGTGATGTATTAGCTTACTGTAGGTAAATTTTTTTGTGGTATATTAATCTTTAAATTTTCAAAAATTTATTGTCATCTCGATTATTTTTTTTATTTTTATTTTCAACAACAATTTTTTATTGAGTATTATTACAGTCTGTCCCATTTTGGACGTCAATAATAGTGGTGAAAGATAACATACATACTACATTCAAACAATATTAACACAGCAATAAAATATATACACAATAATGAATTAATAAAATGGTAACAAAGTCTATACACACCATAAATACATCACATTGAGTGGAGAATCTAGCTAGTACTAGAACTATACAGTGCTATATACATATTTACAAGATATATACATATATACAGCCGTTTCAACCTTCTAGGTGGGTTGTATGGATGAGTAGAGCTGGATAAGAATTGAGCTAGAGGATTAGGATGATGAATGACGTTCTGGTGGAATTTGAAAAAATTTGGTTGGAATTAGGTCTGAAATAAATGGAACATTTAGGTCGTGGTGCAAGATATAGTTGGACACGTAATAAGGAGCATTTACTATTGTACGGAGGACTTTGGATTGAAAGGATTGAATGCGTTTGATGTTAGAACGTTCCAGGTCCAGATAGGCTTCAGTATTGTCTTGTATATTAATAATTTGTTGTCAACTGTAAGGTTAAGATTTTCAGTCGAGTAGTCGGTATAACTGTAAATCGCCGAATCGACTGTCCTTCACATGAAATGTCCGTTTTCAAGGTAAAGGACATTTATTAAAAATACAATATGAAACAAGACAATTTTATTCGAAGTATTTACCTTCTTTTTCTACACATTTTTCCCAACGTGACAACAACTTTTTTATCCCCGAGCTGAAAAACTCAAAGCTTTGAAGTGAAACAAAATCTGAAAACGCACTTTTCACTTGATCATCATTTTCAAAAAGTTTTCCTTTGACGAAAAAAAAAAAACCTGTACCACTACAACCCATGAAGGGTCTATGGCTCAGTACATATAGAGATTCGTACTGTTTCTAGGCCAACGTCAGTGCAATGAGATGATTAGGCCTTAATCACGCTCAGCCGCCAGGTTTTTCCCCAATTAATTTGGGTACCCACTTTATAGAGGCTGGGTCTGCCCCAGGAGGGTCTCCATACCCTAGGGTCGCCCCCCCCCCCCGACTGAATTAACAGAATAAATAATATTCTGCCACAGCCGGGACTCGAACCCAGGACCCGGAGCACAGCAGACTAGTGCTCTATCCACTAGACCACGCCGCTTCCTTTGACGAAGTTGTCTAAATTCCTGAACAGGTGGTAATCTGTTGGAGACAAGTCGGGAGAATATGGTGGTGCGGAAGAACTTCGTAGCCCAGTTCTTTCAATTTTTGCACGGTATGTTTTGAAACATGGGGTCATGAGGTACCTATGTATCGAGCTTTTTTACTTTCCCAATACACTTTAAATGTCTGGAAACGGTAGATGCACTTGCATTTAGTTGTGCTGAGAGTCCTTTAACTGTTTGGTAGGGGTTTCCTTCTACTGTATGTTAGAGGACATCGTTGTCTATTACGGACGGAGGTCTTCCTCGGGGCAAGTTTTCCAAGTCGATATCCCCAGCTGAAAACTTAGCAAACCAACGGCGAATGGTCCGTTCATTAACACTCTCTTCCCCAAACGCCTTGCCAATATTTTTTGCGGCCTCAGCTGCTGAATGGCCGAGTTTAAACTCGTACAAAAATATTACTCGAAAATCGCGTGTTTCCATGTTCATATTTGGAGGCTTCATAGTAACTGTTTACATTATTAATTAAATATGTAAACATTCGGAAGAAAACAACAGAGACCTGCAAAATCCTTTATGTATTTCAGAAACTATAAAAACGGACATTTCATGTGAAACAACCCAATAACTGAGTTAAGGGCGTATTAAAAGTGAAATATCTTTCTTTTTTTTCGCGTTTCCTTGGTTAAAAAGCTCTAATAAGCTTTTCTACATCTTCGAAAATAACTGAGTTATTGAATTAAATCATATTTAATCGGCCCCAATTTTAAAAATAATCAGTGGAAGTAAACGTCTAGATGTTGGGATCATCCTAGTATTTTTGAGGCATAAAGCCGCGGACGGCATACAAACGGAATTTTTTATTCGTTAATTGGATTCTACGTATCTTGAAACGTAAGCCCTCGTCATTTTAGGGATGGTATTTTTTTTTGTGGTCAATTACAAAGGTTTAATATAGAAAATAATAAACAAAAAAAAAAACGATTAACCTTTTAACGGGCAATAACACTTGAAATCCGTCGGTTATTTTTCTGTCTTCGCCAGGTCACAGAACCGTCCTCCCACCCAAACCGTCGGTTTTGTCCCTTACACGATCGTTCTTTTCATCGGTTTTGAACGGCTGGTCAAAACGTCGTTCCAAACCGTGTAAGTGAGCCTTTAAACCAATAAATCGATTTATTAATGGGCATTTATTTATTTATCTTTAAAATAACTGAGGTAAGGGCGTATATAAAAGTGAAATGTCATTTTTTTTTTTTTTTTTTCGCGTTTTCTTGGTTAAAAAGCTCTAACTAATACGTTTTTCTACATCTTCGAAAATAACTGAGTTATTGAATTAAATCGTATTTAATCGTCCCCCATTTTAAAAAGAATCAGTGGAAATAAACGTCTAGATGTTAGTGTCATCGTTGGATGCGCTAATATTTTTGAACCGTAAAGCCGCGGACGGCGCACAGACGTTGCGTTTTGGGTGATACATAATTTTTTTCAAACACAACACTCCGAATCAAAAGTTTTACAATCAATAATTTCAAGAATTTCCTAAATGATATAAAATACATCTATTAGCAGGTTTTAGCAACTCCGAGCTATAATTAGATTTTTTGTATTATTTTTTCCGTATTCTGGGACTTCAAACGTGATATATAGGGAGATTTTAGCAAATAAATTTGATTTTTGACCACTGAGCGCTCGCCAATCGTGTCAAAAAGTTAATTAGTTTTCATATTTTTTTCTTATAAATTTTTAAAATATTTTTTTCTGTAACCTGGTACCCTAAAGGTTAAATATAGACAAGATTCAGAATTTTTTCCATCTATATCGGTGATATTGCCCACTGTGCGGCGTACAAACTGATTTTTTGTATTCGTTAATCGGATTCAACGTATCTTAAAACGTAAGCCCTCGACTTTGGAGGGAAGGGAATTTTTTTTGGTCAATTACAAAGGTTCATTATTGAAAATAATAAACAAAAAAAAAACGACGGACTGGAACGATCAGCCCTTACACGGGAAACTATAATTTAAAAACGTCGGTTATTTTTCTGTCTTGTCAGCCGCAGAACCGTCCTCCCACCCAAACCGTCGTTTTTGATCCTTACGATTTTTCATCGGTTTTGAACGAATGGTCGAAACGTCGTTCCAAACAATGTAAGCGAGCCTTTAGATCGGGTGATACAGTGATAGGTTTAATGGAGGAAGAATGGACAACAATGTAATAAGCTAGTCGCCGACAACCCGACCTACCTTACTCAGTAGCTGGCAAGGTTGCCAACCTTCCGGCTCACAAAGCCTTGTCTTTATTTGTTTATATGCGATTAATCTATATTTGTCTGATGCTCAGATACTTATGTGTTTCTTCCCAACAAATCAATTAAACGCCGTTAAGTATTTTCTTAAGATACGAATTTAATCCGTTTTTTTTTTTTTTTTAAATCTAGGGTAATCGCTTGTTTTGCGATTATTGAGAATTTGCGTAGATTAAGATTAAGCAGTCCGTATTATTGTATCATCTCTTTCTTTGAGTTAATTATTAAAAAAAAAAAAAAGTCTACTCATGTTGATAGAAACATTAGATATCCCTGACAATCGAGACGTTGATTTCCAAAAGGTACTATATCCACTTTAGAAAATTTTACAGGAAACGCAAAAATCTGTTATTTATTTATTATTGGACCAATTTACGTTTTTTTTTTTTTATTATAATCAAAATTTGATTTTTAAGTGTGTTACCAACTCATTTTTCCAAATGATGGCACTTTTCCGATGATTTTAAACAATATAATATGGATATAGTACTTTCTGGAACGAAAACTGAATATAGTACTTTTTGGAAAGAATTAAAAGGGATATAGTACTTTTTGGAAGAATATAACGCGAGATAAGTTGGTAACACTATAACATTCCTGATACATTAGGGATAACTAAACGTCTTAATATCGGTAATCACTAAGTTATGTATATTTCCTTATTCTCCCTCTAAGAAATCTCTTTCTTTGTTGGTTAATTACATTGATTATCTATCATTCATAAAGAAAGTGAATATTCAAAGGATAATTTATCTATTTATGCCACTATAATAAGAAAGTATGTAATTATGAAGTTTGTTTTGAACTTGTATTTACTATTTGTGTGAATTTAGCAAATTTAACTATATTATTAAAGACGTGTAAGCAATATTTAAGCATAGATACTGACAAATAATAACTTTTGAGCTTTTATTTTGCATAAAAAAATCGACTACTAAGTTAGATCAGGCACATATTTTCTTCACATTTTTAGCAAGTTTGTGGAATGCTAATTCCAACTATTTGCTGCATCAAATGCCACTATTCTATTAAAATGTGAGTTTCTGAAAAATTTTAAACCAAATTTATGTTGCTGCAAGAAGAAATACTATAAAAAAAAAAACTTAATTTAATTGACAACCTACGAGAACCGAAGCAACGCAATTATGTTGTTTAAAACGGCCTAAAAACTGATTATCACGTAACCCTTGATATAAAACCCTTGATTTAAAACCCTTGATTAAAATAATAGCGGTGATTCAAGACATGCTAAATGAACCAATAAAAATGCATAAAATGATTAAAACAATAATTAATGGTGTTATATTACGGGATTAGGTGCTTCTGCCGTATAGTAGGAAATATAGTACCTTTTGGAAGGAAATGAAAGGAAAGGTTATATCTGTTTAAATAGGATACAGTACGTTTTGGAACGAAACATGGATATAGTACCTTTTGGAATGAAATAAAATGTGGATTTAGTACCTTTTGAATGAAATGCAATTTTTAAATACTTTTTAAAGGACTTTTATGTTTTAGATAAAATTTGATGACGGGTTTAGAAAGAACTAAACTATTAGAAAACAAATATGTGAAAATATCAACTTTGAAAAAAATTTCCTTTAGTACCTTTTGGAAATCAACATCTCAATTAATCCTATGCCCCCATTATAATAATATGCATCAATATTAGGCATGTTGTAAGATATAATATTACACAATACAATAATAACATTTCTTATCATTATAGTGCTTTACTTTTAATCGATCTGGAGACACTTTCAATTTCATTTTATTTATCAATGAGTCATGACTAATAAAAGTTTTCCTGATATAGCGAACATATAAAATGAATAGACATTTTGACATGTGGCAAGATGGGCCAAATGGAGGGTCAGAGAGGAGGGGGGAGGGCGCGGCCCCCTCAAAAGTTGGTGGAACAAACGAAAATAAAAAACTATAATAAGGTATTGCTATAAAAGGTTAAGTTAGAGGTATTTTCACTGATAGGGTTTGAAACAAATAACTTCTATTTTCGAACAACTTGGCCCTCACTCCAATCGATTTTCAACCCACTTGCCCCCCATCCTCTTCAACGAAAATCTTGCCTATGTCTTTACCATAAGAAATATCGCCAAATATGTCAATAGCACATATTATTCTTCATGATGTTGACGTTTTGATTTAAATTTGATTTTCAAAAACACAAAAATTTTATTAAAAAAAAAAACCATACCAAGATAAATGAATGGACTATTCGTCGGTTATTAATAACCAAATGAATGTTCTAGAACAATACAATTAGGGATGTATTCGAGTAATTAATATATATGTAAATTAATACCGCGATTCTTGGTTCCGCGAACTCTTTCTAAACCACCGGACGGATTTTGATACAGTTTTTACTAACATTTAGTGGATTCTTTCCTGAAGATTTATATGTAAAATACATTGAAATTCAGCTTTTCTTCAGGAGAAAAAAATAAATTTTCTGTAACCAAGTCATCAAAAAATGAGTAGACGTATAATATTCCGTTGGAAAGCGCAAGATTTTAGAAAAGTTAATATACAATCAAATAAATCGTACAAGTTAATATAAGGTTGTGTAAATCCCACTAGCTTATGATTGTATGATATTATACCAAACTCTATCCTTCAAAAATTATATTTCCGAAATCTCTCGTCGTACCTTTTCAACCTTAAATCGACTGTGTTCCCTCCGTCACATATTCCCGCATGAAATCCGAAAACTTCTCTTAACCTTTCTAATATTTCCCACTTCGACTATTGCTGTACGGTATACTATGGTGTTTCTGGGAATCTCGAGGTAAAATAAAACGCTGGATTAATTGCTTTGTCCGATTCATCTTAGGTACCCCTTTCGTATCCCAATTTTAATGGCGAGTTGAAGTGGCTTTATCCGTTCCAATCGTCGCAATTATTTCCTTTATCCAATCCAGCCGTCCATAATACATTTTTGACCTCCTACAATTCAAATCCTCTGTCCATCCCCCTTGTACACACTCCAGATCTTCAGATTTATACAGTACGGCCTATCGAATTGCACATTTCGACAGATCCTTTCTTATTTGATCCTCAATCCTATGGAAATTCTATCCGCCTTCCATTCGTCACTCCAACTCTCTTTCTACCTTCAAATCCCTTAAAATTTAATAACTTAATAAATATCCAGGCTCAATAGAATTTGTAAATAAGCTTTTTTTTTATTTTGTTGTGGTTGTTGTTTTCTTCTCATTTAAATATGTTTATTTTATATCAGTAATTATTAACTTGTTTAAATGAATTTAATTTACTCTAAGACTCCAAGAACATGTTTTACATTCTGTACATTTTATTCTAGAGAGACATGTCCCAGGATAATAAAGACTTTATTTATTATTATTATATTCTTTCATTTAGTACGCAAATTTTAAAAACAATATTACGTACTGCATTGTAACATGTAAACTGTAAATTGTTTAAAGAAACAATAAGTTGTTATAAATTATAAACTAACAAAGGTTATCCCGTCCAGTATGCAAAAAAAAAAAAAAAAAAAAAAAGAGAGAGAGCTGAACGTTGCAAGAAATCTAGATAGATGTGTTGAAAAAACGTCATTCCGCAAAACTAGGTACCCTGAGAATAAAATCTTTGAACATGACATTACAGTTACCATATATCTGGTAGACAGATAAATTTGATAAAACGTCAAAAATGTATAACACTAACAGAAAATAAATTCTTCGGATGAATTTATTTTTTTATTATTCAGGTCATCTGAGCTACAAATGTACTAACGTAATTATAAGAATAATGTTCCTTATTCCATATCCGATTTTTTAATAATATAGTTAAATTTTTAATTTAAAAAAACAGTATCTCATTGGTCAGTTTCTATATATGTCTACAACAAATCATCAATAACGCTCTGATTTTCAAAAACACAAAACTTTGATTTAAAAAAAAACCATACTATGATAAATGAATGGACTATTCGTCGGTTATTAATAACCAAATGAATGTTCTAGAACAATACAATTACGGAAGTATTTGAGTAATTAAAAATTGTTCAAACACCAATTGAAACTCTTTAGAGCAATAAAGATTACATAGAATAACCACGTAGAGATATCTAAATACTAATTAAGCAAGGAAAGAAAAAAACGTCCCATTACAATTATTATCTAAGATGCTACGCATTAGACAGGGAAAAAACCAATGTTCAATTGATATTAGGTGAAAGAACAGAAAAGATTGATTTAACTTTACTAGATAAGAATTGCGGGAGCTGGCGAACTTTTTTCCGCAGCCAATCATCAGAGGCCAGCATTTGGCCATCATGGCGGGAGATTTTAATGTAGACCATGACCCTACCTTAACTTACCACACTGGTTCGCGCCATTAACCTAACCTGAACCACCAGACAACGCCCCTTTTTAATCACTTGACCACCTATCAACCTAACCTAACTCACTGGGCCAAGGTTCTTTTAAGCCACGTTACCACTGTTTGAGGTTATTAAGTCTTTATAGAGCGTGAGTTTACCTCGCCGCCATTTTGTTTTTATGACGTCACAATTTACATTGCATGAGTCAACCCAACCGCTATTTGGTTGTTATGACTTCACGATTTAAATAGGGCCCGAGTCTCGAATGTCATTTTTGTTTTTATGACATCACAATCCCAACAAACCATGATTCTACCCGGCCGTCATTTTGTTTTATGACGTCACAATTTAAACAGAGCAACATGAGAAAATTAATTCGAACCTTGTACGTTTTTATCTCTAAACCATAAATAAATTTATAAAAAAAAATGTCCTGGACTCTGATTTGTTAATTATTTTTGTAATAAATATTTATATAGGGTATCTTAAGGTCTTGAATTTTTTACCTATTATCCTATTTCTAACCGTAACACTGACATCCTTGACTTCTTTATCCACAGCGAATTAGGCTCTCTAAACTTGTCACTAGCTCGCCTTGATGAACTATCCTCTGATCATACTCTATTGATCCTGAAACTATCCCTAACTTCTATCCTTAAACTCATCCCACCGTCATTTATCATAGACCCAGTAAACTGGAACCTTTTTCACCAAATCCTGACCAGTGATATTGACCTCAGAGTAAACCTCAAAACTCCATATGATCTTGACGATGTATGAATCTGTTTATTCCTTCACCACCGCAATTCAACAAGCTGTTTGGACTGTCTCCTCTCCCAAGCCATCCCAGATAAGACATAGCAAAAACCATTTATCACAACACCTCATAGACACAATACCTCACCCCCAACAAACGCCGAGTCAGATCCAACGCACCCGCCATCCAACAGATCGAGATTAAAGAGGTAGCTGGAGCGATCCATCCAAGAAAATTCTAAAACCTCACCATAATTCCCATCCCCTCCGAAGTAGTAATGGTTCCTGGGCTTCGTCTGATGGAGACAAAGCCGAGGAACTCCCTAAATGCTTGTCCGAAGTATTCACACCCCATCCAGAATCTTATCCCAAACACACCGCAATAGTAGAAGAATAGAATAGACCTAAAGCAGTTAATCCCTCTGAGGTCAAACATCTCCAAAAACTTTCACTCCGTAAATCTCTTGGATACGATCTCCTCACTCATCAGACAGCATCCACCTAAAGCCATTACATTCCTTACATGCATCTACAACTCCATCCTACATACTCGTTTTCCTCTCTTATGGAAACACTCTACCATAATCCTCTTCCTAAAACCAGCTGAACCTCCCAACATTACATCATATAAACCAATTTGCTTACTTCCGATCCTTTCAAAAATCTTTGTAAAAAATCTACTCAATTTTTTTTCTTCTGTATTATATTTTTTTCATAGAACCTAAATACTTAAGTTTTTTCACATGTTCGAACATATATCCCGAGCATATGTCAATATCAGATATCATCACAGTTCTACCACTAAGAACCATACATTTCATCTAATTCATATTTTTAGACCCTATCTCTTTACCGGTTTTCACTGAAGTATTGGGTAGTAAAAAAAATCTGGTGAGGGCAACACACGACTTTCACTTACCTCGATTTTTAAAATCAATGAAAGAATTTTCAAATACAGTTAGAGATAAAAATACGTGAAACTATTAAGGAATTAATCAAATTGAATTTATATAGAAACATGTGTTTTATTAAAAAATCTATTATATTATTATCTATAATAATCAGTTAGTTTTATCTTCTTCTCATCACTCTCTATTAACTTCTAAAAGCTTGTGTATGAGATGACATTTTTTCTAAAATCTTTAGCTTTCCAACGGTATATCATACATGTATATTACTGCTCTTATGTTCAAAAACAAAAATTGCAATAAAAAAATATTTTTTCTGTTTTCTCCTTTAGTTGGGTATCGAATTTATTCAATTTATATATTTACCTGTTTTTCATTAGCGTTAACAAGATAATCTAGTTATCATTATTGAATCTACAAAATTAAAGGTACTTTAGGGGAAGAAAATTTAAAATATCGTCATTTAAGCCCTTTCAGACCATTTTTATCCAAATAAAACCTACATGATATTAAAACCCATTACATTTTACATCGACATAGCGAGTTTAATCAAAATCGTCGGAGCCGTTTTCGAGAAAATCGAAAAAAGGTGCAAAATGCATGGTATAAAGTGCCTCTTCTGGTAAGCTCATTTTGATGAAAAAAGTTTTGTCACGTCTCGAGCGTATAGTTGTCTTAAAAATGAAATTTCAGTTTCATAGGACTTACCGTTTCCGCCCGGGAGTTACCACACACACACACACCTTTTTGCGGGACTTGGTTATTTGGACTCAGGGGACCCTAAAACGTGTATTTCCGTTCAAAACTGGAATTCGAAAATTTTCACGATCGCAATACTTCCCCTTACTATATATAGTAAGTGAAAGTAATGAGTTAGTAGCGTTTTCCAATATTTTTATTCAATCTTCTCTGTGTTTATAAAATCATATCTACTTGGTCAATAATGTTTACATATTCTAAAAAAAGGATTAGTAAAGATTCCTTATCTTTTGCTTCCTCAAAATAAAAGAGAAAAAAATTAATTTTCGTCATTTAATGATTTTTTTATTTCACAAAAGGAAATTCGCTACACAGACGGTTAACAAAATTTTCAGTTTTGTAAGGCGATGAAGCCTTAGTAGGAAGCACCGTCCGTAAGTAGTTTGCTGTGAACACTCCACTATGGCGCAGCGCTCACTTTACTAGCAGATCCACTTGGCTATTTTGCATAATCTTATTATGTTTTCTTTCACTTATTTTATATTCGATGCGATCTTCCGAATAGACTATGTAATCTCCTAACATTGTGTTTTCTCTTTGAACATACATTATTTACATATAACAAAAAAACACTGACTTCTAATTAAGCTTGTAACAACCTTAGCAAAGTCTTAGGGTATTTTTTTCACTAACCTCGGCCACCCTCGTAGCGGCACGATTCTAATATTTTTTGCTGACCCTCCAATTAGTCTACACTTCTTCACACTTGACCTTCATGGCGGATCATGTATAAATATGTTGTAAAAAGATATCATTTGTAAAAATATGGAAGAAACGTAAACATCGAATATGAACTGTTAATCCCCATATATGTTGCTTTAAAAACTGAAATATTACCAATGAACTTCGAACTTTTAATCCCTTAAAATATAAACAAATACTAGACATCTTAGTAATATTAGTTTTTGGAATATGAACGGCTATTTCCTAGAACACAAACCATAGCATATACCCTGCTTAATCATTTTACAGCTTAAAATTTTTGAACGGTTAGCTTCTAAAACACATATTAAGATAAAATACTTGTAAATCTCCCCTTTGTAATTTAATGAAAACAACCTATAACTTTCTCAATTTTTACATTTTCTGAAATGAATTTTGAACTTTTAACCCTTTTATAATGTCAGGACCTATCCTCAGGACCACCTATGGCGTGGTCATTATACCAGTAATTCTCAACTTTAAAACAATGTTTTTATTTCTGTATATTGTTAAAAATTATGGCTTGACTAATGAACAGTCATTGTTTATGATATAGATAGGTCTTCATGGTATCCTTATATATACTATGCTAATAACATATTGAAATGGGAAAAAGAAAAAAAACATAAGAAAACAAAAATATATTTATTCTATCAAAACATTGTTGTGTACAAAAAATGGAACACTTTTAAATAAATGGTATCTCATCTTTAAAACATGTTCTTCCTTTATAAATTAATGATATCATCTCATTACTATTATTAAATACTTCGATCTCTTCAGCCGACATCTTAAAACGTCTAGAAAGATATACTCTAGTAGTATTGTCCTATAACGTGGCGACCAACGCTAATCCTAATTTTGTCTTGATATATTGTAATTCTGCAATGATGTATGTCCGCCCGATTTCAATATCTCTCAATTTATACAATAAACGAGCGTCATCGTTTAGTCGATTGAACAGCTTGTTGAAGTCTCTCGTAAAACTAAAAACAAAAAAAAAAGATGGTTAACATAATTAAGAAAACAGATTTAAGCAAATGAAGGTGCTAATAAATATACTTACAAATCCATGACGATTGATATAAAGATCATGTAAGGCAATCGGCTAGGGCTAAAATAAATCCTTAGCAAGACACTCGTGAAGGACACTTAGTTGTGTGTATTTATAGTAGTTGGTTCGCCATCCCCCTCCACCCCCTTATAAAATACTCATAATAATATACATTGATTATGTTTTAATCCGAGAGCTGGTAGATGCCTGTAGGTCTTATAAGTACCGAGATATTTTAGCACATGTTTTGGCAATTACGTTATGGCTTCTCCCCACCTATTCCAAAAACAAAACTAAATCAGTACGGACCTTTCCCCTTTGGATCCGCCACATGGAACTATAAATACATATTGATTCCTAGAAATCGCAAACTTTCAACTTCATCTATGACTATGTCGAACCCCGTTACTAACAAAATAACCATTATAAAATTCTCGATGCTTATTGTTTGACTTATTATTTTGACCACCTACGATGGGCAGACAAAGTTTTTTTTGCATCAGGGATAACCTAGTTTGATATTAGAAAAGAAAGAAACATCTTCAAATAATACAAAATTTTGGTCCTTAAAGCGTGTTTCTGCATTTTGTCTGCTCAGCGAATCCGACCACCTACGATGGGCAGACAAGGTTTTTTCGTATCAGGCGTAGACCTAGTTTGATATTAGAAAAGAAAGAAATGTCTTCAAATAACAATACATTTTGGGTCTTAGAGAGTGTTTTTTGAATTGTGTCTGCAAGATGAACCCGACCACCTTGAATGGGCAGACAAATTTCTTTTGTTTCAAGCAGTAACCTAGTTTAATAAATGAAAAGAAATAATCGTCTTCAAATAATACTATTTTTCGGTTTTTAGTGACAGTTTTGGATGGTCGCCATTTTTTATTCCGACCGGTTTGAGGTGGCAGACAAAAAAATATTGTTGTAAAAGTTGGCTAAAATCTGAAAATCACTTTGAAAATTTGATTCTTATAATACGCATTTATCGGCCCCAGCTCTTGGATTAGGTGGATGAGGGCGTGATAGCGCATGCGCAACTGTTATAAATGCGCACAACTAATTGTCCTTCACGAGTGACTTGCTATGGAATTATTGCGCCCCATCATAGCCGATTGCTTTACATCATCTTCATATCAACCGTAATGGATTTGTAAGTATATTTATTAGCACCTTCTATTGCTTAAACCTGTATTCTTATTTATGTTAAACATCTTTTTTTTTGTTTTTAGTTCTACCAGAGACTTCAACAAGCTGTTCTATCGACTCAACGATGACGCTCGTATAGTGTATAAACTGAGAGATATTGAAATCGGGCGGATGTACATCATTGCAGAATTGGAACATATCAAGACCAAATCTGGATTAGCTTTGGTCGCCACCTTAAAGACAATACTGCCAGAGTATATCTTCCTAAACGGTTCAAGATGTCGGTTGAAGAGATCGAAGCATTCAATAACAGTAACGAGATGATATCGTTAATTTATAAAGGAAGAACTTGTTTTAAAGATGAGATATCATTTATTTAATGGTGTTCCATTTCTTGTACATAACAATGTTTGGATATAATAAATATATTTTTGTTTTCTTATGCTGTTTTGTTTTCCTTTTTACTTATTTCAATATGTTATTACCATAGAATATACAGGGATTTCATGAAGACCTATGTAAAAGGATAGGTTACTTATTTTACAACCCAATACTTTAGTGAAAACCGATAAAGAAATAGGGCTTAAAAAATATGGATAAGATGAAATGTATGGTTCTTAGTGGTAGAACGGTGATGATATCTGATATTGACATACGCTTCGGATTTACGTTTGAGCATGTGAAAAAACTGAAGTATTTAGATTTTATGAAAAAATGTAATACAGTTTGCACCTCGTTTATACTGGAATAACTAATGTGAAAGCAACGCGGTAGGCTAACAAAAGATAGGCTGAGGCGTAGGTGGGAAGATTTGTCAGATGGAGGAGGTTAACTCGGTGGTCATTGTATGAAAATGTGTGGGCAATGATTGGTAGTATCGGCTTCGTATCTTCAGGTTTGCTAAGCCTATTATCGTAGAGAGAAATGCTTGATTTATCTGGTAATGCTTCCCAAATACATCAGATTGCTTAAATAACACAGCATACTATATCAATCCCTTGGATATATTTCACATACATTTCAATTTTTTTTAAATATTATTATTATTTTATTTTCTATTCTAATACAAATTTCGAATATTTACAATTTTTCCCTTATAGTTATTTACATTATTTTATTTATTTATTTCTCTCTACTACTATATTTGAAATTTAAACCTCTGGTGGGCACACTACATAATCGAAACATAAATAAATTCACCATTTAATTGCCATTCAGGTGGTAGTGGATAATAACCAGGGAGTCCAAAATCACGTTTTCTGCTAACACCGTTATATCTCTGATATCGATACCCAGGTCTTCCAAAAAGCTCCTTGTGCTTCCAGGGATCGCTCCGCGAGACCCAAACCATTGGCCTCTGACGGAGAACTGTTTCTCGCCAAAGGTCTCACGGAACTTTTCCTTTAGGAAAGGGAGACATTTCTCGTAGATGGCTCTCTTCTCCCTTTCCACTCCACCTGCTTGATCGAGGCCATTGGTCTCATATCGAACGGTAGGGTCCTGGATCATTGCAGTAGTTCCGTTCTTCGGGAATGCAACGATGTCTGCGTACCGTGATACTGATCCGTCTGTATCAATGCAGTAGACCTCGTAAAAACAGGTGAAATCTTTTTCTCAGAGGAGCTTTGCTAACTCGATCTTAACCCTGTGGTGCCGACGCGTGATGGGAAATTTCCCTGCACATGGGCTGGTGTTTCAGACCCTCTGCCGCATTTGCGACAGAGGGACCCAACTTCTCTCACTTGTCTCATTTTCTTCCTCTAAAGTATCTTTAATTTTGTACTTTCGAAAAAATTAACTACTTGATGTAGTTATAATTGATAAAATACGGCTAAATATACAAGTTAAACGAATTTGGTAATCAACTGAAAGAGAAAAGTGCTAAAGTATTTTTTAATGTGATTTATGTTCTTTTCAAGATAGGAACCATAGTATACCGCTGGAAAGCTAGAAAGTTTAGAAAAAATATTATCTCATACACAAAGTTGTAAAATGTAATGGATAGTGGTGGAAATTGGATACAATTAACTGATTGTTTTAGATAATCAATCAAATCAATTTAATTAATTATTGAAACTTATTTCACTTCGAACAGTATTTAAAATTCTTAAATTGATTTTAACATCGGAGGTAAGTGAAATTCTTGTGCTGCGCGCACCAGATTTTTAGAGTTTAAAAATAGAAAGAAAAGTTCTTGAAGATGGACAGAGCTCCGTAAAACTGACCAAGCTGAAGCAAATGTGAAAATGTTTCTTTAATTTCTAATTTCAATCAGCTGATGCGCTCGATGATAACAGTCATACGTTACATCGTCTCTCAGATTTTTGCTTTTTTCAGTAGGAATTCGCTAGAATTCAGTCTGGAGAACATCACTAGACCTCAGGAATATTAAGGCAGTGAATATTGGAGAAGTTTCGGTAAGCAAAGTTATAATTTACTTTGTACAATCACGAAAAAGTGAAAGAAGGGTCACTGATCAGCTGATTGCCGCTAGCTCGGCAAGCTCGGGCTTGCTTTTCTTTTAATTATCTTTCTTTTATCTTTAATTCTTATCTCATTATTTATTTATTATTATTATTATTTTCTTGATCAATGAGATATTTTCATCAAGTCATGTCCTCAAAGTCCGCAAGTAAAAGATCTAGATCTGCAGGTTCGAACTCGTCTCCCACAAAACAGAGACCCCGCCGTGAACAAAAAAAAAAATGATTCCACCAGCGACCGCGGCAGCTACCTCATTAGGATCTGAACCACAGCCCAGCACATCATCACAAGGAATAACTGATGAATCTCCGTTTTTTACACCGAATCCATTTCAGATCCTCCAAAATGAAAAAGAAACCATGGAATCTTCTCCTATACCCAGGGAACCACTACCTCCACCAATATTTGTTAAAAATATTAAAAATTTTAAACTGATGTGTGCGCATTTAAACAAAGTAACAGATCCTAATAGTTATTATTGTATAAGTAGAACCAATGATACTAAAATATCTCCGACTACTGCTGAAACCTACAGAAAGATTGTAAAATATCTGACCGAGACCAAAGCTGACTTTCATACTTATCAGCTGCGCCAAGAGAGAGCATTAAGGGTCGTAATCAGAAACCTACATTCCTCAACACCCGTTGAAGCAATCAAAGAAGAACTGACAGAATTAGGATTCCAAGTGAGGCAAGTCACCAACGTTCTAAAAGATAAAAGTCCACTGCCTCTATTCTTCGTGGACTTGGAACCATCAGCAGGAGTCGAAAAAATATATGACCTCAGTAGACTGTACTATACCCGTGTAAAAGTTGAAAAACCTTACACAAAGAAAGAAATAGTCCAGTGCTATAACTGTCAGGCATATGGTCATACCAAAAGTTATTGCCATCACATACCACGCTGTGTGAAATGCGGTGAACAGCATAAAACAGAAGAATGTACAAGATCAAGATCAACACCCGCTGTATGTGCTCTGTGCCTCAAGGACCACCCGGCTAACTACAAGGGATGTGAAATCTACAAGAAACTCAGAACCAGATACCGAAAACCTCAGGATCCGAATGAAACAGCTGTACCAACCAGAAGCAGAAGAGAACCATCTAAACTTGTAAATTCTAACGTGTCATTTGCCCACTTGCTTGGAGGTGGTAACCAGAATCATGAAGTCGAGGCACTGCCGGAACAACATTTTCCTCAACATTCTCAATCTATTGTACAAGAATCTATCCCTCAAAGTTTACCTAATCTTCAAAAAACTCCTCAACATCAAATTTCTCATATCCCTCCACCATCAAACGTCACAGATCTTACCAGTCTAATGACATCGTTCATCTCCGAAATCAAATCTCTTGTTATGCCGCTTATATCACTCCTTACAAATCTAGTATCGAATCTAATCCCTGCCTTGAAAAATCCTTAAATGACTTCACCTAACTCCTTATCCATTCTCCTTTGGAATGCGAATGGTGTTAGAAATCATACTGATGAACTGACAGCGTTGTTGCAAGACAAAACAATCGATGTTGCACTTATAACTGAAACAAGACTAACGACTAAACAGTACTTCAAAATACCGCAATACATGACATACCGTACTGACCACCCAGACGGTAAAGCCCATGCCGGTTCTGCTATCATTGTCCACCAATCCCTCTCTCATCATTTACTCCCACTTCCCACCTATGATTTCCTACAAGCCACATCCATAGTAATCAAGACTTTTTCCTTTCCGATAACCCTCACATCTGCATATTGCCCTCCTAAACATTCCATTTCCAATTCTGAATTTGTATCCTTCCTGAATTCCTTAGGAAATCGTTTCATTCTGGGTGCAGACTTAAACGCCAAGCATCAGCAGGGGTTCCAGAACCACGAATTCTCGGGGACGAAATTTGCTGTCTGCACTCAACTCCCGAAATTTTAATATCCTGCCTCCTGACTCCCCTACCTACTGGCCAACCGATCCTAACCGCAATCCTGACATCCTCGACTTCTTTATCCACAGCGGATTAGGCTCTCTCAACTTGTCTTTAACTCGCCTTGATGAACTATCCTCAGACCATAGTCCACTGATCCTAAAAGTATCTCTCACTCCAATTCCAAAACCCATTCCACCATCATTCATCCGAGGCCCTGTCAACTGGAACCTTTTCCGCCAAATCCTGACCGATAATATTGACCTCAGAGTAACCCTCAAAACCCAAGATGACCTAGATAATTCCGTCTATTCCTTTACCACCGTCATCCAACAAGCTGTCTGGACTGCTTCCTCTCCTAAACACTCCAATATAAATCCAGACCAAAATCATTTTCCACAACCTATTATAGACCTTATCCACACCAAACGCCGAGCAAGATCATTATGGCAGCGCACCCGACACCCAACAGATCGCCGCTCCTATAACTTCTATTGTAGACAATTGAAGAGGGAGTTGGCGACCTTCCGTTCCCAGTCCTTTAATTCCTACCTCTCCTCTCTATCAGCTCGTGATAATTCCCTGTGGAATGTCACGAAAAAGATCCTAAAATACCATCATGTTTCCCATCCTCTCCGACGTGGTGATGACTCCTGGGCTGCGTCTGATAAAGATAAAGCCGAGGAATTCGCCACACACCTCTCCAAAGTATTCACTCCTCACCCGGAATCCCATATCAATCACACCGCAAAAGTGCAAGACTTTCTTATGTCACCGATTCCACTTTCCCTACCTCCTAAAGCTATTAATCCCTCTGAGGTTAAATATCTTCTCCAAAAACTGACTCTCCGTAAATCTCCTGGACACGATCTCCTTACTCCCCAGATCCTCCGACAACTTCCGCAGAAAGCTATTATATTCCTTACTTATATTTACAACTGCATCCTCCGCACCACCTATTTTCCTCTGTTATGGAAACATTCCACCATCATCCTTTTTTTAAAACCAGGTAAACCTTCCAACAACACTTCATCCTACAGGCCTATTAGTCTACTCCCCATCCTCTCAAAAATCTTCGAAAGGCTTCTTCTTAAACGTATCCTACCCATATTAGAATCTCAAAATCTTCCTTCCCATCAGTTTGGATTCCGTCCTCAGCATTCCACAGTTCAACAGGGGCTCCGAGTTGTAGACCATATTTCCTCAGCTCTTGAATGCAAAGAGTATTGTTCTGGTGCGTTTCTGGACATTGCGCAAGCTTTTGACCGGGTATGGCACACTGGATTACTCTTCAAGCTGAAAACCCATTTACCCCAGTCCCTATACCTCATTCTCCGATCCTATCTCTCGAACCGTTCCTTCCGAGTTCGCTGTGGTGAAGAATTTTCTAACCTTTATCCCGTTGAGGCCGGTGTTCCTCAAGGCAGCGTCTTGGGACCCATCCTCTACATCCTTTACACTGCTGATATTCCTACACATCCTGATACCTTTCTGGCAACTTTTGCAGACGACACCGCCATCCTATCATCCAGTCCCAATCCTGAAACAGCATCCTTAAACCTTCAGAGACACCTTTTCCTTATCGAACACTGGTGTAATAACTGGCGTGTAAAGGTGAACGAAGCCAAATGTAAACACATAACCTTTACTCTTAGACGAAAATCCTGTCCGCCAGTTTATTTCAACTCATTACCGATTCCTCTCTCGGATACAGTCCGGTATCTTGGCTTACTGTTAGACAAAAGATTGACTTGGAACCCACATACAAGACTTAAGAGACAAGAACTCAACCGACGATTCGGACAGTTATACCGACTACTCAACAGAAAATCTGAACTTACAGTTGACAACAAATTATTAATCTACAAGACAATACTGAAGCCCATCTGGACCTACGGACTTGAACTGTGGGGGACAGCTAAACGTTCTAACATCAAACGCATTCAATCCTTTCAATCCAATGTCCTCCGTACAATAGTAAATGCTCCTTATTATGTCTCCAATTATACCTTGCACCACGACCTTAATGTTCCATTTATTTCAGACCTAATTCCATCCAAATTTTCCAAATTCCACCAGAACCTCATTCATCATCCTAATCCTTTAGCTCAATCCCTATCCAGCTCCACTCATCCATACAACCCACCTAGAAGGTTGAAACGGCAGTGGCCCCGCGACCTTTTGTAAATATATTGGAGTTCTAGCACTGGCTAGATTCTCCACTCAATGTGATGTATGTATGAGTGTGTGTATGTGTATATAGGTATAAGTGAATTATTGACTTTTGCATTGATTCATTATTGTGTATATATTATATTGTAATTTTATGTTGTGTAAATATTGTATGAATGTAGTATGTATGATATCATTCAGCACTACTATTAATGTCCAAATTGGGACAGATTGTAAAATTTTCTCAATAAAAATTGTAAATAAAAAAAATAAAAAAAAAAATTTCTAATTTATTAGGTACTGCCTCATTGCAAGGATACAAATACATTCAATGAATTATTATAATTTTCTTTTTAAACCGTTTCTCTGAGTATATTTTAAAATTTGCAGGGTTACCTAGAAGGGTGTATAGGTCTACTTAAGGGACCGGGTCTCGGTGGTGTTCATTTAAATGATAGACAGCTTTGCATGACACAAGTTGTTTTCATTTCGTTTGCACTAGAATCATTTAGAATTTCAAGTCTTCAATTTCATTAATTACAAGCTGTTTTCGCTGACTAGATTACCCAGAGCAACCCATATTTTAAAAAATGACAGCCTTCTCCGCACTATTCATTCTAAAATAACACCCTTAGCCTACTATTAAGCATGGGAAATCTTCTCAATCAGCAAATAGAGCTACAAGAAAGTGTTTTAAATCGATTTAAATTTTCAATTACTTAAAATTAATGTTATAAAATCTATTTTATTTTCGTTAACAATTTGTTGCCCGTTCCAAGACCCCTAACCGATAAGATTTAAAATCAAGATTAATAATGTTAAAAATATTTATCCAATTAAAACAGCATTATTCATAACTACCATATTTATATTCCTTTTAGTACTAGAGGAATCGTATTTCATCTAAGATAAAAAATAATGAGAGCAGCAATACTGATATAACCAAAACACATGAAATGGTAGAAAATATATAATAATATGAGTGTGTGGGTGCGTATGTGTTTGTGTAGACGCGCGCGTGTGTTTCCAAAGCAACTTAAAATAATGTTTTATATAATTTTGAAGAAGAAAAAAACAAATTCTTACCTTATATTCAAGGTTTACAACATTCAATCCTTCTCAAGTATTCGTCATAAGCTAAAAATAAATAATGGAATATTAGAAAATATAAAACTAGTAATAAATAAAAACAACATTAATATTCAGAGAGTATTGAAATAAAAGTATAAACATTTCGTTCAAAGCAGTGGTTTAAAAAAAAAAAAAAAAATTCTAGGACTCTCTGATCCAATCGCTATAATGGCATGGATCTTCCGAATCCTGCAAATATTTGTATCATAAACTACTTTCTTAAACATAATTATGTAAACACATGATGTCCTTGATTCCAAGCAAATATTTCGTAAAAAACATTATATTCATATATAGTAATAAAGTACTCGTAAAATATGTTTAGCTGTTAACTAAAGACATTTTAAATTTAATTATAATAATAAAATAGCGTCCCCGATTCTTAGCTTGAAACAAGCTAAGCTTTGGATTCTGGTTCTTGCCCATTCCGTATAGATGACTTAACACGTTGAGCCCTGCGCCGAATTTCCTGTCCTTTCCGTTCTGCCGGCTGCCGGTGAAGGATGCAATGTTGTAAGCTGACCAAGACAGTCAGACAGACAGACTGCTGACTGTAAGACAGCTAGAAATATTACCAAAAAAAGTTGTTACGTATTGTAAAATGTGTGAAGCTAAGCCGCATTTTTGTTCAGAAAGTTTCAATAAATTTCATTAAAATCATATTTTATCACATTTCATCGAGACTAATTTTATTTTTTTAACTTTAACACTATCGGTATCACTGACCGACGCAAGTAAAACGAAAATTCTAGTGCCGGTCTACAGGGACCGACGCAGGCCAGACGGAAAGTTAAACATCTCAACTGTTATTTTTCGACCGTTTTCCTCTATCTAGGCAATCCCAGATCCCGTATACTCTCATTTCTAACTCTAAATGTCATACCTGCCACTCTACGGGGATACTTCATTTCCACACCTGTAGCTAAACTTCAAAGCCTGCAAGTGGGACCAGCTTAGCATTCTAATCCTTACTATCGAAAATCAATCATAAAACCCCCAATGCTTAAACAAATTAAAGGTCCCAAAAGGAATTAGCCATAACAACTTCCATAACGTTCTATACGCGACTGATTTGACCCGACATTATTCCATAACTAGGATTAACAGACATCAATGAAGTATCAATACCTACGGTAAAAATAAATTATCAATAACATACTCATATTTATCGGTAACGGACACCTCTAATCCTTAGCTAGAAGTATCCGAAAGAAGATGGTCAAGCAACCTTAACACATACACCAGACATTGAAGTACTACCAATAAGTAGTTCATTCGACTACTGCATTACACCTAGAATGTTGTAAACTTCTATAAGTCAATTAAATTTTGTTTTTTTTAATTATAGTAATCTGATGCCAAGCAAATAAGTACTAACATCATAGAATTGTCGAAAAAAGATATCGATATAACTGAAGTATCTGTACAAAATACCAGATACCAGAAGAACTAGTTTGTAACGGAAGAAAACTATCTTTATTTAGTAATACACCACCAATACATAAATATGCACAAAGATAAAATGGCTTGAGATAAACGTGAAGAGAGACTGTTATCAGTTCATAATGATCATTGACTCTAATACTCTTCAAGCTCACATCAAAGAACTAGAAGTATGGTGTCAGAACTGGAGAATAAAAATAAATTCCAACAAATCCTAACCTTTACCCTTCGTGGTAAACCTATGACTTCATGCCCTACAGTATCCTTTAATAACACAACTAGTTCCTGTTGAGCAGATCAAATATCTAGGACTCCATCTTGACAAACGTCTAACTTGGAATCCACATACAAGACTAAAACGACAAGATACCGCTCGCCGTTTTCGACTACTCAAACGACAAGACAAACGGTCAAACCTTCCTCTTAACTACGAAATGCTTATCTACATGACATAAGACCTATCTGGACTTACGGAATTGAGCTATGGGGCTCTACCAAACTATCTTATTCCTCTCGTATCCAAACCTTACAATCCAAATCCTTCCTAAAATCCTCAACGCTCCTTACTTTGTCACGAATAAACCCAACCACAAAGACCTTAATGTTTCCTATGTTATTGTTTTGGCCCGAACCAGGTATGAATCCTTCCATGAAAAACATTATTCCCACTCTAACCTGCTAGTTTCTATCCTAGCTTCCTCTTCGATCCCTGATAACCCTCCGTGACGTCTGAAAAGAAGATGGCCTCGAAAACATCTTGTTTAGATTGACTACTAAAGTGCTGCCAATGGGGAGTTCTCTTCATGTTTTTCATGTATTTTATTATTAACCAGTTTATTATCTTGTTGTATTATAAAATACAGTTGTAAATTTCAATATAAATATTTAAAAAAAAAAAAAAAAAAAAGCTGAGAAGCTATCGAATAGGACCTCATTTGCAACATTTAAAACGGAATATTTTAAAAGAGAAGTTTATAAAACAGGCACAGGGTTTACCATACATACATCGACTACTCAACAACCCTCTTGGTCTGAAACTATAAGCTGTAAAATATCGGGTATTCTTGCATCAGCAGCCACTTTATCAGCCCATCTAATTGTGGGTCTTCCAACTTGCCTGGTACGATATGGGTTCCCTGTCACTAACTTCCTCGAAATAACATGACTTCTCATACAAACACTCCTGCACACTCCTGAAAGATTGTCCCAATTTAATGAACCTAACAATGTCAATGTAATAGATTTTCCTGGTTTTCTTTTCTTTCTTTTTTCAACCCACACACATTAATTTTCTCTTTTACATTGACCAACATACCAAACTCAATGGCAGATCTTACTAAAGCAATATAGTTCTCCACTAGTGCACACACCATATCGGCAGGTGCACATCTGAGCATTCGAGAATCTGGTCTAGACCGGGGAAAATATAGCCTCCTGTTTGAATTGGTAATTTCCAAACTGCTTTTTCTACTGTTAAATTAAAAAGACATGTAAAGGCATCCTTGCGTTAATCCACTATCAGCATCAAATGTACCACATAGATCTCATCCTAAAAAAAAAAGTCATTTCCACAAGCCTAATTAGCTTCTTCGGAACTCTTAAGCTCTCCAATTTCTCATTGGAAATCCAGTAAAATATTTTACCTAACGATAAAAAGCCGAGTGAATAAATCAATTAAAACTTGTCAACTTCAAATTGATTGACCAGTGAGATTTTTGAACCAATGGAGTAATTTACTTTTTCTAGCATTGAGAAACAACATTTACTCTCCAACCATTTCTTAATATTATGATAGCGGATTTAAAAGAAAAAATATATTTATATATTTATATATTAAGCAGTCTGGCTTGAGCCTTCGTTCAGTCAACATCGCTAATACCCTCGTCATTTGAGCTTCTCAGATTTATTCATTTAATTTGTTTACTGAGATACAGCGCTAGCTCGTCCAATAATCCCTAACCTCTAAGGCATTAAGGACACCTGTTACTGTTTATCTTATTATATCTGCTGTGAGTACTGTTTGTTTTTTTATAACTTTATTTTCTCAACTTAATTTAAAAAATGGTTCAGTGTTCATTGTGCGAATGTGCCATCACTCGTGACGACAAAAGCAATTTAAATTGTAGTAAATGCCGTGTTGTTTATCACGGCAAATGCTGTAATTTGAAAGAAAAAGACATTGAAACTCTGAGAGTCAATAAAAAATCATGGCTGTGCCCTAAATGTGACCCAGAAAAAAAACACAATTGATAAACCCTCATCTCCTTCCAAGATCAGTGAGCAGAAATCAGGTATGCCAACCTTGGCCGATGTAATGTCAGCAGTGACCAGTCAAGGATCCCAGGTCAACGAGGAAATTAAAAACATGCGCAGTTCTCTAGAAAAATATGGAGAACTTAGTTTTGAATTAAATGAGAGGCTCTCCAAAATAGAAAGCCATCTAGAAAGCCAGGCAAAATATATCGAAGAGCTCTCTCTAGAGAATAAGACTTTAAAAAATAAAGTAGGTGAGCTCGAGGTTCGTCTTAATAAGGCCGAGCAGGGCCTACTTCGTAGGTCTCTAGAAATTCGGGGTATCCCGGTCCGTCCCGGTGAAACCCCTGCGGCTCTGGTGACCAGTGTGGCGGCCGGCCTAGGTATGAAGATTTCTCCTGAGGATCTGGACACGGTGGTACGACGTAGATCGAAGCCGGGTGACGAAAGAACACCTCCTGTCGTTGTCCGTTTCGTCAGGCAAATCACGAGGGACGAGCTGGTGAAGCAAAGAAAGGTCAAAAGGGATTTCACCACGCTGGACATCGGGTGGGAATCCAATGATTGCTACCGTATATACCTGAGCGAGGAAATGTCTCCAGGAAACAGACACCTTTACTGGCTCGCCCGACAGAAGAGATCGCCAGGAAAACTAAAATATGTTTGGTTTTCAGCCGGCCGAGTTCGCTGTCGTAAGGACGACGGACATCCGGTGGTCTTCATCGACCGAGCACAGGACCTAGAGGTCTTCGGCTGACGTCCTGACTATCGCCTACTCTCTGGCTACAAACGGATTTACACCATGGACTTTATTTGTAATTTACTGAGTTTAATGTTTAGTGTCACGGTATATTTTTATTTTTATACAATTTTTATTTTCTTCATTAGTCATTATTTATTTAATTTTTCAAGTATTCTTCACTCAACACTTTTGATTGTTCTATTTTGTATTTATTTTCTTTTAATCTTTAAATTTAACCAAAATTTAGCTACGTCGTTTACCTACCATCAGTGTTTTTCCCCATCCCGTTCCTATGACTAGTATCCTAAATATTTGTCACGTCAACTCCCAATCCTTGCCCGCTCATTATGATGAATTCCTTCAATACTTTACCCAGAACTTTTACCATATAATTGCAGTATCAGAAACTTGGCTTAAACCCTACATTTCCTCCTCTTCTATTTCCTTACCCGACCACTCCTTCTTACGCCATGACCGATTAGGCCGCACTGGCGGAGGAGTCGGTCTCTATGTACATAATAGCCTAAAATCGCGTATCCTGGATGTCTCAACCCAATCCGATCATCCTCATATTGAATTTATTATCCTTGAAATTATTTGTAATAATCATCCTCTCTTATTTGCAGTGGTGTATCGCCCTCCTTTAGTTCCGTTTGATGCTCCTTTTGAAACTACCCTCTACAGCTACGTTCCTCTCTATAACAATATTATAATATCCGGCGACTTCAACACCAATTTCCTTTCCAACTCCAATGACAAACTGTACCTCGAAAATCTCTTCTTTTCCCTTAATCTTTTTATTGTACCTTTTTCTTCCACCCATCATACTCATTGCTCAGATACCTGGCTCGACCTTCATGTAATTGATTCAGCACATAGCCTCCTCTCTTCATCTCAATTACCAGTCCCATTCTTATCCTGTCATGACCTAATACAAATTTCATACAATATCCAAACTCCAACAATCCTTCCTAAAACAACAACTTTCCGTAATATCAACTCCCTTACCCGTGAAATCATCTAATCCGATCTTGAAGTCCTAAAGTGGGACGATATATATTCATGTACCTCTATAGATTCAATGGTCGATATCCTCACCTCTAACCTTATCAGTATCCTTGACAAACATGCTCCCCTCAAAACCTGCACCTTCCGTCGCCGCCCTGCTCCTTGGATGAGTCCAGAAATAAAAGACTTACAAAAGAGGCGTGAGGCTGCCCGTAGACGCTTTAGACGTACTAGACTGACGGAAGACTATCAAGCATTCAGGGCACTCCGCAATCTGACTCAGGCAACAATTAGACAAGCGAAATCTAATTACTTTCACGAAACTCTCTCCTCTGCTCCCGATTCAAAGTCAAAATGGCAACTCCTTCGCCAACTGTCTCTTTGCAAATCCTCTCCCTCACCATCCTATCAAACCTCTCCAGATGAATTAAATGTATACTTTTCATCTTCCTCCTCTGATAATCATTCTCCACATTCTTCCGATTTTTCTTGAGTTACATCATTTAATCCAGATAATTTTTATTTTTCCGATATCACACCAACCGACCTTATCTCCTCTGTAATGAAATCCCATACCAACTCAATAGGATTTGACGGAATACCCGTCAAATTATTAAAATTATGCCTTTCCGAAATCCTACCAGTTCTTCTATTCATATATAATTTTTCCCTCCAAAATTCTATATTTCCATCTACTTGGAAAAAAGCAATAGTCCATCCTATCAATAAAACATCTAATCCTACATCTCCTAAAGACTATCGCCCTATTTCCATTCTATCTAACCTTTCCAAGCCTTTAGAAAGAATAGTCCAATCTCAATTATCTAATTTCCTTGAAAAGTCTAAACTTCTTGATCCTCTCCAATCCGGTTTCCGACCTGGTTTTTCCACACAATCCGCTCTCCTCAAAATCACCAGCGACTTACATACTGCTATGGATGAAAAGAAACTGACCGTACTAATACTTCTAGACTTTTCAAAAGCTTTTGACTCCATGGACCACTCCATCCTTTTCTCCAAACTACAATCCCTATCCTTTTCTAACAGCACTATTCGTTGGTTTCACTCATTTCTCTCTGGTAGAACCCAAGCTGTCACCATTCCTAATCATCCTCTATCTTCCTTTCTTGCCCTTTCGGCAGGTGTGGCCCAGGGTTCAAGTATATCTCCTCTCCTTTTTAATTCCTACATCAATGACCTTCCCAAATCTATTCATCATTGCTCCCACCATTTGTACGCTGATGATTTCCAGATCTACCTATCCTTCTCCCCATCTGAGACATTACTAGCATTTTCCAAGATTCAGGAGGACCTGGATAGAATCAGCGCCTGGGGAATTCAGAATAAACTTAAGCTAAATGCCATGAAGACACAAGCAATAGTAATAGGTTCCAATTCCCTTCTCAAATCTAATTCCAATTTTCCAAATCTAATCCTTAATAATTACCCAATTACGTTCAGTTCCACTGTCAAAAACCTAGGTATCACCATCGACCAATCCCTCTCCTGGAAACCCCATATTTCCCAAATCTCCCGAAAAACAATAAGTACTCTTAAATTTTTCCATCGCTCCCGTCATCTCCTTCCCCTATCCACTCGTAAGCTCCTCGTTTCTTCACTTATTTTCCCCCACTTTGACTATTGTTGTGCGGTGTATGACGGCCTCCCGGCTGTGCTTGAAGGCAGACTAAAGCGCATTATGAACATTTCCTTAAGATTTGTCTTCGGTACTTCAAGGAGGTCTCATGTTACCCACTTATACGGTGAATTAAAGTGGCTCCTCCCCTCAACCCGCAGACAATATTTCCTTGGATCATACCTCTACCAAACTATTAACTCCCAGCATCCTTCCTATATCCACAGTCTCCTTCAATTTAAATCCTCAGTCCACTCCCTTGAAACTAGATCGCGACAGTCTGACCTTTATCTTCCTACCCACAGAACCAAAACTTTTGATCGTTCCTTTATTGTTCGCTCTACCACACTCTGGAATTCTCTACCTATCCACATCCACCATGCTGCCTCTTTATCCTCATTCAAATCCCAACTTTTCCTATACCTTCTGTCATCCCAAATAGACGATCAGCAAATGTGATATGATATATGATAGAAATCTACATTGAGTGAATGAAGATTACTGTTTACCGCCCAAACTTTAATTTGCTTTTGTTTGAATAAAATTTTAGTTTTTCAGAAGATAAAATTAGAAGATATATATTTTTCATTAATTTCTTTGTTATTTCTTATGTATGGTATTTTTCCATTGTAAATAATTGTAATTTTTTGTAAATAATAATTAATCATGCTTCTTGTCTGTTGGCCAGACATATTACATATTTCTATTGTACATAACTGTTATTCTTAGGGGACCTAGTCCCAGAATAAATTTTTTTTTCTATTCTATTCTATTCTATTCTATTCTATTCTATATCTGTTTTTACTAATTAAAATAGTCTCTATTAATATTAATACATTTCTGGCAAAGCGTTGGTTTAACGAGTGAAGAGCCCAACTTTTTAGTTTTTTCACCTTTCGAGTGGCCTTGAGGTTGTTATCGACTGTCGATTTACTTACATCGACTTCCCAGCAAGTTCTCGAACAGTTGTTATGGGATTTTCTAGCACCAAAGCTAGCAGGACACCGCCATTAAGAAAATATATCCTTACACGCCCTCCTTTGTTTTCCATGCTTAAGTATCCCTCCCGAAATTTTATAAACCACCGTTGAACGATGCACCCATTGATTCTGCAGTCGCCCCACATTTCGTTGAAAGTGCTTGCTGTTCGGTCCTCGGTCTGACCGAGTTTAAACTAGGAAAATAAAATTATATGAAAATCACGCTTTGACATCTTAGTAAAAACTGGATTTTTTCCTAGTAGCTTTTCACTTTCGTTGAAAGTGCTTGCTGTTCGGACCTCGGTCTGATCGAGTTTAAACTAGTAAAATAAAATTATATGAAAATCACGCTTTGACATCTTAGTAAAAACTGGATTATTTCCTAGTAGCGAAACGCCTCAAAGACAAACATTAATTTTCTTTTGAGAGGATTAATAAGTGTTGAGATTCATACAAATGAATAATCCATTAAACAGTTTATTATACAGAAAGGTTTTTTTTTTTAATCATTTATTGAAATTTACAACTGTATTAGTTAATACATCAAGTAAATTAGCTAACAGAAATACATGAAAAAGACATGAAGAGTAAATGCCCATTGGCACTACACACTGGGCAATCTAAACTAGAAGGTCTCGAGGCCATCTCCTTTTCAGACGCCTCGGAGGATTGTCAGGAATGGAAGAGGAAGCAAGAATTGAAACTAGTGGGTTAGAATGGGAGTAGATTGATTCATTACTGTCTATATATTTTATTGTAATTTTATGCCGTGTAAATATTGTATGAATGTAGTATGTATGATATCATTCAGCACTACTATTAATGTCCAAATTGGGACAGATTGTAATTTTACTCAATAAAAATTGTTGTTGAAAAAAAAAAAAAAAAAAAAAGAATGGAGTGGAGATTTTCATGGAAGGATTGATACCTGGTCCGGGCTAAATCAGCAACATATGGGATATTAAGGTCTTTATGTATGAGTTTATTCGTGACAAAGTAAGGGGCGTTGAGGATTTTCCGAAGGAGTTTGGATTGTAAGAATTGAATACGAGAAGAATTTGATGGTTTATTAGAGCCCCAGAGCTCAACTTCGTAAGTCCAGATAGGTCTTTTGATGGTGATATAGATGAGCCTTTTGTAGATAAGTGGAAGTTTAGAGCGTCTCTCAAGTAAGTGTTGTAGTAAGCGAAAGCGACGCTCAGTTTCTTGTCGTTTCAGTCTTATGTGCGGATTCCATGTTAAACGTTTGTCAAGTGAGAGTCCTAGATAGCGAATCTGTTCAACCGGGACGAGCGGAATATTATTAAAGGACACTGTAGGGCTGGATGTCATAGGCTTACGACGAAGGGTAAAGGTAATTTGGTGGGATTTGTTGGAATTGATTCTCCAATTCTGACACCATACCTCAAGGTCTCTGATGTGGGATTGAAGAGTTTGTGAGGCAATAGTTGGATCGTTATTGACTGATAACACACAAGTGTCATCAGCATAGGTAGAAAGGAAGGTTTTAGGATAGGTTGGGATATGAGCTGTATAGACTGTGTAAAGGATGAGTCCTAGGATACTACCTTGAGGGACACCAGCAGACTAAGTAAAAAGGGATGAATAAGAATTATTGTATACAGAAAGGTATTTAAAAAAAAACAACCTAAAATCCCGCATTATTTCCCGAAAAACCCAACACTGCCTTTTTAATTGAAATCCGGAATCCACATTCCATTAGATCACAGCATCTATAGGAAAGACCTGAAGGTTTAACTTAAATTTAACCAACACACACAAAAAAAAATCCTTATTAAACAAATAACGATATTCATTTTAATCAAATGACATAAAGTAGTTACAGGATAATAAACCGATTTCGCAAGAATTAAAAAGATCAAGAAGCTTACGACAAAGTTCTTAACTAGATTAACATGGTTTATTCACATCTCTTCAATATCCCATTATAATTCTTTTTCATTTTTTGTATTGTATAATTATTAAAGTCAATCCTTTCAGCCTTAAATAAATATATACTCATTAACGGCGAGAAGCACTTTTAGGAATATAGAGGATTGTATAAAGCCATAATGATCCAGACAACTTTCTAGTACGATAAGTGTATGAACCTCCGATAAATGCAAAATGTGTCATAGACAACTGAAGTTGAGATCAGTGCATCGCAAGAGCAAAACTTTTTAACTAAATTCTCAAAGATTTTATTTTAAACCATCAAAGAAATCAATATTACATGAAAAGACCCCTACACTACTATCCTACTACAGCCTGCCCTATTGATTTTAGTGTTTTACATATGCTAGCCGCTGGACCGTTCAATTTTGAAACTAAATATAGTAATTTTTCTGACTCTGATAAGCCCTCGTTTTCGTGAACTAAGGTTTTAAACAATTCATTAAACATTGGCCACTCGTCCGCACGCCCATTAAAGGTAGGAATATCAATTCTTGGAAGTTGTACTTTCCTTTCCGGCTCAGCATTCATTTTACCGCCCTTCGATTAACTAGGACCTACCGGCGATTTAGTCAATTCCCTCGCGGCGACTAACCTAACCAATCCTACCATATTTATCAATACATCGTCGAACCCCGGTGTAAAATTTTTATCTAACTCACATTGAATTTCATTTATCCTAAATTCCGTCTTCTCAAACTCAACTACCGTTTCATCAAAGGATTAGTGGCTAGTAACTTTTAAAGCAAGATCGTATAGACGTTGAATCCTTTTAAAGTAATTTTATTTCTTTGCAATAAGTACTCTTAAAGATGATTCGGCCGTGTTTGCAAATCATTTTTAATTTGGCTTCTAAAATTAATCACTTAGGCAACCTACCAAATAATAACCAAAAAATAAGATGTTTTATTTTGATATAATATCGATCTGATTTCTATTTATCGATACGGTTCCTATCGATTCTTGGGCTTCATAAATCAACCATTTTACCCAGATTACTAATAGAAATTTTATAAAACGGAATTAGGGATCAATTCGAATTTCTAAAAATCCGGCTCAGTCTGGACCAATAAATTATGGTACTAATTGTACCAATTAAAAAATCTCTGGTTGTAGAATGTATAACAAAAAAAATTGATAAAACTTAAAATTTAGAATAAGGGAGGGATCTCCAAAGTAGTTTTACGAGGAAATTTAAGATGGGCAGCTTACCGAGTCGCCTGCTTCGTGACTTCTCGAACGGGCCCGCTCTGGCTCGGCAGTCTCCTCCAGCTGCTCCTAGATTTTATCTTGTAAAACTTAGGAGAACCTAACTTTTTAAATTGAGTCCCTCTATCGTGACCGGGAACCTATATCACCACATAAATATATCGTCACGGACTAAAAAATACAACCGGGACAAAATCTTAACTCAATTCACACTGACGCTTGATAAAAAAGAAAGAAAGACAGTCTTATTAAACAGCTGTGCCGTATCCACGGCTCGACCTAATTAAATTTAAATTATAATAAATCCAAAAAAAAAAAATATTATTTTTAATTCACGTACGCGCGAAAATATATATTATTTTATTATTATTATTTTTTTTTAACATATGTTATGTACCTAAGTTATAAGAATGAATGTGCAAAATTTCAAGATGTCGTTTTCATTTATTCTTTTACATTATTTACATAATAAACGACACAATAGTAATTTAATTGTTATTTATTGGTGGAGGAACATATTCTATAGCTGTAACTGTTATCAGAACAAATAGGCTTATAATAAAAATCCAAGATACACAAGACAGCTGATCTCACAATAAATACCATGTTGAAATCATGCCTATTTTTTCTTTTAAAACATGTATACGTAACTACTTTATTTCACAAAACAATTAGGTTAAAAAAAAAAAAGTTACAGTCAGTCTTAATGAAAGTTTAAAATACAGGCCAATGTTCCTTATTTTATGATCTCACCCCCAACCAACATCCACAATCGATTCTGTTCAACAATACTTACACCACTAAAATACACAATACATTCAACACAGATAGATATATAGATAGTATAATAGAAAATACTTTTAGTATTCAACATCACTTACAATTTTTTAAAAATACTATACAAATAGGACAAACACATATTAATTCTCACTCCATCTTGACAAGTGCCTTATTTGGAATTCTCACACAAGACCGAAACAACAAGAAACTGCTAGAAGATATTGATTACTACAACACTTACTTGACAAACATTCAATATCAAATGGATGGAATCGAGCTTTGGGGCTTTGCTAAACAATCTAATTCCTCCCACATCTAAACCAAAATCCTTCGCATATTCATGAATGCCCTTTATTTTGTCAAAAATAGAATCATCCAGAATGACCATAATATTGCATTTATTACAGATCTAGAATAGAATAGATATACCTCATTTAATCCTAAATTCCCAACCCACATGATTCTACTTATCTGTAACCAACCTTCTTTACATATTCCTGATAAGCCTCTGGGGTGATTGAAAAGATGGCCTCGGTATCTACTTCCTTATAAAACTGTTATTGAACTGCTATCAATGGGTAGTTCATTTATGAGCCATTGCCATGTCATGTATTCATACTTCACTTTTACTTGTATTAATTAATTACATTGGTAAATGGCAATAAATTTTAAAAGATAACAATAAAATAAAAATGGCCATTTGTTCCAAATCCCAAATGACTTACTGATGAAATTGTGTGAAGTAAACACTCATGATAAAATACAAATATTTTGTATATTTACAAAATAAATGAAAACAAGAGCTCAAGAAGCTTGTAAGATAAATGAAAGATTTTTCAAATTTAATAAAAAATAGTAATATCTGTACTAATGTATCATAATGGCAGAGTAGTTGTATTCCAACAATTTTTTTTTAATGTAAAGTTTATTCATCAGTCTTGAAATCCTTGGTAACAAGATCATATTTGGAAATTGTTCATTGAAATTCTTATTTAAGTAACTAACTTTAAAAACTGAACTTTCTTTTTAAAGATTAGATACTAATTTATGTTAGTTTTATTTTAAGATAATTATAAAGATAAAATGTTAAATGAATTTTGTCTTTTTATGAGATAAATTTGATCCAAATTTATACTAACCCAACCTTACATTATCACTCCAAAAACATTTTCTAGGCATAAAACTTTTAATTTAATTTTTTTTTTTTTTTTTCATTTTGGATGTAATTAGTTGACCGTTGAGAATTACTGGAAGGAATTAGTCCGGGTGGCGGTCATTAAATGAAACAACTAAATAGTTGAAACTATTTAGTTGTTTCATTTAATGACCGCCACCCGGACTAATTCCTTCCAGTAATTTTAATTTAAATATTTAATTGAGCTTATGATTTGGTTAAAATCATTTACTTCCCTCTGTGGAAACAAAAGATTAAGATATATGGTTGTATACATTTTTAACCTCAAAAATAAAAACAAAAATATAGTGATTTTAAATATTTCCTTCAAGAGGGAATCTAATTTTTTTTTAAATAAAAATATCTGTATAAAATGGCAAAGCTGAATCTCGAAATCCCTTCATGCTTTTTTTCTATCAGATGTTTTACATGATAAATAATTTGCTGGAAACTTATTTATTTTACTTTTTATTCAGTGGCAACAAATTTTTTAGTTATATCATTATTATGAACAAAATAGTTCCTTTAATTGATACAATGATTTCCAAAAGGTATTAAAAAAATTCAGGAAATTTTACAGGACGCAAACATTTCTCATTAATTTGCTACTGAATCAATTAATTTGATTCTTTTTGCATCAAAATTAATAATTTTTTTTTTCTACTATATCAATAACTTTATTGTTATGTCATGGAAGGAAATTTTTTAGTATGTTCTGGAATAAAGTTAAATGTCTACTTAGTATTTTTTGGAAAGAACTGCAATTTTCAAACACATTTTCAAAATACTTTGGGGTTTATTTATGTAAATTCGGATGACAGATTTTGATCCAACTTAACAATTAAAATTCAAATATATATTAATTAAGTTTTACAAGGTTCTGGTTTTAAGAGTTTGTGCAGAATAAGTCATAGCAATGTTAAAACTGGATAAGAATCAACATTCATAATACTCCTCAAAAAATAGATACAAATGGGACAACAAAAATCTTCCAAGAATTGAGGAATTTTTTAATCCTATGTGAATATCTAATATTGAAATATCGAGAAGAGATGTGAATTAAGTGGCAGGCAGGCATGATTTATCACTTATACCTTAGAGTGCTTTTTCACTATCACTTACCTATATATGAAAAAACTTTTTCATCGAAATCGGCTAACCGAAGAGCCACTTTATACTATGCATTTTGCTCCTTTTTATGATTTTCTCAAAAACGGCTTTGACCATTTTGATGAAACTGGTTATATCAATGTAAAATTTGATAAGCTTTAATATGATGTAGGTTTTATTCTGATTGAAACATTCTGACAGGGCTTAAATGCCAATATTTTAAATTTTCTTTAACTAAAGTACATTTAATTTTATTAATTCCAAAAACTTAGGCACATCAACCTGTCAGCTTTGATAAATAACAGCTAAATATGAAAGCTGAGCGAATTTGATAAACAACTATAGGAGAAAAGTGCTTATGTTAAGGGAATAAGGTCCTTAACACATTTCATGTGCTGCCCTCTAGCAGAGAGCATCACTATCAAGAGCACAACGCCATCTAGTGGCAGCCAGAGGCAAGGGACCCCTACCAAAAATTGCAGGCAATGGCAACATCCCAGGCATGTCTGCAATAGGGTCTGAGACACAAGTGGAGTGAGAAACATGTGCCCCACAGTATAATAGACATTGTTTCTAACCAGAAATAGTTACTTTGTGTCATGGAGAGTAGAACATTTGGGAGCCGCCTGCCCATAGGTCGAGAAAGAAGAGGATGAGGGAGAAAAAGAAGAAACAACTCCCCACAGATATGTATAATAGATTAAGCAAAACTAACCCTCATTATAATCTGTGACAATAGTAGAAAATATATACCCATTCATTTATTCAGTCCGCATCATTTAGAAAACAGTCCATCCATTATTTAATTTTATTATTATTAGAAGTCCCCTGGAACACTCCTGGCCTTCTGATAATAAACAAATATTTTTTTAATGCAATTTTTTGTCTTTGAACATAAGGACAATAATATACATGTATAATATACCGTGGAAAACCTCAAGATTTTAGAAATAATATTACCTTGTATAAAAAGTTGTAAAAGGTGATGCAAAGAGACAAATATGGCATACAATTATTAATGATAATTTTATGTAACTATTTAATTTTACTATAGGTGGAATAATCAGGAATCAGTAATTTTTTGAAAAATTTTAATTTTGCCAACGTTTCAGCTTAAGCTTGTGAGCCATCATCAGGGCATTACTGAGCCATGTCCAAGCATAAACTGAGTGAGTTTATGCTTGGTCATGGCTCAGTAATGCCCTGATGATGGCTCACAAGCTTAAGCTGAAACGTTGGCAAAATTAAAATTTTCTTCAAAAAATGACTGATTCCTGATTATTCCACCTATAATAGTTTCTACAGTCGACTATACATCCTCAATATTTAATATTACTATATTGTTTAATGTAAATGATATGTTTCCAAAGAACCTGAATTAACTTTTTATTTAAATTAGCATTAAAAATTTTAAATTTAAGTTTATTTAATAGTTCTTAAATTGATTTTAACAGGCGAGGTAAGTGAAAGTCGTGTGTTGTCCGTGCCAGATTTTTTTCAAAGGTTGTGAAACTGATAGCCTTGTTCAACATACTTTTTTTTAATACCCAACAATTAATCTATACCACTTAATTTTAGTTAGGTAGTCTATAAGAACAGAAATTAATGTTTTATAAATTTCAATGGCAGTTCCATCAGGCCATGGGGATGGGGTAATATCAAGTACCACTATAAAATATTCAAAACTTGTTATATTTAAAGGAGGTAATAACAGCAAACTGTTACACATTAATCACCAATAGTTTTATTTTTTCAATACAACATTGTGGCCTTTTACATCCATAATCATTAAAGTATGCATCATGCATCATTTTTACATTATAGAATTGTTCCATCAGAAACTGTCCCTAAATCTTTTATGGTAACTTTTTTACTAGAAGCTATGGTAACCCGCATGTTCTCTGTATTGGACTTCTGAGTAAAGATAGGTTAAAATATATCAATCTAATAAAAAATATTTTTATAATCTAATAAAAATAGTTTTATAATCTAATAAAAAAAAAAAAAGTTTTATTTTTTCAATAAAGCATTGTGGCCTTTTGCATCCATTATCATTTCAAGTATCCATCGAGCATCATTTTTATATTATATAATTGTCCCATCAGAAAATGTCCCTATATCATTTATGGTAACTATTTTACCAGAAGCTATGTTAACTGCATGTTCTCTGTATTTTACATCTGACGTTGAAATATATCAAACTGAAATGTGTCAAGGCCCAGATTGGAAGTACCGGAAAAATATCTATGGAGTCGGCTTACAAGGGACCCAATTTAAATAAGAATAGTATAAAATATATATATAGTCAAAATGTATTTTGAAAAAAATAAAATATTACAATCAATAGTATCACAGAGAGAGAGAGAGAGAGAGAGAGAGAGAGAGAGAGAGATGATGATGAAATTTTATGCTGCAAATTTTACAATGATTCAATTATATACTCTGAATTCAAAAAGTGGTTTCTAATCGAGAGTTATGTTAGGAAGGCTGCTGAAGAAACGGAGTAGAAGAAAGAAAGAATTAGAGTATAATGCCAGTGGAATGTGAAAACTTGAGCTTGGCAGCAATCCATTCATAGAAAATTAAAACACTGACAAAGACCATTCATGCACCAGACCACGCCTCAAATGGATGGATGGCGTAACGGAGGATACTAGGGATCAGGAATTGGAGAGCTGTTGCCCAACAACATGAGGAATGGTGAAGAATATAAGAGGAGGCCAAGAACCAGTAATGAACTGCTGAGCCACTGGAAGCAATATAAATTAATTTAAACAAGGAATAAATGTATTTAATCATAATTATAATAAGAAATCGGACTATAAGATTATATGATTTTGTTATTATTTATCTTAGGGTTTAATATCCTTTCATAATGGCATACATGGTGGGTTATCCTATTGTACTCATAACAAAATAAAAGTCAACTAGACAAGGCTGGAATCGAACCGTTTGACTTTGAAGTTGCTTTATATAAAGAAAAATATGGAAAATAATAATAAAAATTAAAGATTTCATTGGGGGAGCCCGTGGCTGAGTGGCTAGCGCGCTAGTCTCTCATGCTACAGGTTCTGAGTTCGAATCCCAGTCCCGGCGGGGCTTTTATAAGGATGTAAAAAAATGTGGATTCACTCACAACCTCTCCCCCGGGTATGTGAGACCCGTCAGCCAAAGGGTGGCCACTCACAAAATTAGTCGTAGGGAGTGATGACCCCACACTAAAAATTGCATCATGAAACGTGAGTGTAAACTCGCAGGAGTTTACACCGCGAGGTCCAGGGCCTACACGGCCTGTTGCGCCATTGAAAAAAAAAAAAAAGATTTCATTGACACAACTATTGATTAAAATAATTGTTTGATTATTAATCAATCATTAACGCCAAAGAGAAACATAGACCCCAACATAAATTTTACTTAAATAAGTTTTACTTATTTTTAAAATAAAACAAAATTAAATATACAAACATACATCTCCTTTATGAATTATTAGCTAGTTAGGAAAAATAAACCAAACTTGAAAGTGTTTGAAATTAAAAGGAACACTTAGTGTAAAACAATATGAGATAATTTACTAATGTCAAAGCTATTAGAGGTGCAAAACTCAGCACAGACCACCTACTTCTCATTGCAGATACACTAATTGCTTTTCCCATCAAGAGATAACCAATAACACATGGGAGGAGTGATTGACATGAGGACTTGGCTCCAATTGATACATTTGGATAAGCTATTAGGGAGTCAGCATTTCTATCAAGACGTCTCAATATTCTGCTGCCCTCCAACATTGCCTCTTGCTCAAATATATAATTCAAGCATATTGAGCCAGTTGGAATGGCTTTGTTTAAGAGTTTTTCGGCTAGGGCATTTTATTTGGGAGCCTGTTAGCAGTATAACTTTGTTCGCCCATAGAATAAGGTACCTTCTCCTTCCTCAACTTCTGATTTTATCATCCTTATCCTCTTTGATTTTTCTAAAGCCTTTGATTGTGACAATTACTCAATCCTCCTATCCAAACTATTAGATATTTCCCTGTCAAATAGTTCCTTGAGCTGGTTCCACTTCTTGCCTCCATTCCCAAACAGTCATCATTCCAAACAAACCTGCCTCATCACCACTTTATCTTTCCCAAAGGATCATCCCTCTATCCGACCTTATTTTCAATCTTCATAAATGACCTACCTAAATTTTTCCAACATTCCCAGTATTATCTATACATAGATGACCTACAAATTTACCTATCTTTCCATCCTTCTGCTGTACTCAAGGCCACACTGAGTATATAACTGATACATACAAGCACCTTAACTAATCCTTTTTTAGAATATGTAAACATTATTGACCAAGTAAACATGATTTTATAAAAAGAGAGAGAATTAAATTGAAATACTGAAAAATGCTACAAACTTATTTTACAACCCAATAGAACGGACATACCCAGTATAAAGAGATTTGGGGGTCTGGTGATCCGCTTCCAAATTAAGAGCCTGCCATATTCTTTGTAAGGGCTGTTCTCTTACTCGTCTTGACAATGCTCCTCTATAATTGTTTTTCCAGGTGAGTCATGTATCTAGATATATTCCTAGGTAGGTTGACTTTCTTTACTCATGTTTTTAAGGTTTAAGTCTGCTTGATTATTCGGAGAAAGGCCAAAGATGGTGTATTATACACATATTAGTGTATTATATACAAGAAGTTTTTTCTGTTCAAGTGTCCACACCAGCCTATTGTGAACTAACTGATCCATAAGCTTTCCTGTGCACCTCAATAATGTTTTTATGCAGTAGCTATTTACATCCTCTAAAGGTTAAGACTTTTTAAGCTGTGTTCTTATGACCTTCTGGATATTTTTATGTTTTTTCAGGCATGTCTACATTTCCAGTACCACTTAAATGTTTTAAAAGTATGTCTGCTGCTTCTTTTTTATTTGAAAGCCTATTTCCTAGTACAAATGTGATAGTTTTTAAGATTGATTTCTCTCCTGCCAATTTTTTTGCTTCTTTCCAGAGTTTGATACCTTACCGATGTTGATTTAGCTCTTCTGTTTTTTCTATTGAAGCCTGCTTTTAAGAAGTTTGCAGAACATGTGGCTATTTTTTAGAAATATCCTGTGACAATTCATTTTCAATTATGGTCTAGTGCAGGTGTCCAGTAAGGCTTACAATTTTTCCTGCTACAGATGATTTCTTTAGCTGCTTTAAGGATAGCTTCAGTGAAGTTAATTTTTTCAGAGTTTGGATGTAGATTAAAGGTGAGTTTATTAGAGATGTCTTCATACATTTCCCAGTTAGCCTTTTTGGATTCAGGGAAGAGGAGATACCGAGGAAACTTGGGTCCCTATATCAATGTAAATTGCTATAGTACAATGATTGCTACTAACAAGCTGATCCATTATTTTTCTGGTGGCTTTGATTACCAGGTTATTCATTGCCAATGCTAGGGTCGGGTGTGGTGCACATTTTCCATATGCGAGAGTAGGAGGGTAACTTTTCAGAAGGGTTTAAGAGTAATGATTTTTTTATCTGCCACGCTCTTTACCTCCTCTCCTCTTGCATCAAGATCAAATCCTCATGCTGGCAAGTATGTATTAAAGTCACCCATGACTAGACAGTCTTCTTCAGAATATTGCTTGAAGGAATAGTGCCTTGTTATTTTTTACATTTAACTATATACTTGATCACTAATCTGTTTTTCAGATTTTATTTAAATGTGTTTGTTACACTTCATTAACTTTTTAGTCACACTCCTTTCAATACTCTCTCAAAAGACAAATCAATAATCAGTCAGAAATTGTAGTAAAAACAAAAAATATGATTTCTATACTCATATTGTGATTTTTTATCACTCTGAAAAACATTAATACTACTAAAAAACTGATAGGTTTACCTGTTAATGCTGTAATACAAGAACTGAATTTTTTAAAAACTATTGAAATCTCTCTATATTTCGAGAAGTAGGAAAATTAAACATCAGCGCAACTTGATTTCTGGTTCACAATAGAAATGAATCCAAAGTGTACATAGTTCTAGGAAAATCAGTCAAAAGTGTAATTTATACTATAAAAAAATTAAGCAAGATAAACATAACACATAAAACATACATCAACTGATATAATAACAATATATACAAGCACAGAAAGAATAAATAAAACTTCCTTTACATGAAATAAAGGAAATTACTAGCATATACTATTAGTAATAACATATACTCTATGTAAATATTTAAATTAGTATACTGAATACCTAAATATGTTTCTGAAATCAGAAGAATATACATAGAATAGAATAAGATTTGTTAACACCCCGAGATAGAAATTGAATATAACTCATGTAATTTGCACATGGACCAAAAGGAATTTAAAAATTCCAAAAACTTTCAGTTCCTGTTATTAGCCACATAGCATGGAGGGGAGGAGAGTTTGGAGCCTAGCTTTATGAACACAGTGAAGACTTTAATATCTAATGCCCCTTTGAGGCATTAGTAGCCAAAGGGATTGGGGCATTGCCATCTTAGTAGCCTCAAAGCTATACAGGCCCAGTACAAATCCTGTCTGGGTGGGTTAAAATTTACTTTGTGGCAGTAGATCACTGAACATTAGTTACTGGAGACTGTTAAAACATCATAATGAAATGCATTACCTTTGAGCAAGATTTGACAAAAGTTGAAAACTAGAATGATAACCCATACCATACATCTGAGCCAAAAGAACAAAACGCTAATTTATGCACATGATTAATATAATTTAAGATAAGATCTATTTTTAAACTATTCTTTTGAAATATTTGTAAAAGCTTTTGCAATAAGAATTTCTTTTCCGAAAATTCTTACTCATTCAAAGCCATGAACTTAAAAGAAATATATGTGACATAAATTGTTATTTCAATATTTCATTACATCATTTGAGAGTAATCACAAATGTTCTGCATATACCTCTACAGGAAGTCTTATGCATTTTCTCTAAACTATATTGTTTAAGGTAAAAAAGATATGTTACATTTTATTTCACTAATGGGTTACATTTTGCATGGTTTCTTGCATCAGTAACTGTTTTCAAATTTCCAGCATGTTATGTACAGCTGCTGAAAATTTAATGATATTTATAATTGGCAATGACCCTAGGAGTACATATATATAACCTTGTCTGAAAAACAAAATTACTCGAGATTTTGTAGCTACTGGGTTTTTAACAGGACTTGCTCCAGCTAAACAATTTCCCAATTTCACAGATTAGTCAATAGATGAAAAAAACCCTTCTTCCGTAAAAAATAACATATAGAAAACTAAGGTTTCATATTTTCAGTTAATGTCTTAACGCCTTAAGACTGTTAAATTTACTATAAAGTAATATAGAATAAATTTTTTTTTAAATGTCGAGTCGGAGAATTTTGAAAAAACCGTCAAATCGATAAAATTGGTGAATTTTTCCTCCAACCAGTACATATCTTTCAATTTTATTTTGATATAGAATTAATATTATAGTAAACAAAGAAAATCCTTGGCTATTTGGCTAGACTCTAGATTACCAAGTCAAAGGTTATGAGTTCAAATACCAATCCCACCCGGACTTATGCAAATAATTAAAAGGAGATTACCTCATAGCCCCCCCCATTAAAGTATGTGAGGTCCATCAGTGACCACTTTACAAAAAAATGAAACAAGTGACCACCCTACAATCTTTGTGTATCATCAAGGATCAAGGACCAATAAGGTCTGATAAACCAACAGGAAAAAACTATTGTAAAATGTTACATTTTTTTAATATGTTTTGTAAATATAATGTACTTTTCTTATCCCAGTCATCTTACAACTATCTCTTTTATAAACACCATGATTTAATTATTAACTTGAATTAATTATAGATTTAATTGTCTTTAGTAGATAATAGGCAGAGCTACTGAAGTATGGAGGTGAGCAGCTGGAAAAAGTACTGTTTCGAGCTCACATTGAATATCTGGATGGAAGAAAGGATGCCGCAGGAAAGGGACCATGGTGTAATATGTCTCCTGCACAAGAAGAGGGGACAAAATCAATGCACTAATTATGGGGGAATTGTGTTGCTCTCTTGTGCTAATAAAGTGCTGTCTTATGTCCTGTTTAAGAAACTAGTCCCATTCGCCAAGAGAGAACTTGGAAATTACCAATCAGGTTTAAGAAGAGGTCGCTCAACCACTGAAAAGATCTTTACATTACAGATGATCCTAGAAAAGGGTATGGAATACAAGCTGACCACTCACCATCTCTTCGTTGACTTCCAGTCGACATATGATAGCATTGGTTGAGAAGTACTGTACAAGGCCCTAGAAGATCTTGAAGTCCCAGGAAGACTCGTAAAGATGACTATGGAAAACTCAAAATGCGTTGTCCGTGTGGGGTAAAATCTTTTTGAGACATTTAGAACAAGTAGCGGAGTAAGACGAGGAGACAACCTTGCTTGTCTTCTGTTCAATTTGGCATTACAGGTAGCTGTGCGAAAATCAAAATCAGATAAAGGGTACCATCTCAACCGAACTGAGCAGCTATTGGGTTATGCCAAAGACAATGACATCGTGGAGAGGTCAGAAGAGGCATTGAAGGAAGCATTCATTGCTTTTGAAATTGCTTTTTTTAATTTTGCCACAGAATTTGTTCTCACAGTTAATGAACATAAAACTAAATATATGGGAGTAGGGGGTGGTGGTGAAGACCATATTGCATTCCTGAACATTGGCCCCTATTTCCACAGAGTGGAGACTTTTGTGTACCTAGGATCTGAAATTATTTCCAGGAACAATGTATCTCAATATATCAGCAGGTGAATCAATGGTGCGAATAGATGCTTCCACGGTCTGTCCAAGCATTTTAGGAGCAAAAATCTTTCCTCCAGTAAAAAAATTAATCTTTACAAGACCCTGGTGCGTCCAGTGCTCACCTATGGATCAGAGGCATGGGCAACCACTAAGTTAGACGAGAACAGGTTATCAATTTTTGAAAGACAGGTGCTGAGGTAATATTCGGAGCAGTAAGAGAAGGAGAGGTCTGGAGGAAAAGAAAAAACAGGGAGCTCTACAACATCTTTAAGGATGCCAACATCATGAAGGTTATAAAGCTAGGACAACCCGATGGGCCGGCCATGTGGCTTGAATGACTGACTCTGAGATCCCAAAGAAGATGATGACAGAAGAGATGCACCGAGCAAGGAGAGTAGGGCAACCCAAAACTAGACAGCTGGAAGGTGTAGTGGCGGATGCGAGGAGCCTGCTCAACATCAGGAACTGGATTGCTGCAGCACAAGACAGAGCCGTCTGGTGGAGGCCTAGACTTGACAATGGGTTCTTGCACCGAATAGGTATGTATGTATGTATGCCATAGATAATCAATTCAGTGATATCATTATTATATGTTCAGACAATTTTGATATTATGCCAAACTCTTAAAAATAATTCATCTGAGATGAAAACAATTTAAAAAACCTGAACACCTATAACCCATGAAGGGTCTTGGTTCAGTACCTTGTAAGTATCCAAACAACTTCTAGGCCAATAGTTGTGCAAAAAGGTTATTTGTCCAAGATCATGCTTAAAATCTTGAGAAAAGAACAATTAAACATACTGGTGCCTCTTAGTGCACAAAATAAAGCAAATTAAATTTAATTTAAAGCAGTATATCATAATCTTCTTCAAAGTGTTATCAGTTTTTATTTTATTTACCAAAATAAAGTCACAAAATAGAGATTATTAAAGTGGTTAATAGAAAAAAAAAAAAAAAAAATGGTAAAACAGAAGAAAAGACATGATCATTCTTGGGGGCTATCAGGTCTATTCTATTCTACTTCGAAAAAAAACATGTGGTTGTTTCAGTGATACTGTGCATGGAATGAAAATTTTTAGATTTTCTCAAATAAAAATAATTAAAACACTGTATATATATATATATATATATATTATTTTTTTTTTTTTTTTTTTTTTTTTTTTTCTGTTGTTTTTCTTCATATTCTCAATATCATTTATCATGCAAATGTTTATTTATACTGAGGTTGAAATTCTTTCCCAATCATACTTTCATCTAAACATGAAATGAAATGAAAAAATGGTTTTATTATACTCTGACTCAAGTTACTAAAGAATATGAGGATAAATATAACTATAAAGTTTTACAACTAGAACAGTGTGGTCCTTCAAAAACTTTTGATATTTACATGATAAAGTAGAAAACGGATAGATTTAAGGAGCAGGGGATGCTATTATGATAGCTTCGGTTTTCTCAGATAAATCAAGAACAATGGCTATTTTGGCAAGGTGGAGAGGCTGGGTAAAATGATGATTCTGAGGGCTTCACTAGAAGTCTCCCATGCAGAATAAGTCTTAGCAGAGCAGTCAGACTAAGAGAGGTATCAACCCCCAACTTAGAAACTTGAACATGACCAGCTCCGTAATCAGACAACAGACAACAAATGCTAAAATACTTCATTATCAGCCTCAGTAAATTAGGAACACAAAATGGATAACAAACGAACTGGGAATGTATTTTTCGAATTTGGGTATAAGGACATACAGGAAAACAATAATAAGAAATATATAATAATGAATGAATTAGTTAAATCTGATGGAGATGTCATTTCGACACAAACAATGAAAAAAGGCATTGATGATGAACATGCTGCAAGGCATATAAACATTTGGAATATGGACCATATAAAAATTTAGTTCTATCACAATCAACCATACTTCCATTCTTTTTATTTATTACTGTCGACAAGAATTATAATACTCAATTCAATCGTTACTTTAATCTGCACTATAAATATGTCATTTACAACCATATTTTTCAATTAGGCAATTTGTTTTTCACTCTTTAGCATCAAATCTATATTTAATATTTACTTCTTTTTTTGTACATAATTACCTTAATATTTCTACATCAATGTTTACATTATTTTTTTTGTATTAGTTAAAGATTTAATTAATGTTTGTGGCCTATTTTATTAGTCTAAGGTTTTCTTTATTACACTTATTTATTTTATTTATTTCTTTATTACACTTATTTTTATAGGGAGCCCGTGCTGATGGCTAGCGCGCTAGTCTCTCATGCTACAGTTCTGATTCGAATCCCATCCGGGGCTTTATAAGATGTAAAAAAATGGGATTCACTCACAACCTCTCCCCGGGTATGTGAACCCTCAGCCAAAGGGTGGCCACTCACAAAATTAGTCGTAGGGAGTGATGACCCTACACTAAAATAGCATCGTGAAGCGTGAGTGTAAACTCGCAGGAGTTTACACCGCGAGCCCAGGCCTACACGCCTGTCGCGCCACTGAAGAAAGAGAAGAAGAACTTATTTATTTTCCTTTTACACTGGTATCTTGTTTTTCAAAGCTCTAATGAAACATAGGAACAGAATAGAATGTTTTTTTGTTTGTTTTTTTAAAGGTGATCTCTTCAATAACTGCACCTCCAACCTACAATTCATTCTACGATCAACTATGCCCCTTATTTGTTGTTTATACTTTTTAATTCATATATATGTTTTTGACTCAATCTAATGAGAATTAGGTTTAAGAAAATAATATGAATATTACTTCCTTGTTTATCTCAGACACTTATTGCACAGGAATTTTATTTATTTAGTTTTCAAAATAAAAGAATCTTTAAACATGAAATATGGTTAAAATTACATTACTGGAGCAATTTCAAGAACATTGATGTCATATAATACAATTCAGCAATTAAACGTAAAACAGTGTGAAGATATATAAATATCATTGTATAAAAATTGGATTTTGTACATTCCATCTCTGAACAACCAAATCTACAATTGCATAATATATTGTAAAACTCAAATCACACTGTGAAAATCTTTGTATTGATATCATAACATGAAGAATAATGATCCATGAATTATGTCATATTTCTGCAGCAGATATCTCATTGACTAACATTAATTTAACATTAAATGTTGTTTAAAAATTAGTAAATGGATAATAAGAATCTAATGTGGACAGAATAATATTAAATTGTAATTATTTTATTAAATAAATAAATAAATTGTAGTTATTGCAATATTGATAGTTGATATTACTAAAATGTAGAAGAAATATTTTTAAAAATATATAAAAAATGCACTTCTAAGAATTAAACAACTATTACAATTACCTTTAGAGGAAGATAAATTTTAAAGCCAATCTCCTGGACTACTGTCAAGCATCTTTAATAGTGTGTCATCTTAATAAAGAATGATAGACATTAATAATTTGATAAATGAGCGAAAAGCACATAACAACTTTCAGAAAAATGTCGGTGGAACCAACATCCATCTTAAATTAACTTAAAATTTAAACCGAATTTGAACATTGTAAGACAGCAGATTTGACAACCGTTTATAAACTTTCAACTTTCAAAGACCAAAGAGCAACAACAGTTGGGGATCGGATGCTGTAAGGTACAAGTCAACATCAATGGCCTTCATGCATGTGTTATCTAAAATGCAACTCAATTATGTAGAATAAATAAACCGAACAAACTGTTTTTGTAAAAGGATATAAAGCTAATGACATGAATAATGAAAGAATTAATTTGAATTTTATCACAGTTCTTGAGGAATTCTTTTATTAATCACCAATCTCGATATTTTCTCAAAACAGAAGATTTTTATACCCAATGATGAAAGTATACAGAAAACTTGACCATGGGAAGATTAGTCGGTGCTTAGTCAATAAATGTATTATATACACTCGAACATTTCGGCCCAAGAATGTGTGCCATCATCAGGGTTTCTCGAGAGTGAGCTCTGTAATTTTTTATTATTATAGATGTTGAGGTCCCTGGTTGATCAACTATATTGAGGGTGTATGACCTACTGTTGAAATGATAAAAGGAAGAAACCATTAGGAGTCAGTCTAGACTCAAGAATTTATATCAGTTATCATGCTCTAGCGCATTTTTCAAGAACCCACTGGTTGGTCACGTGTTTGGCCTGAAATGTTAGTATACAGAATAAAAACTATTTATTGACCACGTCCCAACTATTCTGCCTTAAAATACTAACAGTTGGCATATAGAAATTATAGACTAATAGTGAAAGTCATTAGGTTAATTCATACAGAATTGGCATCAATTCCACACTAAAACTAATGCTAGAAGTCATAGTCATCTGTCTTCTTGAGATACCTTCTGTCATCCTGATGAAAGCCCATAATGTAGGCCGAAACGTCGGCAAGCAATTACAATAAGTGCCACTTATTGGTGTGTATATTTTTGATGACCGCACTCCTAAACATCTTCCTCATGTAATAAAACTAATGCAAGTCCTGCGGTGTTTTTTCCGTTTTCAGAATTGGTTGTTGTTAGATCAACTGAAATAACTACATGCATTTTAATTTTAATTCCTTAATGCTTTTGGGGTAGCGGTGGGCTGTGTAGAAGCAATATGTTTATTAAACTTTTTTTTTTTATACTTTTACTTACCTATATATGTAATATATAGTAAGGGAAAGTATTGCGATCGTGAAAATTTTCGAATTCCAGTTTTCAACGGAAATACAAGTTTTAGGGTCTCCTGAGTCTAATTGACCAAGTCCCGCAAAAAGGTCTGTGCGTGAATGTGTGTCTGTGAGTCCGTGTATGGTAACTCCCACGCGTATACGAAAAGTCTAATAAAACTAAAATTTCATATTTAAGACAACTATACGCCCGAGATGTTACAAAAACGTTTTCATCAAAATCGGCTGACCAGAACAGCCACTTTATACCATGCATTTTGCACCTTTTTACGATTTTCTCAAAAACAGCTCAAACGATTTTGATTGAACTCGCTATATCGATGTAAAATGTAATAAGCTTTAAAATGATGTAGGTTTTCTTATGATTGAAATAGTCTGACTGGGTTTAAATGTCGATATTTTAAATTTTCCTCACCTAAAGTACCTTTAATTTTATAGATTTAAACAAATTAGGCACATCAACTTGTCAAGCTTTGATAAATAACAGCTAAATATGAAAGTTGAGCGAATTTTATAAACAACTATAGGAGAAAAGTGCAAACATACGTTAAGGGGATAGGGCTCCTAACACATATCAAGTGCTGCCCTCTTGCAGGCAGCATCATTATCAAGAGCATAACGCCATCTAGTGGCAGCCAGAGGCAAGGAACTCCTTGACAAAAATTGCAGGCAATGGCAAGATCCCAGGCAGGTCTTCAATAGGGTCTGAGACACAAGTTCATTGAGCACATGGGCCCTCAATATATTGTTTAATGTAAATCATATGTTTCCAAAGAACCTGAATTAACTTTTTGTTTAAATTAGCATTAAAAATTTTAAATTTAAATTTATTTAATAGCTCTTAAATTGATTTTAACTTGGTTAATTTTTTTTTTTTTTTTTTTTTTTTTTTTTCAGATAAGGGAATAGTGTTCGGTGCAATTCCTGCTTTATCTCTAGGCAGGGAATAGACCTTTAATGAATAATAAATAATTCATTCAGAAATGAAATCATTAGAGGAATATCGTTCAACTTATTCAAATTATATAACTACATTATGCTATAACTAAAATATAAATAAAGTATTTATATTTTATACGATTTAATGTAATCTTTCGAAATAATAAATGAATGGATTTTTAAGGATGTGCGTATTTCCTAGACGACAGGTCGTAAAAGACCTATCTAAGTGTTTGTTTAAACCTGTTCAAAATAGAATTCATTCTTATCACTTGAGTAGATTTATCAGTTTGTTTTTTCTAACAGTGAAAATTGTTTATTTTTGTTAGTATTGTGGGACGTTGATTCTTTTGCTATTGAAAGCCAATTTACTCTCAAATGGTTATGAACTTATAAACACTGCTACAATAATCAAAGTATTTCCAAACCTTTTGAATAATATATAGAGATTATAAAAAATCAGTTTAAGATTAAAGGATACTTTTGTACATTACCTGTTGTACCTGAAGTACAGTTGTAAATTTCAATAAATGATGTTTAAAAAAAAAAAAAAAAAAAAAAAAAGATTAAAGGCTGTTTTTCAGTTGAAAAAAAAAGAAGCTATAACTGTCAACATGTAATTGAAAATATATAAGAAACAATTACGAAAATTTGAATATTTATACAATGAGAAAATGAAATAGTCTAAAATATTAGGGATGTTTGGTAATTTTTTGGGGAATCTACAAGTTTTGCCTTATCTCATAAATTGCTACGGCAACGTTTCTGCCATTGACTGTGCATTTTATTTCGGTATATAAGTGAGTTTTTTTGTCTAAACTATTTGGTTGAATTTGATTCATAGAAAGTCATAGTTTAAATTCTAAATGCATCATAGGTATTTTATCAGTCAATAATGTAATCAGCAATATTGTATATTGACCTAGGGGAATTCCTTTGTTGCACATCTCATTCAGCTTGAGGTTGCCCAGATAAAAATTATTAAGGTAATTTTGGGTATTAATCCAAGATCCCCATCAATTAATGTATTCTCGAACTTTTATGTGAATGTCTACAAAAAAATTATACACAATCTCAATAATGAAGCTGTATTTTAGACGGGATGAGCTAGTCGGGAAGATTGACCACTGTTTTACCACAAGAGTAAAAACTTATCATGGCTTAGTCGTGCCAGGACCTAAACATAGTTGGACGACACACCAGACTTGTTATTCCATTGCTACTGTTTACAGTAATATTCCTCCCAATTTTCAATATTCTCACAAAAATCCTCCAAAGTATTCAAATTATTACTACAATTTTAAAATATGGATGAAATCCCTCAGTGAGGAAAAAATTGCTGAATTATTTAATTCAAATTACTGATCACTATAGACATGTCCTCAATGCCAGCCTGCGTCACTCATTCTAATATTTATGCTGTATACATGTATATGTATTCCTTATTGCTTTTAGGCTTAGCCAATCACTGTTTCTTACTGTGTACTGTGTTAATGTTTCTTTATAATTGTTTTTTTATTTGCTTATATTATTAAATATTGTATTGTTTCTTAATGTATACTGTTTGTTATTGTAATTGAAAAAAAAATATTGAATTCCTTTCCCACACCCGGGCTTGCCTTAGTGGAATAGTGACTTCTACTTGCACTGTAAACATGTCTGTAATTTGATTTAAATAAAGAAGTTATTTAAAAAAAAAATAATCATTGAAATTTTATTCCATTAGAACTCATTGAACCCAAACTAAACAGGAACTGTCGGTGACAATAATGATAAACACATTGTCTTGCTCCGTCAGCAAGAATATTTATAAATAAATATTGAAACTATCCTGAGAAAAGATAAATACAAAATTCATTATGATTTCATTTTAAAAAAAATAATTTCTTGAGTACGTTCTTTAATATTTATTTTCCGTATAATAGTGAAATAAGTTATTATAAGTCTATAATTTAAACATAATGTATTAATTGTATAACATTAAAGTAAGATGTACAAAATTAAATTTCTAGGTAAACTGCCTTCAAAGGATGTGAGAAAAAAAATAGTATTTTTTTTTTTTTTTTTGTGTGAGCCATAGGAGGCTCCCAAACAAGAAATATATAACAAATATTATAACTTTTAAAATTCCATTATTATTTTAAAACTACGTTTCGAGGTAGAGGATAAATTTTGAACATTTTAATTGTCACTGAATAAAATTCAATCAAGAAGGATGATACTACAAAATCGAAATTGGATGAGATATATCTTTTTTAATAAAACAGAAAATGATAATTAAAAAAAAAGTACTGTTTTTTATTTTATTTTTTCTTAATTTTAGATTTGTCACGTACCTGAAGAACATGGGCACGGTAACATATATAAAAAGTAATTCAGAGAGTTTTTGATAAAACTGTTTGTCTATATGTCAATTTTTTCTAATTAAAAATAAACTTATGTATGTTTAAAAGAATTTTATTAATCTCCAATGAATAATTAAATTACATGTTAATGACTCGTCGACTTTAACAAAGGCATGATGCAATAACTTTGTACATCTATGCTTATTAACAATCCATGTAACTCCCTCAGTTTTGTAATGTATAATCATATGATAATCAACTACGTTTATAAACAAATTCACAAATCCAACTAATTTACATGTATTTAATACTCTTATTTATGTATTTCATAAATATAGCCTGAACAAGGGAGGAGAGTTTTTTTTTTACATTCATAAACCTAAGGTCTCGACTACTTCATCAGGTGTGCAAGCGCAATACCGTGTTGACGCCTGCTCATTACAGTTTTCTGGTTCTAAACCTCTAATGCGCATGCCTGAAAAGGGTATTCCTCTTGCAATCCTGATGAAGTAGGCGAGGTGAGAACAGATCTTGAAATATGAAATAAAAAGAAGTATTGATTTCATTGAAATTTTGGAATCATTGTTTTACGAGAAATGTTATGAGAATATAAGTGAAAAATCTCAAGATGTCACTTTTTGTACGCTGTCTTGAAGAAAATCATGTAATAATTTAATGTTTAGTTATTGGAAAATCTGGAAAATATATACCTGTAAGCATAAAACATTGTTTTATTATACTCAGATATTTATGTTAATAATAATAAAATCTGACCTATACAGTTTATTTCCATTTGAAAAAAAAAATCACACTAATAGAAGGGTTTTTTTATGCTGGAATCCACAAAAATACTATCTTACAATTTTTCCAATACATTATTAAAAGTAAATTTTAAAACGTCTTCAAAAATTTATTTTTTTAACTCAAAACAGAAATACAGAAATTAATTTTTTTTTATTTATTGGAAATTTTTGAGGAGGAATATATACATAATACTACTACAATAACGCCAACTTGGAAAAAAACAAATTAGAAACTCCATTTTAAGAAATTGAAGACTATGATAAAAGTTTTTAAAAAATAAATGAAAAGTTTTATAGAAAATACTGCAATTGTATATTTATTATAATAAGTGAAAACTATGTGATAATGTATGATAGTTCACTATCACCGAAATCAGATCAAATCTACACACATTTTCATATTTCACTTTCACCTACTCTTGCCGTAGCGCGGCCTTAAACTGAGTATGTGCTGTCATGGCTTATTGCCCTGACGATAGCTCACATGTTAAGAACCAAACGTCTTTAATATTAAAAAATTGTTTATTAGACAAATTCCTGATTATTTCTCCCTATTACTACATAGGTTATGTAGAAATCTGAGAGTTTCCTTTTTAATCTGTTTATTTTTCCCCCTTTGTAATGGTTCAAATCGGCTCATTAATTCGATTTCGAAACCTGTCAGCCATTTTGATTGAAACCTACTCAAAGCAATCTCTTATCACTTACACTGATTGAACCACTGAAATATTTTAAATTATGTACACAGACTATGAAAATGGTATCAGGGGCTGTTGAATTTTCGAATCGATGAACAGCTTATTATTTCGGTGATTATCTGTTGAATTCATAATAATATAATAATTCCATAAAAATTATAAAACACTTAAATATAAATATTTGTAGATTGAAAATAAAAATAAAATAAAAAAAAATATATATATATATATTGTATATACATATAATGATAATGCGACTCTTGGTTTCCGCTTACTCCTAAACTACGCGACGGATTTTGATACGGTTTTCATTATCATTTTAGACATTCTTTCCTGTATGTTTATATATAAACTACGGTGCCATAAAGTATTGCTAAATGAAATTTTCTGTGATCAAGGCATCGAAAAATCTTTCCTGAAATATGAGTAGTAATATAGAAATATAATATACCGTTGGAAAGTGTAGGATTTTAGAAAAGTTAATATGCAATAAAATAAGTCGTTGAAGTAAATTTAAAGCTGTTATAAGCCCATGAACTTATGTTATTCATAATGCTGTAATCAATGGGGTTATTATATTCAGTGTTGCCACTGTACAGAATCGCACAAGTTACATTTTTCTATACAGTGCGTATTTTAAATAGTTCATTTGAAATATAAAATAGTAATAAAATGTTAACCGTTGTTATTTCTGTAGTTATATATATATATATATATATATATATATATATATATATATATATATATATATATATATATTATATATATATATATATATATATATTTATTTATAAATATGTGTGTGTGTGTGTGTATAGCTTAGACTAAGCAGACATAATTTGTAATATTACTTATACGATTCTTTCAAATGTCAGATAAATCAGCTTTAAAACAAAACTTTAATCAGATAAACTTGCTAGATCTCGGACAAGCTGGGGACAAATTTTTATGCTTTAAAGTAGTAAACAAATAAACTTAAGAAATTTTGATTTGTTGACCAATTTATGTTTCTGATGATTAAATAAATAACAAATAGCCGTTATAAAATAAACATAATTTTTTCTCTTTCTGAGCACACTTATTGTTATGATGAATTTCTAATCCCAAAGCGATAAACTCTAAATCGTTCAAACAGAGCTTTTTTAATCATAAATGACACCACATTCAAATTGTAGCCGTGCGAAGCAGTAGTAATATAATACTATATAACTAGTAGTAATATACGATTAAATAGTTTATATGTTTATAAAAATCATTCTTCCTTACTTATTTTAAATATTTATTTTTAAACGAAATAAAAAACTCTAATAATGTTCGAAAACTCTGATTCTCTAGGGGGGGGAGCATTAATTGTTATTTTATTGTCTTTGATAATTATTCCACTTTATGATATATATTTTTTCTACTAATGATATATTGATCTATACGTGTAAATCTATTTCGAAACGGCATCATGAATTTTTACAGAATTCATATAATTAGTTTTAAAGAGAGAGAAAAAAAAATGTAATAATGATATTTCCACTTTGTGTTTTAAAGATTTGAAGCACGTTTATTTTATAATTTTAAAATATCACAAAGTGTTATTGCTATCGTATTTTGAATGAATTGAATTGTTTTTCTTCTAAATTGATTTTGAAGACGAGAAATGGGCATAACATTGTATGTAAGATCATTTTTTTTCCTCTAAAATCTTTAGCTTTCCAACGATATATTACACATCTATTTATACGCAGAAGTAAAAAAATTAAACTGGGAAAACATTTCTGCAGTTGATAATTAAATTCAGACGGTTACCAAAATCTTCCACACTTCATATTTAGGCATTTCTTGTCAATTACTGGAAGGAATTAGACCGGGTGGCGGTCATTAAATGAAACAACTAAATAGTTTCACCTATTTATTGTTTGCCAACGTTTCGACCCCCCTTTGTGGGTCATCATCAGGGTTAAAAATACAAATGAAATACAATTTCAATGACATTACATACAATATTATATAACCTATTGAGCTAGAGAACGTCGGTATTAAAATATAACAGAAGAACTTAGTTAGAAAGAAGGTAAGTGGAAATAATAAATTAAATAAATTATAAATTTATTAATCAAGCTGGGAGCTAAAGTGGCTCATGGTTTGCTTTTATCAGTCATAGTAATTTATCTGTAAATGGTTAATAAGAATAATCGGGCAATAAATTTTCATCACATCGCTAATTATTAATTTATTTATCTTTCCATTTCTTTAGTTCTAGTTTATTAATAGGGAGGGACTTGGCGCTCTTATAACACTCGTATTCCCCCCACAAGAAAATAAATAAATAAAAATAAAAATAAAATGATGGGGAATATTTAAAAATAGCATGGTCTGAGCATGGTGTTACGTAGCTTGCTATAAAATTAAATTAAGATAAAGGGCCCACTTGAAAATACCGTTGTGTCTCTTTCTTATAAATCGTATAACTCCTTTAATTGTTGGTTTGAACTGATTTTTTATGATTTAAAAAAAAAAATGGAAAAAAAAGAAGTGCTTTTTAAATAATCAACTAGAGGGTTCATTACTATTCATAACTAAAAAAAAATCAATGAATAAATAATTGTAATATAACTATAAATATTTGACTCGCGAAAAATCCTTGTCTTACTACGTTATATACGTAATACGTATATTATATATATAATCTGCTTCTTAAGATTTGTGTTCGGTACCTCGAGACGGTCCCATGTATCCCACCTCTACAACGAGTTAAAGTGGTTAACCCCAACCTTTCGAAGACAATATTTCCTTGGATCATTCCTTTATCAAATCATAAGCTCCCACCATCCATTTTATGTCTACAGCCTTCTGGTATTTAAATCCTCAACCCATCACCAGGAAACAAGATCCCGTCTGTCTGACCTCCACACTCCTTTCCATAGAACCAAAAAATATGACTGCTCATTTTTAGCCCGTTCCACTACCTTATGGAATACTCTCCCTTCAAACATCCGTCATGCTCCTTCCCTATCATCTTTTAAATCCCTCCTCTTTCAATACTTCCTTTCTCTTCAGACAGATGTTAGCTAATTGTTATTATGCCAACTTATGTAAGGTGAATTTGATTTTAATGCACTTACTTTAATGAGATGTAAAAGTTACATTTTTGTTTATTCTTATTTATTTATTTCTTGAAATTGTAAATAGAGATGGTACTCTGACCCTTTTTTCTTGTTTTCATTATTGTATTATTTAATTGTAGTTGTATATTGTTTTTGGCCAGTTATAATTTACTATTTTGTTCATAATTGTTATTCTCAAGGGACCTTGTCCCAGAATAAAGTTTTATATATATATATATATATTTCTTTTAGTTTACATAAATATTATAGCTCTACCAATTTATATTATTCATCAAAAACTAACTTGTTAAGTAACTTAATTGGTCTGGATTCTTATAAACCAAATATATCTATAATTTAAACATTATAAATAATAATACACACCACTATTTATTTATTTGAAAGCTCATAGCGGATGCTCATGTATTAAAATGAACAAATATGTGGTTAGGAATCTTGGTGGAGGAACAATAAATGATGTAAATGTCAAGTAGAGTTACTGCAAGAAGTTGATTTTTTTTTTGATTTTTTTTAAAGAAATTTACATCTGTCTTGTTTCAATGCAACAAATAAATGTGATTAATATAGCGTTAAAAAACATAATAGTTCTGTGGGGAAACTGCGCATTGGTGGCACTCCATTGTCTAATTTATGGTAAGAGGTCCCTTATCAGTCGATTGTCAGGAAAAGATAAGAGAAGAGAAGAGGTCAGGGATAAGCGAATTTGTGTGGGCAGGAAGTTGGGAATGAAAAGAGGTATATCTATTTCGGGGTAAATATTCAACTAATGGGCTATTTATGTCTTTATGGATGATTTTAATAGTAACAAAGTAAGGTGCATTATGGATTTTGGATAGTAAGGATTCGATGCGAGGGGACTTTGATGGTTTATTAGACCCACATAGCTCCGAATAAACTTTACAATGGTTAGAAAAAAAAGAGTCCTATATGATTCTAGGGATCCGCTACCGCTTCAGCCCCCCTAAAAAGCCTCCAGTATAAACGCAACCTAAGTGTTGTAGTAGTTACACTATCTACGAGCAGTTTCCTGTCTAGTCCGTGAGCCAGCAACGAAAAATCCAACCTATTTTACTAATTTTTTAGTATGTTTTATGTAAAGTATCCATCATAATAATGCAAAAATTACACGTCTGCCAATTTGAAACGGGTGGATTACAAAATGGCGGCCATTCAAAAAGGGAATATCACTCTTTTTTAACATAATTATAATTCCTATCATGGAAACGACTCATCCTATGAATAAAATTGTTATGAAGTGAATCATCAAGTATTGTATAAGCTTTCATTTGAGTGGTGAAAGACATTTGTATGTATAATATTCAACGATATATAGGTATTACAAAAAAAAACTTTTTTTTGCGAAAAACGAGATATTACTCTTTTCTAACATAATTATTATTATTATAGTTCTGACTCATTTTACCACGATTTTCCTTTTGACCTCATAATACTAGGCGAAAATAGGAATCAAACGACGCTAGTCTGCCACACGAAAGTTGATGGGAAGCCGTGGCAGACGTGTTTCAAAATTAGATTTTCAGGGACAAATTCGGACACATGTAACCATTGCATTGACATTATGTCGGTGAGTATTACACCTACGGATTTCTATTACTACTCAAATTAAAGCTAATTTTATGCCTCGTAAACTAGTTTATAACCATTATATTGTTAGGAATAGCCGTTTCCATGATATTAACCAAATTAATGACAAAAATAAGAAGTATCCCGGGTTCCGTTTTTTTAAAAGAACCCTATCTCTATAACTATTAGTCACACAGACGTGTTTTACATCTCAAATTAAAGGAGATTTAATTATCTATATTAATTGTTATGACAATTATCCTCATATGATAAGCGGATTTTTAGCCATAATAATGTTAGAAAAGAGTGATATCTCGTTTTGCAGAACAATTTTTTGTTTTGTAATACGTCTTTATCGATGAATATGAAACATACAAATGTCTTTTACCACTCAAATGAAAGCTTATTAAATACTTGATGATGTACTTTATAACGATTATCCTCATAGGATGAGCCTTTTTCATGTTAGTAACCATAATTAATTTAGGAAAGAGTGATATTTCGTGATTTTCCTTTTTTGAATGGCCGCCATTTTGTAATCCACCCATTTTGAGTTGTCAGCCGTGCATTTTTTGCTTTACCATGATAGATGCTTTGCATAGAACATACAAAAATGTTTGGTAAAACGGGTTACATTATTCGTTGATGGCTCACGTTCTAGTCGTTTCAGTCTAGTATGATTCCATGTTAGGCGTTTGTTAAGATGGAGTCCTAAGTACTGTTAAGATCGGTTCAACAGGAGTAAGTGAGGAGTTAAAGGGATACGGTAGGGCATAAGGTCATAGGTTTACAACGTAGAGAAAAATAATTTTATAGGATCTATTTTAATTCTCCAGTTTTGAAACCATTATTCAATGGTTGATAGCTTTAAATCACTATTTTCAAGAAGGGTTAAAGAGTTGATTCAGGGATACGAAAGTGGCTTTTCTAATGAAGTACTTTTAAAAAAAAAGGAAGAATGAAAGGAAAATAACGCCATGTTTTGGAATTCTCGAATGTTTGATGACAGGTGAAAATTGGATTTCAAACTAAATGTGAGAAATGACGACTGGACCGCACATTCCAGTTTCTCATTGAATGAGAGTTGTACAGATTAAAAAATAAAAAACCTTAACCTTTGTCATTTTGTTTATCAAGAGAACCATTAAGAAAAAAAAAAAGAAATGGACTAAGAAATGAATTGCTCCGGCAGATGTTGCAATTTATTTCTGATAATAAAGTTGCGTGAAAATTGATTATTAATCTCACAGATTAATATAACTTTTAATAAGGATAACACTTTCGATATGGTGTAATGAATAATTAAATAATCGTGTTTTTGTTTAATTTAATAGATCGAATTTGTATTTTTTTTATTTAAAATTTTCGGCATTTTATCATAATTGTGCTGTTGATTTCTGGTTAAATGGTTTGAATCGATGTTAATCTAGCACAAAATTCGATTTGAGAATAATTACAACCTCTCTTTTGATAAAAAGAGCTGAGTCATTTAATTTCAACAGTCTTGCTTGAAATGATCTCTGCAGTTGATAATTTTTTTTATTTTTATGATAACAATAATGAGAACAACAGATATTACACTGCAATTAAATTACTGATTTCTGATAAGATTACAGCAATTAAGGCGACATCTCGTTGAATTACCCGTGTTAAGAATATTTTAAACGTAGCACAGTGTTTCCAAACGCACGACAAAACTCTGCCCTGTTCGTTTTCTTTTTTATATATCAGCCATTTCAACGTCACATTGTTCCTTGGCAAATTCCCTTTCTATGATATGGTCAACAAATTTTTGGCTTGTTTTTAAGTGATAAAAATATAAAAGTTTTGTCTTTGATTTCAGGTACTACATTATCACTATTTTTCTTTGTTTATGATCATTTATTCAGTCTAAGAAAATTTTTGGTTTAATAATACGGCTTGGTTATTTTTATTACTTTAAACAAAAGTATTTTCCATTTATTTTAGACTTGATTCCTTCCAAATTTTCCGAATTCCATCATTCTAATCCTCTAGCACAGTCCCTATCGAGGTCCACTCATCCATACAACCCTCCTAGAAGTTTGAAACGGCAGTGGCCCCGAGAAATATTGTAAATATCTTTTCCGGAGTTCTGACACTGGTCAGATTCTCCTCTCTCGCGGTGTGTTTGTGGCAAAGGCGCCCTCACTCAGCTTCCGCTGGCTCTGATCAGTGATGCGGCTGAGAGGGAGGCGCTGGGATCCCCCGAAGTCTGCTTGTCCTCCACAACTGGGGGGGAGGCTGACTCCGACGGTGGTTCCTCAACAAATTTTAAATATTTTATATAGGTATGAGTGTGTTCATGTTTTTATTTTTTTTTTATTTGTTAAACTAGTATTTATTTAATTTATAAATTTTGTTACTATACACCTTTATTAATTTTAGTTTCATTTTATGTAATTTTACTTTTCTTTTGTTTATATTGTAAATATTGTATGAATGTTATCATGTAGCAATATTATTATTGTCCATAGCGACAAACTGTAATATATCCGAATAAATAAATATATTATTAATATTAGAAAAACAAAAGTACCCTTCAAAAATTTATTTATAATTGTGTCTCGCTTCGGGAGAGTACTTCATCATGTTTTTCTATATTAAAATATTAAAATAGGCTTGAATCTAACTTTCTATGACAATTTTTTTTTCTGTTCTTTCCAATGAAATAAAATCTCTTCAGCCAACTATGCGTTACACTTCACCAAGAGCGTAAAAATCGATATACGGTTTTGCCGGTAATAACTAGAAATCAAACTAAAATTTTTAAATAAACTCGCGCTTCATTATGTCATAGATACTGCGATGTTTTAAAAAATTAAAATTTTTATGATATTTTGAAAATCTCTATAGAATCACCATGTCGTATTATTATACCCAAATTTTCTTAAAATGGTCAAATAATAATTATGAACAACGGAAAATAATTGATTATATATAAGAATAATCATGAAACCAACGACAAAACTTATTCTATGACTTGAAAAATGAGCTAAAAATTTGCTGATTTTATCATAAATAGGGTGGAGTTTCGTTCCGAAAAAGTGCGTTTGGAACCACTTTGCGTCTGTGGAAATTAATTAAATACGATGACTCAGATATTGAAATGGCTATACGCATGAATTGTGAATTGCTAAGTTTTCTGGTTTTTATTTAATTAACGGAACTTAATTTGGCTCCTTATAATGCTTAAATTTACAATAATTTTTTGAGAAAGGAACAATATTAAGTTATTAAGGAGTTTTGAACAATATTATGAAATGAAAACCATGTTATGTTTCAGTTTTGCGTCATCTATCAGAGGTGTGGCTCTTATCAATTCTTATTCAGACGATTACGTAATTTCTTGAAGTTATCAGCGTTTAACGATTCAGTTATGCAGCAATCGAAAAAAAAAAAAAATAAAGAAAACTAAACAACTATATCTAAAAGCTTTACCTACCTTCCCAGCGATGGTTTGGGGAATAAAGGCTATTATCTATAATTATAATTATAATTATCTATAATTATCTATTATCTATAATGGGGAATAAAGGCTAAAAATGGCTATTATCTGCCAACCAAAAATTGAAGTTAAGGCTCTAATCACTTTACGACATATGTATTAAACCCATTCGAAAAATAGCAAGATAAGGAAATTAAAATATTTGTGAATCTCACAAATAATATTCTCATTGTGCAATAGTTTTATGAGAAAACTATTCAAATGCAACCATGAAAGTTGTTATTAAACGGGTCTGTATCACGTCATGAATGAAATAAATTGTCACTTTTTTAATTAATCAAATGGATTAGCACACACACACACACTTACAATATCTTCATCTATACTAGGGTTTGTCGGTTTTTAAAACCGGTTTTTTAGTAGAAAATATCGGTTTTAAATGTATGAATAACACTTAAAATTTTTTTTAAAATAACAAATGTACCAGGTTGATGAAAGCACTGTTGCAAGCGGTTTGTATCTTGGAATTATATTATATTGGTCGGATATGATTTCAAGAAACGGTTTGTTTTGGTTATTGGATGAATTAATTTAGATTTTAAATCAGTTTGCGTTCTGGTTCTTTATGTGCAGTTCATAAATTCAGTGTTCAGTTCCATTGATCGATATTTTATATATATGATATTATAAAACTTGTAAGTAGGTAACATATTTTAATATTATAAAAATATAAATTTTTAAAGTCAGGCTTTAAAAACGATTAAGCCTCAACACAGTAATGAAAATTATTGCGATCGTGAAAATTTCCATCAATTTTTCACCGGAAATACACGTTTCCGTGTCGCGCAAAAATGTCCCGAGTTGTTACAACTTATTTTAAAAATTTATTTATAGTAATTTACAACTGTATTAAAGAACACAATAAGTAAGTATGAAGAATGAAAAACAAAAAGTCATGGAAATGTCTTGAGAAAGAACTACCCAGTGGTTCAATTCACTAACTATTTTAAGGCAGTAGGTTCCGAGGCCACCTTCTTTTCAGTCGCCTCGGAGGGTAATCAGGGATATCTAAGAAAGATAAATTACGGACAAGTGGGTTTGTATCGGCAGGGAGTTTAGAATGAAAAGAGGAGTATCTATCACGGGCTATGTCTGCAACAAATGGGATGTTGAGGTCATTATGGAGTTGTTTGTAAAAAAAAATAAGGGGCATTCAGGATTTTGCGAAGGATTTTGGATTGTGAGGACTGGATGCGGGAGGAATTAGATGGTTTCGTAGAGCCCAAAGCTCGATTCCATATGTCTGATAATAGTGATGTAAATGAGTCTTTTGTAATATACGGGAAGTTTTGAACGTTTGTCTAAACAGCAACTTTTAAAAATAGAAATCAGCTAACCTAAAGAGCCACTTTATACCATCATTTTGGACCTTTTTACCATACATTTTTTCAAAACCAGCCAAAAAGGCTGTAACGATTTTGAGTAAACTTACTAAATCGGTGTACAATTTAACGGGTTTTAATATCATGTAGGTTTTATTCTGATTGAAATAATCTGAAGAACTTAAAAGTTGATTGAGCCCGTGTGTGGGAAAGGAGTTCATCTGCGGTAATTCAATAAATGTACAACAACAAACAGTAACAGTAAACAATATGATACAATACAATACTTATATAATATAACACAATTTTATAAAGAAATAGTAACACTCTACAAGCCAAAAAAAAATTATATAATACACAAGGAATATAAAATACAATTATAAAGAAACAGTAACACACTACACAGCAAAAAAAAAATTAATACATAAGGAATATAAAATACAATTATAAAGAAAAAGTAACACAGTATGAAGCAGTAATTGACTAAGGTTAAAAGCTGTAAGGAATACATATACATATATACAAGATATAAAATTAAGGCATGCAAATATAAAATTGAATTACATAATACCTAATTAATACAAAAAACAATTATAAGAAACTGTAAAACAGTACACAGAAATAAACAGTAATTGACTAATCCAAAAGCAATAAAGAATACAAATTCATATATACAAGATATAAAATTAAGGCAAGTAAATACAAGATTGAATTACATAATAAGCAATATAAAGAAACATAACATAGTACACAGTAAGAAATCGACAAAATCAAAAGGCAATAAAGAATACATATACTTGTATACAGGATAAATATCAGAATGAGTGACGCATACTGGCATTGGCGACATGTCTATAGCGATGAGTAATTTGGATTCAATAATTCAGCAATTTTCTCTTCACTGAGGGATTTCGCCCATATTTTAACATTGTAGTAATAATTTGAATGCTTTGGAGGATTTGTGTGAGAAAATTGAAAATTTGGAGGAATAAACTTAAATAAAAGAAATTTTTCAATGAAAGGAATTTTTAAAATATATTCCTGAATTATTGCGAATATTATTGGTTTCTAAAGCAAGTTTTTGTCATCATTAGAATAACATGAAACAGTGCAATTTCCCTGAAGTACATTAACCTTATTCCCCTTTTTAATCTTATCTTAACAAGGCTCACTAGCATTTATTTGCAAATAACATTAAAATATTCCTTTTACGGTATCTAAACAGGCTTCGTTTTATAAACAAATATTATACAAATGACCCTCAAGGTTTGTTAACAAATCCTATTTGGTCAGGAATAAAATATTAGAAATTCGTTTGTTATTATTATTTATTAGATTTAAGGGGGAGAAGCGCTAATTATGGATGCCATCCACTATTCTATGTAACTGGGGATAAGCAAGATGAATGGATCTGATAAGGAATACAGTTAATACGGTCTATGTAAGAGTATAGGAAAAACTATACATTTTTGTTTAAAAAATATATTTATTGATATTTACGACTGTATTATGAAATAATACTAACTATATACAATATTAACTTCTTAATGATTCACATGTACGGATATTACCCATTGGCAGTTCTCTAAAAACTATGCTAAGCAAGAAGGTCCCGGGGCCGTCTTCTTTTCATACGCCTCGTAGGATTCTTAGGAATTTTTGAGGAAGCAAGGATTGAAACTAGTGGGTTAGAGTGGGGATGAAATTAGTTATGAAATGAGCAGTACCAGGTTCGTGCCAAGTCAGCAACATTGGGAAGATAAGGTCTTTACGGATGAGTTTATTCGTGACAAAATAAGAAGCATTGAGAATTTCGCGAAGGATTTTGGATTGGATGGTTTAGTAGAGTCCCAATGCTCTACTACCTAAGTCCACATTGGCCTTATGATAGTCATGTTGATGACCTTTTTGTAGTTTATCCAGTAAGTCTTGAAATAGTTGATACGTCGGGCAGTTTCTTGTCATTTCAATATTGTTTGAGGATTCCAAGAGGTTTGTTTGTAAAGACGTATTCCTAGATATCGGATCTGTCCCATAGGGACAAGCGGATTGTTATTGAAGGATACTGTAGGGCATGATGTGATATGTTTAAGACGAAGGGTAAGGGTTATTTGGTGGGATTTATTGGAATTTATTTTTATCCTCCAATTATGACACCATACTTCAAGGTTTAAGGTTGAATTGAAGGTTTTGAGAGGCAATAGTAGAAAAAACTATGTTAAATACGAAATAATTACCAGGTTTCGATCAAAATTTGCTTTATTGCAATAAACTGGAAAAAGAGAGTTATTGAAAAGATTTATATTGGATTGTGTCACATGAAATGTCCGTTTTCAAGGTAAAGGATTTTTATTAAAAATACGATATGAAAGCAAGATAACTTTATTCGAAGTATTTACCTTCTTTTTCTACACATTTTTTCCCAACGTGACACCATTTTTTTTTATGCCCGAACTTAAAAACTCTGAGCTTTGAAGTGAAACAAAATCTGAAAACGCACTTTTCACTTGATCATCATTTACAAAAAGTTTTCCTTTGACGAAGTTGTCTAAATTCTTGAACAGGTGGTAATCTGTTGTAGACAAGTCGGGAGAATATGGTGGGTGCGGAAGAACTTCGTAGCCCAGTTCTTTCAATTTTTGCACGGTATGTTTTGAAACATGGGGTCTTACTGCCGCTCAGTGAGATCATGAGGTACCCATGTATCGAGCTTTTTTACTTTCCCAATACCCTTTAAATATCTTAAGGAAACGGTAGATGCACTTGCATTTAGTTGTGCCGAGAGTCCTTTAACTGTTTTCTTCTACTGTATGTTTGAGGACATCGTTGTCTATTACGGACGGAGGTCTTCCACGGGGCAAGTTTTCCAAGTCGGTATCCCCAGCTGAAAACTTAGCAAACCAACGGCGGATGGTCCGTTCATTAACACTCCTTTCCCCAAACGCCTTGCAAATATTTCCAGCGGCCTCAGCTGCTGAATGGACGAGTTTAAAATCGTACAAAAATATTACTCGAAAACCGCGGTGTTTCTATGTTCATATTTGGAGGCATACTAAAAAGTGGGTAATTGATTGGGAAGCTAATGTTTATAATACAAAGGCAGAGGATTAGTAACTATTTACTTTAAATATGTAAACATTTGGAAGAAAATAACAGAGACCTGCAAAATCCTTTAGGTATTTCAGAAACTAAAAACGGACATTTCGTGTGAAACAACCCAATATTTTCTTCATGTTACTCATAATGACCCTCTTCCATCTATCATTTCATTTATTACTGATTATTACAGCTCAGAACTTACCCAGTTAAACATATTAAAATTTCCCACCTTCCGATTCTCTCAATCCTTTCTGTTTACGTACAATTCTACTTGCAAACTCCATCTTTCCTTCAACATAGAAAACGGTTGTCATACGTCCTCTCAACGAAATTTCATCTCCTTTAGAAGTTTCAGACCTTAGAACATTTCTTTTTTTACTTTCACTTACCTATGTATGAAATATATTGGAAGGGAAAGTATTGCGATCGTGAACATTTTCGAATTATAGTTTCCAACGGAAATACACGTTTTATGGTCCCTTTAGTCCAAATAACCAATTCGCGAAAAGGTCTGTGTGCGTATTTGGTAAGTCCAGGATGAAAACGAAAAGTCGTACGAAACTGAAATTACATACAAAGATAACTGTACACACAAGATGCTACACCAAGTTTTTCACCAAAATCGGCTGACTGAAAGTGCTATGCTTCATACTACGCATTTCGCTCCTTTTTACGATTTTCTCAAAAAACAACGATTTTAATTAAACTTGGTATATCGATCTAATAAAATATAACCGACTTTAATATCATGCAGGTTTCTTACCGATTGAAATAATCCAACATGGCTTAAGTTACGATATTTCTTTTTTTTTTCCTCTAAAGTACCTATTATTTTGTTAGTTCGAAAAAATTAAACATTTCATCCTATGAGAATTGATATAAAACGGCTAAATATACAATTTAAACGGATTTAATAACCAGCTAATGGAGACAACAGCAATATATATATATATATATATATATAGTTTTTCTTATTTAGCTGATTACCTAATACAATCATAGTTTATATTTATACGATTCTTATATTATTATTATTAATACTAGTAACTGGAGATAGTTAATTACTTCAATTATACGAAATTGATCGTAGTTAAGAGGAGGAAATTTTTGCAATTGACTATTTAAGCCCTTCACGATATCAAAGCCCATTTAATTAAACATTGTAGGAAGTGCCTATCGGAATAAGCATGTGAAATCAGCCCCCAAATTTATACCAATATTCATATTTATGAGAAACCACCTTTGTGAAGGGGGTAAGAAAAAATAAATTGTTTTTCCTAATGGGCTCAACCGATTTTTACTGAAAAAAATACATATGTTAGGGGTTTTCCAAAAGAGTTATAAAAAATTACTTTCCACAAAACTGTGGTAATGGAGAAAAAAAAAAAACAATTTACTGTTCGAACTATTAGCCCAGTAAAATGTGGATATTTGTAGGAATTAATTCGGACAAAGCTGGAAATCGTTTTAATACCTCTTAATGGTCATAAATAAAAGTAATCTGAGTTTGCACCATCACAGGTTTTTTAGCTTTTTGGAGCCGAAAAACCTCGAATTTATCGCACTTTTTTTCAGTTTTCAGCCTATAACTCGTAAACGGTGCTTCCTATAGAAAATACTTTTCTTTTCAAAATTAAAGAACGTTAAATTTCTTTCTAAAAGTTATCTTACCCATTGAATTTGGTTTAGTAATATGGCCACAATCGTTCGTCAGAAATAGGCATCTTTTTCCATTTTTGTTGAATAACAAAATAAGGTCACTAAGAGACAACTGTAACTTGAAAACAACTATCCAAATTAAAAAAGTCATTGAATAAAATTTGTAGAGCATCAAATTTAATGTCTATTAGTCTCTTTAAATTTCTGATTCGGTAAGAACGAACCTTTAAAAAATATTTTTTATCGATTTTCTACTGCACGCGTCCAAAGGCTTGTAAGAAATATTTGGTGGATACGGCCGATTTAAAACATTCTGCTGTGACTGATGCAATAGTTTTACTGGGAATAACGATATTTACCTGAGGAATATATTTTGAATAGCTTCTTCAATGCACGGATATATATACTAAATGAGGTACATATAGTATTGCTCTACCTGTCAACGCATCCCTTGGTACACTTACATGATATTGTGTTGTGCACCTGAGGAGGGGCTGAGGATGATGCTATGATGACAATATGAACGATGCAGATAAACATAAGAATAAAATGCCACCGCTAACCCCTTTACTTTATCCCATAAAAGATCATTCATTCTCTTAAGAACCCGGAGCGTTCTAGGAAATATTCCCTTCGTCCCTTCGATCACACCCCTAAGAGGAGAATATGTATTTCGACTGATGGATACATACTAAATCACTTCTCTAATGTACATTTTTATTTATGTATATTCAATTTTACAACAGTTTAATCGTAGGTACCTATCAAAGATAAAATATTTTATGGTGCAAGAACCTATTTGTATTTATCCACCTTACACTTTCACCTACTTTTTTTTAGCGTTGTCGTACGTAATATAATGAATATTATAAATCAAAATAGAGAATATGTTGATTGAAACGTTTCAAAAAAGTACTTTCAGGCCTAACTTGAATATGCAATTGAATTCTCAGACTTGCTATTAAAAGTGGTATAACTAACCGATATATAGACAAGTTACCATTTGGCTAGGCATGATATGGTTTATGTTGCAAATATCGTTATTCCCAGTAAACCTACGGCAGCAGTCACAGCATAATGTTTTAAATCGGCCGTATCCACCAAATATTTCTCACAAGCCTTTAGACGTGTGTAGTGGAAAATTGATAAAAAAATATTTTTTTAAGGTTCGTTCTTACCGAATCAGAAATTTAAAGAGACTAATAGACATTAAATTTGATGCTCTACATTTTTTATTCGATGACTTTTTTAATTTGGATAGTTGTTTTCAAGTTACAGTTGTCTCTTAGTGACCTTATTTTGTTATTCAACAAAAATGGAAAAAGATGCCTATTTCTGACGAACGATTGTGGCCATATTACTAAACCAAATTCAATGGGTAAGATAACTTTTAGAAAGGAAATTTAACGTTCTTTAATTTTGAAAAGAAAAGTATTTTCTGTAGGAAGCACCGTTTACGAGTTATAGGCGAAACACTGAAAAAAGTGCGAATAATTCGAGGTTTTTCGGCTCCAAAAAGTTAAGCTCATCACCTTTGATAGTGCAAACTCAGATTACTTTTATTTAGAACCATTAAGAGGTATTAAAACGATTTCCAGCTTTGTCCGAATTAATTTCCACAAATCTTGAATTTTAGCCTCCTTTTACCGGGCTATACATATACAGAGGAGAGTCAATTATGTTTAAATAAAGAATTACAAAAATACAAAAGAATTTATAAAAAAAAATAATAATTATTAAATATTTACTCTATAGGTTCTTTTATTATCTCTGATTTCTAAAAATTACGTTTAAAACAAATAATATTTTACTGCCAGGATTTAGTGAACCTTTTGTGTTTATGCTACGTTCGCTTCTTCTTGTTTAATTAAACTTTCCTTTAATGGGCTTTTGAATTAGTCACGTCATATCAGTTATTTATATAATAGTATACATATAAGTTTCAAGTTCAAGTTTAAACAACAAATGACAGTTAACAACAATAACAACAGTGATAAGCAGTTTTTATGAACATATGTAATTGAACAAAATAGTTTATTTCAAATCGGCTACATAATTTATTTTTATCAATAATTATTAAATATTAATAAGCAATTGATAAAACGAAATTTTCGTTTAAATAAATTATACAGTATAAATAGTTATTTTATGAAAAAAATTAGGCATGAAGTTTTATCGACTGTTGTAAGTTGGCAGTACGATAACCTGCCATTAGTTTAAATGTGGTTATTGTTTATGTGAATAGCTGTATTGTTTATTTTTTGTTATAATGTCTGTCAAGCGATTCCTTAGTAATTGCTTCTATAGCTGCTGTTCCCCACCTTGTATGTGTAATGATCCAGACAAATTGTCAAGATTCTGTTTCTTTCCACCTACACCGACATACTCATTTCAAGACATTGATGGCGCGACAAGATGCGTCCCTAGATACACAGATTCCTGCGTTTTCTTCCAAAATTGGAAAAACGACTTCCAATGCAATTATTGTACGAGTTCTGAAGGAAATAAAATAGCTTACGTTATCACACATGCTCATTACCCTGCAAGATTTACCATAATCTACTCACACGGGAACGCTTGTGATATCGGCGTACTTTTCCCCGAATTGATGAGATTGTCTATTAATTTGGAGTGTAATATAGTGATGTATGACTATTCAGGCTACGGTGAAAGCTCAGGAAAACCATCGGAAAAGGCGATGTGCTCAGACATCGAAGCTGTATGGAAAACTGTGACCCATGAATATGGAATACCATCTGAAAAGATAGTTTTGTTTGGGCAAAGTATAGGGACTGTGCCAACTATTGATTTAGCTTCCAAAATTTCAGTGGCTGGAGTGATTGTTCAATCCCCATTACTTTCGGCTATGAAAGTTCTTTGTCCACGGCATGAAGCATGTAGACTGAATTGCCTTAATAAGTAAGTTACTTGGTAATAAGTTAATTATTATGAAAAATATAGCTGAATTTTGCAGTAGATATTTTTATACTACTTCAATGGTCCTAGGGAATAAATTGGTGTTTTATAAATTGGCCTAAATAAGATGTGTTACATGATACCTTCCATGTGCCATGACTAAGTTAGCTGTTCTCATAACTTGGAAAGAATTTGATCTGAGGATAAGTTTTGGGGGGTCACCAGAGTACTCTTTTTTTGACTCATGGCTTAATCCTTGTGACACTTGAAATAATATATTGCATTTAATAGTTTTTACTTTCTTTTTTTTTAAATCAAGTCTATTCATCATTACTGTTATCATGACTGCCATCAGCTTGGGTTGTGATTCTTTCTCTAAAAATATTATTTTTGTTTTATTAGTGTTTCCTAGATTCTCTTGATAGCTACTGTTGTCATTGAAGATCCTTTGGTTAAAAAAATTTGCCATATAATGGGATGGTCTGATATAATAGCTTTTATGTCATTCTTAATTGTGGCTTTATCACTATAGGCTTAAATAATCTATTGTATTTATGAAATTCACCGAACAAGCCCTGTGATGCCTTATTTAAATGTATGTTGGAATATTTTAATATGAGTACTCCATTATATGTTTATATTCGTACTAAACATTAGGTGTTCTGTGTATTATATATGTAGTATAAATATAATCCTGGACTCAGTGGAAATCCTGCATCACCACATATATTGAGACTAGGCTGGATTTATGTATGTACATGAGCGGAATGTTTAATGTCTATGTATTTCTATTTGGCAGTATCTCCCTCTATTTTTTCTTTGAAAATTGTCTTCAGGATTGGTGCTGTATGCTGTGTACTCATAGCAACTCTGCGAAGTTGAGCAGCAGATCCAAATGGGAATTTATTCTTATATAATTCATATCATTTTACAACTAATGATTTTTTTTTTAATTTTTTTATTTAAGTTTGTATATAATATTCATATACTGTTATTTTTATCTTTACTAATTTTTCACTGAACAAGGCATTTCAAATAAATATTAGGTACTTGAATGTGCATTAATAATTTCTTATAACTAACTGAATTTCTGTCTGGATGGTTTTAACTAACACTCTTGTGAAATCATGGCTAGCTCTCTTAACAATTTTTAACGAAAAATAGTATTTTAAATGAAAAGATATAACAAGTAGTCGGTCGTAGATTATTTAATTTTCCAACAAATTCTGAAGCCACCAGGGCTAGAAATTGAAAGAGATTCAAACAAGTTTTTCACAGGTTCGTATGAGTGGATCACATGATTAAAAGTGGTAAAACAGACAAAAAAAAAAAAATTTATACGGTATGAGAATATAACTATAAACTAACTATGAAATTGAAATTAATTGATTGGATATGATAAAATAAAACTGCTAAACAATAATGAGGCTCGTGTTTGGACTGAAAATTTGGAAAATTTTCATACATCCTCAAGAAATAGTAATTTAATGATGGAGTTTAGTTGACCGTTGAGAATATTTGATGAGGAGGATGGTTGGGGTTTCGGTCATCAAAAAAACAGCACACTAATAAGGAACTTATTGTATTTGTGTGCCAACGTTTCGGCTTACTTTGCAGGATTAGTGCATTGTAGGCCAAAATGTTGGCACACAAATACAATAAGTTCCAGATTAGTGTGTTGTTTTTTTGATGACCGCACCTCCAACCATCCTCCTCATCAATATAGTATTTCAGAGTGGACTTTCCTGGATTCCAGCTTTCCTTTAAAAATCCATGTTTATCTAATAGTTAATTGTGTTTTACTCTTCTAGTATAACTATGACAGACAGGTCTAATGATTTAGATGAGCTTACCTAATAACTGAACAAGATATGCAAGTTATGTTTTTTCTTACATGCAAAAATAGCTCCAAGGATTTTTAGTGTGTATCACCAAAATAAACAAAGATTATTTTAGCTAATGTAATTTACACAAACAGTAGTCCATACTTATATATCTCTTTATTGAGGTGTAGTTGTATCTTTCGGCATCATAGTGCCAAATTTATCTTTAACATATGAATATTTTTGCTTTACATATGTTAAATTTGGTCTATGTTAATGGAAGGAGGTTTAAGAAAACTATTTTGGATTTTGAATAAAGAAACTAATTTGTGACTAACATGCTATTGTGTGTTATTTCTGTTACCTATATTATTGTGAAGAATTTTATATGACAATCCAAGTGTTATTTCCATTTTTAGGACCTATTTCTTAGTTCCACTTAATTTATATAAGATTTTCTGTTTCCCCCATATGCATTGAGTTTGTGATCCTTGTTCTTAATACATTTTAGAGGGAAATTATGCCTATAAAATGATGCTTATACACTATTCTTTCTAATTCTGCTCAGATTCTTCCAGTTCATTCTCTTTCACCACTATTCAATAATACATAGTATAATGCCATCGTATGTATTTATTAAGACAAGAATATTTTGACGATGTGGACGGCATAATATTTCACTTTCCAACTCTATTCATGACAGTCAGTTTCTTAATGTAAGCCTTATTCTTACTTTGTAAGGACAATATCTGATTCCTCGTAATTTTTTCAATTAAAATGTCATCTTTAATTATCTTTTCTACCTACATATTCCTTCCCTTGTTATATCCTAACATACTCCTTAGTTATATTTATATGTATATGTATATGTATATATATATATATATATATATATATATATATATATATATATATATATATATAATATATATAGCATTAATATAAATATGTATATAGTATCTGGGGTTTAATTTGAACTTATTATATTTAGATCCCCATTATAACTAATTTTCTATTGAATCCAAATTAATATATTATTAAATTTTAGAATAAACTTAATATAAAGAGTATGACTTCTTATTTTGGGTTCCTAATGCACCAAATTGTTGATATGATATGATACCATATTTATACATATAGCATATGTATAAATGTTTACACATATGTATATGTTTGTGTACACACACATACTCACATTCATATATATATATATATATATATATATATATATATATATATATATAGGATGAGCAGGTGGAGAAGAGCTGCAGAGGATTAATCAGAATGGAGGCAAAGGTAATTCATAGAATATAGTGCCACAGAAAAAGACAACCATTAAAGAAAAAAGATATATCCAATTTGTAAAGTCTAGCTGAGGCTCCAAGAAGCTAATCCGCTCCTGATATAACAGACAAACAATTATATGGTAACAGTCGGGCTCAAACTTTGTCCAGAAATAGTTCAACCAAAAGAAAACTAATCAACTACCCTACTCAATCCGCTCCCCCTGCTCCTCCATATTATTTTTTTTTTTTATGTTATTCTTTTATCCTGTGATGATTCTATAATCCATTTTCCTGTAGATTGTATCCTACATATGACCTAATATTACTTTATTCTTGTATGCTCAGATTGTTGTATGAGTATTCTTTCATGTCTCTACAACTGTTAAAGAACTATATATTTTAAATCACTGGTAATTTCTGTGAAATCTTGCTGATTTCTCACTAAGGGATTTTTGCAGGGAGCAAAATAAGTGTTGATATGTCGGGGCCAGGTGAATAGGGTGGTTGTGGGTTTACATCCCAGCTAAAATCCAAACATTTTGGCCGTGTTTGTAAACAAACATGCGGAGGACATTATCGAGATGGAAAACAATTTCCTTTGGATTAGCCTATGCTGGTCGTTTTTGCTCAATGGCTGCCTTCAATCTTTCTAATTGTGTGAAATACACATTAGAATCAATGGTTTGTTGGATCTAGTTGAATTGCTTACACCTTTCCAATCACAAAACACATGCATCATTCTTTTTTTGGATTTTTATTAATGGCGAGTCACTCCTTTTTCTCCAGGGTTTCCTTCTAACAACATTGTTGTAAAGGAATAGTAGGATGTGTTTCTAGGAGTATATGGGTTCCTCATAAGAAGAGAATCCCTGATAGAAATGAGTTCCAAACATTTTCTTTTGGTCAAGTTATGAGGAACCCATATACTCCTAGAAACACATCCTACTATTCGTTGATGTATGAGTATTCTTTCATGTCTCTACAACTGTTAAAGAACTATATATTTTAAATCACTGGTAATTTCTGTGAAATCTTGCTGGTTTCTCAAAACTCATTACTTGACCAAAAGAAAATGTTTGGAACTCATTTTTATCAGGGATTCTCTTCTTAAACTTTGTTTTGACGACCAGTTCTTAAAGAAACTTATAATGGGATATGAAAAATAGGTCCTTTACAACAATGTTGTTAGAAGGAAACCCTGGAGAAAAAGGAGTGACTCGCCATTAATAAAAATCCAAAAAAAGAATGATGCATATGTTTTGTGATTGGAAAGGTGTAAGCAATTCAACTAGATCCAACAAACCATTGATTCTAATGTGTATTTCACACAATTAGAAAGATTGAAGGCAGCCATTGAGCAAAAACGACCAGCATAGGCTAATCCAAAGGACATTGTTTTCCATCTCTATAATGTCCTCCGCATATTTGTTTACAAACACGGCCAAAATGTTTGGATTTTAGCTGGGATGTAAACCCACAACCACCCTATTCACCTGGCCCCGACATATCAACACTTATTTTGCTCCCTGCAAAAATCCCTTAGTGGGAAACATTTTGGTACGATTGAGGACTGCAGAAAGCATGAGTCCATCACTCAAAATTACTCGTTCTTGGAGAAAGGAATTACAAATATATCAGAAAGATGACAACGTGTTATCGATAATAATAGCTCGTATGTAATTGGTTAAATACATTTGAAAGCATCTGAAGTTGTTATGGATCACCTATACGAACTTATTTACACACCAATAGTTCCATATGTCACACCGTGATTCACGATGATTACTTGTAGGGTTGAATCATTTTTCCGCACAGTTTTGTGAGTTGCTTCAGTTGGCTGAAGAGCCTCACATACCTGAGGGATGGCTGTGATTGAATCCTTGTCTTATTATTAGGTATAAAAAGTCCGAGCTGGACTAGGGTTCGAACTCACAACCTTTGTATTTATAATTACTGCACTAGCCACACAGGTCTTTTCTGTGATTATATATTCATAATTTTTAGGCTTTAAGGGATGATTGCCATTAATGTGCTTGGATCAAGAGGTTCGCTCCATTTTTAGTAGGGTGCAACTTTTCTAGATTGATTTCACATCGCAATTGGAATTCACCCTGATAATCGGATAAATTTATAAAAAATTAAGTGTACATTACACAAAATGATCAAGTTTTTAACGATCTTTGGCAATATTAATTTATCTGTAATTCAGTTATAGAACATTCTATGTAATACATTCGTCCCAATTTAGCATTATACATTCATTTTTACTAAGCATTATATAATATTAGTTATTATACATGTACAAAGAAATTCACCTTAATTTATCCCAAATTTATATGTTTATTAGTCTCTTCTCTAAATTGTTTACCGATCTTGGGTATTCCATGACGTCACTTACGGTGCTCTTGCTAAATATTTCACTTTTTTTTGTTTTTTTGTATATAAATTCTTAAAATGTTAAAGAAATTGTAATTAACAGATTTTCCTATATTAATCTTGTGATATTAATATCTGTTGTCTATATTTTACGATTTTTTTAAAATAATAATTACTTCACTTAATCATGCAATGTTTTTTTTTTCTGATTTTACAAAAAATATTATTTTTCTCCAATTTCAATTATACTGATTAGACATTGTGGAAAACTGGTTTTTGATTGACACGAATTCTTGAAAATTTAGTGTTGTGCGTTTGGCAGCACCTTTATTTGATTGCTACGAGAGAGAGCCTTTGTTGTGTCTCAGTCTTTGGTTACATTCGTGTGATGCATGTTATGTCCTCTGTTCATTTTAAATGACAAGAAAACCAAGTATTTACATGACGTTCAAGTTTGGAAAGCGGTAATACAGTTATGAACGGGCTAACTTTGAGTGAATTTTGTTGTATATTTTGTTGCCCTCCTTGTCCGTCGAGAATAGCAGCTAAGTTAGCTTTTCTGCCTCCTGAACCAACTTACAGTTTTTCAGACGAATCTTCAAATAAGTGCCAGATTACATTATCAGAAAAAGCGGAATGGCAATATTCGGAAAGGGATAAAGAGAACATTGAGGGTTTTTTTGCAAGAACGTCAAGAGGAAATAAAATTGCTTGCCTGTTTGTTAGGTGTAGTCCTAATGCAAGGTATACAATTCTGTTTTCACATGGAAATGCTGTAGACCTTGGACAGATGAGTAGTTTTTATTTAGGATTAGGCACACGAATCAATTGTAATATATTCAGTTACGATTACTCAGGATATGGTGTGAGTACTGGGAAACCCTCTGAGAAGAATTTATATGCAGACATTGATAGTGCGTGGCATTCATTAAGGACAAGATATGGAATCAGTCCTGAAAATATTATTCTGTATGGACAAAGTATTGGTACTGTGCCTACTGTGGACCTTGCTTCGCGGTATGAAGTCGGTGCCGTTGTTCTGCACTCCCCACTTACCTCAGGAATGAGAGTTGCATTTCCTAATACTAAACGCACCTGGTTTTTTGATGCATTTCCAAGGTTAGAGATATTGTTTCATTTTTATAAAATATTCCTATATTTAAATGTTTATAATTAAGATGTTCCCCTAATCATTGCTCTGACAAATCTTAATTGTAAAAATCTGTTTTTATTTCTTTTTTATTTGTCTTGTTAAACTATAATTTATATTGAATCGAAATTTCAAGTCTTACAGAGTAGTGTTTAAATGTTATTTAGTATTTCTTTGGGTTTGTCAGTAATATCTCTTGTTTTTTTATTATTTATTTATTTGGGAGAAATTTTTAATTAGCTTAATTTAATTGAGTGAGTTGTTTTGACACTGATAGCTATTTTTATAGGATGTAATGATTTTAGTTTTCCGATTGTCTTTCATATTTCTTGTTCATTGAAAGTAACGATAACTTAATTTAAATTTTAACTTTATCCTTAGTTTCACTAAAGAAAACTTTGACAGTAGAGTATTAGTAGTTTTCATCAACTCTTCATGACGACCAAGTAATGGTTGTTTATTTTAGTGTTTAACTGTTTGGTTTTAATACTGTCTTCATCATCAATGTTATTAAATTCATTATTGCTTTACTGATTAATGCTTTTTTTTATTCTATTTTCTTAAAACTTATTAGATCTCTGAGTATTAAGGAGATCATTTTCCTTATAGATTACTAGGCACTGCAATCAGAGATTTTCCTTTAGTCATAGATTTGACTCAGCTTTTCATGTGTTTGAAGTACTTACTTTATAGACTTATATTTCAGACAGCAATTAGCCTGTCTAATTATTATTATTATTATTAATATTTTATTAAAAATAGTTTCTAAACAATTTAAAATTATTTATTTTGTTGTAAAAATATTCATAACCTCCCATACAAACATGAAAATAGTTATGGACAACTATGATCTATTGTTTCATGAATGAATGTATTATTTTTCAAGAAATCACAATTAGTAAGTACTAGTTTTAATAAATGATCCTGCAGTGATTTTGCTAAAGATTTTTTTAAGGTATGTAAATATCACAATAAAGCATTTATGGCTAAAGTTTTTGAGGGAACTAATGAAGTAATGGGTACTATAACAATTTCTTATTTAATGTTCTTTATTGGTTTATAAATATATATATATGTGTATGCGTGTTTTAAAACTAAAATCAATTTTTCTATTCGCTTACAAATGTTCTGAAGAAATGGAAAAGTGAATTCATGGAAGCCTTTCTTTGATGTAGTTCAATTTCAACTTCTCTTCATTTTGAAAAGCTAAAAATTCTGAAGAGAGCTTATTAGTGATTGGAATTATGGTGTTATTCATTTTTTAATTATTGTATGCTCTGTACTTGCTCATTCATAAAATGTAAAGGTGTATCTGAGACATAAAAATTTAAGTGTCCATAGCAATATGTTTGTACTTGGCCATTTTCTGCTAAGGAATCAATAGAACTTATTTTTATTTATTCATATATTGTTATATTTCATCGCTGTTATCCGAAATATGTGAAAAAATATCTAATTCATTATACAAGCATAAAGAGAATAACCATAATTCTGGCTCATCAAATCAGCTTAGGACATCCTTTGTTTCCTATAATTAATTTATTCATTCATAGCCTATTATTTGGTTTCTTACTGGATGGTGTTTTAAATTCAATATGTAGTCAAAACCACTTATTTTTTATTATTTGATGAATAACATAATCTTCTTATACCCTTACAATTATTATTTGTGATCGAATTGACTTGGCTGGTGATAATGTTGAGTTTATATTAATATTGAACAATACTTTATTTTAGTGAGTTTCCACAGCCTTCAACCATTATACCATATTTTTATTATTTATATATATAAATGTCAAGTTCTTTAATTTTTCTCTCCTGCTCAGATAAATGGCGTAATTTAATGTTTCTCTGAACCTTTTCTATTCTAACATCTAATATCTTATCTAATTCCTTGTCTCATTTTTTACTAATCCAATATTCTAATTTATGTTATTGAATGTAATGTAAAGTATAAACATATAACATTTTTTTAAATTTATGTTACATATAACAAAAAAATGTTTTTGTTATAAAACAAAGTTTAAATTATTAAAGATAGAATAGGATTTCCAATTTAAATTTTCACTATGAAAACTTTCTTTTTAAGAATTCTAATTAGATTTAAAATAACATTATTTGTTTAGTCTTTAGATTTAATATTAATGGTTTTTATTTCATTATAGAAATTTAATGAGGTCAATAGGTTTATCTTTAATTGATAATCCCTTGTTGATTTGATTATCGACTTAGCTTCATCAATTAAAGTTGTTTACTTGATCTTGTTCATTTTTTATAAAATATAATTGAGTTCCATAATATTTTGTTTTTACTTTTGAAATGATGACTGGAATTGGTACAGTAATAGAAACTCCTTGATCGTATTTGGGGATTTTCATAGTATGTATGGGAAATGGCGGTTTTTTTCCTAGATGATGTGTGAATTGGTTAGTTTTATAAACACATAATATTCATAAAAATGTTGTTTAGAGTAGCTTACTAAAATTTTGTTTTATTTTTTTCTATTCAAAAAGTAAGGAAAAATTCATCGTGAAACCCACCATTTGTTTTTTTTTTTACTTTTATGTTTTTAGGATATATTTTAATTTTATGATGTAAAACATGCATAATTTTCGGCCACTATATATTCAGTATTTCTTCAAATAGTTATAGGCTCTAAACCATTTACAAAATGAATTTATTGGGTTGGAAAATATGACTTTTTTTTCTGTTTATTATCTGATGAATTATTCCCTAAGATGGATTGTTTATCTTCTTTGTAATATGTTAAAAACTATATCTGTTAACTCTTGTTGAAACTAGCTTAGTATTGTATTTGCTATTGCACTGTGAATTTGGAAGAAAACATCTTTAATTTTCAGCATATTTTGTTGTATTATTTTAAAAAAAAGTACGTATGGTGCATAAGTTCATAGAAGAATTTGCTGTGTTAATGGGGATGATGCCTTAACCAAATGCACCTGTCAGAATTGGTTTGCCGAATTTCATTCAGAAAATTTTACATCAATGATGTTGAGGCCATTGTTGATAAAAATCAAAATGTGACGCATACAAGGGTAAGGAACCATTTGCACTTGCTTGGCTATGTTTCCAGGCTTAATGTTTGGGTACCTCACTCTCTAATATATAAATGCCCTGAAGTGGCAAATTGGAAGGGTGTTGTGTTCCACCAATACAACGCTATACCCAGTTAGTGGAAAGATGGGGGGGGGGAGAAATGGTCAATATATTGTAGATTAAAATAAACTTAAGTCTATAATACATTGAGTTTTATTTAACCCTGAAAAAATCGAAAGAACTTATTGGCCAACCTAATAGTATCTTTACTTTCCATCAACACTAGGGGTGCGGTAACATTGTACTGTCTTATGAGCAATAAGCACTAATACAATAACTATTCAATTGTGGATATAATTAGTTGACCGTTGAGAATTACTGAAGGAATTAGTCCGGGTGGCGGTCATTAAATGAAACAACTGAATAGTTTCCACTATTTTATTGTTTGCCAACGTTTCGACTCCCATTGTGGGTCATCATCAGGGCGTCTGGTAGGCGAGTGGAAACTGTTTCTCCACGACCCACAATGGGGGTCGAAACGTTGGCAAACAATAAAATAGTTAAAACTATTCAGTTGTTTCATTTAATGACCGCCACCCGGACTAATTCCTTCAGTAATAACTATTCAAATTTTGAAGCTTAGAAGTATTTTCCATCACCCTGTAATTATTTATTTTTTAATTTAATATAATTTAGTATTAGTTTTCTCCACTTTTGGTGGGCTTTAAAGGATGTAGCAGTTTCCCACAGTTTGCTTCCCCTGTCTCTTGTTCCTATCATGCTACTCCTTTTAGTTATACATTATGTGTAATATGTAAGTTTTGGTCACTTCCATAGTAATCTTACTTTCTATTGTCAATTTACTCTTTAGTCTAATGTTCTGCTACAATAGAATTTTAACCACATATCCCTACTCAAACTTTTCTTATCTAAGAGGTAATGTCAAGAGTTAAGATCTTTTCATAATAAGTTGATCTGAAACATATGAAATTGAATTACACACTTCCAAACTATGCACACTAATACAATCGACCACCAGGGACCAAGTCATATTTTTGAGGGGAAGGGATTTCCTCAAAAGTTACTAATCTTTAATTAGATTAATTAAAATAGTGTAATTTATTGATAGGAAGCTGTTTTGATTGACTGTGGTAATCTGCTATAAATATTATTTCTTGAAAATGTTTGTTTATATTTATAATAATTTTAATATTATTTCTCCTTTTATTTTAGCATAGATAAGGTGCCAAAAGTTACCTCCCCTGTTCTTGTCATTCATGGAACAGAAGATGAGGTTATTGATTTTTCACACGGAGTTGCAATTTATGAAAGATGCCCACGACCTGTAGATCCATTGTGGGTTGAGGTAAGTGTAATGCAATATATTAATTTTTTATTATTCATCTTTACAGTACACCTGTAGATGTTTTATATTTTTTACAGTTATTTTCAGCGTTTTTAAATTATGATAATAATGAAAAAAAGAGTTTTTAAATGATCTAGAGGGCTTAAGCACATTTTTTTAAATAAAAAAAAAAGACATTTTAAAAAACTTATACATGCTTGTGATTTTTTATTTCTTCTCATACGAAATATTAGAAAATGCATTAGGTTCCATGTTGATTTTGCTATCTTTATAATTTCTTAAAATATACCTATGATGGATCTAAAAAGCATTAGAGATTTGAAGTGGGAAGTTCTCCTCTCCCTCGAAAAAAAATATATATATATATATGTAGAATGGCTAATTTAAATCACTGTAAGTCAATTTCTACTTGTACTATTCCTCCTGTGTTACTGTAAAATATAATAACCTGTTTTTCATAATTAAATTTTCTTTCTTGAATTAGGACCAATAAATATATTATGACTTTAAATGATAATGTGGGTATTCTTAGCACCATGTTTGTTATATGGAATATTTCAAGAGTAAAAAAAATGATTTTTAATATAAGCCAGTTCAGAGGAGATTTTATTCCTGATACCTTACTTTTATAATTCTCATATTATAAATAATCTATGGAATAAATATCTAATGGGTGGTAATAATGATCAGTACCTGGTGTAGAAGTATGAAGCCGGACTTTTTTAGTAAAAATTGCACGTCTGTTATTTGGAAATTATAAAAAATATTTTTTTTTCAAAATAGTCTCCATTGGAATTTATATATTTTTCCCACCTCTTCGGCAGGTTATGAATGCCACGCCAAAAAAAAAAAAATTTTTCCTGAACCAGTTGTCGAGCCATTTTCATACATATCGAAGTATTGTTTGTTGAGTGCATGTCCCAATGATGAGAATAGATTGTAATCAGACGGAGCCAAGTCTGGAGAATAAGCCGCATGCGCTAGTATTTCCCAATTGAATGCCTTGATTGTATCCGTGGCTTGTTTTTCTCGTATTGCTCGATTCAAATCAATCATTTGTTGTCCCCCTACTGATATACCCTATTGATACCACCAAACGAACAGCATTGGTTTCTGTCCAAAACAATTAGGTCTTGCAATGGATGTTGATGGTTTGCTTGGATTCACCCATGATTTTCGACACTTAGGATTCTGAAAAATATCCACTTTTCATTACCTGTCACTATTCGATAAAGAAATGATTTTCTGTTACATCTGACGAGCAGCATCTGACTAGTGGTTTTTCGATTTTCTTGCTGTCTTTCATTCAGTTCCCATAGCTTTCAGACAAGGAGATACTGCTTTTAGCATCACATTTAATTGTTCCACGAGTTCTTGTTGAGTATGAGTATCCTCTTCATCCAATAAGGCTTGCAAGTCCTTTTCTTCTAATTTTTTTGGTGGTTCCCCACACTCCTCATTTCTCACATCGAAATCCCCACTTTTAAATCTTTTAAACCACTCAAAGCATTGAGTTCTGCCAAGACTATGTTCACCGTATTCTTCGACAAGCATTCTATGCGATTCTGCTACAGTTTTCTTCAAATGATAGCAGAAAACCAATGCTGTCTGCGAATCATAGTTCATAGGCACAAAACTTGACATGTTTGAGATTATAGAAAAATATACCGGTGTATGAAGCTTAGGTTATTGTGTGTTGACAAACTTTGTCAGCTGTTAGAGGGAGAAGATGGCGCTACAGAAGCGGTCTTACAGTCTTTAAACAGATAGCGAGCACTATCTATAGGGAAATTCTGGTTTCATACTTCAACACTTGGTATTGTCCAGAGTGAATGTTTTTTTCAAGCAATTACAAATCTTCTTTTTGATTAATCATGTTATTTGTTGATAAAATGAAGTTAAGAGCATATTTGATCTTGTAAAAATACAGAAGGTTGCTGCTGAGGTATAGTTAAAGAATTAATTATTTCTTCAACTGTTTTTATCTTTCCTTAACCATGCAAGCGAGATTTAATGTTAAGGGCCAGTTGCACCAGTCTCGGTTCAACCTAAGGTAAGCTTACCCCAGGTAAAACTACGGTAGATAGCTGAACTCCGATTTAAGCTGGGAGAGTTGTTGGTACGGGGCTTACTTAAACTACTGTCTCGCGGGAGATGAAAGGTAGGTCGGCCATTTTACTCCCTGATTTCAATTCTTAACCTTATCAGCTTTGCTACTTAGGAACTTCTTTTTAAGAAATACATTCTTCTATTTCTAAAGTTTGTTATTAAAAGAAATTAGTTATTTATTATTTATCGTGGTTATTAAAAGAATATAGTTAATTTATTATTTGTTTCCTGAAATTGAAAAATCTATCATTTGTGTTTAAAATTTTCAAAAACTGATATGGAGCCTACTGAAAATCATCTTCCAGATACAGAATGTAGGCAACTTATTAATAACTGGAATATAGTGGGATTTTAAACTGACTTAAAAAAGTTATAGGCCTAGGAATCACTAAAGAACTATTAATAATGATAACAACCTAAATATCTTATATTTATAAAACCAAACATTGTCAAGTATTTAGAGAGGATCTATTTTAATGGAATAAATAATAAAACTGTAATTATAAAATGAAAATCTTGATTAAAATTTTACGAAAATAAAACAAAAATTAAAATACCTTTAGTAAATAATATCTACAAATTAATAATATATTCTTCGTCATCTGTCAAGTGTTCAATGTTAATCAAATCCATTTTTTTGAAATAGTAGCAGATAAAACTACTCAGTCTGGCTTGAGCCTTTGTTTAGTGAACAACTACAAACGTTATCTGTTATTTCAACCTTTTAATCAATTACTTTCTGCTCTTGTAAGTACAATTTACTTTAAATATTAAAGTGCGGGATAATCACTTGGTGATTAACTGAGCAAATTACTCTACTTTGGAAGATTTTAGAGTAATAGCTGATTAGTTATTAACTGGTACGTATTACAAGGCAGTTGTTTAAGTGGGACTTAGTATTAGCGCAATAGCATCGCAGCTACCCCCACCATACCTTCTCCCCACCACGACTAACTACTCAGTGCTACCACTCGTCTCACTATGGCATTGTGCTCGATCTGCAGCGGAAATGTATCGAGGGAGGAAAAGACGGCGCTCGCGTGTTTCTCTTGTAAAATTATTTGCCATATAAAATGTACTAATGTACAGGAGTCAGACCTGGCACAAGCGAGAAAAAAATGGCTATGTGGCAGTTGCGAGATGTCGGGAAAATCCCAAGTGACGAAAATTTCCACCGCTTCTGCCAGTAAAAATATGGAGGATAACATCACAAATATATTAGTCGCGTTGGGAAAATTAAATGACGACATGAAGGAAATAAAAGAAAATATGAACAAACAGGCTGATATTAGTTTTGAAATTCACGGAAGATTAAAGATAATGGAAGATCGAGCAAAGAAGCAAGATGAACTAATTGAAAAGCTGTTAAATGAAAATATTAGTTTAAAGAGCCAAATAAAAACAATGGAGGTTCGGCTTAATCAGGCTGAGCAAGCTCATCTCTCTCACTCCATTGAAATCAGAGGGATCCTGATAAAATCCGGGGAATCCCCTGAGGGAGTTGTTTGTGCTATCGGAGCCGCTCTGGGCGTACGAATCTCGTCCGAGGACCTGGATAAGGTGGAGAGGAAAAGGACAAGAGGAGAGGATCCCCGACCACCGTCGATTGTCGCGCGCTTCGTTCGCCAGACAGTTCGGGACGAGGTGATTCGCCTTCGAAAAGTTAAAAGGGACTTCACCACTAGGCACCTCGGCTGGGACAGCGACGACCGGATTTACATCGCGGAGGAGATGTCCACAACGAATCGCCATCTTTACTGGTTGGCGAGGCAGAAGAAGGCCGCTGCCAAGATAAAGTATGTGTGGTTCTCAGGGGGCAAAGTTCGTTATCGTCGAGATGATGGCCAGCCAGCAATAGTCGTTAACAAATCAGACGATTTAGAAATATTCCTATGAAATGAAGTAATCGTTCCCTTTTATGCATTCTTTTTTTTTTTCTTTTCTTTTTTATTTAAAAATATTGCATATTGCTTAGATGTATTTTTTTTCTCTCATATATTAACGAGGAAGTTTATTTTATTTATTTATCTCATTTATATGTTAACAGCTATAAATTATACGTTAGTTAGTTATAACTTAAGTTTATCTTATTTATTTATTTTGGGAAGTTTATTTCATTTATTTATTTATTTAGGAAGTTTATTTATTTATTTTCTTTTATTTCTAATAGTAAATATTTTATTTCTTTATAAATATATTTTTATTGTTCTATGGAATACTACTAGGTATCTCCAAGAAAGCATTCTACCGCTTATCTCATATTATTATTACTATTGTTCCTTTGCTTCCCACATCTTCAATAATGCAAACCCTATTTTTCCTTTAAATGTCTAATATCCTTCTATCATGTCACGTTAACTCTCAATCCCTTCAGGCGCACTTCGACGAATTTCTCGACTATTTCCTTCATAATTTCTATCACATTATTGCCGTATCTGAAACCTGGTTGAAACCATTTATCCCCACCTCCTCTGTATCCATTCCCAACTATACCCTCGTCCGTCATGATCGGGAAGACAGAACTGGTGGAGGCGTCTGTGTTTTCGTTCATGATAGTTTGAGGGTAAAAACCCTTCTAAAATCCCCATCTCCGGACACTCCTCATATCGAATACCTTTTCCTGGAAATTTTTCAAGATTCCTTCACTCTCCTATATATCGTTATTTATCGTCCTCCACAAATCCGATTTGATACCACCTTCGAATCCTCCCTGTTTACCTACATACCAATGTATAATCATGTAATAATAACCGGAGACCTTAATACCAATCTCCTATCTGATTCTCCCGATAAATCATACCTAACAAACCTCCTTTATTCCTTAGACCTATTTATTGTTCCTTTTCAACCCACCCATCATACACGATTCTCCAGCACATGGCTGGACCTTTTCATTATTGATTCTTCCCATAAATTAGCCTCTTCATCACAGTTTCCTCTCCCTTTTCTTTCACACCACGACCTTATAAATATCTCCTATAACATTCCAACTCCGCAAATAATCCCCAAGACAGCCACCTGGCGTGATCTTGATTCCTTAACTCCAGAAAAGATAAACCCATACCTTGATCCGTTATACCAATCCTTGGAACCTATCTACTCTTCCTCATCCATCGACGAAATGGTAGAATGTCTATCTTCCAATCTCTCTATTTTCCTTGACAACCATGCTCCACTCAAAACATCCACCTTCAAGCGTCTTCCCGCACCATGGATTAACCAAGAGATAAGAGAATTGATGAGAGAGAGAGATGCAGCCAGAAGAAGATTCAAACGCACTGGAAGAACCAATGATTTTTCTACCTTCAAATCCCTTCGAAACCTCACCCAATCTTCCTTACGCCGTGCTAAAGCTAAATATTTCCACGATTCTCTTTCACAAGCTCCTGATTCCAAATCTAAATGGAAAATCCTCAAAAAATTATCCGTCATCAATTCAAAATCCAGCTCCATCTACCCTGTAACTCCTGACGAACTGAACAAGCATTTCGCTGATCCCATCATTATGCCTCACCCACCTCAATCCTGCATCCCTCAACGCATCTTTGACCCTGAAAACTTTTATTTCCAAAACATTTCACCCGATGATCTACTATCCTCTATTCTTAAATCCAGAACCAACGATTACGGCCCTGACCAAATTCCTGTCAAAATTATAAAATTGTGCCTCCCAGCCATCTTTCCAGCTCTCTTACATATTTATAACTTTTCCCTCCAACGATCCATTTTCCCTATTGCCTGGAAGAAAGTCATAGTACGTCCTTTAAACAAAGTTCCTATCCCTTCCTCAGCATCGGACTTCAGACCCATATCGATCCTATCCAACCTTTCTAAACCTCTCGAAAGAATAGTTCACTCCCAATTTAATAATTTTCTTGAAAAAAAATCCCTAATTGTTCCCTTCCAGTCTGGCTTTAGATCCCAATATTCCACACAATCTGCTCTGTTGAAAATAACCCAAGACCTTCAATCCTCTATAGACAAACAGAAAATATCAATCCTTGTCCTCTTCGATTTTTCAAAAGCTTTCGATATGGTGAACCATGAAATCCTTCTTTCCAAAATCAGAAACCTTCCAGTATCCGAAAATGTAATAAACTGGTTTATTTCCTTCTTATCTTATCGATCCCAATATGTGATAATCCCAAATAAACCTCCTTCCTCGCCTATTCCGTTAACTCATGGAGTTCCTCAGGGGTCAGCACTTTCACCTATCCTGTTCTCCATCTATGTCAATGATCTCCCTAATTCCATACATAACTCTAAATATCACCTATATGCTGATGACCTCCAAATTTACCTTTCCTTCCATCCCTCTGAAATGCCTGAGATGGTCCAAAAATTACAAGAAGACATTGACAGCATCAATTTATGGGCCATCAATAATGGTCTAAAGCTTAATGTTGACAAAACCAAAGCCATCCTCATTGGTTCCAAACATCTCCTCAACTCCCTAACCTGTCACCCACTACTCTACCTCAACCATAGACCCATCATCTTCCACACATCTGTTAAAAACCTAGGTATATTCCTTGACCAAAACCTATCCTGGAATAATCATATCTCTCAAATTTCCAGAAAATCCATAGCCATTCTCAAACAGTTCCTCAGATTCCGTGATCAAATACCTCTTAAAACCCGCCAGCTTCTAGTTTCCTCTCTTATCTTCCCCCACTTCGATTATGGCTGCCTGGTGTTTGGCGGACTGTCAGAGACGCTTGAGATGAGGCTGAAGAGACTAATGAACTGCTTCATTAGATTCATCTTCGGAATTCCCAGGCGCTCTCAGGTCTCCACCTGGTATGCCGAGTTGAAGTGGCTTTATCCGAAATTCCGAAGGCAATACTTCCTGGGAACCCATCTTTATAAATCCTTCAGAACCAAAAAACCCCTCTATATCTATAACATGTTCACTCCACTCTCCTCTGTCCATTCTATCAACACAAGATCCCAGTCCCTGAACCTGTTTCATTCCCTCCTACAGAACTACTTCCTTCAAGAGATCTTTCGTTATTCGTGCTACTTCATTTTGGAATTCCTTACCCATGCCTATTCGTACATCCCAATCCTTAACTTCCTTCAAGCATAAACTATTTATCCATCTCCTTGAATATCAGTCTACCGCGACTTTATAAGTTTTGACTCTTTATTTATTTATTTTATTTTTATTATTCAATGTTTCAGTTCATTTTATTTCTCTTATCAATTATAAGGTTGCAATATTACCTTGTACATATATATGCGTGTGTTTAAGTGTATGTATGCATCTTTTTTATTTTATTTTTCTTTATTCATAATATGCAGTATAATTTGTTGTATGATGTATATTTTGTAGACGTAATAGCCAGAAGATTAATACTTTAATGTACATTTATATTATTCTTAGGGGACTAGCTGTCCCAGAATAAAAATTATTTTTTCATTTCATTCATTCATTTCATTTTCATTTCATTTCATTTTCATTTCATAAAACAATAACATAAAACAAAAGTGATTCTATTTCACAAGTCCCTGTATGGTTACCCCTTTACTGGAGGTTAAACGGTGAGCCTTGCCCAGTAATGTTTACAGTGGATTCAGCATCCCTACCCTAGATGGTGCAACGGGCAATGGCTGACTTCAACGGAGGTTACCCTTTATCGCACTTTGACTTGAGTTGGTGCAACAGGCCCTAAGTGTCCCATCTTTTCACAGTTAACTAAAGATTTTTTCTAATATCACTCTGCTTCTTAATTACTGTGTTGTCAAAGTTGTAGTATTATTTATTTGGATTATTATTAAATTTTTATTTGTAATAATTAATGTCCTTATTATTGTTATTACAATAATGATAGTTGGATGGTCAGGATATTATATTTATAGTTAAATGGTGAATTTCTCCTCTAGAGGAACTGTTTGGGTAGTTCCCGTAGCCCAGGAGCCAAATGCAGTTGACTTCCTCATCAAACGTATATCTAAAAATATTTAAAAAAATTAGTTTTCTACCTCACTTATTACGGAAATTCATTTCTTTCAGCTCTCAAACCCTTACTATGTGTGCAACTAATTAATTTGATGAAATGATCAATTACATCCGAGTTTCTAACCCATCGAACATTCAATTATTTATTATTCTAATTGCTCTGTTATGTCTCAAAGACTCTCATTGATGACAATACATTTCTTGCTAAATAGAAACCATTACTAAAGACTGTCAAAAGATTAAACATCCAGTATTACCATGTGGAGGCTAGTGACCATTTCTTGAAGATGACTCTTGGCGTTACAATTTCAATACAATTTGACTTGAAATTTGACTAAATTGAGTTCATCATAATTATATTATGAAATTTATTACAGTTTAATTGTGAGGTTAAATGATTTTGTTAATTTATGTCAGTTTTTAATTTTTTATTATTTAAAATGTCTGAGGATTAGCTTTTTTCTCTGGTATATTTAAACAAATTTATGAAATGCCAATACGAAGATATTAAGGACAATATTAAAAGATTTTTATTGTTAAAAGAAAAAAAAAAACATTGCAATCTTTAAACACGAGGGACTGGGACAGATGAAATGCTTGGATCGAGGAACCTCCACACTTGAGAGTCGCTGAGGAGGAAGGATATGAAGAAGAATTGGCCTTGCCACACTATGTTTAAACATCGCAATATTTTTCTTTTGACAATAAATAAGTTTATTATTGTCCTTAATATTGTTATATTAGTTAGTATTTCATAATTCTCAAATTGTTCATCAAAATTATTCTATGAGCAATTTTCCAATATTTTCATCTCCCTTCTGTACCATTACAATAGGACACTTTATAAAGTAAGTAACTCAAATAAATTTTTTTTTTTTTATTTCTTATGGGTTTTTTATAGATAATGAAAGTAGTAGTCTTTAGATTAAATTATTAGCTTCCTTTCTCCTATTTCATACATTTGATAACATTTAAATCCATTGTAAACATACTCCCATAACAATAATACTAGTTCTCCATATTCATTTTAAAACAGATTATGTTCTTTGAGCCATGATGAAAACTTAATTATTTCCAATGTCAAAAATCTTGAGGAATCCTCTAAAACTTTTGAAATAATGAATGAAAATTTGCTAGTATAAAATAATATATAGCTTAATAAACCCTTTTAAAATCCTATCTTGGTAGTCTAATGTTTTGTTACAGGATTAGTTGGCCATATTTAAGTAGCCGAGTACACAAATTTACCTTATGTTTGATTTTTTTAAAGAAAAGATGCCCTAATGTGGAATCCCTCTTTTATATGCTACATTATGGTGTATGATTGGGTTTGGAATTTACTTTGAAAATGTGTATATAAGTTTTTTGGGCATATTATGTTCAAGATGGTAACCATATGTGACATCATTTCACTGTATCATATCACGATATGTGAATTCTTATCATTACATTAAAAATTATTCCTCCCAGAGTGCTTGTAAGCAAAAGGTGTATTGGGAGTTTCCTGTTCTACATGCACCAGAGAACAAATTTAGTTCTTCTTATTATTTTTTTCTTCTACTTTTCATGAGTATAACAGTCCATTGAGTATATCCACATTGTTTAAAATACTAACTGCAATTATTTATTAAGGTATTAAAAATAATGATTTTTCTGTTTTTTACTTACAATACCGTTAATAATTGAATGATCTGTAACCGACACATAGTGAAGTGAGCTAGAATCTTAATCCTACTCTCTCCAACAATTCAAAAACCCACAGTGGAAAATTTGTGAATCTACTACAAACTGCAAAAGTTGGGATTACTAAAATTTTGTTGACAGTTTTGGGTTTGAGCAAAAAATAATAGTTTTTTTAACACCTCACTCCTCCCTTCCAATCAATTGATGTACCAATCTTTTTGATTTGGATTGATTATCACTAGTACGCTAATATATAATAAATAGAATGAAGTAGTCATGCTAATGCTCCAATATAAATAATCATGTTACTGATATTCATTCAATAATATCAAACAAATAATAAATTTAAAGTAGGGTCTAGTATTAGATTAAGTTCTTAAAATAGATTATGTGTATATATCCAAAGAATTATTTATATACCTTATTAAATTATATTCTTCAAAGTAATTTATCTTCCTGGATTAAGTCCTCTCATTTCATGAATCTTCATGGTTTTTGTTGGGTTTTCCTTAAAGAGTTTGGTTTAAAAAGAAAGTTTTACCTCTGTTTTATTTCATCAAAATAGTCTCCACTACTATCAATGCATTTCTGCCAACGTGTTGGCAACTTTTCCATTCCCTTGGAATATAATTTCCCATCTTTAGAATTGTTTGCTTCAAAAACACGTTTTGGAAAGGGCAAATTTAACTATTTCAAAGGATATGCCTGATTTCAATATTTTAAGGACTGTTTAAATTTTGTTTTTACTAAGTTCGAGTCACCATTCTTGTTAAAAGGATTCTTAAAAATTCATATATGTTGTAACTAGGATACGATTCAAAATGGAAGAGAACCATTTTTGTCTTGATTCTCCTTTTAAAAGGATAATATAACTCCCTTTGACCATTAAATTGTTTGTCACGTAAGTAGTGGTCCTAGTGTCTAAAAATAAATAGTAACAGGTAGGTGAGAGGTCCGGAAAGTTGGGCTGATGTGGTGAGAGTTTCATATCCAAACTCTACCAGTTTTTGTGACATCATATGTGAGACATGTGACCAGGTATTATTTGCATCAAAATGGGCCCTTCCTATTGACCAAAGATAGCTTTATTGTCAATTTCTTATTCATTGCATCAATTTAGTTACAGTTTGGTTCGGCATTGATGGTTTCTTCGGTATTTTAAAAGCTGTAGTGTATCAAACCAATTAAAGCTCACCAAACAGTAACCATCATCTTTTATTATTATTATTTATTTATTTTTTTGATCAGTTGGGGCTTTGGAAAATGTTGTGCTGTTTCTCCTTTGTTGATCCACTGTCCAGAAGATCTATTGTTATCATAAAGTATCCACTTCTTATCACAAGTAACAATTATGGACAGAAAAACGTTATTTTTGTATCATTTTGTTTGCACCTCTACGGGTAAATATAAATAAAATATGGTTAAAATATATATAAAATATGGGTCCAAGGAGGGTGAAGATAATTCTCAGTTGTGGTTTCAATAGCCAAGGCTCTTAATGCCTCACATATGGCCCTTTATTTTTTAATGGGTTTAATATGGGAAATGTTGTAGGATGATGTTAAAAAAAAAGAGGATTCCTTTGTGGTATTAAAGATGTTTTATTTCAGCAGGTGTTAGATTGTATTTTACTGTATTGTATTATTGAAATGCCTAGATCTCTCATAGCAGTAAATAAATAATCCATTTTATTTACCTTACTTCTTTTTGAATTTTCAATCTCTTTTAAAGTTAATTACACTTAACAACTGTTTCAGGGAGCTGGCCATAATGATGTTGAACTTTATGGTCAATATTTGGAGCGGCTAAAACGATTTGTTACTGTTGAGCTAGTCAACTGACAGTTACTCTGGGGCGATGACCTCAACCCATCAACTCTAAGCTCTGCAACCAATAGCTCAGTTACTGAAAAACTACTATAACGTATAATCCAGCATGGATTTAATTTATGGAGTAATAAATTCATTTGGAGTGGTTAGGAAAAAATTTTTGAGAAGCTATACTATATTTTTATAAATATGAATTATAGAAGTTAATAAACGTTTGCTTATTTTTAGTTTGTACTATAGTAGTTAAAAATAATAGCCATTATAGGCAGGGATTTATGCTCTTGTGTATATTTACCTATTTGTGTAAATTTTGAATTTATACTTATTAAAAGTTTTTATATAAATTGATAATTTGTTTTATAATATTTGTAAGGCTGAAAAAATAAAATATTTTAGGTAACTCATATCCACTGATATATTTAGTATTTATTTCAATTTATTATTCTTTATACTATATTGGCCATTTCTATTTTGTTATTTTAACATTTCTTATCTTTTATAATTATTAGATTTTATTATTTTTTAACATTATTATTTATTTTATTTCTTAATTATTTTTTTTTGTGAAATTTGAAAAATCCCCTCAATTTCGACCACATTTAATTAACGACATTTTTTAAATGTTTATTTACTACCCCACCCTCAGCATTCATTACTTATCTCTCATATATGTATATGTTTTTGTTTCGTGTTCATACTTTTTTTTTTTTCAATGATTTATTAAAATGAGCTCTCTGGATGTAGTTTCTTATACTTGCTTTATTGTAAATTTATAATCAATTGTTTATATTATTCATGAAATTGAAATATTTGGAAAGGGCTCAAAAATAATATAACCATCTTAACATTTACCTTTATTTAAAATTTGAATAAAAAAGTTGAATATGAAATGTTTTGTATTAATTTTTCTAATTAAATCCTAGTCCCAACAGATTTAGTTGTACATTGTTGGTGCTTTGACATTTCCTTTTAAGTATAATTATGATTATTCCATAAATTTAAATTTTACAATAAATGTTATTTTTAATATTCAAGAAGCAATCATTTAATCAATATTTCCTGATAGAATTATCAGTTCTCATTGATCTTTCTTGTTAGGCCAATTATCTTGGTGATTTTTCTATGATTTTAGGTTCTCAATTTTGATAAATATTCAGATAACTTTAAAATTAGATACCTTTTTAATTTTTTATTCATAAATATATATATATATATTTTTTTTTTTTTACTCTCTATTTCATATTTATTTAATTTTGCTATTACACCTAAATATCTATTGTAATTTTAAATTCATTAATGTATATATCATCGATCGTTTTAATTATTTTGATGAGAATAACCAAAAGTTGATATAACATATTGCCAAAGAATTGTCATACCACAAAAATTTGTTTTATATTTATTTTAGATATGAATTAATGTATTCTATTTCCATTCACCTTAACTTCTAAAAAAAAATAATCTCGTGAACAATAACTTTCAATAGTTCAGCATACAATATAAAACAAGCCAGTGTTGGCACAACTATTGAGGTGTTTTAAAGATACATTCCATCTTTTATTTTAAAGTTGTGGGAAAATGACATTTTCGATTGTATATTTTTTTTATTTTGACTTAAGTTAGTTTCCTCCTTATTTTTATTGCATGAAGTAATCCATACCCTGTTAATACACATACTCTTTTTTGGTTGAAATTTATTATATTAAATAACCCATTAAGGTGAATATGGCATGACATACATGACAACAAAAATAACTAAAAAGCTAGCCATTGTTAGCACTTTAGATTACTCCATTTATAATTTTATATCAGGATAATTTGATGGATTATCATTATAACATATGCCTATTTAAGCTTCAACATACTTAATAAATAAGTTTATTGCTCTTTTGAGGGTTGTTCAGATTATCTGAACAGTGTATGAATGAAGAGCCCACAAGCTTTTAGTTTTTTAATGTAATTTATCAATTGTTTTATAGAGGGGATTAAAATTAGTTATGTGTTTAATTACTCTTATTTCGCTTTTATGCCAGGAAAAACAAAATGTGTCAGTAGTTCACGCTATTTTTTTTATTATTATCAATTATTTGATAGTAACAATTTTCTAAAGAAAAATTTAACTTTATATATCACCTGAAACCTTCTCTTTACCATAAGGTGACCAATAAACTACCCTCATACAAAGATCATTTAATGTTTAAAAAACTGAATATTATTTAGTGTCTAGCTAGATTGTTTGAGTTTCACTGGTGATTATAGAGTAAATAACTTTAAAATAATAAAGTGTTATGTCTCATTTGTGGATCAATGAAATCACTGAGTTGATCAATATTTTTCTCCCTCCAAGATCTGCTAGCAGGAAAAGATATATTTAAATTCTATTCTAAAAACAATTTTTTTTTATATGAATATCCTGACATTTTGTTTATTATGAACATAATTATTTGTTATATACTAGTACCATAAACTCCTAAACCAATTGATCCATACCTTGTCTGCTAGCTGACTTGGAATTACTTCTTTTAATCTAAATGAATGATTTGATGTAAGATCTAAAATATATACATACAGACACACACACATACATTTATATTTTATAGTATTTTTATTAATATATTTTAATGGTTTTGATTTAAACTTTAGTTGATACTGAGTTACTAGGTTTTTAATTATTCCCTGATGAATTTTTAACTGACTGAGAAAAACAAAATGAGATTATGATTATTATTAAATTTTAAAAGGTTGCCTTAGTTTATGATGTTCATTCAGTAAAGTTGTTACAGTAATCATTCATAGTTTGTTACATACATGAAAAATTATTATATTTTCTTAAAATTAACTGCAATTATCAGATGTTGAGTTATACTTGAATTTTTTGTTTTTTTTATGTTTGAAATTAAAACCGTAATTATAGTTTATAATAGCTTAGTTTACACCTTTAATTATTATTGGTTCTTTTGTTGTTTCATCATACTAATAATTCAGATACTTTTACATTGTCTATATTGCTTATGTATATTTTTGCCTTATATTGATTTTTCATATGTCAGCGCTTAAATTTAAAGTTTAAATTGTATTATTTATAAGTGTTCATAAAGTAATGACTGAACTTCTGAAGGATTTTTAATGAGGTATTTAAAACGTGTTGATTTGGAAATTCTTCTAAGTATTCTAAGTATAAGCTGAATAATTCTTTTATTTAATTGTAGAATTATGAATCATTCCATAAATATCAATGTTTAGTCTTTAATATAGTTAAAAATCCTTTCTAGGTATTTTAGAATTCTTCGAAAATCTCTCTTGTCTATTCCATGTTGTAAATTATTTTAACAGTTTCTTTTTTTTTTTTTTTTTGATGTTAGATTAATATATAAATTATCAGTAAAATAGATCAATGGTTCTCTTTTGGAGCCATTTGGAAATCTATGGATTTTTGAAATCCACTTCTATTTGAGATAGAAGAATAAGTATTATGTTTTAGTCTAATACGCTAAAATATACTGAAACTTTAATTATGTATAATCATGTATTTGTTGTGTATGACCCTTGTGGAAGTAGTCCCAATGAAAACCATTGACATAGGACTATTTTAAATTGTAATTCTATGTTGGTATGCAAACATATATATTGAATTGAATTCTTTATGAAATATTAGCTAATAATGCTGTACAATGTATGTAGAATAAATATTTTTACATTATAACCAATAGAAGTTATGTAATATTGCACTGTTTTATAACTATTTTTATTTAAGTATTTTTGAAAGATTAATTTTTCTTTAACAGTTTGTCTGAACATATAGCCATTTAACATTTTAAAAAAATGAAGCAACATTTGTCATGAGATTTATGTTATGCTTAGGATATGATGTTATAACATATCATAGTTAGGTATATCATATAATATTCATTAAAATTATATTTAATGGTGCTATTGCTATTACATACAGGTTGTGACTTTAAAAATCAGGAAATTTTAATAAATGTTAAAGTGATAAGTTAATAATAAGTATTATATCTATTGTATGACTTCAACATTATGGCTTATAATAAATACTTCATTGATATTAATATTCTAAATACATTATATGCATTGTTGTCATATTATATGCATATAATACATGTATTAAGTCATATTGCATTCACTATTAAAATTTAGTCAATTACAAATGGCTATATGTTGAAACGTGTGTGTGTATATGTATATATACGAGTTTAAATTATATTTTTTATTGAATTATATTCGTTATTTAATAATGGCTACTCAAAAGTTGCATTTAAGTTATTTGTTCATTAATATAATATGCCAGTACACATATAAGAAATCATGATGAATGTTCTTTGAGTGCTAAATTTATAACAATATTTTCTTCCAATATATAAATATTCTTAAGTCATATTTTTATTTGTTTTGTAGTTGGTGCACTATTGAACATATCCTGATCTCCAAATTCAAATTCAATTCACTATCACTTTTCTTGTCTATATAATTTCCTTATTTGTTTTGATGTAGTTATTTTAATAGATTTAATTTTTCTGTTGATTCAACTACTTAACCATTATTTATCTTTTATTGAATTCAATTATGCATGGTCTGACCTCATTTTTATGTGTGCTGTTCGCATTATATTTAATTTTTTTATTAAGCTTTATTATTTTATATTTTTTGTTCTAATTATCTCCTTTTACTTTACTTTGAAAAATTTGTAGATTATCAATAATTTAGTGTTTTAAAAATACCATTGCTTTCTATGATCAATGAGACAATTTATTTTTTAATAAATGCTAATATCGGTGTCATAATTGAGGTTATTTGTAGATCATTTATTGTTTGACTTGATGCTAATGGGAAAATAATTACTGTGATTGTATTTGTTATGGCAATTGTGTTTTGTTTAGGGTGTTAATTTTTTTTTCAAAAAAAAATTGGATAAAAAAAACTAAGCAATATCTGCAAGTGATTCTGCTTGATTTGCCTGTGATTTGGATATATAGGCTTTAGTGAAATAACCATTGGTGTAATAAGAGTGTGTGTAGGCCAATATGTCAAGATTTGACTTCCATTTTAGCAGTTATGTTATATAGTATGATAAAGATGATATGATCTCCAATTTGGTCGATCAGTGGGTGATTAATAATTGATTTTTAAGACTTCATGATGTCTAAATCTTTTAATCATAAGTTCCTTTTATTGCTAAAGAATGGGATAATGCTTTGTCATGGACTTTTTTCATTGTTGAATATAATTTTGTAACTCAAACTTTTATATCACATTGTTTATTTAATTATATTTTCTATATTGTCAAGATAATTGATAAGAATGACTTATTAATAAGTGTAGATTTTAGTGTTTTGTGCCAATTGATTTCATTCTAATATTAATAATAAAGTGAGTAGATTTTATTAATTTGTTTAACATCTTTTCTTGTGGGTGTACACAATAGCAATACTTTATTCTTTATTTTAATAGTCGTTTTATTCTTTGATTAAATTTTTGTAAGATAACTCAATTTTTTTTTTCATTGTATATGATTTAAATTGAACTTGATGCATGAAAAGTAATACAGTTTAAATAAATTGAGTTGACCCTATTGTTATATTTTTTTTGATTAATTGATTTATTGTAATTGTGATGTTATCTACATTAAGTGAAACAAACAATGATACCAAAGTGTTTTAATTAATACCTTTTTTCTTATTTTTTTTTTTTTATATAAACATTTTAGAACTAACTTTTCATCTAGTTCAGAATAATCATTTACAATTAACAGGTTAAATCTTTGTTTCAAATACTTACGAAATTTTATGTTTATTTGAGTTTCTAAGAAAGCTTTATAGCAAATTCTAAAATATTCGTGGATTCTATTTTAATTATGTTATGGATATAGTATACACAATCTATAACATCATTTAAAACAAACTTGTTATCGACTTGTTAATAAAATGATGGCATAAGTGATAGGAAATATATTCTAAATTATTTATGGAAAAAACAAAATAGTCAATGAACGCTTTGAATTTTATACTTTAAATGTTACAAAAGTTTAAAAAGTAAAACTGAAACATACTTTTCTATTTAAGATTTTATTAACTTCACACTCTACTGTGTTTGAAGTTCATGTTTTGAGTGCCTCACAAGACATATAATTTCTTATTTCAGTAATTAAAATATTGTTTGTTCTAGCATGTAATATAAATAAATCAGTTTAAAATTTTCTTGTTTTATTCCTAGATTGTATACAATGTATTTTATGTTATTATATCATTTAATTGGTTTATTATATCTTTTCATGCTTTAATTACTGTAATTTTAATGATTATGTGTATATAAGATTTAACATGTGTACACATTGAATGTACATGCTATGAATATATGCACTTGTGTGTTTATATTCGGTTGTATAAATAAAGTTTTTACTGAAGAACCAATTTTTTAATGATAATTCATGTTACCATTTATAATAATGAAAATGTAAACATTATCTAAATTTTTATAAGGCAAACCAAGGTAAGTGAATTCTTAAGTTTAACTAGTTGGACTGAACTCATTGCTCAGCTTTCTTTTTCTTGAAAATTTATGAAAAACAGGGAAAGTGGATATTAAATTTTTTTTTTTCAAGCTGCCAGGCAGATTGCAACATATGTTAACAAATATGTATTTGTACATATAAATAGACCCTATATTAATTATTGGGTCGTCAGGCTTTTTTATTTATTTTTTAAACAGTTTTACCTGAACCTATCCTTTTTAGTTTGGTGTTTATTAGGCTCTGCTCCTTATTATTCCTTTTCTTCTTTGACCAGTCAATCACTGTGCAATATCCCTCCAGACCTGTTCTGACATTTAGTTTTTCTGTAATTAGAAAGGCCTAGGAGTCTGTTGAAGGGGTGGTAATAGTACTCAAGGCTCTACCATTTTGTGATTTGTGTGCCTGAGGGCACACAAGGGAGTAGGGACTGCAATCCGGAAAAACGGACCCGGTAATCCGTCATCATCAAATGTTTACCGGATCCGGTACTAATATCCCGGATCCAATGATAGCAATTTTTCACAAAAAAAATAGCGCAGTTTAATGAGTAGGTACTTACAAAGCATTACATTTGGTGTGCATGTGTGGTAATGAGTCCTCCAATGCTAAATTGCACCACCGTGCAAAACAATTCATGTGTTTTTGTTTTGTCGGTGCTTTGCCTGAATGTAAGTAAACAGATATTATTTTCTTGGATTTACGCGTGCTATAGTATCCTACAAGTTGACAATAGAGGCCATATGCAGAAGAGATCAACCCTGTTAACTTCTGAAACAACCCTAAAATTTGATTTAGAGAAATTGTATGAAGCACTGTGGTAAAAATCTATTGAAATCTAAGAAAACTAAGCTACGTCACTGCTCATATCTTCCTCGATTTCACTTTCTCGGATAGTTCAATTAATTTATTATTTAACTTTATAAAATATAATATAATCAAACTTGCAAAATTAACTGAGATGGGAATTGTGATTACAATAATATTAAATTATTTGTGGATACTAACAAACAAGTCTTATATTTATGGTAGACACCATCATCATTTGATGAATCTGTCTAATGAATGGCATAATTATCTCAATAATGAGCTTGTATTATCAGTATAACTCTTAAAATTATTCTGCTGACAATATTTGTTTTCCAAATAGTATTTAAGTACTAATTACTTCAGCATAAATTATCATATCTAAAATCAATTTTGATTTTTGAAAAAGGGTCATAGAAAGCAAATAGTGTTAATCACGTCACCTGCCAGTCAATTTGTAATGGAGCTACTGAAAAGGCGGCCCTTCCAGGTTCACCCTTGTCATCTTTATCTTCAGCAAATAATTAATCATCAATAGCAGACTGTTTCAATAGCCCTTAAAATTTTTCAAGTTACCTTAAGTACTAAATTTTAATTGTTTGCTCAATATCTAATCCTAAAATTTAAAACAAAGTGATTTATATATATATATATATATGGTGAGCCCACATGATTGAGCGGCTAGTGCGCTAGTCTCCCATATCAAAGGTTGTGAGTTCAAATCCCAGTCCCACAGGGACTTTTTCATAAATTTAATTAAATGGGGATTCAATCACAGCCTCTCCCTCAGGTATGTGAGACCGTCAGCCAACTGGTGGCCACTCAGAAAAATAGGTGTAGAGAGTGATTACCCTACCCAAAACGTGAGTGTATTCTTCAAGCAGATTACACTGCGCAGCAAAGGGCTACCCAGCTAGTTAATATATATATATATATATATATATATATATATATATATATATATATATATATATATATATATATAATGAACGAAAAAAAAACTTTATTCTGGGACAAGGTCCCTTCAGAATAACATAAATGTACAAGAAATATTAGGATTTTAAAAAGGCTTATGATTCCATAAACCATCAGAAGCTGTGTAACATCATGATTAAACAGGGAATACCTATAAAGTTATTAAACCTAGCAAATATGTGTTTGTTGGAAACAATCCATAAAGTTAGAATCGGTCGTAATTACTCCGAGAAATTTGAGGTGCGATCGGGTTTGAAACAGGGTGACTCCCTTTCACCTGTTTTATTTAATATAGCTTTAGAATATCTCATAGAAAAAGTGATGTGTACCGAGAAAGGTTTAAATATGGGTGGTAAGATTCCGGTTTTAGGGTATGCCGATGATTTTGTACTGCTAGGTGAAGACACGGAAACCATAAAACTAAATACAAGTGTGTTAATATAAACAGGTAACGAAATAGGGCCACGAAATAAATACCAATAAGACGAAATATATGATTAGTAGCAGAGACAGTGGCGATTTTAGTGATATTGATATATCAGGGCATACTTTTGAACAAGTAGAGAAATTCAAGTACTTAGGTTCAATGATAACAAGGAAAAATGAACTCCAGGAAGAAATGGTTAAAGGTGGGAAATGCGTGTTATTATTCAGTTGCTAAATTACTTAGCTTGCGACTTCTGTCTAAAAACTTAAAGGTTAGAACTTATAAAACTATAATTCTTCCGACGGTTCTTTATGGATGTGAAACGTGGCCACTTACTTTTAAGGATGAACAACAGCTTAAGGTTTTCGAAAATAAGGTACTGCGTAAAATATTTGGTCCAAAGAGAGATGAGGCCACTGGGGAGCTTAGAAGGTTGCACAATGCGCAATTGCGGAGCTTGTACCCTGTGAATATAATTGAGTTGATAGCATCACGGAGGATTGCGTTACGGCTGATCTCGGGGGCTTGGGCTTGAACAGTGAACATTGGACGAGTCTGTGCAGGCGGAGTTTGGTGGTACTGACATCGAATCTTCGGGTTCGGTAAGCCAATTATTATTATATAAACTGCCTATCATGAGTACAATTATACGTGAATAGTTTACTAATTGTTCAGCTTGTACTGAAAAGCAAAAATCATCCTTATTTTGTCGGCCCGTCCGGAATGATGAAAGTCCGGCTGAATTGAAAATGATGTTGGATAGCAATCCCTAAAAGTGAGATAAGTGTGAGACCTCAAGTGAGTACCAGCTCAAGTGGTACTCAACTCAATTTATTTTTTTTTTTTTTAAATGGTTTTCCTACATAGTCGGTGGTAAGAGGAGCTCATCAGGAAACCATAAGGGGGAAAGAATGAATTGAAAAGAGCTGGCGAGTAATCAACAAATTTCAATAATTATTGAATAAGTTCTCATAATGAGTTATAATTTAAGGTCATACTTAGCTCCAGGTAGGTATCAGAATTGTCTAGTAGATTAAGTAGTTTGTAGTCAACTAAGAGGTGAAATTTTACATTTAGGAGTCCAAATCATTGGTTAAATTTTTGTCTTTCAAGTCTAGGTTGCAGGTTCCAGGTTTATCTTTTGTCTAGAAGGAAGCCATGATTAGACGACAGGACTCAATCAAGCCACTGCCTTGAAATAATTATTTACAAGACCTTTAGAGCCTAAGTCTCAATACCAGATTGATAGCAATTAGAACATTCTATGGCACTCTATTAGGTTCAGGGTTTCATGAAAATCAAACCAATTGTATTCAGCAATAGTAAGTTTTTACTTTTGTATAAAAAAATGAATGAAATCAAATTGCATATCGAATACATGTTTTCAGTTGGACAGATTCCTTGTTTAGGCTAAAAAATGAATCAGGATACAACGTGATGGTACCATTAGGAAGATTGTGTTAAGAGTGCATTGAAAATAGTTATAGATATTATGTTTAAATTAATTAAATATTGAGAACTAGATATTTTTTATTATCATATGTTGATTTACAGAATGGTTACTAAAGTGAGAAGAATTTAAACAGATGATCTTACATTTCAAATATTTTATTAGTTATGATTTAAGATTGATGTGAAGTTCAAAAATATAGTATAGTATTTATCTTTATTTTCTTAAAATGGCATGATATTTATGAAAGTAAGAAGTTAATAGCAAGATGTAGAAAAAGCATTATTAAAGTTCAACCATTTTATTTAAATTCTAAACTGTTCACCCTTTATGAAAAGTTATTGATTTCTAAAACTAGTTATTTTGTATACAATTATAATGTAATTTGTGGTACTTTATTTTAATTTTTTCACATAACTAATTGTGGTAAAGTAACTTTAAATTTGCACCTCTGGGAACAAGGAATTGCTTTACGAACTCAGCAAATTTCTTCTCCCTTCATACTTTCTTATCATCCAATCCTACCTCACTGACAGATCCTTCAAAGTAAATCATAATAATTCCTATTCATCCGTTTTTATTCAGTTTGCTGATGTTCCTCAAGGCAGTATCCTGGGTAGATATCCCATTCCATCCTAACACTATCCTTTCCTATGGTAATGACGTTTGTGTGTTATCAGTAAATAACGATCCAACTATTGCCTCTCAAACTCTCCAATCCCACATCAGAGACCTTGAGGTATGGTGTGAGAATTGGAGAATTAATATAAATTCTAATAAATCCCGCCAGATAACCTTTATCCTTTGTTATAAACCTATGACTTCCTGCCCTACAGTATCCTTCAATAACATTCTGCTAGTTCCTGTTGAACAAATCTGATATCTAGGACTCCACCTTGACAAACGCCTTACTTGGAATCCTCAGACAAAAGACTGAAACGACAAGAAACTGGTCGACGTTTACAGCTACTTAAAAACTTACTAGACAAGTTTTTTAAGTAGCTGAAACTTGTCTAGTAAGTTTTTAACTAGATAATGCGGGCGTTGATGACTTTGCTGTTTTACGCCCTAAAACCAAACAAAACAAACAAACTTACTAGACAAACATTATAATCTTCCACTTAACTACAAAAAGCTCATCTACATTACTATCATAAGGCCGATATGGACTTATGGGGTAGAGCTTTGGGGCTCTATTAAACTATTGAATTCTTCCCATATCCAATCCAAAATCTTCAGTAAAATCCTCAACACTCCCTACTTTTTAACAAATAAACTGATCCATAAAGACCTCCATGTTCCATAGGTTGTTATATTTGGCTTGAAAAACACATCATTCCTTTCATGACAAACTCCATTCCCACTCCTACTTTGAAACTTCCCCAGTTTCAATCCTTTCTTCCCCTTCAATTCCAGATAATCCTCTGAGGCCTCTGAAAAGGAGATGGCTCTGAGACCTTCTAGTTTAGAATATTTTTAGAGTGCTTCCAAGAGAAGCTTCTCCAGATGTCTTTCATGCATTTGATATTTTACTCACATTTACCGGTTATATTCTATAATACAGTTGTAAATTCCAATAAATAGATATTTTTAAAAAAATTGTGCCATTGGCTCTTAAGAAAAAACATTACCATTATCAATTGAGTAAATAATTTCACATGCTATGATTTTAAAAATGTTTTATATTGAATATTTCTTAATACAGAAAATAACTTATGCAGACTATACATTAAATGTTGTGTTCAAATTGGCACATACCCTGTAATTATTTCATTATCCTAACTATATCCAAATTTAAGTTTATTTCATTAGATGTTGGATTTATATTTTGTCATTTCTTTAATTATTTTACCAAACTAATAATATATGAATTTTGCACTGACCAACTAGTGTTAACAAAAACCTTTATGGCAATTAAAAAAATGCTAGGTATATAATGACAAAAACAAAAAGCTAGACAACATTCTTCCTTGAAATTGAAATTTTCTTCCTAAATAATTATTGATATAGTGTCTGATGAGTAAATTGAAAGATTTATGAAAAACGATGTTACTCCATTCAATAGAGTGGTCATATTGTTGAGCTTACCAAGCAGACTATATCATAATAAATAACAAGTGTTCATCCATGACTATCATTGTTTTTTTTTGTAATATGTAAGTTTAAAAGATTAAAGATTTCTTTGATCCTTAAACAGTTATACACATCTCAACTGTGAAATATAAAAAAAGTTCAAAGAGTTTTAATATTTATTTTGTTTATCACTATTACTTCTTACCAATTATTCATATAATTAAAGGAACTTTAGGTTAAAAACAAAAATGAAAACTTATTACACTGCACATTTATTCAAACTAAACCTACATTAGATTTTATTGCTGGATGCCAGAATTTTTCTAATATACACTTCACAAGGCAAATGGAATAAAATCATTTCTAATTTTAACATGCTAATTAATGTAAACTGTACAATATGCTCATTATCTTAACTTGTGATAGAAATGGTTGCTAAAGTCATAATCTAATCACCAAATTAAAAACTGCTCTACATCTGAAACATCACAAGACATTAACAATAGTTATTATACACATATAAAAAATAATTGCAATGTCTAACACATTAATTTAATAATCGCTCCATAACAAAAAAAGAAATAATAAAAACATTATTCATTTTTATCAAATAGCTGAGAATTTTCATTATTTTTAGATTCTGTACAATAATAATGAGGCAACATAACTTAAAAGTTATTATTAACTTTTAAGACACTATTTTCATCATACAAATAACAAAACATTCTAATGGGCAGACATTAATTTCAATAAATTTCTAGTGAATAATAAAAATATCAATTCAGTTCAACTTTTAGAATATTCATTAGTTAATTTTAATATGGTCTGGATGGTAGAGTATTCATCTGTTAACATATCTTTGAATGTCTGGAATGTTTTGTTTAGATAAAAAAAATGTCAAAGGTCTTATTTTCAAAAATCTACTTATTATGGATATAACTTTTCCAAGTATTAATTTTGTTATCATGTCATTTTCTCAAACAGTTAACCACTTAAAATAAATATAAAGAATGAAAATATGCTACATACTTTTACAATAATATAGTAGGCATGTATACAAACATATACATGGAAATATAGATAAATTATTCAAGAAAAGACAATAAATGTACAAACAGACTATTGTAAAACAAAAACATTAGGTAAATAAGAAAAATTAAAAATTACACAATGAAAATTTTAGCAAAATAATGGAAAGGAATAAATTACACTGAACTGATAAAACTATGATGGAGTGCCATTTATCTAACATAAACTTCTTTAATATGGCTGTGTATAAGAATAGAATTTAAATCCTCTTCTTTATAATTTTTTTATGTGTAGATAAAAAAAGTATTAATTTACAAGTACCATTAAGAAACTGTCCATTGACAGATCTTCTAATACTGTGAAAATTTGAATACAAACTAGAGCTTACTTCTATGTTTATTATACCCAATCTTTTCCATCTTATAACTTCAATACATTTTTTTTTTTAATATTTTGTTTTATTTTTTAATATTTTTTTTTCAAGTATTGACTTTCAGAACAAGCTTAACTCGCGCACAATATTATAATAAGAAAACAACATTTTAAACAATGATCACCTGACATTACACAATCATTCTTTTTTGCTCTTTACTTAGCAGTTTTCCAGTTTATTCACAGCCTTTTCTTTAACATACCAAATAAAAGGAAAAAAAGATTGAGTGTTGTCTGGTTTAATTCAAGTGACCATATCAATACAATTTGTAGTTATTTTATATAAAGGCATATTTAGTTACATATATATAAACAAATAAAATAAGGATTCATTCAAATAATAATTTATAAAAAAAATTTTCTGCCATCATGATTTTTATGTTTTATTTTAAACCAAAGGAATATTACAAAAATGTTGGTGAAAATGTTATTAAAAATTTGTAGAATTTTGATTTATCAAAATTAAACTTTTTCTTTACTAAACGCATATTAAAAAGCTTCAAAAAATTGTAGAAAAAAATCAATGGTTTGTAACTATTTGAATTACAAAATGAGCATCACGATTCACCATTTCCACTGTCATCAGCATCCTCATATTCATCAGCAGATATATCTTCATCATCATCATCTTCTTCAATATCATAATCATCAACATAGAAATCTGTCATATCCATATTAGCTTCGGGTGCTCTAACTCTGGTTTTAATGCAATAATCTTCAAGAGTCATAGGTATTTCAACACCATCTTTTTCAGCTTCAGCTCGTCCTCCAGACACTTGTTTCCTACAAATTAATTTTAAATTACAATTTAATAAAATACAAAATAATCAAATAACTATAAAATTGGGTTAACAAATAAGTCCTTTTGGTTTTTCAGGGGTGAAATAAAACTTAATGTATTACAGAAATAAAATGTATTTTAATATACAATATAATGACTATTATTTAATCTGACTTCCTTATCTCTCCAATAACTGCATAATGCTATGTTCATAGAATGTTTATTTTCCAAAAAAACTGATCTGAAGTGGGTTTTGATGTCCTCTTCCATTTGTAATTTCTTTCCATTCATGGAGTTCTGCAAAGACCTGAAAGTGGTAGTCACTTGGAGCTAGGTCTGGTGATTAGGGAAGGTGGGGCAAAAGGTCTCCATATAAGGCTCAATAATTTATTGCGAGTAATCAATGAGGTGTGGGGTATAAAGTTGAATTGGTGGAACACAACACCCTTCCGATTTGCTAGCAGTATAGAGTTGAATTAATTGTTTGTCATGATGGCAATAGCTCATAGAACATAACACCCTTGAAATCCCATTATATGGAAAGCATTTTTTTTGGATGCAATTTGGGGTTTTAACATTCTTCTAGAAAGCCTCACTACTAGGTCCCTAAGATTTTCTTCAGACTACATTATCGTAACAATATCTATCTTTCATCTCCTGTTACCAAAATTTTCAAAAATGGTTGTTTTTTTAATCACATCAATTTTGCTTGATAACGGCTGGGTTGGAACAAATAAGAAATTGGTTTCTCTGTATAAATATTGCCAATCAAATTAAAACATAAAGGTCTCTCAATGGAAGAGAGATCGACACATTTCATATAGATAAAGGAGTTAGGAAGGGTGATAGCCTGAGCACTCTACTGTTTATAACCTTTATAGAAAAAATCTACAAAGTATGCAAAAGAAGAACACTAACTTTAATCGGAAGGTGGAATATGCGTCCTGTAGTCTTCAAGAGCCTTCTCTACGCTGACAACTTGATATTTTGGTGAACTCTAGAGATAACCTCCAGTAAGCCCTTATGGAATGGAAAGAGTAGCTCCAACGTGAAGAAACTGCTAAAAGCAAAGTGCTTGTTTTATCTAGGCACGAACAGAAAGAAGTGTGTCTGTTTTGCAATGGTGAGGCTTTCAAAGTGGTGGACCAATTTCCTTACCTAGGAACCATCATCCGCAGATCTAGTAAAATATATGAAGAAATCGGAAATAGGATTAACAAGGCAAATAAAATATATTACCAGATCTGCAATAGCATTGTTGGCCCTTGAAATGTAGGAAAAGAGATGAAGCTCCATATATACAAGGCAGTCTACCTCCCAATGCTTACATATGGGAGTGAAAGCTGGGTCATGGATGACAAGCATATCAGCCAGATCACAGGAGCTGAAATGAGATACCTTCGCAGAGTGGTCGGCAAAACAAAGAGGAAACATGTGCAGAATACTAACATAAGGGAGCTGCTCCAGGTGACCGAACTGATGGCCTCCATTGAAAAAAGACAGCTTAAGTGGTTCGGCCAAGTCTGTCGGGATGGATGAGGAATGGCATCCCAGAAAGGAAATGGAAGCCCGCCTGCTAGGAAGAAGAACCTGTGGTCGCCCAAGAATCCTCCATGAGGGTTACATCCAGGGAATAGGAGCCAAAAGAGGGTACATTGGAATGAAAAGGAGTGTATGAAATATGAAAATAGTGAAAAGGACTTCTCAAAACCGAGAAGAATGGCTCCGATGTATCGAGGCCCCTCTAAGCTAAGTGGCACAAAAGCGGCAGCAAAAGAAGAAGAAGAAGAAATGAGAGAAATGCTGAGATGATTTCGGTTAGAGAGTGAGGGACCCAAACATTAAGCTGAAAACATAGCCAAGCTTGTGCAAATGGTTTCCTACACTTTTGTGCGACTCATTTAGGGCCATAGCAATCTTTTGAACTGATTGGGTGGGATTTTAATGAACAATGGCCTTAGCCTTAACATTGCTCGTTTACATTTCATTAACCATACCATTAAGCATCATTGATGTCAAGATTTCCTGAATGAAATTTGGCAAAACAATTTTGACAGTGGAGTTTGGTTAAGATATCATCCTCATAAACACAGTAAATTTTTTTACGAGCTTCTGCAACACTCTTATCTTTTTTAAAATAATACAACAAAACATGCCGAAGGGACTTATTTGCCAACCCAATAGATAAGAACTTCTAAAGAGCCACTCTTTAAAAACACCAAATAAACAGGATAGATGTCAGGGTTTGAAGGTGATACACACAAGCAATTATAACGTGCAAAATCATGAAAATCTGGTCTCTAATCATAAATTTATCAATAAAAAGGTACCCACTGATGATCACACCAAATCAAGGAATAGAACAAATTAGTGCTTGGAGTAAAGATCATTTTAAGGGGCCCACTAATGATCTCTTAACTTGCTACTTCATTCACGGACATGTAGTAGAGATTCATGTACATATAAGATTATTCATGCAATAAAAAATTTTCTCTTCAGTTAGGTTGAGAGTGATAAAGTCTCTTGGAGCGAGACTGCCATAGATGGAAAAATGATACCATCGAAAGGAGAAGAAACAACAAATTAATGCTGACCTAGAAGAGCTGGAGAAGCTTAGATCTGAAAATGAAGTAAGAAAGTTTTCCATAAAGTTAACACTAATAGGAAATGATCTAAGCAGATTCAAACTATATGTGTGAATAAGGAAAGTACCCTATTCTCCAACGATATAAATCTTAAAACAACAATTCTCAAGAATAACAGGTTTATAGAAGCAATCGATCAGCTAAGGAATCAGAAAGCTCCTGGTATTGACCCACTTACCAAGGAACTGTTTGAACAAGAATCGATAGAACTTTTTTAATTATACCTCCCCATTTTGGCTTTTGCCATATGGGAGAATCGATAGAACTGATAAAATACATACACAATGTGCTAAAAACCAGTCGCACCAGTGAAGTAGTGCCTAAGGACTGTAAAAAAACTGTGATCTGTCCCATACGTGAAAAGAAAGATGTGTTTAAATGCAGCAATTATAGAGGAATATATTAACTTCCATGCAAATTTAAAATCCTTTCCAAAATTTTGTTTTAAAGACTTATATCAGTCGCTGAAAGAGAGATAAGAGGTGTGAATTTTGGTAAGGTAGATCTACAACAGACCAAATCTTTAGCTTCTGAATAATACCTGAGAGAGGAAGAGATTGTAACGTGACTACACGTCACCTCTTTGTTGATTTAAAGATATCATAAGACATTAATGAGTGAAAGGAACTTTATAAAGCATTGTGTGAGCTGATTGTTCTGTCTAAACTGATAAGACTCCACAGCGCTTAACACCAAAAAAAATACTGAGTTCAGAAATATCATTCGTCCAAGGTGAAGAATAGCTGAATTTCAGAACAATAATCAAGAAGCATCGAATAGTGAGCCAGTTTAGGCTAGCCAACTTGACAAGACCAGTAATGTATAAAAAGGGAAAATCCTAAAAACTGAAGGGGAAAGACAATTGCACAGTAAGAAATTGACAAAGACCTGAAAACCTATATCATTTTTTGATAGAATGCCCAATGTATAAAGACCTCAGGAATTATAGAGAAGGAGATGAAGCCTTAAGGCATATCCACACAGTGATCCTGGATATATGGGCTTATGAGAGGCTGCCAGATGACTGGACCTCAGCTGTTATACACAAATACGGCAACCTACGAGAAAGGAAATAAAACAGACCCTGGAAATTACAGAGGAATATCACTCCTAGCAGTTACCTATAAGATCTTAGAAAGGCATGTGACGAGACAGCTAGACAATCAGAGAGAGAGATCATCTAGGTCTTGTACTGAACAAATTCAAAACCCTAAGACCATATTACAATAAAGCACGAATATGGTATAAACCAAATTTCGAACTCTACCAACACCTGAAAAACCTCATAGATGCCATCAGGAGACGTTTGGCTTTTGACGGTCATCTGTACAGAATGGACCAACACAGGCTGTGCCATAAGATCTTTAGAGTAGCCATCAAGGGAAAAGCCACTCATTCCCAGTGGATCAAACAAGTTGAGAGGGATCTTGCAGAACTTAACATTGAGCAAGATACACATTAATGACAGAAGTTACTACCGCCTGACCATTCAAACAAGACCTTTCCTTAAGTCCACAACAGAGGTTAGGCACATCGCATCCAAGAAATGGTCTGAGGAACGTAAGGTAGAATTCAGCAGAAAAATGAAAGAATAGTGGGGCAACAGTGTGAAACAAAAGTTGTGAAACATATAATAAACAACAAAGAAATATATGATGGACTACATTATAGCTTTAGAGCAGCACAAGAGAGTCATCTATAGGAGACTACTGGAGGAAGATTAGACCAAAGTATAAGTATATTGTTGAGCAAATTATGTAAATATTTCAATATTAAAAAGGCCTAGATCACTGAAATCAATTCATAAAAAAACAGTGATGCATAATATACATTAATAAGCTTTTGAAATATTTCTTACCTAATTATATTTTCATATTCTTTGTCTTTTCCTTTTGAATCTCTCCAGCGCCGATACATAACTGAAGCATCCACATTAGCAGGACTGAATGTATTGGGTTCATTTAACAATGAGATGACTGATAGCAAAATAGTTCTGAAACAATATTATTTTAGGATAAGAAATTGCATCAATACAAAAGAGTATATTTTATATATATAAAATCTTATCATTTTCTATTAAATCTAGAACAAAAATATATTTTTATGGGTTGTATCCACACACACATCTAGTTAATATCAATTTCAATATTTTAAAAATACTATTGAGTTTATGATGTTATAAAATAAAAAATACACAATTAAAAAAAAAAGTATTTAAATTGGTAAAATACATATACTCAAAACACTATATGATGAGTAAAATTACTTTAGTTTTACTAAAAACAGTTTTTAGTATCAATTACCTGATAATAAGATGGCTGTGGAACCTTATGAATAAGAGTTTTTATTGGAGTTCTACCAATGCATTGTTTCTCTTCATGTGTATCATGCCATTAGATCATTGATTCACATTTATTAGATGTATTTTTATTAATACAGCTGTACATTTCAATAAATGATTTAAAAAAAAAGAAGTATTAATTACAATATCCTCCTATCAAGAAATTGTATTGCCCTTATTTATGCAATAACAAATAGATTTTGTTTTTGTTTATCTACAACGGTTATAGGTGGGGGTGGCAGTACTATATAAACTAATTCCAGAAAACATTATTTTCAGGGTGTCCAGTTTTCCCCAAGACAATAGAAGTTGTATAAATATTTATTTAAAATAAAGAAGAATTTTAAGATCAAAATATTTTATCATTTTGGTACTAAAGAATGCATAATTTTATTTTAGATGACTAATAATAATGTACTGTATGTATCTCTGTTTCCTGCTTGGTTTGATAATACCTCTAAATTAAATTTTAAAAATATTGTTCCCTCCGTAAACTCATAACTCTGTAAAATGTGCAACTTGCACCATGTTCCTCTCTTCTGTCTCTTCTGGGGATCCTTTATATATATAGTCTTTCCATTTTCCATCTCCACTCATGATTTCAGAAATTTATATTTTTCTCGAAATTCCTGGATGACTGAAATTCATGTTGTGTTCTTTTAGGAAGCTTAATGACAATTGAAAGGAACTATCTCTCAAATAATAATTTTGCATTGTATATTTTAAACTTTTTCCTCAAATTCTGTAAACAAAATTTATACCTGACATTTTGGGTTGGATTCCACCTTTCACATGGGAGCTCTCCAGATTGTGGATCATCTACAGGAGGGTGAAGTATAGATATACATAAGTCTCCATTCTGAAAATTAACAAAATTTTTATAAAAATTAATTGAATAGTTGACAGTATGAATATATAGGATTTCCAAGTCAAATGTAACTTTTTCCATTTCAAATGTAACTTTTTCCATTACAAATGTAACCTTTTTCATTTCAAATGTAACCTTTTCCATTTTAAATGTAACCTTTTTCAAAGCAATTTTAACCCTTTTTTTTCACTTCTAGCCTTAAATATTCCGTTTTATTTATTGAAAAATAATTAGTTTGATTAAAATTATGTCTTTTATAATAATTTTGGCATATCTTATCAACATTTTGTTATATTTTTATTTATATGATGTCTAGTGCTGATTTAAACGAGCTAAATTTTTTGAAAAATTAATTAATGTCTTTATAGTATTAAGATAATTATTTATTTTGATATTTTAGAGGGGAGGGTGGTTATAGTGATTATAGTTGTAGGGGTCTGTACATCGGGGGTTATGAAAAAGTTTTTTGGGCTGTATTTTTTAATGTTTTTTATTGATATTAGGATTGATTATTTTATTTTCGGTTCTTATTATAACGTTTATTTGAGCTGTACTTTTTATCGCTCTACCTTTACTTTCAATGGTTTTTATTATTAAAGGGGTCTATAATTGGGTTTTGGGGGAGTTATGAAAATATTTTTGAAGCTGTATTTTACATTGCTTGTGCACATCTCAACTTGCCTTTACTTATAAAATAATTTAATGAAAGAATTGGCTCTTGTGTTTTCTGGGGTTTATAATAACGATTTTTTTGGACTGATTTCTTTCTTTTTGAAAGCTTTTACTGAGGTCTAAACATAAAAAGACTAATGCGGATTACATGCATGTGCCAAAATGCTGCACATCACGATTTTTTTGAGTGCTCCAGCTTGCTCCAAAGTTAAAAGTCTGACATATCTTTTAAGGTCTTTAGTTCTCTTGAAGCGTCTCTCCTAAATCTCACACAACACTTAAAATGTCCAAACACTAAAATTTTGACATTTTCAAACCAAATCAATGTGGATACTGGCATGCAATATAAGTTTTGGGTTTTATGTTTTATGTTTCATAGATATTTTTTGAGGAGTTGGGATAGCTTCATAAAAATCAATGCAACTTTTTGTTAAGGTTGCGAGAACTATTAAAATATCTTCACAAAACGTTTTACTTTTTTTTATTTAGTGTTTAGCTTTCACTGTTCCAAAATTTGCTAAGTTTCCCTCTCTCTTTTTAACTCTCTGCATTTAACATACAAAATTATTGGTTAAAAAACAATGGATTAGACTGGATGACCAGACCAGAATTGAAACTGATAATTTCAAACTTATGGTGATTAATAAGAAGTAAACTAAAACAGTTTGTGATGAGCAACAATTTTCAGAAAGATGTAAAATTTCTATCTGAAAATGAAAGGCGCATGCAGAGAATCTTACTGAGTAGAGAAAAAGTAATGAAGGCAAGAATTATTCAACAGAAAATCAATATTTCAATAATTGTCAATTTATCTACATGCTATACAATTTATATATAATATATATATATATATATATATAAATATAAATAATCTGATTTTAAAATTTTATTTAAAAAAAAAATAGCACTTAACATAACAGAAATTTTATATTATTACATAGGCCATTCACTTACAGTGAGTGTCAAAAGTATTCGGAATTTGGATTTCTTTAATTTATTAAGTATATTTCACAACTATGAACCTATATAATTCTTATTCACTCATAAATCTTCAACAGAGACTTCCATTAAGGAAAATCACTGACCAATAACCGAAAAGTTTATAGTTTTTTTAAAATATCCCATTAATAATGTAAAATTACAAGAGCATTCAGTGTCAAAACTATTTGGATATTGTAATATCCTGTTGTTTAAAGGTTTCAAATGTTAATATTCTCACTAATCGTTGACATCATTTTATGTTCTAAACAATTCTTTTCCTCCATGTAATATATACCCTACCTTGGAAAGATTTTTTTTTAAAAATAAGGCCCTAAAATAAGAACGCAACTATCGAACAACGGCTTCAAATCACTTTTAAAAGAGAAATATTTCAAATGTTTTAAAAAAATTATGAGAATTAGCGGATGGCTAAGTATAGTGTAGAATACTTATAACATAATAATTAAATATAAAAGCAAAAAAGAGAGCATCCTAAAAATATTAAATGTTAAATCTGAAAGACTGATTATTCATCTAATAAGAAAACAATATCTTAAATAAGTAAACCTTAGCTTATTTCTGAATTTTTCAGAACTTCTTAATACACAATAAGTGTTTCAACTGTTCGCTGAGTTCTGAAAAAAAATATGACAAAAAGGAAAATATGGTACAAAAAGTAGGGAAAACGCCTTTCAGCAGGAAAGGTAATATGAGAATAGTCATTTAATATACTTTTGACACTCACTATGATTATGATGATGGGAAAAATAAAAAATAGCTTATTTAAAGTTCTATAACCTATGCCTATCAGCTGTTGACATAAACTTAATAAATAAGTAAAACATTTATTGATTTATTTATCGTAAGCTACATAATTTATAAAGAAAGGGTTACATATTTATTTCCCTATAAATCATAAAAACAATTGCTTTCAAAAGAAATACAATTCTGCCATTGCTTTTAAAATGAAAATAAAAATGATATTTAAACAAAATAATATGAACAATATGTCTAAACAACCAGATATTTCTTGTATTGAGTTGACATTTTAAACAGTTTTCAGCAAAAAAAAAAACAACAAAACTAACGGTTTACAATAATCTAAGGCTTATAAAGAAGAAAATAAAAAGAAATTTAAATATATTGGAGGCCAATGTATTATTCAAGGTCAAGTAACAATTTTATAGGATCTGATTTGTAAAATTTTGACTAAGCAGAGATGAATGAATATTTCTTATAGCTATAGTATTTGACATGGACAATAACTCAGTGTGAAGAAAGCAGTACTTACTATATAGTAAATTGTTCAGATTAAACATTTACAAATATCAGTAAAGCTACCATATATATATATATATATATATATAAAAAAAAAAAAAACCTGTACCACTACAACCCATGAAGGGTCTTGGGCTCAGTACATATAGAGATTCGTACTGTTTCTAGGCCAACGGCAGTGCAATGAGGTGATTAGGCCTTAATCACGCTCAGCCGCCAGGTTTTTCCCCAATTAATTTGGGTACCCACTTTATAGAGGCTGGGTTTGCCCCAGGAGGGTCTCCATACCCTAGGGTCGCCCCCCGACTGAATTAACAGAATAAATAATATTCTGCCACAGGCGGGATTCGAACCCAGGACCCGGAGCACAGCAGACTAGTGCTCTACCCACTAGACCACGCCGCTCCCCCTATATATATATATATATATATATATATATATATATATACAGGAAGAAATTATTTAACAATCCCAAATTGATAAAAAAACAGCAAAAAGAAGGTTCAATATGAAAACAAAATAGATAGATAGAAAATTTTCGAAGTCTTTACTTCAAAACTCCTGAGTCATAAAAAGTCCAGATAATGTTTAAGACTTAACGACGAACAAACAAAATGGAAAGGAAAAAAAAATAAATAAACAGAACTACAAGAGAAAGTTAGTTACAGCTTGAACATTCATCATTCAAATTTTTCTCCTTTACTTACGAGAAAATCTCAGGAAACACAAATCACAGGTCATTTGTTGTAAAATTACCAATAGAGGTAAAAAAATTGTCTCGAGTCAGATAATAATATTTTATTTATATTTCTTATAATTACCTCATATACATTGGGGTGCCAAACTTTTGTTAGGAATCTAATGCTCGGTGGTGAATAAGGGTAGTCTGGAGGAAACTTCATGTGAGCCTGGAAAAAAAATAAATAAATAAATAAGTATCTTCAAATAGAATAAATAAATCACAATTTACCATAACATTTCTTAAACTTGTTATTAAATACTTTAGTTCATTATTTTTTAATATCTTTTTATAAAATATATACGAGTATACCTAGTCTCCAACGATAACATACATACTAATGTGTCAATTCAACATCTAATCAAGTTAAAATCATTCCATGCAAGTTATGATATAGCACCCTAGGGTTTTGATGGTAAAACTTAAGAGGAGGATTTTTAAGTTTTTATGCCAACAGAAAATTCAGTCAAAACTTATCATAGAGAAGCTCAAATGAAACAACAATTGGAAAAGCCATTGACTTGAGAATGCTTAAAGTCTATGACTCATAAAAACACAACCCGTAGGAAATAAGTATTAAGTGGCTGAAAAATCAGTTGAAATATTTGAACATTTATTCATAAACTGCTATATGGTTTATCAAAAGGCAAGCACTTTTCAGATCGAATTAATGCAAAGGAAATTTCACAAGAAGTATAAAAATCTCTCATTGATTTGTTATCTACTATACTAATTTAATTAATTATTTTTGTATTAAAATCTAGAATCTTTTATTTATTATATTTTTATTTTTACTTACCCCTCCCTCCTCTCTCTCTCTCTCTCTCTCTCTCTCTCTCTCTCTCTCTCTATATATATATATATATATATATATATATATATAAAATTTATAATAGTATATAATTTATATATATATATATATATATATATATATATATATATATATATATAATTTATAATAGTATATAATTTATATATATATAATTTATAATAGTATATAATTTATATATATATATATATATATATATATATATATATATATATAATTTATAATAGTATATAATTTATATATATATATATATAAATTATATACTTATTATCTATTCAGAAGAGTTTAATTAATTATTAATTTAATTCTTTTCAGCATTAATTGGGAGAATTGGGACAGCAATGTAATGCTGAAAAGAACTATAAATTATGTGTAGTGAAATAAATACAATTGGGAGGATATTACCTTATAAAAGTACCTTTAATTTTGTATTTTTATGATATTGGTGATATCAACCAGTTAGCATTGCTAAAATACAGGTAAATATATAAGTTGAACGAATTCGATAAACAACTAAAGGATAAAACTGAACTAATATTTTTTAAATGAATTTTTTGTGTTTTTGAACACAACAATAGTAATATAAATGTATAATATACCGTTGGATAGCTAAAGATTTTAGAAAAAATATTATCTGATACACGGAATGGTAAAGGGTAATGGAGATTGATGAAAAGCTGATAAAACTAACGGTTTTTTTGGGTTCCCGAAAAGGGAAATTCATGTTGACTAGCGGCTTGTCAATGAAGCAGTGCGCGCCAAACTTGTTTTTGAACATAAGATCAGTAATATAGACGTATAATATACCGTTTGAAATAGAAAGACTTTAGAAAATATATTATCTTATACACAAGCTTGTAAAATAGAATAAAGAGCGATAAAAAGCCGATAAAACTAACTGATTATTTTAGATAATAATAAAATAGAGTTTTTAATAAAACACATATTTCTACATTAATTCAATTAAATTAATTCTTTAATGGTTTCACTAATTTTTATCTCTAACTGTATTTGGAAATTCTTTAGTCGATTTTAAAAACGGAGGTAAGTGACAGTCATGTGTTTTCCCGCACCAAATTTTTAATTAATGTTTTTGTTATTTTTTAATTATCCTTTAAGTTTCATAAGTTCCGAACTGGTTCAAATGGGACGATATCTAAACTCAGGAGCTGAGTATTGAAGTATTGTAGGATAGTGAAAAGGCGATGACGATTAATAAGTTTGCCCAGTGGTTTCCAGGCCATGGATGGGAGGATAGCGCTGGAAGAGAGCCAAAAGGACCCTCCTCCAGAACTCGCCCTTCTTGAAATACTCAATGATCCGGAAGCCAAAGGCTCTAAATATAGAAAGTTCTAAATGGGAACCGCCATTCAATGTGTCCTCTGGGTCACCCTGTCCTCACTCTCTCCAAGGTCCCGGATCTGTTAATCCATAAACCAAATGAATTTAAAAAAATCAGGATTCAGTTCTGTAAACAATTTTTGGTACTACTCGGTTATGCGGGCCACATCGAAATCGAGGAACGAACGACCTACTTATTCATTAAGCATATACCAACACCGAAATTTCTTTACATAATAAACAATAAAAGAAAAAAAATTAAAAGTAAAACTTATTTAGACACGACAACGGGGCAACTAAATGCTTTGGATAAAGTCGATGCAACGGAAACGCGTTGCGGCGATGACGCGTTTATATAGCATCTGCTTTTTACTTTCAATTACCTATATATGAAATATATAGTAAGGGAAAGTATCGCGATCGTGAAAATTTTGGAATTTCAGTTTTCTGTTCGAAGTTCAGTCTTCTGAGTCCAAATAACCAAGTTCCGAAAAAAGGGTATTAAGTTGATGGAGTGTGTGTGTCCATGTGTGTGTGTGTGTGGTAAGTCTAGCACTAAAACGATGAGTCGTACGAAACTGAAATTTCATATTATCCCTAGTATTATGAGGTAAAAAGAAAAATCGTTTTCAAATGAGCCAGAATTTCGGCTTTTTGGTCCCTTTTTGAGTGGCCGCCATTTTGTAATCCACCCGTTTTGAGTTGGCAGACGTATTTTTTGCTCTACCATGATAGATGCTTTGCATAAGACATACTAAACATTTTGGTTAAATTGGTTACATTTTTCGTTGCTGGCTCACTGACTAATACCCTCTTTGTGTATACTTAATATAGTTACATGAATGACGTGCAGCTATTAATAGAAAATTCCGATTCGATTTCACAAATGTGTTGATATATTGCTATTGTTCGTTGTGTTAACATTCACTTTGATTATCATTGTTCTTTACATTCCACCAAACGAAATTGTATCAAATGTTATAACATGTATTCATCAGCAATTACTCCACTTAACTATTGAAGGATCAAGACTACAAGTTACCAATAATTCTAGCTGAAGATTTTAGTATTGCATGCTCCAATCGTTGATCGATTTGTTGTGAGATAGACTGAATTTAACGATGAATGATTCTTCAGTTTAATCAACAATGAGATATGGTACGACAACTGATGCGGTTTTTAAAATTTGCAAAGTAGGGTTTATGTTTCTTAATTCAGTTACCATAAATCTATCATTTCATATTTAAAGTATAATAATAATTGAATATGTACGAGGCATATTTTTTTAAAGTAAGTACCGTTTTGGAATTAAAAAAAACGTGCAAAGATATCGCAATAAATTTATTTTTACATGAAAGCCTGTACCTTAATCTACTTTTCTACATAATTTCCATGAATTTTGAGGCACTTGTCATAACGCGGCACCAGTTTTTGAATACCCCCCTCAAAAAATTCTGCCGCCTGACTTGTTAACCACTGCATCACAAATGTGGCTAATCGGACCAAATATCTCATCAAATCATTTAAATGGGAAACTCTAGATCATCCTCCATACGGCCCTGATCTGGCGCCCAGCGACTACCATATGTTCCTGCACTTGAAACACCTGGGCGGTCGGCGTCTTCAAGACGATAACGAAGTCAAAACATTTGTGATGCAGTGGTTAACATGTCAGGCGGCAGAATGTTTTGAGGAGGGTATTCAAAAACTGGTGCCGCATTATGACAAGTGCCTCAAAATTCATGGAAATTATGTAGAAAAGTAGATTAAGGTACAGGCTTTCATGTAAAAATAAAATGATTGCGGCATCTTTGCAAGTCTTTTTTTAATTCCAAAACGGTACTTATTTAAAAAACATGCCTCGTATAACGCTCAAAATAAATAAGAGTATACATTAATGTTGTTATATTATCAATAAATACTTTTTTGGATCCTAACATGACTTCTTTATTTTTAACTTAATCGTCATATGTTACAATATGAAAGAGGTTTCTCTTCAATAGCGAGTGAAGGTTACCTGCACTCATTTTTTTTTTCCGTTGCCCCCACATAAATTCCGTAAAATATGATGATAGGAAGTCCCGTCTCACCCCTCTTCTTTTGTAGTTCTCCCATTTTGCACTTACCAAGAGCTTTTCTAACCTTTGCAAGAGTAAAGAGTATTTGCAAGGGTTTCAGGATCAAAAAGTGCACTTTGACTATGGCTGCCTGATGCACGGGGGACTTACTGATGGACTAGAAATAAAATTAAAACGACTTATGAACTGTTTTATAAGATTTATTTTCGGAGCCCGTAGACGTGACCATATTTCTGGCTATTATACCATCTTAAAATGGCTTTATCCATCTGCACGACGGTAATATTTCCTGGGTTCTTACCTATTCCAAACATTAAAAATTGGAAACCTTCCTACATAATTGAGCTCCTCACCCTCTTCTCTGATATCCATTCGTTAAATACTAGAACCTGCAACTGCAACCTTTCACAAATCGTTTCTCGTTCGTTCCTCATCCTTCTGGAGTTCGCTGCCCATCCTCTTTCTTCCTTCAAACATTAACTCTTCCACTACCTAGCATCTCAATCTTCCGTTCCAATGTAACGTATAGGTATATATAGTATGAATTTGCAAAGATCTATAGATAAATGGATATTTGATCTTTTATATGTATAAATATTTTTCTTTTATATATATATATATATATATAATTTTTTTTTTTAATATATATTTTTTCTTTAAGTAACCAGACCATAAGGATTTATTTTTGTTCATTGTTCGTTATTCTAAGGGGACTTGATCCCAGAATAAAAATTGTTTTTCGTTTAATTTTTTTCATTTTCAAAAAGTGAAAATTATGATTTACTGTTTGATGTGTATAACTTTGATCCATCTAATGTATAACTTCCTGTACGCTTTCCAGCAATTGGACACAATAATGAATGAATGAAAATAAATTTTTGTTCTGGGATTATTAGTATCCTGAGAATAATAAAATGCACATTTTTAATTTTAATTCTTGCTATAAAATAATTAAGTACCTCAAAAAAAAAATAAATAAAAATAAAAAAATAAATAAATAAATAAAAATAAAATAAATAAATAAAGAAAAGAAGATAAGATGTATTAGGAAATTCGTAGTTATGGAGCAAAATTCGAAAAAAAATTCAGGCATTATCAGCTTCTATCTTCTCGGGAATCGATTTTTCGGCAAAATATCAGGAATAACAGTTGTAGGTCATTAAATTCGACAAACATTAGTTCCAAGCAATTGGACCTAGTATCCTTGGGCCCGGAGATAGCTCAGTTGACGTTATAAATATTATGTTTTGATGATCCAACAGTACAAATTAAAAGTAATGATGGAGAATTGATTTATGAGAGTTGATAATGTTACGTTACAAGATGTAAAGAAACACTAAAATGCGCTGAGGAGGTGTTAAGGATCTAAAAATAAATAAAAAATATTCTGAGATTAGTGCAGTGTGTTTTCAGAAAATTTCCATACAAGATCATTAATGCATAAACGGATGAATTCATTAATAAAGAATATTGAATCGTATTGATTAATTAATCATAGCCTATTAATGAAAGAATGCGTCTCCTGATATACGTTAGTATCAATTCCGTCATAGAATTTTAGATCTGAATAATTTTCAGGATACTTGCTAAGGAATGTACTCACGGCGCACAGTGGGCAATATGACCGATTTAGGTGGACAAAATTCTGAAACGTCTAAATTTAACCTTTGGGGTTCCAGATTACGGAAAAAAATATTTTAAAAAATAATTAATTTTTTGACACAATTAGCGAGCGCACCGTGGTCAAAATCAAATTTATTTGCTAAAATCTAAAACTCCCCTATATTTTACGTTTGAAGTCCCAGAATACGGGAAAAACAATACAAAAAATTTTAATTATGACTCGAAGTTGCTAAAATCTGCTAATAGATGTATTTTATATGGTTTAGGAAATTCTTGAAATTATAGATTGTAAAATTTTTGATTCGTAGTGTTTTGAGGTCTTTTGATTTATTAGATAGTGTTGTTTTGAGGTCTTTTCTTGTTGTTTTTTTCTTTAATTCATTCCTGAAGTCTGACCACTTAACCCTAAAACACACAGTATATTTATAGATTGAACTTCTAGACCCGTTAAAAACTTATTATTAACGCATATTGTACATAGGTATGAATGTGACATGTTTTGTTTATTTATTTGTTAACTTCATTTATTTTAACTACAAATTTTGTTATTGTATACGTTTATTTAGTTTGGTTTCATTTTATGTAATTTGACTTTCCTTTTTTTTTGTATTGTAAATATTGTATGAATGTGATCCTTTAGCCATATTATTATTGTCCATGGTGATAAATTGTAATACATACGAATAAAAAAAAAAAAAAAAAAATATTAACGTTTTATTTACATAGGATATACATAAGTAAGTTTAAATTTGACTTAGAAGTAATTATGAAATATTACATGTACCAATATTGCTTAAAAATGGAGAAATCTTATGTCTTGTTCATATCAATTTAACTGACGACTTGTCCATGGTTAAGACGTGGCCAACCCTCGGAGCAAGGCTGTTAGATCAAATATTTTTAACACTCCTTTACCCTTGGCTTTGGTCGCTTTAAAATTGTCGAGTCCTTCAGGTGACAGGCGGATATGAGATGTCCTAGAAGAACACAACACGATTCGCATAAGCATGCCTTCTGTTAAGATTATTACTTTCACATACTATATATAAAATCTCCAGAGAGTCACATAAATTCCTCATCATATTGTGAAAGCAGGTAATAGAACTTAAGTGGAGCGAAAAATTCATAAGACCCATAGTCCTAAGTCCTATTCTCAACGGTTAGGTAGGGAAGTCCTATTCTCAACGGTTAGGTAGGGAATAAATGAAATTTTGTGTTTTCACTGTTATCCTTGGTTTTAATCAGAAAAACTCAAATATATATACTTGATTTTCACGCAAAGAAACGTATATTAATAGAAACGGGTGTCTTATTAAATAATCTATTATATCATTATCTACAACAATCAGTTTGTTTTATCGGTTTTTCAGCACTCTCCGTTAACTTTTACCATAATATGTATAAGATAATATTTTTCTAAAATCTTTAGCATTTCAACGGTATATTATAACATGTATATTACTGTTTTTAAATTCAAGAACACAAAAACTGCCTTAAAAGAATATTTTTTCTCTTTTCTCCTTTAGTTGGATATCGAATTCGTTCAACTTATATATTTACTTGTTTTTTATCAATGATCATAAGATGATATGGTTATTTTAATAGAATATACAAGATTAAAGGTAGTTTAGAGGAAGAAAATATCTGCATTTAAACCCCATCAGACTATTTCAATCAGAATTAAACCTACATGATATTAAAGCCCATTAAATTTAACATCGATATAGCGAGTTTAATCAAAATCTTTTGAGCCGTTTTTGAGAAAATTGTAAAAAGGTGCAAAATGCATTGTATAAAGTGGCTCTTCTGGTTAACCGATTTTGATGAAAAAGTTTTTGTAACATCTCAGGCATATAGTTAGTTGTCTTAAATATGATATTTAAGTTTTATAGGACTTTTCGTTTACGCGCGGTAGTTACCACACACACCTGACCTCGGCCTAATCACCTTATTGCACGGCCGTTACGAATCTCTATATGTACTGAGCCCAAGAACCCTCAAGGGTTGTAGTAGTACAGGATTTTTAATGATCATATAGTATTGTGTAAAATATTTGTTCAGGAAAGGAACGAATCCACTAAAAATTTATGAGGGCACACAAAGCAGAATTGCGGAGCTTGAACCTCGTCAATACAACTGAGATATGCTATTAACTCGATGATATCGGTAATATAATTGATATTTTTAAATAATTGCGGCGTGAAATAGGCGAGTATAGTTGTTAGGCTTTATAATGAATGAATTGGACTTGGACAGAACTATGTAGATGGCGATCGGTGAACGTAGACGAGGAATTTTTTTTTGTTATCTCGTTCTGAAAAAAAGTTTAGTACCGAGGCGACGGTAGACTTCTGAGGAGTAGGCCAAAGCGTGCGTAGGATTGCGTCAAAGCTGATCTTCAAGATTTGGACTTGGATGGAATTGTGCATATAACGATCGGTGGAATCTTATTCAATTAACAGTAAAATGTAAAAAAAAAAAAAAAAAAATAATAATGTGACATAAAAGACCATTACCAAAATTAAAAATTAAGACTAATTCAATCCTCACAAATTTTATTATTAAATTTTAGGTCTGAAGGTTTAAATGAATTGATTTTTATTTAAATCCGAAATTGATCTGAGATTCTGATTAAGAACATAAAAAAATCCCTGAATTGAAAGGATTTGTATCTGTACGGATATGAAACGAGGTCGCTGACTTTAAAGGAAAAACAATGCCTTTATCTTTTCGAAAATGAAGCATTGAGTGGAATATTTGTTCCGAAAAGAAAAGTTAAGAGGTTGCACAAAACAGAATAGCGGAGCTTGCATCACGTGAATATAATTGAGGTTTGCAATTATATTTGTCATATAATTGATATTTTTTATGTACTCGCGACGAGAAATGGATGAGTTCAGTTGTTAGGATTTTTAATGAACCAACAAATGATAAATTAAAAAAATCATCTATTTATTGGAATTTACAACTGCATTATAGAACACAACCGGTAAATGTGAGTAAAATATAAAATGAATGAAACACATGTAGAGAAGTTTCCCATTGGAAGCACTATAAAAATATTCTAAACTAGAAGGCCCCGGGGCCATCTCCTTTTTAGACACCTCGGAGGATTATCTGGAATTGACGATGAAGAAAGGATCAAAACTAGTGGATTGGAGTGGAAATGGAGTTTGTCATGAAGGGACGATGTCTTTTTCGAGCCAAATATAACAACATAGGGAACATTAAGGTCTTTATGGATCAGTTTATTTGTTACAAAGTGGGAGTGGATACGGGAAGAATTCGATACTTTAGTAGAGCCCCAAAGCTCTACCCCATAAGTCCATATCGGCCTTATGATAGTAATGTAGATAAGCTTTTTGTAGTTAAGAGGAATATTAGAACGTTTGTCTAGTAAGTTTTTAAGTAGCCGAAAACGTTGAGCAGTTTCTAGCCGTTTCATTCTTGTGAGGGATAGGCCGAAGCGTACGAGGAGTATTGCGTCAAAGTGATTCGGATGGAATTGTGTTGATAACGATCGACGTAATGTTTAATCAAAAAGTACAAAAGTGGGAAGCTACAGAAAGAATGAACTTTTTTTTTCTTGTTCTTTTATATCCCATTTCAAATATATTCCATGTTATTGAAGAAATGTCAGATTGAAAAAACATGCTGTAGCGAAGGCTTTGTGAAAAACTGTTTCGGGGAAAACTGTTACATAAAACGGTTATGAAGTTGATAATAGGAATACGGGAAACAATTATTTTCCTGTCAAAACTGTCAGGGAAAAGTATCCTTATAAGGAAAAAGGTTTCAAAGAATGATAATAGCAATCCTTCATATCTCTTTCATCAAAGACATGAGATAGCTTGTAGATGAAAAATTTATTTTTTATGGCTAGAATAAAACGATAATTTGCAATAGTAACTTTACAAGAGTTAAAGAAATTTACATTTTAATAACAATGTTTTTAACTTTCACATACCTATCTATATGTGAAATATATGTTAAGGGAAAATATTGCGATAGTTATTATTTCATAATTACAGTTATCACAGGAAATACACGTGTTGGGTCAGATAAAGAACTTAACCGCAAGAAGAAGTAAAAACAAATTTTTTTTGGTACAATAAAACGGTTGCATGGACCGTTCTCTATATGTAGAGAACTAAGCTAATGAATGCTAAACTACTGATAGACTATGATTGACTGTTACATTTCTAGGAGAGATATTTATACAATACTGTAGAAAGGGGAAGGGGCTGATTCAGGAATGTAGGTTTTTGTACCTTAACGGTCCCATTTTAACATGGAATTTGCACACAAGACTGAAACGACAAGAAACTGCCCGTAGCTTTCGCTTATTTCAACACTTACTGGACAGACCCTCTAACCTTCCACTTATCTACAAAAGACTCATCTATATCACCATCATAAGGCCTATCTGGATATACGGAGTTGAGAATTGGGGCTCCACTCAACCATCAATTCTACCCGTCTTCAATCCTCATAATCGAAAATCCTTCGAAAAATACTCAACGCTTCTTACTTTGTCACGAATAAACTCATCCATCAAGACCTTAATGTTCCATGTGTTGCTGATTTGGCCCGAACCAGGTATCACTCCTTCCATGGAAAACTCCACTCCCACTCAAACCCACTAGTTTCAATCCTTGCTTCCTCTTCTATTCCTGACAATCCTCCGAGGCGCCTGAAAAGAAGATGGCCTCGAGACCTTCTAGTTTAGATTAACTAGTGGAGTGCTGACAATGTGCATTTTCTCTTCATGTCTTCTTTATGTATTTTATCTTATAGCTAATTTACATGGTGCATTAAGAAATACAATTGTAAATTTCAATAAATAATTATTAAAAAAACAAAATAACTGTTCAAGTTCAAATGACCACGTTCAATAGAGTGTCTGTGGTGTGTGTGTGGTAAGTTCGAGCAAGATAACGAAAAATCGTACAAAATTAAAATATCATATTTAAGACAACTATATACATGGGATGCTACAGAAACTTTTATGACAAAAGGAAGCAATTATTTTGCTATCATAACTGTCAGGGAAAAGTATCCTTATAAGGAAAGAGTTTTCAAAGAATGATAATATCAGACCTCCATATCTCTTTTTATAAAATCCATGGGATAGCTTGTAGATGAAAAACATATTTTTTTACTAATAGAAGTAAACGATAATTTGGTTAGTAATTTCACAAAAATTAAATTTTTTCTTTACATTTTATACAACATTTGTTAAGTTTTCGAAATTCCAGTTTTTACATTAAATACACGCTTTTGGCCTCCTGATCCCCAATGACCGTATTCCGCAAAATGTTCTGTGTGTGTGTGTGGTAATTCAAGCAAAAAGGAAGGTCGTACGAAAATGAAGTTTTATATTAAATACAACTATATGCATAGGATGTAACTGAAACTTTTTTACAAAAATAATTTCCCATCATATATCTAGCATTTTGTACCTTTTTACGATTTTCTCAAAAATGGCTTTAAAGATTTAGATAAAACTCATTAATTGATGCAAAATTAAATGGGCTTTAAATTCGTGTAGGTTTTCTAATGATTGAAATAGTGTGACAGCGCTTAAATTCCATATTTTAAAAATGTCTTCGTCTTAAGTAGAATACATGTTTCTTTACATGTTCCCAATGATCCTTCCGTTGTTGCTTCCCAAATCCTACAAAACCATCCATTAGCCATTGAAGAATGGTGTCAAAACTGTAGAATTAAAATAATTCCTAATAAATCCCACCTAATCACCTTCACTCTATGTCGTAAATCTAAGACATCCTGTCCCGCTATCTCTATTAACCATATCTCACTCATCACTGTAGAACAAATACGATATCTTGGATCTTGACAAACGTCTTACATGGAATCCTCATACAAGACTTAAACGGCAAGAAACTGCTCGTAGATACCGACTACTAAAACATATACTTGACTAACGATAAAAACTCCCTCTTTACTACAAAAAACTTATTTACACAACCATTATCAGACCTATTTGGACTTATGGCATACAGCTATGGGGGCCCACAAGACCTTCGAATTCCTCCCGCATACAATCCTTGCAATCCAAAATCCTCGACGCTCCTTACTTTGTTACCAATAAACTCATCCTTTGAGACCTGAATATCCCACTAGTTGCAGAGCAGCCCAAAAAAGATACAGCTCCTTTCATTCCAAATTACCCACCTCCCCTCCCGTACAAACACTCTTGTCCGTAAGCTCCCATCTACATCTATTCCCGATAATCATCCGCAAAGATGGTGGCCTCGAGACCTGCTGATCAAATAAATATTGAAGTGCTGCCGCTAGGTAGATTCTTCTCAAGACTTTTTCAAGCCAATTAATCTGAATATCTCATCTACTTATTGCATTATTTACAGTTGTAAATTCCAGTAACACGTTGAGCCCGGCTCCGAATTTGCTGTCCTTTCCGTTCGGCCGGCAGCCGGTGAGCAATGCAATGTTGTATGCTGACTAAGACAGTCAGACAGACAGACTGCTGACTGTAAGACAGCTAGAAATATTACCAAAAAAGTATTATGTATTATAATATGTGTAAAGATAAGCCGCATTTTTGTTAAGAATGTTATAAATTTCATTAAAATCATATTTGATCACATTTTATTGAGACTAATTTTATTTTTTTAACTTTAACACTATCGGTATCCCGGACCGACGCTAGTAAAACGAAAATTCTATTGCCGGTCCTCAGGGACCGACGCAGGCCACACGGAACGTTTGCTGCCGGTCCCAACGTGTTAAAGATCTTCTTGTTATAATTGATAAAAAAAAAGGAGTAAATATTAAATATATAACAATGCGATAACCAACTGGACCGCAGAAATATTTGTCCAAGTATTTTGTTTTTTCTTAAAGAGGCATATATGGAGGTATATATTGTTGGAAAAAAATATTATAGAAAAACAGTTAGCAAGTAACGCTAAGGGGAACGAAAAGAAGGAATGGAAACAGAAAGATGCAAAAGCCCCTCAGGCAATTGTAAATTCTATTGAAAAGAAACATACATCACACCTTCTTTGTTCCTCCACATCCAATGAAATGTACAAAGAGATATTGCAATATTTTTGAACGCGATTCTGAGCATCAAAATAATACAATGTAAGCACGCCAATCTCATTTTTTAACGTTCTCATCCTGCCTCAAAAAGTCTCTCCTTCGCAAGAATTATTCAATGACATCCAGCTCTTCTGCTATTGTATGGTTGAAAATAAATAGAGGATGCGCTAAAAAGGATTAAGCAGAAGACACTAAATGGGTAAGGTTCAGGTGAAAGTTTGAAATATTGGAAGGAATAAGGCCAAGGACATATGGGATATTGAGATCATGATGTAAGATCTTGTAAGTAATATAATATAGAACACAGGCTATTGTTCCAAGGGCTTTACTTTGAAAGGATGTCAGGTGTTAAAAAGCATGGCAGTCCACCCACAATGCAAGCCTTCAAGTCCTAATGGACCAAAAAATGGTCTTGTTAAGATGGTGAGTATTCCGAATGAATTGACAAACATCTTACAGTCAGTCTAATGAGTATTTACTGTGTATTTAAACGTTGTTATAAGAAATATTGAAAATTATAACATTTATTTGTGTTATTTAATATGGCTTTAGAATATGTCATAGAAAAGGTGATGTGTACCGAGAAAGGCTTAAATATGGGTGACAAGATTCCGGTTTTGGGGTATGCCGATGATCTGGTACTGCTAGGTGAAGACACGGAAACCATACAACTAAATACAAGTGTGTTAATAAAAACCGGTAAAGAAATAGGACTCGAATTAAATACCGATAAGACGAAATATATGATTAGTAGCAGAAACGGTGTCGATCTTTGTGATATTGATGTATCAGGTCATACTTTTGAACACGTAGAGAAATTCAAGTATTTAGGTTCAATTATAACTAGAAAAAATGAAATCCAGGAAGAAATAAAGTCTTTAACCGGGACATGAGTGTTATTATTCAGTTGATAAGTTACTTAGTTCGCGGCTTCTATCTAAAAACTTAAAGATTAGAATTTATAAAACTATTATTCTTTCAACGGTTCTTTACGGATGTGAAACGTGGCCGCTTACTTTGAAGGATGAACAACGGCTTAAGGTTTTCGAAAATAAGGTATTGCGTAAAATATTTGGTCCGAAGAGAGATGAGGCCACTGGGGAGTTTAGAAGGTTGCACAACGCGGAATTGCGGAACTTGTATCCTGTGAATATAATTGAGCTGATTACATCGCGGAGACTCAAATAAAGTTGTTGGGCTCGATGACGAGCGGATTCCGAGAAAGTTGGTATTTGCTGATCCGACTGGTAGGCGTCCGAAAGGTTGGCCGAAGCGGAAGATGGGAGGATTGCGTTAAGGCTGATCTCGGGAGCTTGGGCTTGAATGGTGAACATTGGACGAGTCTGTGTAGGCGGAATTTGGTGGTATCGGCATCGAACCTTTTGGTTCGCTAAGCCTATTATTATTATTATAACATTTATTACTGTCATGTATATTTGTAGTAGTTTTTTATTTTTTTAAATTGAGAAATATTTTTTTATCTTTATGTTGTTGTGTGGTTAATTAATATACTGGTCTACTTTTGGTACAGCATCGTGTATGTATCGTGTGTGATTTTATATACTGCAAAAAATATTATACGTTCATCTATCGTATAAAAATATTGAGTTGTAAAATAAGTTCATACCGTTTTTACTTTCACTTACATATATAGTAAGGGAAAGTATTGCGATCGTGAAAATGTTCGAATTCCAATTTTCAACGGAAATACATAGTATGGGGTCCCCTGAGTCCAAATAACCAAGTCCCGCAATAAGGTCTGTGTGTTCGTGTGTGGTAAGTCTAGCGCAAAAACTAAAAGTCGTACGAAACTGAAATTTTATATTTAAGACAGCTATAAGTCCGGGATGATACAAACATTTTTTCCACAAAATCAGCTAACTTGAAGAGTCACTTTATACCATGCATTTTGCACCTTTTTACGATTTTCTCAAAAACGGCTCTTACGATTTTGATTAAACTCACTACATCGATGTAAAATTTGATAAGATTTAATATAATGTAGGTTTCATTCTGATTGAAATAGTTTGACAGGGCCTAAATGCCGATATTTCAAAATTTCTTCTTCTAAAGTACCTATAATTTTATATTGATTTAAAAAAAATTAGGCACATCATCTTGTCAGTATTGCTAAATAACATCTAAATGTGAAAGTTGAGCAAATTTGATAAACAACTAAAGGAGAAAAGTGAAAAAATATGTTAAGGAAACAGGGCCCTTAACATATTATAAGTGCTGCCCTCTAGCAGACAGCATCATTATCAAGAGAACAACGCCATCTAGTGGCAGCCAGAGGCAAGGGACTCTCTGCCAAAAATTGCAGGCAATGGCGAGGTAAGTGAGAGTCGTGTGTTGTCCGCACCAGATTTTTTAAATGGGATTTCAATAATAACTTTAGATTCTTGTAAATATTTGACCCATTTTGATCTATTACATGTTGCTATCTTTTAGGTAGTTTTTTAATTTGGTCATCATCAACAGTTGAAGGACGACCCGAGCTTTGCCTCTTCCAAGTCAAAATGAATGACGAATGACGAAAATGAATTTTTTTTTCTCTTACATTTTGAGCAACCTAAATACCACTTAAATAGAGAATCTCGGTTGAAACTGATGCATTAAACATCTAAACTAACTCTTTTTTAGTATACGACTATGTAAACATTATTGACCGATTTTATAAACACAGAGAGGATAAATTGAAATTCAATAAAAAACGCTATAAACTTATTTTACAACCCAATATACTGGTTAACGTCTTAGTACTTTTTTTTTAATTGTACTGAAATCATATAGAAGATTTGCAATAATAAGGATCATTGTTATATTTTGGAAGGTGATAATGTAAAAATAGATCGATTTTATGATCGCGCGGTCACTAATCGATTTTTGTTAAGATAAAAAACATCATTGTTATGTTTTGGGATGAGTTGAATATTAATTATTTTTATAATCTATTGTTTTTTATTTTGTTTACATTAAGCACGTCCACGAAGTAATGATATATCATTATATCGATTAAGCCCGAAATTTAAACAATCTGCTGTGCGCAAGATACGACTTTTACTTACCACCGTTGATAAATCAATTTAAGAACGGTTAAAGAATTACATAGAGTTTCGATGGAAACGTGTTTCAGATTAAATAATTTAAAAATATATATTATTACCTAAAACAATCTCTTACTTATATCCGCTTTTCATCAAATGCATGTGGGTCAATCCATTTGAAATCTTCCAATTTTCGTTATTTTTATTTTTAGTTATTTTTATTTAAACAAGATTTCTTAAATTTTATTTAAAATTATTTAGTTTTTAGTAATTTTATTTAAAAAGTTTTATACAATATTTGGTAAAACTCTTTTTTTATTTATATCAACTATTAAAAGGGTATAAAATTAAAAATAAACATATATAAACTTCATGTATCAACAAAATTGTAAATAGAGGCTTATCTTATCTTATCTTATTACATAATAAATGGACCTCGATATAAAAAAAATAAGTATATATTATGATACTCATCAAATAAACATTTAAGACCGACATGTTTGGATGATTTGAATAATTAAATTAAATTATCACTTTTATTTCATTGAACCTAAAATAAATGTCGGGATGTGACTCTCGTTTTAAAAGGTCAAAAATAAAAGATATTTCTTGACTTTTATTGGATCGTTGTTTTCGATCCCATGAAAATGAAGAGATGTTAAAAATAAGAATACGAAAATAGATATGACATTGAAGGAACCCATTAGATCTAATTCCCATAACTGATATTTACATCGGGTAGCATTATCCATCAATCATAATCCGTAAACAGAATACATCATTAAAACCAATAAAAATGAAGGCAATAGCTATTACCTTATTCGTACGAAACGGCAATTTCAGGATTAAGAAATTTATAGGTATATATAATATATATATATATATATATAAATGAATCCAACATAAAAAGTTGTAAAAGGTTATAGGGAATGAAGAAAAGGTGTACAATATCCAAATATTTTGGAATTGAAGAGCGTACCAGATGTAGAAGTTTGTTTATTCGTTTAAACGTCACTTTTATGCTACTATGGCTAATCGGACGATGCTACGGCGAGAGTCCTAAATTTTGCCTATCAAGGTTTTATTAGGATACGGATCTTTAACGAGTACCTGACATCGCACAGGCTCGGGACCACCTTTTACGTCCCCTCCAAAGGACGGCACAACTAAGGATTTTTTACTGCCATTAAAAAATCTCAGGGTCAAGGTGTAGAAGTACGAAACAGGAATTTCCTTATAGATGGTGCTCGGTATCAGTTTAAAGACCGTAACACCGCTTCTATAGCGCCATCGTCTACCTCTAACAGCTGAAGAAGTTTGTGAACATCCAATAACGTAAGATTCATAACCGGTATATTTTTCTATAACCTCAAACATGTCGAGTTTTATGCCCACAAGCTATGCGGATAGCATTGGTTTTCTGCAATCATTTGAAGAAAACTGCTGCAGAATCGCATAGAATGCTTGTCGAAGCATACGGTCAACATGCTCTTGACAAAACTCAATGCTTTGAGTGGTATACAAAATTTAATAGTAGTGATTTTGACGTGAAAAACGATGAGCATGGGAAACCACCGGAAAAGTTCGAAGACAAGGACTTGCAAGCCTTATTAGATGAAGACGATACACAGAAACAACAAGAACTCGCGGAACAATTAAATGTGACGCAAAAAGCAGTATCTCATCGTCTAAAACCTATGGGAAAAACAGAAGTGGGAAAATGGGTACCACATGAACAGAATGAAAGACAGCAAGAATCGAAAAACCACTTGTCAAATGCTGCTCGTCAGATGTAAAAGAAAAACATTTCTCTATCGAATAGTGACAGGTGATGAAAAGTGGATATATTTTCAGAATCCTAACCTTCGTAAATCATGGGTGAATCCAGCATCATCCACTGCAAGACCAAATCGTTTTGGAAAGAAAACAATATATTGAATAAAATATTTTTTATAATTTTCAAACAACAGATGTGCAATTTTTACAAAATAATTACGGTTTCATGCTTTTACACCTGGTATATTGATCTGCTAGAACGATATAAATTTGTCCGCGCTATTAAATCATTACGGCTTGTTAAATGAAATCTACAGCATACTAACTTATAATCATAGTAGAAATCCATGCGTACTTACTAAAATGATCGACTGAGATGTGCATAAATTTGTTAGGCGATCGGTTTCCTCTAAAACTTCCGAACGAATCGATAGACATCATCACATATGGCTCGCGAGCTTTGCCATTGAACCAATGGGTATACTCGTGCGAACCTTATTTTCCACACAATGGTGGCATTACAAAATTGACTGATTAATGAGTCATGGATTTTAATGCAATTCCTTATTCGCTCTTTCATTCTACACCAATAATAATCATGATTCTCAAGTCAGTTAAAACAAATATTCGAATTCTGCATTTTAATTTCTTATATATTAAATTTTTCTTTTTTTTAATATTTCCAGCAGAATTTCTTTTTTTAAGGTTTTCATTATGTTTGGTCACTGGTTACCTGATATAATTCTATCAAATTTACTGCTTGAATTATTACTTACTAGTGCCTAGAGATTTATTTTTCGGTTTCTTGAGGTTTCGTACATCTAAGTATTTATCTAGCGTTGAAAACACTTGTTTTCTAGTTAACTTTGAATAATATGCCCAAAATATTTTACAGAATTTGTAGCAAATTTAAATTCATCCAATTTTAGTTTTAAACATTCCTCATCAATCACCTGTGAAAGTTTCTCAGTATGCTTTACTTCTTGGTCATGCTATGATTTAGGAAATACTATTATATTTATCAATATAATTTACGCTGGAGTCGTTTGAAAGCCTTTTCATTATGATGTTTGATAAAATACGTTAAATGTTCTTATTAATTTAAAACTGTTAATGACGTTTTTTTGAGAAGGCTGGTTTTATATGAAAGAGAGTGAAGTTTTAAGAGTTTGACCCAAAAATCTGCAACCCTTTCTCGCAATCCTGTAAAGTTTAATGTTTGTTGTTTTGTTTTTTTAAATAAAAGTTACTTTATTTAAATGAAAAAAACGATTTAACACAATTAAAATGATAAAAAATAAGAAATAAAAAAACAAACTTCTTCTTGATAATAAATTAAATTTTAAAAGAATCTTTTACAAATCTACAAACACAAGATTTTTAACTATATCACCAGAAAACAACGAGGTACACACGATGAACAAAAATGCAGGTAATTGGTTGGTTACCTCAGTGTTGCAGGTAAAAGATTTTTTTTTTTTTTTTTAATTTTCTTTTATTCGTATATATTACAATTTGTCATAATAGACAATAATAATAGTGCTACAGATCTCATTCATACAATATTTACAATATAAACAAAAGGAAAGTCAAATTACATAAAATAAAATAAAAATAAATAAACGTCTAAAAATAAATAAACGTGGTAAAAGATTAATATTAATAATTAAATTACTTTCCACCTGGCAACACTGAGGGACCTGAAAAACCGCTCGTGTTTTGATTGATAGTGCAACCGTTAAATCTGGTTATATTTCGAAAACAAACTGATTCTCAGCCACTTAATTTTATCTTACAGTACAGAAAATTGTTTAAAAAATTCATGAAATATAATTTTGTGATAATGAAATTGACTGTAGCTAAATTAGTGACAAAATTAATGAGATGACCGTAGTTGACATATAAAAATAAAGATATGTAATAAAATATGACTTGTATTGATTCCAGATATAAAATTTTGATTCTAAAGGAATCATTAATGTAATAATAAATGAATATATAAAAATAAGAGATCGTTCCAAAGATTTTTTTTTGTTTTTATTTTGATTTGATATCTACCAAATCGCCAGAATTTAAGAAATTGTTTAAACACATGTTTTCAACCGCAAAGCTGATTTAAAACGGCTCCAATACTAAAAGTATTAGCAAGAAAATATTTCATCTAGGGTTTTATATTTAGGACAATATACAGAATAACTGGTAAAAAAAAATTGGATGGCAAAACTAATGAAAATTGGACGATTTCAAATAAATTGACCCGTATTTCGTTTCCTTGGGTTAACAGAGGCTTAAGAGAGGAACGGAATGAAAGGATAAGAAGTGTGAGGATATGGAATGCCTTCAAGGACTCAGGAGGTTGCCATTTCCGTCTTCCAGGTTTCCTTGGAGCCAGGTGTGTGCCGCTGGCTATGGAGTCATGTCGAATGCTCTACCCGATTCTATCAGTCTTAGCTAGTGAGCTTCACTTATTTCCAATAGCTAGCAAAAATCATAATTTTATACCCAACATAATGCAACGTTACTATAAGAGAGGATTCAGTGAATTCTTTAAATAAAGCGCCGCACAGTGGAAAATATGATCGATTTAGCTAGATAAAATTCTGAAACTTATACATATTTAACCTTTGGTGTCCCATATTACGGACAAAAGTATAAAAACTAATTATTTTTTTGAATGATGGAGTTTTTGTTGACCGTTGAGAAATTAGATGAGGAAGATGGTTGGGGGTGCGGTCATAAATTAGAAATACACATTGCTTATTGCTTATTTATTGCTCATATTTTATATTGATCAATTATGAATCAATTTCAATGTTTAGTTTTGTTTAACACACCAGAAGTCATTATTTATTTATTTTACTCTTTTGTTTTATTATATCCTTTCTTTTCTTTTTATATCATTGTGAATAAGAATTAATTATATTCCTTTGGTCTTGTAGCCAGACACATTATATATATCTTAATTGTTCTTAAGGGACCTTGTCTCAGAATAAATATATTTTTCTATTCTATTCTAATATACACTTCATGAAAATACGTTTTTTAAATGTAAAAACTCCATTTCAAGAAATCGAATATTATTTATAATAAAAGTTTAAACAAAATAAATGATCGAAGTTTTATAGAAAATAGGGTGAGTCAGTATATTATAATACGTTGAAAGTATGTGAGAGATTATGGCCAAATCTCACGAAATTTTCACCTGTTCTATCGCCGTGTAGAGCGGCCTTTGAAGGCATTAAGGCTTAAGTCTGTCCTTCAAGATAAGACTGGCAAGTACGTGCTATCCCTCTCACGATAGTAGCAAGAGATGGGTAAGACATAAAAAAACCTGTACCACTACAACCCATGAAGGGTCTTGGGCTCAGTACATATAGAGATTCGTACTGTTTCTAGGCCAACGGCAGTGCAATGAGGTGATTAGGCCTTAATCACGCTCAGCCGCCAAGTTTTTCCCCAATTATTTTGGGTACCCAATTTAGAGAGGCTGGGTCTGCCCCAGGAGGGTCTCCATACCCTAGGGTCGCCCCTGACTGAAATAACAGAATAAATAATATTCTGCCATAGCCGGGATTCGAACCCAGGACCCGGAGCACAGCAGACTAGAGCTCTATTCACTAGACCACGCCGCTCCCCTATTATTATATGATGATACTATTATATCATGATTTAAAACAAGTGCTATTTTAATTATGTGCCGACGTTTCGGCCTACAATGTGGGCTTTCATCAGGGCTAAAAGAAACAAGATAACAACCAATGTAATATATAGACTTAATATTGCGTTAGGTATATAATAATAATATGACAGTAATATAATATGGGAACATAAATAAAATTAAATGTAATATGATAATAAAATTACAGTTATAAAGTATGGAAATAAACAAAATTAAGATGATATTTATAAAGTATGGAAGTAAACAGAATTGAGATGATAATATTGTAATAGGAATATATAAAGAGAGACTAAGCAAATAAAACAAATGACAAAGGAAAAATATGTGAACAATTAAAATTTTAAATATGAACAATTTTGAAGTGATATATGACGGTAATATATTAAAAACATAGTTAAGAGTATAGGTAAAATATAAAAAGAACATAGTCATTAAAAAAGAGAAACAGTATGAATCAAAAATAATTTTACATTTTAAAATAATGTAATATTAAACTATTAATATTATTTAACTGTAATATAATTTATTATTATCAAAAGCGAACCGACTAGGAAAGGAAACCTAATAAGGGACGACCAGGGTAAAATGCTAATGCTGGAAGAAGAGGTACAGGAAAGGTGGCGACAGTATTTCGGGAACCTGCTGAACCCAAGAGATTCGGAGACCAACGAGGGAGATCAAGCCCAGTTACCATTGAGGACAAATGAGGATGACTTGGAAACCATTCCACCAGATGTAGAGGACATCGAAGACATCCTTAATAAACTCAAAAATAATAAAGCGCCAGGTAATGATGGACTGCCCGCAGAGTTGTTAAAAGCGGGACATAATGAAGTTGCAAAGGAACTGCAGGAACTGGTAGCTCAGATATGGGAAGAGGAACGTCTGCCTGAAGAATGGAATAAGGCTCTTGTAGTGCCCGTGTACAAGAAGAAGGGCGAGTCAACAATATGCAGTAACTATCGGGGGATTAGTTTGCTAAGTGCGGCATATAAAATTTTCTCCATAACCCTTTATAACAGGCTCCTCCCATATGTAGAACAGAAACTGGGCGACTATCAGGGTGGTTTTCGGCCCAATAGGTCCACTATTGATCAAATCTTCACCCTGAAGCAAATCTGTGAGAAGATGAATGAGTTTCAGCAGACTACCTGGATGTTGTTTGTCGATTTTAAGGCCGCCTATGATACCATAGTTAGGAGTAAGCTCGTAGTAGCCATGCATGAACTGGGACTACCATGTAAACTAATTCGTTTAGTAAAATGCACAATGGCAAATACAATTTGCCAAGTTAAATGCTGTGGGCTATCGGAGCCGTTTGAAGTAGAAGGTGGTCTGAGACAAGGAGATCCAATAGCTCCTCTTCTGTTCAATATTGCTCTGCAAGTTATCATCAATAGGGCGGAATTAGAACAACAAGGGACAATATTTACGAAGATGTCTCAAATTCTCGCATATGCAGATGACGTGGTCATTATTGGTAGATCCCTGCCGAGCATAAGAGCGACCTTTGAAGCAATGGACAAGGAAGCAGGAAAGATCGGTCTAAAAGTCAACGAGCTGAAAACTAAGATAATGGTACTAGGCACACGAATGGACCAGAGGCAGAGTCATTATGAAATGGGACCCTATAAAATAGAACTGGTAAGAAGTTTTCAGTATCTAGGCTCTATTATAAATGATGACCTGAAGGAAGAAGAAGAGGTAAGGAAGCGTATAGCAGCTGGTAATAGAGCCTATTTTTCCTTATCAAAGCTATTTAGAAGCAAGCTTTTGAGCCGCTCCACCAAGTTGATGCTATACAAAACCCTTGTAAGACCAGTGGTTACGTACGGTGGAGAAACGTGGATCCTCAACAACAAAAATGTGGACCTGCTTGATAGGTTTGAACGGGTAATCCTAAGGAGAATCCTGGGAGCCGTATTTGAGGATGGTCAATGGCGGCGGAGGAAAAATAAGGAATTGTTCCAGCTCTGCCAGGATATCAGTATCTCCTCTCATATTAAGATACAGAGGTTAAAATGGATTGGGCACGTGATGAGGATGAATTGTGACAGGGTTGCAAGTAGAGTGTACAGGAATGTTCCGGATGGCCGGCGCCGGCGTGGCAGGCCGAAGGGTCGATGGAAGGATGGTGTAGGGAAGGATCTTAGACAGCTCGGGATCTCTCTGAGACGAGCTGAGGATCGAGAAGGATGGTTGGCGACTGTTGAGCAGGCCAAGGGCGGCCTCATGCGCCTGTTGAGCCAGTAGAAGAAGAAGAATATAATTTATTATTTATTTAACTGTAATATTATTTGTCATTTGTTTCATTTGCTTAGTCTCTCTTTATATATTCCTATTACAATATTATCATCTCAATTCTGTTTACTTCCATACTTTATAACTATCATCTTAATTTTGTTTATTTCCATTCTTTATAACTGTCATTTTACTATCATATTACATTTAATTTTCTTATGTTCCCATATTATATTACTGTCATATTATTATTATATACCTAACGCATTATTAAGTCTATATATTACATTGGTTGTTATCTTGTTCCTTCTAGCCCTGATGAAGGCCCTCATTGTAGGCTGAAACGTCGGCACATAATTAAAATAGCATTTGTTTTAAATGTGTGTTTCTAATTTATGACCGCATCCCCAACCATCATCCTCATCTCATTATTTTTTGACACGATTGGGGAGCGCACAGTGGTCAAACATCAAATTTATTTGCTAAAATCCAAAACTTCCCTACATTTTATGTTTGAAGTCCCAGAATAAGGGAAAAATAATACAAAAAATCTAATTATGGCTCGGATTTGCTGAAACCTGCTCATAGATGCATTTTATGTCATTTAGTAAACTCTTCAAATTATAGATTGTAAAATTTTTGATTCGGAGTGTTCTGTCTGAAAAAAATTATGTATCACGCAAAACGCAAAAATTCTTTGTAATATTTGAAGACTAGAAAGATTGATGGAACAAATCCTTGGGTTAACTTGGGGCTTATATAGTTTTTCGTTATTGATTAGGGGCACACATTTACAAATTACTAAATTAACTCTACAGGTAGATTGCAATGTATATTCAATAACGAGTTTGGAAATGTCTTACCTGTCTCAGCAATGTCCATTGTTAAATAAAAGACAAAAGAATTTGCGCTGAACACACCTTGAACACAATAAATGGCCATCGAATAAAGATAATCCCACTAACGGTTATTAGGCATTTGTGCGAACAGGAATGATTCACTCATTTATTATTTATTTGTAAACACGGTGTATACGCTGGGCTATCCGTGAAAGAACAGTACTTCCAAGTGACAACTCAAAGGTGGTTCTATTGAAATAAATTAGTGGACTGTATAGATTTAAAATAAATAAAAATAATGGTAGCAAACGACGAATCGCAATACATTTAATACACTTAAATACATATAAACAAGATAAGAAAAAAATTAACCTAATAAATTTATATAAGAAAAAAATTAACCTAATTATATGATTAAACAGCTGTAAAAATGTAGGAAACAAAATAAACCTAATTAAAATATTGAAGAAAATAGAAGAAACAAACTTAACTTAATTAATGCTTAAAGATGTAAAAAAATAGTTATCAAAATTAAACAGTTTCTTGAATAAGAATTAAGAAATTAAATGTTCCATTAATAGATAAGCTATATTCACGTGAAAAAGTCCAGTTGCGTATTGTAGAAAATCTCCGCAGGGCGGCTTGGACGAAGTTCTCAGGTATGTTGAATGACCGCAGGGCGGCTTTTCCAAGTTCCAAGGGGAACGATGAGAAAAAAAACTTCGTTTGCAAACGTTCTAAGTATGAGAGCAGACTCGGGTCTAAGGCCCATCTGCCCTTTAGACCCTAGCTTAAGACCCCCGCCACTAGGCGGTAATAAAAACAATTGAAGTACGATCGTCTTCATTTTCTTTCTCTTCTATTCAAAACTTTTAATTATATTTAAAATAACTATTTTTAAAACAGATAAAAAAATAAGGATTAACACAAAATGATCTATTTATAAATATCGTAAAAATTATACAGTTTTCTTTTTGTTTTTTTCCATGAAACAGTCATGAAACCTCATCAGGCCATAACACACGGTATGACGGAAAAAAATTAGTATTAAGGGTCTTGCCAACTAATAATAAAACGGTGAAGCACTGGAAAATTCCAAACTTTTGACTTGACTTTCGTCCACTTAAATTGGTGATTTTGCCCTCTGTGCACTGCAAGAATAATTAAAGAATTCCCACCGCATTGTGACGCAGAGAGGGGAAAAAAGGAACTTGGTAGCTCAAATTTTATTTAATTTACAGAAGCCACTCTTGATCGATTTAAAACAAGAGATGTATTTTATTATGATGATGAAGTTTTAGATGACCGTGGATACTATATGATGGAGGAGATGGTTGGGAGTGCGTTAATACAGAAATAACATACTAATTAGTTGTGCCAAGACCAAAACGCCTTGAAGTACCGACTCCAATCTTTAAAAAATCTATTACAGGCACCAAACGACTTCCACTTACCTGGGTTATTAAAAGCAATTTCAGAACTATTAAAAACAGATATTTCCCGCTAGAGTAAAAACTTATTATAGCTTAGCGGTGCCAAGACCTAAACATGGCTGGACGAAACACCAGACTTAATGGAACAACAAGCTACTGTTCACAATAATATTTATCAACATTATTGAAATAACACACTAATTAGGGTATGATTAACTCTCTAGAAAACTACTGCAATAAATGGAATCTGAGAATAAATCTGGAAAAATCAAAAATAATGGTCTTTCGAAATGGTGGTAGGCCAGCGCGTAAAGAAAAATGGTTCTTAGGCTCAGAAAATATTGAAGTAGTGCAGCAGTACAAATATCTAGGGATCACTCTTACGCCTACTCTTTCAATGACAAAACACCTCGAAGAAAAACTGAATAAAGCTAAGGTTTTTTTAAATTTGATTTGGGGCCAGTTTATGGAAAACAAAGATATAGTTCTTTCAAAAAATTTGGAGATATTTAATTCCATTAGTAGGGCAGTTATGTACTATGGAGCACAAGTGTGGGGTTAGTCATGATGCCGTGGAAAAAACTACAAAGATTTTTTCTTAAAAAACTATTTAAATTTCCAAAATATACTCCAACTCATTTTCTCCATTTTGAAACAATAGATCCAATATTAAGATGCATTTCGATTATATTATTAAAATTTTGAATTTAACACCAGATAGATATCCAAAGATATTAGCATTACATATAGTTCAGAAAAAAATAGCATGGTTCAAAAACATACTTTATCTGAAAGAATCGCATGGATTAAATTTTAACTTAAATCTATTTAACTGTGATGATATTAAGTTATGGAAAAATAGTCTAGCAGCATTAAGGGTTCAAATGCAAAAAGATATATATATACTCAAAATATTATTAAAGTTAAAAATTCTAAAACTTCTCCCTTTTATCCACATTTAACCACAGTAAATTACATTACTGACAAATGTTCACTGGAGGTGATTAGATGGGTAATTAAAATCAGGGATGATGTATTAAACCTGAATTACAAACATTTCATGAAAACAAATAATAAATGTAGTTTGTGCAATACAAATGAAACAGAAGATCTTTTTCACTTTTTGGCTGCCTGTCCGATACTTACCGAGTTTAGAAAAAAATATTTTAATTCTAAAAATTTAACCTAGGATGAAATTTTAGAATTGATAAATGGAAAAGATTGGCTGGCGTTAGTTAATTTCTCCAGATCGGCTTTCTCTTATATAATGTTACTAACGAGAGAATTTAACTATTAGTGAATTTGTTAAATTAAATTTGACTAATTGTGAATTTGACTATTTGTGAATTAATTTTAGTACATAAATAACATGGGAAGTGTTTTTTTCTTATTTTGTTATTGATTATTTATATTGATAGATTAAAGATTAATTTTGTTAATAAACACAGACTCCACGGACGGTCAATAGACCATGTAGTGTGTCTGATTTTTATTATTGTATTTCGTAATTTGTAATTTGTTTATTTTTTTATTTGTTTATTGGCTTTTTGATGTAATTTTGAAAAATAAAAACAGACTTTTCTATCTATCTACCTATCTACACTAATTAGGAACACTCATAGTATTTGTGTGCCTACGTTTCGGCCTATATTATGAATATTCATCTGGGAGAATTCAAAATGATGGAGTTTTAGTTGACCGTTGAGACATATGATGGAGAAGATGGTTTGGGGTGCGTTCATAAATAAATAAGACACTAATAAGGCACACTTATAGTATTTGTGTGCCTACGTTTCGGCCTATATTATGGCCATCCATCTGGGAGAATTTATAATGATAGAGTTTTAGTAGACCGTTGAGACTATATCATGGGGAAGATTGTTGGGGGTGCTTTCGTAAAGAAATAACACACTTATAGTATTTGTTTGCCGACGTTTCGGCCTATGTTGTAGCCATTCATCAGGGTGAGTCATGTTCGGGATCACACGATTTCTTTCGCACTATTGGTACTTGAAAAACTTAAATATAAATTCTGAAACCAAGGGAATACGTATTTTTTTGTTTTGAATTAATTACTTCTATATTTGAGTTATATAAGTTGATCAGTCCAAGAAGTTTATGTCCCTTCGTGTTTTTTATTCAATGGAATCAATTCAGTAGTTATACTAGCCAAATTGTTGCTAAAAAAATGAAAATGAAATGAAAAGTAATTTTATTCTGGGACGAGTAGTCCCCTAAGAATAACAAGAAAAGTACAATATACATGAACATTGTCTGGTCGTTTAAGACTTCAGTTTAATAATAAAATACATATTTTGTGACAATGAATAGTTATCATCTATAGCTTTTAAATATTACATATGTTGGGAAGATTGATACTTTAGGAGAAGGAGAAATAGTTGGTGTTTGATATGGCTTTACGAATGGACACAGGCCAGGAATTCCAAAATAGGGCAGAACGAATAAAAAAGGATTTTTTGAAGAAGGCAGATCTGTGAGAAGGTATATACAAGTTTACAGGTTGGGATCTGGTGTTTACTGAATGGACAGAGGAACAAGTGGTAAGCATATCAAGAATATAAAGAGGTTTTTTTGCGTTAAAAAATCGGAAGAGACAGACACCTAGGAGGTACTGCCGACGGAAAGAGGGATAGAGCCAATTCAACTCGGTATACCTTCTTGAAACATGGGAGCGTCTGGTGATTCCACATGTGAATCTAATAAAACAATTCATAAAAGAACGTATCGTATATTATACAAGAGCTGAATGTTACGGAATTTCTGTAATTTTAATCGCACGCGGATTTTAAAAACACTATGTAGGATCCAAAAAATTCTCTCAACGCTTCATCTATTCTCGAATCAATTTGCTTTTTCTAAGAATGGAATAAAAATTATTTTATTCTGGAACATAGTCCCTAAAGAATGACGTTAATGTTACAAATCAAGATAACATAATTGGCTAAATACATTAAATAAACTTAATTATTTACAAAAGTAAAGGAGGAAGAGAAAAGGATATATAGGATTATTTAGGTATTATAGAATGCAATTTTGTATTTACATGCTTTAATTTTAATAATCTTGTATATGTGTATACTTATTCCTTAGTGCTTTTTGGTTTTGCCTATTATTATTTCTTTCTGTGTACTGTTTTACTGTTTCTTATAATTATTTTTTTATATTATTAAGTATTTTATAATTCAATTATGTATTTACATGTCTTAATTTTATATCTTGTAAATATGTATATGTATTCCTTATAGCTTTTTTGCTTAGTCAATCACTGTTTTTTACTGTGTACTGTGTTAATGTTTCTTTATAATTGTATTTTTATATTATTTAAATATTATATTGTTTCTTACTGTGTGCTGTGTTACTGAACTTCTATTGAATTGCCGCAGATAAAATCCTTTCCCACATACGGGCTTGCCTAAGTGGGATAGTACTTGCTCTAAAAATGTCTGTAATTTAATTCGATTTAAATAACGAACTTATATATTATTTTAAGTATAAAAAAAAAAAAAAAGATAATATATTTTCTCAAATCTTTAGCTTTGCAACTGTATATTATACATCTCAATCGCTTTTCTTATGTTTCGTAAAAACAAAACAAATTACCTCTAAAATTATATTTGCTCTTTTTTCTTTTAGTCAGTTATAAAAATCGTTCAACTTGTATATTTAACGGGTTTTTTTTTAGCTAAAAAAAATGATATAGTTAATTTTTATGAATCTATAAAATTTAATGTATTTTTGAAGAAAAAAATTAAAAAATCGGTCATCTGAGCTATGTCTAGCTATGAAATCAGTTATACCACTTAAAATAAAATCGCCAACCGAATTCGTTCCAAAACTATCAAAATAATCTAAGTAGATTTTTTAAAACCTGGCTCTTTCATGCCACTTCTCCCCTACCATACAGAGGCCAACGTACACTACGTAAAATCTTAGATGAAGGAATTATAAAGGAAATCTATATATTTGACAGAGAGATATATAACATCCATTGTTCGAGGTCAAGCTATGACTAAATATCTTTCAATTCGTTCATTAATGTGATGAGTACATATTGAGGAGCTAATAATGGAAAAAGGTCTCTTTCCCCAACTGACTCAACGATATCTATTTCTAGCGATAGCCCAAGGTATCTGTGATGACCTAGGGCACTACATTTAACCAGCGTCTGAAACCTGTGAGAAATTGTCGCTCTCAAAAGCTTTTTTTGGTAAATGCTCTAAGCTTGCCCATTTTTAACTACGCCCTTTGAATTACACTAGCGGTGTCTAGCGCCTTTTTTATTAGTTAGATACTCCAAGCAACAACAAAGCTTACTAACAAATGATATTACAAGTATCTTAAAAACACGCATACTCTACAATATCGTAAAATGGGGTGAATGGGAACAAAACTTTCACAGCCACTTACTTTACCACATTAATTAATTTTGCTGTTATTGGTTGGCCACCCTGTAAATAATACGATTATATGGTTTTGTTCTGTTGGTAGTACTTTTGACTTATCAGTTCAACCTGTGAAAAATTGTACCAGTTTCTTTTCCACAAACTTTACTTGTTAGTATGAAAACTGTTATCTATATAGCTTATTTAGTATCTGTTTATTGCTCTTAAAGTTGTTTTTTTGCATAAAATTCCTTGCTCAATATACTATTTGAAAACAAATTTTTTAGACTATTACATTTATTGGGATTTGTTTTTTATTTATTATTATTTTATAGTATATATATGAATTTATTTATTTTCTATTTTATGTAATTTGACATTTATTATTATTTTCTGTATATATTGTATGAATGTGGTCACATATCACTATTACTATTGTTCATTTTGTAACAAATTGTAATATATCTCAATAAATAAATTTTAAAAAAAGTTTTAAATATTTTCTGCCAACGTTTCAACCCCCATTTCTGGGTCATCATCAGGGCTGAAAAGTTACAAAAGAGATACATTTACAATAAGATTAAATATATTGGGTTGTTTCACATTAAATGTCCGTTTATATAGTTTCTGCAATACATAAAGGATTTTGCAGGTCTCTGTTGTTTTCTTCCGAATGTTTACATATTTAAAGTAAACTGTTACTAATCATATACCTTTGTATTATAAACATTAGCTTCCCAATCAATTGCTCACTTTTTAGTATACCTCCAAATATGAACATGGAAACACGCGATTTTCGACTAATATTTTTGTACGAGTTTAAACTCGGCCATTCAGCAGCTGAAGCCGCTAGAAATATTTGCAAGGCGTTTGGGGAAGGGAGTGTTAATGAACGGACCATTCGCCGTTGGTTTGCTAAGTTTTCAGCTGGGGATACCGACTTGGAAAACTTGCCTCGAGGAAGACCTCCGTCCGTAATAGACAACGATGTCCTCAAACATACAGTAGAATGAAACACCTACCAAACACTTAAAGGACTCTCAGCACAACTAAATGCAAGTGCATCTACCGTTTCCAGACATTTAAAGTGTATTGGGAAAGTAAAAAAGCTCGATTCATGGGTACCTCATGATCTCACTGAGCGGCAGCAAGACCCCATGTTTCAAAACATACCGTGCAAAAATTGAAAGAACTGGGCTACGAAGTTCTTCCGCACCCACCATATTCTCCCGACTTGTCTCCAACAGATTACCACCTGTTCAGGAATTTAGACAACTTCCGCAAAGGAAAACTTTTTGAAAATGATGATCAAGTGAAAAGTTGCGTTTTCAGATTTTGTTTCTCTTCAAATCTCAGTTTTTCAGTTCGGGGATAAAAAAGTTGGTGTCACGTTGGGAAAAATGTGTAGAAAAAAAGGTAAATACTTCGGATAAAATCATCTTGTTTTCATATCGTATTTTTAATAAAAATTCTTTACCTTGAAAACGGACATTTTCATGTGACACACAAACGCATTAGTCCGGGTGGCGAACGGGAATGAAACAATTGAGTAGCTTCAATAAAATTTTGCCAACGTTTCGACCCCCATTGTGGGTCATCATCAAGGCGTGTTGTAGGCGAATGGAAACTCAACATGGAGTTTCCATTCGCCTACAACACACAAATTTCCCTTTTAGTAATTCTAACGGTCAACTAATTATATCCACTAAGTTTTCAAATTTAAGTATATTTAATAGTTTTTTTTAATCGATTTTACCAGTCGAAGTAAGTGAAAGTCGTGTATTGCCCGCACCAGATTTTAATTTTTACAGAAAACTTTTCTTAAAAAAGAAACATTCCTAAATACTACGAACGGACCAACACTGATTTCGATCACTTAAAGTGATGTAATATACAATAATTGAATAATAGATCACAGTGGCTCTGTTCATAGCAATTATTATCTAAATGGGATAACCTTTAGCTAAACTCTTTCTCGTCTATTCGGAAACAGTCTCTATCTAATAAGTCTTTTTGTCAGACACATCCTTATATGAAAATTTGTTTTACGTCATTAGGAGACCTTTTTCCCTTTGTCCACTAGTAAATAAAATATCAATTAAACCCAGTAGACAAGCTTTATAGAGAATCGACAAAATAAAAAAAATAAATAAAAATATTCAAATTTAAAACAAAATTTATATCTTATCCTATTTGCAATAACAATCCATTTTGTATGTTCGCTTTTCAGATGAGTGGGAATCAAAATTTAAAACACAAAAAAAATATAAAAATGTGAAATTATGTGCAAAAGTAATCATGCAGTGTTCAGCATGCATAGCTGAGAGTTCGAAATATTTTGCCAAGTATGAACATGAGATGGTGCAATCAATCAACAAAGATAATAAATGACATTTACTAGAAAGTTAACTGTCTCTAACGCAAATGTCTTTTCCTCTAGCTGTTATCTTAAACTGTATTAGCTAGTTTTAATTTTGTTTTATCTCATACTTGTTTTTATTACTACTTTTTTACTATTTCTACTTTCTAAGATTGGAATAGAAAATAGCCTCATTCTGGACTAGGGTATCTTAAGAAAAAATATATGTACACTGAAATATAAAATAATACTTATGCCGACAGATAAACTGAACGCAGTAAATTAACCCTTTTAACGGCGAGAGAAAAAGATAAATATTATACACAAAAAAAAAAATAATCTGGAAACAATTAGCCTGAACAAAATAAAAAATAAATTAATTGATCAAATAAATTTACATTTGAGCAGTAAACAATTATTTTTCTTCATTCAAAGTTTAATATCTTGAATTGAAATATCACTGCTATTGAGCGTATGTTTGGGATGACAGTTTAGCCCAGTAGAAATAGGATTTTGGCTAGAAAAAGGTGGGGTAAATTTAATTTTTAGGCACGATTGTTTGCATCAGTGACCATGATTAAACAGACATTACTGAATATCATTTCCAAGAGATGCAAAGAGAAATGCAGCTGCAAAAAAGTGGACTTTAATGTTCTGTTTTTATTGCGGATATCAAATCCCTGCAATAATAGACCAAATACTGAATATAACATGGACGTATTCCAGTTTGACGATACGCAGCCTTTCGTTCTAAGTGATAAATTATACACATCAAGTACTTTGAGACTTAAAACGGAAAAACAACTAAAAAAATGCTTTATATTTTATTTAAAGTTGTTTGAGTGTTTATTAAAAGCTTTTTTTTTTTTTTAATTAATTAAAATAAAAGTAATATATTGAAAAAATTTGTTTTAATTAGTTGAAAAAAACGCCTTTCTTTTCCTATAATAAAACACAATGATGGTTTTAAGATAATATTCCGTTTAGAAGATCTAATTAAAACGGAGTATTTTATTTTTTTCTTAACAGAGCACTTTCATTAAAAATGTTATTTTGACATTCTTGGTGTAAATTAGGAGTAATTAAAAATCGTATACATCTACCTTGTAGACAATTTAATGCTCTAAAAGATTGTTTCTTATGTATTTTTTAATAAACTGCACACCAAAATAGTTATTGAAGCGAAACCACCGACTTTTCTGACATTTTGAGTTTTTTTGCACAATTTGGCCAATATTGACACCCATGTATCTCAGTAGGTGTTCCAAATTTCCCAATATGTTACATACCAAGGGATTTAAATTGTAACGACAAAGTTTGCTCTAAAATGTCCAGGAAGAGATTTAGAAGTAAAAAACTGAAAAAAGTAATTTTTTTTAGAGGTTTTTTCAAGATGGCGGAAAACGCACAAGGGTGAAAAGTGTGAAAACTTGGGTTTTTAATAAGGAGAACAGTACAAACAATCGTGCCTAAAAATTAAATTTACCCCACCTTTTTCTTGCCAACCCTTTTTTTGGTTTAATTCTACTGGGCTAGTTGGTGTTGGAAAAGTTGGGATTTCAATAAAGATAGAGAAGCAGTATGGCGGATAAGGGTTGGTAGAAAGTTCTAGAGGGTAGTAGAGCGGACAATAAAGGAAGGATCACAAAATTTAGTTCTGTGGCTAGAAACGATCACAAAATTTAGTTATGTGGATAGGAACATAAAGGCCGGAATGGCGCGGTCTTGTTTCAAGAGAGTGGACAGAGGATTTATATTGAAGGAGATTGTGGGTATAGGGAGGATGATAAAAGTTAATGGTTTGGTAAAGTTATGATCATAAGAAATATTTTCTGCGAGTTGAGGGAAGGAGCCAATTTAACTCGACGTGTAGGAAGGTAATATGACTCTTCGAACTACTGAAGACAAATCTATACTTTTTTTTACAATGTAGGCCCTGGGCCTCGCGGTGTAATCCTCCTGGGAGATTACACTCACGTTTCGGGATGCATTTTGTAGTGTAGGGTCATCACTCCCTAAGCCTAATTTTATGAGTGGCCACCATTAGGCTGACGGGCAGGAAGAAATAGGTTTGCGACGAAGTGATAAAAGTTATTTGATAGTTTAGGTTGATTATTGATACATCATTATCATATTTGTAATATCTGTAATTTTAATTGATATTATTGATGTAATAAAGCATTTATGTTGACTAAATTTTAATAAGCCTTTAAGATATGAGCAACCTGCTCAAAATATGTGAGATAATGAACTGTTTTCTTCAAAAGTTAATTGAACGACTCATTTTGTGTCACAATGTCCTTCAACGATTATCATTATCTTTGTTAATTGATAGTCCAGCTTCTTCATTCACCTAAGAGTATGTTGCTCTAGCGTCCTCTCTCACTGTTCACTGACCGCTCAATGAGTGGCGCTGGGATCTCCCGGTATTGTGGCTTGACATCTTATCTATTAATAGGTGTGATTCGGAGTTCTTAGGGGCAGTATGTAAATATTGTATAAAGGAATGAATGTTGTCAAGGTTATTTATTGAATATTTGTAGTGGGATATTATTAAAGAATTCCAAAGGTCAGGAAGAAATAGGTCTGTGACGAAGAGATAAAGTTTATTTGATATTATAAGTTGGCTTTAAATGTTAACACCTTTACTCGAGTTAGGTATATATTATAACCTGACGTAATATTAAAATTTTTCAAAGCAATAAGATGGTCTACGGAGACAATGTATCATACAGGCAAACGTGGTGAGGATGATGTCAAGATGGGTTGGGATAACAGCTGTGCAAACTGTGTAAACTAAAGAACTAATGTATACTAAATGGATAGAAGTCCACCACAGAGTATTGGGCAAATTTAATAAATGCTAAAGACAATAAAAAAAAAACTAATAATAAAAAAAACAATAAAGCACGTAAAGGTACTCACTGAATTTGTTCTGATTAAATTTCGCTACCCACCTAGAACAAAACAAAAAAACACATTTATTATAATAATCACATAAAATATCTTAATACATTAAATTTCCTAATATTCAAACTAAAAATCAAGCTGTTAAATAAAATCTAATTGATTCTATAATGAATGCAATCAGGACTATTTGTAGTATTTTGATTTTTTTTTTCGCTTAGTTATTAACTTATTTTTTCATTTTAATCTAATAAGTATATTTGGCATGAATGTTTTTTTTTTCAAGGATAATAATAATTTCTCTTGAGTGTGGAAAATTGAATTATATAATAATAATAAAAGTTACTATTATCAGGAGGTGTAATTCCTAGAAAAATGACTATTTGTGAGTGGCTAAGAGTTGGCTGACAGGCCTCACAAACTAGGTGGAGAGGTTGCGAGTGAAATTATTTAATTATATGCTTAAAATGTCCTACCGGGACTGGATTCGAACTCACAATCTAAGCAAGCGGCTCCACACAACCAAGGGCTACCCTCTTCATTGTTAATACTAACCAAATTCAATAATAATAAATTATTATTAATTAAGGTATAAAACTAATTAACTGTAATTGCAATAAAAACGCTTATTTTTATTTTTAGGCCTTAACACAACTCAGGGTCCATTGAAGACTCAGATGTAGAATTTTAATAATTCAAGAAAAATCAAACATTTTTATGACTATATTTTCGCCAGTAATGTTCTTTTAACATTGAAGAATCTTTTAACAGAAAAATCTTAAGGAGGCCAAATGTAGGAGCTTTTAATTGTAAGCAAGGTGAATTATAATGGTGATAGCCTGAATGTCATGTCAACCTTTGGAGCAATTATTATTAATTAATCAATTAGGAAAGCATTTGTAGAGTGACGCCTGCGATGAAGAAATAGACTAAGCTTATAATAGACACTTTACAATATGAAAAATAGAAGGCAATTCAGAGGAAGAAAATTAAAAATATTATCATTTAAGCAGCGTGTGAGCGGCGTGGTCTAGTGGATAGAGCACTAGTCTGCTGTGCTCCGGGTCCTAGGTTTGAATCCCGGCTGTGGCAGAATATTATTTATTCTGTTAATTCAGTCGGGGGGGGGGGGCGACCCTCCTGGGGCAGACCCAGCCTCTATAAAGTGGGTACCCAAATTAATTGGGGAAAAACCTGGCGGCTGAGCGTGATTAAGGCCTAATCACCTCATTGCACTGCCGTTAGCCTAGAAACAGTACGAATCTCTATATGTACTGAGCCCAAGACCCTTTATGGGTTGTAGTGGTACAGGTTTTTTTTTTAAGCAGCGTCAGACTATTTCAATCAGAATGAAACCTACAAGATATACCAGGACACTGGCGACCTTAATAGTCATTGTCCGTAAACTTCACAACCTACAAAACATTAGAGCCTATTCAATTTTACATCGATTAAGCGAGTTTAATCAAAATCATTAGAGGCGTTATTGAGAAAATCGTAAAGTGTTACAAAAAGCATGGTATAATGCGGTTCTTCCGGTTCGCCGATTTTGATAATTCCTTACCATCTCATACATATATGTTTCTGAAATATAAAATTCAGTTTTATACAACTTATCATTTTCGAAATAGACTTTAGATATTTTAATTGGGTAATTTGGACTCAAGGAACCCTAAAACGAATATTTTCAGTGAAAACTTCTAGAAAATGTTCAGGATTGCAATAACTTGTAATGGACATAGTTAACTGACATGAAATACATGTAGAGACGCTACTATTTGGCAGCAATCTAAAAGTATTTTAAACTAGAAGGTCTCGAGGCCATCTTCTTTTCAGACGCCTCGGGGGATTGTCAGGAATGGGAGAGGATGACAGGATAGAAATTAGTGGATTAGAGGGCAAATGGAGTTTTTCATGGGATGATTGATACCTGGTTCGGGCTAATTCAGAAACATATGGGACATTAAGGTCTTTATGGATGAGCTTATTCCCGACAAAGTAAGGAGCGTTAAGGATTTTGGATTGTAAGGATTGGATACGAGAAGAATTCGATGGTTTAGTAGAGCCCCATAGCTCTATTCCGTAAGTCCATATCGGTCTTATGATGGTCATATAAATAAGTCTTTTGTAATTAAGTGGAAGGTTGGAACGTTTGTCCAGTAAGTGTTGAAGTAGTCGAAAACGCCGGGCAGTTTCTTGTCGTTTCAGTCTTGTATGGGGATTCCAAGTTAGACGTTTGTCAAAATTGAGTCCTAGGTATCGAATCTGTTCAACAGGGGCTAGTGGAGTGTCATTAAAGGATACTGTAGAGCAGGAAGTCATTGGTTTACGACGAAGGGTAAATGTTATCTGGTGGGATTTGTTAGAATTAATTTTAATCCTCCAATTCTGGCATCATACTTCAAGGTCTTGGATGTGGGATTGAAGAGTGTGGGAGGCTGTAACAGGACCATGATCTACTGATAGCACACAAGTGTCATCAGCATAGGTAGAAACGAAAGTGTTTGGATGGGTTGGGATATCAGCTGTATAGACTGTATAAAGAACGGAGGATGCTGCCTTGAGGAACACCAGCAGATTGAGAAAAAATGGAGGAATAGGAACTATTGTGATTTTTTTTTAAGATCTATCAGCGAGGTAGGATTGGATAATTAGAAAATAGGTAGGAGGGAGGAATAGACGGAGCTTGTAAAGCTATCCCGGGTGCCAGACTCGATCAAAAGCTCCTTTTACTATTTAAGCTTCTGTACAAAGAAAAGTGGGGCACTTTGACAAATCATTTTACATTGTTTCCTGTGAAATTAATGCGCATTACATCAACATTTTTATAAAATAGTATTTATTCTTTTGGGATGATTTAGAGGTAAACTTCAGAAACAAAAAAATAAGACTTATTTGGAAAAAAAGAGAAAATTTATATTACAAAAAATAATTGTTTTTCTCTGTTGAATTCAACTTTCAATAACGGTATTGCTTCCTCTTGCTTGAATTACTAATAACCGTAATACCTATCAGGTAGAAAGACCTTTTGCTCCATTTTTTGGAGAAAATTCTATTTTTATGCATGAGAATGCACGACCACAAACTGCTAATTGTCAGCAATATCTTAATAATCGTGTATCGTGTGACTTTATTCCAGCCAGCTCGTAGCCCTGACTTAAATCCTATTGAAGAACATTTCTGGGATAAACTTGGCAGCCGTGTGAGAATAGGAATTAACCCCCCTAAAAACCTACAGGAACTAGGAACTTCTTCAGTGGAAGTATGCTTACAAGGCTCCAGGCAGTAATTCAGGCAAGAGGAAGCATTACCCGTGAAAGTTCAATTTAACATCGATTCAGCGGGTTAAATCAAAATCGTTAGTGCCGTTTTTGAGAAAATCGCAAAAGGGCGTAAAAAAGAAATAGCGATTCCGGCAAGTCGATTTAAGTGAAAAAGTTGGAGTGTTGCGACTTGCTTATTTGGACTCAGGGGACCTTGAAACGTGTATTTCTATTGAAAACTGGAATTCGAAAAATTTCACGATCACACGAATGTAATTCATTGAAAATAGGGCGGAAAATATAAACAATTTGATAAGCTTAGAAAGTATCTCGAATTAAAGTGGAATGATGAATGTTAAAATGGTTTAAATAAAACAAAAATCTGTTTATATTCTTTCCTAATCTTAAAAAATTGCGACAAATATAAAGAGGTATCCTTAGGAATAGACCCTAGTGACATGGGCTATTGGTCAACGTTGAAAATACCACCAACTGACCGGCAATTGCAAGAAAGCTTTCTGCAAAATAGTGGAAATTAGTAATAATTCATCTTGAATATATATATTTTTTTTATTTATTTAAAGAAATTTACAACTGTATTAAATAAATACAACAAGTAAATAGGCTTTATATATGATTAGAACAGATGGTAGTCCTGTGAAGAAACTACTCATTGGTAGCACTCCAATGTCTAATTTATGGTAAGAGGTCTCTTGGCCATCTTCTTTTAAGGCGCCTCGGTGAGTTGTCGCGTATAGATATGGAGGAGAGGTCACGGATAAGCGGGTTTGAGTGGGCAGGGAGTTTGGAATGAAAAGAGGTATATCTGTAACGGGCCAGGTCTTCAACTAATGGGATATTTAGGTCTTTATGGGTGATTTTATTTGTAACAAAGTAAGGAGCATTGAGGGTTTTACGAAGGATTTTGAACTGCAAGGATTGGATGCGAGAGGAATGCGATGGTTTAGTAGACCCACATAGCTCAATGCCATAGGTCCAAATAGGCCTGATAATTGTTATATAAATAAGTTTTTTGTAGTAAGTAGGAAGTTTTGAGCGTTTGTCGAGTAAGTGTTGTAGTCATCTTGAATATAAAGCTATAAAGGATGCTATGATAGCGCTACTTTCCCTTACGACACATTTCATACGTAAGTGAAAGTATAAATAATATTATTGGCATCGGAATCATTTACAGAAAGCGTGTTTTCTTGAAGGGTGAGGCTTGACCAAAGGGCTGTAAAGAGTGTATATTCGAAGGGACGAAACTTGTCCAAACGGCAAGCTCATAAAATCCAGCTTCATTAAATCCGCCCTAGAATAGAGGGTAGGTTCCATCAACTAAGTTTTATGCTGTTTACCCGACGCCTCTAAGCCCTACAGCGAGAAGTGCCAACAAACCAGCGCCCAATTGATTTTTTAAACCGTATAAAATATATGGTCTTAAGAAAAACAAGCGTCATTTTCTTTAAATATTCAATATGTCTCGAAAGTACGTTGAGTAAAGACATAAAAAGGCTTTATGAGGGAGACTTTAAGGCCCTTCTAGGTTTTTATGTAGAGAAAAACACGATACAGAGGAAAACGAAACGAATAAAAAAAAATGTAGTTTGGCCTCATCTTCTAGATGGACCGTATAAAGGCGATGCACTTGTTTAATAACGAAAACTAAGTAATGAATCTTTTTACAATTACATTTGTCGAGGTTAGTAAATAAACATAGCCAAGGAGTCTGGTCCAATCAGCGTCAGTAAGGTACCAGAGTAATGAAGCCGAGGCCCTGCCGAAACAACGTTTACCTCAGCATAATCCACCTATTCCACAACAAACTATTCCGCAAAATTTTCCTATTCTTCAAAAAACTCCTCAACATCAAATTTCCCATATCCCTTCTCCATCAAATGTCACAGACCTTACCAGTCTCATGACATCCTTCATCTCCGAAATCAAATCCCTTGTTATGCCTCTAATATCACTCCTTACGAACCTTGTATCAAATCTCATTCCTGCCTTACAAAAACCATAAATGACCTCACCTAATTCCTTATCCATTCTCCTTTGGAATGCGAATGGTGTTAGAAATCACACTGACGAACTGACAGCGTTGTTGCAAGACAAAACAATTGACGTTGCACTTATTACTGAAACTAGACTAACCACTAAACAGCTTTTCAAAATACCGCAGTACATAACATACCGTACAGACCACCCAGACGGCAAAGCTCATGCCGGTTCTGCTGTCATTGTCCACCAATCCCTCTCTCATCATTTCCTTCCACTTCCTACCTATGATTTCCTGCAAGCCACAGCAATAGTAATCAAGACTTTTTCCTATCCGGTAACTATTACATCAGCATATTGCCCTCCCAAACACTCCATTTCCAACACCGAATTTGCATCCTTCCTGGATTCCTTAGGAAATCATTTTATTCTGGGTGGAGATCTAAACGCCAAGCACCAGCAGTGGGGTTCTAGAACCACGAATTCTCGTGGAAGAAATTTGCTGACTGCTCTGAATTCCCGAAATTTTAACCTCATACCTCCTGACTCCCCTACCTACTGGCCAACAGATCCTAACCGTAATCCAGATATCCTCGACTTCTTCATTCACAGCGGATTAGGCTCCCTGAACTATTCCGTAACTCGCCTTGATGAACTATCCTCTGACCATAGTCCACTGATCCTTAAAGTATCTCTAACTCCTATTCCGAAACCCATTCCACCATCATTTATCCGAGGCCCTGTCAACTGGAACCTCTTCCGCCAAATCCTCACCGATAATATTGACCTCAGTGCGACCCTCAAAACACCGGATGACCTTGATGATTCCGTCTACTCGTTTACAACCGCCATTCAGCAAGCTGTCTGGACTGCCTCCTCTCCTAAGCACTCCAATAGAACTCCTCAGCAAAACCATTTACCTCAACACCTAGCTGACCTCATCCATGCAAAACGCCGAGCCAGATCATTATGGCAAAGAACCCGACACCCAACAGATCGCCGCTCCTATAACTTTTATTGTAGGCAATTAAAGCGGGAGTTGGCGACCTTCCGTTCCCAGTCCTTTAATTCCTACCTCTCCTCTCTATCAGCTCGAGATAATTCCCTGTGGAATGTGACCAAAAAGATCCTAAAATACCATAAAGTTTCCCATCCTCTCCGGCGTGGTGATGACTCCTGGGCTGCGTCTGATGAAGATAAAGCCGAGGAATTCGCCACACACCTTTCCAAAGTATTCACTCCTCACCCGGAATCCAACAGAAATCATATCACAACAGTTCAAGAATTCCTTTTCTCACCAATACCTCTTTCCCTACCTCCTAAAGCTATTAATCCATCTGAGGTGAAATATCTTCTTCAAAAACTGACCCTTCGTAAATCTCCTGGACACGATCTCCTTACCCCCCAGATCCTGCGACAACTTCCCCAGAAAGCCATTATTTTTCTTACATACATCTACAACTGCATCCTTCGCACCACCTATTTTCCTCTCTTATGGAAACATTCCACAATCATTCTATTCCTAAAACCAGGTAAACCTTCCAGTAACACTTCATCCTACAGACCTATAAGTCTACTCCCCATCCTCTCAACAATCTTCGAAAAGCTCCTTCTAAAACGAATCCTGCCTATATTAGAATCTCACAACCTTCCTTCCCACCAGTTTGGTTTCCGTTCTCATCATTCCACAGTTCAACAAGGACTCCGAGTTGTAGACCATATTTCCTCAGCCCTCGAATGTAAAGAGTATTGTTCTGGTGCGTTTCTGGACATAGCGCAAGCTTTTGACCGGGTATGGCACGCTGGATTACTCTTCAAGCTTAAAACGCATTTACCCCAGTCTCTCTACCTCATTCTAAGATCCTATCTCTCAAACCGCTCCTTCCAAGTACGCTGTGGTGTAGAATTTTCCAACTTTTATTCCGTTGAGGCCGGTGTTCCTCAGGGCAGCGTCCTGGGACCGGTGCTCTACATCCTTTACACCGCTGATATTCCTAATCATCCTGACACCTTTCTGGCAACATTTGCAGATGACACCGCCATCCTATCATCCAGTTCCGATCCCGAAACCGCATCCTTAATCCTGCAAAGACACCTTTGTCTTATCGAAGACTGGTGTGGTGCTTGGCGCATAAAGGTGAACGAGGCCAAATGCAAACATGTAACCTTCACTCTTCGACGAAACCCCTGTCCGCCAGTTTACTTCAATTCCATTCCTATTCCTCCTTCAGATACAGTCCGCTATCTTGGCTTACTACTAGACAAAAGACTGACGTGGAACCCACATACAAGACTTAAAAGAAAAGAACTCAATCGACGATTCGGACAGTTATACAGACTGTTAAACAGAAAATCTGAACTTACAGTTGACAACAAATTATTAATTTATAAGACAATACTGAAGCCCATCTGGACCTACGGACTTGAACTGTGGGGGACAGCTAAACGTTCTAACATCAAACGCATTCAATCCTTTCAATCCAAAGTCCTCCGAATAATAGTAAATGCTCCTTATTATGTATCCAACTATACCTTGCACCACGACCTTAATGTTCCATTTATTTCAGACCTAATTCCATCCAAATTTTCCAAATTCCATCAGAACCTCATTCATCATCCTAATCCTTTAGCACGATCCCTATCCAGCTCCACTCATCCATACAACCCACCTAGAAGGTTGAAACGGCAGTGGCCCCGAGATATATTGTAAATACATATGCTGGAGTTCTGACACTGGTCAGATTCTCCTCTCAAGTGCGGTGTGATTGTGGCTGTGGCGCCCTCACTTAGCTTCCGCTGGCTCTCACCAGTGATGCGGCTGAGAGGGAGGCGCTGGGATCCTTTGGACTCTGCTTGTCCTTCCACAAGTGGGGGGGACAAGCCCCGTCCGGGGTTCCCGAGCTGATTGTAAATATTGTACATAGGTATGAATGTGACATGTTTTGCTTATTTATTTGTTAACTTCATTTATTTGTATTTATTTTGTCTACTTAATTTTGTTATTGTATACGTTTACTTATTTTGATTTTATTTTATGTGATTTGACTTTCCTTTTGTTTATATTGTAAATATTGTATGAATGAGATCCTGTAGCACTATTATTATTGTCTATTATGACAAATTGTAATATATACGAATAAAAAAAAAAAAAAAAAAAAAAAAAAAAAAAAAAAAAAAAAAAAAAAATAAAAAAAAAAATAAACATGCACTGTAAAAGAAAACATCTGGTGCACGAACACACGAAATCAACTTCCCTTTATTGTTAAAATCAATATAGGAACTTTTAAATAAAGTAAGAATTAAAAAAAGTTAAAGAATTACATTAAGTTTCGATGACCCGGGAATGCTTTATAAACTCTATTCATCCATTTTTAGTCAGTTTTCTGGTGTTCCTAAAGGCAGTATCCTAGGACCCATTCTTTACACAGTTCATACAGCTGATAACCCGTCCCATCCTAAAACTTTCCTTTCTACCTACACTGCTATGCTGATAAGTATGCTTTCCTTCTACGTATGCTGATAACACTTGCTTGTTATAAGTCAATAATGATCCAACTATTTCCTCTCAAACTCTCCAATCCCACATCATACACCTTGAGGTATGGTGTCAGAATTGGAGGATCAAAATAAATTCCAACAAATTACCTTTACCCTTCGTCGTAAACCTATAACATTCTGCCCTACAGTGTCCTTCAATAATATCCCGCTAGTTCCTTTTGAGCAGATCCGATATCTAGGACTCCACCTTGACAAACGTCTTACTTGGAACCCTCATACAAGACTGACGACAAGAAACAGGTCGACGTTTTCGGCTGCTCCAACACTTACTAGACAAACTTTCCAATGTTCCACTCAACTACAAAAGGCTCATTTACATGACTATCATAAGGCCGATATGGACTATCAGATTAGAGCTTTGGGACTCTACTAAAACATCAAATTCTTTCCGTATCGAAACCCTACAATAAAAAATCCTTCGTAAAATCCTAAATGCTCCTTACTTTGTAACTAATAAACTGATCCATAAAGACCTTAATGCTACGTATGTTGCTGATTTGGCCCGAACCAGATATCATTCCTTTCACGACAAACTCCATACCCACTCTAATCCTTTAGTTTCTATCCTTTCTTCCAATTCAATTCCTGATAAACCGAGGCGTCTGAAAAGAAAATGGCCTCGAGACCTAGTTAATTTTTAAAATGCTACAGCGGCAGCTTCTTTACATACATGTCTTGTTCATGTCTATTTTCTTTTAGCCTATTTACTAGATGTGTTGTACAATACAGTTGTAAATATCAATAAATAATTTTTTTTGAAAAGTTTCGATGGAAAAGTGTGTTTCAAATTAAATAATCTATAAAATTATTATAGATATTTTATATTATATTAAATATAAAATTGTTATGTACAATAATCATTTACTTACGGATATGTAGTCGACTTTTAAGAATTACGGTAGGCATAAATAATCGGCAGTCAGTCGTTTTTAGTCGTCAGATTTTAAATAGTTCTTAAATTAATTTTAAAACCAAGGTAAGTAAATGGAAGTCGGGTGTTGCGAGCACCAGATTTTTGTCTGTTACTTGTAGAGGCAAACATTTAATAAAATAGGTATAATTTTAAGTAAAGTCAGTGACAAAACCGATATTATAACCCGAAAGTATTTGTAATATTGCTTCATGGAAATAATAATAATAATTACTGAAATTCATGGAACTTTTAAGGGTATATTTATACAATTATTGAACACCAGAATAGTTTTTAACAAAGTTGCACAGTAAGAACTTAAAAGGAAAAGGAGTTCTAAATACTGAGAAGCCAGCCTCAACTGAATTGAAGAAATAAGTTTAAAATTTCCTTTAGTACAGCTGCTCAATATTTCTTTCCTGCAATGCAGTAACAGCCAATTATTTATTTATATATATATATATATATATATATATATATATATATATATATATATATATATATATATATATATGTATATATATGAATATATAATGAGAGTCTCAGTTACTAAATTTTTGTCTATGTTACTTTTCATATACTTTGCTTACAATATATGTATGTGTTTCATCATTTTTATTCAGTCCCTTTAGCGATATCTCGCTTAATGTAAGATCCGAACTTGAAACGATGTGCACCGAGCTGATAATAGAATGAAACAAATTTAGTATATTAGAAAATATGCTAAGAATAGGTTGCCTAAAAAAATCCTGGACAGACTATTTATAATTATTTAAAAAAAAAAAGTTTTAATTAAATGTTACAACATCATGATAATAAGAAAACTTTTACTCTGGCTTAATGTATAAAGGGGTATAGAATGTGCACCGTTGGTTTGCCTAATCTTCCTGGACAAACTATCGGTTGTCAGGTAAAAGCGGGTATGTCGATATCAGTTATCTGCACCGCTTGATAATAGAAAAAAAAATATCAATATAAGCTTTGTTTTATTGCAAACACATTGATATAGGGTTGACTGCAAAAAACTAGGTCCTAATCTGGGTTGCCGAATTTTAAAGATAAATTTTAACGCGAGTGGAAATGCGTGACAGAGAGATCCGAGTTGAGTATAGCGTGTAATAATAAAGGACCCAACATTGCAGCCGCACGTGATCGGACATTGAATATAAGAAAGTTTGATATCCCATATAAAATTACCAGGACCATTTTTTACACAAATACCAAATACAAAATTACAGGTAAAAGTTTTCTTATTATCATGATGTTGCAACATTTAATTAAAAATAATTTTTTTAAAAATAACTAAAAATAGTCTGTCCAGGATTTTTTTAGGCAACCCATTCTTAACATATTTCCTAATATACTAAATTTGTTTATAAATATGTTTCATTCTATTATCAGCTCGGCGCAGATCGTTTCAAGCTCGGATCTCCTATAGCTATTAATATGGTTGAACTTAACCAATACCCCTGCTTTGAAAACTTATGTTAAAAAAAAAACTCGCTAAAAGTCCTGCCCTTTATCGATTTTCTAGATTTTTTTAAAACCATTTTATTCACAATTAAAATAGTATATTGTTAAGACCAAATTTTAAAGCACACTCTTATAATATAGTGTTTTTTATTTTAATTTCATACCTTAAAAATTGCTAGACTTAAGCGTTTTTCCCAACACATGTTTTCAGCGAGAAGCTGACTTAAAATGGCATCCTAACTAAAAGTATTAGTCAGAATCCTATTGCCGGTTTCATATTCAGAACAATATAGAGTATAAGTGGTAAAAATATCATGAAAATCTGTGATTAGTTAAACTCGAGGAAGTTTTTCTTATTTTTCACATAAAATAAGCATGAATTTCTTCCATCATATCTTTATTCCTATAATCAAATAAATCTCAGTACTCGTCAAATTCTTCGAGGTTTCGGGGTTTTGTCAACATTATCAAGACTAAAATTGTTTAATACAGTTTGATTTTAGTCACAATTAACAAACATTTTCTGTAGAGAGAGAAATGCTTTATTTATTTGGCAATGCTGTCCAAATACATCGGGTTCAGTAATCAGATAAAATTTCATTAACTATAAATTTGCCTTTTATGTTCATTATTTATTAATATACATTTTTTGTAGCATACTGCCACATGTTCTTCTAAATTTAACTAAAAAGTATGCAATATTAAAAACAAGTGAGCCAGAGTACACATTTATAAGTTTTCGTAAACGTTAACACAAACCATGTACAAGCTACCGGCAGAAATTGTTCGTATGTTTTCGGCGTACTCCGGTGTGATACTGTTATGTATTGAGGATGCTGAGGGCTCTAAATTTATCATTAAATAATTAATATATTAATAAAGTAAATATTAATAAGCCTTTGTCGGAAAACGTCAAAAGGAGTTTACCTCCATGGGCCCTCCCCCCGCAATATGTACCTCGGGAAACTTCCTAGACACTAGGACAAAGGACCCCCGGCTTGGGGCACTTCCCAGATCAGCCCTGCCCGAGGTGACGACGATAAGGAGGTGATTCGAAAAGGTGAGTCAAGTCAAAGGTGAGGATGAAAAAAATTCTATCCTCAAGAGGAGTGGGCGGTATTCCAGCCACGAGAGTGGAAGTCCAGCAAGGGAACAGCGGAGTTCCATTCGCAAGAAGAGATGTCCGTCTGGGGGTCAGAGAGAGCAGCTGGAGATTTAAGAGCTAAGGACTTAATCCACCTTCGCCAGCCTACAAAGTGTTGTAAAGGTATTTTGTAATATTGTATGGCAAAGGTAGTAGTGAAAATGTCCCTCAGTATTCTCAATCAAATTTCTCTATTAATATTGTAGTAATATAATGGATATGTGTAAGTTAATAATAATAACAATGTATTAATTGAATCTTGTTTACTTTAATCTTACCCTGAATGCCACTTATTGGATTGGTAAACACGATACCTTTGAAAAGGAGATCCAATGGTATCATTAAATATAGTTTATATATGGATTAAATAAATCAAGTAAGCTAGTTTTTTAAGGTACCGCTGCCTTAGAAAAGCAGGAGGTCAAAAACATAGCATTACACCGTTTTAAAAGAATAATTTTGAATATGAGGGAAGCATTTCTCAGCAGGTTTCAGGAATTAAAAAAAAAAACAAAGCAACTTTTGCATTCGTCAAAAATACCCAGTTGAAATTTTCTCATTTTGCAATAGACATTGGTACCTTTAAAAAACAATTGCTGGTTTTAAAAAACAAGGGTATATGGCGCTCTAAATTCGAACGTCTTTGTGTTGAATTGGAAATATTGGAGATGAAAAAATGTGATATTAGTTCACAACACAAGTGGGGATGTCGTGGAATGACGTGGGGAAGGAAGACATGATAATTTTTAACGCTTAGAATTGTATTCCTGACTCTTACGATCAGCTGAAAAAGCTAGCGTTAGCTGTTCTTTCCCGAGTAAACTGAGAAGTCTTCTTATTGATGAGAACTTGTCTAAAATTAAAAACAACATACAAACCTGGGTTACTCAAACTTTCCAAGGTGATGCAAGTACATTTTTCGCATTAGTAAATATTTATTAGGTATGAAATTTAATTTTATTTAGTAACAATTGTAGAAACCTCCAATTTAATTTATGCATCTTACAAAGAAGAGTTAGGAATGATAAATATGGAAATAAATACAGGCAAAATCAAGATCATGAGGATAAGTAGGAAAAGCGAGCAGGGGGATCGAGTCGTAAGACTAAATAATACAAGGTTAGAGGAGGTGCGGGACTTTGAATATCTCGGTGCTCACCTTAATGAACATGGCTGGATAGAAGGCGAAATAAATCAAAGATAAATAAATAAAAGCTGCCATCAGATGTTTTTGTTCCTTCAAGAAAGGATTTATCGACAAAAAAGAAGTGTCAAAAAACACTAAAAACATAGTCTATAATAACACTTTCTTACTGATTCTCACCTATTCAAGTGAATCTTGGACTCTAACCAAAAAGCACAAGAGTCAGCTACAAACGGCGGAGATGAGATATCGAAGAAGAACGGAGGGGGAGACCAGAAGAGACCGAGTGAGAAACGTAACAATACGGTCAAACCTGGGACTTCGTTCTGCTCTGGATATTATTGAAGAGTACCAACTGAGATGTTTCGGCCATGTCCATGGCAGGAAATTGAGTAGCAAATGCTGTATATGAGACAAGGGTGGAAGGTCTAAGACCGAGAGGAAGACTTGGAAAGGCGCGACCCAGGAAGCTGGAAAGGAGGGGTCTGGAATGGAGAAGGAGAGGAAGATTGGTTCATGAGAGAGATTAATGGATTAAGCTCTATAAAAAGGATGCTCACACCGTTGGCGGTTGAAGAGTAGGGGATTAAATAAATAAATAAAACTTATTTAGTGTAATAAATGTATACTAAGCAAACAGATTTGGCTACCAATTTGTTTTTTTTGTTAATTGTTGTAATGTTCATACTTTGCTCTTGGGCTAATAAGTTTGCCGACCACATCCCTAGAGAGAGGCAGATTGTATTACTTATCCATAGATAGGAAAAAAAAAATATATCGGGTGGATACTAGACATTAACATTTGAAACGGTACCGTAGGCGGTTCTAATGCCAGGCATTTAGCGAAGGCTACACTTTGACATTTTCATTCAAAGCCCTGATCCGGGAGATATTGGCACTATGTTATTGGTAGATCATCCCTGAGGAACGATTCTCCTACAACCTAACTAAAAGTCAGTCTTTGTTTTGCATATTTTATTTGTTAATCTGATCAGAATATAATTACACTTGGCAAATTATAAAATTCAATGCATACGTCCTTAAAGAGGATTGCCAAACCAATAATCTAAGATCTAGCCTTGAATGTGATCTTACTAAAGCGATCCTCACGTAAACAATTGAGACGTTGAGTTCCAAAAGGTACTGTGTCCACTTTACGACAATTTTATAGGAAACGCAAAAATCTATCATTTATTCACAACTGGACTAATTTACTTCATTCATTTTATATTAAAATCGACAGTTTATTTTTTACTGTATTAACAAATTATTGTTCCAAAGTATTGCACTTTTCCCATAACTTTTTAATATTATAATTTGGATGCAGTACTTTTTGGAAGAATATAACGCGAGATAACAATCAACATAACCTTCCTTATAAAACTTTACTCATAACTAACGTCTTTATTATGTTAATTACTAAGTTATGTGGGGAGCCCGTGGCTGAGTGGTTAGCGCGCTAGCCTGCCACGCTGAAGTTGTGAGTTCGAATCCCAGTCCCAGGAGGACTTTTTTCAAGCATACAAATAAATGGGGATTCACTCACAATCTCCCCCGGGTATGTGGGACCCGTCAGCTAATTGATAGCCACTCACAAAAATAGGCGTAGGGAGTGATGACCCTACCCTACGAAATGTCATCGAGTATCGCGGTGTGGAATATAAACCATAACGCGCGGCCAAGGGCCTTAAAAGCCTGTCGCGCCAAAAAACAAAACAAATAAAACAACAAAGTTATGTACTTACCTATTCTCACTCTGAGAAATATTTTTCCTTGTTCGTTAACTAGATTTTATTGTATTTTTTTTTATAAAGAAAGCGAATATTGAAAGGACCTTTTATTTATTTTTGGCACTAAAATAAGAAAGAAAGTATGTAATTATGCAATTTTTTAAAATTTCACTTATTCTTTCAGTGAATTTAACAAATGTTATTATATTATCAACTACGTGTAAACAATATTTAACTATAATGACTGATAAATAAATAAATTTTTGACTTTTATGGAAGGAAATGTTTTTAGTACCTTTTGGGATGAAACACAATATTCATATACGTGTTTAAAGGATTTATATGGTTTATGGATAAAATCTGATGATGGATTTAGATAAAACTAAACCATTAGTATACAATTATGTCAAATTATCAATTTTGAAAAAAATTTCCTTTAGTACCTTTTGGAAATAAACGTCTCAATTCTAGTGACCTTAGACCTTGTTTTTACTGAAGAGATTTTCTAGTAGAGTACATTTTTTAAATTTAATAGATTTATTTATAAAAAACAATCAGTAAATTAGTAGCTTATTAATTGCTCTGTTCGATTCATCTTCGGGGTCCCTAGATACACTTCCGAGTCTCATTTTTATGGCGAGTTGAAGTGGCTTTACCCTTCCAATCGACGCAAGTATTTTCTCGCATCATTCCTTTACCAAGTTATCCAATCCCGCCGCCCATCATACATTTTTGACCTCCTACAATTCAAATCCTCTGTCCATCCCCCTTGTACACGCTCCAGGCCTTCGGATTTATACAGTACGGCCTACCGAACTGCACATTTCGACAGATCCTTTCTCATTCGATCCTCAATCCTACGGAATTCTATCCCTCCTTCCATCCGTCACTCCAATTCTCTTTCTACCTTCAAATCCCGCATATTTAATTACTTAATGAATATCCAGGCTCAATAAAATTGTAAATAAGCTTTTTTTTTTCTATTTTGTTGTAATTGTTGTTTTCTTCACATTCAAATATGTCTAGTTTATATGAGTGATTATTAATTTGTTTATATGTAGTTAATATACTTTAAGACTCCAAAGTACTTTAAGACACACTTTGTACTTTCTGTATTATTTATTCTAAAGGGACATGTCCCAGGATAATAAAGAATTTATTTATTATTTATTATTAAATTTATTATAATTTAATGGGACATTCTCTCACAATGTGCAACGTATTATCTTGAATGTATTCGTATATCATTATTACTTTCACTATCTTATATATAAAAAAATATAGTTCACTGAATTAATTTCACATCGACATAGCGAGTTTAATCAAAATCGTTAAGAGCCGTGTTGGAGTAAATCATAAAAAAGTAATAAATGCGTGGAATAAAGTAGCCCTTCCTGTAAATCGATTTTGGTAAAAACTTTGTTGTAACATCTCAGATATATAGACTTTTAAAATATGAAATTTCAGTTTCGTGTGACTTTTCGTTTTCATGCTAGACTTACAAAACACACAGAGACCTTTTTTATTTTATTTTTTTCAAAATTTAGATTTTGACATAATTGTATACTAATGGTTTAGTTTTATCTAAATCCGTCATCAGATATTATCTATAAAACATAGAAATCTTTTAAAAACGTATTTGAATATTGTTTTTCATCCCAAAAGGTACTAAAAACATTTCCTTCCATAAAAGTCTAAAAGTTATTTATTTATCAGTCATTATAGTTAAATAATGTATTTCCCTTGAAAACTGGAATTAGAAAATTTCCAAGGCCCCAATAAATTGCCTTACTACATATTTACACTTACATAATATTATATATATATGTTCACGCCATATGTTATGGCCTGATGAGGTTTCATGACTGTTTCACGGAAAAAAAAGAAAACTGTATAATTTTTATGATATTTATCAATAGATCATTTTGTATTAATCTTTATTTTTTATCTGTTTTAAAAATAGTATTTTTAAATATAATTAAAAGTTTTGAATAGAAGAGAAAGAAAAAGAAGACGATCCTACTTCAATAGTTACCGCCTAGTAGCGGGGGGTCTTAAGCTAGGGTCTAAAGGGTAGATGGATAGACCCGAGTCTGCTCTCATACACTGTACGTTTGCAAACGAATTTCTTCATTTTCTCATCGTTCCCCTTGGAACTTAAAAAAGCCGCCCTGCGGTCATTTTCAACAATACTCAACTGGACGTTTTCACGTAATGGAACATTTAATTTCTTAATTCTTATTCAAGAAACTGTTTAATTTTGATAACTATATTTTTTACATCTTTAAGCATTTAATTAAGTTAAGTTTGTTTCTCTTATTTTCTTCAATATTTTAATTAGGTTTATTTTGTTTCCTACATTTTCTTACAGCTGTTTAATCATATAATTAGGTTAATTTTCTTATATAAATTTATTAGGTTAATTTGTTTCTTATCTTGTTTGTATGTATTTTAGTCTATTAAATGTATTGTGATTCGTCGTTTGCTTCCATTATTTTTTTAAATTTTAAATCTATACAGTCCACTAATTCATTTCAATAGAACCACCCTCAATTTTGAGTTGTCACTTGGAAGTACTGTTCTTTCACGGATAGCCCAGCGTATACAATATATATAATTAAAATAAAATTAAACATTTCCGTGTTTTTTTTTGTTTTGTTTTTTGTAGGGGATGAAATAAAAAGTTAGGACTTGTTCTGGTATATGCGTAAAATTTCCCTAGTTTCCGCATGACCCCCCCCCCCCCCCCTCCAAAAAAAAAAATATATATATATATAAGATAAATGGAACATATAGAACCTCCATCTTGAAAATACGTCATCGAGCTTAATCTTATTTGATCCACTTTTATTGAGTTATCGCGGAGTCTTGGGTTATAAGGCCTTGTTGATTCGGGCGGCGATTTCCTAAAAGGGTAGAGGCTAATACTAATAATAGGGTTACCTAGAGGCGAATTGTCAACACCTATATTAATATTTACAGCTATTGTTTATAGTGCGATAGGGACTGCTTTGTGGTTTGATATCATTGAAAACGTGTAGGTTGATAATCGCCGACCCATTTTTGATATGAATAATAATAATAATTTCTTTATTTATCCTAGGACAAGTATCTTTGGAATAATATTACAAAGTACATAAAAGGAACTTTAGCGTCTTAGAGTACAAAAATGAAACCTAAAATAATAATAAAAAAAAAATGAACAATAGCAATAAATTAAAAGGCAGCTTCTAATAATAATAATTCTAAAGTTAAATACAAAACTAGACAAAAATATGAATATTATATACAATCATATATAAATGTACTAATAACAAATTTGGTTATAGATAGATAGATAGAAAATAATTTTTATTCTGGATCTGGGTCCCTTTAGAATAACAGGTTTGTACAGTAGAAATATACAATATGTCTGGCCAACATACAAGATGAACATAATTAACTACTATTTACAATAATCGATGAATTTGTATTTGATACAAAATAAATAAAATAAAAACGATCTTCAGAAGTTAATTACGTTGGAAAAAATGAGAAATAAATGAATTGATAACATAATTTAAATAACATTAGTTCTGCGCATGCGCATGAGTATAGCGGTCATCTTTCAAGTCGGCTCTTGGATTTCTTGCTTTTTCAGTTGGATATCACTTCAGAACAGTCTTGAAAACATCACCAGGCTTCAGGATAACAACAACAGTAAATATTGGAGCAAACAACGGTAAGTTGGGCTACAATTTGCACCGTAAAGTGAATGCTGAGTCACCTCTTCATATCAGCTGATTGCCAATAGCTAGGCAAGGCTGGTCTTGCATAACTTTTCTTAAGTTATTATTTTTTTCCCCAACATCTGGTTATTATATAATTATTTTCCTTACATGAAATGCGATATTATCATCAAGTAATGTCCTCCAAAGCTTCAACTAAAAAATCTAGATCTAGTGGTTCAATCCCGTCTTCTACGAAACAAAGACCTCGCCGTGATACTAATAAAAGATTACAAGCAACCCCTTCGGGTACTAATTCAGAATCTGAACCACAACCAGGCACATCGCCACAAGGGATGACTGACGAATCACCGTTTTTCACCCCAAATCCTTTTCAGATTTTACATAACGAAAAAGAAAACATGGAATCTGCTCCTATACCTAGTGAACCACGACCCCCTCCAATATTTGTCAAAAATATTAAAAATTTCCAGTTGTTGTGTACACAATTGAACAAAATTACCGATTCTACCAGCTACTACTGTATGAGTAGAATTAATGACACCAAAATATCTCCTACTACTGCCGAGACATATAGAAAAATAGTGAAATATCTAACTGATACCAAAGCGGATTTCCATACCTACCAGCTACGCCAAGAGAGAGCTTTAAGGGTTGTAATCAGAAACTTACACCCCTCGACACCAGTTGAAGCTATTAAAGAAGAATTAACGGAGATAGGCTATAAAGTGCGGCAAGTCACTAATGTCCTAAAGGACAAAATTCCACTACCTCTCTTTTTCGTGGACTTGGAGCCATCGGAAGGAGTTGAACAAATCTATGACCTCAATAGATTGTACTATACCAGCGTAAGAGTTGAAAAACCTTACATAAAGAAGGAGATAGTTCAGTGCCATAACTGTCAAGCATATGGTCATACTAAAAGTTATTGTCATCACATACCTCGATGCGTGAAATGCGGTGAACAGCACAAGTCTGTGGAGTGTACAAAACCAAAATCAACACCAGCTGTATGTGCTCATTGCCTCAAGGACCACCCAGCCAACTATAAAGGATGCCAAATTTATAAGGAACTGAGGACCAGGTTTCAAAAACCTCAAGTACCGGATGAAACAGCAAGACAAGTAAGAAACAGAAGAGAACCCTCAAAACTTATTGATGCCAATGTATCATTTGCCCACCTACTTGGAGGTGGGAATCAAAGTACTGAAGCCGTGGCCCTGCCGGAACTACAGAATGTACCTCAATCCATTCCACATATACCTCTTCCTCAAAATGTAACCAATCATAAAAATCCTCATCCACAACAAATCTCTCATATCCCACCTCCTTCAAATGCCACAGACCTTACCAGTTTGATGACATCCTTTATCTCCGAAATTAAATCCCTTGTTATGCCCCTAATATCACTCCTTACGAATCTCGTATCAAATCTCATTCCTGCCTTAAACAAACCATAAATGACCTCACCTAATTCCTTATCCATTCTCCTTTGGAATGCGAATGGTGTTAGAACTCACACTGACGAACTTACAGCCTTACTGCAAGACAAAAACATTGATGTTGCACTCATTACTAAAACTAGACTAACCACTAAACAGTACTTTAAAATACCAGGATACACGACATACCGGACAGACATTCCAGACGGCAAAGCCCATGCCGGTACTGCTGTCATAGCCCGCAGATCCCTCACCCATCACTTACACCCAATTTCCGCCCACGATTACCTACAAACAACTTCCATTGTTATCAAAACCTTTTCCTTTCCGCTTATCATCGCATCAGCATACTGCCCTCCTAAACATCCCATTTCCTCTGCCCAATTTGAATCCTTTCTCAACTACTTGGGTAATCACTTCATTTTGGGTGCAGACTTAAACGCTAAGAACCAACAGTGGGGTTCTAGAACCACCAATTCTCGTGGACGGACATTGCAGTCTGCACTCAACTCCCGACGCTTTCATCTCCTACCTCCCGATTCTCCTACCTACTGGCCAACAGATCCTAAACGTAATCCTGACATCCTCGACTTCTTCATCCACAGCGGATTAGGCTCTCTTAATTTTTCCATAGCTCGCCTTGATGAACTATCTTCTGATCATAGTCCATTGATTCTAAATGTATCCATAACACCTATTCCTAAACCTATCCCACCGTCATTCATTAGAGGCCCTGTCAACTGGAACCTCTTCCGCGAAATCCTCACTAATGATATTGACCTCAGAGTGATTCTCAAAACCCCAAATGACCTTGACGACGCCGTATATTCCTTTACAACCGCTATTCAACAAGCCGCCTGGACTGCCTCCTCTCCCAAACAATCCCAAATAATTCCTTATAAAAGCCATTTACCAAAACACCTAACAGACCTCATCAACAGCAAACGCCGAGCCAGAACATTATGGCAACGCACCCGCCACCCAGAGGATCGCCGCTCCTATAACTTTTTTTGTAGAAAATTAAAGCGGGAGTTGGCGATCTTCCGATCCCAATCCTACAATACCTACCTCTCCTCTCTCTCGACTCGTGACAATTCCCTGTGGAATGTCACGAAGAGAATCCTAAAATCCCCCCTGATATCCCATCCTCTCCGGCGTAGTGATAATTCCTGGGCTGCTTCTGACAAAGATAGGGCCCAGGAATTTGCACTACACCTTTCCAAGGTATTCACTCCTCATTCTGATCTCAATCCAACCCATACCGCAATAGTTGAAGAGTTCCTTACGTCACCGATACCAATTTCCTTACCACCTAAAGCAATCAATCCCTCTGAGGTCAAATATCTGCTTCAAAAACTTCCTCTCCGTAAATCCCCTGGATACGATCTCCTTACTCCTCAAATCCTAAGACAACTTCCACCTAAAGCCATTACATTCCTTACATATATCTATAACTGTATCCTACGCACTACCTATTTCCCTCTGTTGTGGAAACACTCGACTATCATCCTTTTCCTAAAACCAGGCAAACCATCCAACTGTACGTCATCCTACAGACCTATTAGCCTTCTTCCGATCCTCTCCAAAATCTTCGAAAAACTCCTATTAAAACGAATCCTAGCCAAATTTCACAATTTTCCTTCACACCAGTTTGGATTCCGTCCTCAACATTCCACGGTTCAGCAAGGACTCCGAGTTGTAGACCACATTTCCTCCGCCCTTGAGTGCAAGGATTATTGTTCGGGTGCCTTTCTGGACATAGCTCAAGCTTTTGACCGGGTGTGGCACCCGGGACTGCTCTTTAAGCTCAAAACCCATTTACCTCAATCCTTATACCTAATCCTCCGATCCTATTTATCCAACCGCTCCTTCCGAGTTCGCTGTGGTTCCGAATTTTCCGAACAATATACTGTTGAGGCCGGTGTTCCTCAAGGCAGCGTCTTAGGACCCGTCCTCTACATCCTCTTCACCGCCGATATCCCTACCGATCCCAATACCATTCTGGCAACATTTGCTGATGACACAGCCATTTTATCATCCAATTCCGATCCTGAAGCAGCATCGCTAAATCTCCAAAAGCACCTTTCCCTTATCGAAGACTGGTGCAATGCTTGGCGCATTAAGGTGAACGAAAGCAAATGCACTCACGTCACATTCACCCTTCGACGCAAATCCTGTCCAACGGTTAATTTTAATTCCATACCGCTTCCTTCCTCAGACACAGTCCGGTATCTCGGCTTTTTACTAGACAAAAGACTGACGTGGAACCCACATACAAGACTAAAAAGAAAAGAACTCAACCGCAGATTCGGCCAGTTATACAGACTACTAAACAGAAAATCTCATCTTACAGTTGACAACAAATTACTAATATACAAGACAGTACTGAACCTATATGGACCTACGGACTTGAACTGTGGGGAACAGCTAAACATTCTAACATCAAACGCATCCAATCCTTCCAATCCAAAGTCCTCCGAACAATAGTTAATGCTCCTTATTACGTTACCAACTGTACCCTACACTATGACCTTAATATTCCGTTTGTTTTAGACCTGGTACCATCCAAATTTTCCAAATTTCATCAGAACCTTAGTCATCATCCTAACCCTCTAGCGCAATCCCTATCCAGCACCACCCATCCCTACAATCCTCCTCGAAGATTGAAACGGCAGTGGCCACGAGACCTATTGTAAACATTTAAACTGGAGTTCTGACAATGGTCAGATCCTCCACTCATGTACGGTATGTTTGTGGCTACAGCGCCCTAACTCAGCCTCCACTGGCTCAGACCAGTGATGCGGCTGAGATAGAGGCGCTGGGATCTCTTGGGTTCCGCTTTTTCCTCCACAAGTGGAGGGAAAAGCGCTTGCTGGGGTCCCTTTAGCAATTGTATACATTGTATATAATTATGATTGTGTGTAAGATGTTTATTTATTTGCCAACTTTTTATTTATCTCAATAATAGGTTTTTGTTTCGATTTGTTTTGTTTTTTATTTATTATTATTATTTTATTGTATATATATGAATTTATTTATGTTCTATTTTATGTAATTTGACCATTATTATTATTTTCTGTATATATAGTATGAATGTGGTCTCTTATCAATATTATTATTGTTCATTTTGTAACAAATTGTAATATATCTCAATAAAAATAATAAAAAAAAAAAAAAAATTTAAATATGAAAGAAAGAAAAAAAATTCGTAACATTATTCAGGCACTTAGTATTCTAAGAATAACATTAGCTTAGAAAAAACAAAGGATAGTTAGGTAGTAGGCCAAGAGTTAATGAAAGATAAACCCATTAAACATAAATAAAAATAATAAATACAATAATAAGAAATGAAATCTTCGAGTGACAAAATAATAATTTAAAGAAAAAAAAAATACTGAAACGATTGAACCAAAGAATAAGTTGGATATTATAAGGTGATAATAATTGGTGGAATTACGATAAAATAATATAGTTAAATCCGCAAACTCAACATAAAGTAAAATATTATATTTCAATTATCGTATCCGCATGTTTTTTTGTTTTTTTTTACTAATTTTTATATAAATTAACAATTTAGGGTGTTTATTGTAAAATAATATTAAGATTTTTTTTTTAATAAATGTGGAGAGTGCAATCAAACAGGCGTATTTTCGGAAATTTCTTATTTTAATTTTTTTTTTTTTTTTTTTTTTTTTATTTATTGAAATTTACAACTGTACAAAAAATACATCAAGTAAATATGCTGTAATGTTATAACACATGGAATGAACATGAAGAGAAACTGCCCATTGACAGCACTCTTTGGTAGTGAGTCTAAACAAGAAGGTCTCGAGGCCATCTTCTTTTCAGACGCCTCGGAGGATTATCAGGAATGGAAGAGGAAGCAAGGATTGAAACTAATGGATTAGAGTGGGAGTGGAGTTTTTCATGGAAGGTGTGATACCTGGTACGGGCCAAATCAGCAACATATGGAACATTAAGATCATTGTGGATGATTTTATTCGTGACAAAATAAGGAGCGTTAAGGATTTTGCGAAGGATTTTGGATTGTAAGGATTGGATACGGGAAGAGTTTGATGGTTTAGTAGAGCCCCAAAGTTCTACTCCATAGGTCCAGATAGGCCTTATGATGGTCATGTAAATAAGTCTTTTGTAGTTAAGTGAAAGGTTAGAGCGTCTGTCTAGTAAGTGTTGGAGTAGCCGAAATCTTCGTGCAGTTTCTTGTCTCTTCAGTCTTGTATGCGGATTCCATGTAAGTCGTTTGTCAAGCAGGAGTCCTAAATATCGGATCTGTTCAACCGGGACAAGCGGAATATCATTAAAGGACACTGTAGGGCAGGATGTCATAGGTTTCCGACGAAGGGTAAAGGTAATTTGTTGGGATTTATTGGAATTGATTTTAATTCTCCAATTCTGACACCATACCTCAAGGTCTCTGATGTGGGATTGGAGAGTTTGAGAGGCTATTGTAGGATCGTTATTAACCGATAACACGCAAGTGTCATCGGCATAGGTAGAAAGGAATGTGTTAGGATGGGTTGGGATATCAGCTGTATATACTGTGTAAAGAATGGGTCCTAGTATACTGCCTTGAGGAACCCCAGCAGACTGGGTGAAGAGAGATGAATAGGAACTATTGTGGTTTATTTTAAAGGATCTTTCAGAGAGGTAGGACTGGATGATTAGGAAGTATGTAGGAGGAAGGAATTTACGGAGTTTGTACAACAGTCCCGGGTGCCAGACTCGGTCAAAGGCTTGTTCAACGTCGAGAAAGGCCCCAGTGCAGTACAATCCGCGCTCCAATGCAGAAGAGACAACATCCACCACACGGTGACATTGCTGGATGGTGGAGTGGGAAGTTCGGAATCCGAACTGGTGGTCTGGGATTATATGATATGATTCTAGGATAGGGTATAGTCGTTTAAGGAGGAGCCGTTCTAGGATTTTACCCATGATGGGTAGAAGAGATATAGGACGGTAAGAAGAAGGGAACTCCAGTGCCTTTTTGGGTTTGGGGATCATTTTAACAATAGCTAATTTCCAGGATTGGGGAAAATATGTAGTGCGGAGTATGGAATTGTAAATATAGGTGAGAAATAGGATGGCTTTTCTAGGAAGTTGCTTAAGGATTTGGGCTGTGATTAGGTCGTGTCCGGGAGCTTTCCGGGAAGGTAGCTTTTGGATTAAGTTCAAAATTTCTGAAGGATGAAATGCTTTAGGAGGAAGGGCCAACTGGAGTGGAATTTTAATTTTTAAATTCTATTATTGGTATTTACAACTGTACACAGTACAACAAGTAAATGAGCTATTTACAGAACATTGGCTTGGAAAAGTCTTGAGAAGAATCTATCCAGTGGTAGCACTTCAGAGTTTATTTGGTAAGCAGGTCTCGAGGCCACCGTCTTTTCAGACGCCTCGGAGGATTATAGGGAATAGATGCCGATGAGAGTATACGGACAAGCGGGTTTGTATGGGCTGGTAATTTGGAATGAAAGGAGGAGTATCTTTTTTGGGCAATTTCTACAACGAGTGGGATATTCAGGTCTCTATGGATGAGTTTGTTGGTAACAAAGTAAGGAGCTTCTAGGATTTGTCGAAGAATTTTGGATTGCAAGGATTGGACGCGGGAGGAATTCAATGGTTTAGTGGAGCCCCATAGCTCTATGCCATAAGTCCAGATAGGTCTTATTATGGCTGTGTAAATCAGTTTTTTGAAGTATAGAGAGAGTTTTGATCGTTTGTCAAGTAAATGTTTTAATAGTCGATATCTACGAGCAGTTTCTTGTCGTTTAAGTCTTGTATGAGGATTCCATGTAAGACGTTTGTCAAGATGAAGTCCAAGGTATCGTATTTGTTCTACAGCGATGAGTGGGTATTTTAATTTGAACAGTAAAAGATCAAAATAATTAAAAATGCTTGTTTACATAAATTTTTGTACTATTACTGTCCATATGTCCATGTTACGTTCTAAACTACGTTAGGATCTAGAATATTTTTCATTTCGGTATTATCTGGCATAATGTTTGCGTTTTTACTCAATAATAATATCCATTGAAATTTGATAAACTCACTAAGGATCTAACTGCTAATCTGAATAAAAATGATTCTCAGTCAACTAAACTAGCGTCTAAAACCTGTGAAAAATTGTCGCTCCCAGAATCGGTATCTAACGTCTTTTTTGGTAACTAAATGCTCCAAAGCTTGCCCCGTTTTTAGTGCTGCGCTACACTGCAAGAGAACAGGTTGGTGAAATTCCTGAGATTTGGTTATTGTGGAAATAAATACACTCTCACATACTTTCAACGTACAAAAATTCAAATACATAATTTTCTATGAAACTTGATCATTTATTTTTAAAACTTTTATCATAAATAATTTAATTTTCTACAATAGAGTTTATACATTAAAAAAAAACACGTTTTCATGATGTGCACGTTACACATTTTTTTTTTTTAATATAACATTACCATTTAGTTATTTAGTTATTGTTTAGAATTTTTCGAAGTGGTGGAACAATATGAAAAAAAAAAACTTATTTTTTTCTGAAAACTTGCATTTAACTTATATTTCTTCGTATTATTGAAAAAAGTGTAAACAATTATTTCTCACCAGAAATTCAGAATCACATTATGTATAAAACATTTTCAATCATTTTACTACAAAATGATTGGATAAAAGCTAAGTTTTTCAGAACTCCGTATATTTAGCCACTATCAATAATTTATTCTAAGGTCTCCATTTTTCAGGTATTCTCAATGGATTTCTCTACTAATGATGTATTTTCAGTGAACAAAAATTTTCTTTTTACATTTTTCGATAATTTAAAACAATAAGTTTCTGAAAACGCAAATGGTGTGATTGACACTTTTCAAAAAAGGTTAAAAAATACATATTTTGGTTTTATTTCTTCCCCTAAAAATTGGCTTTTCGTTTAAGAATCATGGTCATGTAATTTTTTCATGCCTTTGACTCCTATGAATCAGAGCTAAAATCATCATTAATTAATTTCAAATTTTACTATTAAAAAATAAATAAAATTACTAAAAGGAATTTGTCCGGGTGGCGGTCGGTGAATGAAACAATTGAGTAGTTTCAATAGTTTATTTTTTGCCAACATTTCGACCCCCATTGTGGGTCATCATCAGGACCTGTTTTAGGCGAATGGAAACTCCTAAAACTAAATAAAACACGCCCAGATGATGGGGGTCGAAACGTTGGGAAAAAATAAAGTATTGAAACTACTCAATAGTTTCATTCACCGACCGCCACCCGGACAAATTCCTTTTAGTAATTTTCAACGGTCAACTGATATCCACTATAATAAATAAATTTGAAAAAAGCGGTTTTTAAAAGAAATCTCGAAAACCATTTGAATTAAATAGCTAAATATTTAGGTGAATTATTTTTATTCGACACCGAAATGATCCCCAAAGTTTGGGTCAAAAACGCCGCGGGGGCAGATTTACCATCCTAACTCAGCTATACCTTTAGGGCCTATCTAAATAAATATCTAAATAGAGCCTATCTAATTTATCATATCTAATTAAAACGGAGTATTTTATTTTTTATTAAAAGGGCACTTTCAGTATAAATGTTATTTCAACATTTCCTGTTCTTTAATAATTTAGCAATTGAAAATCTTATAAATCTAACTGGTTAGAAATTTAATGCTCCAAAGTTTGTTTCTTATATATTTTTTAATAAACTGCACACGAAAATAGTTATTGAAGCAAAACCACCGACTTTTCTGACATTTTGTGTTTTTTTTTGACAATTTGGCTAATATTGACACCCACGTATCTCAGTAGGTGTTCCGAATTTTCTAACATGTTACAAACCAAACACGTAGGCAATTTATTGTTGTTTAAAATTTTTAACGATAAAGTTTGCTCTAAAATGTCCAGGAAGAGATATAGAAGGAAAAAACCGAGAAAAGTGATTTTTTTAAGAGGTTTTTTCAAGATGGCGGAAAATACACAAGGATGAAAAGTGTGAAAACTTGGGTTTTTAATGAGGGGAGCAGTACAAATAATCGTGCCTAAAAATTAAATTTACCCCACCTTTTTCTAGCCAAAATCCTATTTCTACTGGGCTATAAAGGCAGATATCACATGCTTATTCCACTAGGCCGTTTGTAAATTCATTTCCGTACGATTTTTGTGTTAGAAGTAGCCTTACTACTTACACAGTCAGACATTTTTATGAGAGCTGGTTATTTGGAAAAAAAAAAGAAGAAAAGAAATAAATGCATGTTTTAAAATTGGTAGACAGTTTTAGGAGATTTCATGCTTTAAACTTGATGAGACTGGTATTTAAGGTAAGGGTAAGCTTTTAACCCGTTGTGTATACCATGCTTAATTATATCGCTTTATATAATAGTGCCCCATCCAATCCAAATACATCGGGTTGCTTAATTACACATCATACCATATTACACTAACTGAAATATATTATGGCATGGGACGAGGGACCTCCCAGGAGACTTTTCATATGTATAATTCAACCCTCACCTAGCAAATTCCAAATTGTGATGTTTAAAAATCTATGCAAGTCACTAATTTCATACTTTATAACACAGGGCATAAGTGTACAAACATATAAACTAAGTTATTGTATGAATTAATTAATTGTGCAATCAGTATGCCGGAACGGACTTCATTTCATAAATTCTCAAAGCGTACCAGAGTATACAGCATGTATGATTAACATTTTATGTTCATATACTTGCAAGAAACAATAATAATAATTTCGATTACATTAGATACATTTGACATTTCTTTTGTTTATATTGTATGAATGGGATCCTTTAGCAATATTATTATTGTCCATTGTGACAAACTGTAATACATACGAATAAAAAAAAAAAAAAAAAAAAAAAAAAAAAAAACAATAAAAAAAAAAACATTAGATACGCTTTTTTTTTTTGAAATTCAATATTCCAAACTTTCATTCCATGACTTTTTTCGATTTGGATAATTGTTTCAATGTTACACCTGTCTCTTAGTGACCAAATTTGGTTTCTTTAACAAAATGGAAAAATTTGCCTATTTCTGACGAACGATTGCGGCAATATCACTTAAACAAATTCTTTAATTTTGGAAAGAAAGATATTTTCTGTAGGAAGCATCTGCGAAGGTGCAAACTCAGATTACTTTTATTTAGGACATTAAAAGGTATCAAAACATGCCGATGTTTCAGCCTAAATCATAGGGCTTCTTCAGGGCTATAAAAAAAAGTTTATACTAATTGTGTGTTCTTTTGACTTCACACTGAACTAACTTCTCCCTATAATACACAAAGTCAACCATTCTCACTTCAGAAAAATAGTAAATAATGACAATTTAAATTAAAATTTATAAAAAGTTATTTTAAAAAAATTATGATGACATATTATATTTTTACTAATTTAAATTATAAAAATTGTTTTTAGTCTTGAAAATGGGGAACAAAGCCCCAAAACGTTGGAAAAAAATTAATTAAACTTGAAAAAAAAAAAAATTATATTATAGAAGTTAGTGAATATGAAAAAATAAAAAGTGGAGCTTCCAGAATTAGTATAAATGAAAAGAAACTAAATTAAAATATGGAAGTTGGCATTAACCATATGAAACAACAATTTTTCACATCTTAAAGAAAAAATAGTTAATAAAGACCGGTTGTAGTATTTATTTAATAACCATAGTATTTATTTAATTTATAAATTTTGTTATTATATACCTTTATTTATTTTAGTTTCATTTTATGTAATTTGACTTTGCTTTTGTATAGTATATTGTAAATATTATATGAATGTAATCCTGTAGTAATATTATTATCGTCCATTGTGACAGATTGTAATATATCCGAATAAATAAATATTTTCACATTTTAAAAAATAATGACAATTTAAGTTAAAATGAATAAAAACTTTTTTTTTAAGGTATGATGTCATAATGTATTAATTTAAATTATAAAAATTGTTTTTAGTCTTGAAAATGGATAAAAAGCCCCGAAACGTTGAAAAAAAAAAAAAATTAAACTTGAAAAGAATAAATTACTTTGTAGGATGAAGTTGATAAAATTCCTTCGTGTTTATCTATATATATGTGTGTTTGTGTGAGTGTGTGTGTGTGTGTGTGTGTGTGTGTGTGTGTGACGAGTAAAAATTTTATTTTCGAAAATAAAGATTAAGTATAAAAATTATTGAAATTTACACAATACTCTTTAATTTAAAAACATTTAATATCTCTACCTAAAGGTTTTGGAATGTGACCCGAATAGAATGTACCCATTGGAGCGTTTCAGTGTTTTTCTTGCCTTCCAAGCTCAGATCAATTCCCCCGAAGAATAACAGAGCCAAGCTCTCTTTCAACAAACGGTCAAACATAGTTACTATTCCAACTAAATTTTTTTGCCTTTCCAATGGAAATCTTCACTAACTAATTTCCGAAAAAAATGACTTATAATCGGGAAGAAAATTAATAACCTGATATGTTAGGCCATTTTATGATATCCTAATCGTTCAATGAATTGAAATGCGCATGACGTGTGAAAAATATTTAATTTATTTAACTGTAACAAAATCTATACATGCTCATATGCGGAACACTTGCCTTTGTAGTGTTTAAGTATCTAGTGTTTGAAAAAATCAGGTGCGCGCATTTCTCCTATTCCAATTTTATCATTGGTAACTATATAATGGTTCTATTTCTGAAATTTCCTGTACTGTTTACCACAAATCAATTTAAAGTAAATTTAAAACTTTAAAGTTTTTTTTCTTGGCGATCCATAATTAGACATTATCAATAAAGAATTGACTTCATGCGTTTTTCTCACTTTTAGTTTCCTTCTACGAGTATATTATATCTATTGGTGTTTACTAAATATATGGGAGCGGCGTGGTCTATTGGATAGAGCGCTAGTCTACTGTTCTCTGGGTACTCGGTTCGAATCCCACTGTGGCAGGATATTATTTATACACTATATATATATATACTATTGTCCTTGTATTTACTACTTTATAAATGATGTAAGAAGTAGTTGTATGTCGTACAAGTAATCGTATTTACTACTTTTATAAATTATATAAGTATAACCTTAAGTTTGTTTTTGTAATGTTTTATTTTTATGCCATACAAAAGACTCAGTTTTTGTACTTTACTGTAATCCTTAGGGGACAGAAGGTCCCAGAATATAGTATACCTTTATCTTTTCTTTTCGTTGAGAGGAATGTAATACATATAAAATAAATCTCAAATAAACCCACAGAAGAACGAAGAGTCAATATTTCATCAGTTTAGAATAATTAATAATAATTGTAAGGGGACGGCGTGGTCTAGTGGATAGAGCACTAGTCTAATGTTCTCTGGGTCCTGGGTTCGAATCCCGGCTGCGGCAGAATATTATTTATTCCGTTAATTCAGTGGCGGGCGGCCCTAGGATATGGAGACCCTCCTGGGGCAAACCCAGCCTCAATAAAGTGAGCGTAATCAAGGCCTAATCACCTCATTGCACGGCCGTTGGCCTAAAAACAGTACGAATCTGTATATGTACTGAGCCCAAGGTTGTAGTGGTACAGGTTTTTTTTTTTTAATAATAATAATTGTTAATAAATCAGAATATAAGGAAAAAAGAAACCAATGTTGCAAAATTTATCTTATCTAGACTGGTTTAGTATGCTGTGTATAACGAAGCACATCACTGTACTTGGGCTGCATGATAATGAAATAGATCATTTTTCTCTCTTCTATGGAAGGAAATGTTTAAGTAATATTAGAAATAAAATTACCAAGCAACTTACGTTTACTGGATTATTCATTTGTATGAATGAATCCTCTCACATGATGAAGATTCCAGACGAGCAGATAGATCAATCAAGTGGGGCAGCATTAATGAGTGCACTGTTCAACGGAGGTTCAAAAATTTAGGGAGGGAGACTTGAGCCTTGAAGACAAAGAAGGTCGTGGAATGACTTCCTCAATTGATAAAGATGTTCTCCGGGCTTTGGTGGAATAAAACCACAGAACTACTATTCAAGAACTTGCAGGGAAACTTAACCTTAGCGAATCGACAGCCTCAAAGCGATTGGAAAGGGGAAAAAATTCGTGCGCCCAACACCCGACTTTTACTTACTTCCGTTGTTAAAATCAATTTAAGAATTTTTAAATACATTGAGAGAAAAAACAAATTGTTAAAGAATTAATTAAATTTAATTTCAATAGAAACATGTGTTTTATTAAATAATTTATTTTATTTGTATAAGTTAGTTTTATCGGCTTATCATCACTCTCCATTAACCTTTATCATTCCGTTTATTAGATAATATATATAAACGTAACATTACTGAGCCATGTCCAAGCATAAACTGAGGAAAACCATAAACATAGGTAGTATGGGGAGGGGTTCATGTAAAGAAATAATCTCTCCCTCGTATGCCAACATCTTCCGTCTCCTTAAATTATAACTTTATTACTTTATTGTACAAATTGCTTGTGTAATTTATATTTTATTTACTGTATATTTATCTTTTCGTTTATAACACCTCTGGTTTTTGTTTTTGTTATTTATTTATTTTATTTTATTTTTTATTATATACCTCATGGATCTTTTACATTCCTCAGATTCTAGTGTTTATAATTTTCTGTTAAAAATGTTGAGCTTTATTGTACATACGAATATATTGTTTTGTTTTTCCATTGTATAATTTTGTAAAACTTTTTAAAAACAAAGATAAGCTGTAGTATTTACATTTAGAGAGAAAAACCTTCAGGGTTTTTACATGAACCCCTTCCCATACTGCCTATGTTTATGGTTTTCCTCAGTTTATGCTTGGACATGGCTCAAGTAATGGTACGTTTATATATATATTTTTTACTTCTATAATAAAGTCTAAAGTTTTGTTTTTTATGCTTATCATCATCAGATTGTGTATCATATTATCATTATTTGTATCTATAATATTTAAATATGTTGGTATATTTTTTGTTTTATTTCAAATGTTATCAATGTCACTAAATTCAAAAGAAAATTTTCATTATCATATTAATAAGTATCTCTTTTGTTCTGATGTTTGTAGCCCTGATGATGGATGGCTCACAATCTTGAGCCGAAACGTTGGCAAAATTTAAAAAATGACTGATTCCTGATTATTCCACCTATAATTACAATATTAAAGGTACTTTAGGATAAGAAAATTTAAAATATCGGCAATTAAGCCCTGTCATACGATTTTAATCAGAATGAAACCTACATGATATCAAAGCCCATTAAATTTTACATCTACAAAGCGAGTTTGATCAAAATCGTAAAAGCCGTTTTTGAGAAAATCGTAAAAAGGTACAAAATGTATGGTATAAAATAGCTCTTCTGGTGAGCTGATTTAGATGAAAAATTGTCTGTAACTTCTCAGGCGTATAGTTGTCTTAAATATGAAATTTTAGTTTCGTACGGATTTTAGTTTTTGAGCTAGACTACACACGGGTACAAACCTTTTTGCGGGACTTGTTCATTTGGACCCAGGGGACATTAAAACGTGAATTTCTGGTGAAAACTGGAATTAAAAAATTTTCACGATCGCAATACTTTCCCTTACTATATATATTTCATTCAAAGTAAAAGTCAGGTTCCACATTGAACGACCGCCATAAAAACCAGCATTATGAAGTCGGCGTTACACTTCTCTGCCGAAACAAGAACCACACATTGATGAAAAGTGGATACTTAAATTAAAAAAAAAAATATTCATCAGGCCTTTTATAAATTAACGTATCAATTATAGTATCTTTTAGTTCGGATTAAAAAAAAATTGAAGGAGCGGAAACTAGACCTGAAGTAAAACAAACAAGTTATAATGACCCATATTCTGATTCTCAACGGTTAGGGAAGAAAATAAACTTCGCATTTTTTCTGTTAACCATGGTTATCATCAGAAAAACTCTAATATATTTACTGAGCACGCACTGAAAAACATGTAGTACCAATTGAAAGAAGAGAACATATTCCAGAAGGTTAAGAAAAGGTTTAAGTCAAACCCTAAAAATAAGAAAGTAAGTGAAAATTTAATTTCCCCATATAAAGAAAAGTTGATTGCAATTAATAAACAATAAAAATAACAAACGGTTCTATCCTATTAGGTTTATTATTGGGTTGTTTCACATTAAATGTCCGTTTATATAGTTTCTGCAATACATAAAGGATTTTGCAGGTCTCTGTTGTTTTCTTCCGAATGTTTACAAATTTAAAGTAAACAGTTACTAATCCTCCACCTTTGTATTATAAACATTAGCTTCCCAATCAATTACCCACTTTTTAGTATACTTCCAAATATGAACATGAAAACACGCGATTTTCGAGTAATATTTTTGTACGAGTTTAAACTCGGCCATTCAGCAGCTGAGGCCGCTAGAAATATTTGCAAGGCGTTTGGGAAAGAGAGTGTTGATGAACGGACCATTAGCCGTTGGTTTGCTAAGTTTTCAGCTGTGGATACCGACTTGGAAAACTTGCCCCGAGGAAGACCTCCGTCCGTAATAGACAACGATGTCCTCAAACATACAGTAGAAGGAAACCCCTACCAAACAGTTAAAGGACTCTCAGCACAACTAAATGCAAGTGCATTTACCGTTTCCAGACATTTAAAGTGTATTGGAAAAGTAAAAAAGCTCGATACATGGGTACCTCATGATCTCACTGAGCGGCAGCAAGACCCCATGTTTTAAAACATACCGTGCAAAAATTGAAAGAACTGGGCTACGAAGTTCTTCCGCACCCACCATATTCTCCCGACTAGTCTCCAACAGATTACCACCTGTTCAGGAATTTAGACAACTTCGTCAAAGGAAAACTTTTTGAAAATGATGATCAAGTGAAAAGCGCGTTTTCAGATTTTGTTTTACTTCAAAGCTCAGAGTTTTTCAGTTCGGGGATAAAAAAATTGGTGTCACGTTGGGAACAATGTGTAGAAAAAGAAGGTAAATACTTCGAATAAAATTATCTTGTTTTCATATCGTATTTTCGATAAAAATCCTTTACCTTGAAAACGGACATTTCAAGTGACACAACCCAATAGAAAGGTGGCTACTGAATAAAAGAATATAACTTGTACGACGGTTGCAACATTAGACTATCATAACCTCCCTATATATCAATAACGTATGTTCATAAGTTTATGGGCTCACAACAACGTTATATTAACTTGTACGATTTATTTTATTCCATATTAACTTTTATAAAAGCTTGCGCTTTTTAACGGTATATTATACTACTATATTAAAGAAATAATTTTTTGATGACTTGGATACAGAAAATTTATTTTTATTTCCTAAAGAAAATCTAAATTGCAATGTATTTATCTTATAAACTTCAGGCAAAAATGCCCTAAAAGATGGAAAAACCCTGCAGTGGTTAAGGAGTTTACGGAAAACAATACTCGGGATATCATTTTATTTATAGGAGAGATTAGTATTGAATCAATACAGTTGTAAATTTCATTTAATAAATTAATAAAAAAATTTAAAAAATCCTCCCCCCCCCAAAAAAAAAAGAAGATAATAGGGTTGTGAGATAGTGTTGATGTGAAGATGGATGCCTCATGCTCCAGATATTTCTTGGGTATTTCCTTGGAGAGGAGACCTCGGTGTACACAAGGCAAGGTCGATCGCACCGCCCGACCCTCAGCCACTATCAATAAGGCTGCGCTAGAAGAGACAGGCAAGTACGTAAATGCGAGGTCTTGTGAGAGTTTACGAAAGTAGCGGGAAGAGAGGGAAGGCATACTTTTTAAAAAAATAAATTCGGATAGTAACATCGAATATTAATTTTAAAAAATCCTATATCATTTAATATTATTTTTAAAAAAATGATAAAGCTATATCAAAACAAATAAGTGTAATAAACTTTACCAAACAATCAACTCCCAGCTACCTCCCTATATCCACAGACTTCTGCAATTTAAATCATCAGTCCACTCCCTCCAAACAAGATCGCGCCATTCTGACCTTTATATTCCTACCCATAGAACAACAACTTTTGATCATTCCTTTATTGTCCGCTTCACTACTCTCTGGAATTCCTTACCTACTCATATCCGCCATGCTTCTTCCCTACCATCATTTAAGTCCCAGCTATTCCAGTACCTACTGTCATCCCAAACAGACGCTCAATAAGATATTTCAAATCAAATATCAAATCAAAAAGAAAATTTGTTATTTATTGTTCATATTTTTATATTGATCAATTATGAATCAATTTCAATGTTTAGTTTTATTTAACACAACAGAAATTATTATTTATTTATTTTACTCTTTTGTTTTATTATATCCTTTCTTTTCTTTTTATATCATTGTGAATAAGAATTAATTTTATTCCTTTGGTCTTGTAGCCAGACACATTATATATATATCTTAATAGTTCTTAAGGGACCTTGTCCCAGAATAAATATCTTTTTCTATTCTATTCTAATATACACTTCACGAAAATACGTTTTTTAAATGTAAAAAATCCATTTAAAGAAATCGAATATTATTTATAATAAAAGTTTAAACAAAATAAATGATTGAAGTTTTATAGAAAATAGGGTGAGTCAGTATATTGTAATACGATGAAAGTATGTGAGAGAGTATGACCAAATCTCACGAATTTACACCTGTTCTATCGTCGTGTAGAGCGGCTTAAGGCATTAAGGCTTAAGCCTGTCCTTCAAGATAAGACTGGCAAGTACGTGCTATTCCTCTCACGATAGTAGTAAGAGATGGGTAAGACACAAAAAAATCTGTACCACTACAACCCCCGAAGGGTCTCGGGCTCAGTACAAATAGAGATTCGTACTGTTTCTAGGCCAACGGCAGTGCAATGAGGTGATTAGGCCTTGATCACGCTCAGTCGCCAGGTTTTTCCCCCAATTAGGATACCCACTTTACAGAGGTTGGGTCTGCCCCAGGAGTGTCTCTATATCCTAGGGTTGCCCCCCGACTGAATTAACCGAATAAATAATATCCTGTCATAGCCGGCATTCGAACCCAGGACCCGGATAATTGCAGACTTGTGCTCTATCCAATGGACCACGCCGCTCCCACGGGGGAACACATAATTAATTTTAATAAAGTCGGATAATAACTTCAAATAATACTTTTAAAAAAATCCTATAATATTGTAAATAATTATTATAATTAAAGGTACGTTAAGACCAAAAAGTGTAATATGCACAAAATTAAAACATGTTTTTGTATTTAGAAACACCATATTATTAATAAAATTTGAAAAAATTATAAAGAAAATGCGATGAATTAACATTAATTATAATATGTTGAGAGTGTGTGAACATTCGATATCGCCGACTTATCACACTTTTTCAAATTTCACTTACCTGTCTCTATCATCGTGTAGCTCGGCCCTAATACTCGGCATATTATTGATCTACACACACATACAAGTTTTCAAATGCTCATGAAGTTCAGTCAAACTTATACCTAATAATATTAGACACTAAATAAATTAGAACACATTCAATCAAATAAATACAATTTATATCAATACAAAATCTAATGGGGTGACCGGTGGCTAGGAAAATAGCCTTTTATGTCCAAGGCAGCTGCTTCGAACCCGGTAGATGGCTTAAATATTTTGTATTTAGTTCGATTTGTTTCATTGGGTAAGGGCTGAAACGTTTGAAAAAATAAAAAATATATGTTAAGTTAAGAAAAATATGGATCAAAATTAATAATTAACCTAAAATTAAATTAATTCACACAAAAATATATATAAATATATTTGGAAATAATATTACTACACGGCTATAGAAAAAATAAATTTTATAAACCTTGATGAAAAGCGTTTTAATCGAATAGTCATGCTCCACAAGATACGAGGTATAATCCATAAATGGCAACAACTAACATTGTAAATCAAAATATTCAGGACAGAATTAATTTGCATCTACTAGTTAATAAATAATATATGTATAAATTAATACAATACAGAAAAAAAAATCTGCAGAGATTCACTATATAAGGAAATTAAGGAAGGGGACATGGGCAGATTTACTTATCCTCTTTGGATATGGAAATGAAAGAGGAAGTGGAGGGGTGAGCTTAGGTCCGTCAGAGTTTATGGCCCAAGCATGGAAATAATTACGCGAGTCATGCCAGGGCCACGGTGATCTCGGTCGAGGCAGGACCAAAAAAGGAGCTAGCCACTGAGTCCTAACCGTTTAGTAACCTCAAAACCTTGACATTTTCCTCGTTATGACAAACAATGCGAACGTAAGTAGGTAAGAATAGAATAAATCTCCAATACATCGTTTAACTCTATCCAGTTGGGAATAGGTGGATAAGGATAGATTGATGCTAGTGATACATCCTTCCTGGATGATAGGATGACAACGGGAAGAAGGAATAAATAGCATGAGGCTGAGGTCCCTAGGTCATGCGGGGAAAGGAATCCGATTAGGGAACTTACAATGAGTCACACGCAGTGGAGGAAAACAATCCGCTGAATCAGAACCCACATCACAGTTTTTTAATAATATTTGAGATAAAAAAAACCCTGTACTTATCTTCGAAGGTGTTGGGTTGTATACATATATGGATTCGTACTATTTCGATGCCAAACGGAAGTGCAAGAAGGTGATTGGGATGAGATAACGCCCCGTCGCCAGGTTTTTCTGAAGGTTCATAAATGCTGGGTGAGCCGCATAGCCCAATGACGGTCTCCATTCCAGAGTCACCCAACGTCATAAAGAACAGAATAAATAATCATACCACCAAAGGATAGGATCCAGGTCACGGAAAACAATAGTCTAGGTTCTTGATGCATCTTTTTTATTTATTTTTATTCCAGAAGTGGACTATGGGTTAAAACAAAGATCTGATAGAGGAATGATCAGACTTAATGGTGGGGGTGGAAGAAGTCCGATACCATCAATATTTTAAAATGTCTCCTTGGTCTGTCGGGAAGTATGTATGCGGTGAGCAAGCTTGTGCGATACTCTTTTTAACTTAGCCTTGATGTGTAGATCTTTTGACACTCCATGGCAAAGTAACGAGTATTTGATCCAACAGCTTGCCGAAGAACTTAATCAATATCGCCTTGAACCCTTCTTCCTAAGGGCCTATCTCCTCCACTAGAAAATGTTTGAAGGTAACGCAGCGCGGTTCACACGTCAAGGACGTCTTTTCTTTCGGCAACAAAAAAACAAGATTTTTTCGGCTGTCTTAAAATAACAATTTTATAAGGCACAGTCATTATTCTTTTTCGATAAAAGCTTTTGAACTAACGTTGTATCAAGCCAGCCCATCGTTGATGAATAAATTTAAATTAGGGTTCTAAAGAGATAATACATAGTTGGTAAACAATAAACAGGATTATCGTGTTTACAGTTTTTGGGATCCCTTAATCAATAACCGGGCACAGAATAGACACCATTTAGTAAATAGCAACATAAAATTTAAAAGCTTGCCGTCAGGAAACAATATTAATTTTAGTTTCAATATCAAATTTCGTTTGTTTGTTTATTCATTTAACTTTACTTTATGCTACTGTGGCTAGCCGGACTTTGGTACTGTAGGAGTCTAAATTTTACCTATCTTGGTTTAAATAGGGTAGGAGTCTTTAAAGAGTACCTGACATCGCACGTCTCCTCGGAAGAACGGCATAACTAAGGAGTTTTTACTCCCATTAAGAAATCATAGGGTCATCTGCTAGCCACTACAACACTATCTTGAGCCCCTATCTGCCTTCGTCATTGCATCACCCATTTTCCATCATTTTGGGATATCAGATTGATATTATATTTATATAGAACACATCTAGCAATACAGAATTATTTTTTTGTAAATTAATGTCGATCAAAGTCTTTTCTTACCGAAATGGTAAGTTGATTGATATTCTGAGGCTGGTGGAAAGTACCTTAAAATCAAAGACAGAAAATCTTTCAGCGAAAAAGGAAAAATGGAGAGAATAGTGGAGACCAAAATTTACTGGAAAAAATGGCGATTATTAAAAAACAATAAGCTGCAAGTTATCCGTTCTCCGATTAAATCACGAAGTATATAATATTGTCCGAAAAGAATCTCATATGGGAATGTATAAAATAAATATTGCATCCTTTTATGTGATAAGCATCCAGCATCAATTTTATTTTTCATGGTAATCCGGTGATTTGTGATTGAGCAGAGAATTGTTTGTGACGCCAAAAAAAATGTAAGCAATTCATTAGGCTATATAATGTTTTGATGACTTTTGAACAGAGCAATGACATATTTTTATGATTACGCTCAAACAAGTATTGCGGAATCTAAACAAAGTAAGATTTTCATTATCTATTCTTTTGGGACGTAATATCTAAATATAAATTTGTTTTCAGTAGTTTCTAAATACGAATAGTTATTGTGGTTGTTTGTGTTGCATGTTGTTATTGTTGAGATAAATTGTTTTATTTGTTTTGTTAATTCTTATATTTAATCATTGAAAGATTTGTGATGTTCTAAAGTTTTTCTCTCCACACTGGCAACACTGCTGATCGTTACCTACCCAATTTCCACTGGCAATGTGAATGTCCCAAGCTCATGCCCTCATGGTGTTATGTTATGTTCTAATATTGTAATGAGTCTTTTGTATTATATTCAACTTTTATCGACTCTGCTGGTTTTTATTTAACCTATTTACCCCAATAGTTATTAGTTAGCGTTCTGATTTTGTTGTTGTTTATTTATTTAACGACCCTTCATGCTGCTATGCCTAATCCGAGGATTCTACAGTGGAAATCCTAAATAAACGGGGAAAGGAGAGGGAGAGAGAGACAGAACGAGAGGTCGTTTTCTTGGATTATGTGAGCTTTGGAGGAGAGGTTTGGATTTGAGTGGAGGGGAAGGTTTGGATTAGAGTGGAGTGACAGGTTTGGATTGGAGTGGAGTGAGGGTAGGTTCCCTTGCAATTAGGCGCCAAGGCTCCTGAGGTAACAACGCCCTCATAATGATGAGCTGCTAATGACTCTCAGCTTCCAAAACATTCTTCAAGAATATTTCCTTTTCCCTAGTAAAGAAAGATTTTCTATCATTACAATTCAAACAAATCATGAAACCGAAATAGAGAGAGGATGTTACAGAAATGATAAGTTTCTATGTTGCATTGTTATTTGTTTACTCTCAGTTTCCTAAATATATGAAATACATAGTAAGGGAAAGTGTTGCATCCGTGGAAATTTTCGAATTCGAGTTTACAACGGAAATATGAACTTTAGGTTCCCCTGACTTCAAATGACCAAGTCCCGCAGAAAGATGTTTTGAGCGGACTTGTCGAAATTCTAGCTCAAAAACAAAAAATAGTAGGAAACTGAATTTTCATATTTAAGACAATTATACCTTCACCCTTCGTCGAAAACCTATGTCCGCCTGTCCCACTATTTCCTTTAATAATATTCCACTCACCTCAGTTGAACAGATTCGGTACCTAGGACTCCATCTAGACAAACGTTTTACTTGGAATCCTCAAACTAGTCTGAAACGACAAGAAACAGCTCGTAGATACCGCTTACTACAACACTTACTGGACAAACGATCAAAACTTTAAACATACTACAAACAATTAATTTATATTACCATCATTAGGCCTATTTGGACATATGGGATTGAGTTATGGGGATCCACCAAACCATCCAATTCTTCCCGCATTTAATCTTAGCAATCCAAAATCCTCCGAAAGATCCTAAACGCCCCTTACTTTTTTCACCAATAAAATAATTCATAAAGACCTAAATATGCCATTAGCCGCCGATCAAGCCCGAACAAGATATTCCTCCTTTTATTCCAAATTACCCGTCCACCCCAACCCACTCGTCCGCAAACTCTCGTCTCCTATTCCTGATCATCTTCCTAGGCGGCTGAAAAGACGATGGCCTCGAGACCTACTTAGCTGAATAAACTTGTAAGTGCTACCACTGGCTAGTTTCTTCATATACCTGTATCACGCCCACTTGATCTATTATCACATTTACTTAATGTATTTTATTGTATAATACAGTTGTAAATTTCTTTTAAATAAAAAAAAAAGACAATTATAAGGATAGAGCATTAGGCTGCTGTTCTTCGGGTCACAGGTTCGAACACCGGCTGAGGCAGAATAATTTATTCTATTTCAGCTGTGGAGTGACCCTGGGGTATGGAAAACCTCCTGGGCACACCCAGTCTCTATAGAGTGGGTACCGAAAATTGGAGAGAAAACCTGGCGGTTGAGCGTGATTTATGCCTAATCAACTCCTTGCACGGCCGTTGGCCATGAAACAGTACGAATATCTTTAAGTACCGAACCCAAGGAGGTCGTTGAGATACAGATTTTTTTATATGCCCGGAATATTAGAACCACATTTTTCTCACAAAAATTGACGAACCAGAAATGGATTGTAAACCTCTTCACGATTTTTTGGAAGGCGGCTAAAATGATTCTGATTAATTTTTCTACAATTGATTAAAAAATAAAAGGACTCTAATTTCATGCAAGCTTTCTTCTGATTGAAATTCTGCGAAGTAGCTTAAATACTCCACTAAAGCACCTTGAATTCTGTAAAGAAAAAAAAGAAAAACAAGAAGCTATTTCAGATTATTAGCATTGATAAAAAAAAGGGGTAAACATAAAAGATGAAAGAATAATAGTAGGGAGAAGCATAGTTTTGTAGATTCTACTGAATGATTACACACTTTTCCCGCCTTTAACCGGGACTTTATTTCCTCCTCGATTTCGTTTTTTCTTGTTATCAAAGATCCTATAAAAAAAAAAAAAAAAAAAGTCTTGTGCCCAGTGCATAAAAAAATTCGTATCGATTTTAAGCATACGGCCCACAGTTGGGCGAGCCTGTGCATTTGGTGGACATAGGACCAATATCTGAAATTTCGAATTTCCCCATAATTTTATGGTTAAGCTGTTCTTAGGTTCTTTTATCATTGTCCATCGTCAGTTTTTTTTTTTAATTAAAAATTTCCACCTTAACTGGAAGGTTTATAGTTTAATAATCACCTGCGGTTTCGTGCTGGTTCACGAGATTAATTTTTTTCCTTTTAGCTCTTGTTTTTTTTTTTTTTTTTTTTCCAAATGATGTCACTATAAATTCCAGTTTCTTTGTTTTAAATGTTTGTTTATACTTTATGAACGTATTATTGTCTTTAATTCTCATGATTCGTAAGAATAAATTATTACCTGATGCTCTAAATTTGTTAATAAATTATTTTTTCTACTTTTTAAAAAAATATTTTACTTAACCAACATATAATAGATTTTTCAATAAAACACATGTTTCTATAGAAATTCAATATAATTGATTCTTTAACTGTTTTACTCATTTCTATCTCTAACTGTATTTGAAAATGGTTTAATCAATTTTAAAAACGGAGATAAGTGAAAGTCGTGTGCACCAGATTTTGTTTATGAACCAATGCAACCATATCTTTAATAAATATAGAAAGATATTGTTATTAGAAATAATATTGTTTGATAAAGTAAATACATGTGCTTGGTCCTCATCCATTTCTCCCTCTATCCCTCCCTTTTCCCCTCCTCAACACACCCATCCCCTCAACTAATACGTCGATGGCGAGAACCGGCCAGCTGCCAGGCCGTCAGGAAACTCTAGGAGCTACCATCCACACTCTTCCTCCTACAACTGTTTAAACTAAGTTTCACTATTAATGGAAAATAAATTAAACTAAATCATTGGATTTATCGACAAAATATCTTGATAATTCATCGAATTAATGAATTATTTAGAAGTAATTATATATGTTTTGTTTTATCAGTTCTCGACTCTTAATTTATTAAAGTTTTCTACTGTTAGGTTTCAGTCAATAAATAGACAATTGTATTAATGCAACGTTTCGAGATTTTATTGTTCTCATATTCATGCCCTAACAGTGGAAAAAAAAAGGCAGAACATTAATATTTTTATACCATAATTAATATATGATGTTATTGTTAGAGATATAGAAAAGAATACATTGAACAATACAGTAGATAAAAAGATATGTCAATTAGAATTTACATTAAAGATATTATTAGAAATATATCTAATTATCTAAAATTGTAAGTAAATTTCTAGTAATTAGTAGTACTTATGTAATGTAAATTCTAATTAAAATATATCTATTTACCTACTGTATGTCTATTCATTGTTCAATGTATTCTTTTCTATATCTCTAACAATAACATCATATATTAATTATTGTATAAAAATAGTAATGTTCTGTCGTTTTTTTTCTCCACTGTTAAGGCATGATTATGAGAACAATACATCCCCGAAACGTTGCATAAATAAAATTGTTTATTTATTGACTGAAACCTAAGAACAGTAGAAAACTTAATTTATTAAGAGTCGAGAACTGATCAAACAATATAGCAGTTCATTCCAAAAGGTAATAAATCCACATTTCATTTCATTCCAAAAGGTACTATAAACATTTCCTTCCAAAACATATTACATCTTTTGTAAAGAGATATAACATTTCCTTTCATTTACTTCCAAAAGGAAGCACCTAACCCCGTAATATATCACCATTAATTTATTGTTTTCTTCATTTTGTGCATTTTTATTGGCTGATTTAGCTCGTATTGAATCACTGCTATTATTTTGATCAATAGTTTTAACCTAATGATCAGTTTTTAGGCTGTTTTAAACAACTTAATTTCGTCGCTTCGGTTTTAGAAAGTTTCAATTAAATTAATTTTTTTTTTTATAATATTTCTTCTTGCAACCACATAAATTTGATATAAAAATATTTAAAAACTCACATTTTAATAGAATAATGGTATTTTTTTCGGCAAATGGTTGGAATTAGAATTCTAATTCCCTGACTTCTAACCTGATAAAACCTGAATGAATTTTTTTTTAAAGGTAAAAGACGAAAATAAAAGTTATTTATTTATCGGTCTTTATAGTTAAATATTTTTTACTCGTAGTTAATAATATAAATAAATTTGTTAAATTCATAGAAAGAATAAGTAAAAATTCAAAACAAATTTCATAATTACATACTTCCTTATTATAGACCCAAAAATAAATAAAAGGCCCTTTTAATATTCGCTTCCTCTATAAAGAATAGAAAATAAAATTTAGTTAACCAACAAGAAAATATATTTCTCAGAGTGAGAATAGGGAAATATACGCAACTTAGTAATTAACATAATGAAGACGTTAGTTATAAGTAATGTTGTATGAGGAAGGTTATGATGACTGTTACCTCGCATTATATTCTTCCAAAAAGTACTATATCCCTTTTAATTCTTTTCAAAAAGTACTATAGCAACGTTTCATTCCAAAAAGTACTATATCCATATTACATTGTTAAAAAGTCTAGGAAAAAGTGCAATCATTAAAAAAAATTGGTAATTAAAAAATCAGCTTTAAATTTTAATTAAAAAATAATGAAGTTAGTTGGTCCAGTAATAAATATATGACAGATTTTCGCGTTTCCTGTAAAATTTCCTGAAGTGGATAAAGTTTTTTTTAGAACTCTAAATAATGTCTTCTAAATAATTTATTTTTCTTCCCAAATATTAGTGACGTTTGGCTCCTCAGGTACAATGTAATACGGTAAATACATAGATGGAATCCTCAACAAAACTATCTTAACTGACACCGCCACACTAATCAGCCCGACGATGACGGACAAGATTTTAATTATCTAATGGCTAGTTCGACTTCCTCCTTACTCGATTTTTCTATCTACGATTCATTGGTCGGATATTCAGAAGGAGGATATCAACTAATATTTTCCGTATTAAAAATACCGCCAGTTTTGTTTTAATTGATTCAATGTGTACAACGGGTCAACCTTGATATCGCTGTTTGGAATAATAATTCTACTCATTAAACAAAGTCCTAAATTACAAGACAGTACTGAAACCTATCTGGACCTATGGAATGGACTTTGGGGAACAGCCAAATTTTTTAACATCAAACGCATTCAATCCTTTCAATCCAAAGTCCTTTGAACAATAGTTAACGCTCCGTCTTATGTCACCAACCATACCTTACACCACGACCTTAATATTCCATTTATTCTAAACGTTATTCCATCAAAATTCTGCATATTCCATCAGGACCTTATTCATCACCCCAATTCTCTAGCTCAATCCCTATCCAGCTCCACACACCCATACCATCCCCCTAGAAGGTTGAAACGGCACTCAAGACCTCTAGTAAATATGTATATTGGAGTTCTAGCACTGGCTAAATTCTCCACTCAATGTGCTGTACGTATGACACGTATATAGGGAGGAGTGATTTATAAACTTTCTATAAATTTTATTGGTACCGTATTGTACAATATATATATATATTTTATAATTTTATTGCTGTGTAAATATTGTATGAATGTTGTATTTCATCACTATTATCAATGTCCGAATCGGGACAAATGAATTATAACGGTAATATTATTCAATAAAAATTGTTGTTATTAAAAAAAAAAAAAAAAAAAAAAATTCTACTCATTAAACAAAAACAAAAATATCAGGACAAAAAATAATTTGGATAAAACACACACACACACACACACACACACACACACACACACACACATATATATATATATATATATATATATATATATATATTTATTTACTTAATTTACATTTTCAATATGCCATTACACAATAATTTCAAGCTAGTCTTAAAATCTTCAGTTGCCGTAGTTTTTTACTAATAAGAATAAGTAATTTGGAACTAAATTTTGATACGTAACAAGAATACAAAAACTAACCTTCAATTCCTTGAATCTTAGTAATTAAAGAAAGTAGTCTCAAACACTCACCTGAAAAAAGAAAAAATAAATAAAATAAAATACATCATAATAATTTTGGCTGAGTAATCGTTTTTATTGATAAGGAAATTTCTTCCTTATCAATAAGGGATATAAAAATAATAGTCAGTTTTTTAATTTATCTATGAGTACTAATTATAAAGATAAGATTTATGCCTGCTCAGGAATATGATATTTATATTTTTTAAATCATATATTGAAAAAAAATCCTTGATTATGGCGTCCTTCGGACTGGACGTAGAAAGCCTGGACGTAAAATGAAGATCTTTATTTAGTCCCAAGTCTGTACGATGTTGGGTAATAATGGAAGATCCACATTATAACTAAACAGTCCTAACTTAACCTGGATAAGCTAAAAATGACTTCCACTGTAGCGTCTTCCGATTAGACATAGTACTATAAAGTGACGCTGAATAAATAAACATGGTATGGACCTTATTATATAATTTAAAAGAATTAGGTGAACAGCAAAATTAGGGGAGAGGGGAGAGTTATATTTTATATTATAGAATTAAAATCAATTTCATCAAATCTCGCCAAATAACTTTTACCCTTCTTCGTAAACCTATGACATCCTGCCCTACAGTATCCTTTAACTTGTTCCAGTTGAACATATCCGCTACCTAGGAGTCCTACTTGACAAGCGTCTGACATGGAATCTGTACACTAGACTGAAACGACAAGAAACTGCTCGCCGGTTTCGGTTACTTCGACACTTACTAGACAGACGCTCTAATCTTCCAATTAACTATAAAAGACTCATCTACATGAACATCATAAGACCTATCTGGACGAACGGAGTTGAGCTTTGGGGCTCTACTGAACCTTCAAATTCTTCCCGTATTCAATCCTTACAATTCAAAATCCTCAACGCTCCTTACTTTGTCACGAATAAGCTCATACATAAAAACCTTAATGTTTGTTCCATATGTAGCTGATTTGGCCCGAACCAGGTATCAATCTTTCCATGACAAAATCCGCTATCACTTAAACCCACTAGTTTCAATCCTTGCTTCCTCTTCTATTCCTGACAATCCTTCAAAGCGTCTGAAAAGAAGATGGCCTTAAGACCTTCTAGTTTAGAATATTTTTTGAGTGCTGCCGATTGATAGCTTCTCTACATGTCACGTTCATGTCTATTTTTTTTTAGCCTATTTACTATATGTGTTGTACAATACAGTTGTAAATATCAATAAACAATTTAAAAAAAAATTGTTGATAATAAATCTTACATAATATTTTAGGTGTAACGATTACTCGTTTTTTAAATTAATAATAAATATGCAAGGTTTAGATGATTTTTTCTATATGTGGCAGAAATATTAAAAAAGGGAAACCTGACAATTATCTACTTAAGTGACGCGTCTGTGTCCAAATTTGTTTGAGAAACATAAGAAATTTCGAAGGTAGGATTATTTATAAAATGAAATATAAAAATAAATTATATTTAGGCCTTATGATATCTGCAAATCTTAAAAAAAAAAAAAAAAAAAATCGCAAAATAGAAAATGACTGGAAGACCTTGTCTACTTCATAAATGAATCTTCGATTTTCAATTTTTTTTAAATATATTTATTCCGTTTAATGTTGTTTTTCATATTATTTTTTTTGGGTTTTTTATAAAAAGAAAATAAAAAAAATCTAGTTCGCACAACTCACGACTTTCGCTTATCTCGTTTGTTAAAATCAATTCAAGACATTTTAACTCCAGAGTTTTTTTTTTATATACAATACATACAACAATTAAAATAGCTATATTACAATTAAGGACGTGAAATAGTCTCTAAGAAGCTACCCGGTGGTAGCACTTATTTAGCATTGATCACTATCTTATTACTTTGTCCGAATAGATAAGTAAAAATAATGTTTTTTTTTTTTAAATCTTAACGGTATTCTACGAGTCTTATTTCGGAAAGGAAATTACAATATGGGAAAATATTGATCCACTGTTCTACTTTATATGATCATTAAATTCTTTCATAGCTTTAATTTATTTATTTTTAATTACTACTGACAATGTGAGGCGGTTCATTTTCACAAATAAACAAAATTAAAGATAAGGAAAAATTCGGTAGCAATGCATTGTTAGGCTGAGGACAAAATCTACAAGATAAAGATATATATATATATATATATATATATATATATATATATATATTATTTTTTTTTTTTTTTTTTTTTTTTAATATTGCTTTATTGAAAAATAGTACAATCTGCCACTATCTTGGGCAATAAGTATTAGGGCTAAAAGAAGTCATTCATACCATATGTATAGAATAAAAAAAAACAAAAAAAAAACAAGACAAAACAATAATAATAATAATAAAATAAATAAAAAATAATAATAATAATGAATAAATAAAAAAAACATAAAATGAAATAAAATAAGTTAACTTAACTAACAAATGGAAAGAAAAAGAAAATAAAGTAAATACAATCTTGGCCACATTCATACCTATATACATTATTTACATACTGCCCCTGGGAACTCCGAATCGAACCCCTACACCCAGAAGTGGATGGAGTGGCACAGCACCAGGAGTTCCCAGCGCCTCTCAGTCAGCCGCGTCACCAGTCCAGCCAGTGGAGACTGAGTGAGAGCGCTAGAGCTACAAACTCTCGGGCATGAGTGGAGAAGTCGGCCATTGCCAGCACTCCAGTTGTATATTTATAGGAGATCTCTCGGCTTCTGCCGCCTCAACCTACGAGAAGGGTTGTAAGGATGGTTGGTACTAGATAGAGATTGTGCCAGGAGATTAGGAAAAAGAGTAAGTTTCTGGTGGAAGGTTGAGAATTTAGATGGGATGAGATCAAGGACATAGGGATCTTAAGATCATGATTTAAGGTCTTGTTTGTAACATAATAGGGAGCATTGACTATTGTTCTAAGGACTTTAGACTGAAAGGATTGGATACGTTTGATGTTCGAAAATTTAGTAGTTCCCTATAGTTCAAGCTCAAAATCGACTGGCTAAAAGTGCAACTATACATACAGGGTTTCCAACAAATGTCTCGTCTAGCGGTTAAGTGAAATAAAAAAATCTGGTGCGCGCAACACACGACTTTCACTTACCTCCCTAGTTAAAATCAATTTAAGGATTTTTAAATACATTTAGGGATGAAAATAAATTGTTAAAGAATTAATTAGATTGAATATTAATGGAAACATTTGTTAACCAGTTAGTTTTATCGTCTTTTCATTAGTCTTTATCAACTTTTAGAAGCTTGTGTATACGATAATATTTTTTTCTAAAATCTTTCTCTTTCCAACGGTATATTATACGTGTATATTACTGTTCTTATGTTCAAAAAAAAAAAAAAAAAATCATTTAAAAAATATGTTTCTACTCTTCTAATTTAGTTGTTCACCAAATTCGCTCAACATTCATATTTAGCTGTTATTTATCATTGCTGACAAGTTGTTCCTAATTTATTTTAAATCTATAACATTAAAGGTACTTTAGTTGAAGAAAATTTAAAATATCGGCCTTTAAGCCCTGTCTGACTATTTCAATCAGAATAAAACCTACATCATACTAAAGCTTATCAAATTTTACATCAATATAGTGAGTTTAATCAAAATCGTTACAGCCGTTTTTTAGAAATTCGTAAAAAAGTGCAAAATCCATGGTATAAAGTGGTTCTTCTGGTTAGCCGATTTTGATGAAAACGTTTTTGTAACATCTCAGGCGTATAGTTGTCTTAAATATTAAATTTCGGCTCTATAGGATTTTTCGTTTACGCGCGGGAGTTACCACACACGGACACACTGACCTTTTTGCGAGACTTGGTCATTTGGACTCGGGAGACACTAAAACGTGCATTTCCATTGAAAACTGGAATTCGAAAATTTTCACGATCGCAATACTTTCCCTTACTATATATTTCATATAATAATAATAATAATAATAATAAATTCTTTATTTATTCTGGGACAAGTCCCTTCAGAATAATGTTACAGACAAATCAAATTGGAACTTCAGTATCTTAGAGTAATAAAAAAAAAATAAAATAAACAAAAAACAACAGAAATAACAAAGAAAATGAATAATAGTAATAAATTAACTGGTAGCTTCTAATAATAATAATTTAAAAAAAAAAATAAATAAAACAAACTAGACAAAAAATAAAATATTTACATATTCATATATACAGGGCTAATTAAAATAAATTTACAATGCTTGTGAAAATTGTAACATAAAATACATAAATGTTTGAATACAATGCATAATAAGATATAGTAAATAACTGTTTTTCTCTGCTCTATTTGCTGATTTTTATTGAACTTTGCTGATTAATTGGGGTTATTTGAGAATTGGATCGACAAAAAGTGTTTGAACAAACGGGATTTGAAGGCCGGAAGAGTATTGGAGTGACGGATATGAGAAGGAATAGAATTCCATAAGGACGAGGATCGGATTAGGAAAGATCTGTCGAAAGCTGCGGTTCGATGAGGCGTTACATACAGGTCCGAAGGTCGCGAACGAGTGTTGCAGGTGTGGACGGAGGATTTAAATGAAAATATATCTGAGATGTAAGATGGACGTTGACATCGGAGAACTTGGTAAAGGAAGGATGCCAGGAGGTATTTAGAACGGTAGGAAGGATAAAGCCACTTTAACTCATCGTAGAATCGGGTTACAGAGGTGTCCCTGGATATCCCAAAGATGAAACGTATAAGGCAGTTGAATAATCTTTTTAGTTTAGCTTCAAGATCTCCAGAGACACCCGCATACACCGCAAAACAGTAGTCAAAGTGGGGGAATATTAATGAGCAAACCAAGAGCCTACGGGTTTCAAATGGAAGAAGGTGACGGTGGTAATTAAGGAGTTTCAGAATGGAAATTGTGCGTCGGGAAATTTCGGAAACATGGATTTTCCAGGAAAGAGATTGATCGACAGTTACTCCAAGGTTTTTGACGGTTTGGTGGAACTTTATTGGTTGATTATTTAAAAATAGAGTTGGGATTAGGGAAAGGGTTTTAAGGAGTGGATTGGAACCTATTACTATCGCTTTAGTTTTCTCAGCATTTAACTTTAGCTTGTTGTCAGCTGCCCAACAACTAATTCTGTTTAAATCTTCCTGAAGCTTTTCTGTTGCTAGTAATAGGTCCGACGGAGGAAAGGATAAATAAATTTGGAGGTCATCCGCATACATATGGAATTGTGAGTGATGGATATAGAAGGGAAGGTCGTTTACGTAGATAGCAAAGAGGGTAGGAGATAGTGATGATCCCTGGGGAACACCACATGACAATGGCAAAGGTCTAGAAGGAGGTTGGCCTGGAACTACCACATACTGTGAGCGATCGGAAAGGAAAGACTTGAACCAGTGCAGAGCGCTATTGGATAAAGGAAGGTTTCGTAGTTTGGTGAGGAGGATTGTATGGTCTACTGTGTCAAATGCCTTGGTAAAATCTAGCAAAACTAGAATGGTAAGTTTTTGGTGTTCTATTGCATATTGTAGGTCGTGAGTTATTTTTAGGAGAGCGGATTGCGTTGAGTGACCAGGTCGGAAGCCGGATTGGAGAGGATTGATAAGGGAACGTTCTTCCAGGAAATTCGATAATTGCTTTTGTACAATACGTTCTAGTGGTTTGGAAAGGTTAGAAAGAATGGAAATAGGGCGAAAGTCAGAAGGTGTTGTAGGATTTGGGATCTTATTAAGTGGTCTAACTAAAGCGGTTTTCCAAGAAGCAGGGAATATAGAGTTTTGCAAGGAAAAATTGTAAATATGATACAAAACTGGTATAAGGGCTGGAAGACAGGATTTTATAAGTTTAACTGGAATGTTGTCAGGTCCGTAATCGTTTGTGTGGGATTTAAGGATGGCTGTTAATAATTCGTCATAGGAAATATGGGTGAAGAAGAAACTTTCAGGATTAAAACTGTGGTGTTCAATATCGGTAGTGGATGATGGGTCAGGAGATAAGGATACGAAATGCTTGTTGAGATCATCTGGTGGGACAGGAATGGAATAGCAATTATTGGATTCTGGAAGAGATAATTTTCGGAGGATTTTCCATTTGGATTTAGGATCTGGAGCATTGGACAAGGCACTGTGGATATAGAGGGATTTCGCACGTCGCACTGCGTCCTGGGTTCTGTTCCGAAGTTGCTTAAAACTATCGTAGTCATCTGGAAAGCGAGTGCGGCGGAATTTACGTCTAGCTGCTTCTCTTCTTTTCATCAGATCCTTTAGTTCAGGGGTCAGCCAAGGAGCAGTGGGACGGCGAAAGGTTCGGGTTTGAAGAGGAGCATGGGTGTCAAGTATGGTTTTTAAGTTTGAGGTGAGAGTGGATATCATTGGGTTGATTGAATTGTGGGAGTATATAGTATCCCAATGGAGTTTTTCGAGATCAGTTTGAAGGGATTCGTAGGAAAGGAGGTCCAAACTACGATAGGTGATTACTTTAGGAGTGAAGGATTTTATAGGTAGATTGTATGAAATCTCTATGAGATCATGTGATGAAAGGAACGGTACCGGGTGCTGAGAGGATGAAAGGACCTTTACAGATGAATCAGTTATGTGAAGATCCAGCCAGGAGTCGGATAGTTGCGTATGATGGGTAGGGAGGTATGGAACTAGATAAAGATTTAGGGAAAACAGTAGGTTTACCAGGAAGGATTTATCGTGAGATTCAGACATCATATTAGCATTGAAATCTCCGGAGATGATGATGTTGGAGTACTTGGAGACGAATTGGACTAGGGAGGATTCAAAAAGGGTATCGAATGGAACTTGAGGAGGTCGATAAACAATGGCATACAGGAGAGGAGATGAAGGAGTAGAGATTTCCACAAACAGGTATTCGATGTGAGGATGATCAGGAGAAGGGGATTGGAGAAGGATTTTGGCCTTGAGACTGTCGTGTATATACAGCCCCACCCCACCACCCCTGCGATCAGATCTGTCATGGCGAAGAAAGGAGTAATTGGTGAGGGATACATGGGAGGAAGGAATAAAAGGTTTTAACCAGGTTTCAGATACTGCTATGATGTGGTAAAAATTGTCGAGAAAATAATTTTGAAATTCATCATAGTGGGCAATCAGGGATTGTGCATTAATGTGACATGAGGTGAGAATGTTAGTCATGACTGTAGAGGTGGGAATGAGAATAACTGTGAAAGGGTTGGAAGTCAGGAGGTAGGTTATTGCAATTTCTTAAGGTATACATCATTTCACGATCATACATAGTGTAGGCATACAGCAAAACATGATAAAAAAAATAAAGCAAAGAAAAATTGATAATTTTAAAAGATAATATAAATTTATACTAAACCTTTTAGAAAACAAACAAGATACTGGCAGATGAGACATATTAATAAAAATTATAAAATAATAGAAAAATAAATAGGATATAGCAATAAGAAGAGTGTGGATATAAAAATATTCCGAAGAAAATTTGATTTTAAAAGAAAATATAATTTTAGACTATACCTTTTCGAAGAAAAAAATAAATAATAGTAGTAAATAAAGACAGTCATTACATATAGATAACGATTATAAAGATAGAAAGTAAATAGCATATAGTAATGAGAAAAATGTGGATATAAAATAAAAATATCCCAAAGAAAATTTGATAATTTTAAAAGAAAATATAAATTTAGGCTTAGTTTTAGGAAAAATAGAAAATAAAAAATAAAATTAAATAAATACAGACAGATAGATCATATAGATAAAGATTATAAAAGAGAAAAAAAAAATTAGATAACATATTCAAGTTAAAATAATGTGGATATAAAATAGAAATATTCCACAGAAAAATTGATAACTTGAGAGGTAAATATAAGTATAGGCTAATTGATTTAGAAAAATAAAATAAAATATAGATGCTGATAATAAAAATTAAACAAAAAGTAAATAGAATATTAAAATAAGAAGAAGGTGAATACAAAATAAAAATATCCCAAAGAAAATTTGATAATTTTAAAAGAAAATATAAATTTGGACTATGTTTTAGGAGAAAAAATAAAAATAAAATGAAATAAATACAGACAGATAGAACATATAGGTAATTATTATGAGGGTGAAAAAGAAAGTATATAAAATATTCAAGTTAAAATAATGCGGTTAAAAATAATATAGGTAAGTGAAAGTAAAAGTCTATATGACCCTTAGTCTTAACGGTTAGGGATGAACATCAGACTCATTTAAACTTTGTTTCTCATGAGGTCTTGTCTCGCCACCCAGACTAGACGTTTATGAGACATTGTATTAAGTACTTTTTTTTTTATTCTTGTCTCCTCGCATCCTTGATTGTCAATAGAAGGTAGGTTTGTTTTCCATCATTTAAAAGCTAATTAAATAAAGAGGTTTTTCTGAGATCCGGAAAATTTAAAATCTAACAGTTGAAGAGCTCTTTGAAATGTCTGAATATTCTTAGAAATATTAAAATTTAATTTTTTGCATGACTTGTAAAGAGGTTAGACCTCCTTATCTTCTGGGAAATTGTCTCGTCTTTCATTTAGTACCATTTTTTTTTTTTATTTGCTTGAACATCAAGTAGATATATTTGAGTTTTTCTGATGAAAACCATGGATAACAGCAAAAAACTGAAAATTTGATTTCTTCTTTAACCATTGAGAATGGTCATGTAAACTTATTTGTTCTACTTAGGGCCTTGGCCTTATTGATAGTAAATAAGTAAATATGAAATAATGAGTTAACAATTGAAAGAAAAAACACAAAACACATTTTTTCGGCTAAAAAAGATCTGTGAAGTGATTAGTTCTAGCTCAATTACAAAAAAGTCTTACGAAACTGCATTTTCATATTTAAGACAATGATATGCTTAGTTGGCAAGCACTCTAAAAATATTCTAAACTAGAAGGTCTTAAGGCCATCTTCTTTTCAGACGCCTCAGAGGATTGTCAGGAATGGAATAGGAAGTAAGGATAGAAACTAGTGGGTTAGAGTGGGAATGGAGTTTGTCATGGAAAGATTGATACCTGGTTCGGGCCAAATCAGTAATATGTATGGAACAAACATTAAGGTCTTTATGGATGAGTTTATTCGTGATAAAATAAGGAACATTAAGGATTTTTGGAAGGATTTTGGATCGCAAGTATTGAAAACGGGCAGAATTTGATGGTTTCTGTATTGAATGGTCCCAAAGCTCAATCCGTAAGTCCAGATAGGACATATAGATGGTCATGTAGATGAGCCTTTGGAGGAGGTGAGGGTGAAATGAATAATAGCTGCAAAGTGGCGTCAAAAATATTCTTTTATTGTCCTGCAGGTACACAAAATAAAAAACGGAGAATAAATTAACTCAGAAGAGAGACAACAATGAGGAGCGCACAATAAGAATAATAAACGAGAGATGAACAACAGCTGGTGAGAGGTTGCAATGGATTTGTCACTGTGAAATAAAATAATCTTTCTATTATAATAAGATACAGAAAATAAAATAAGAAATAAAAATGAGCTTCAATTAAATGTAAAGATAACTAAAATATAACCATGCTTGAGGCAGTGACAAATCCATTTCACATAACCTCTTTGCTCCCACCAGCTGTGTGTTTATAACCTCACTCCCTCACACACATCAGGCCCGTCACAAGCCTTTTGTAGTTAAGAGGAAGGTTAGAGCATCTGTCTTGTAAGTGTCGAAGTAACCGAAACCGGCGAGCAGTTTCTTGTCGTTACAGTCTAGTGTAAGAATTCCATGTCAGACGTTTGTCAGTCAAGTAGGACTCCTAGGTAGCGGATATGTTCAACTGGAGCAAGCGGAATATTATAAAAGGATACTCTAGGGCAGGAAGTCATAGGTTTACGACGGAGTGTAAAGGTTATTAGGTGAGATTGGCTGGAATTTATTTTAATTCTCCTATTCTGACACCTAAATACATTTAAAATTGGTTTCAACTAGGCTGGTTGGTTGTTTTTTACTTTTAGAGGTACGTTAAAGACTTTTGTTACGCGTTTAAATTTTCTTTTTCAATTAAAGCATTTCAAATTGATCAATTACATGTTTTCTTGTTGTGCGACAGCCAAACGCGAAATATTAAATTATCTTAACAGAGAAATATACAAGAGATCTACTATATCTGAACAATATTTATTTATGAACAAAATTCAAGAGTATATAAATAAAATACTACAATATTATGGAGCGGTGCAAGCAGACAACATAGAGATGCACAGTTTATGATGATGAACGAAATGGAAAAGAATAAGAAAGTGAGGTGAAAGAAAGAGATGAGAGAAAGCGTGAAAGGGAAGTGTGTCTTTTTCAGGAGGGGGTTAGAAGGGGGAGGTGCCAAGGAGGGGAATACTAGCGAGACTCCCATGTTATTAGGGGTAATTAAAAGTATCATTACTAGAGAGTCCCCCCAGCTTAGGTTGGGATATACTGTTACGCAGATTTAGGGTCTATCGCAGAAACCGACAATTGAGACGTTGATTTCCAAAAGAAAATTTTTTTAGAAATTGATATTTTGACATATTCGTGTTCTAATGGTTTAGTTTTATCTAAATCCGTCATCAGATTTTATATAACTTTCTATTACTAAGTAATATTTGAATTTAACAAAACTCGTTAAAAACCATTATCAAGAGCAAATTAGAAGAAAAATCAATAGTGGAGAAGAAAAAATGGGACTTAATGAAGAACAATAAATTATCAAAACGTGACTGAAACCTAAGAACATTATAAAACTTAAATTATCAAAAGTCGAAAACTAATTAAACTATATCCCATATATCAAATCTCTCCTTTTTAAACACCTTCTTGCTTTCCAATCAGATGCCAACTAATTTCAGTACAGCGATTAATGTGATGAGAGAAATGTCTACACTTCATAACATAAATGATAGTAAAGTTTATTTTCATTTCTATTTTTAATTATTCTATATTACATTTAGATATTACTGTATTTTTTTTTTCATTTCTCTCTCTTTTCATCAATTAAATAATTGTAAATAATTAGTTTTTTTAATGTGTTTTTTGGCCAGTTGTAATCATTATTTTTTTTTGTACATGTGTATTATTCTCAAGGGACTTAGTCCCAGAATAAAGTTCTTTTTTCATTCATTCATTCATATATATATATATATATATATATATATATATATATATATATATATATATATATAATATATATATATATATATATATATATATATATATATATATAAATAAACAGTTTAACTTATTTTTTCATTTAGTTTAAAGTGAAAAGGATGTGCGATGACAAGTTTGGATCATAATAACCTTTCTCATTAAAACAGTAAATAATATATGCTCATAACAACTTATTATGAACTTTACCGACTTCATTAAATTCTTTAAAGAACATAAAATTGATGTATCATGTTTTGGAATTAGTAATGTGTACTTAGAGGCTTTGTTATTTCTGTTGTGTAAGATCATATTTGAGTTAAGATAGCTCGGGGTTTTGCACTCAAATATTCTACATGTAATTGTTAAGAAATTAAATACTCTTCTTGATCTGATTCATGTAGTTTAACTGGTTTTAGTAGGGTGTAATTTTTCGATCTATTGGGGTTCGTGTTGTGTAACGTACAGCTACATTTTGGGCTCTTTGAAGTCTATTTAAAATTTTTCTTTGATGTCCGTATAGGTCATACTTGCATAATTCAGGTACGGCATAACCGTAGTACTTATCAGAGTTTTTCTAACCGGCATAGAAAGCTGAAAATTTAGTTTTCTGGGACGGAACAGTGCTTTATACATTTTACTGCATATATGCTGAGTTTCTACATTCAAAGTCAAGTTATTGCTTATGAAAATGTCTAAATTTTTTATTTCCGTTTCGTACATAAACTCTGTGTTAATTATTGATTCTTTTTTTATTTCGTTTATATTTATTTTTTGTTGTGTTCGGAATCCTATTATTATTGCCTTTAATTTTTGTGACTTAAAGAAATTCGTACTATTTTCACGGCCAACGGCCGTGCAAGGTAGTGATTAGGTCTAAATATATTAGGTTGTGTCACATGAAATGTCCGTTTTCATGGTAAAGGATTTTTATTAAAAATACAATATGAAAACAAGATAATGTTATTCGAAGTATTCACCTTCTTTTTCTACAAATTGTTTCCAACGTGACACCAACTTTTTTATCCCCGAACTGAAAAACTCTGAGCTTTGAAGTGAAACAAAATCTGAAAACGCACTTTTCACTTCATCATCATTTTCAAAAAGTTTTCCTTTGACGAAGTTGTCTAAATTCCTGAACAGGTGGTATTCTGTTGGAGACAAGTCGGGAGAATATGGTGGGTGCGGAAGAACTTCGTAGCCCAGTTCTTTCAATTTTTGCACGGTATGTTTTGAAACATGGGGTCTAGCTGCCGCTCAGTGAGATCATGAGGTACCCATGTATCGAGCTTTTTTAATTTCCCAATACACTTTAAATGTCTGGAAACGGTAGATTTACTTCCAATTAGTTGTGCTGAGAGTCCTTTATCTGTTTGGTAGGGGTTTCCTTCTTCTGTATGTTTGAGGACATCGTTGTCTGTTACTAAGAGGGGGGTCTTGTAGTTTAATAATATAGACCAAGTCAATTTTAAAAGCAATTTCTTAAACAGTGAACATTTATTTATTAATCTATCAATCTATATTCATACATTACAAGTGCTAGTTCACACTGTGTTTGGTTAAATTTTTTTGGTGATTTTCATAAAACTGTTCTATGATCCGTAAGTTTATCTATAGAAACTTGAGTCATCAAAGTTCCCCATGGTTGATGCCACAAGTTGAATCGGTATTATAAGCAGAAGCAGTGGATATTACGAGATAAAAATCTAGACATTACTAGTGCGTCAACCCTGCTTCGCTCGGGTGCAATTTGAATGTTGTGTCATTCATGTTAAATAATGCTCTGATTGACCGAAGTTTATCTCAGAAACCAAGACTAGCAAGTTGATTATATATATATATATATATATATATATATATATATATATATATATATATATATAAAGTTTAACTTATTTTTATTTTTCCATTTATATTCCCATTTAGTTTAAAGTGAAACGGTTGTGCGGTGACAACACTGCATCACAATAACCTTTCTCATTAAAAAAGTAAATAACATAAGTTCATAACAACTAATTATGAACTTTAACGACTTATTTTATGTCAAATTAACTTTTCTAATACCTCCCGCTTTCCAACATCAACAATTCACAATTCAGGAATATTGTTTTAATGATTTAATTGCAGGACAGTAACCTCCCTCATCACAACAGTAAATAACATCTGTTCATCATAACAACTATATATTATTTTTAACGACTTATTTTATGTCAAATTAACTTTTCTAATAACTTGCGCTTTCTGACGGTAACTACCCATACTTCATGAATATTTTTGTAATAACTTTATTGCAGAAAACTGAATTTTCTCTACTAAAGAAATACCTAATTGTGATGTATTTAACTTACAAACCTTAAGGAAAGAATGCCCTAAATCTTTGGTTTCCAACAAAAAAAATTCTCGGACCCCTTTTATACAATGATTACAATCACAAGGTTTCCATGATCCTGAGTAGGGGAGAAGTGGCATGAAAGAGCCAGGATTTTGATAGAGCTGCTTAGATTATTTTGATAGTTTTGAAACAAATTCGGTAGGCGATTTTATTTTTAAGTGGTAACAATGATTCCCGTCACCCACAAACATTTAAAATGATGGATTTTTTTGTCGAACGTTGAGAAATTAGATGAGAAAGATGGTTGTGGGTGCGGTCATAAAATAGAAACAAACATATAAAACAAGTGCAGATAACAAATAGCACTTGTTTTAAATGTGTGTTTCTATTTTAGGACCGCACCCCCAACCATCTTCCTCATCTACAAACATTTAAAAGTTCGCCATAACCAACGGACACTGCTACGTTGAGTCAAAATTTTTGCCACTAAAAAGAAAGGAAGTTGTTTTTTTAGTATTTTATTTGTAAAAAAATATATAGGTAAATAGATTTTAGATTGGGTTTGTACATACATTTGGCCTTTTAAGCTTCATAAAAACTGAGCCGCTAAAGTTTTTATATTGTTGTTATTTTGTAGGTTATATTTATTTAAAAAATAAGTCATGAAAGAGCCAGGTGAATAGGCCTTGATAGAGCTGGGCTCTTTCAGAGCCCTGCATTTGAATTTTGGAAATAATATAAAATAATACTAAATATACAATTTTTTCATATGTTATTAAATTATTTGCTTCAAATATTGCATTATTGAAAAGCCTAGTCCAAAAAAAAAAAAATAAGAAGACCTGAAAAATCGGTAATTGAAGAGTAGTCAATGAAGACAAGGGTCAGTCCATAAACAAAACCGTACTCGTCTTAAATATATCAAAGACCTATTTTTCCGTACTAGAGTTTTTCAGTTGGGGGATAAAAAAATTGGTGTTACGTTGGGAAAAATGTGTAGAAAAAGAAGGTAAATACTTCGAATAAAAGTATCTTGTTTTCATATCGTATTTTTAATAAAAATCCTTTACCTTGAAAACGGACATTTCATGTGACACAACCCAATACATATAAATATTCATTTACTTTATTCATAATAATTTTGAAATTATCCACTGTCTGCTTATAAAGAATTTGTGACTATTTATTTTATTTTATTTGCTTTATTATTAAGTTTGTCAAACAGGATTGAATTTTTGTAGTTTAATAATATAGACCAAGTCAATTGTAAAAGCAATTGCTTAAACAATAAACATTTATTTATTTATCTATCAATCTATATACATACATTACAATATGCATTACAAGTTCTAGTTCACACTGTGTTTGGTTAAATTTTTTTGGTGATTTTCATGAAATTGTTCTATGATCCGTAAGTTTATCTATAGAAACTTGAATCATCAAAGTTCCCCATGGTTGATGCCACTCGTCTTAAATATATCAAGGGCCTATTTAGCTAAAATAGTTAAAAAAATAAAGGCTACTAGCGAATTACCATACAAACACTGTCCTAATATAGGAAATAGGCGTAGTTTAACAACAAACTAGGAGAATATGCTTGAGGATTATTTAAAGACTGTTTCTAAAATTTGCTATGGCTTAACAAGATATCAAACTAAGAAGCTAGCATTTGATTATGCCTTGGCCAATGATATCTGCCCAGATAAATGGAAAGAAATTGAAAATGTGAGTGACGATTGCAAGGATGCCTGATACAATTAATAGTTTCTTAAAAATGTCATTATGTACTACAAAGGATTGTTTATAATTATGGTTTTGTTTTTATTATTGTTCAATTAATTTTATTTTGCATAATTTATACTTCTAGTAGGTCTTCTAATACCGAATTTTTATGAAAGGGCTAAAAGACTCATCTTTTAAAAATGAATATTTCGTAGACTAGTATTTAAGGTTTTCTGTACGGAATAACCTACATAACAAAATAAAGAAATTTTTTTTCATAAAATGTAACATTTTTTGGTCCGTTTAGTAAACTAGTTCTTTCATACCACTTCTCCCCTATTAGATATTTAGTGGGCTACACTGTATCACGTAAATTGAGTGGGAAACATCTCTACCAAAACGCTATATTCTACAGAAGGCCTAGTTGGGGAAAAGGAAATGAGAAAAAAAAACCAGGCTCTTGTTTACTTCAATATGTGAAACAATGGATAACTAAAATTTAATGTAGAACCTGGCAGGTCGCCCAAGATTTTTTAAAAAAGTGAAATATCCTTCATTACGCCATCCTTCAGAGAGAACGTAAAATGGTGGTCCAGAGCCCGTGCAAAGTCAGGTACTCGTTAAAGATACTCACTCATCCTTTTTAAATCTGGATAAGCGAAATTCAGGGCTTCCACTTTAACAACGTCCCATAGTCACAGTAACAAAAAATGACGTTAGATGAATAAAAATAACCTTTAATTTAAAACTTATACGAGATGTTATTGATTCAAAAAAATCATAAAGAAATCAAATATTGGTCATTATCTTCTGCGATACATCATACATCTTCTCTCCAACGCTACACTCATTAAATAATGAAACATTGGAGAATCAAAATCAATTTCAAAAAATCCCACCAAATTACCTTTACCCTTCGTCGTAAACCTACGACATCCTGCCCTACAGTGTACTTTAAAAATATTCCGCTAGTCCCGGTTGAATAGATTTTCTACCTAGGACTCCTACTTGACAAACGACTAACTTGGAATCCGCACACAAGACTGAAACGACAAGAAACTGCTCGCCGCTTTCGCTTACTTCAACACTTACTGGACAGACGCTCTAACCTTCCACTTAATTAAAAAAGGCTCATCTATATTACCATCATAAGGCCTATCTGGACGTACGGAGTTGAGCTTTGGGGCTCTACTGAACCATCAAATTCTTCCCGTATTCAATCCTTACAATTCAAAATCCTTCGAAAAATCCTCAATGCTCCATACTTTGTCACCAACAAACACATCCATAAAGACCTTAATGTCCCATATGTTCCTGATTTGGCCCGTAAGAGGTATCATTCCTCCCATGACAAACTCCACTCGCACATTAACCCACTAGTTTCAATCCTTGCTTCCTCTTTCATTCCTGACAATCCTCCGAGGCGTCTAAAAATAAGATGGCCTCGAGACCTTCTAGTGTAGATTACCTAGTGTTGCCAATGGACATATTCTCTTCATGTCTTTTCATGTATATTATCTATATTATGAGCCAATTTACTTGATGTATTTACTAATACAGTAGTAAATTACAATGAATTAATAAAAAATATATAGTATGTTCTAATATATAAATTTTATATTTTCATTTATTTTATTCGGTTTTATATGTAGGTTTTTTAAAATATTTTTTCCAACAACTGTACATAATTTCAGTTTCAATTTATTACTTATAAGTCATTTAAGCTAATGAATTATAATTACTAAAAAACAAAAATACATTTTGTTCATTGTAAGGATGTCTCACCCGAAAACATTTGTAAACATCTTGTCATTTTGTAAATATATAAATAAAGTTTATTTTCTTCTTCTTCATTATTTTCGAAATGTTGAAAATTGAACAATTTTAAGGTTGTGATCGTAAACAGCAGCAATAAACAAAAGCAATTATATCACTTAGAATTTTAAATTTGTCCGTGTAGAGCGTGCGATTTTTATTAAAAGCCAAGGCATCACAAGCATTTTACGTTAAGGTAATATTTTACACCTCACGGACCTCTGATATATATATATATATATCTAAAGAGTGAGCAACGCCTCGAAAGAAATCATTTTAAGACAGCTGCTCTTCGCTGATATTACTTCACTTATTGAATGTTCGAGAGGACGCGGAAAGTATAGCAGCTGGCAGACGGAGCTTTTACTACATCGTTCCCCGTGAACATTGAATCATGTTACATTTTCGAACCATTTCAATAGTAAAATAACCCGAACTATAAGAAAATAAAAATTTATCCTGTTACGAATGGTTCCTCCAGATCTCTTAAGATAATTAATAACTGGAAAAAATCCAGGAAAAATCGGGCTTTATAAATAGAAATAGAGAATAATGAATTTTTACTTTCACTTTATATTTCATATGTAGTAAGGGTAAGTATTGGGATGGTGAAAATTTTCGAGTTCCGATTTTCAACTGAAATGCACGTTTTATGGTCTGCTGAGTCTAAAATAACCAAGTCGCGTAAAACGTTCTGTGTGCATGTATGTGTGTTTGGGTGCAGTAAGTCAAGGACGAATATGAACAGTCGTAAGAAACAGAAATTTTTTTATTTACGACAAATATACTCCCGCGATGTTACAGCAGCTTTTTCACCAAATTTGGCGAAACAGAAGAGCCAATTTCTACCTATTTTGTAACTTTTCATGATTTTCCCTAAAAAAGCTTTGATATACATTTTTAATGGACTTTGATTCTGATTGAAATAGTCTGAAATGCCGCCTTCTCATTTTGGGCTAAAATGCCAATATTATTAATTTTGTAGATTCGAAAAAACTAACCAAATAATCTTTAAGAATAAGAATAAGAATTGATAAAATATGGGTAAATATACAAGTTGAGTGAATACAATATCCAATTATTTTTTTGCAATTTCTTTGTATTTTTCAAAATAAAAACATTAATATAGACTTATAATATACCGCTGGAAAGCTAAATATTTTCTTATACACAAAATTGTAAAAGTTAATGGAATGCGATAAAAGCCGATAATACTCATTTATTTTCGTAGATAATGAATATAATAGATTATTTAAAAAACACATGTTTCTATCGAAACACAATTAATTAAATTTTTTAACCTTTTTAATTTCACTTACCTATATAGTTCATCTCGTCTTGTATTGGAAAATTCATAAATTAATTTGAACATGGAGGGAGTTGTTATGTGTGTTGCCCGCACCAGATTTTGAACATAGGAACAGTAATAATTTAGATGTATAATATCACCTAGGAAAGCTAAAGCTAAAAAATGTTACCTTATTGACAAAATTGTAAAAGGTAATGGAGAGTGATGAAAAGCCGATAAAACTAACTAACAAGAATAAAGATAATACTATAATAGGTTATTAAATAAAAAAATGTTTCTATCGAAACACAATGTAATTAATTCCTTAACCTTTTTATTTCATTTCTAACTATATTTAAAAATTCTTACAGTTGATTTTATCAAAGGGGGTAACTGTAATTCGTGTGGAGTGCACAAACCTGATTTTTTAAATAATAATTATAAACTAATTTATAGTCGTGTCTCGCTTCTAAGCAGTACTTTATTATGTCATCTATAAAAATTAAGTTATACAGCAAAATAATTTTGTATGTCAATTTGTTTTTTGGTCTATTCATTGGAAAAAGTTTCTATAGTTGAATATGCATTACACTTTACCTAAAGCGTAGAAATCGAGCGTACAAATTTTGTCAGTAAAAGCTAGAAACATAATTAAAATTTTAAAAGAAATTTACACATCATTATGTTTGGTTAAATACATTTTAATTTTTATGGCATTTTTAAAAAATTCATAAAAAATCATCAAGTCGTGATATGGAACCTACATTTATCTTATACTGATTTAATAAAAATTATAAAAAAGACAAATGGGGTAAATATAAATAGAGAGGTAAATAAAAATAGATATACAAAGATATATCTAAGAATAATTGTCTGGAGACACTTTTCTCTGAATTATCGACCGAACCTATTTATTTTATAGACGAGGAAGATGGTTGTGGGTGCGGTCATAAAAAAAGCACACATTAACAAGTAATACCTATTTTATTTCTTATTTTATGTTATACTTAGTTTTATTTCTTATTTTATTTTATACTTAGTTATATTTTTAATTTTATTTTATACTTATTTTTATTTTATTTTATACTTATTTTTATTTCATTTTATACTTATTTTTATTTCTCCAGGCCAATAGCTTCCCACCAAATATCATTACTACAAACTCTCAAATATTTATAGCCGCTTTAAAGATAAAATATCTCATGACCATCTTTCACAAATTGTTTACAGAATCCCTTGTGGAACCCCTAATTGAAACTAAGCGTACATTGGTGAAATAAAAAACCTCCTCAAAGACCGTATCACCAGAAAATAATATTCAATTTCCTCAAAAAATGTACCAATTTAAAACTTTCCGAACATTCCTTAATGAATGGTTGAGTCCTTTGATTTCGATAAAACTTCCATTCTTGCCACAGCTCCGAATCATGACAAACGACTCATTACAGAATGGATTTACATACAACTAGAACCCCTTCCTGTTAACCAAAATACTTACCAACATAACTTATCACTACCTCATTCCCAGATATTAAAATTTAATAAAGCGTCCCTAACTCATCACCCTCTTAAAAAAACACGTGACCATCTCTTGTTAATTTTATTTATTTATTTACTTAATCATTATTTATTTAATTATTTTTAATTAAATAGATTTTAATTAAAACTATTTATTAACTTTATTTTTATTTTAATTTTTTTACTTTCACTTACCTATATATGAAATATATAGTAAGAGAAAGCATTGCGATCGTGAAAATTTTCGAATTCCAGTTTTCGACGGAAATACACGTTTTAGGGTATCCTGAGACCATAAGTCCCGCAAAAAGTTCTGTGAGTGTGTGAAAAGCCCTATGAAACTGAAATTTCATATTTAAGACAACTATACGTCCAAGATGTTACAGAATCTTTTTCATCAAAGTCAGCTGACCGGAAGATCTACTTTTTTACGATTTTCTCAAAAACAGCTCCAACGATTTTGATTAAACTCCCTATATCGATGTAAAATTTAATGGGCTTTAATATCATGTAGGTTTCATTCTGATTGAAATAGTACGACAGAGCTTAAATGCCGATATTTTAAAATTTCTTCCTCTAAAGTACCTTTAATTCTGTAGATTCTATTCAAATAACTATTTTAATATTTTCTTGTTAGCTTTGATAATTAACTGCTAATTATGAAAGTTGAGCGAACTTGATAACAGCTAAAGGAGAAAACTGAAAAAAATATTTTTTAACGCAATTTTTGGTTTTTAAACATAGGTATAGTAATATAGATGTATAATATACCGTTGGAAAGCTAAATATTTTAGAAAAAATATTATCGCATTGAAATATTATCTTAATTTTTTGTTTAATTCCATATTTTATTACTGACACCATATTACTGTACCTAATTTATTATAAATTTTCTGATTGCATTGATTGTTATCTTGTTTCTTATAGCCCTGATCATGGCATCAGGAACAATATAAATTGGAGAATACACTGAACGTTGGCAACACTGAATCCCATAACCTCCTTCATTAAAAATAACATATTTTCATAAGTTTATGGGCTTATAACGACATTTTGTTAACTTGTAAAAGTTATTTTATTACATATTAACTTTTTTTTAATTTTGCGCTTTCCAACGGTATATTATACTTCTATGTCACTACTCATATTTCAGAAAAGATTTTCGAAGCCTTGATTACAAAATATATAATTTTCTAACTAACTTAAATCTTTATTGCAAACTGTTTTACTCACAAACCTTTCGAAAATAATACCCTAAATGGTAGTGAAAACCGTACCAAAATCCGTCTTGTGCTTTAGAAGGAGTTCGCGGAAACCAAGTATCGCGTTATCATTCGATATAAATAGGGAAGATTCACACATAATTTAAAATATAAAACAATGAAGGTGAAATACTCTAGTAGCCGAAGGATTATGGAACAATAAAAATAAAAAATGAATGACTTACAGTTTATTAAAACTCGTTTCTTATTAATGATCTAAGAGTACATATGGCATTAGGAAAAACTTAGGAAAAACTTTAGTCCCAACAAAGAAATGCTGCTGAAGTGAAGAAATGGAAGAAAGTGATGACTTTGCGATAAGAGGCTAAAAGGTTTTCATAATACAAGAGGCTACTGGTACCAGTTCAGGTATCTACTTCCTACTTCTCTCCTCTCAAATAAAATGGAAAATACTCTTGTTAAAAAAATAAATAAAATAGAAAATCTGTACCGCTACAAACAATGGAAGGTCTTAAGCTTGTAGAGGTACTTGTCTAAGGTACATGTAGAGATTAGCACTGTTTCTATGCCAATGGCCGTGCAATAAGGTGATAAGGAGGAGATCACACTCAGCCGCCAGGCTTTTCCACCTTTTTTTTGAGAGTACCCACTTTATAGAGGCTAGGTCGGCCCGAGGAGGGTCTCACTACCATAGAACCCCTCCCCCTCTACCTTTGCTGAAATAATAGAATAAATAATATTCTGCCACCGCCGGGATTCGAACCCAGGAACTTTAGAACAGTAGACTAGCGCTCTAGCCACCAGACCACGGCGCTCTCCTCTTGTTAAAAACTTGTTGGTTTTATGTTGATCAATATTCTCATTATGGGTTTAAGGAAGCACATTATTAAAAGTTTAAAAATATGGTGCGCGCAACACACGAAATTTACTTACCTCCGTAGTTGAAATAAATTTAAGAATTTTTAAAATAAAGTCAGAATTAAAAAAACTTTGTTTTACACAACTTATCGTTTTTGTGCTAGACTTAACACAAACACTTTTTTTGTGGGACTGTTGGACCCAAGGGACCTAAAACGAGTATTCCCGGTTAAAACTCGAATTCGGAAATTTTCACAATCGCAAGACTTTCCTTATGGATAATAATATTAATATATTGTTTAAATATATTAATATATAGGTTAGTGAATGTAAAAATAATGTATAACATTTGTCTACGGAATTGAAAAAAAAAAAGTATATATACACGTATATATACACATATACTACTTACATATTGAAAGTTACATTTTCTAGATGAGTCTTACCTGAAACAAAAATAAATAAAGTTATTAGCAACAGGCTATGATGAATGAATATCATAAAATGAATCATAATAAAGTAATTAATATTTATTTAATTATAGGTTTGTTTTTCCATTTCCTTAAGTGTTTTTTTTTCTATTCCAATAAATTTTGACACATTTTCATTTCCGATACTTAAAAAAGTTATGGATTGAAATATTCAATTTAAGTAATTTTGTTTTTCAAGTTGTTTCATGCCTTTTTAAATTTCATTCCAATTTACTTGTTGTATTCCATTATACAGTTGTCAATTCCAATAAATAAATAAAAAAAAAAGTTATTTTTTAACTCACTTATTTTCTGATTGCATTTTTCATAGAAGGAGAAATATTTTACACATCAAATTACATGTGTGTTGTGTAAAAACATATTTATGAACATATGTTCAATTGTTTTGTTTAAAGAGTTCGTGTTGTACAATTAAGGGTTATTTACTTGTAATTTAATTATTCTTGTGATATAATAAAATCTGTTAAAACCAACTTGCAAATTAAATTACAACATATAACTTATAGTATGGAGTCAAAATTATTTGTCTGTGTAAAAACATATTTATGAACATATGTTCAGTTGTTTTGTTTGAAGAGTTCGTGTTGTACAATTAAGGGTTATTTACTTGTAATTTAATTATTCTTGTGATATAATAAAATCTGTTAAAACCAACTTGCAAATTAAATTACAACATATAACTTATAGCATGGAGTCAAAATTATTTGTCTGCGTAAAAACATATTTATGAACATATGTTCAATTGTTTTGTTTAAAGAGTTCGTGTTGTACAATTAAGGGTTATTTACTTGTAATTTAATTATTCTTGTGATATAATAAAATCTGTTAAAACCAACTTGCATATTAAATTACAAAATATAACTTATAGTATGGAGTCAAAATTATTTGTTTGTGTAAAAACATATTTATGAACATATGTTCAATTGTTTTGTTTAAAGAGTTCGTGTTGTACAATTAAGGGTTATTTACTTGTAATGTAATTATTCTTGTGATATAATAAAATCTGTTAAAACCAACTTACAAATTAAATTACAAAATATAACTTATAGTATGGAGTCAAAATTATTTGTTTGTGTAAAAACATATTTATGAACATATGTTCAATTGTTTTGTTTAAAGAGTTCGTGTTGTAAAATTAAGGGTTATTTACTTGTAATTTAATTATTCTTGTGATATAATAAAATCTGTTAAGACCAATTTACAAATTAAATTACAACATATAACTTATAGTATGGAGTCAAAATTATTTGTTTGTGTAAAAACATATTTATGAACATATGTTCAATTGTTTTGTTTAAAGAGTTCGTGTTGTAAAATTAAGGGTTATTTACTTGTAATTTAATTATTCTTGTGATATAATAAAATCTGTTAAAACCAATTTACAAATTAAATTACAACATATAACTTATAGTATGGAGTCAAAATTATTTGTTTGTGTAAAAACATATTTATGAACATATGTTCAATTGTTTTGTTCAAAGAGTTCCCAGTTGTCGCGTAAAAAATCAAAAAGTTAGCGCTTGAAAAACATATTTTATTTAATATCTCTGGTTCTAGTGAAAGTAGAAAAATAAGTCTAGTGTCAAAATTATCTCTTTCGAAGCGATATAATAAAACAAATAAGCCATTATATTATTTAAGTTTTATGCTTGGTAATAACCCTAAAAATAAAAATAATCTTGTCAAAACAGTACTTTTAATAAGGTTTTTTAAAAACTGTGCTCAGATTAGTTTTTAGTAGTGAGAAACACTGTTTTTTAAGAAATCTATTAAAAGTACTGTTTTGACAAGATTATTTTTATTTTTAGGGTTATTACCAACCATAAAACTTGAGTATTTTAAAAGCTTATGTTTTTTTATTATTCTGCTTTGAAAAACATTAATTTGGATACCAAACTTGTGTGTTTTTCACGCGCAAACTTTTCGATTTTTTTGCGCGACTCCTAGGGAGCGTTGGCCCTAATATTTTGTGTACGTTTGTTTAATGTTTAGTTGTACCTAAAAAAAAATGTACAACAAAATCACTGAGACACATTTGGGATTCTCCCCTAGTGAGACGAAACCATAAGTTTAATCAACACTTTTAAAGCAAATATTCTTGATAAAATTGATATAAATGTTTAGTTTAAACTACGAAACGTTAAATACATTTAAGGAGGGCCCGTATGTGTTTCAAATAATTTTTATGGTGTTAGCAATGTGGAAAGAATAAAAAAATGAGTTATTCTACTGTTGCGGACAACGAAGGCTGGGCAGGGTGCAATGACCTATCACTAGAAGCGAACCTCTACGCAGCAACGCCAGATAAAAAAAAAGAAAAAAGAAAATCCATGTAGTAGATATGATTTATTTACTTTCACTTACCTCTACATATATGTATGTGTGTGTATATATATATATATATATATATAGATTATGAGAACAATAAATTCTCGAAACGTTGCATAAATAAGATTGTTTATTTAATAAAATAGGAGGCTGATTTATACATCATCACTCTTTTATTAAAAATAAATGCACGACGTTTTTGGCTAAAGTGCCGTTTTCAGGTGCAATGGAACTAATTTATCTGAAAGTACAAAATATCGTCACAATCCCAAATAATCTATCCAACAATTTTAATTTTAATTGAATTTGTAAAATGCTGAGCATTTTACATCAACTGATTCATTTTATATTTCATTTATATAGTGGAATAATTCTTTTTTTCAATGGTTTTAATTTTGTGAATTTTTAAATTTGTTTTTGTAGATTTTTAGGAATTTAACGTTAGTCTTATAGACTATTAATCAATTTTAAATGTTATAATTTTTTTTAATATATATTATTTGTATTGTAATATAATTTTCAAAGATAAAATTCTTTAGATAGATTATTTGGATAGTGACGATTATTTTGCAACTTTAAGATAAATTATTCCTTTGCAACCGAAGATGGCATTTTAAGCCGAAACGTCGCGCATTTATTTTTAATAAAAGAGTAGTGAAATATAAAATCAGCCTCCAATTTTATTCATAGAATTCGACTTCACCTTAAAGAATCTACACCTTATTGTTATTTATTGACTGAACCTAAGAACAGTCAAACAATGTATATAATATATAATATATATATATAATATATATATATATATATATATATATATGTGTGTGTGTGTGTGTGTGTGTGTGTGTGTGTGTGCGCGTGTGTGTGTTTTTTCTGGTAGGGGAAAAATCTTTCATAAGATGAAGTGCAACTGTCAGGCTACACAACAGTGTGAGATTCGTACTCACTAAAAAAACACCTCCCAATTCGTCTTTACCACCCCACGGAACCGCTGTCAAGCATTACTTCATGGGGGGCAGAAGGGCTAAACGCCAGCTACTTTACTGGACATCTGATTTAAGCTAGGCCAATGCCCCGCCTCTCCTTTCTTGCTCCTGTACTCTGAGTGTGTGTGTGTGTATACATATGTTTATAACTCGACTCCTGGGAAGCGTTATCCCCAAATATTTTGCAGAGTCTAATGGTTCCTAAACAATAATTTGGGGATAGTTTTTAAGATACCTTATTGAAAGTACTGTTTTGACAAGTTTACTTATAATTTTTGGGTTATTACCAAGCATAAAACTTGAATAATTTAATAGCTTTTTTTATTATTTCGTTTTGAAAAAGAATAATGTTGTCACCAAACTTATTTTTCTACTTTCACTACAACCAGAGATATTAAATAAAATGTGTTTTTCACGCGCTAATTTTCGATTTTTTGCGAAGCAGGAGAGTCGGCCCCTAAAATTCTGCAGTCAAATGGTTTATTAATGTCTAGTTTTATAAAAAAAAATTATAAAAATATCTATGAGACACATTTGGGATCCCTATCCTTCTTAGTAAATGTATTTAAGTTTATAGTATATACCGTTTATACTTTATATATATACAGCAAGTATAAATGGTATATATTTTTTTCTATTTATCAAATTCCCTCAAGTATAAAAAAACAAACAAGTAATTTCAGTTGTATATTGCCTACTTATATATTTTAATTCATTTTCATACCTTTTGTAATATATTTTTTAGTTATATAAGAATATACGTGACCATTTAATATTTTTTAATAATAATTAGCCGAAATTCTTAACTACAATTATTACTTTCACTTACCTATATATATGAAATATATAACAAGGAAAAGTATTACTATCGTGAAGATTTTCTAATTTTGAGTTTTCAACGGAAATATACCTGAAGTCTTGCAAAGTGTCAGTGTGTGTTTGTGGTAACGGTAGAAGGATAACGAAAAGTCACACGAAATTGAAATTTCATACTTAAGACTAATAAATGCCCCCCGATATGTTACAGTAACTTTTTCATCGAAATCGGCGAATCAGAAGGACCACTTTATACTATACATTACACCGTAAGGGAAAGTATTGAGATCGTGAAAATTTAATCAATATATTTTAGGGACCCTAGAGTTCAAATGACCAAGTCTTGCAAAAAAGTAATTTGTGGATCTCGTAAGTCTAGCTGGATAACGATAAGTTGCATAAAACTGCAATTTCATAATTTAGAAGAGTATATTCCAGAGATGTTACAGCAACTTATTCATAAATATCCCTGAAACAGAAGAGCCACATTATATCGAGAATTATGCACATTTTTACCACGTTCTCAAATAAGGCTCTAACGGTTTTGATTAAGCTCTCAACATCGATTTATTGGGTTGTGTCACATGAAATGTCCGTTTTTAAGGTAAAGGATTTTTATTAAAAAATATGATATGAAAACAAGATAATTTTGTTCGAAGTATTTACCTTCTTTTTCTACACATTTTTCCCAACGTGACACCAACTTTTTTTATCCCCGAACTGAAGAACTCTGAGCTTTGAAGTGAAACAAAATCTGAAAACGCACTTTTCACTTGATCATCATTTTCAAAAAGTTTTCCTTTGACGAAAATGTCTAAATTCCTGAACAGGTGGTAATCTGTTGGAGACAAGTCGGGAGAATGTGGTGGGTACGGAAGAACTTCGTAGCCCAGTTCTTTCAATTTTTGCACGGTATGTTTTGAAACTTGCCGCTCAGTGAGATCATGAGGTAGCCATGTATCGAGCTTTTTTACTTTCCCAATACACTTTAAATGTCTAGAAACGGTAGATGCACTTGCATTTAGTTGTGCTGAGAGTACTTTAACCGTTTGGTAGGGGTTTCCTTCTACTGTATGTTTGAGGACATCGTTGTCTATTACGGACGGAGGTCTTCCTCGGGGCAAGTTTTTCAAGTCGGTATCCCCAGCTGAAAACTTAGCAAACCAACGGCGAACGGAGGTATACTAAAAAGTGGGTAATTGATTGGGAAGCTAATGTTTATAATACAAAAGTAGAGGATTAGTAACTGTTTACTTTATATATGCAAAAATTCGGAAGAAAACAACAGAGACCTGCAAAATATTTATGTATTTCAGAAACTATAAAAACGGACATTTGATGTGAAAAAACCCAATAAAATGTAATGGGCTTTCATATGATGTAGGCTTTCGTTCAGAAGCTGTCTGACAAGGGTTACATTTTAAAGTGTCTTTACCTAAAGTACATTTAATTTTTGTGGGGGATCAGCTGATGCGCTCGATGATAACAGTCATATGTTACATCGTCTCTCAGATTTTTGCTTTTTTCAGTAGGAATTCGCTAGAATTCAGTCTGGAGAACATCACTAGACCTCAGGAATATTACGGCAGTGAATATTGGAGAAGTTTCAGTGAGCAAAGTTATAATTTACTTTGTACAATCACGAAAAAGTGAAAGAAGGGTCACTGATCAGCTGATTGCCGCTAGCTCGGCAAGCTAGGGCTTGCTTTTCTTTTAATTATCTTTCTTTTATCTTTAATTCTTATCTCATTATTTATTTATTATTATTATTTTCTTAATCAATGAGATATTTTCATCAAGTCATGTCCTCAAAGTCTGCAAGTAAAAGATCTAGATCTGCAGGTTCTAACTCGTCTCCCACAAAACAGAGACCCCGCCGTGAACAAAATAAAAAAATGATTCCACCAGCGACCGCGTCAGCTACCTCATTAGGTTCTGAACCACAGCCCAGCACATCATCACAAGGAATAACTGATGAATCTCCGTTTTTTACACCGAATCCATTTCAGATCCTCCAAAATGAAAAAGAAACCATGGAATCTTCTCCTATACCCAGAGAACCACTACCTCCACCAATATTTGTTAAAAATATTAAAAATTTTAAACTGATGTGTGCGCATTTAAATAAAGTAACAGATCCTAATAGTTATTATTGTATAAGTAGAACCAATGATACTAAAATATCTCCGACTACTGCTGAAACCTACAGAAAGATTGTAAAATATCTGACTGAGACCAAAGCTGACTTTCATACTTATCAGCTGCGCCAAGAGAGAGCATTAAGGGTCGTAATCAGAAACCTACATTCCTCAACACCCGTTGAAGCAATCAAAGAAGAACTGACAGAATTAGGATTCCAAGTGAGGCAAGTCACCAACGTTCTAAAAGATAAAAGTCCACTGCCTCTATTCTTCGTGGACTTGGAACCATCAGCAGGAGTCGAAAAAATCTATGACCTCAGCAGACTGTACTATACCCGTGTAAAAGTTGAAAAACCTTACACAAAGAAAGAAATAGTCCAGTGCCATAACTGTCAGGCATATGGTCATACCAAAAGTTATTGCCATCACATACCACGCTGTGTGAAATGCGGTGAACAGCATAAAACAGAAGAATGTACAAGATCAAGATCAGCACCCGCTGTATGTGCTCTGTGCCTCAAGGACCACCCGGCTAACTACAAGGGATGTGAAATCTACAAGAAACTCAGAACCAGATACCAAAAACCTCAGGATCCGAATGAAACAGCTGTACCAACCAGAAGCAGAAGAGAACCATCAAAACTTGTAAATTCTAACGTGTCATTTGCCCACTTGCTTGGAGGTGGTAACCAGAATCATGAAGTCGAGGCACTGCCGGAACAACATTTTCCTCAACATTCTCAATCTATTGTACAAGAATCTATCCCTCAAAGTTTACCTAATCTTCAAAAAATCCTCAACATCAAATTTCTCATATCCCTCCACCATCAAACGTCACAGATCTTACCAGTCTAATGACATCGTTCATCTCCGAAATCAAATCTCTTGTTATGCCGCTTATATCACTCCTTACAAATCTAGTATCGAATCTAATCCCTGCCTTGAAAAATCCTTAAATGACTTCACCTAACTCCTTATCCATTCTCCTTTGGAATGCGAATGGTGTTAGAAATCATACTGACGAACTGACAGCGTTGTTGCAAGACAAAACAATCGATGTTGCACTTATAACTGAAACAAGACTAACGACTAAACAGTACTTCAAAATACCGCAATACATGACATACCGTACTGACCACCCAGACGGTAAAGCCCATGCCGGTTCTGCTATCATTGTCCACCAATCCCTCTCTCATCATTTACTCCCACTTCCCACCTATGATTTCCTACAAGCCACATCCATAGTAATCAAGACTTTTTCCTTTCCGGTAACCCTCACATCTGCATATTGCCCTCCTAAACATTCCATTTCCAATTCTGAATTTGTATCCTTCCTGGATTCCTTAGGAAATCGTTTCATTCTGGGTGCAGACTTAAACGCCAAGCATCAGCAGTGGGGTTCCAGAACCACGAATTCTCGGGGACGAAATTTGCTGTCTGCACTCAACTCCCGAAATTTTAATATCCTGCCTCCTGACTCCCCTACCTACTGGCCAACCGATCCTAACCGCAATCCTGACATCCTCGACTTCTTTATCCACAGCGGATTAGGCTCTCTCAACTTGTCTTTAACTCGCCTTGATGAACTATCCTCAGACCATAGTCCACTGATCCTAAAAGTATCTCTCACTCCAATTCCAAAACCCATTCCACCATCATTCATCCGAGGCCCTGTCAACTGGAACCTTTTCCGCCAAATCCTGACCGATAATATTGACCTCAGAGTAACCCTCAAAACCCAAGATGACCTAGATAATTCCGTCTATTCCTTTACCACCGCCATCCAACAAGCTGTCTGGACTGCTTCCTCTCCTAAACACTCCAATATAAATCCAGACCAAAATCATTTTCCACAACCTATTATAGACCTTATCCACACCAAACGCCGAGCAAGATCATTATGGCAGCGCACCCGACACCCAACAGATCGCCGCTCCTATAACTTCTATTGTAGACAATTGAAGAGGGAGTTGGCGAACTTCCGTTCCCAGTCCTTTAATTCCTACCTCTCATCTCTATCAGCTCGTGATAATTCCCTGTGGAATGTCACGAAAAAGATCCTAAAATACCATCATGTTTCCCATCCTCTCCGACGTGGTGATGACTCCTGGGCTGCGTCTGATGAAGATAAAGCCGAGGAATTCGCCACACACCTCTCCAAAGTATTCACTCCTCACCTGGAATCCCACATCAATCACACCGCAAAAGTGCAAGACTTTCTTATGTCACCGATTCCACTTTCCCTACCTCCTAAAGCTATTAATCCCTCTGAGGTCAAATATCTTCTCCAAAAACTGACTCTCCGTAAATCTCCTGGACACGATCTCCTTACTCCCCAGATCCTCCGACAACTTCCCCAGAAAGCCATTATTTTTCTTACATACATCTACAACTGCATCCTTTGCACCACCTATTTTCCTCTCTTATGGAAACATTCCACAATCATTCTATTCCTAAAACCAGGTAAACCTTCCAACAACACTTCATCCTACAGGCCTATTAGTCTACTCCCCATCCTCTCAAAAATCTTCGAAAGGCTTCTTCTTAAACGTATCCTACCCATATTAGAATCTCAAAATCTTCCTTCCCATCAGTTTGGATTCCGTCCTCAGCATTCCACAGTTCAACAGGGGCTCCGAGTTGTAGACCATATTTCCTCAGCTCTTGAATGCAAAGAGTATTGTTCTGGTTCGTTTCTGGACATTGCGCAAGCTTTTGACCGGGTATGGCACACTGGATTACTCTTCAAGCTAAAAACCCATTTACCCCAGTCCCTATACCTCATTCTCCGATCCTATCTCTCGAACCGTTCCTTCCGAGTTCGCTGTGGTGAAGAATTTTCTAACCTTTATCCCGTTGAGGCCGGTGTTCCTCAAGGCAGCGTCTTGGGACCCATCCTCTACATCCTTTACACTGCTGATATTCCTACACATCCTGATACCTTTCTGGCAACTTTTGCAGACGACACCGCCATCCTATCATCCAGTTCCAATCCTGAAACAGCATCCTTAAACCTTCAGAGACACCTTTTCCTTATCGAACACTGGTGTAATAACTGGCGTGTAAAGGTGAACGAAGCCAAATGTAAACACATAACCTTTACTCTTAGACGAAAATCCTGTCCGCCAGTTTATTTCAACTCATTACCGATTCCTCTCTCAGATACAGTCCGGTATCTTGGCTTACTGTTAGACAAAAGATTGACTTGGAACCCACATACAAGACTTAAAAGACAAGAACTCAACCGACGATTCGGACAGTTATACCGACTACTCAACAGAAAATCTGAACTTACAGTTGAAAACAAATTATTAATCTACAAGACAATACTGAAGCCCATCTGGACCTACGGACTTGAACTGTGGGGGACAGCTAAACGTTCTAACATCAAACGCATTCAATCCTTTCAATCCAAAGTCCTCCGTACAATAGTAAATGCTCCTTATTATGTCTCCAATTATACCTTGCACCACGACCTTAATGTTCCATTTATTTCAGACCTAATTCCATCCAAATTTTCCAAATTCCACCAGAACCTCATTCATCATCCTAATCCTTTAGCTCAATCCCTATCCAGCTCCACTCATCCATACAACCCACCTAGAAGGTTGAAACGGCAGTGGCCCCGCGACCTTTTGTAAATATATTGGAGTTCTAGCACTGGCTAGATTCTCCACTCAATGTGATGTATGTATGAGTGTGTGTATGTGTATATAGGTATAAGTGAATTATTGACTGTATTGTTTTAATTCATTATTGTGTATATATTTTATTGTAATTTTATGTTGTGTAAATATTGTATGAATGTAGTATGTTTGATATCATTCAGCAATACTATTAATGTCCAAATTGGGACAGATTGTAAAATTTTCTCAATAAAAATTGTTATTACTAAGAAATTTTTGTGGATTCTATAAAATTAACCATACGAATTAAATTAATTATATGGCTAACTAAAGGAAAAAAGAGAAAACATATTTTTAAACGTACTATTGTTTTTGTTTTTTCGAACATAACAATAGTAATATTAATGCATAATATATGTTTTAAAAGCTTAAGATTTTAAAAATAATGTAATTTAACATATAAAGCTGTGGAATGTAATGCACAGTAATAATTTACATTGTTATATTATTTTATCTACAATAAATGTTTCTATCGAAATATCATAATACTATTTTTAACTACAACAATTGCATGCATTTTTCCAGGATTTAATTTTTTAATTCGAATATATATTAAAATTTTAGTACTCATTTTAAGAAGCAAGGTGGAAGTTTTGTGTTGCGTGCACTAGATTTTTGTCGTTTGTATAACTACAAATTTTATTTATTTTCAGTAAATATTTTGTGGTAATAAGTGCTAGGTTTCTTCAAGATATTAATTTTTTCAATACTTTTACATGTGACCACAAGCCTTAGAATTTAAACATGTTGTGGCATTACACAAATTAAATGTTAAACTTGAGTGATATTTACAATACAGGTTAATGGTTATTGTAGCCAAAATAACTATTAAAACAGTAGGAAAAATCTTTAAAAAAAAAGAAAACCTTTACAATAAAAATATTTAAAGTAAATAGCAAAACAAATTTATTAATTAACATAATTCAAACGAGGCAGATAATTAACATGAAAATAAACTGTTGATTTCATTTATTCATTCATGTATCTAACAAATACATTTTTACATTACACATTTAATTAATTAATATGTGTTTCGTACGTTTATGTGTATAAAGTTTCAGAGTATTTTTATATTTATATTAGTATTTTTATAGTCACCAATTTTTCGAATGATTGGGAGGTCAGAATTTGAAGTAAAGGGAAGTGCTAGGTAAAAGGCCCAATTTCTGAATAAGTAACAACTACTAAAAAGCGTTAAGGGTTCAAGCTTTTTTCCTAGGGTTAAAATTGCGGTTAACTATTCAATAAATTATTTTACTCTATCGATCCAGGGAGACAACACAATTTGCAAACGCATCTTCCTTTTTACTTTAACTTTTCATAAAATACAGGAACGTTTTCATAAAAATCGGCTAACCAGAAGTGCCACTTTATATAATGCATTTTACACCTTTATACGATTTTCACAAAAACCGCTCTAACGATTTTGATTAAACTCGCTAAATTGATGTATAATTTAATGGGCTTTAATATCATGTAGGTTTCATTCTGATTGAAATAGTCTGACAGGGCTCATAATACGATCTTTTAAATTTTCTTCCTCAGAACTTCCCTTAATTTTGTACATTCCAAAAGATTAATTATATTCATTATAATTATATTCATGAAGGACGGCTAAATATACAAATTGGACGAACTTGATGACCAACTAAATGATAAAAGAGTAAAATGATTTTTTAATGTAATTTTTGTTTTGATAAAAGAACAATAATATAGACTTATAATATACCGTTGGAAACGGAAAGATTTTAGAAAAAAGATCTTATACCCACAGTTGTAAAAGGTAATACAAAGTGACGATTAGAAAATAAACTTATTACAGAATAACAATTTAATATAGGTATATAATTTAATCTAAATCATATGTTTCCAACAAAAATTAATACAAGTTTTATTAAAATTAACTATTTTTTCAAATTTAGGAATATTTAATAGTTTTTAAATTGATTTTAACAGTCGAAGTAAGTGAAAGTCGTGTGGTGCCCGCACCAGATTTTTCTATTTAAAATCTGTCAAGAAAATCTGTTATTGAATGATAAATTCAATGAAAATTGCTGCAATAAGTGCTCAAACGTATTTTTTAAGATAACTGCACTCTCCTAAAAATGTGCAATAAGGAGTTATTATTTTCTCGTTGTAAAAAAAAACATTTCTATTGTTTATTTTAATTAACCAAGATATTTCTAATATAAAATTTCTAGCGAATATTATGCGGTTACTGTCTAAGAAAAATTGTGTAAAACTTAAAACATATTCAAGGAATATATAAAAATGGTATGTGGAAAGCAGTTCATCACAATAGCTATTATTAAATATGAACATGGAAACACGCGATTTTCGAGTAATATTTTTGTACGAGTTTAAACTCGGCCATTCAGCAGCTGAGGCCGCTAGAAATATTTGCAAGGCGTTTGGGGAAGGGAGTTTTAATTAATGGACCATTCGCCGTTGGTTTGCTGAGTTTTAAGCTGGGGATACCGACTTGGAAAACTTGCCCCGAGGAAGACCTCCATCCGTAATAGACAACGATGTCCTCAAACATGCAATAAAAGGAAACCCCTACTAAACAGTTAAAGGACTCTCAGCACAACTAAATGCAAGTGCATCTACCGTTTCCTGACATTTAAAGTGTATTGGGAAAGTACAAAAGCTCGATACATGGGTACCTCATCATCTCACTGAGCGGCAGCAAGACCCCATGTTTCAAAACATACCGTGCCAAAATTGAAAGAACTGGGCTACGAATTTCTTCCGCTCCCACCATATTTTCCCGACTTGTCTCCAACAGATTACCACCTGTTCAGGAATTTAGACAACTTCGTCAAAGGAAAACTTTTTGAAAATGATGATCAAGTGAAAAGTGCGTTTTCTGATTTTGTTTCACTTCAAAGCTCAGAGTTTTTCAGTTCGGGGATAAAAAGGTCGGTGTCACGTTGGGAAAAATGTGTAGAAAAAGAAGGTAAATACTTCGAAAAAATTATCTTGTTTTCATCTCGTATTTTTAATAATAATCCTTTACCTAAAAAAATAATTTCATCCAGGCATTTTAAGCTAATTAAGCACCATAATGGTACCCAGAATCCTACAGTTCATCAGTTCATCATCATTGGTAATCAGGAATCTAAAATTAATTACATTCATTAATGTAAGTACAACAGCTGTGAATCAATACCCAACTTATAATTGGAATTATTAATAAATAAGCATTGGATACTTAATGAATTGATTTATACATTATGTATATAGCAAATAGCATACACGGAAATGCATTTTTAAAAATCATACTTTATTTTACACCATTTTACCGTTTAATTTTTATGGACTAATTAAAAGATATAATATTGACAAAATATTAATAGTGACACAACTATTTTTCAAATTAAATAATTCATTAATTTTGTTTTCTATAATATATAGTAAGGGAAAGTTTTGCAATCGCGCTAATTTACAGTTTTCAACGGAAATACGTATAAGGAAATTCGATTAGGTATATGGAACATTAAGACCTTATCTGATAAAAACTTGGTGGCTAAATTAAGAAACATAAAGTAGACATTATAGACCTCAATGAGACTAAGAAGAAGGGAAATGGCGTTACATTCTGGTTAATGGATTTATGATCATATACTCTGGAGTGAATAAGAATTTTTTACTACAACTGAAACAACTAATCAGCACATGTAAAGAAAAAGACACCATTATAAATTGTAAGGATGCAAAGAGAGGAAAAATATAATTCAAAATTTAATTAAAAAACATAAAAATTTCTTAAAAATGTCTGACTTAACCAAAATGGAAATGTCGAATTACTGTCCGAATTATATAGAAATGTTTGATGGAACCCAAATCACTCAAATGTACCTCACAACCAACCTGCCCTTTACGCATAAAAAACTTATGGCTCAAATCCGGACTGCTAACAATAAATTACAGCAAATCACAATGAAAAACATAACGCACAGATTCAATCCAATAGAAAACTGCACCATCTGCAATAAGAAAGAAGCTGACAATATTCACCATTTCTTCACATCATGCCCAGCCTACTCCTCCTACCGCTCAACCATCATATCATCCATAGCCCAGTTAACATCTTCAAACTTCAGACTATATCTCAAAAATATAACCTCTGAAAATACTAAAAAACTTTACTTTTACACCAGAGCAAGTCTAAATTTAAGAGGTTTTGTGATAGATCACTAACTTAAAAAATGTATCTCAATTTATTTATTTTGATTTTGTTCTGTTCTTAAAGTCATAAGAAATGGATATATATTTTTTTGCTAATTATTATTGTTTATTTTATTTTGTTTTGTTTTTTATTGTGGCTAAATTAATTTTTTTTACCGTACTCTTATATGACAATTTACATATATTTATTATTTTATATTTTCTTTGGTTTGTTACACCAAAAAGTAGAAAATTGTTTATAAAAATATAATTTATGTACACACTCCTATTGTATGGGGACATCCCCGATTGCAATAAAAGTATATTCTATTCTATTCTATTCTACTCTGGAGTGAATATAAAGGAGAGGGCCAATGGTGGAGCCGCATTGAACTTTTTGACAGGGGATCACTTGTAGCTGGGTGGCTAGCGTAACAGCCTCCCATGCTAAAGGTCAAGGGTTCAAAAACCCGCTGGTGGTCCTAGGATTTTTTAATGGGAGTAAAAAATCCTTAGTTACGCCGTCCTTCGGAGGGGACGTTAAAAGGTGGTCCCGAGCCTGTGCGATGTCAGGTACTCGTTAAAGATCCATATCCTAATAAAACCTGGATAGGCAAAATTTAGGACTCCCACTGTAGCATCGTACGATTTGCCACAGCAGCTAGAAGTGACGTTAAATAAATAAACAAACAAACAACAACTTTTTGACAGGATAGAATGCAGGGATGCTGTTTCACCGCGAATCACATTAGCCAACATACAACTCGCTATTGATGGAACCTTAATAATTCAAGTTTATGCCCCTACAGAAAACTCATTGGTTGCTGACAAGGATGAGCCAGCAACGAAAAATGCAACCCATTTTACCAAAATTTTTAGTATTTTTTATGCAAAGCATTTATAATAGTATATCAAAAAAATACACGTCTGCCAACTTAAAACGGGTGGATTACAAATTAGCGACCATTCAAAAAGGGAATATTACTCTTTTCTAACATAATTATGGTTACTATCATGGAAACGGCTCATCCTATGAAGATAATCGTTATAAAGTAAATTATGAAGTATTTAATAAGCTTTCATTTGAAAGGTAAAAGAAATTTGTAGGTCTAATATTTAACGATATAGAAGTATTACAAACAATTTTTTTTTTTTTTTTTTTTTTTTGCGGAAAACGAGATATCACTCTTTTCTAACATTATTATGGCTACTATCATGATGACCGCTTCATCCTATGAGGATAATTATTTTAACAATTAATATAGAAAATTAAAAAAAAAAAAAAACCTGTACCACTACAATCCATGAAGAGTTTTGGGCTCAGTACATGTAGAGATTCGTACTGTTTCTTGGCCATCGGCCGTGCAATGAGGTGATTAGGCCGAGATCACGCTCAGCCGCTAGGTTTTTCCCCATTTTGGGTACCCACTTTAAAGAGCTGGGTCTGCCCCAGGATCGCCCCCCCCCCCCGGCTGAAATAACAGAATAAATAATATTCCGCCACAGCCGGGATTCGAACCCAGGACCCGAAGCACAGGAGACTAGCGCTCTACCCAATAGACCACGCCGCTCCCTCATAGAAAACTAAATCACGTTTAATTTGAGTTGTAAAACACATCTATATGACTAATATTTATAGAGATATGGTTCTTACAAAAAAACGGAAACCGAGAAACTTTTATTTTTTTGTCATTAATTTGGTTAATATCATGGAAACAGCTGTTTTATAACATTTTAATGGTAATAAAATACTTTACGAGGCATAAAATTATCTTTAATTTGAGCAGTAATAGAAATCCTTAGGTCTAATAGTCACCGACATAATTTCACTGCAGTGGTTACATCGGTCAGAATTTGTCCCTAAAAATCTTATTTTGAAACACGTCTGCCGCAGCTACTCACCTTCTTTTGTGAGGCAGACTAGCGTCGTTTGATTCGTATTATTCCCTAGTATTATGAGGTCAAAAAGAAAATCGTGGTCAAATGAGTCAGAATTATTATAATAATAATTATGTTAGAAAAGAGTGAAATATCGTTTTTCGCAACAACGAAAAAATTGTTTTTATTAATAGCTCTATATCATTACATATTAGACATAAAAATGTCTTTTTCAACTCAAATGAAAGCTCATTAAATACTTGATGATTTACTTTATAACGATTATCTTCATAGGATGAGCCGTTTCCATGATAGTAACCGTAATTATGTTACAAATGAGTAATATTCCCTTTTTGAATGGTCGCCATTTCGTAATACATCCGTTTTGAGTTGGCAGATGTGTATTTTTTGCTATACCATGATAAATTCTATGCATAAAAAATACTAAAAATTTTGGTAAAATGGGTTGCATTTTTCGTTACTGGCTCACGGACTGTTACGAAGACCAACAGAGGTCAGTTGACTAAGGCTGAGTTGAGAACAGCATGGTTGTTACCTGTTGAGATTTGAATTCCGGATAGGCAAGAATATTGCTAACTCCCAAGGAGTAATAGGTCAATGGTGTGGTAAAGAAGATAAAAATGATAATGGACAGAGTAATAATAGTAGACATAGACATAGACATAAAAATGTTTATAGACTTCTGCTTAAAGAAATGGTATGTTTATTGAAAATTCTCACTTTAGACAAGAGCTGGATCATAAATACTTTTGACGCGGAAGAAAGGGATTCCAAAAGCATAATATATTACATTATCTATGGCAGAGGATATAAAAGCAATCACAGCGGGCAGAGTGAGTCACCGATCATATTCAGGTTGTTGCTGATACCAAAATCACTAAACCGCAGAAGAGTAATTTCAAAAGATATGAACGAATTGCGGCTAAAAAATGTAGATACCCAGAAGTGGTTAAAAGACATAGAAAAATGCTGACAAGATTACAAGTCAGTTATGACATTAATTGTACGTCGAGAAATTTCGGAAACGTGGTTTTTTCCAGGAAAGAGGTTGGTCAAAGGTTAATCCAAGGTTTTTGACGGATTGGTGGAATTTTATAGGTTTATTATTTAAAGACAATGTTGGGATTAGGGAAAGGGTTTTCAGGAGTGGATTGGAACCTATTACAATCACCTTAGTTTTCTCTTCATTTAACTTTAACTTGTTGTCAGAAGTCCAGCAACTAATTTGGTTTAAATCATCCTGGAGCTTTTCTGTTGTTAGAAATAGGTCCGACGGAGGGAAGGAGAGGTAAATTTAGGGGTCATCCTTTTATATATATAACAATATATGTATATGGATATACATAATAAATAATAATAATAAATTATTATTATACTTAGAATATTAAATGATAGATATATGGTAACTGAATAAAAAACTTTTTAAATTTTTTTAAATTTCGTAAGAAAACTTCATCAATTGTCGTACCAAATCCTTTTGTCAATAGAACTGGAGAATTATTCTTTGTTAAATTCAGTTTATCTTTTCAGTGATAAAGAGGAACAAGTAGTCAATAATTTTTGATTTTTTTTTCATGAATTGTTTTTCACAAAACTACACTATTAGCAAAGTTTTGATAAAAAAAATTTAGCTTAAAACATCAATAATAAATGACATGGCTTCATATAAAGGCAATCATCCTTTCTAGTGCAACAGAGGCATGTGATAGAAAATCAGGCTTCAGACCAAAAGTATTAGATAGTAGAATGACCAATTGAAACAAGCAACGAAAGATAAGAAGCATGGAGTTTTGACAGGCAGAATACAACCCAGGATTTCTGTGATTTTTACGCCAGAATGAGAAAAATTTCTGGACTAACTAGGTAGTATTTATTTTTTATTAAAATAAATAAATTTAAAACCATAATTATAGCTAGGTAATATAATACATAAATCAAACTAATATGTGTTTGTATACGGACTTCGGTAATCTAATGAGATCTAATTCTCAAAATGTTGGGGACCCGAACTAGCAGATTCAACATCAAGCTGTAATCCCATAGTTACGTTCTATCCTAAGGTTTCTATAGCCTGCCAGTAGTTAATGATAGACAGTAAAGTGAGTGGTAGGGTGTTAAACAGGGGATTCAGAGCAAACCCATTCCCCGAAGCAGTTAATTATGAAATTCAACCCACAAAATTCATCCTCTTTGTACCACTAGGGAATATTCCCCTAATCCCACGGTTAAACTAACAAGAGCTTGCTGACATTTAATTACTTGAGAGAGGGGAAAAGGATGTGTCGCTCCTGGAAATTTCCAGTCATTTGGCCAAAGCATATATCTGAGAACAGATAGGTCTGATGATAGAACAGTTAATCGAAAATACACCATAAAATAAAATCGATGTTTTCGAATTTCGTTATAGGTCCACAGCAATAAAATAATGGAACTCAAAAAAGAAATTTAATGATGGAGCTCGTTATAATCAGCTGATGCGCTCGATGACAACAGTCATACGTTACTTCGTCTCTCAGATTTTTGCTTTTTTCAGAAGGAATTCGCTTGAGTTCAGTCTGGAAAACATCACTAGACCTCAGGAATACTACAGCAGTGAATATTGGAGAAATTTCGGTAAGCAAAGTTATAATTTACTTTGTACAATCACGAAAAAGTGAAAGGAGGGTCACTGATCAGCTGATTGCCGCTAGCTCGGCAAGCTCGGGCTTGCTTTTCTTTTCCTTATCTTTCTTTTATTTATTTTTTTTTTCCTTCTTATTCTTATTCCATTATATATTTATTTCTATTTATTTTTTTTAATCAATGCGATATTTTCATCAAGTGATGTCCTCGAAAGTTACAAGTAAAAGATCTAGATCTGCAGGTTCAAACTCGTCTCCCACAAAACAGAGACCTCGCCGTGATAATAATAAAAAAATGATTACACCAGCGACTGCTTCAGCTACCTCTTTAGGATCTGAACCACAGCCTAGCACATCATCACAAGGATTAACTGAAGAATCGCCGTTTTTTACACCGAACCCATTTCAGATCCTTCAAATTGAAAAAGAAACAATGGAATCTTCTCCTATACCAAAAGAACCACAACCTCCACCAATATTTGTTAAAAATATTAAAAACTTTCAACTTCTGTGTGCGCATCTAAACAAATTAACCGATCCTAACAGTTATTATTGTATAAGTAGAACCAGTGATACTAAAATCTCCCCGACTACCGCCGAAACCTACAGAAAAATAGTAAAATATCTGACGGAGACCAAAGCTGATTTTCATACATATCAGTTACGCCAGGAGAGAGCTTTAAGGGTTGTAATTAGAAACCTACAACCTTCGACACCAGCAGCAGCTATCCAAGAAGAACTGACGGAGATAGGCTATAAAGTGCGACAAGTCACCAACGTCCTAAAAGATAAAATTCCTCTGCCTCTATTCTTTGTGGACTTGGAACCATCAGCAGGAGTTGAAAAAATTTATGACCTCAATAGATTATACTATACTAGCGTAAGAGTTGAAAAACCTTACACTAAGAAAGAAATAGTTCAGTGCCACAATTGTCAGGCATATGGTCATACCAGAAGTTATTGTCACCACATACCACGCTGTGTGAAATGCGGTGAACAACATAAGTCAGAAGAATGTACAAGACCAAGATCAACACCCGCTGTTTGTGCTCTGTGCCTCAAGGACCACCCGGCTAGCTACAAGGGATGTCAAGTCTACAAGAACCTCAAAAGCAGATACCAAAAACCTCAGAATCTGGATGAAACAGCTGAACCGATCAGAAGCAGAAGACAACCTTCAAAAACAATTGATTCCAATGTAACATTTGCCCATCTACTTGGAGGTGGGAACCAGAACAAAGAGGCCGAGGCCCTGCCGGAACAACGCACACTTCAAAATCCTCAAACCGTTCCACAACCAACTATTCCTCAAAATTTACCCAACCCTCAAAAACCTCATCCGCATCAAATTTCTCATATTCCTCCTCCATCAAATGTCTCAGACCTTACAAGTTTGATGACATCCTTCATCACTGAAATCAAATCCCTCGTTATGCCGCTAATATCACTACTTACTAATCTTGTATCAAACTTAATCCCTTCCTTAAAAAATCCTTAAATGACTTCACCTAACTCCTTATCCATTCTCCTATGGAATGCGAATGGGGTTAGAAATCATACTGACGAACTTACAGCTTTATTGCAAGACAAAACCGTTGACGTAGCACTTATTACTGAAACTAGACTAACCACTAAACAGTACTTTAAAATACCTCAATACGTAACATACCGTACGGACCACCCAGACGGCAAAGCCCATGCCGGTACTGCTGTCATTGTGCACCAGTCCCTCTCTAATCACTTACTCCCACTTCCTACCTATGATTTCCTACAAACCACAGCCATAGTAATCAAGACTTTTTCCTTTCCGGTAACCCTTACATCAGCATATTGCCCTCCCAAACATTCCATTTCCAACACCGAATTTGTATCCTTTCTAAATTCCTTAGGAAATCATTTCATTCTGGGTGCAGACTTAAATGCCAAGCTTTAACAGTGGGGTTCGAGAACCACGAATTCTCGTGGACGAAATTTGCTGTCTGCACTCAACTTCCGTCATTTCAATCTCCTGCCTCCTGATTCCCCTACCTACTGGCCAACCGATCCCAACCGTAATCCTGACATCCTTGACTTCTTCATTCACAGCGGATTAGGCTCCCTCAACTATTCCGTAAGTCGCCTTGATGAACTATCCTCTGACCATAGTCCACTGATCCTTAAAGTATCCCTAACTCCTATTCCGAAACCCATTCCACCTTCATTTATCCGAGGCCCTGTCAACTGGAACCTCTTCCGCCAAATCCTTACCGATAATATTGACCTCAGTGTGACCCTCAAAACACCGGATGACCTTGATGATTCCGTCTACTCCTTTACTACCGCCATTCAGCAAGCTGTCTGGACTGCCTCCTCTCCTAAGCACTCCAATAGAACTCCTCAGCAAAACCATTTACCTCAACACCTAGCTGACCTCATCCATGCAAAACGCCGAGCCAGATCATTATGGCAAAGAACCCGACACCCAACAGATCGCCGCTCCTATAACTTTTATTGTAGGCAATTAAAGCGGGAGTTGGCGACCTTCCGTTCTCAGTCCTTTAATTCCTACCTCTCCTCTCTATCAGCTCGAGATAATTCCCTGTGGAATGTGACCAAAAAGATCCTAAAATACCACAAAGTTTCCCATCCTCTCCGGCGTGGTGATGACTCCTGGGCTGCGTCTGATGAAGATAAAGCCGAGGAATTCGCCACACACCTCTCCAAAGTATTCACTCCTCACCCGGAATCCAACAGAAATCATACCACAACAGTTGAAGAATTCCTTTTCTCACCAATACCTCTTTCCCTACCTCCTAAAGCTATTAATCCATCTGAGGTGAAATATCTTCTTCAAAAACTGACCCTTCGTAAATCTCCTGGACACAATCTCCTTACCCCCCAGATCCTGCGACAACTTCCCCAGAAAGCCATTATTTTTCTTACATACATCTACAACTGCATCCTTTGCACCACCTATTTTCCTCTCTTATGGAAACATTCCACAATCATTCTATTCCTAAAACCAGGTAAACCTTCCAGTAACACTTCATCCTACAGACCTATTAGTCTACTCCCCATCCTCTCAAAAGTCTTTGAAAAACTCCTTCTAAAACGAATCCTGCCTATATTTGAATCACAAAATCTTCCTTCCCATCAGTTTGGTTTCCGGGCTCATCATTCTACTGTTCAACATGGACTCCGAGTTGTAGACCATATTTCCTCAGCCCTTGAATGCAAAGAGTATTGTTCTGGTGCGTTTCTGGACATAGCGCAAGCTTTTGACCGGGTATGGCACACCGGATTACTCTTCAAGCTTAAAACGCAATTACCCCAGTCTCTATACTTCATTCTACGATCCTATCTCTCAAACCGCTCCTTCCGAGTTCGCAGTGGTGTAGAATTTTCTAATTTTTATCCCATTGAGGCCGGTGTTCCTCAAGGCAGCGTCTTGGGACCCGTCCTCTACATCCTTTACACTGCTGATATTCCTATTCATCCTGACACCTTTCTGGCAACATTTGCAGATGACACCGCCATCCTATCATCCAATTCCGATCCTGAAATAGCATCCTTAATCCTGCAAAGACACCTTTGTCTTATCGAGGACTGGTGTAATGCTTGGCGTATTAAGGTTAATGAAAGCAAATGCACCCACGTCACCTTCACCCTTCGACGCAAATCCTGTCCAATGGTTCATTTCAATTCCATACCGCTTCCTTCCTCAGACACAGTCCGGTATCTTGGCTTACTACTAGACAAAAGATTGACCTGGAACCCACATACAAGACTTAAACGAAAAGAACTCAACAGACGATTCGGACAGTTATACAGACTACTAAACAGAAAATCTAAGCTTACAGTTGACAACAAATTATTACTTTACAAGACAATACTGAAACCAATGTGGACCTACGGACTTGAACTATGGGGGACAGCCAAACGTTCTAACATCAAACGCATTCAATCCTTTCAATCCAAAGTCCTCCGAACAATAGTAAATGCTCCTTATTATGTCTCCAACTATACCTTACACCACGACCTTAATGTTCCATTTATTTCAGACCTGATTCCATCTAAATTTTCCAAATTCCACCAGAACCTCATTCATCATCCTAATCCTCTAGCACAATCCCTATCCAGCTCCACTCATCCATACAACCCTCCTAGAAGGTTGAAACGGCAGTGGCCCCGAGACATATTGTAAACATCTATTCTGGAGTTCTGACACTGGTCAGATTCTCCTCTCATGTGCGGTGTGATTGTGGCTGTGGCGCCCTCACTTAGCTTCCGCTGGCTCTCACCAGTGATGCGGCTAAGAGGGAGGCGCTGGGATCCTTTTGACTCTGCTTGTCCTTCCACAAGTGGGGGGACAAGCCCCGTCTGGGGTTCCCGAGCTGATTGTAAATATTGTACATAGGTATGAATGTGACATGCTTTGTTTATTTATTTGTTAACTTCATTTATTTGTATTTATTTTGTCTATAAATTTTGTTATTGTATACGTTTATTTATTTTGATTTTATTTTATGTAATTTGACTTTCCTTTTGTTTATATTGTAAATATTGTATGAATGAGATCCTGTAGCACTATTATTATTGTCTATTATGACAAATTGTAATATATACGAATAAAAAAAAAAAAAAAAAAAAAAAAAAAAAAATTATGGAGCTCGTGAATATAAAACCATAATTAATTTTTTTTTCGAGCCAATACTTTTAGTATTGTAACCGTTTAAGTCAGCTTCACGGGCGAAAACATGTAATGGGAAAATCTTTATAATTCCTGTAATTTTGTCGATATCGTATCAAAAACAAAACTAAAAATAAGATAAGGATATGTTTTGTATTTTTTTGTATTCACAATTCATTACCTGAACAGTGAATAATCTTGGTAAAAAATTCTCGAAAAGGAATAAAAAAAAAAGATTTTGTAATGACATAAAACTATACAAAGGAAAAGAGATTCAATTTTAATATTTTTTTAATTTATAGCTTAGTCACAGCCCTACTTGCTGTAAAAAATTTCGTCCTTCAGAACATAGTCCTTTTTTGTATATGAATTTTCAAAAATGGCAAAAAACTCGTTTTTCGCAAAGCTTACACGGAAATATCTCAGAATGGACTAAGTGAAAAATTATAAAACTAATACAGATTACCTATCTATACGATGTGTTTAAGTGATACAACTTTGGCCTTTGAGACAAAGCTGGTTACTTTAAGATAATAGTAAGATTTTTTTTAAATTTTATATTCACAAAAGGATAGCGAATAACTGCTAAAAAATTACGAAAAAAAAAATGTCGAGCGGCAAGGTATGGATGATTTCGAATAGATTGACCCATATATATATATATATATATATATATATATATATTAATTCTTGGTTGAGCTCATAGTATTTTGTATGTTTATATACATATATGATCTTGGTGGAGCTCATAGTATTTTGTATGTATCAGTATTTTATATATATCACTTTGACGACCAGGCGCCCGCTTCATTTATTAATTGTTTCATTTAACTAAAAGTTACTTTTATCACAATTTTTTTAATACTATGTGTTTTTCGGGTGAAATAAAACACAAATAGCTGATAATAATGTTTTGGGCCATTGGACCAAAATAGCCAGTTTTGGTCGGTCCCAGTTGGAACCGCTGCAGCGGACTCACGCCCGCTATGGTCCACAAGAGAAGGTGCTCCAAACTCGCGTGGTCGTCAAAGTGATATATATATATATATATATATATATATATATATATATATATATATATATAATATATAAATCTTGGTGGAACTCATAGTATTTTGTAATATGTAGGCGTTTCTTATTAGATCCGGTAATTTAATAAATGGTGAATTCACCCGTGAGTGAACTAAAACTTATTTGATATTACGACAGATGGCGATTGAGTTAAATAAATAAATAAAAAAGTCGTGTTAGAATTAAAAAAAAAAGTATAAATTGATAATATAAAAATATTAAGATATAAACCAATTTATATCCATCGTAATACATAATAAATACATTAATTAAATTATTATTATACTTAGAATATGAAATGATAGATTTATGATAACTGAATAAAAAAGTTTTCAAATTTTCTAAATTTTTCAAGAAGACCTCTTCAATTTTCATACCATATTCCTTTGTTAATTGAACTTGTGAACTATTCATCGTTAAATTCTGTTAGTCTTGTTAAATTTGTATATACATGCAGTCAATAAATGTAGGTAATTTTTTTTTTTTTTCTACTTCATAAATAGCAAAATTTTGAAAAAAAATATATAGCTTGAGACATTAATAATAAAAGCGGATGGTTAATAAAAGTGGCATCGCCTTAACGCGTTTCCGTTGCAATGACATCATACAAAGCACACCCCGTAGTCGCATCTAAAGAATTTATACTTCAAAAATTATTATTTGATGAGGGAGTTCACTTGTTAAATGTATTTTTTCGAATTTTGAAGTTGAAATGTGATTAAGTTTTCAATGTATTTTGGAAAAATAGAATTGGTTCAACATCTGAGGGTTGTTTTTTTTTAGTTGGTGACTGGACTTCTCCCAGGCGAAGGCCTACAATTTAGGACAAATCGTAGGCACAAAAATATTTTATTTTTGATTCTTAATTGAAATTTGTAACTGTATTACACAACACAACCATTAAATATGCTAATAGACAATAGACACGAAGCAGCACTCCAATAAGTATTCTAAACCAGAAGGTCTCTCTTTTCAGACGCCTCGGTGGATTATCGGGAATCGAAGAGGAAGCAAGGAATGAAACTAGAGTGGGACTAAAGTTTGCCATGGAAGGAATGGTATCTGGTTTGGGCTAATTCAACAACTTATGAAAAATTAAGGTCTATATGGATGAGTTTATTCGTGACAAAGTAAGGACTATTGAGGATTTTACGAAGGATTTTGGATTGTAAGGATTAGTACGAAAAGAATTCGATGGTTTAGTTGAGCACCAGCTCAACACCGTAAGTCCAGATTGGCCTTATGATAGTCATGTAAATGAGTCATTTGCAGTTTAGTGGAAGATTAGAACGTTTATCTAGTAAGTGTTTAAGTAGCCTAAACGGCGAGCAGTCTCTTGTGGTTTCAGTTTTGTATGAAGGTTCCTAGTAAAACGTTTGCCTAGATGGAGTCCTAGGTATCGGATCTGTTCAACGAGGACAAGCGGTAGGTTATTAAAGGATATTTAAAGACAGGAATTCGTAGGTTTACGGAGAAAAGTGAAGGCTATCTGATGAGATTTGCTGGACTTTATTTTAATTCTCCAATTTTGGACAATTGTTCACAGGTTTTAGATTAGACGCTAGTGCTTATCTACTCTAAAAGATCAAATATTTTCAGTCTGAATTCATTTTTTCACTAATAGAAATGTTAATATCAATTCGATAATAAAAACTGCAGCTTATTAAATTACCTATAAAATTATATCGGGTACATAGTAGGGGTGGGCATAATCGAATGACGATTATCAGATCATTTGATTATTTAAATCATTCGAATTAATCGATTATCGTTCGGAGAAACGAAAGATCATTCGAACTGAGTTTTTTTTAAACGATGATCGAGGGATTACAAAGGGTCAGGATAATCAAATGATTTTTTTTTTTTCCTCATCACATAAATTATATGGATATTTGCACCTAGTAATCATTCGATTATGAAATCATTCGATTATTGAAATCATCGAAGTCCGATCATTCGATTATGACGATCACCCGATTATGCCCACCCTATTCCTTGAGTAATTGAAATACAAACCCAAGGTTGTGGTGGGAAAACAAGATTCAAATGGCACGTAAGTTTAATGAAGCTCAATACTTTATTTTCTTAAGTGTCTCAAATAAATTTAAAATATAACAATTCCCGTATAATTTATATGATATACTTATACGACTAATATATGATCATTTGAAAGATGGTTCTTAGAAAAATTTAAATTCTGGTGAACAAAACACACTACTTTCAATTACCTCCGTTTTTAAAATCGATTTAAGAACTTTTAAATAAAGTTAAAAAAATTAAAGTATAAAAAAGATCAAAGCTCAGATTGAGTTTCAATGGAGACATGTGTTTTAAATTAAATAATTTAAGAAGATAAATTATTATTAACAACATTCAGTTTTATCCGCTTTTCTTCACCTTATACAAGTTTTTATATAACATTTTTTCTTCTAAAATCTTAAGATTTCCAACGGTATATTACATATATATAACTATTATTATGTTTAAAAAAAATATGAATAGAATATTGGAAACTTTCTTTTCTTTTTTATTATATTTTATTTATTTTTACATAAATAAATCTTTAATTACGTTCCAGGTATTTTTTGCCTCACCTTCAGATTATCCAATTAAACTCTGTAGAATAACATTTTTCCATAATGCACAAATATAGGTCATTTATAATATAATCAATTTACTTATATACATAACTTATATAATAATAATTTCGTCATTAATTGATAAAATTTTCATTTACTATCACACAACTTAAATTGTTTTAACATTTGCACTATTATGTACATGCAAGTATGAAGTAGACTCCTTAAGTAAAAGATCGTTGGTAATCAAATGTATATTTATCCGTTTTTTATCAATGTTAACAAGATGATATGGTTAATTTCCTTAAATCAATAAAATTACTTTATTATGAAGCATTTATTGTAGATTAAATAATATAATAGTATAGATTATTACTGTATATAACATTCTACGGCTTTATATGTAAAATTATATTATTTCTAAAATTTAAAGCTTTTCAAAGGTATATTATGCATCAAAGGTAGATCTTTTAAAAATATGTTTGCTCTTTATTCCTTTAGTTGGTCATATAATTCATTAAATTCGTATATTTTATCAATGATACGGTTAATTTCCTCAAATCAATCAAATTAAATGAGAGGAAAAAATGAAAATATTGGGATTTAAGCCCTTTCAGGCTATTTTAATCAGAATGAAACCATGATATTGAATCCCATTAACTTTTAACTCAATACAACGAGTTAAATAAAAAACGGCTCTAACAATTTTTGAGGAAATCGTAAAAATGTACAAAATGCATGGAATAAGTGGCTCTTTTGGTTTGTTGGTTTCGGCGAATAGATGCTGTCTCGAATTCAAAAATTTTCACGAGCAAAATATTTTCCCTTCCTATATATTTCATACATAGGTAATTAAAAGTAAAAAATAATTCTTCGGTCTTTGGCTAAATGTCCATTCAAATAATTTATCAAGGAATGCATTAAGAACTAAATACATGGATAGGTTCTTTTCAAATATAATAAACATCATTCCTTTCTTTAGGAAAGACCGTGGCTGTGTGGCTACCCTACCTGTACCAAAAGTTGTGAGTTCGAATCCCAGTCGTGAAAGGACTTTCTGAAGCAAGAAGTTGGATGAGGATTCACTCTAAACGCGATACCCGTCAGCCAACTGGTGGCCACAAAATTAGGCGTTGAGAGCGATGACCTTACTCTATAAAATATCATTGAGAACTGCGGTGTGAAATCCTAGGGAACAATACCGCGTGGCAAAGAGTCACAAGGCCTGTAGTGCCATTCAAAAAAAATTTTTTTTTTTTTTTGGATATATTGATTAATGTAATTTTCGGATGACGTGGAGAAATAAGACATAGCTCACCTTCAGGAGATCCAGCTTCCGAAATTAATATTTTTTAACTTGAAGATATCTAAATTTTTTTAAATTAGTCGCTTATTTTAAAGAGGTATCAACTCTCATTTTGAATAATAATTGATTTGATTTTTTTCTCAAAACGAAATCGAGGGGAAAAATTATAACCAGGAAATGGTTCTTAAATTTACTTTATAAACTACTTCTTTTGAATCCTTTACACATCCATACCTAGTACAATACGCAGTGTGTGTATACTAAGAAAAAAATCTTTATTCTGGGACTAAATCTCGTATGAATAACATCACATTTAAAACTATATAAGATCTATATCTTTCGATGGTATATATAATGTATTGTATTATATATATATATATATATATAATGATTTCATCTGACTGTGGCGGTATTTCACGTTTGACTGCCTCTACCTAGGAGCAGTGAACTCGGTTTTCCGCCCACACTTTTGTAGCTAGCGGCTTTTGTGCTACAAAGATCCTAAATATTTAAAGAAATGTCAATATAAAAAAAAAACGTTATGATGTTTTAATAACTTATAGACAGTTATTAATATTTTACAGTATTTTATTTACAAGGTGGGCTTTAATATATGTTTTATTAAGACATATGCTACACTCGTATGATATATTTTAGCATACGAAGTAAAAAACAATTATAATAATAATAAAAAAAAAAAATAAAAAAAAAATATATATATACTCAGTAATGAAGCGACGGATATAAATATTCTGGAGGTGATAGAAAAATAGCTTATGCAAGTATTAAATTTAAAAGAAAAGGATTGATGGATGTATCTCAACGTATACGTGAAAAATAGATGTAACACCGCAAGTTGGGACGAAAATATCTGGAAAAATACTTTGGAGTCCTCAATCAATCTTATCTTACGGTTTTGACCACATTTTTTTTTCTTTCGAAAAATTAATCTTTTAACATTGCCTCAAATATTTTCAAACTGAAATTTTATATATTCCTTCACTCAAAGCAGAAGAAATTACAAAATCCTAGGTACTTTACGTTAAAAACAAAATTAAAATCTGATATAAATTAACAAAATAATATAGCCTCACGATTAAATTACATAATGCAATTATTATTAACTCAATCTAGTCTTATTTTAAGTCAATTACCACTAACGGTCATCCTTACGAGTGGGACGGCAGCCTCCACATGGTTTCGCTGGACGTTTGTTATTCTGGCGGTAATGGTAAGAGTTTCTTTTTTCTTTTTTTTTTTTTTTTTAGAAATAATATTGCTTTATTGAGAAGTAATACAATCTACCACTGTCTTGGGCAATAAGTATTAGAGATAAAAGAAGTCATTCATTCCATATGTACAAAGTAAAACAAACAAAAAATAAAATACCTCAATAACAAATGGAAAAAAAAAAATGAAATAAAAGAAAATAATTATAATCTTGGCCACATTCATACCTATATACAATATTTACATACTGCCCCATCCGAACTCCGAATCGAACCTCTGCATCCAGAAATGGATGCCGAAGTCACAATGTGAGATCCCAGCGCCTCTCAGTCAGCCGCGTCACCAATCTAGTCAGTGGGGGACTGAGTGAGGGCGCTTGAGCCACACACTCTCAGGCATGAGTGGAGAAGTTGCCCATTGCCAGCACTCCAGTTGCGTATTTATAAGAGATCTCTCGGCCACCACCGCCTCAACCTACGAGGAGGGTTGTAAGGATGGTTGGTACTAGATAGGGATTGTGCCAGAGGATTAGGAAGAAGAGTAAGTTTCTGGTGGAAAGTTGAGAATTTGAATGGGATCAGATCAAGGACAGAAGGGATCTTGAGGTGATGGTGTAAGGTCTTGTTTGTAAGATAATAGGGAGCATTGACTATTGTTCTAAGGACTTTGGACTGAAAGGATTGGATACGTTTGATGTTCGAAAACGTAAGAGTTTCTGAACCGCAAGAAATGTATTTTCGCCATTTTTGAGACATAACAGACTAGTTAAAACAAAAACTAATCATATGTTCGATGGGCTAGGAATTCGGATGTAATTGTTCACTTCATCAAATTAATTAGCTTGTTAGTAAGAGTTTTAGGACGGCAAGAAATGCATTTTTGGAATAAGTGTAGTAGAAAGAAATTCTAAAAAATATTTATAGATGTATATTCGATGAGGTAGTCAACCATGCCTCTGGTTCCTGGACTGTGTTATTCTTAGGTGACTTCGTCCCCCAATAAAGTTGTGTTTTTTTCTTCTTTCTATATGTATAAACGTATTTACATAATTATATATAGGTTGTATAACAAAATTATGATAATATTCAACATATACATAACATATACCCTACTCAAGCTTACACAAACTTTTACTATATAACCCCCCCTTTTTTTTCCAGGAAGAAATTGACTTTTTTTTTTTTTATTTTTTTTTTTTTTATTATAAAATATAGTTTAAGAAAATAATAAAGATAGGGATGTCGTTGTCAGAATCAGTTAAAAGAGCAAGGATGATTTATCACATTGGCCCTTTTTGGATTTCCTCTGTGGGTATCGTTAACTCCTACAAGAATACAAGAAATAATAAAACATTAACTCAAACACGGGTCACTCCATTGTGATAGAGAAAAATGTAAGGAATAAAAAATTAAAAAAATTCCACTTTGATTCGACTAATTACCTTAATCGGTTGAATAGAGATTAGATTAAATTTCTGGTTGAGCTATCACAAATTGCAGTTTGATTTTATTATCATTAGAAGGGGGCTAATGAAATCCCAAGTCAGGCATTTCAACTTCATTTTTATCTATATCTCGGAATATTGCCCTATCTCAATTGTCTTATAATCATTAAAAAAAACCTTTATCAGCAATTAGTTTTATCTGCGCACCCTGACAACTTCTGTCATAAAATGTTATATGCAGTCGATAAGTAACCTCGCAGCGATTAAATCTTGCGTTCATCTTATTTGTTTTATCATTATCATTAAAAGTACCCTTTTGTATAGAAATAATTGATTAAAAATGAGTTAAATAAGCGTTTGTTTACTTTCTAACAGAGTAATATTCCGTTTAATGACATTTCTGATCATTCTGATAAAAAGCGTGCATAACAGAAGAAAACCTCAAAATTTCATTTCCCTACCTTACCGTTGACATACGTATTATGGATCATATAGAATTTTTTATTTTTCTTGATGTCAAGTACCTAAAAAAAAAACTGTACCTCTACAACCATGAAGAGTCTATGGCTCATTACATATAGAGATTCGTACTGTTTCTAGGCTAACGGCTGTTCAATGATGTGATTCGGTCGAGATCATGCTCAGCCGCCAGGTTTTCCCCTAATTTTGGGTACCCACTTTATAGAGGCTGGGTCTGCCCCATGACGGTCTCCATACCCTAGGATCGCTCCCGGCTAAAATTACAGAATAAATAATATTCTGTCATAACCGGGATTCGAACCCAGGACCCGGAGCTCAGTAGACTAGTGCTCTATCCACTAGGCCACGCCGCTCCTATACATATAGTAAACACCAATAGATATAATATACTCTTAGAAGGAAACTAAAAGTGTGGAAAAACCATGAAGTCAATTCGTTATTAATAATGTCTAGTTACGAATCGCCAAAAAAACAACAACTTCAAAGTTTTAATTTTACTTTAAATGGATTTGTGGTAAACTTCAGAAATAGAACCATTATATAGTTACCGATGTCTAATACCAGCTCCCATAATGTGACTGGACATTCATGAGACATGTATTAAGCGCATTTTTTTTTTTTTTTTTTTCTAATTCTTGCCACAACGCATCCTTGGTAGGCCAATGAAGGTAGATTTATTTTATACCATTTTAGAGCTAATTAAATCAAGAAGTTTTTATGAGATTTAGGAAATTTAAAACCTAACGATAAAAGAGTAACTGCTTGAACTGTCCGAATATTTTTAATATATTCGGAATATTAAAATTAAATTTTCTGAACGGTGTAGTAAGTCACTTATTTTCTTAGCTCTTTTGAGGATTCGATTTGTTGGCCTTCTAGGAAATTTTTTGTTCTTTAACAGGTTCATGAGGTGCTATCGGGTTTGAAACAGGGTGTCTCCCTTTCACCTATTTTATTTAATATAGCTTTAGAATATGTCATAGAAAATATGACGTGTACCGAGAAAGGTTTAAATATGGCCGATTAGATTCCGGTTTTGGGGTATGCCGATGATTTATTACTTCTAGGTAGATAGACACGGAAACCATACACCTTAATACAAGTGTGTTAATAAAAACCAGTAAAGAAATAGGACTAGAATTAAGTACCGATAAGACGGAATATATTAGTAGCAGAAACGTTGGCGATATTGATACATCAGGGCATATTTTTGAATACGTAGAGAAATTCAAGTATTTAGGTCTAATTGATAAGAAAAAATGAAATCCAGGAAGAAATAAAGTCCCGGTTAAAGGCAGGAAATGCGTGTTATTATTCAGTTGCTAAATTACTTGGTTCACGGCTTCTCTCTAAAAACTTAAAGGTTAGAATTTATAAAACTATTTCTAACACTATATTCTTTCGACGATCCTTTACGGATGTAAAACATGGCCCGAAGAGAGATGAGGCTACTGGGGGGTTTAGAAGGTTGCACAACACGGAATTGCGGAGCTTATACCCTGTGAATATAATTGAGTTGATGGCATCGCGGAGACTCAAATGGGCGACTAAAGTTGTCGAGCTCGGTGAGGAACTGATTCCGAAAAAAATGGTATACGCTGAACCGACTGGTTCATCTCCAAGTATCCCTCTTATTTCAAAAAACTCATTTACACGACCATTATCAGACCTATTCGGACTTACGGCATTGAGTTATGGGAAGCCACGAGACCATCGAATTCCTCCCGCATCCAATCCTTGCAATCCAAAATCCTTCGACAAATCTTTGACGCTCCTTACTTTGTTACCAATAAAACTATCCATAAAGACCTGAATATCCCATTATAATTCCAATAATCCTCAGAGGTGCCTGAAAAAACGGTCGACCTGCTAATGAAATAAACATTGAAGTGCTACCAACGGGTAGCTTCTTCACATGAGTTTATCAAGCAAATTGTAACTTTTTACTTTCACTTACCTATATATGAAATATATAGTAAGAGAAAGTATTGCGATCGTAAAAATTTTCGAATTTTAGTTTTCACCGGAAATACACGTTTGAGGGACTCCTGAGTCCAAATGACCAAGTCCCGCAAAAAGGTGTGTGTGTTGGTAAGTCAAGCCCGAAAACGAAAAGTCCTATGAAACTGAAATTTCATATTTAAGACAACTATACGTCCGAGGTGTTACAGCAACTTTTTCATCAAAATTAAAACGTCAAAGGAACGTTGACTACCACTTGTGACAATTTGTGTATCAATGAAAATAAAAAAGATTTGGAAGAAAAAGTGTGCTATTTCAATATGAGCAAAATTTATGATTTATTTATTATATTATGTTATTAAATGTTTAAAACTAAGAAATTTTTTATCTCTTTGTTCAAAAATAATTTAAATTTAATTGGGGAGTTGCCAATGGGTAGTATCCCTACATATGAATCATGTCAACTTATCTTGTATCACATTTACTAAATGTATTTTATTATACAGTTGTAAATACCAATAAATATATTTTATTTTATTTAAGCACAATAAATTACATATAAAACTCAAATAACAATAATTGAATCTTTTATAGTAATTATGAACTTTTTAAATATATTTCTATAGTTATATTTCATTTTATGCCTCTATTTTTGTAAATAAAGCCAATTTTTACTTTCACTTACTATATATAGTAAAGGAAAGTATTGCGATTGTGAAAATTTTCGAATCCCAGTTTTTGACGGAAATTTAGGGTCTTCTGAGTCCAAATAACCAAGTCCCGAAAAAAGGTCTGACTGTCTGTGTGTGTGTGGTTAGTCTAGCGAAAAAATCCATAAGTCGTACGAAATTGAAATTTCATATTTAAAATAACTATACGCCCGAGATGTTACAGCAACTTTTTCACTGAAAACGGTTTTGATTAAACTCGCTATGACAATGCAAAATTTAATAGGATTTAATATTATGTAAGTTTAATTCTGATTAAAATAGTCTTAAAGGGCTTAACTGCCGATATTTTAAATTTTCTTCTTCTAAACTGCCTTTAATTTTGTACATTCCAAAAGATCAACCATATCATCCTAATGGCACTGATAAAGGATGGCTAAATATCAATGTTGAGCGAATTCGATAAACAACTAAAGCAGAAAAGTGCAAACATATATTTTTTTTTGTTTGTTTTTGAACAAAAGAATAGTTATACAGATGTATAATATACCGTTGGATAGCTAAAGATTTAAGAAAAAATATTATCTGATACAGGGAATTGTAAAGGGTAATAGAGAGTAATGAAAAACCGATAAAGTCAACAGTTTCTGGTTCCTGAAAAGGGAAATTTATGTTGACCGTGCTGCCACCTGGCGGCATGTCATACAAGCAGATCCCCTAGTTGTGATCATCTTGACATTTGAATTGGAGGTGATTACTCTAAACACTATCTGATTGTTGTAGATAAAAATATAATATATTATTTAATTAAACACATGTTTCTATTGATATTCAATTTAATTAATTCTTTAACAATTTATTTTTATCTCTACATGCATTTCAAAGTTCTTAGATTGATTTTAACAACGGAGGTAAGTGAAAGTCGTGTGTTGCGCGCACCAGATTTTTTTATTACAATTCGATTTGATTTGATTTATGTATAAGTGGATTAATTTTGTAAAACTCAATTCCATTTGTATGGGCTAGCACGTAAACAAATAAAGAGATTTATTTATTTATATATATTCTTGTTGAAGTTAATAGGATTCTCAGTTGGAATTTTTAAAAGGTATTTAATCAAAGGCAATTGGAAAAATATGTTATGGTTTTTTATCTCTTCATTTTGAAACTAAATTCTCTGCGATAAATCGAAGATAATATAATCAAAATACTCGAGTCACATTGTTTATATTCCTGCTTATCGCTTGTTTACCTTACGGAGCGCCGAGAGTTGGATTTGGGCCCCGCGAGAAAAACAAACGAATCGCACTGGACGACAAACGTGTTGATAGTGGGTAACAGATAAATGTAGAAAAGCTGAGAGCGTGATCTCGGCCTTATTACTTCCTTGCATGACAGTTTGGCCTAAAAACACAACAGAGTCCTATAAGTATTGAACCCAAGACCCTTAATGGGTCGTAGAGGATTATGTAATAATTTTAAATTTAATAAAGCTCATATAATAAATACCGATAAGACGAAATATATGATTAGTAGTAGAAACGGTGACGATCTTGGTGATAATTGATATATCAGGACATACTTTTGAGTCCTTGAGTTCGTTGAGAAATTTAAGTATTTAGGTTCAATGATAACAAGAAAAAATGAAATCCAGGAGGAAATAAAGTCCCGGTTTTGGGCGGGAAATGCGTGTTATTATTCAGTTGCTAAATTACTTGGCTCGCGGCTTCTGTCTAAAAATTAATGGTTAGAATTTATAAAACTATTTCTAAAACTATATTCTTCCGACGATCCTTTACGGATATGAAACGTGGCCGCTTACTTTGAAGGATGAACAACGGCTTAAGGTTTGTACTGCGTAAAATATTTAGTCCGAAGAGAGATGAGGCCACCCGGGAGTTTAGAAGGTTGCACAACGCTGAATTGCGGAGCTCGTACCCTCTAAATTTACACGACCATTATCAGACCTATTTGGACTTACGGCATTGAGTTATAAGAAGCCACAAGACTACCGAATTCCTCCCGCATGCAATCCTTGCAATCCAAAATACTTAGACAAATCCTTGACGACCTCTTACTTTGTTACCAATAAAACTATCCATAAAGACCTGAATATCCCATTAGTTGCAGGCTAAGCGAGAATTAGATACACCTATCTCCTATCATTCCAAACTACCAGCCCACTCAAACCCGCTTGTCCGTATCCTCTCATCTCCATCTATTCCCGATAACCCTCTGAGGCGCCTGAAAAGAAGGTGTCCTCAAGACCTGCTAATGAAATAAACATAGTAGTGCTACCAATGTGTAGCTTCTTCACATGAGTTTATCAAGCCAATTGTAACTTTTTACTTTCACTTACCTATGTATGAAATATATAGTAAGAGAAAGTATTGCGATCGTGAAAATTTTCGAATTTCAGTTTTCAACGGAAAATATGTGTTTGAGGGTCTCCTGAGTCCAAATGACCAAGTCCCGCGAAAAGGTCTGTGTGTGTGTGTGTGTGTGTGTGTGTGTGTGTGGTAAGTCAAGCCCGAAAACGAAAAGTCCTATGAAACTGAAATTTCATATTCAAGACAACTATACGTCCGAGGTGTTACAGCAACTTTTTCATCAAAATTAGCTAACCAGAAGAGCCACTTTAGACAATGCATTTATAGAGAAGAGAGATGAGGCCACCCGGGAGTTTAGAAGGTTGCACAACGCGGAATTGTGGAGCTCGTACCCTCTAAATTTACACGACCATTATCAGACCTATTTGGACTTACGGCATTGAGTTAACCAGAAGAGCCACATTAGACAATGCATTTTGCACTTTTTTTTCAATTTTCTCAAATACGGCTCTAACGATTTTGATTAAACTCGCTATATGGATGTAAAATTTATTATTCCTCGCCCTCACCTCCTAGCCCGAGAAACCCCCGTTAGCCTTCAAATGCGAGGAAGGGGTAAAAAAAAAAAAAAAAGGATGTAAAATTTAATGGGTTTTAATATGATATAGGTTTCATTCTGATTGAAATAGTTTGACAGGGCTTAAATGCCGATATTTTAAATTTTCTTTCTCTAAAGTACCTTTAATTTTGTGGATTCTATAAAAATAACCATATCATCTTGTTATCATTGCTAAAAAACAGGTAAATATATAAGTTGAACGAATTCGATAAGTAACTTTTTTTTTTTTTTTTTTTTTTTTTTTTTTTTTTTTTTTTTTTTTTTTTTATTGACATATATTACAATTTGTTACAAAATGAACAATAATAATATTGATAAGAGACCTCATTCATACTATATATACAGAAAATAATAATAATGGTCAAATTTCATAAAATATAACATAAATTCAAATATATACAATAAGATAATAATAATAAATAAAAAACAAAACAAATCGAAACATAAACCTATTATTGAGATAAACAAAAAGTTGGAAAATAAATAAACATCTTACACACAATCATAACTATATACAATATATACAATTGCTAAAGGGACCCCAGCAAGCGCTTTTTCCTCCACTTGTGGAGGAAAAAGCGGAATCCAAGAGATCCCAGCACCTCTATCTCAGCCGCATCACTGGTCTGAGCCAGTGGAGGCTGAGTTAGGGCGCTGTAGCCACAAACATACCGTACATGAGTGGAGGATCTGACCATTGTCAGAACTCCAGTTTAAATGTTTACAATAGGTCTCGTGGCCACTGCCGTTTCAATCTTCGAGGAGGATTGTAGGGATGGGTGGTGCTGGATAGGGATTGTGCTAGAGGGTTAGGATGATGACTAAGGTTCTGATGAAATTTGGAAAATTTGGATGGTACCAGGTCTAAAACAAACGGAATGTTAAGGTCATGGTGTAGGGTACAGTTGGTAACGTAATAAGGAGCATTAACTATTGTTCGGAGGACTTTGGATTGGAAGGATTGGATGCGTTTAATGTTAGAATGTTTAGCTGTCCCCCACAGTTCAAGTCCGTAGGTCCATATAGGTTTCAGTACTGTCTTGTATATTAGTAATTTGTTGTCAACTGTAAGATGAGATTTTCTGTTTAGTAGTCTGTATAACTGGCCGAATCTGCGGTTGAGTTCTTTTCTTTTTAGTCTTGTATGTGGGTTCCACGTCAGTCTTTTGTCTAGTAAAAAGCCGAGATACCGGACTGTGTCTGAGGAAGGAAGCGGTATGGAATTGAAATTAACCGTTGGACAGGATTTTCGTCGAAGGGTGAATGTGACGTGAGTGCATTTGCTTTCGTTCACCTTAATGCGCCAAGCATTGCACCAGTCTTCGACAAGGGAAAGGTGCTTTTGGAGATTTAGCGATGCTGCTTCAGGATCGGAATTGGATGATAAAATGGCTGTGTCATCAGCAAATGTTGCCAAAAAGGTATTGGGGTCGGTAGGGATATCGGCGGTGAAGAGGATGTAGAGGACGGGTCCTAAGACGCTGCCTTGAGGAACACCGGCCTCAACAGTATATTGTTCGGAAAATTCGGAACCACAGCGAACTCCTTCCGAGTTTTATCCGAGTTTATCCGGTTGGATAAATAGGATCGGAGGATTAGGTATAAGGATTGAGGTAAATGGGTTTTGAGCTTAAAGAGCAGTCCCGGGTGCCACACCCGGTCAAAAGCTTGAGCTATGTCCAGAAAGGCACCCGAACAATACTCCTTGCACTCAAGGGCGGAGGAAATGTGGTCTACAACTCGGAGTCCTTGCTGAACCGTGGAATGTTGAGGACGAAATCCGAACTGATGTGAAGGAAAATTTTGAAATTTGGCTAGGATTCGTTTTAGTAGGAGCTTTTCGAAAATTTTTGAGAGGATCGGAAGTAGGCTGATAGGTCTGTAAGATGACGTGTTGTTAGAAGGTTTGCCTGGTTTTAGGAAAAGGATCATAGTTGAATGTTTCCATAAGAGAGGAAAATAGGTAGTGCGTAGGATACAGTTATAGAGATATGTAAGGAATGTAATGGCTTTAGGTGGAAGTTGTCTTAAGATTTGGGGAGTAAGGAGATCGTATCCAGGAGATTTGCGGAGAGGAAGCTTTTTAAGAAGATATCTGACCTCAGAGGGATTAACTGCTTTAGGTGGTAAGGATAGTGGTATTGGTGACGTGAGGAACTCTTCAACTGCTGCAGTATGGGTTGGATTAAGCTCTGGATGAGGAGTAAAAACTTTGGAAAGGTGCTGTGCGAATTCCTCGGCCTTATGCTTGTCAGAAGCAGCCCAGGAACCATCACAGCGCCGGAGAGGATGGGAAATGGTGTGGGATTTTAGGATTCTCTTCGTGACATTCCACAGGGAATTGTCACGAGTCGAGAGAGAGGAGAGGTAGGTATTGTAGGATTGGGAACGGAAGATCGCCAACTCCCGCTTTAATTGTCTACAAAAAAAATTATAGGAGCGGCGATCTTCTGGGTGGCGGGTGCGTTGCCATAATGTTCTAGCTCGACGTTTGCTGTTGATGAGGTCTGTCAGGTGTTGTGGTAAATGGCTTTTGTAAGGAATTATTTGGGATTGTTTGGGAGAGGAGGCAGTCCAGGCGGCTTGTTGAATAGCGGTTGTAAAGGAATATACGGCGTCGTCAAGGTCATTTGGGGTTTTGAGAATCACTCTGAGGTCAATATCATTAGTGAGAATTTCGCGGAAGAGGTTCCAGTTGACAGGGCCTCTAATGAATGACGGTGGGATAGGTTTAGGAATAGGTGTTATGGATACATTTAGAATCAATGGACTATGATCAGAGGATAGTTCATCAAGGCGAGCTATGGAAAAATTCAGAGAGCCTAATCCGCTGTGGATGAAGAAGTCGAGGATGTCAGGATTACGGTTAGGATCTGTTGGCCAGTAGGTAGGAGAATCGGGAGGTAGGAGATGAAAGCGTCGGGAGTTGAGTGCAGACTGCAATGTCCGTCCACGAGAATTGGTGGTTCTAGAACCCCACTGTTGGTTCTTAGCATTTAAGTCTGCACCCAAAATGAAGTGATTACCCAAGGAGTTGAGGAAGGATCCAAATTGGGCAGAGGAAATGGGATGTTTAGGAGGGCAGTATGCTGATGCGATGATAAGCGGAAAGGAAAAGGTTTTGATAACGATGGAAGTTGCTTGTAGGTAATCGTGGGCGGAAATTGGGTGTAAGTGATGGGTGAGGGATCGGCGGACTATGACAGCAGTACCGGCATGGGCTTTGCCGTCTGGATGGTCTGTCCGGTATGTCGTGTATCCTGGTATTTTAAAGTACTGTTTAGTGGTTAGTCTAGTTTCAGTAATGAGTGCAACATCAATGTTTTTGTCCTGCAGTACGGCTGTAAGTTCGTCAGTGTGAGTTCTAACACCATTCGCATTCCAAAGGAGAATGGATAAGGAATTAGGTGAGGTCATTTATGGTTTTTTTAAGGCAGGAATGAGATTTGTTACGAGATTCGTAAGGAGTGATATTAGGGGCATAACAAGGGATTTAATTTCGGAAATAAAGGATGTCATCAAACTGGTAAGGTCTGTGGCGTTTGAAGGAGGAGGAATATGAGAGATTTGTGGTGGATTAGGATTCTTAGGCAATGGTGGAATGGATTGAGGTACATTCTGTAGTTCCGGCAGGGCCACGGCTTCAGTACTTTGATTCCCACCTCCAAGTAGGTGGGCAAATGATACATTGGCATCAATAAGTTTTGAGGGTTCTCTTCTGTGTCTTACTTGTCTTGCTGTTTCATCCAGTACTTGAGGTTTTTGAAACCTGGTCCTCAGCTCCTTATAGATTTGGCATCCTTTATAGTTGGCCGGGTGGTCCTTCAGGCAATGAGCACATACAGCTGGTGTTGATTTTGGTTTTGTACACTCCACAGACTTGTGCTGTTCACCGCATTTCACGCATCGAGGTATGTGATGACAATAACTTTTAGTATGACCATATGCTTGACAATTATGGCACTGAATTATCTCTCTCTTTGTGTAAGGTTTTTCAACTCTTACACTGGAATAGTACAATCTATTGAGGTCATATATTTTTTCAACTCCTTCAGCTGGTTCCAAATCCACAAAAAAGAGAGGTAGAGGAATTTTATCCTTTAGGACGTTAGTGACTTGCCGCACTTTATAGCCCATCTCCGTTAGTTCTTCTTTAATAGCTTCAACTGGTGTCGAGGGGTGTAAGTTTCTGATTACAACCCTTAAAGCTCTCTCTTGGCGTAGCTGATAGGTATGGAAATCTGCTTTGGTTTCAGTTAGGTATTTCACTATTTTTCTATATGTCTCGGCAGTAGTAGGAGATATTTTGGTATCATTGATTCTACTCATACAGTAGTAGCTGGTAGATTCGGTAATTTTGTTCAATTGCGCACACAACAACTGGAAATTTCTAATATTTTTGACAAATATTGGAGGAGGCCGTGGTTCACTAGGTATAGGAGTAGATTCCATGTTTTCTTTTTCATTATGTAAAATCTGAAAAGGATTTGGGGTGAAAAACGGCGATTCGTCAGTCATCCCTTGTGACGATGTGCCAGGTTGTGGTTCAGATTCTGAATTAGTACCGGAAGGGGTTGCTTGTAGATTTAATCTTTTATTAGTATCACGGCGGGGTCTTTGTTTTGTAGGTGACGGGATTGAACCACTAGATCTAGATCTTTTAGTTGAAGCTTTGGAGGACATTACTTGATGATAATATCGCATTTCATGTATAGAAAGTAATTAAATAATAACCAGATGTGGGAAAAAAACAATAACTTAAAAAAAGTTAAGCAAGACCAGCCTTGCCGGGCTATTGGCAATCAGCTGATATGAAGAGGTGACTCAGCATTCACTTTACACTGTAAATTATATCACAACTTACCGCTGTTTGCTCCAATAATAACTGTTGTTGTTATCCTGAAGTCTGATGATGTTTTCAAGACTGTGCTGAAGTGAAATCCAACTGTAAAAGCAAGAAATCCGAGAGCCGACTTGAAATATGACTGCTATACTCACGCGCATGCGCAGAACTCGATAAGTAACTAAAGGAGAAAACTGTAAAAAAAATTTAAATGGAAATTTTTGTTTTTGAAAATAAGAAAGTAATATAGATGTATAATATACCGTTTGAAAGCTAAAGATTTTAGACAAAATATTATCTTGTACATACTATTGTAAACATTAACGGAGGGTGGTGAAAAGCCGATAAAACAAACTGATTGTCGTAGATAATAATACAATAGATTATAAAATAATTCTTTAACAGTTTATTTTCGTTTTTTGTTTAAAAATTCTTAAATTATATAAATAGCGGAGGTAAGTGAAGGTCGTGTGTTGTGCTCACCAGATTTTTTCACATATACTTTTTGTATTTTTATACCGTATTTTATAGTTGTATTTTTATTCTGTATACCGTTGTAAATATCATTAAATAAAAAAAAAAGAAGATATATACAGCCCGGAATCCAATAACTGACTGATGATTCTCCCTTCTCACATATTCCTCCTCTCTATCTATTCTTTACCTCTCTTCATCCCTCTCTCCTCTGATATTCTCCCTTTCTTTCTCCTATTTTATTTTTTCTCTCCCTCCTATCAAAATAACATTATTTAAAAAAAACATTTCTGGACGAATGGACCTTGATAAAGAAGAAAGGGCAGAAAAAGTAAAAGAGAAAAGAAAGAAAGAAATTTGGCTCTGAGGTGATAGGGACTCTAATGCTTGCCCTATCACCTCAGAGCCAAATTTCTTTTCAGGCCTAAAGAATTATTAAACTATCCTAGTTTAACGCATTGATATTATTTAAAATAAATAGAAATACAATTTCATTCGATAGTATTGCATCTACAATCGATTTCACAGGTGAACTTAGGTCCATTTCCATCCTAAGTAGAGGTGAGTATTGGCATTAGAAGGTAATATCACTGAGGTATTTAGCAGTAAAAGAGATTGTAAAGTCACTTCGATGGGGACTGGAAAAAATTCCAAAAGACTGTTGAAGAGAAACGTAATTCCAATCACTATGGGAGCCTCAGTTCTAATTCCATGAAATTGTCGATAGGTACATGGTTGGCTTACTCGCTCATATTAATCTTGAACGCTAGATTTAAAGGCTTAACTACTAATGTAGAGCTGCGAGTGCATGTGAGGAGTGAATCATACTCTACGAAACGGAAAACATTACAAACATTTTAATATGAAGCCTCGAGAAATGCAGATGACCTCTAGTAAGAAATAATCAACTTGGCCGTGAGCTACAATTAGAAACAATAGACCAATTCATCACAAAACGATTTATCGAATTCCTTTTCCTCTTAAAGTACTCTTTAACATAGCGACTCTGGTATAATCAAGCCAGGTTAATATATTTCTCATCTCCCCTCCTCTCATTCTCTAAATATAAACATTGGGTTGTTTCATATGAAATGTCCGTTTTTATAGTTTCTGAAATACATAAAGGATTTTGCAGGTCTCTGTTGTTTTCTACCGAATGTTTACATATTTGAAGTAAGCAGTTACTAATCCACTACCTTTGTATTATAAACATTAGCTTCCCAATCAATTATCCACTCTTTAGTAAACCTCCAAATATGAAAACGGAAACACGCGATTTTCGAGTAATATTTTTGTACGAATTTAAACTTGGCCATTCAGCAGCGTTTGAAGAAGGGAGTGTTAATGAACGGACCGTTCGCCGTTGGTTTGCTAAGTTTTCAGCTGGGGATACCGACTTGGAAAACTTGCCCCGAGGAAGACCTCCGTCCGTAATAGACAACGATTTCCTCAAACATACAGTAGAAGTAAACCCCTACCAAACAGATAAAGGACTCTCAGCACAACTAAATGCAAGTGCATCTATCGTTTCCAGACATTTAAAGTGTATTGGGAAAGCATAAAAGCTTTATACATGGGTACCTCATGATCTCACTGAGCGGCAGCAAGACCCCATGTTTCAAAACATACCGTGCAAAAATTGAAAAGAACTGGGCTACGAAGTTCTTCCGCACCCACCACATTCTCCCGACTTGTCTCCAACAGATTACCACCGGTTCAGGAATTTAGACAACTTCGTCAAAGGAAAACTTTTTGAAAATGATGATCAAGTGAAAAGTGCGTTTTTAGATTTTGTTTCACTTCAAAGCTCAGAGTTTTTCAGTTTGGGGATAAAAAAGTTGGTGTCACGTTGGAAAAAATGTGTAGAAAAATAAGGTAAATACTTCAAATAAAATTATCTAGTTTTCATATCGTATTTAATAAAAATCCAATACCTTGAAAACGGACAGTTTATGTGACACAACTTAATACATCTCTCTCTCTCTCTTTCTCTCTTAAACATAAATGGCACATTTGTACGTAAAAACGTTTATAATTTTGTCTGTAAGAAAGGGCCTCTGGCCCTAAGACAATAAAAATCAATCAATCAATCAATCAATCTCTCTCTCTCTCTCTCTCTCTCTCTCTCTCTCTCTATATATATATATATATATATATATATATATATATATATATAATATATATATATATAGATAGAGAGATAAATATAATTAATTAACTTAGTAACTTTCCAAAAGAACAGCAATTTTCTGTTTTTTTTTTTTTTTTTTTGGAAACCACTGCTTCAAACAATCAAACCTTTTATTAAAATATTTTTAATAGTCCAAAAGAAAACACGGTTTTTTAAATCCATAACTATCTCATTCCACATAAGTCAAATTTCCATGATTAAAAAATGTGGAGATACTTTTTTGCCAACTTAGCTCCGGTAAGTAACTTCACTTTAACTAATACTTGAACACGAGAACTTGCAATGGGATTAAGTTGTAGAAAGTGCCGACGTCTAAGAATTTCCATTAAGAAGCAAACTTTTCCGACAGTTATCATTTCCTTGGCATTATTACGTCGTTTTCGCTGCAATCTCTATTGAGGGGAAACTTGAATAACAGTATGGAAAACTTGAATAGCACGAAAATGTACGGATGGAGTATTTTATGATAACAGTGTAAATAATGACGAATTTCCGTTGTGTTGATAAATTGTGAATTCTTATCAAATTTAAACAACCTTATTCGGTAATATTACAATTTATCTCAATCAGGATAGTAATACTAGTGCTAAATTACCACATTAATACAATATATACAATAGAAAACCAATAAATTTATAAAAGTATAGAAAACAATGAAAATCTTAAAACTATGCATACCTCTATAAAATATTCACAATCCGTGGGAACCACAGACCAGGTTCTTCCCCATATATGGAGGAAAACCAGAAACCGAGAAATTCCAGTGCCTCTAGCTGCGTCACTAGATCAAGACCCATCGGAAGCTGATTACGCTATGGCCACAAGCATATAGCACTTTAGAGGATGATTCAGCCTGTGCCAGTGAATTATTTAAACACATTTTTTTTTTTTTTTAATTATGTTATTTGGAGATGATGGAGGAGGAGGGAGGTATGGAGAAAGGTGGACGATAGGAGAAAGTTGGGAGTTGGAAGAGAGGAAAACAGAAAGAGAGAGGGAAATATGTGAGAACAGAGTAAGTGAAGGGTGGGAAGAAGAGGGGGAAAGGATAGATTGAGTAAAGGCAGCGCTATACGGTGAGAATTCAGGTAGGTGTAGGTGACGTGAAATTCGTGATATTTGGCAGGAGTGAATTATCATACCCCAGGAAAGTCCTCTCCGTTCTTCGTTTGCATATGGTGGCCACTCCATCCATGTAGAGTAAGAATAGCAAAGGGCTTAAACTGTCCCCTTGTTTGACCCCCCTTGCTATGCTGAAGACATCAGACTCCTGTCCGTTTAGCTTTACTACTCCTTTTGGTTTTTGATAAATGGACTTAATGGCTTCCACCAAGTTTCTTGGGACATTCTTTACTCTGAGAGCCTCCCATATTTCTTGTCTTGGAACGGAGTCAAACGCTGCTTTGAGATCAAGGAAGGCGAGATACATACTTTTGTCTCTGTCCCAAGATTTCTGGAGAACATTTCGCAAAGAGAAAATGTGGTCCTGGGTTTGCCGTCCTGGTCTGAACCCGGCTTGTTCTTCTCCAATTTGGTGCTCCACAAGAGGTCTTACCCTTCCCTCCAGAATAGACGTATAAAGTTTGTAGATTGTTGGTGAGAGGCATATAGGGCGATAATTCGAGCATTCTGCCTGGGACCCTTTCTTGTGTATCGGAATGATAACGTTGTATTCCCAGTCTGTTGGGATCTTCTTCTCATCCCAAGCTTTTTGGAAAAGAACTTATAGGGCTCTGACTAACTCTGGGCCTCCCGCCTTGATGTATTCTGCCACTATGTTGTCTCGACCCGGTGCTTTTCCTTTCCTGAGAGGACTTTCCTGGGTCGTAGAAACCTTCGCCCAGTGGTGATTCAACTTCTCCTCTACGCGGATGACATTGTTCTTGTGGCAGACACGGTTGATAAATTGCAGCAAGCGGTGACTGAATGGCAAGAAGAGCTCAGCCGAAAAGGGATGAAAATAAATACCAGTAAAAGCAAGATACTACAAGTAGGAAGGCAAGAGGAAGATTTCCATATATACTGCAACGGAGAGGAAATGGAAGTGGTTTCGGAATACACTTACCTCGGCACAGTAATAGAAAGATCTGGGAAAGTATACTCAGAGATATCAAACAGAATTAGGAAGGCAAATACAGTCTACTATCAGATCTGCAACACTGTAATAGGGAAGAGAGAGGTGAGTAGAAGTGTTAAGCTCCATATCTTTAAATCAGTATATTTGCCCATACTCTTGTATGGAGCTGAAAGCTGGATATTGACGGACCGGCAGGAGAGCAGAGTCACAGCTGCTGAAATGAAGTTTCTGCGAAGAACAGCAGGAAAGACAAGAAGAGATCGTGTCAGAAATGAACGGATACGCCAGGAACTGGAGGTTGCGCCATTAAAAGAAACTCTGCAAACCCGTCAGTTGAAGTGGTTCGGCCACGTCATTAGAATGGAGGAACACAGAGACCCCCTAAAAACCATGGATTACGTTCCAAAAGGGAGAAGGCCTCGGGGTCGACCAAGGATGTCCTACCTGGAGTACGTCGACAAACTTTGCAGAGGAAGAGGAAAGGATCTTCGCCAGGCCAGGAACCTCGCTGGGGATAGAGAGGATTGGATCCGGTGGTTAAACGCTCCCCTACGCTGACACGGCACTATAGGGAGAAGCCAAAGAAGAAGAAGAATTATCATTCACTCTCACATACTTTCAACATATAATAATAAATATTCAATTCCCAAATTTTCGATATTTCTTTATCATTTATTTTTATTCACCTTATATTATAAACAATATTTAATTTCTTATAATCGAGTTTGTATATAAAAAAAACAAAAAAAACATGTTGTCATGATGTGTATATTACGCTTGTTTGTTTTGATATAACTTAATCATTCACTTTTTTTTTTTATCTTTTTAAAAAAATAATATTTAATGATATTATAGGATTTTTCAAAAAGTAATATTTGATGTTATTATCCAATTTTTTTTTTTTTTTTTTTAAATAAGCATCCACCCTCTTCTTCTACTTTCGTGAACTCTCACAAGACCTGCTTTTACCTCACCTATACATTTACTATTTCTCACCTAGCTGCCTTAAGTGGGGAGAGGGAGAATTAGGGGGCATATTCTCTTTATGTAAATTATATATATATTATCCGCTAATTTACTTGATGTATTAACTATTTCAGTTGTAAATTTTAATAAATAAAAAAAATATATATTGTTTGGAACCATTAAGTAGTGCTTAACCCAAGTTTTCATCTTACCTACAATTTTGCTTCGTCCACCATGTTGAAAGAAAGATCAAATATTGGCACTTTTTTCAGTTCTTGTTCTCTAGCACGTTCCCCGTGCATTTTTGGATTAATTTATAAAAGTGCCGGCGACAAATTTTTGTTTAAAAAATTCAGTACAGAAAGAAGTTTTGCAAGAACAAGTATATGTAAGTACTACAAGGCGAAAATGGAGGGAAAATGATGATTTGTCAAACTCATTTTCTTCCCAATTCCCGCTGCAAGAATATGGAAAAAAATTGATATCAGCGACAATTTTATAGAATAAAAGTTGTACAGAATTTAATTAACTTTAAAACCCTCGTCTTAAAATCTGTTTTTACTTGCAATAATAGGAGTGGGGATGAATTTAAGGAAAAACATGACAATGCGCATTTTGTGATTCTGGTCTGGTACGCCGTTTGGTGAATGTTTTTCGTTTTTTAATTACAAAAATGAATGTATATTATACAAATGTGGCTCATATATGATTTAACCACCTAAATTATGTGCAATCACCATGATGAGTAACATTGCTCGAACGGTTTTCAAACAACTCCTCCCCCCTTTTCCCAAAGCTGATAAAATTGTGATATAGTTAAAATAAACTATAGTTTGGTTGGAAGTGAGGAGGTGATTGCTACAAGGCTCAGCAAGTCGTTATGGCTGGACTCTCGTGAATAGTGGGAACAACCTTTGCTGAAGTTTATTTAAAAAAGAAGGAAGAATTGGTTTCGCTAGCATCTGACAAGAACTTGTTGAAGGTTGTAGAGAAAATTATAGTTGTGGAATTTCTCACTCTCTATCACAAGAAGTGCAAATATAACATGGAACGGCCTTAAGAAATACCTTTCTTATAAGCTTGGCCTGTTCCCTATGGCGTAGTTAAACGAGAATGGCACGCGCAAGGGCACAAAGTCTGCTTCACCATAATACATTCAAACCTCTGTCCATTGATTTCGAGGTTCGTTCAAATCTCCTCACTGAAATAGATGGTGGGCATCTGCTCCACAAATTTGTTTGGATTCGAAATTCGAATTTTGGCAACATTTTGTTTGAAATATATAATCAAGTATTATTGTACAGTGGTATGGTCATCTTTGACCAGTATCCAGATAATCTTCAGATGAGCACCAAGCATACAGTAAACAGCAAAAGGCTCAAGCTGAACGCCTCAGCAAATGTCATGTTTGATGAAGACACATTGAATTTAACTCAAAATTAAATGACAAGATCGTTTTAACACTATTAGAGGAATAACTCTTGAGTCCAATGGTATTCACCATAATTAGCAATGCAAACACTAATCAAGCCTATTATATATGAATTTTTAATTCTAGACAATAAGAAACGTGCACCTTTACAACCCATGAAGGGCCATGGTCTAAGAATATGTAGAGATCAGCCGCCGGGTTTTCTTTACAATTTTGGGGTACCCAGTTTATAGAGGCTGGGGTGTCCCAGGGTGAGGGTATGCATACCTCAGGGTCGCCTCACGCTTGGAATAACAATACTGGAGAACAGTAGTCTAGTGCTCTAGACTAGTCTAGTAGACTAGACCTTGTCGCTCCCCAAACAATGAATACACAATTCATATACTAAGTATAAATGAAACAAGGTAGATAAAATATTTAAAGATATGCTGAGATAACATTTCATTCATATTTGATATTGCCAACTCAGCGCTTATTATTATTTCAAATCCGGAACACACGTTCAACTAATCCGCATACCAATCCTTCATTATTTTCTCCAATTAAGTTATAAATACTAATCCTTCCATTTTGTTATTCATTTTAAAATATGTTAAAATACAATATAATAGCCACACTTCTAGAAGTTTAGGACAGACATTTGACTCACTAAACTAAATAAAGAAAGAATAAAAATAAATGAGGTGCGTGCAACTCACGACTTTCGCTAACCACTTATCTTGTGAATAGTATACCGTTGTGTCATAAATCTATTACCATTCTTATTATCCGAAAAGAAAAAATAAATCGGAAAAATGTATCTGCTGTTTTCTCCTTCAGCTTATTATCAAATCCTATCATATTTCATATTCAACGATTTTTAACAATCCGAACGAGGGTAAATAGTTATTATAGAATCATATAAATTAAAGACATTTTAGAAGAATAAATACAAATTGAATTTATGCCCTGTCACAACATTTTAATCCGACAAAACATGCATTAAATTAAAACCCATTTAATTTTTCGGAAATTTTACATAAATAAAATCGATATAGCTGTTTTCGTAAATCGTAAAAAGTTGCGAAATGCATGCATGATAAGTGGGCCTCTTAGTTTGTCGATATTGGTGAAAGAGTTTCTGTCACTCCCAGTCATATAAATGTATCAAATGAGAAACAAAAGTTCTGAACGAATTTTTGTGTTCGAGCTAGACTCATCACATACACACATACAGACCTTTTTGCGGGATTGCGTCATTTGGACTGAGGGGTCCCTAAAAATATCAGTTCAAAACTCAAATTGAAAAGTTTTCACTATGGCCTTACTTTAACTATATTTCATATGTAAGTAAGTGAAAGGGAAGGTGTGCTTACAATGTTTCTCCGGAGTTAAGAAGATAAAATATAACACTCACATGTTGAAAAGTATATTCTTAAACCAGACTCACCTGAAACAAAAAAAAAGAAAGGAATTAAAAACATATAATAATGAATAAATATCATAACAGCTAAATATACAAGTTGAACGAAATTGATAACCAACCAACTAAAGAAGAAAAGAGCAAAAAAATTCTTTTATTGATATTTACAACTGTACACAGTACAAGTAAATAAGCTATTTACAGAACATTGGCTTGAAAAAGTCTTGAGAAGAATCTACCCAGTGGTAGCACTTCAGAGTTTATATGGTAAGCAGGTCTTGAGGCCACCGTCTTTTCAGACGCCACGGAGGATTATCGGGAATAGATGCCGATGAGAGGATACGGACAAGCGAGTTTGTATGGGCGGGTAATTTGGAATGAAAGGAGGAGTATCTTGTTTGGGGCAATATCTGCAACGAGTGGGATATTTAGGTCTCTATAGATGAGTTTGTTGGTAACAAAGTAAGGAGCGTCTAGGATTTGCCGAAGGATTTTGGATTGCCTGGATTGGATGCGGGAGGAATTCGATGGTTTAGTGGAACCCCATAGCTCTAAAATATTTTTAAATGCAATTTTGTTTTTTCGAAAATAAAAACAGTAATATACATGTCTAATATACCGTTAGAATGCTAAAGATTTTAGGAAAAATATTATCTTAGAAAATATTATCTTATCAAAATATTATCTAATAAAGCTGATTGTTTTAGGTAATAATACAATAGATTTTTAATAAACACACGTTTTTATAGCAATTTACTTAATTCTTTATTAGTTTCACTCAGGTTTATCACTGTATTTGGAAAAGTCTTTAATCAATTTTAACAACGGAGGTAAGTGAAAGTCGTGTGTTGCCCACAACAGATTTTTTAGGAAGTGTTGAAGTATCCGAAAACGACGATCGTCCATGCTAGTTAGTAAAATTAAAAAAAAAAAAATTATTGATTTTTACAACTGTATATACAATAAATAAAGTAAAATGGCTAAATTAAAAAACAGTCTTGTGAAGAAGCTACCCAGTGGTAGCACTTCATTTAGAAACATTAAATCCTTTCTTTTTTTTTTAGAACTCGTAACTCCACCATCAATGAAGGTTTGGGTTCATTACACATAGAAATGTTTGTACAACCCTATGTCAACGAATGAAAAAAATCCCGCCTCAGACGAGGTCCGAACTTCGGCTCCTGAGAGCAGTTATCTAGTACTCTCTCCATAAGACCACGCCATTCCTAATTCCAGTTAATAATTCTGAAAAAAGCCAAATAAAGTCCTGAGAAGGTTAAAGAACACTCACCTACCTGTTGAGGACGAAAGGAACGAGAATTGGAAGGCGAAGGCGAACATATATTCCAGAATGGGCAAATGTGTTGGGCTGCGAGGGAAGAATGGTTCAATAACCCAACCCGTTCCTGGAGTAGGGGAAAAAATTGATACTTTTTTTTTACAATTTTCTGTAGTATGGATAAACATGCCTATGTTCTGCCCTTAATTTATAATACTGATTTTCCTATTCTCTTTAATAAGGCTAATTATATGAGAAATGTCTAATATATAGAACCTTTCCCAAACACTTGTAAAACTTTCAATTTATGAAATCGGTTTTTTTTGTATATATAATTTGGTAAATAATTTGGAGCGCGCAACACACGATTTTTTCATACTCCTGTTAAAGTAAATTATTTTTTTTTATTAATTTTGAAACTTATACTATATTAGTAAATACATAAGAAATAATAAGTCAAGTAATTAATACATATATATATATATATAATATATATATATTAATATAATATATATATATATATATACATATAATATATGAATACATGAAAGGCATGGAGAGTATATGTCCATTAGCACACTAAATCTAAGTAATCTAAACTAAAAGGTCTCGAGGCCATCTTCTTTTCAGACGCCTCGGAGGATTGTTTGGAATGGAAGAGGAATAAGGAAATGAAACACTCTCAGTCTAGCCTCTAGAGGCTAGTCTTAATCCTTTCTTCCTCTTCTATTTTAGAAAGCCCTTCGAGGGGTCTGAAAAGAAGATGGCCTCCAGACCTTCTTGTTTAGTTTACCTCCTGGAGTTTTGGTTATAGGCAGTTTCTCATGTTTTTTTTTTTTTTTTTAAATGTTATTCATCTTATAGCTAATTTACTTGTTGTATTGTCAAATAAAGTAGTAAATCTCTGTAATAAATATAAAAAAAGTTTTAACTGCTATTTCAACTATACCGAATCAACAAAACTATGCTTTACTGATCTGGCAATCACAAACCGTTATTTTATATTGAGGTAAGAAAGTTAGACCGTGGCCAGCAACGAAAAATGCAACCCATTTTACCATAATTTTTAGTATGTTTTATGGAAAGGATATATCATGATAAAGCAAAAAAATACACGTCTGGCTACTCGAATTGGATGGATTAAAAAATGGCTGCCATTCAAAAAAGAATATAACGAAATAACACTCTTTTCTAAAATAATTATAGGCTACTATCATGGAAACGGCTAATCGTCATAAAGTAAATCATCAAGTATTTAATAAGCTTTCATTTGAGTGGTAAAAGACTTTTGTTATGTTAATATTCAAGATATGGAGGTATTACAAAAACAATTTAAAATTTACGGATAACGTGATATCAGTCTTTTCTAACATAATTATGGTCACTATCATGGATACCGCTCATTTTATGAGCATAATTACTATAAAGTAAATCATCAAGTATTTAATAAGCTTTCATTTGAGTGGTAAAAGACATTTGTATGTTCCATAATCATCGATATAGACTTATTACAAAACAAGACATTTTTGTGTAAAACGAGATATCACTCTTTTCTAACATTATTGTGGCTAACATCATGGAAACCGCTTATTCTATGAGGATAATTGTCATAACGATTAATATAGATAATTAAATCACCTTTAATTTTAGATGTAAAACACGTCTGTATGACTAATAGTTTTAGAGATATGGTTCTTTTAAAAAAACGGAAACCAGGAAACTTCTAATTTTTGTCATTAATTTGGCTTAATATCATGGAAACGGCTATTCCTAACAATATAATGGTAATAAACTACATTACGAGGCATAAAATTAGCTTTAATTTGAGTAGTAATAGAAATCCGTAGGTGTAATACTCACCGACATAATGTCAAGGCAATGGTTACATGTGTCCGAATTTGTCCCTAAAAATCCACAATTTTAAAACACGTCTGCCGCGGCTTACCATCAACTTTCGTGTGGCAGACTAGCGTCGTTTGATTCGTATTATCGCCTAGTATTATGAGGTCAAAAGGAAAATCGTGGTAAAATGAGTCAGAATTATAATAATGATAATAATTATGTTAAAAAGAGTGATATATCGTTTTTCACAAAAAAAAAAAAAAAAAAAAAAAAAAATTTTAATACCTATAATGGTGAATATTAGACATAAAATGAAAGCTTATACAATACTTGATGATTCACTTCATAACAATTATCCTCGCAGGATGAGTCGTTTCCATGATTGCAACTATAATTATGTTAAAAAAGAGTGATATTCCCTTTTTGAATGGCCGCCATTTTGTAATCCACCCGTTTCAAATTGGCAGACGTGTAATTTTTGTATTATTATGATGGATGCTTTACATAAAACATACTAAAAAAATTATTAAAATGGGTAGCATTTTTCGTTGCTAGCTCACGGACACTTAGTCGTGTGAGCCTGGAGTGGAAGAGGTAGGAGTTGGCCGGAGGGCCAGTTGGTCTTTCTTCTTTCTTTTTTATTCCCTTGGCCCCTTGCTCCCAAAGGAAAGGTGGGTCCCTCAACTTTCACTTATTGACGAGGGAAATGTTTCCAACCCTCCCGCAGCACCCTCTCGTTTCAACAGGAATGCCTCTGCAAGTTTGTTCAAACATTGAGCATTTTATGTCAACAGTTCCAGCGGCTTGTTATGATTGGACCTTCCCGGGTTTGGAGTAATCGGAAGAGAAGACAAACAAGAGTTTGTTTGCCCGATGATGAGTTGAAACCCAGGAACTTGGGAGATAGGTCGATTTAAATTGATTGAATCACGAATTTTTTGTTAATTACTAGTAGCTTGTGTTTCATATTCAACGGTTCCGTTCCACTTACCTCAGTTGTTAAATTGAATTTAAGAATTTTTAAATAAAGCTAGAGTTAACATTTTTTCAAAGAATTACATTTAGTTACGCAATTTTTAATATTGGCAATTAACTCACCACCATATGTGTCAAACAATACCCTTCATACTGACTTACGTATTCCAACTACAATAAACCACATTTGACTGTCTTACAAATGATTTCACCACAAACTTAATGAACATAGAAACAAACTTGTACAAAACATGGCTACAACTGACATAATATACACAACTCGGCGTAGGCTGAAAAGGAGTTGGATGAGGGACCTCCTAGCCTAAAAAAAAGTTTGTTTTTGAATGTCAGGAGGATGCACTGCTGGGTACTGTCTCTCTCATGCCAGCCCATGCTATGTTTATTAAATATAACCCATTTGGTGATTGTAACTTATACAGGTGCAAATAAAATTATTATGCTAAAAAAAAAAAAAAAAAAAAAAGATTCGTTGGAAAACATATGTCTTAGATTAAATAATATTTAGCGAAATGAGAAGGAATACAAACCAAACAGGTAGTTACTGGAGAAACAGAAGAAATATATTTTATTTGTTCGAAATAAAAAAACAGTAAGATAGGTGAATAGTACAATTGAGCCTTGATTTCCAAAAGGTACTAAAGGGCATATATTACTAAATTGATATTTTGACATATTTGTGTTCTCACCATTTAAATTCAAATCTTCAATTTGATTTTATCTAATGAACTCTCAAGTACTTAAAACATACGATATGAAAATGATTTAATTTTCTAAAGGTATTAATTACGAATTTAGTTTCGATCCAAATCATATTAAAATATTTTATTGCATAACTTTTATACAGTGTTATTAATCTGATATAAAAACAATTATAGAAGTAGATGCAAAAAAAATAAATAAATAAAAAAAATATATCAAACGATATGGTTTAATAATATAGTAACGAGAGAGTTTTTCGCTAGAATAAATATAGTACCAGCGTATGTATTTCTGAAAAACAACATCTCATGGATTTTCCACTGAAAAATGAAATAATGCTTCTGCAATCATATTGGGTTGTAAAATAAGTATTTTTCAATACTTCTATTAATCCTATCTGTGTTAATAAAACCATGTTTACTTGTTCAATAATGTTTACATATTATAAAAAGGAATCAGCTAAATTAGTTTTATGCATCAGTTTCAACCGAGGTTCCTTATCTTTAAGAGGTGTTTTGCACGTTCAAAATGGAAGAGGCGCACACTAGACTAAAACGACAAGAAACTGCTCGCCGCTTTCGCTTACTTCAACACTTACTAGACAAACGCTCTAACCTTCCACTTAACTACAAAAGACTCATCTACATCATAAGACCTATCTGGACTAACGGAGTTGAGCTATGGGGCTCCACTCAACCATCAAATTCTTCCCGTCTTCAATCCTTACAATCCAAAATCATTCCTAAAATCCTCAACGCCCCTTATTTTGTCACGAACAAGCTCATCCATAAAGACCTTAATATTCTCTTTGTAGCTGATTTGGCCCGAACCAGGTATCAATCCTTACATGACAAACTCTACTCCCACTCTAACCCACTAGTTTGAATCCTTGCTTCCTCTTCCATTCCCGAGAATCCTCCGAGGTGTCTGAAAAGAAGATGGCCTCGAGACCTTCTTGTTTAAAGTTATTTCTAGAGTGCTGCCAATGGGCAGTTTCTCTTCATGTTTTTCATGTACACTATCTTTTATCAACATATTTACTAGATGTATTCCAATATACAGTTGTAAATTTCAATAACATATATATTTAAAAAAAATCATTTTCGTCATTTAATGATTTCTTATTTGCGATAACTAAAATCCGCTGCACATACAGTAAACAAAATTTGCAGTGTGTGTGGTTATGATGCCTTAGGAGAAAGCACCGTCCGAAAGCGGTTTTACTCGTTTTAGAACTGGAAATTTTGACTTGGAACAAGCTAAGTGCTCGGGTCGTCCTTTTGTTGATCATGATCAAAGTCCCAGAATTACGTTAAAGATGGCAACATGTATTAGATCAAATATACTTATTAAAATATTTACAGGTCACTAATCAACTCCTCCATAATGACCTCAACATCCCATTTGTTGCAGACATAGCCCGTAATAGATACAACTCTTTTCATCCCAAACTTTCTGCCCATACGAACCCACTTGTCTGTAATTTATCTTCCTTAGATATCCCTGATAAACCTCCGATGCGACTGAAAAGAAGGTGGCCTCGGGACCTACTGCCTTAAAATAGTTAGTGAAGTGCTACTACCTCTGGATAGTTCTTTCTCAAGACATTTTTATGAATTATCTTTATACTTTATATTTACTCATTGTGTTTTTTAATACAGTTGTAAATTACTATAAATAAAATAATAAAAAAATATTTATTTACAGGCTGTTCACGCCATTTTGTGTTAATACTTATTTTTTTCATCTGTTTAAAAAATAGTTATTTTAAATATAATTAAAGGTTTTGAATAGAAGAGAGAGAAAAGGAATACGATCGTACTTCAATTGTTTTTGTTGCCGCCTATTGGCGGGGGGTTTTAAGCTGGGGTCTAAAGGGTAGATGAGCCTTAGACCCGAGTCTGCTCTCATACTTAGTACGTTTGCAAACGAAGTTTTTTTTCTGATCGTTCTCCTTGGAACTTGGAAAAGCCGCCCTGCGGTCATTCAACATACCTGAGAACTTCGTCCAAGCCGCCCTGCGGAGATTTTCTGCAATACGCAACTGGACTTTTTTCACGTGAATATAGCTTATCTATTAATGGAACATTTAATTTCTTAATTCTTATTCAAGAAACTGTTTAATTTTGATAACTATTTTTTTTACATCTTTAAGCATTAATTAAGTTAAGTTTGTTTCTTCTATTTTCTACAATATTTTAATTAGGTTTATTTTGTTTCCTACATTTTCTTACAGCTGTTTAATTATAATTAGGTTAATTTTTTTTTATATAAATTTATTAGGTTAATTTGTTTCTTATCTTGTTTATATGTATTTCAGTGTATTAAATGTATCGTGATTCGTCGTCTGCTTCCATTATTTTTATTTATTTTAAATCTATACAGTCCACTGATTTATTTCAATAGAACCACCCTCAATTTTGAGTTGTCACTTGGAAGTACTATTCTTTCACGGATAGCCCAGCGTATACACAGGCATATGAAGTTTTCATTGAAATCACCAGTAAAACATGCCACGAACTTATTTTAAAACCGAATGTTAAACATAAAATAAAATAAGAAATAAAAAAACACCTTCGAATAAATATAAAAATATAAATATGTTTGAAGCAGCAACAAATCGATTTCACATAACTTCTTAGCTCTGTGCGTGTGTATCCTCACTCCATAACAAATGGCAAACACTAAAATGAATTTTTAGTTGCTATGTCCCTCTGTTATTATTATTTTTTTTTTATCAGGAATTGATTAATACAAGCTTAGCTTAAAATTAAAGGATGTGTTTTAAAGTATCTATCTAGTTCTAAATGAGCTACTATTTGGATTATTAACACTAAAATTTATTAAATTATTATCTCAAAATTTTGCTAAAAAGCGGTGGGGTGGGCTGGTCTAGCATATGGCGGTAGCAACTTAATCAACCGGAGAAAAATGCATCAATACTCATATATATATATACATATAATAGAACCATTTGTTTTTCGAAAAACCTAAACGTGTAATACCTATATATTGTTGAATATTAGACATACAAATGTTTTTTACTACTCAAATGAAAGCTTATTAAATACTTGATATTTACTTCATAACGATTATATTCATAGGATGAGTCGTTTCTATAATAGTAAGCATAATTATGTTAAAAATCTGGTGCAACACACGACTTTTACTTACCTCCGTTTTTAAAATCGATTCAAGAATTTACAAATACAGTTAGATATAAAACTAAGTGAAACTCTTAAAGAATTAATTAAATTGAATTAATATAGAAACATGTGTTTTATTAAAAACTCTATTATATTATTATCTAAAATAATCAGTAAGTTTTATCGGATTTTTATCACTCTTTATTCAATTTTACAAGCTTGTGTATATAAGATAATATATTTTCCAAAGTCTTTCTCTCTTTTCTTCAACGGTATATATTACTGTTCTTATGTTCAAAAACAAAATTGGCGGGCTCTGTTTCATTGACAAGCCCCAAGGTTGCAGCACGGTCAATATGAATTTCCCTTTTCGGGGACAGTTTTACCGACTTTTCATCACTCTCTATTACCCTTTACAATTCTGTGTATTAGATAATATTTTTTCTGAAACCTTTAGCTATCCAACGGTATCTTATACATCTATATTACTATTCTTGTGTTCAATGGTAAAAATATAATATAGTTATTTTTTTAGAATCTATAGAATTAAAGGTACTTTAGATAAAGAAAATTTAAATTATCGGTATTTAAGCCGTGTCATACTATTTTAATCAGAATGATACCTACATCATATTACAGCCCATTTAATTTTACATCCATATATGCGGAATAATCAAAATCGTTAGAGCCGTTTTTGAGAAAATTATAAAAAAGTACAAAATGCATGATATAAAGTAGCACTTCCAGTCAGCCTAATTTATTAAAAAAGTTGCTGTAATATCTCGATCGTATAGGTTCTTAAATATAAAATTTCAGTTTCACAGGACTTTTCCGTTTTCGCCCAGGAGTTACCACACACAGACGGACACACACAGACCTTTTTGTGGGACTTGGTCATTTTTACTCAGGGGACTCTAAAACGTGTATTTCCGTTGAAAACTGGATTTCGAAAATTTTCACGATCGCAATACTTTCCCTTACTATGTAGGTAAGTTTCATGGCAATACTCACAATTTTAAATTATACATAATAGAACCATTTGTTTTTCCAAAAACCCTATAACATTTTACTCTCAAGATCGCTGAGGTCATTAATACGTGATTTAAGAGGTATTGTTATTTCAATAATATTTGAAGATAGTAAGAAGATTTAAAATGCGAAAGCGAAAACAAATCTGAAAACGTGTCAAATGGAAGATAACAAGTGATACTGTGAGTGACGATAAAAATTTGCATTAAAGATCCTGATAATAATTAAAAGTTCAATGACTCTTATATATTAAAAGTCACTTTTACACATTGTTGGGGGTGATACATATGAAAGTAAAAGATAACAAATATTACGATAAAATGTGCGGTTATGTTTGTACTTCCAAGCACGAATTTAATTTTTATCCAACTTGGCCACTCCTACTAAACGATTTTCAACTTCCTTTCCATCAAACGAAAATTCTGGGTACGCCTTTGTATGCAATTAAAAAAAAAATTTTAAGAACATTTGAAAACTCAATTAAGTAAGGGTGTATGCTGGACCACCTTTGTGTAGGTAATCTTAAGGTAATAAAAACAATTATTTTTTTATTGATGAGCTGAAATGTGATGTTATTTGTTCTGTTCTAGTGTACATATTTCCGAATAATAATAATAATAGGCTTACCGAACCCGAAGGTTCGATGCCTATTCCGTCTATACAGACTCTTCCAATGTTCTCCGTTCAAGCCCAAACCCCCAAGACCAGCCTTAACGCAATCCTCCCATCGACGCTTCGGCCTACCTTTCGGACACCTACCAGACGGATTAGTAAATCCCAACTTTCTCGGAATCCGTTCCTCACTGAACCCAAAAATTTTACTCGCCCATTTGAGTCTCCGCGACGCGATCAACTTAATTACAGGATACATGTTTCGCAATTCCGGGTTGTGCAAGCTTTTAAACTTCCCAGTGCCATCATCTCTCTTCAGACCAAATATTTTACGCAGTACCTTATTTTCGAAAACCTTAAGTCGTTTTTCATCCTTCAAAGTAAGCGGCCACGTTTCACATCCGTAAAGAACCGTTGGAAGAATAATATTTTTATAAATTCTAACCTTTAAGTTTCTAGATAGAAGCCGTGAGCTAAGTAATTTATCAACTGAATAATAACACGCATTTCCCACCTTTAACCGGGACTTTATTTCTTCCTGGATTTCATTTTTTCTTGTTATCATTGAACCTAAATACTAAGTTTTCAAAAGCATGCCCTGATATATCAATATCACCAAGATTGCCACCGTTTCTGCTACTAATCATATATTTCGTCTTATCGGTATTTATGCGAGTCCTATTTCTTTACCGGTTTTTATTAACACACTTGTATTTAGTTGTATGGTTTCCGTGTCTTCACCTAGCAGTACCAAATCATCGGCATACCCCAAAACCGGAATCTTGTCACCCATATTTAAGCCTTTCTCGGTACACATCACCTTTTCTATGACATATTCTAAAGCTATATTAAACAAAACAGGTGAAAGGGAGTCACCCTGTTTCAAACCCGATCGCACCTCAAATCTCTGGGAGTAATTATGACCGATTCTAACTTTATGAAATGTTTCCGACAAAAACATCTCTACTAGGTTTACAAACTTTCTAGGTATTCCCTGTTTAATCATGATGTTATATAGCTTCTGACGGTCTATTGAATCATAATCCTTTTTAAAATCGATATAAAGTTGATGGAATACACCGTTGTATTCCCATTTTTTCTCAAGTATTTGACGTAAGGAAAATATTTGATCAATAGTCGAGCGATTCCGCCTAAAACCACATTGGTAGTCTCCGATAATTTCCTCAGCGTATTCCGTGATTCGTCTAGTTAGTATTGACGAGAATATTTTATAGCATACTGAGATCCCACGATAGTTGTTCCAATCCGTCCTCGGTCCTTTTTTGTGAATCGGAATAAGTATTGATTCTTTCCATTCTTCGGGCATTTTTTCATTTTCCTAGATACAGTATTTCCGTAGCCTTAAAAAATTAAATTCTTTGCTGCCTTTTTTTTTTTTTTTTTTTTTTTTTCAACTTTTACTTACTTGCACATGAAATATATAGTAAGGAAAAGTATTGCGATCGTGAAAATTTTCGAATTCCTGTTTTCAACAGAAATAGACGTTTTAGAGTACCCTGATTCTAAGTCCCACATAAAGGCCTTTGTGTGTGGTATGTCTACCACGAAAACTTGAAGTCGAACGAAACTGAAATTTCATATTTGCGACAACTATACGCCCGAAATGTTGCAGCAACTTTTTCACCAAAACCGGCTGACCGAAATAGCTACTTTATACCAAGCATTTTGCAACTTTTTACGATTTTCTAAAATAGTAACTACAATACTTATTACTTCGCTCTCGGCCAATCAGATACTCTTTCCACAATTATTATGCACAACGAAAGTTATTATTTATTGCCAGATTCTGATTTTATTCGGTAAAATTTACAATAAACATCCTCGAAGAAGTAAACATCAATAATTACACAATAAATTTTAGCTTTCATAAAAATATAATGTCACTAATCTTTTACAAAATAACGAGAATTAATCCTAATGTAATAATGGCCAGCTGTTTTTTTGATAGCTTAAATTAGTATAATAATGGATTATCGTGATAAGGTGAAAAATAAAACAATATAATTGTAAAATTGGTACTGAATTATGAAATATTGTTAATAGTGACCATGTTCTAGTGGGGTTATACTGAAAAACGCACCTGAAATTTGTTACTCTGGGTATGATAAATAAATGATTATTATTTCATGTCAGATATCAATTTTGTTCACTCTAGGTTACAATAAACATACTATTGTATATGTAGTCACTACATACTATTATAAAGTAGCCACCTCAAAATTATTCAATAGCATCGTTTTATCGTTTAAACATAACCGTTGTATATCAACATAACCTACCTATTTCCCCCATTGTTAAGCCTTCATCCAGAATAACCAATGTTTTTTAGGGGTTGAGAAATATGTATTACTATGTTCTTGAAACGAAACGTTTTTTAGTCATTTTGAATTATTTAAAAAAAAAAAATTAATAATGATTAAACATCTGTCTATGGGACCCTACACACGAAACATGGAAACGCTAAATATGCTTAATATATTTGTTATAAACAATTACATATTAGGGGTACTCACTACGTTTGCTATAGCATGTAAACCCATCAATTTTCATACAGGAAATACTGTAGAAACTCGACGGGTTTAGCAAAATAACTCAAATAGCATGCATGCTATAGCAAACGTAGTGAGTACCCCTATTATCTTTCCTGATACTGGTCATGTTAAGATAACTTCGCTTTTAAGCAGTTAGAAATTTAATTATCGTTTAAATGAGTACTTATAATTTTTTAGGAGATGCATAATTTTTGAGTTATTCGAAAACAAATTTTGTTTTACTTTTTAGAAAAATACTTTTTTAAACCACTTAGAGGAGGAATTTTTCCAAACCCAGCCTAGCATAGCACATCTAGACGTTAAGACGAAACTCCAGAAACAATTTTAGTTTCACAGCCCTAGTCATTTTTGAGATACTGCTATGGCCAGAAAATCGAGTGGAATGGACTTTCTTTTATAAATATGGATCAGATTAAAGAACATCACAAGAATAATTTAAATTAAAAAAAAAAAAAAAAAAAGAAGAAGTTTTTATCAATTTCAGAAAAATGGAAAAATGATATTTGATCAAAGAGAGATCTGCGATGGATTTCCAATAGACACAAAGCTGAAAAGAGTCCATGTTTCTTCCCTAAAGGTTTAATAGCTTTACTTTTTTTCTGTTTTTAATTCAGCTCACCCTTTCATGTGAAGATGACAGAGAGCTAATGTAAAATAAAAAAAAATAAAAATATGGCCGACATCCTTTTGAAAAACTTCAATATTAAACTTTTGATAGAAAAAAAACTTTCATAAACTAAAGCCGATTAATGTTTTTCAAAGCGGCATTGAAGAAACGATGTAATACCCATAGCTTCAAGCTTCAATTAAAGAATTTTTCTTGTTGACGATGTTAATTTTTCAACTTATAAAAATTTATCTTGGTCCTATATGTAAGGTGACCAGACGTCCCGCTTTTGGCGGGGCAGTCCCGATTTTTCATAATTTGTCCCGCGTCCAGCGACGTTTTTTAAAAGTCCCGACTTTTAGAATTAAGTTAAATTTTATATTTATGAAAAAAATTGATTTGCGTTCTAGGAATCGTACGGGATACGATGAATAACATATTACTTTTGCTACCCAGTTACATTGTATTTGTCTCTCAGATGATACACTTCGTGTTCGTACTGCGTGCTAGGAAACTATTGGGTTGTTTCACATGAAATGTCCGTTTTTTATAGCTTCTGAAATACATAAAGGATTTTGCAGGTCTCTGTTGTGTTCTTTCGAATGTTTACATATTTAAAGTAAACAATCACTAATCCTCTACCTTTGTATTATAAACATTAGCTTCCCAATCAATTAGCCACTTTTTAGTATACCTCCAAATATGAACATGGAAACACGCGATTTTCGAGTAATATTTTTGTACGAGTTCAAACTCGGCTATTCAGCAGCTGAGGCCGCTAGAAATATTTGCAAGGCGTTTGGGGAAGGGAGTGTTAATGAACGGACTATTCGCCATTGGTTTGCTAAGTTTTCAGCTGGGGATACCGACTTGGAAAACTTGCCCCGAGGAAGACCTCCGTCCGCAATAGACAACGATGTCCTCAAACATACAGTAGAAGAAAAACCCCTACCAAACAGTTAAAGGACTCTCAGCACAACTAAATACAAGTGCATCAACCGTTTTCAGAAATTTAAAGTGTATTGGGAAAGGAAAAAAGCTCGATACATGGGTACCTCATGATTTCACTGAGCGGCAGCAAGACCCCAATTTAAAAACATACCGTGCAAAAATTGAAAGAACTGGGCTACGAAGTTCTTCCGCACCCACCATATTCTCCCGACTTGTCTCCAACCGATTACTACCGGTTCAGGAATTTAGACAACTTCGTCTAAGGAAAACTTTCTGAAAATGATGATCAAGTGAAAAGTGCGTTTTCAGATTTTGTTTCACTTTAAAGCTCAGAGTTTTTCAGTTCGGGGATAAAAAAGTTGGTGTCACGTTGGGAAAAATGAGTAGAAAAATAAGGTAAATACTTCGAATAAAATTATCTTGTTTTCATATCGTATTTTAACATAAATCCTTTACCTTGAAAACGGACGTTTCATGTGACGCAACCCAATAATTACACAAAAAATATTACAAATCTGCTACTAACCATAGAAAATTAATGTAAGTAATTTATTTATATATTTCATAAATACATAAATTTCCTTAAACTTAGCTTAAAATACTCGTAGTCTTCATATTTTATATTGATGACAAAAAGTATATTACCGATCTTAAGCTTAAAAAAATTTTAGAAAGAAATATACGAATAAAATTTTGCAAATGTTTTAAGTCAATCAAACTAATGTCGTTTATAAACAACAATCAAATACGTTCATGTAAATTATGTTAAGGGCAAAATTATGTTTTGCCGATGTGAAACGAATATTTGTACTGTATGTGTTTATAACATTTTAGATTTTTTTTTAAATTCTCATAGATATATAATATTGTAGTTTACTAAAGAGCAGTTTGATAATCACAAAATATTTAAAATTTAAATTTATCTTTAAGAATCAAAACATACAATTATACGTTTTTTCTACAGTAAAACAAGCGTGGACATCAGAAAAATCAAAATTAAGAGTTGAAACTTACAAAGCCTTTTTATGTGTCAAATATAATTTGACAAATTTTTGTGAAGATTTTTACAATATTTTAAAAGATGATAAAAATCTACTGAAACAAATATACTCAAATAAAAAATATGCCAAGGAATAAAATATACATTTTATTAATATTTATAAATTGTGCTTACGTTAAAAAAAAAAAAAATATTATTTTTACTTTAACCATCTAAAAATCTGGTCACCTAACCTATATGTGATCATTTCTCCTAGCACAATACTCTATAATAATAATATTATAAAGTAGTTTGTTTACTATTTTCATTTATTTAATGTCTGTCTTCAGTTGTCAGTGAGTGAAGTGATATTCTGTGTTCTTATTATAAACTTAGTCACCCTTCAGAAGTGAACTTTAAGGTGAGTAAACATTCTAAATATATACTGACGTTATTACTGAATACAGTATATATATATATATATATATAATATATAATATAAAAAAAAAAAAAACATCTATATTAAAGTATATTAACAAACCTATATATTGGGTTGTGTCACATGAAATGTCCGTTTTCAAGGTAAAGGATTTTTATTAAAAATACGATATGAAAACAAGATATTTTATTCAAAGTATTTACCTTCTATTTCTACACATTTTTCAAAACGTGACACCAAATTTTTTATCCCCGAACTGAAAAACTCTGAACTTTGAAGTGAAACAAAATCTGAAAACGCACTTTTCACTTGATCATCATTTTCAGAAAGTTTTCCTTAGACGAAGTAGTCTAAATTCCTGAACATGTGGTAGTCTGTTGGAGACAAGTCGGGAGAATATGATGAGTGCGGAAGAACTTTGTAGCCCAGTTCTTTCAATTTTTGCACGGTATGTTTTGAAACATGGGGTCTTGCTGCCGCTTAGTGAGATCATGAGGTACCCATGTTTCGAGCTTTTTTTACTTTCCCAATACACTTTAAATGTCTGGAAACGGTAGATGCACTTGCATTTAGTTGTGCTGAGAGTCCTTTAACTGTTTGGTAGGGGTTTCCTTATACTGTATGTTTGAGGACATCGTTGTCTATTACGGACGGAGGTCTTCCTCGGGGCATATATCCAAGTCGGTGTCCCCAGCTGAAAACTTAGCAAACCAACGGCGAATAGACCGTTCATTAACACTCCCTTCCCCAAACGCCTTGCAAATATTTCCAGCGGCCTCAGCTGCTGAATGGCGTAGTTTAAACTCGTACAAAAATATAACTCGAAAATCGCGTGTTTGCATGTTCATATTCGGAGGTATACTAAAAAGTGGGTAATTGATTGGAAAGCTAATGTTTATAATACAATGGTAAAGGATGAGTAACTGTTTACTTTAAATATGTAAACATTCGGAAGAAAACAACAGAGACCTGCAAACTCCTTTATGTATTTCAGAAACTATAAAAACGGACATTTCATGTGAATCAACCCAATAGAACAATATACAGAATATTAATATAGGATTAAATATAGTCAGGTTTTATCAGCCTATGCATCGATACCTGTCCACATCACTAGCGCTCCACTCTACTCAGTAATCTCAAATCTCTTCAGTATGAAAGGATACGTTAACATGGCGTTATGTTCTTTATGTAAGTCGTCCGTGGTTTGAGATGAAAACTTGACAATAGCCTGCGTCGCATGTAAAAACATTTTACAATTTAAGTGCGCCTCAGATAGTGAGTGAGAATTCAGCAGGCGAACGAAAACCCTGACTGTGTCTAAACTGTGACACTAATAGGAAGAGTAGCGGAAGTGTGGAGGAGAATGTAGCCGCTATCTTGCTCGAACTGAGCAGGGTAACGGATGACATTAAAAATATCAAAATAAATATAATGGAAAGAAGATATTCCACTCCTTTCTGATTGGCGCTACACTGTATGGATGTGAATCATGGACAGTGAAGAAATCCCCCTGAGATGACTCCTGTGAACCGCCATCTTTACTGGAGCCGCGTCCGCTGCCAGCACACAGTGGTTCAAAAAAAACTTTTTCGGGACAAAAGTCTGTACTATTCGTTATGTTCATGACATATCAGTAATTTTAACGTTATTTTGTTCCTTATTAAATTTATTTGTAATAGTATGATTTAAATATATAGGTTTTTCCGAAAATATCAGAGAAACGTCTATGTAACTAATGATTCTTATATATATCTATCTATCTTTTCTACATTACAATCGTTATTAGATGTGTTTAAAAAAAACTTTGGGTTTCATATAACGACTTGTTGATTTTTACAGAATTTTCATAAAATATCCTAATAATTAAAATTAAGGATCATCCCTCTCTCCAACCTTATTTTTAATCTTCATAAATGACCACCCTAGATCTATCCAACTTCCCAGTATCACCTGTTCGCAGATGACTCACACATTTACCTGTACTTCCATCTTCTAATATACTCCATGCTTCCCGTAAAATCCAAGTAGATATCAGCAATATTAACCGCTGGGCTTCGGAAAACAAACTGATCCTGAGTCCAGCGAAAACAAAGGCAATGCTTATTGGCTCAAAATCTTCCCTCCATTCACTTCCTTACTACCCATTACTCTTTCTCAAGTAAAAAATCTAGGAGGTTTGATAAATTTATAAGTTGCCTTTATTATTTAAAACAGTATGTGGCGGATGCTTCACACGCTTACTCACATATAGCGCTAGCGGCGGCCACATGGCCTTACCGGCCGAATATAGGAAAACGTACAATTTAATAATATTGTATAATGTAACTCATTAACACCATTGTAAATATCTGTGTATATTTAACTGATTTATAAGAATAAATAAACCTGTGAAGGTAATTTGACCTAGGGACTAACATCCCCAAGAGCTAGGACAGATCTTCAGATCACCTAACTAGTATCTCCCTAGGTCAGATTAACTCTGCCTTTGTATCATTATGTAATCTATCTTCTTTTAACTTCCTTCATGTACCTTCTCTCCTCCTAACCAACACTAATGTTCTGCTACTACCACGCAGGGTGAATTCTCTCCTAACGAACACAACTGTCGTGCTACTACCACACAGGGTGAAAACCATCCTAACCAGTACCCTCTGTTAAATGGTCGGTGCGGGTTCGCCCCCTACCTGGCGTAGTAACCTCATACCTGGTGCTGCGGTACGTGCTACTACCACGGCGAGCACCATCTCTATCTAACTCCCTTCCTTGCATGAATACGCAATTGTCGAGGCCTTCTGATACCCTTTCTTGTCCATTATAACAACCATACCTCGACAAGTACAATAGTTCAACAATGATGGGGCATTCCCCTTACACTGTACATAAATTGTTACCATTTTTTAAAAATATTATTGCAATGATTATTTTTGTTGGTAAAAAAACAAAAAAAAAAAACAGAAATGTTTGATCAAAACTTAACGTGGAGTAACCATATTTCCTAGATTATCAGAAAATCCATCTCTATCCTTAAACAGATCCTAAGTGTCCGTGACTCTTTTCCTTGAAGTACCCGTCATCTCATAGTGTCTTCTCTCATCCTCCTCCACTCTGACTATGGATGCCTAATATATCAGGGACTCAGTGGCGAAAACGGGATGAGGCTAAAAAGAACAATGAATAGGTTCATAAGATTTATGTACGGCCTCTCCAGACAGTCACACACATCTCACTGGTGTTCTTGTCAAATTATTAAATTATTCTTAGGGAACGAAAGTTCCCAGAATAAAAACTATTTTTCATAAAAAAAAACAACAAGAGATGATAATACATGTCTTAGTTACTAAATAAAACGAAAAAAACAGAATTAAAAAAGTACAAAAAATGATGTAAAACAAATATGATGGCTCTATCCTGAATCCCGAAAAAAATACCTACTTGGCATTTTCCTGTTCTAATCCTTGCGAACAAGAAAACTTTCTCATATCTTTGACCTTATTACCCCGCGCTCTTCCATGCACACTCTAAATACAAGATCACCGATCTATATCTTCCCCTATATATCACAGCATCCTTTGAAAAGTTCTTTGTCATCCGTGCTACCATACTTTGGAACTCATTACCCACCTCCCTCCAAATAATGTCATCCCTAACTAACAACTTTCCAACACCAATTGTTTATCTATCTCCTCAAAAATCAATTTTCCGCAAATATCTGATAAATCGAGACTTTGATAATACATAACTAAACTCATTTGATGCTATCTGTTTTTATTTGTAACTTTTATTTATATTATTTTTTTATAATTACTTTAATAAATAATTATTTATCGAATGAAGCCAGACAAATTGAACTTCCTCTGTTCACTGTAAATTATTCTTAGAGGACGAAATGTCCCAGAATAAAAATTATTTTTCATAAAAAAAACGAAACATCAAGAGGTGAAAAGACATGTCTTAATTGCTAAATAAAACGAAAAACCTCCATTAAAAAAAAATACAAAAAATTTTTGTAAACAAATATGATGGATGCATGGTAAAGTAAAACTGAACAATACTTTGTACAATCCTAATACGCTAAAATGTTAACACACTAATAAATGATAAATAAATAATAAATAAGTTGCGCTGGAGTTATAGTTTGGGTTTTATAACCTGGGTAAAAATCAAATTTTAATACAAAATACAACGCTTCACTTAAATTCATGTGTGAAGAAAATATTACTTATTAATTGGATATTTAATAGATTTACACATTACTAATTCCTCTCTCAGATACAGTCCGGTATCTTGGCTTACTGTTAGACAAAAGATTGACTTGGAACCCACATACAAGACTTAAAAGACAAGAACTCAACCGACGATTCGGACAGTTATACCGACTACTCAACAGAAATTCAGAACTTACAGTTGACAATTATTAATTTACAAGACAATACTGAAGCCCATCTGGACTTACGGACTTGAACTGTGGGGGACAGCTAAACGTACTAACATCAAACGCATTCAACCCTTTCAATGCAAAGTCCTCCGTACAATAGTAAATGCTCCTTATTATTTCTCCAACTATACCTTGCACCACGACCTTAATGTTCCATTTATTTCAGACCTAATTCCATCCAAATTTTCTAAATTCCACCAGAACCTAATTCATCCACCTAATCCTCTGGCTCAATCCCAATCCAGCTCCACTCATCCATACAACCCACCTAGAAGGCTGAAACGGCAGTGGCCCCGTGACCTTTTGTAAATATATTGGAGTTCTAGCACTGGCTAGATTCTCCACTCAATGTGATATTTGTATGAGTGTGTGTATGTGTATATAGGTATTAGTGAATTCTTGACTTTATTGTATTGATTATTGATTATTGATATCATTATTGTGTATATATTTTATTGTAATTTTATGCCGTGTAAATATTGTATGAATGTAGTATGTATGATATCTTTCAGCACTACTATTGATGTCCAAATTGGGACAGATTGTAATTATACTCAATAAAAATTGTTGTTGATAAAAAAAAAAAAAAATAGATTTACTAAGTAAAAAAATAAATACATATTATTAATATATAAGTACAAAACGATATATTCAATTCGTGAAATTTAGTTAGAACGATTACATTCATTACTAAGCACCCATCCCTGCTTTGCAAAGATTTTTTTTTTTTTATTTATATTTTATTGAATTTTACAACTGTATGAAAAAAATAAATACAAGTAAAAGTGTTGAAATACAATAAAGGGCGTGAAAAGGCTTGTGAAGAAACTACCCAGTGGTAGAACTTCGATGTCTATTTAAGTTAGTAGGTCCCGAGGCCATCTTCTTTTCAATCGCCTCGGAGGGTTATCAGGGATATGTGAGGTTGATAGGTTGCGAACAAGAGGGTTTATGTGGGTTGGGAGTTTGTAATTGAATGTGGTATATCTAGTACGTGAAAGGTTTGAAGAAATGGGATATTAAGGTCGTTATGGATGATTTTATTTGTGACGAAGTAAGGAGCATTTAAGATTTTGCGAAGGATTTTGGATTGTAAGGATTGGATGCGGGAGGAATTGGATGGTTTAGTAGAGCCCCAAAGCTCGATCCCATATGTCCATATGGGCCTGATAATGGTAACATATATGAGCTTTTTGTGTGTGTGAGTGGAAGTTTTAACGTTCGTCCAGTAAGTGTTGTAGTAATCGGTATCTACGAGCAGTTTCTTGTCGTTTAAGTCTTGTGTGAGTATTGCAAAGATTTAGAGTTCATTTAGAGTATCAGTTAACAGGAACAAAAACAACTTTTATCTAACGTGTATGACATATTAGCATTTTAACTATTGCATATTATTCGCCTATAATACTGCGCATGTTTAAGAAAATCTTTTGATGCCATGATTACAGAAAATTAGATTTTTCCCATACACAGAAACATTTCATTGTTTCTAATAAACCTTCAGAAAAGAATATCCTAATTGGTAAAGAAAACCGGATAAAAATCCGTCGTATGGTTTAGAAGGAGTTAGCGGAAAACAAGAATCGCGAAATCATTTTATGCATAGAGATTAATGTTTTATAGGCAATAATAATAGATCGTAATTATCCCATAAAACATAATTCTTTTAGAAGCTTCGCTGAAGTGAACGATTTGCTAATACACCAAACTTTGGTCTGAAATTTTGGAAATCAACACTAACATTTTTTATTTTTATTTTTTAATTCGTTTATTGAAATTTGGGGAGCGGCGTGGTCTAGTGGATAGAGCGCTAGTCTGCTGTGCTCCGGGTCCTGGGTTCGAATCCCGGCTGTGGCGGAATATTATTTATTCTGTTAATTCAGTCGGGGGGCGACCCTAGGGTATGGAGACCCTCCTGGGGCAGACCCAGCCGCTATAAAGTGGGTACCCAAATTAATTGGGGAAAAACCTGGCGGCTGAGCGCGATTAAGGCCTAATCACCTCATTGCACTGCCGTTGGCCTAGAAACAGTACGAATCTCTATATGTACTGAGCCCAAGACCCTTCATGGGTTGTAGTGGTACAGGTTTTTTAATTTTTTTTATTGAAATTTACAACTGTACAATTTCCATAGAACAATAAGTAAATTGGCAGACAATTGGCTTGAAAAATTCATGAAAAGAATCTACCCAGCGGTAGCATTTCAATATTTATTTGTCCAGCAGGTCTCGAAGCCGCCGTCTTTTCAGACGCCTCAGAGGATTATCGTGAATATATGTCAATGAAAGGATACGGACAAGCGGATTTGTATGGGCGGGTAATTTGGAATGAAAGGACGTGTATCTTTTTTTGGGCGATTTCTGTAACTATCTGGATATTCAGGTCTCTATGGATGAGTTTGTTGGTAACAAAGTAAGGAGCATCAAGGATTTGTCGAAGGATTTTGGATTGCAAGGATTGGATATGGGAGGGATTCGATGGTCTAGTGGCTCCCCATAGCTCAATGCCGTAAGTCCAAATAGGTCGGATAATGGTCGTGTAAATGAGCTTTTTTGAAGTAAAGAGGGAGTTTTGATCGTTTGTCAAATAAGTATTTTAATAGTCGGTATCTACTTGCAGTTTCTTTTCGTTTAAGTCATGTATGATGATTCCATGCAAGGCGTTTGTCAAGATGAAGTCCAAGGTATCGTATTTGTTCATCAGTGATGAGTGGGGTCTAATAAAATTTATTATGAAAATAACTTAACAATTCTCGTTGAACATCATATGCATTCATTGTCTAATTTGGACCAACAACTTGCACAAAGCATGTAATGCATAAACAACAAACTTAATTTTGTCAACAGAAATAAAATGCAAAACAACTTCTCTGAACCATATTTTAAGATGGTTTCGGATGCCAAGATTTTATATATATGTATAAAAATATACTGTAAGGGATATTACTGCAATCGCAAAAATTTTCCAATTCGGGTTTTCACTAGAAATACACGTTTTATGGTCTCTAGAGTCCAAATGACCGAAAAAAAAGTCTGTGTGGTAAGTCTAGCATGAAAACGATAAAGTTGTATAAAACGAAAATTCGATATTTTTAGAAGGGTATACGAGTATGCCTGAGATATGACGACTGCTTTTTCATCAAATTTGGCCATCCATAATAACCACTTTATACCAAGCTTTATGTACTTTTTTACGATTTTCCTAAAAACGACCCAAATGATTTAGATAAAACTCGCTACATCAATGTCAAATTTAATGGGCTGTAATACCGTGTGGCTTTCATTCTGATTGAAATAGCCTGAAAGGGATAAAATGAGGTATTTTTTTAATTTTCATTTTCTGAAGTACCTCTAATTTTGTAGATTAAAAAACAAAACAAAAAAAACTACCCACATCTTATAACAATTGAAAAACAAAACCAACTGCTAAATACAAAAGTGGGACTAATTTAATTACCAACTAAAGAATAAAAAAATCTGGTGCGCGCAACACACGACATTTACTTACCTCCGTTATTTATATCAAACTAAGAATTTTTAAACAAATCTAGAAACAAAATAAATTGTTAAAGAATTATTTACATTGAATTTTTTTATTTAAAAGAAATTTATAACTGTATTACAATAAAATACAATAAGTAAATGTGCTAATAGATCAAGTGGGCGTGTTACAGGCATGTGAAGAAACTACCCAGTGGTAGCACTTCAAAGTTTATTCAGCTAAGGAGGTCTCGAGGCCATCGTCTTTTCAGCCGCCTAGGAAGATGATCAGGAATAGGAGATGAGAGTTTGCGGACGAGTGGGTTGGAGTGGACGGGTAATTTGGAATAAAAGGAGGAATATCTAGTTCGGGCTAGATCTGCGACTAATGGGATATTTATGTCTTTATGAATTATTTTATTGGTGACAAAGTAAGGGGCGTTTAGGATCTTTCGGAGGATTTCGGATTGCAAGGATTGAATGCGGGAAGAATTGGATGGTTTGGTGGATCCCCATAACTCAATCCCATATGTTCAAATAGGCCTAATGATGGTTTACATTGAATTTTAATAGAAACACGTGTTTTATTAAATAATCTATTCTATTATTATCTACGACAATGAGTTAGTGTTATCATCTTTTCATCACTCCCCGTTAGCTTTTACAATAGTATATATAAGATAATATGTTTTATAAAATCTTAAGCATTCCAACGGTATATCATACATGTATATTACTGTTCTTAAGTTCAAAAGTTAAAAATTGCATTAAAAAAAATATTTTTGCATTTTTCTCCTTTAGTTGATATCGAATTCGTTCAACTTATATATTTACCTGTTTTTTAGCAATGCTAATCATATGATATGATCAGTTTCATAAAATCTACCAAATAAGGATGAAGCTGGCAATATTCACCATATCTTCACACCATTTCTTACCTCCTACCGCTTAACCATCATACCAGCCAGAGCCCGGTTAACACCTTCAAACTTCTACATATTTCTCAAAAATATATCCTCTTAAAACAATAAAAAAATCTGGTGCGGGCAACACACGACTTTCACTTACCTCCGTTTTTAAAATCGATTAAAGAATTTTCAAGTACAGTAAGAGATAAAAATGAGTGAAACCATTAAAGAATTAATAAAATGGAATTTCTATAGAAACATGTGTTTTATTAAAAAATCTATTATATTATTATCTAAAATAATCAGTTAGTTTTATCGTCTTTTCATAACTCTCTATTAACTTTTAAAAGCTTGTGTATGAAATAATATTTAAAATCTTTAGCTTTCCAACGGTATATCATACATGTATATTACTGTTCTTATGTTCAAAAACGAAAAATTGCATTAAAAAAATATTTTTGCAGTTTTCTCCTTTATTTGGGTATCGAATTCATTCAATTTATATATTTACTTGTTTTTTATCAGAAGTAACAAGATAATATAGTTATTTTTATAGAATCAACAAAATTAAAGGCGCTTTAGAGGAAGAAATTTTAAAATATTGGCATTTAAGCCATGTTAGACTATTTCAATCAAATGAAATCTACATCATATTAAATCCCGTCCAATTTTACATAGACTTAGCGAGTTTAATCAAAATCGTAAGAGCCGTTTTTGAGAAAATCTTAAAAAGGTGCAAAATGCATGGTATAAAGTGACTCTTCTGGTTAGCTGATTTTGATAAGAAAGTTTTTGTAACATCTGGGGCGTATAGTTGTCTTAAATATGAAATTTCTGTTTCATAGGACTTTTCGTTCTCGCCCTGGACTTAGCACACACACAGACCTATTTTGCGGGACTTGGTCACTTTGACTCAGGGGACCCTAAAACGTGTATTTCCGTTGAAAACTGGAATTCGAAAATTTTCACGATCGCAATGCTTTCCCTTAACATATAAGTAAGTGAAAGTAAAAAATGAAAAAATAAAAATCTTAATCCACAAAACTATAAAATAATATGGAATAAAGAATTAATAAAACACTGTACATAATTATTTTTTTTATTTACAGTGAGCCAGTTTTTTTTTTTTGTTTTTTTTAATGAATGCATAATAAGATAATATTAAATTAATGAACTTATAATACTAATTATTTTCATCAATAGAATAAAATAAATATTTTTCCTTGCGCCGAGGTTGGAACCTCATTGAGCGAGACGGTAGCGCGAAGGTTGGACATGATTTGCATATTTTTAGGTGAATGGCCATCAGCCACCGATTTATTTTTAGCGAACCTTGCACGGATTATTTTGCTTAAAGAAATAAAAACAATAGTCAAAATGATAATGGATTTATAGTAAACATAGGCGTAGTTAGCGAGTCAGGTCACATACACTTACTCAAAAAAGTTTTCATACACCCAAAAATAAATTCTTAGTTTTGAAAGCTGAGGTTCATTTCCTCCACACTTTTGACCTTCTATCTGGCACGAAAATATTTAAGTTGGTTCCTAAGAGAATATGACCAGTTCCCAAAAAATGTTGGGTTTATTTACAAACGCCCTAGCAAATCGCAGCTGCTTATTATGGTTTAACTTACTGAAGAAGGGCTTTCTTCTTGCGACTCGACCACTGCATCCTTCCCTTCTTAGAATATTTTTGACTGTTTCTGGGTGACTTGAATCCCATAGTAACAATTTATTCTGATGGCCATTGAGGTGTCGGTAGTATGAGGATTTTTCGCAAGGCTCCAGCAAGGATGTTTCGCCCCTGGCGATTCTGCAGTCTCATGTCTTCCAGCACGTGTTCTATCCTCCAAAGATTATAACTCTCTATATCTTTACAGTATGGACTACACAATAGAATGTGACTTATTCAACAGATATGCAATTTTTCTCATAGATAAGCCCTGCGAACCATGAGCTCTCACACAAATCACGAGAAATGAGTATATTGAAAAGAATTCAGTTTCCCAGACCCAAGTAAAGTCAATACTGAACTAAGATTTGATTATCGAGATAAGATTTATACATATAACATTGGAAAGATGGCCATAGTACAACAAATAGGATTAATATTGAAAGTGTATGGAAACTTTTTTGACCTACCATTAACAAATGACATTCTGCCTTGTTTTAGATAAATGATGAAATGAAAATAAATATATTTTTTTTTTATCCAATATTAGTATTTATTATTTGTACATTAGGAAATTGTTAATTTGAAAATAAATAGCCATGCAAAATAAAAGCATGCTGTATAGACATTTTTTTGAGTGAGTGTACACACCTTTAAGGACTTAGCAAAATATAATTTTTTTCTAAGATCTTTAATTTATACAGCCAACGGTTTATTAAAATGAATCCTATTATAACACGTACATCAAAATTTATATTCTTTATGTAATGAAAAAACAAAATGTTCTGTTTTCGCTTCAACTAGTCATCGCATTCCCTCATATTTTCACATGTTTTATCAATGATAACAACATGAAATGATTAATCGAGACGTTGATTTCCAAAAGGTACTATATTCACTTAAGACAATTTTACAGGAAACTTAAAAATCTGTCATTTATTTATTATTGGACCAATTTACGGTGATTATTTTTTTATTAAAATCTGTAAATAAGTTTATTTACATAATCTGTAAGTTTATTTACATAATCTGTAAGTTTATTTTTAAGCGTGCTGCCAACTAATTTTTCTAAATTATTGCACTTTTCCGACGACTTTTAAACAATTTAATATGGATAGAGTACTATTTGGAATGAAACGTGGATATAGTACTTTTTGGAAGAATATAACGCTGGTAAGTTGCTAACAGTCCCTATAACCTTCCTAATACAACATTACCGATAATTAACATATTTTTATTTTGTTGTCTTAATTACTGATTTATGCATATTTCCTTATACTCCCTCTGAGAAATATTTTTCTTTGTCTGTCAATTACATTGATTATCTATTCTTCCTGAAGATAGAAAATATTCAAAGGACAATTTATCTATTTATGACACTATAATAAGAAAGTATGTAATTATGAAGTTTAATTTGAACTTGTATTTACTATTTGTGTGAATTTAGCAAATTTATCTATATTATTAACTACGTATAAACAATAATTAACGATAGAAACTAAAAAATAAAATATTTTTAGCTTATATTTTACATTAAAAAAGAAAAATATTTACTGTTAAGTTAGATCAGGCACGGTTCTTTCTCTCATATCTAAGAAGTTCGTGGAATGCTAATTCCAACTATTTGCAGGATCAAATACCATTATTCTATTAAAATGTGAGTTTCTAAAATTTGTTTAACTACATTTACGTTGCTGCAAGAAGAAATACTAAAAAAAAAAAAACTTAATTTAATTGACAACCTATAAGAATCAAAGTGACGCAACTAAGTTGTTTAAAACAGCCTAAAAACTGATTATTAGTTTAAAACTATTGATCAAAATAATAGCAGTAATTCAAGACGTACTAAATGAACCAATTAAAATACACAAAATGAAGAAAACAATAAATTAATGATAATATATTACAGGATTAGGTGCTTCTGCTGTATATTTGGAAATATAGTATCTTTTGATCGAAATGAAAGGAAAGGTTATTTCCGTTTGTAGGAGATATAGTACCTTTTGGAATGAAATGAAATGTGGATTTAGTACTTTATGAAATGAAATGCAATTTTTAAATACGGTTATAAAGTATTTTTATGTTTTTTAGATAAAAGCTGATGACGGATCTAGATAAAACTAAACCATTAGAATACAAATATGTCAAAATATAAATTTCTAAAATTTCCTTTAGCACCGTTCGGAAATCAACGTCTCAATTCTTTTGAATCCTCAAAAACAAAGATTCTGTAGAGGAAGAAAATTTAAAAAAATCGGAATTCAATCCCAAGATATTGCTAGTTTAATTTAAATCTTTATATGAGGTTTTGATAAAATCGTAAAAAATGGTGAGTGAATGCATGGTATGAAATGGCATTCCGGGCCAATCAAGGCGTTGATTACCAAAAGGCACTCTAGTTGATATCTATTCCAGGATATTTTACAGGAACAGCGATAGTCTCTCTCATTGATAAATTAATAAACCAACTTATTTGATTCTTTAAGCTTTAAAACAAAAAAAAAAAAAATGTTTACTATATTTAGAACACTATTTAAATGAAATGTTTTAGTTTGATATGAAACTATACTTATTAAAACATATTTACTGATGTTTACAACTGTATTAAAATACATCAAGTAAATGTGACGGACACAAACAAGGACGGAATTCATACATACGTTTTTTTTGTTGTTTTTTTTTATTTTTTTTTATTGAGATATATTACAATTTGTTACAAAATAAACAATAATAATAATATACATACGTAAGTGAATAATATCAACACACATCCATACGCACATACGCAGGTTATTATCCATTCATATCCCGACAATAGACGATTTTATGTTTGTGTAAATAATTCGGCATCCAGTATACTTCCTGTAACGGGACGGCCTTCCTCAAGGATCCTGCCTTTCGCCAACTTTATTTAATGTATATATATATATATATATATCCGATTTTCCAAGCCACCCGCACGTAATAAGATCTCTTTACGCTGATGATACAGCCCTATATACATCATCATATCGCATCGATACCATAGTTAACTGATTGCAGCTAAACTTCAAAAAATCAATAAATATTGCAATATGTGGAAATTAAAAATATAGAAGATTAACTTAGAATGGAAAAAACAAAAATTAAAACAGTCCTTAAAATATGAAAATCGGGCATATCCTTTGAAATAGTAAATTAGTCCTTTTCACCCACCTCACCCCCTTCCCTCTAATATAGACAGACTTAAGTTATTTCGGACAGCTTCTTGCATCGGGAGGAGAGTTTCTATATTAAAAAGTGTCCTTTTAGTGTGGAATCCTAGTTACCAGTGAATTATTTCGATTCGTATCCTTTTAAAAGGAGAATCGAGTCAAAAATGGTGGTTCTCTTCCATTTTAAACCGTATCCTGGTTACAATAAATGTCAATTGTTAAGAATCCTTTCAACGAGAATGGCGACTTTAACTTAAATGGATGGAAAAAACAAAAATTAAAACAGTCCTTAAAGTATGAAAATCGGGCATATCCTTTGAAATAGTAAATTAGTCCTTTTCGGGCGTAGTAGCTTCCCGACTCCGAAAACCTTCCTATTCTCAGACCCCTCTAAAAATGCATCTGATGCAGTACAAGAGATCCATGATTCCTCCCCTATCCTTTTCTGATTTCAACCCCAATCCCATGGGGCTTAGAAAAAAAAAAAAAAAAATTGAAAATAAATGCAAACAAGTCAGAAGCTGTAATCTTTACTAAGCGCAGACCAAACATAAACCATCACCTTTTATTAAACTCAGTCCACATTAACTGGTTTAAATCAGTTAAATACTTAGGCATAACATTAGACAAATCGTTAACTTATACCGAACATAGAAATAGAAAATCCGAAAAAAACAAAAAAATGTATTTATAAAATGTTCCCATATTTTAATAAAAAAATCCAGTTTAAGCACTCAGAACAAACTACTACTATATAAAACAGTCATACGTGCCCAGATCTGTTATGCATCGCCCGTCTGGAGCTCGACTTGCAATACCAATTATAAAAAAATAGAAACAATACAAATACATGTATGCGAATCATCAACAACTACCCACGATATACTAAAATTTCAAAAATGTTCTTTGAACTAAATCTCCCAACATTAAAACAGTATATCTACACAGTAACCAAAAACTATTTTGATGAAACCACAGCTTCTGAAAACCCATTAAAACTAGAAATTGGTAATTACAACAAAACATCACTAAAGCGCTACACGCACAAAAGAACCAAACATGTACTTTTAAACTAATATTGTATTTTATATTGTGTAGGTTTTTTTTTTTCGTGTTACTTTTCCTACTGTCTTAAACAAAATATTGTATAATCATTAGTTAATTGAAAGGATGATTGAAACTCTCTTATCATGAAAAAAGGTCCACTGAAATCATGAAACCAACGTTTGTATTGAGTGTACATTGTAAATATTATGTAAATAAATAAATCTTCTTCTTCCTATATAATATATAGGAGCGATTTTCTATAGACGGATCAATAATCAGAGTATAAATATTGAATTTTTAGCGGGAGCCCTCTGGCAGAGCTCCAACCAACATGAGACTGAGGTCATTCCTCTCAACCCCTTCTCGCTAACTAAATACAAACTTCCTACAGAATTGAACTCTATAATAATAAGAATAATAGGCTCAGCGGGGCCTAAGGTTCAATGCCGATAATTCCACTCCTTGCCTGCACAGCTCAATACAACGACTTCTTTTAACAAATAAATAAATAGTGGCACATGAATGACACGCTTGATGGCTATGAGTCAATCCATTCAAAATCGTCCAGACCTTGCAGCTCGACATTTTTGATTTTTTGACCAGTTATTCTCTATCCTCTCGTGAATATAAAACAATAAATAAAAAAAATTCAGACCAATAATTTTAGTGTTGCAGCCGTTTTAAATCAGCTTCACGGGCGGAAACATGTGATGGGAAAACCATTCTAACTCCTAAAATGAGGGGTATGCTTTGAGTTTTTTGTCCCTACAACTCATTACCTAAATAGTGAAGAGAGTTGTTTAAAAAATTCTCGAAAATAAATAAAAAACTAGATTTTTAACAAGATAAAAATATATAAAGGAAAAGAGAGTCACTTTAAATTATTTTTTTCTTATATAGCTTAGTCATAGCCTTACTAGCTGTAAACATTTCGACCTTGAGCACATAGTACTTTTTTGTATATGAATTTTCAAAATTGGCAAAAATTCGTTTTTCGCGACGTTTACACGGAAATATCTCAAGAGGGACTGAGTGAAAAATTATGAAACTAATACAGATTACTTATCTATGTGTTGTGTTTAAGTGATATAAATTTAGTCTTTGAAACTAAGCTGGTTCCGGAGTCATAATACTATCGTAACTGTTAAAATGACGTTTTCTTTAAAAATGATTAACTCCGCTAATTTTGCATATTTAAGAACCAAACAAAATCTAGAATGATGATGAGAGTATTTTATATAATTTTGGTCCGTACAACACATCGCCTAAGTAGCCAAGAAAATTGGTTAAAATAATCACGAAAAATTAAATCAACTGAAACCTATGACAAGAGAAGTTTGAAATGATTTTCACGCTTAATTATTTTTCCTTACATAGGCTTTTCATTGTGTTTGAGCCTGAACATTATATATATTATTTTTTTTTTATTTTTTTTTTATTTTTTTTTTTTACCTGTATATTTTGTTTATAATTTAAAAATCAAATTAAATTTAAAATAGTTTTGTATACCCTATCCTAGAATCATATCATATAATCCCAGACCACCAGTTCGGATTCCGAACTTCCCACTCCACCATCCAGCAATGTCACCGTGTGGTGGATGTTGTCTCTTCTGCATTGGAACGCGGATTGTACTGCACTGGAGCCTTTCTCGACGTTGAACAGGCCTTTGACCGAGTCTGGCACCCGGGACTGTTGTACAAACTCCGTAAATTCCTTCCTCCTACATACTTCCTAATCATCCAGTCCTACCTCTCTGAAAGATCCTTCAAAATAAACCACAATAGTTCCTATTCATCTCTCTTCACCCAGTCTGCTGGGGTTCCTCAAGGCAGTATCCTAGGACCCATTCTTTACACAGTATATACAGCTGATATCCCAACCCATCCTAACACATTCCTTTCTACCTATGCCGATGACACTTGCGTGTTATCGGTTAATAACGATCCTACAATAGCCTCTCAAACTCTCCAATGCCACATTAGAGACCTCGGATATTCCGCTTGTCCCGGTTGAAAGATCCGATATTTAGGACTCTTGCTTGAAAAACGACTTACATGGAACCCGCATACAAGACTGAAGAGACAAGAAACTGCACGAAGATTTCGGCTACTCCAACACTTACTAGACAGACGCTCTAAGCTTTCACTTAACTACAAAAGACTCATTTACATGACCATCATAAGGCCTATCTGGACCTACGGAGTAGAGCTTTGGGGCTCTACTAAACCATCAAACTCTTCCCATATCCAATCCTTACAATCCAAAACCCTTCGCAAAATCCTTAACGCTCCTTACTTTGTCACGAATAAAATCATTCACATTGATCTTAATGTTCCATATGTTGCTGATTTGGCCCGTACCAGGTATCACACCTTCCATGAAAAACTCCACTCCCACTCTAATCCATTAGTTTCCATCCTTGCTTACTCTTCCATTCCTGATAATCCTCCGAGGCGTCTGAAAAGAAGATGGTCTCGAGACCTTGTTTAGGCTCACTACCAAAGAGTGCTGTCAATGGGCAGTTTCTCTTCATGTTCATTCCATGTGTTATAACATTACAGCATATTTACTTGATGTATTTTTTGTACAGTTGTAAATTTCAATAAAAAATAAAAATAAAAAATAAAATAGTTTTGAATGAGGAAAATATTAATATTTGTTGTTAGTTTACGTGTTCAATTCAATAGTTAGTTAGGGATTAGCCAGATAAGAGTGCCCCCCTTGCCCTCAAGCTAGTACCGATCACACTAGTAAGCTGAGAGCACGCTTCTCTCATTTGGCATCTTCAAACCATCTTTGACCAGGACTTCGTCTCATCTTTTTGAAGATAACCAACCGTCCTTCCAGCGGATCACCGTCCTTCCAGAATCGCGTACCCGTCGTGCGGACCAAAGAATTTATGGACAGATAACTATCCTATATATTTTTTCTTATTATATTTATTCATTTTTTTTTTGTACCATTCGTAGTAGTACTAAAATACTAACCCAATTTTAAACCTTATATTTTTTATAGTTAGGTTTATAGAAATTTTTTTTTTCTAAATCAAATGGTTTTTATATTTTTTTGTAAATTTTCCTTATTTTTTTATTAAACTTTTATTTACTTTCAATTTTATCTTTTTATTTAATATTACCCTTCTTTTTTTTTTTTTTTTAATGATTAAGTACTCAAGACCAGCTCTTTTGGAAACGGGATCGAGTCTACATTCTTTTATTTCGTTTTAATGTCACTCATCCCAACACATTGCACTACTTATTCTATAAACTTTGATCGTGTAAGCTATATCCTTTTTTTCAATATACATTTTCGAAGAAGGATTATTTATCAGCTCAGTAACATTTATAGTAAAATATCTTAAAAAGGGGTGAGTGAAAAATGTTGAAACTCAAACAGAGTGTACCTTTGTACGATAAGCACTATAGGATGAAATTCATACGATTTCAAATAGATTGACCCCTATTCAAAGATATATAAATAGTTCTAAGCGGGATTTGAAGTTAAGTCTGATATTGTACCATCAGATTGTAGCATGGTGGGAAAATGGTAAAACAATTCAAGGCTTTTGTTGCGAAGAAGGAGAAGCAAGAATGTAAGAAATGGACAGATAAAAACAAAAAAAAAATCTGGTGCGGGCAACACACGACTTTCACTTACCTCCATTTTTAAAATCAATGAAAGAATTTTCAAACACAGTTAGTGATAAAAATACGTGAAACTATTAAGAAATTAATTAAATTGAATTTATATAGAAACATGTGTTTGATTAGAAAATCTATTATATTATTATCTAAAATAATCAGTTAGTTTTATCTTCTTTTCATTACTCTCTATTAACTTTTAAAAGCTTGTGTATGAGATAATATTTTTCTAAAATCTTTAGCTTTCCAACGGTATATCATACATGTATACAAAAAATTGCATTAAAAAAATATTTTTTTCTGTTTTCTCCTTTAGTTTGGTATCGAATTTATTCAATTTATATATTAACCTGTTTTTCATCAGCTTTAACAAGATAATATAGTTATTTTTATTGAATCTACAAAATTTAAGGTACTTTAGAGGAAGAAAATTAAAAATATCGGCATTTAAGCCCTTGCAGACCAATTTTATCCAAATAAAACCTACATGATATTAAAGCCCATTAAATTTCACATCGATATAGCGAGTTTAATCAAAATCGTCGGAACCGTTTTCGAGAAAATCGAAAAAAGGTGCAAAATGCATGGTATAAAGTGCCTCTCCTGGTAAGCTCATTTTGATGAAAAAAGTTTTGTCACGTCTCGGGCGTATAGTTGTCTTAAATATGAAATTTCAGTTTCATAGGACTAACCGTTTCCGCCCGGGAGTTACCAAACACACACACACACAGACCTCTTTGCGGGACTTGGTTATTTGGACTCAGGGGACCCTAAAACGTGTATTTCCGTTGAAAACTGGAATTCGAAAATTTTCACGATCGCAATACTTCCCCTTACTATATATAGTAAGTGAAAGTAAAAACGTAAGGGAGAAGGCAGAAGAAAATGGAGGGTTTTTGGTTCAGTTCCTATATAGAGAGTGTTTCGGTACTAGTTAAGGTATGCGTTCACTTGCACGAAATAAACGTAAGGGGAGAAGTGGCACAAAAGAGCCAGGTTACAAAACGGAGCAAAAAATTATACTTTTTATAAAAGAAATGACAGGTTTTTTTTTTTTTCAAAATTAATCTTTATTTCCTTATGTAGATTATTACGTAGAGAAAAATCTTAAATATTATAAAAAAAAGTCTACGAAATATTCATTTTTAAAAGATGAGACTTTTGGCTCTTTCAAAACAATTCAGTATTAAAAGAACTACCAGAAGTTATAAAAGAGCAAGTCAGCTCTATAAAGTATAAATTATGCATATTAATATTAATTGAACAATAATATAAACAAAAACACAACTTTTAACGAATCCTTTGTAGTAAATAATGATATTTTTAAGAAAACTTTTAATTGCATCAGTCATCCTTGCAATCATCACTCGAATTTTTAATTTCTTTCCATTCATTTGGGCAGATGTCATTGGCCATGGAATAATCAAATTCTAGCTTCTTAGTTTGATGTCTTGTTAAGCCATAGCACATTTTAGAAGTAGTCTTTAAATAATTCACAAGCATATTATCCTGGTTTGTTGTAAAAATACGCCTATTTCCTATATTAGGACACTGTGAGGTAATTTACCATTAGCCTACGCTTTTTTAACTATTTTAGCTAAATAGGCCCTTGATATATTTAAGGCGAGTGCAGTTTTGTTTATGGACTGACCCTTTTCTAGAACTACATTGACTACTATTCAATTACCGATTTGTAAGGTCTTCTTCGTTTTTTCGGACTAGGCTTTTCCATAATGCAATATCTGAAGCAAATAATTTAATAATACGTGAAAAAAATGCATATTAATTTTATTTCATTTTATTTGAAAAATACAAGTGCAGCGGGGCTATGAAAGAGCCTGTCTCAAGGCCGTTTCATGAATTGTTTTTGAAATGAATATAACCTACAAAATAACAAAAATATCAAAACTTAGGGGCTCAGTTTTTATGAAGCTTAAAGACCAAAATTATGTACAAACCCAATCTACAATCCATTTACGTATATTTGTTTTACGATTAAATACTAAAAAACAACTTACTTTTTAGTGCCAACAATTTTGAATCGATGTAGAAGTGTCTGTTATGGCGAGCTGTCAAATTGAAATTAGAAGTGGTGATTGAGCATTTTCCCTTGAATTATTTATTGCTTTTCATATTAGTTAATTGCCTTAAAACAGATATATAGACATTTATACCCTAATATAGTAAATTTGGAAGTAATAAACCATTGTTTAATAATTTGCAGCATTTTTTAAATTCCTACTCTAAGGCACTGAAGTCCTTACATAATTCCCTCTGTATCATTCTAAAGGGACTTGTCCCAAAATAAGTAAAGGAATGATTATTATTATTAATAAATATTTTTATGTTCTTTTTAAATAAAACAAGTGATCCATATTTTTCTCTCAACAATCTTTTATTTCTTTTCTCACTTCAACGTTTCAGCCTCTTGCCATTTTCAAGGATCCAACTAACATCATTTATTTTAAAATTAAAAGATAATCAACTGAGGGTGATAGGGAATCAGTACTGTCACTTAAAAAAAAAAAAGCGTCAACCGGATTCGTTTTAAAACTATCAAAATAATCTAAGTAGCTCTTTCAAAACCTGGTTCTTTCATTCCACTTCTCCCCTTGAGTTCATATTAACATATATCTTGACCAAATAGGATTTGTTATCAAGTCTTGAGGGTCATTTGTAATATAAATAAATAAATAAATAAACATATATCTCGAACTCATTTATAAGACAGATATCAAACTTAAAGATTTATTATTATTAATAATATTTATTACCTAACACTAGAGAGTGACTGTTTAAACGGTCCTCTGTTTTGTTGAATGCAACATTGCCATGCTTCTCTGGCTCTTCGTATAGCAAAACGGATGGTGCTTGATAGTTACTGCGGATTCAACGATTTCTCAACTCTCTTTTCGTGCCAATTGCCGCAGCATAAACCATAGATTCCATCCGGCCGCCCACAAAATAATATAATAGCGTTAAATCCGGAAATCGTGGTGGTCATCTAACATGTCCGTTTCGACCAGCCCATCGGTTTCATTTAAGTCATCAGTGAATATACTAGAAAAGTGAGCTGGAGCACCGTCATGCATAAACTACATCCTTTGCCTAATGGCTAGCGGAATATCTTCAAGGAGTTCATGAAGATTATTTTCTAAAAAAATGCTTTATAACTTGAAAAATGATGATAAATACAGCGATGATACACAAAACACACATAACTAGACAAACAGATGAGCAACTACTGTCATTGCTTATAGTTAATTACGTGATTAAAATCTGTTATTTTGTATTAGCACTTTAAACTCTGTACAGTCAGTTTTAATGTTGTAAAAGACAAACTTCCACTCTAACCTTGGTTCCTCTTCTATTCCTAACAATCCTCCGAGGCGTCTGAAAAGAATATGGCCTCGAGACCTTCTAGTTTAGATTACCTAGAGGAGTGATGCCAATGGGCATTTTCGCTTTATGTATATTATCTGACAGCTAATTTATTTGATGTATTAACAACTACTTACAACTGTATGTAAATTTCAATAAATAATAGATTTAAAAAAATTAGTAAATAAATAATAAATCATTAACCTTTGATATCTGTTTAATAAATGAGTTTGAGATATATGTTGATATGAACTTTTTTTATTATTTTTGTTAGTGAATACATACCTAAAATAGTGCCGAACAATTACGAAACATCCAGTAGAAATTTTTACTTGCAGTATTTGCATGGATGTGATTAGGCCTAGATCACGCTCAGACGCTAGGTTTTCCCCAATTTTTAGCTAACTTATTTATAATAGAGGCTGGGTGTGCCCTAGTAGGGTCGCCAAAGGGAGAGTGCCCACCCGATGGTCGCTCCACAGCTGAAATAACAAAGCTATGAAAATCTAATAAAAGAAAAACATTTACGATAATTTTTCTTTGCATGCCGTGATGTAAATTATATAGAATAGATAAACCAAATCAGCAACTTATATAGAATTTACTGTTTTTAATTCCAGAATGTAAAGCTCTAAATACCATGAACAGTGATAGTCTACTCACCAGTCAAGAGTTACAATTAATTTACTTAATATTAAATTACTGAAGGAACTTATCTAAATGACAAAGGCTTAGAATGGTACAATATAAGAAGACGATTCTAGAGACCAGAAAATTAAGGAGAGATCAACTATCTCAGTGGTTTTTTTTTTTTTTTTTTTAGGAAACCCTGCGAAAAGCGACCACCAAGGGTATTAGTTACATAATTTATATCTTGATCAAAATCCTTATATAATAGATCACGCTGATAGAAAATGGCTTCTCGATATCTAAACTGTTTTATGAGTCCTGAAATAATCCTTTATAACGTAAAAGAAACATTTACAGGAAAGACTATTAAGGGTGAAGGGCAAAGAGATGAAGTTTTATACAACCCTTATACGTGGAAGATAGGTTTTAAAAAATTCAAAAACCCAACAAAATTTTGTGTAGCTTGTATTCCTGGAATGTTACAGCTACTTTTTCAACAAAACGAGAAGACCAGGAGTGCGATTTAGTACCATGCATTCTACGATCTTTTACGTCTTTTTGAAAACCTCAAAGCAGTAGCTAGACACGAATCTTGTATTAATCCAGCTAAGGTGATGTAGAATTAAATGGGCTTTACTATCATGTAGGATTTATCCCTCATTGAAATAGCCTGACAGGGCATTCATGCCGAAATATTTAAATTTCTATCTCTTAAGACTACCTTTATTTTTTGTAGATTCCAAAAAAATGGCTATATCCTCTTTGAGTATCGAAAAAAAAAAAAAAAAAAAATGGGTAAATACACAAGTTGAACAAATTTCATTACTAACCGAAACAGAAAGGAGCAAACATTTTTTATATTTAGAACAAATATTATACCATACACAAAGTTGTATAAGGTAATGGAGAGTGTTAAAAAACAACAACAATTAAACCAAAAAGCAAGTGAAAGTTGTAAATAAGAGATTATTTAATCACAAACAGATGTTTCCATCGAAACTCAATAAACATTCTTAACATTTTTTCATAACTTTATATGGTAAGTGAGTTTAACGATGGTAAGTGAGTCATGTGTTACGAGCACCAGATTTTTTAGTAGCAGAATGACATAACTAAATATTTATAGATCACGTGCTCGTGTATTGTTTTCTCTTTTTTTTTCTGATCTACCATGTCATGGTCAAAGATTTTGGTGCAATTTCCTTCCTGCTCATTTGAAAAAAATTACAATTTAACTAGCTAGTCGTATAATTAATAATAATAATAGCTTTATTTCGTCCTTAACAGAACTATAAGCCTCTCTCTTGGGAAGTAAACGTCTGGTATTAAAATTTAAAGTTTAACAAATTAAAACATAATTTATATCATAATTTAAACATAATAAAATAATTTAAATTGTTATATAATTTATTTAAAATTATTAAATATATTAAGTTGTTCCAATATCACGAGTGAATTAATCAAGGCGTGTGGAGAAGCAGGCGTTTCCAAATTACATGTTTTAGTTAAAAAGATCTGGGAAAATGAAAAAAATCTCGAAGAATGGAAAGAATCAATACACCACTATCGTTGGATCTCACTTCTCTCAGTATGCTATAAAATATTCTCGTCAATACTAACTACCCGAATCACGGAATACGCTGAGGAAATTATCGGAGACTACCAATGTCGTTTTAGACAGAATCGCTCGACTATTGATCAAATATTTTCCTTATATCAAATATTAGAGAAGAAGCTGGAATACAACGGAGTAGTCCATCAACTCTATATCGATTTTAAAAAGGCTTATGATTCCATAGACCGTCAGAAGCTATATAATATCATGATTGAACAGGGAATACCTAGAAAGTTAGTAAACCTAGTAGAGATGTGTTTGTCGGAAAATAATTACTTAGCTCGCGGCTTCTGTCAAAAAACTTAAAGGTTAGAATTTATACGCTTACTTTGAAGGATGAACAACGGCTTAAGGTTTTCGAAAATAAAGTACTGCGTAAAATATTTGGTCCGAAGAGAGATGAGGCCACTGGGGAGTTTAGAAGGTTGCACAGCACGGAATTGCGGAGTTTGTACCCAGTGAATATAATTGAGTTGATAGCATAGGGCGCGTAAAGCTGTTGGGCTCGGTGAGGAACGGATTCCGAGAAAGTTGGTATTCGCTGAACCGACTAGTAGGCGTCCGAAAGGTAGGCAGAAGCGTCGATGGGAGGATTGCATTAAGGCTGATCTCGGGGGCTTGGGCTTGACCGGTGAACATTGGACGTGTCTGTGCAGGCGAAGTTTGGTGGTATAGGCATCGAATCTTCGGGTTCGGTAAGCCTATTATTATTATTATTATTATATAAGTTGTACTGCTGGTATAAAAAATTGACGACAGTTACTTTGTCTATTGGTGTTTGAAAAAAAAAAAAAAAAAATCTCGCTGAAATGAGCGGGTGAATCTTAATATAAAAGATTTAATAAATGACTAAAATAAATGAGAGAAAAGCGTTAATGCTCTCACCATAACAACCGATCTCATCTCAAGGCGAGATACACAATATGAAAATAGAAGTCTCAGTTCTCATGTATGAATAAAACTTTAGATTGATTAGATTATTCAACGTTTTCGTTAATTATTACTCAAAGTTGGCTTGAGTTGAATAATTCAAAGGAGCTGATGGTTAGCCACACATTGAGACTCCTAAGCTCCAACTCATCCCTATCTTAAGAGCTCTTACATAATTCAATACACCAATACACTAATACACATCACTGTACACTCCTAGATTACTATGTTTTCCATCCATACAGCTGAAGCCATCCGTGCCATAACTAAATGCTTTGCTTTTTTACTAGATGGAAATGAGATACTACGGGAATATTTAAATTGTTTGATAAAAATAACACCAGATATTAATGAAGCAAATTTATTGAAACTGGAAGCAATTACGAATTCTAAGGACGCAAAAGACAGGAAAAATATAATTAAAACTCCAATGCAAAAGCGAAAAAATTCTTAAAAATGGCTGATCTAACCAAAATGTAAATATCAAATCACTTTCCGAATTATATAAAAATGTTGATTGAATCCCAAATAATTTAAATCTGCCTAACAACTGACCTGTCTTTTACGAATAAAAAAACTTATGGCTCAAACCCGGACTGCTAACATTAAATTCCAGCAAATTAAGATGAAAATCATTAACGCACAGATTCAATCCAATAGAAACCTGAACCATCCGCAATAAGGAAGAAGCTAACAATATTCACCATTTCTTACCTCCTACCGCTCAACCATCATACCAGCCATAGCCCGGTTAACACCTTCAAACTTCTACATATTCCTCAAAAAAATAGCCTCTTAAAACAATAAAAAAATTTGGTGCGGGCAACACACGACTTTCACGTACATCGGTTTTTAAAATCGATTAAAGACTTTTCAAGTACAGTAAGAGATAAAAATGAGTGAAACCATTAAAGAATTAATAAAATGGAATTTCTATAGAAACATGTGTTTTATTAAAAAATCTATTATATTATTATCTAAAATAATCAGTTAGTTTTATCGGCTTTTCCTCACTCTCTATTAACTTTTAAAAGCTTGTGTATGAAATAATATTTTTTTCTAAAATCTTTAGCTTTCCAACGATATATTATACGTGTAATTACTGTTCTTATGTTCAAAAACGAAAAATTGCATTAACAAAATATTTTTGCAGTATTCTCCTTTAGTTGGGTATCGAATTCATTCAATTTATATATTTACCTGTTTTTTTATCAGTAGTAACAAAATAATATAGTTATTTTTATAGAATCAACAAAATTAAAGGTACTTTAGAGGAAGAAAATTTAAAATATCGGCATTTAAGCCGTGTCAGACCATCTTAATCAGAATGAAACCTACATGATATTAAAGCCCATTAAATTTTACATCGATATGGCGAGTTTAATCAAAATCGTCGAAACATTTTTCGTGACAATCGAAAAAAGGTGCAAAATGCATAGTATAAAGTGCCTCTTCTGGTAAACTCATTTTAATAAAAAATGTTTTGTAATGTCTCGGGCGTATATTTGTCTTAAATATGAAATTTTAGTTTCATAGGTCTTACCGTTTCTTCCCGGGAGTTGTTACCACACACAGACCTTTTTACGGGACTTGGTTATTTGGACTCAGGGGACCCTAAAACGTGTATTTCCGTTGAAAACTGGAATTCGAAAATTTTCACGATCGCAATACTTTCCCTTACTATACATAGTAAATGAAAGTAAAAATGTACTTTTACACTAGACTAATCTAAATTTAAGAAAATTTCTGATAGGTCATTCACTTGAAAATGTATCGTTATTTATTTATTTTATTTTGGCTGATTTTTATATATATATATATATATGTATGTATATACATATAAATTTATATATGTCGAAAACGAAAAGTCGTGCGAAACTAAAATTTCATATTTAAGACAACTTTACAGGTATAAAGTGCCTCTTCTGGTAAACTCATTTTAATGAAAAATGTTTTGTAATGTCTCGGGCGTATATTTGTCTTAAATATGAAATTTTAGTTTCATAGGACTTACCGTTTCTTCCCGGGAGTTACCACACAGAACTTTTTGCGGGACTTGGTTATTTGGACTCAGGGGATCCTAAAACGTGTATTTCCGTAGAAAACTGGAATTCGAAAATTTTCACGATCGCAATACTTTCCCTTAATATATATAGTAAATGAAAGTTAAAATGTACTTTTACACTAGACTAATCTAAATTTAAGAAGATTTGTGATAGGTCATTCACTTAAAAATGTATCGTTATTTATTTATTTTATTTTGATTTTATTGTGGCTGATTTATATATATATATATATATATATATATATATATATATATATATATATATATATATATATATATATATATATATATATAATAAATATATATATATATTTATATAAGTCGAAAACGAAAAGTCGTGCGAAACTAAAATTTTATATTTAAGACAACTATACGCCCGATATGCTACAGAAATTTTGTCATATAACTGGACGAATCAAAATATCCACTTAATACCATGCATTTTGCTCATTTTCACGATTTTCTCAAACTATTTTGAATAATCACGCTAAATCGATGTAACATTTAATGTGCTATATTATCATGTTGGTCTCATTCGATTGAAATAGTCTGACAGGGCTTAAATGACGATATTTTTAATTTTTTTACTTCAAAGTGCATTTATTAATTTTTTAGATTCGAAAAAATAAAACACAACGTCTTATTAGCATTGATAAAAGACGGCTAAATATACAAGATGAACGGATTTGATAACCAACTAAAGGAGAAAAAAGCAAACATATTTTTCAGGTATTTTTTTGGTTTCGAACAGTAATAGAATAGTGATATTCTAGAAAAAATGTCGTTTTGTAAACTGTAAAACGTAATTCAGTATAACAAAAAAGCATTAACATGAGTGATTACGGTAGATAATAATATCATTAAATAACTATTAGATTATTTAATCGGAAACACGTGTTTGTATTAATACTCAATTTAATTATTAAATGTTTTCTGCAAATTCAATTATTGTTAAAGTTTCTGAAGTTGTTTTTAACAACGGAGATTAACTGAAAGTTACAAGAGAGCTGTGCGCACCAGATTTTCCTATTATAATTTAATCCTTATTAATGAAATACCGTATGAGTGATCATTATTTTTAATCTTCAATTTTTAATACCAAAGATCGATTTAAATTATTATATATAAATTAAGCATATTTTTGTAAATAAAAGATTAAATATTATAATTATCATATTATTTATTTGGAAAAAAATAATTACGAATTTAAAACCCTGAAGAGAACGGACAACAGTTTGTATGAGGTTCCAATGGATTTGCCAAAGGGTGAGTAACAACGTAAATAAAATAAAGAGATATGTTAATAATATTTTATTATTGTCGATCCTGATTATTAATTAATCATACCGAAGAAATTTTGACTGACTCCGAATTATTTCTACCAATGATAATTTGAATAGTCGATCACCAATCATCAATATAGAAAAAAAAAATAAATAAACAGCTTGAAATAAATAAGCTAAAATAGTGGTTAATACATTCCACACAATATATATGCTCCCACCAGCTTTGCGTTTGTAACCTAACTCAGATCTCAGCAAAAACATCAAATATGTTAGCAATAGATCGCATTTATAAATAAATATAGATTTTCACAGATAGCAAAAGTGCAACTCAGCATCTTTCAATGCCAAACAAGATAACTAACAACGCAACTATATATATATATATATATATATATATATATATATATATATATATATATATATATATATATATGTATATATATATATATATATACATATATATACACATATAAAAAAGTGTCCATACACTCATAATTAAATTCTTAGTTTTGAAAGCTGAGGTTGATTTCCTCCACACTTTTGAGCTTCCACCTGGTTTAAAAATATTAAATTTAGATTTCTAATAGAATATGACTCATTCCCAGAATTGTTCGGGTTTATTTACAAACTCCATGACAAATTATAGCCGCTTCTTATGGTTTAACTTACTGGAGAAGGTCTTTCTTCTAGCGACTCCACCACTTTATTCTTCCCTTCTTAGAATATTTTTGACTGTTTCTGGGTGCACTTGAATCCCTCAGTATCTATTTATTATTGTAGCCATTGAAGTATCGGTAGTGTGAGGATTAGCATGGACTTCAGCTAGGATGGCTCGCCCCTGGTGATTCTCCAGTCTCCTGTCTTAAAGCACGTGATCTATCCTCCAAAGATTTTAACTCTCTAAGTCTTTGTAGTTTATACTGTACAATAGCATGTGACTTATTCAACAGATATGCAATTTTTCTTATAGATAAGCCCTGCGAACCATGAGCTGTCTCAAATCACGAGAAACGCATATTGAAAAGAAATCAGTTTCCCAGACCCAAGTAAAGTCAATACTGAACTAAGATTTGACCATCGAGATAAGATTTATACATATAACACTGGAAAGATGGTCATAGTACAACAAATAGGATTAATATTGAAAGTGTATGGAAACTTTTTTGACCTACCATTAACAAATTACATTCTGCCTCGTTTTATATTAATGATGAAATGAAAATAAATATTTTTTTTTCTAATATTAGTATTAATAATTTGTACATTAGGACATTGATAAGTTGAAAATAAATAACTATGCAAAATAAAAGCATGCTGTATGGAAACGTTTTTGAGTGAGTGTATATAACAATAAAATAAAAAAAAAAACAGCGAAAATTCCCTACTTAACTTTCAATGGACCCTACCCAAGTGGAAATTCTTCGAAATGAAGATAAACGTGCTTAAAAGACCTGTATATTAGGATGAAAAAACTATAATGAAATTAAAATTAAATGCTCATCACTAAGTACTGTACTAGTAACCAACCCACACGTAAGAATGAACACTTTAAATTGCAGAACCTAACGGACAATCACTTGATCATTTAGAAAAGATCATATTAAAAACATCTTTAAGTTTTAAATGGACAACAAAAGTATTGAGTATTTATTAGTTTACCGTAAAAGAAATATGAATGAAGAGAAGGTTCGGGTGGCAGGAAATAAAATAATATAAATTAAAATAGGAATTGGTTAAAATAAGAAATAAATAAAATGAACCAATTTTGATCTATTGACCAATTTATTATCGATTGCTGTCAGTAATTAAATGTAATATTGAATAAACGCTATAAATAACATTATCTATAAAACTGAAAGCTGATAATCATACTTCACCACTGTTTTATTTTATCATAATTACTATGCACTACGTTTCGGTTATAATGCCATCTTCTGCTGCAAGAACAATTTTTATCTGTAAGTACAAATATGATTTCCTTAATAATAATCAACATCAGAAAATACAACATTAAAATTATATAACAACTAACAAATTGTTTAATTATAATAAATACATTTTAAAATATAATTGTTAATAATCTATAAAAAGATTAAACTTACATTTTTTAAATATAAAAAAAAACAAAATTTAATTAAACATGAAATAAAAAAGAATAAATAAAACAATTCCGTAAAAACAGTAAATAGAACAAGTTGATGTAATATGTTCATCAATGTTAAATGCTTACTGAAAAGAATAAAAGTATATTTTATAAATATAAAATTATCAATCCAAAACGTAGTGCATTATAATAAAATAAAACAATGCTGAAGTATCATTCCAATAATGATAAACACTTTTTGGATTTTGAAAACGTCTCAGACCTACTTAACGAAGAAAATATATATATATATATATATACACACACATGACACCTTGACCGACGTCTTACTTGGAACCCTCATACAAGACTAAAACGCAAGTAACTGCTCGACGTTATCGACTACTTTAACACTTACTGGACAAACGCTTTAACCTTCCACTTAACTACAAAAGGCTCATCTACATGACCATCATAAGGCCGATATGGAATTACGGAGTAGATCTATGGGGCTCTACTAAACCTTAAAAGTATTTTAGTATCCAATCCCTGCAGTCTAAAATCCTTCGAAAAATCCTCATTGCTCCTTAGTTTGTAACGAATAAACTGATCCATAAAGAACTTAATGTTCTATATATTGTTCATTTGGGACGAAACAGATACCATTCCTTTCATGAGAAACTTCATTTTCACTCTAATCTACTGGTGATCCTCCGAGGCGTCTGAAAAGAAGACGGCCCGGAGACCTTCTAGTTTAGAATATTTTACTTTCTCATACCTATAAATGAAATATATAGTAAGAGAAAATATTGTGATCGTGAAAATTTTTTAATTTCAGTTTTCAACAGAAATACACGTTTTAGGGCCTCCAAGTCCCGAAAAATGGTCTTTGTGTGTGTGGTAAGTCTAGCGCAAAAGCGAAAAGTCGGACGGAACTGAAATTTGACATTTAAAAGAACTATACTCCCGAGATGTTACAGCGACTTTTTCATAAAAATCGGCTAACTAGAAGAGCCACTTTATACTATGCATTTTGCACCTTTTTACGATTTTCTCAAAAACGGCTCTAACGATTTTGATTAAACTTGCTATATAGATGTAAAATTTAATGGGATTTAATATCATGTAAGTTTAATTCTGATTGAAATAGTCTGACACGGCTTAAATGCCGATATTTTCTTCTTCTAAACTACCTTTAATTGTGTACATTCCAAAAGATTAACCATATCATCTTAATGGCACTGATGAAGGACGGCTAAATATCCAAGTTGAGCTACTTTGATAAACAACTAAAGGAGAAAGGTGTAAACATATTTTTTCATGCAATTTTTGTGTTTTTAACACAAGAATAATAATATAGGTGTATAATATACAGTTCGATAGCTAAAGATTAAAGAATGATTATTATCCGATATACGGAATTGCAAAGTGTAATGGAGAGTAATAAAAAACCGGTAAAACTAACTGTTTCTGGTTCCTGAAAAGATATATTCATGTTGACCGTGCTGCTACCTGGCGGCATAACAAGGAAGCAGAGCGCCCTTAGTGTGATTATCTTGATATTGAGTAAGAGGTGATTACCCCAAACACTAACTGATTGTTGTAGATAAAAATATGATAGATTATTTAATAAAACACATGTCCCCGTTGAAATTCAATTTAATTAATTCTTTAGCAATTTATTTTTATCTCTACATGTATTTAAAAATTCTTAAATAAATTTTAACAACGGCGGTAAGTGAAAGTCGTGTGTTGCGCGCACCAGATTTTTAATGTGCTTCCAATGGGAAGCTTCTCCACAAGTGTATAATGATTCTTATATTTACTCACATTTACTTGTTGTATTCTGCATTGTTTATGCAGTTGTAAATAGCAAATAAAAAAAAATAAAAAAATGTTTATGTGTGTAGATATATATATATATATATATATATATATATATATATATATATATATATATATATATATATATATATATATTTGTATGTGTATAAGAAAATAGCTAAAAACTATTTATTATCCATGTTTCGGCTTCCACATGTTGTGGAAAGAAGCCCTGAACAACGTGGGTCGAAACGTTGTATGATAAGTAGTTTTTCACCATTTTCTTATGATATTTTAGCGCTGCCCCAACACTAGAAGTCTATTTATAAGTCTAAAACAAGTGAAAAATTGTCGCTCTCACGAGCGGTATCTATCGCCTTTTTTAAATTAAGGCCGCGCTACACAGTGAGAGAAGTAGGTGAAAATTCGTGAGAGCGGGGTACTGTGCGATTTCACGAAAGTATAGGGAGAAGAGAAAGGCATATTAACATCAAATAATAATTTTTAAAAAAGATAAAAAAGTAAATGAGAATGTATATAAAACAAACAAGTGTAACACGCACATCATGAAAATATCTTATTTCAATGTATAAACTCATTTTTAAGAAATTAAAAATTATTTAGAAAAAAATGAAGTTTTATATAAAATATGGTAATTGAATATTTATACGTTGAAAGTATACGAGAGTGTATGATAATTCACTATAAAAAAATCTCACGAATTTTCTCTTACCTGTTCTCCCGCAGTGTATCACAGACTTAAAAAGGGGGCGTCCTTGGACTACCTGGTTACCAAAAAAATCGCTAGAAACCGCTTGTGAGAGAGACAATTGTTCACAGATTTTAGACGCTAGTCGACCCCAAACCATTTCTTCATTCAAAGTCAATAAAAGTATTGGGTTGTCCGAAAAGTTCGTAGAGATTTTTGAAATAAAATTTACTTTTTATTTTTTGTATTAAAAAAGAATCACAAAGCTAATGTATATGCCTTTAATCGTGAAATTAATTATGTTCACAAACTGAATTCGTCTTTATTAAGGCTCAGTACTGTAGTTTATAGCAAACCACCATTGGTGACGATTCAGTTCATTTCGGCATATTATGCTGTTCTTTTTTAAAAAAGAGAAAAACGCAGCCCAAACTGCAAGAAAGATTCATGCCGTGTATGGCTGCGATTCAATTGCTCATAGTACGGTTCAGAAGCGGTTTTCGCGGTTTAGCTCAGGATATTTCAATTTGGATGACCAACCACGGGCTGGCGTCCAACTCTTGACATCGAGGATTAAGACGGTCATTGCAAACAATCCAGGAATTACTGTCCGTGAGATAGCTGCGGAGTTAAGAGCCTGCAAATCGACCGTTTTTGATCATCTAAAGAAGGCTGGGTACGTCTGTCGTTACGACGTTTGGGTTCCCCATGAGCTCAGTGAAAGGCACCTTATTGGAAGAGTTTCATGTTGTGATTTGATGAGAGGTTTTACCTCCGTACTCTCCTAATATTGCTCCTTCGGATTTCCATCTTTTCCGTTCCCTCGAAAATTTTCTACAAGGGAAATTTTACTCTTCAGAAGATTACGTTAAAAAGGACCTTTTATTGTTCTTCAGGAGTAAGAACAGTGATTTTTGGAAGGACATTCCAAGCCGCTGGAAAGGGTAATCGCTAACGGTGGTAACTGTTTTGTAGATTAAATAAATACATTTTAAGCTGTTCATCAATTTTAATTTTTGTCCAAATTTCTCCACGAACTTTCCAGACAACCCAATACAACCCATCTATTGCAAGAATAGTAATGAATCTACTTCTCATTCTGAGGAACTGATCTTACCCAATAGAATCAGGGAGGACCCGGCTAAGGATAGGACACTCGTATCTTTTTGCTAGGCAGCCCGTGCCCCGGTGCCAGCATTGTTATGGGACCCTCATCATTCGGCATATTTTTCAAGAATGCCCATATTACTCATCCACCTGAACAAAATTGGGCTAAACCCAAATATTTCAACAGTATTGGGTAATAGAGAGGAAACCAATAAAGTAGTTTTTGATTTTCTAAAGGAGCAATCATTGTTATCAAAATTATAAAGACCATAATATTAATTAAATATAAAATTATACATTCGTTGTCAGTTAATAAATTTTATTGTATTTTTAACTATTGTTTAAATTATAATTTTTTTTCCAATTATTTATTACCTGATAGTTCTTTCTCATAAAGATTGAATATACATATATTAGCTAGGCGTTGATGACCTTATTATATGCCTTATTACCAAAACAAACAAACTTCTCATACTTGAATTTGTTGAAGTAAGCAATGAAGATCAGACTTAATTTTATCTTCTATAAATTATTAATTGTATTTATTAAACAAATGTAGGTATAATAATTTACCTTATATGTAGTATTTTTTATGTATCTCTTATTACAACCTCGAATCCAACATACCTAAAACAAAATGAAGAAAAGATTATATTAAACCATAAAATGAGATAAACTATATTATAATCTTGATCTAAATCCGTGTTAGTGCTTATACACTAGGAATGAGACAGGGAAGCGAAATGTATTTAAACCAACATTAAAATATATATTAAGTAAAAATATTTTTTTTAAATAATCCGAAACGTGAATTGTGAAAATGTGTTCGTCAAGAAATGAGCAGTATTACTACTGCCTTCTATTATTTATTTTAAATAGAATAGCCTTGTATTAAATAATTTAATTATCTTTGTTATAAAGTTCAGCTTCAAAATTGAGACGTTGAGTTCCAAAAGGTACTATATCCACTTCAGGACATTTTATAGGAAACGCAAAAATATGTCATTTATTTTCTGTTGGAAAACATTACTTGATTATTTTTTTATTAATATTTAAAGTTGATTTTTTATGAGCTAATAACTTATTTTTCCAAATTATTGCACTTTTTCCATGACGTTTTAGAAATATAATATGGATATAGTACTTTTTTAAGTGAAACGGGGATATAGTACTTTTTGAAGAGAAACGTGGATATAATACTTTTTGAAGTGAAACGTGGATATAGGACTTTTTGGAAAGAATTAAACGAGATATAGTACTTTTTGGATGAATATAACGGGAGATAACAGTGATCATAACCTTCCTCATACAACATTACTCATAACTTACGTCTTTATTATTTTCATTACTAAATTGAGTAGGATTCCCTATTTTCACTCAGAGAAATATCTTTCCTTGTTGGTTAACTAGATTTTATTGCCTATTCTTCATAAAGAAAGCGAATATTCAAAGGACCTTTTATTTTTTTTTCTCACTATAATGAGAAAGTATGCAATTATGAAGTTTGATTTGAACATTTTTTTCTGTGAATTTAAGGAATGTATTTATATTGTTAACTAACAGTAAACAATATTTAAATATAAAGAATGATCAATAAATAACTTTTATTTTGGTGTTTTACCTTATCCAAAAAAAAAAAAAAAAAATTTCGGGTAAGATCTGGCACGGTTTTCCTTCTCATATTTAGCAAGGTCAGGGAATTCTAATTAGGTTAATACCATTGATGAAAATAATAGTGGTAATTCAGGACGTGCTAACTGAACCAATAAAAATGCATAAAATGAAGAAAACAATACGTAAATAATTGGTGATATACTACTGGGTTAGGTGCCTCTGCTGTATAGTAGGAAATGTAGTACCTTTAGGTTATCTATATACCTAAAGGTTATCTGTTTACAGAGGATATAGTACGTTTTGAAAGGAAATGTTTTTAGAACTTTTTTGAATGAAATTAAATGTGGATTTAGTATCTTTTGGAATGAAATGCAAATTTCAAATCCTTTTTAATAGAATTTTTCTGTTTTTTAGATAAAATCTGATGATGGATTTAGATCAAACTGAGTTGATTTGTGACAAAATAAGGGGCATTCAAGATTTTGCGGAGGATTTTGGATTGTAAGGACAGGGTGCGGGAAGAATTAGATGGTTTCGTAGAGCCCCTAAGCTCGATTCCTTATGTCCAAATAGACCTGATAATAGTGATGTAAAAGAGTCTTTTGTAATATACTAGAAGTTTTGAACGTTTGTCTAGTAAGTGTTATAGTAATCGATATCTTCGAGTAGTTTCTTGTCGTTTCAGTTTTGTGTGAGGAAGGGTATATATAGATAAATATGCATGATGGGTAAGCATTTTTAAAAAAAGACACGATTAATAAAATAATTAATTTAAATGTTGAGATGAGATGTGAAAAGTATAGAAATGTCATAAAATTTAATTTTTGCAGAAACTTGAAAATGGCCCTAGAGGCCGAAACGTGAAAGTAAAAAAATATATCAATAAACATCTTTTGGAAACGGCCAAATATATATATATATATATATATATATATATATATATATATATATATATATATATATATATATATCTTACATAAGGTGAAGTATAATTACCAGCCTCCAATTTTATATTAAACTTTGACCTTAGACCATTTGTTTAAGAGAAATTTTTGATAAGATAAACTCATAGTGATTAACTCATAATGAGGCGAAATATACTTTTTAAATTATAAATGACAACACATTTAAATTGCACCCGTGCTGAGTAAGGTGAGCTAGTATTAGATAATTGATTTCTTCCATTTCGAGGTCCATATTTTCTATCATATTAACGATTATTTTCAATCTCTTTAGGAGGAAATGAACTTTTTACTTTCACTTACCTATAAATGAAATATATAGTAAGGGAATGTATTGCGATCGTGAAAATTTTCGAATTCCAGTTTTCAACGAAAATACACGTTTTAAGGTCCCCTGTGGTGACTCCGAGGCGAAAACGAAAATTCCTGTGAAACTGAAATTTCATATTTAAGGCAACTATACCCCGAGATGTTACAGACATTTTTTTCATCAAAATCAACTGACCAGAAGATGTACTTTATACTCGCCATATCGATGTAAAATTTGATAGGCTTTAATATCAAGTAGGTTTCATTCGGATTGAAATAGTCTGACAGGGATTAAATGCCGATATTTTAAATTTTCTTTCTCTAAAGTACCTTTAATTTTGTAGGTACTAGAAAAAAACAAAACAATATAATCTTGTTATCAACGATGAAAAACAGGTAAATATATAACCTTCGATCTCTAAAGAAAGGAGAAAACTGCAAAAATATTTGTTTAATGCAATTTTTCGTTTTTGAACATAAGAACAGTGTGGTATATAAATGTGTCATATACCGTTAGAAAGTTAAAGATTTTAGAAAAAATATTATCTTATACACAAGCTTGTAAAAGTTAAAAAAAGAGTGAAGAAAAGCAAATAAAACTAACTGATTATTATTTCAGATAATACTGTAATAGATTTTTTTTAATAAAAACACATGTTTCCATAAAAATTTAATTTAATTCATTCTTTTTTGTTTCACTCAATTTTTTTTCTTTAACTGTATTTGGAATTTTTAATCGATTTTGACAACGGCGTACAGTGGATATATACATATATATGTATATGACCGATTTAGGTGGACAAAAAAAATTATAAGACAAAATTATAAAAACTAATTAATTTTTTGACACTATTGGCGACCGCATAGTCGTCAAACATAAACTGTATTTGCTAGGATCTAAAACTTCCCTACATTTTACGTTGAAGTCTCAGATGACGGGAAAAATAAACAAACAATTTAATTATGGCTCGGAGTTGCTGAAACCTGCTAATAGATGTATTTTATATCATTTAGTAAACTCTTCAAATTATAGATTGTAAAACTTTTAATTCGGAGTGTTGTGTCTGAAAATAAATTATGTATCAACCAAAACGCAAAAAATCGCAAAAATTCTTTGTAATATTTAAAGACTAGAAGGATTGATGAAACAAATCTTGGGGTAACTTGGTGGTTATATAGTTTTTCGTTATTGAATAGGGGCATACATTTACAAACTGCTAAATTAAATCTTCAGGTAGATTTTAATGTATATTCAATTACGATTTTGGAAATATAATCTCTTACCTGTTTCAGCAATGTCCATTGTTAAATAAAAGCCAAAAGACTTTGCTCTAAATACACCTTGAATACAATAAATGGCCATCGAATAAAGATAATACCACTATCGGTTATTAGGCACTTGTGCGAACAGGAATGATTCACTCATTTACTATTTATTTGTAAACATGGTATGGCGGAAATATTAGTATTAAGGGTCTTGCCAACTAATAATAAGAAGGTGAAGCACTGGAAAATTCCAAACTTTTGACTTGAATTTTGTCCACCTAAATTGGTGATTTTGCCCACTGTGCGGCGGTAAGTGTAAGTCGTGTGTTGCCTGCACCATATTTTTAGTATTTTAATTAATAATTAGTATCAAGTAATATCGATACGAAAGTGAATGAAATAAATAATGTAGCAAATAGATGACAATAGAAGAAAGGTAGGGATGTGAAGAGCTGATGATAGTGCCAGAACAGATTTAGCTCGCACGTCAGGAGCCAGCTATACGCACTATGACACCTCACCTCGCACCCTCCTTAATAACTCACACTAATCAAACCTTCACCACTCTTCATAATACTTTAATTAATATGGCATTACATTATCCAGGCTCGATATGGAGCTAGCTGCAATGCAGGTCCTCAACAAGCTTAAATAAAAAAATCAATACCTATTCTCTCTCGAATAGAAAAACAATGTGTATTCAATTCCTTTCAAATGATTTGTGCTCTAGGTAAACCATATTTAAAGTGAAGGATTGTAAAAAATTAATATATTGACAAAACAGTCCTGTGCGCGCAACACACGACTTTCACTTACCTCCGATGGAAATATTTGTTTTTGATTTAGTGCAAGTAATTGTTGGGCTACGGTGGATAGAAATAGGCAAATGTGGAATAATATGACGAAAAATCTGTCATTAAATACATGAATATAAACTTTAGTTTAGACAAGGCAGGAAATATTTTATTGTATGTATATATTAAGTTATAAAATGTAAATATTGAAAACAGCAGCATGAATCAAGAAGATGAAATTTTGTTAAAATTTTAATACCAGACTTGTACATCCTAAATGAGAGGCTTATTGTTCTGTTAAGGATGAAATAAAACTATTATTATTATATAAATATGCATATATTTAAAAATTAATCTGTACCACTACAACCCCTGATCGTTCTTGGGCTCAGTACTCAAACAGATTCGTACTGTTACTAGGCCAACGGCCGTGCAATGAGGTGATTAATCTGAGATCACACTCAACCGCTAGGTATTTCCACATTTTGAGCCACCACTTTATAGTGGCTGGGTGTGCCTCAGGAAGATCTCCTACCCCAGGGTCGTTCCGCGGCTGAAATGACAGAATAAATGTTCTGTCACAGCCGTGATTCGAACCCGATACCTGGAGAAGAGTTAGAGTAGTGCTCTATCCACTTGAACACGCCGCTCTAATAATCCGCTCTAACTAATTAATATAGTCCCTTAAATAATGATATTTGTCCCTACTATACTAATATTAAATAATATTAGTCCCTACTATACTAATAATAAATAATATTTGTATACACTAAGCTAATATTAAATAATATTAGCCCCTGCTATACAAATACTAAAATAATATCATTCCTAATATTTGGTATTAGTATAGTAGCTAATATTAAATATTAGTCCTTACTATACTATTACTAAATAATATTAGTCCATACTCTACTAATACTAGATAATATTAGTACTTACAATAAAAAAACAACAAAAAAAACCAAAAAAAAAAAAAACCTGTAACACTACAATCCATGAAGGGTCTTGAGATTCGTACTGTTTCGAGGCCAACGGCAGTGCAATGAGGTGATTAGGCCTTAATCACGCTCAGCCGCCAGGTTTTTCCCCAATTATTTTGGGTACCCACTTTATAGAGGCTGGGTCTGCCCCAGGAGGTTCTCCATACCCTAGGGTCGCCCCCAACTGAATTAACAGAATAAGTAATATTCTGCCACAGCCGGGATTCGAACCCAGGACCCGGAGCATATCAGACTAGCGCTCTAGACCAAGCCGTATACCGATGTAAAATTTAATGGATTTTAATATCATTTAGGTTTTATACTCGTTGTGATCTTAAAAAATATTTTTAATTTTTAAAACCATGTTAGATGTTTAAAGGTGCTTGTTTCAAAAATTAAAATGCGTAATTATTAGTGCATAATGAAACAAGTTGAGTAAAGAATATAAATTTGCATGAAAATCCTATCTACATCGATTACTTAATGAATTATTAATAAAAAGTACCGGAACATGGAATTAAGCGAACAGAAAGTTGGGTATTGAGAACAGCTAAATATGGGCCAAGGGCAGCTCATTTCTATCAATTATGCACAAGACCATATCCAAAATAGCATTGAACAAATAAAACACTACCTTACCTAACGACATGTGAACCCACTAGGTAGCAGTTAGAAATAAATATCTTACGACATGTGAACACACTAGGCAGTAGTTACAAATAAATCATACTCAAATCCAATCGATTCGAATGAATATATCAAAGTGATGACGGTTGGAACAGAAGCTCCAACTTCCTTCACACATGACATCCACTAATTTCTATAATTTGGACTCTAGGCTGTAAAATAAGAACCACGAACTTATGTTTGTGGGACGTGGATCTATTGACATGTCTGGTGGAGCCTTTCAAGGCTATTTGAATTACATTTTTCGTTATTTATGCTTTAATTTTAATTGATTTTTGTATACATGTATACATATATATAGTTTTTTTAAATGCTAAGCCTTTTAACCTTTAACTGGTGAGGTGGGGTCTACAGGACCCTAGGGCCTCTTTAAAGTTTTGTGAATCCCAATGTCCCGATCCGATCGGCTTGTGAAAATCTGACATTTCCTGTCTCGACATGATTTTAATATTGCCTTCTTTTTTAACCAGTTTTTATCCAGCATTGCTTTAGGACAGTGTTTATTGGGGTCATATAGACCCCACCTCATTATTAGTATTCGGATTTATTGAAAGTGTGTTTTTCAATTTGTTAAAAGAAATGTGTCGTGGTCCTTTAATTTTATTAAGAATCTGAGATCATCCTTGTTAAAGGATCACATGACCAAATGGTCAGAAAATCCCAGACTTCCCTGAGAGCTTCGTTTAAAGCTCAACCATTCATCTATAGTTAGTATTAAAAGTGAACTAAATATTTGTGGACAATGTTCGGTTTTATTTGCAAAAACTGAGCCTAATTTTAGTTGTGCATACTTTCTTTACAATATAAAAGTTTCATTTTTTTTTTTATCATTTTCCGTTTTTTCAAATATCATAAACTTTAAGATAAGGACTTGTTTTTAAATTATGTCACAAATGTTTTCGTTGCTTAGAATATAACATTAAAAAAAAGAAAGATAGTATTAATAAAATGTATTTAATAAAATCATGCATTTATTCAATTTTATAAGCATCCCTTCGTATGTTAACTATTAAAAATAGTTTAAATTAACGTAATTGACAAGAATAAACAATTCTAGATGTTTCAGGATTTAAAACAATAAAAAAATAAGGTCTGGGGTCTGTGAGACCACACCTCACCAATTTTGACTTTGAATTTCACCTCACCAATTAAAGGTTAATATTGTGGTATTGTTTTATTATATAGTGGTATGATTAGCAAGAATATGGAGAGTTAGCAAGAAGATTAAATTATTTTAGAAGACTGGAGCATAGCAACAGGCCCAGGTAAATATACACAACATCTGATAAAGGCCAAAGGTTCCATAGTCGTGAGGAAAAAAACTCTACCTGGAAGCAATTTCAAAACTCCCCTCCAGCCACCTTTCCAGTCTCCAGGCGCATCTCACAAATTCTTCAATGTGTAGAATAAACAACGCTGTCGAATAAAGGGCATATCACGTCATAAAAATTGTCTTCCGGTCGTTTAGGGATAAAGGTAACAATATCATAGTACTACTTTAAATTAAATTTATAAGGATCTATTTTATGAGCCAATTTACTTGATGACTTTACTAATACAGTTGTAAATTTCAATAAATTAATAAATAAAATAAAAAAGCCCAACCTTAAAAAAAAGTAAAATGTTTCAATTTCAATGTTAACCGGAATTACAAGTTTTCACTTTGAAACTCACTGAAATTTGACACTTAAGTCCTCCTGAGATGTCAAACTAACTGTTTAACCCAAAACCAACCAAAGTTGCATCTTATACTTGTTCCTCAAAAACAGTTAAAGCAGATTTTGATTAAACTCAAGTAAAGATTAATTTAATGTAGATTATATTTTATTTTTTAGATAGATTGACCGGGTTAGAATGCATACTTTTGGAAAGTATTCTAACTTTTTTTGATTAGAAATAAATAATATTAACTATCTAAAAGTACTCTTAAATTCATTCATCAACTTAACATAATGTATAAACTCCTTTCCATAGAACCAAAAAATACGATTGCTCCTTTTTAGCCCGTTCCACTGCCTTATGGAATACTCTCCCTTCAAACATCCGACATGCTCCTTCCCTACCATCATTCAAATCCCTCCTCTTTCAATATTTACTTTCTCTCCAGTCCGATGTAAGCTAATTTTTAATTCTTATTATGCCTATTTATGTGAGGTGATTTGTTTATATACTTTAATGAGATGTAAAAGATATATTCTAGGTTGATTCTTATTTATTTATTTTTGAATATGTACATAGAGATGTCACAATGACCTTTTATTAATTTTTTTCTTATTTTTTTTTGTTATTTAAATGTAGTTATATATTGTTTTAGGCCAGATATAAATTATTATTTTGACCATTAATGTTATTCTGAAGGGACATTGTTCCAGAATAAAGTTTATTTTCTATTTCTATTTCTATTTCTATTTCTATATCTATCTAAAGAGTATGTGATTTTTGACTTGATTTTATTCCCATAAAAAGGTCTGAGTATCTGTATGCGGTAAGTCTAGCTCCGAAATGATAAATATATCTTATATTCAAGATAAGTAAATGCCTGAGATCTTACAGCAATTTTTTTGTAAAAATCTACAAACCCGAGAGCCATTAATTCCTCTTTGAAATAACCAGACAAGGCTAAAACCACTAATTTTTTAAAGTTCTTCTATCTAATAATGTTGGTTGAATAAAAATTAACCATTTCCGATTGTTAGTATTGATAAAAAATGGATGAAAATAAAATATAAATGAATTCGATAACCGAGTGAATGAGAACAGCAGAAAATGTTTTCAAGTTTGATTTATTTTTTTACGCGAGCAAGAATAGTTTATGTAAATGGGTTATATGTGTATATATGTATGGTATGTGCCATATACCGGTGGAAAGCTAAAAGATTTACAAAATTATTATCTAACATAAAATGCTGTAGAAGGTAATTTAGAAAGAAGAAAAGGCCACATGCGACTGCAATAGATAATATTATATATATAAAATATATATATATATATATATATATATATATATATATATATATTGTTTGATTATTTCTCGACTGTTGATAATTTAAGTTTTCTACTGGTATTAGGTTTTAGTCAATAAATTTGTACCGTGTGTTGATCTAATTTCTTCATAAAATCCCATTTTTTCTTCTCCCCAGTGCATTTTTCTTCTAATTTATTCTTTATATATATATATATATATATATATATATATATATATATATATATATATATATATATATATATATATATATATATATAAAGTTTTCTACTGGTCTATGGGTTTAGTCAGTGGAAAAAACAAAAAACAGAACATCAAATTTTTTATATAATAATTAATAGATAATATTATTGTTAGAGACAAAAAATAATGCATTGAACAATGACTAGATATACAGTATTTAAATAGATATTTCAATTTGAATTTACATTAAAGATATTATAGAAATTTACTTACAATTTGAGATTAAATTGTGTCTTAAAAAGTGTCTTACATAAAAGTGTAAACTATAAACTTTGAAAGAACACTGAAGTAAAGATGCTAGGAATAGTTTATAATTTTTTTTAATCGAAACTTAATGTAATTCATTAAATAACAATTACTTTATTTAAAAAATTATTTTAACGAGGGAAGTAAGTCAAGGTCGTGTGTTTCGCGGACCAGATTTTGTGTTAACTTAGGTACTAGTATCACCGGCTTCTTGGAGTCTGGCCATTGTTTCGTGTTCTTAAGATTTCTCCAAGACATCAAGTTTTTATTTTAAAAGAGAAAGTTGTTTGAGAGGACATGTCGCTACTTCTTGGGACAAGGTCTAGGGGTCGTTTCAAAAAGAGGATCCTTTGTTTTTCAAATTGGTAAAGACACGTTGAAATATCCGAGTAACATTACAAAACTTATCAGGTCATGCAAAAAGCTGGAAGAAAGGCGAGAGTGGTTTATTGATGATTCATAGAGTATATTAACCCATAAGCTCTTGCTTAGCTCCTTAATATTTCCCCACTTTGACTACTGCTGTACGATGTTTAAGAGTTTCTCTAGAGATCTCGAGACAAAACTAAAATTGCTTTATAAGTTTCATCTTTGGAATATCCAGAAACACCTCTATCACCCGATTTTACGAAGAGTTGAAGAAACTTTATCCTTCCTTCCGCCATTAGTACTACCTGGCTTATTTCCTCTACCAAGTTATCCAATCCCGGTTTCCGTTTTACATCTCAGACCTCCTTAAATTTAAATTCTCCGTTCGTTCCCGTAACACCTGCTCGCGGCCTTCTGATCTGTATATATGTCCCATCGATCCACAGCTTTAGATAGATCATTCCTAATCCGATCCGCATCCCTCTGGAACTCCATCCCTTCCAATATCCCTTACTCCCAAACTCTGTCAACATATAAATCCCGTCTATTCAGCCATTTCCTGTCAATTCAATTCCCAAATAATCCCAAGTAAATGCTAATTTCAGGAAAATCAACAAATAAAGCAGTCAGATACGTTTATTTATTCAATTTTTATTTCCATGGGTACATTCAACATTTAATATTATTTGAAAAGATTATCTTTTCAAATATTTTAGATTAAATCATATAATATTTTACAAACATTCATAAGAATTTTAATATCCTATATTGTATGTATTATAATAGGGGTACTCACTACGTTTGCTATAGCATGCTATTTGTGCTATTGTGCTAAACCCATCAATTTTATACAGGGAATAACTGTAGAAACTCGACGGGTTTAGCAAAATAACACAAATAGCATGCTATAGGAAACGTAGTGAGTACCCCTAATGTTACATTTTGTATTATATATTATTCTTTCTTCTCATGTTAACATACTTTTTTTCTGGTTTGTACATTTTTATAAGAATTTATCTTTGAGTTATTTTATTTGTTCATTTTATCAGTTTAGTTCTATTGTTTTAAATTATTTTACTTTAAAACTCAAGTCTTAAGACCATTTTTTATTTCATGTTATATTATTCTAAAAGGACTCGTCCCAGCATAAATAAAGAATAATTATTATTATTATTATTAAATCACATATATTGAAGTTGGGTAACCATTAGGGAGAATAAAGCATCAGGGAACCAGGCAAAGGCGATCCGCTTACATCAGCAGATTGGATTGTCCACGAAACCAGTAATTTTTTATGACTCAGTCCCATAGGATCACGGGGATATTTGTTGAGCTGATGAAAGAAGAAATCATAGCTAGATCAATAACACCAAACGGACTGGTTCCAGCTTACTCTGGTACAGTCGACGCATAGATGGTTGCATTGAGGTTCAGTCAGTCTGGAGTATTGAAACGAGTTCTTGGCGACCTCAATTCATTCGACGAGATTAACTTTATTTCGTGACTATATGAATGATGCCCTGCCCTCTATGATTGGTCCGCTCTAGGATAAACCGTTTATTCAGCCATAATTGGAGTAGGAAATGATATATATGTGTTGATGACCTTTTTATTTTCTTATTTTTAGAATTTATTTGTATTACTTATGAACAATGTAAATATTTATCGTTCACGTGTGTGCATTTCGCGATCTTTTCAAGCCCATTATCAGCCTTATCTACGCACCCCCCACCACTTCACTCGTCACTAAGTCAGTAAGACTTCAGCAGCCACAAGGACTTGTAGTAATTAGAGTTTATGCCATTACGTACTGAGCGCGGCGTCAGCAAGCACTTCCCCGGGAGCAAGCACTTTCTGCACATAGGGGCAGACATCTTATTTATGCCTAAGACGAATTTTCGGGAGGAGCTCTACTTCTTTTGAGAAGTTGGAAGAGGAAGACAAAACAACCGAATGGCTGGATCCTGTAGGCTGTAAACAGGCACCTACTTAACTTCACTGCGCAGTTAAGTTCTATATTTAAGTATCCATCTTTGGCCCGGACCAGGTATCAATCCTTTCATGACAAAATCCATTCGCACTCTAACCCACTAGTTTCAATCCTTTCTTCCTCTTCAATTCCGGATAATCCTCCGAGGCGCCTGAAAAGGAAATGGCCCCGAGACCTTCTAGTTTAGAATATTTTTAGAGTGCTTCCAATGGGAAGCTTCTCTACATGTATATCATGTCATTGTGTTATATAACACATCACTTTTACTTGATGTATTTTTGTTAATACAGTTGTAAATACCAATAAAATGATTAAAAAAAAAAAAATATCCATTATCTGTATTAGACTTTAAAAAATCATAATTCTGTATTGTATTGCACACTAAAGTTTATATTATTTAATTAACACATACATAGAATTTTGTTTTTTACCAAGCATTTGAATTTCTTTTTTTTGAGCTCAAAACATTTATTTATTTATCCATTAGAGATTTCTTTTTTCTTTATTTTTTACATGCATTAAAGACAATTTCATTTTTTGTTAACACCAGGCTATTATTTTCCTATATCCCACGTTTCATTTTTTATTTCAGGTTTACAGTTTATTTTATCATTACTTTACCAGTACATTAAATACCTTACAGTCCACACATAATTATTTAATTAACAATATGTTTTATTTATCAATATATTTAATGGAATTTATGGCTGTATTGAATCAATCCAAACAGTATGTTAGAGGTATAAATATATACGTTTAAAACACGTGATAGTCCTGTGAAGAAACTACCCATTCGTAGCAAAATAATGTCTAATTCATGGTCGGAGGTCTCATGTCCATCTTCTTTTAAGTCGGCTCGGTGGATTGTCAGGAATGGATATAGAGAAAAGGTCAGGGATGAGCGGGTTTGTATGGGCACACGTATTAGGAATGAAAAGAGTTAAATTTATTTCGGAGTAAGTCTTCAATTAATGGTATATCTAAGTCTGTATGTATGATTTAGCAGTTAGCAAAGTAAAGAACATTAAGGACTTTTCGAATGATTTTGGATTGCAAGGATTGGATGCAAAAGGAAATCGATCGTTTAGTCGACCCTCATAGCTCAATGCCATGAGTAGAACAGGCCTGATAATTTTTTTTGTTTTTATAAACTTCTTTATTCGAACCAAAACACAGACATATTACAGTGTTAGTATTTATTATAATAGTTTTATAATTGATTTTTTGTAGTAAATAGGGAGTTTTGAGCATTTGTTGGGTAAGTGTTGTAATCGGTTTCAACGAGCAGTTTACTGTCGTTTCACTCTAGTATGATTCCATATCAGGAGGAGGTATTTTAGATTTGACTACTACTATATATATATATATATATATATATATATATATATATATATATATATATATATATATATATAATATATACTATATATATATAAAATAATAACTATATATAACTAACAGCTTTCGGCATTAAAGATCATGTGGCTAATGAGACTGTAAATCTGTTTTTGATAACTATGTTGTCACGTAAAAAGGACATCTGGATATTTACGTCCATGGTTACGCAGCGACACTGCCCCAATCCAAATTATCTACCAGCGAGTACGCTGAGATAGCTTGGCGCTTAGACAAAAATTGACTCATCGCCTCTTTTAGCCAAGGAGACAAGCGACTGGCCCATCTTAGAGTCCCTTCTAGACCAGAAATTTCCTTAAAAACAACAACGTAATTTGAAAATAAATCACAATAAAAAAAAAAAAAAAAAAAAAATATATATATATATATATATATATATATATATATATATATATATATATATATATATATATATATATAGTGCGCACAACACACAACTTCCACGTAACTTCTAGAAACCAAGATTTAATTAAAAGAATTATTGTTTATTTCAAATTTAGATTAAATAGAAATAATTATTATTCCGGTGAAACCTCGAATTAAAAAATATTCACGATCGCAATACTTTTCCTTTCTATGTATTTCATATTCAGTGAAAGTAATTGATGATATTATATATTAATTAATCACTAATAATAAATTAAAATAGGGAGCCACGGAGACAAATAAAACTATTAAATATTAATATCTCTCCAAATATTCGGCCTTCTCTCGGGCCACAAACAACAAGATACGAAGATATACATATAACAAAATATGAAGAAAGTTATGACATGGATAATCACTCATAGAAATAAAACGTTGAAAATAAACGAAATAAGTAAAATTATAAAAGAATAAATAATGACATGACTAGACAAGAGACCCTGGCAGGATAAAAAAGATAAAAATTTATCAAGTTTCTTATCACCAACCCCTGTTATTTAATTGTGTTCATATTTGAATTCATCATTACGTTGTTCATAATTTTATTTTTACAGTTTTTAATATACTTATTATACATTATATAACATTTTTCCAATTATCATTTGAATAGATTAGATACTTTTCATTTTTTTTAATATATATTCATACAGTAATAGTACAATCTGCCCCGTAGGGCCAACGAAGATAGTATTAAAAGATCTCAATTACGCAAATTAAAATAAATAAATAAAAATTAATGAACATCTTGAATACACCATCCCATATCTATTCACAATTAGCTAGGAGAACTCCGAGCCAAGCTTGGGCCCTTATCAAAAGAAGGAAAAGCATGACTCAAAAGATCCCAATGCTTTCCTATCAATAACAAGAGAGTAAATAGTCAGGGAATGTTGAGTATAAGTGCTAAGCCTGCATAAATCAAATTATAACAAGTCTCAGATCTAGAGGATTAAAATAAATCCTAAAAAATCCCACTAAATTACCTATACCCTTCGTCGCAAACCGTTGACTTCCTGTCCCACTGTATCCTTTAATCATAACCCACTCATACCTGTCGAACAAATCCGATACCTAGGATTCCATCTTGACAAACGTCTTACATGGAATCCTCATACGAGACTAAAACGACAAGAAACTGCCCTTAAGATACCGATTACTGCAACACTTACTAGACAAACGCTCAAAACTTCCAATTTATTAAAAAAAGGTTTTTTATGTTACTATCATCAGACCCATCTGGACATATGGAATAGAGCTTTGGAGCTCTACTAAGCCATCTAATTCCTCCCGCATCCAATCCTTACAATCCAAAATCCTAAATGCTCCTTATTTCGTCCCAAATAAAATCATCCATAACGACCTTAATATCCCATTTGTTGCAGACCTTTCTCGTACCAGATATACCACTTTTAATTCCAAACTCCCAACCCATATAAACCCTCTTGTCCACAACTTATCAACCTCACATACTCCTGACAACCCTTCGAGGCGATTGAAAGAAGATGGCCTCGGGATCTACTTACTTAAATAAACATCGAAGTTCTACCGCTGGGCAGTTTCTTCACAAGCCTTTCACGCCCTTTATTATAATACTTTTACATATTGTATTTATGTTGAAATACAGATGCTAAATAAAATAAATAAATAAATAAAAAATCAAGTGTAGTAAAATAAAGAATATAATAATATACAATAAATGATATATTTATAATAACATAAATTTATATTTCACTATTTTAATCACACTGCGCTAGTTCCTGTTGAACAGATCCGATACCTAGGACTCCATCTCGACAAACGTCTAACTTGGAACCCTCATACAAGACTAAAACGACAAGAAACTGCCCGACGTTTCGACTACTTCAACACTTACTGGACAAATGTTAAAACCTTCCGCTTAACTAAAAAGACTCATATGACCGTCATAAGACCGATATGGACATACGGAGTAGAGCTGGGGGGTTCTACTAAACCATCGAACTTTTCTCGTATCCAATCCTTGCAATCTAAAATCCTTCGGAAAATCCTCAATGCTCCTTACTTTTTCACGAATAAACTCATCCATAAAGACCTTAATATTCCACATGTTGCTGACTTAGCCCGAACAAGGTACCATTCCTTCCATGATATACTCCATTTCCACTACAATTCATTTGTTTCAATCCTTGCTTCCGCTTAGATTCTTGATAATCCTCCCCGGCGTCTGAAAAGAAAATGGCCCCGAGACCTTCTAGTAAAGACTCTTAGAGTGCTGCCAATGGGTAGTGTCTCTACATGTATTTCATGTCATTTTCTTAATTTTCATCACATTTCCTTGATGTATATCTTTTTACAGTTGTAAATATTAATATATAGGTTTAAAAAATATATATATTTCACTATGATTTATTTTAAATATAAAAAAAAATTAAATTTACAGATGTAATTTAAAAAAAAAGTTTAAATTCTTTATGTGAAACGACGTGTGATCAATGACCATTGAAAATATACAGTACTGCTGGAGTATCTTTTACGCCAATCTTGTAGCATATTTTCAGAAAGGACATGGAAAGGTTACAGACTGTAAACAAAATGCAAAATACGTTTAAAATATGTCTTTCCTGAATACTCACTAAACAACAGATCGAGCGCGCAAAAACCAAGGGACATTGACTGCTTATTTATCTAGACCCCGATATAAATAAATAAATATTGCGACTGAGCGTAGAAATAAATCAGTAACATAGATACAGCTAATCCTCAAAAAATTGGACGTGACAGCGATATTAATGTATGGATGATTTACTGTAAGTGTTTTTTTCGTTTGGCATGAATATGAGAAAAACAAATTATAAAAAAAAAAAAAACTTCGCCAAAATAAAATATATATATATATAAACTCTTTTATTTTTCTCATTATTTATTTTTTCGTAAGGGTCTTGAGGTTCAGACAAATATATAACTATTGTAAATAGTATTGTAATATAAAAATATTGTAAATAGTATATGATATTACTATTACATTTCTACTTTCATTTACCTATATATATATATATATATATATATATATATATATATATATATATATATATATATATATATATATATATATATATATATACTCACATTCATGCCTTGAAATTGAATCAAATTCATGGAACATGAAAATGAAAACAATAAATTCTCGAAACGTTGCAAAAATAAAGTTGTTTATTTATTGTCTGAAACTTTTTTTTTTAAAATTCTTTTATTGGTATTTACAACTGTACACTGTACAACAAGTAAATGAGCTAGTCTGAAACTTAAGAAGAAAAGAATAAAACCTAAATCAACAACAGTCGAGAACTAATCAAACAATATATATATATATTATTATTTTCTTTTTTTTTCTTTTAATATACTTTAAGTATATTAAACCTAAGTTATCCTTTCGGGTAGAATACAATTTATTTTCATTTTTTTTAATTTTATTTAAAAAAACATTTATAAGAAATACTATAAATTTAATTACCATTATAAGGATGATAATGTCTTACATAGTGCTATGTGAGTGTTATAAACTTAAAAAGAACACAGTGTTTTAATTAACTCCTTAATATCCACTAAATTACTGTCAATTTAATAAAAATTAATTCTCAGAAATCAAATAAATTCTCGAAACATCGCCTGAACATATATTTATTGACTGAACATAAGACCCTTAAAAAACCGTAAATTATCAATATTCGAGAACTTAATACCTGTATTTTAGGGGCGAGAAAACTAAATAAGGTTTATTATTAACCACATGTAATAACTTCTATAACCACTTATTTATATTTTTTTATTAAATTAGAGAACAAAAGCTATTTCTTGATATTACTGGAGTGTGGTATTTTTTTTTTTTAAAGCTTTATTGCAATATAAAAAATCATAAACTATACAAAAATTGGATGAGTCCCTTAATTAACCACATTACGACATAAACATAGGATATAATTTCTCATTACTGTATGAAAGAAAAATTAAACAATACCTCAATTTAAAAAAAAAAAAAAAAAAATATATCGTCTTCTACTATTTTGGGTATTACGGAGTGTGCTATAAAATTGCAATACAACTAACAACTCGCCTTTTTCACGTAGGCACAAATCCTTGGGTGTTAGAAATGTTTTTTTAAAAAATGCGACCAAATATTGACTATTTCTTCATGATTTAGTATGATTATTACTATTTTCATTATGATTATGTATATATATATATATATATATATATATATATATATATATATATATATATATATATTTAAGTTTCTTTTAAACTGATTTTATTAATCTGTAAAGATTAATTAAATTACACGTTATTCTATCACAGTCAATATACAATGATACAATAAGTCACCAGCTGGAAATTACACCTCCCCCCCCTGAGCTGGCTTTTCTTTGAGAGAAAAAAGACAGTTTGCTACTGTGAAAGATATTAGATATTTTTTTATTTTTTCCACAGCCGACTTCATACATGGAAGAAGAGATCTTGAGAATTTTGAACGGTCCGATTCTTACTTTATCGGTCTTCCTCCTGTTCATCTTACTTCCATTCTCAACGTAGACAGAATCTCCAACTTTGAATTCGAACTCCCTTCTGTTTTTGTCCACTCTAGCTTTGTTTTTCTCAAAACTTTTCATCGAATTTCGAAATGCTTCTTCTCTATCTTCGGCAAGATGGCCTTTTTTATCCGTGCCGACTGGACAAATCGAGGATGTACTTCCAAAAAGCAAATAGGCTGGTTCAAATTTTGTCGAAGAGTGCAGATTTACATATTCATAAAATCAGTGTAAAAGAAACTTAAAAATTAAATTACACGTTATTCTATCCCAGTCAATATACAATGATACAATAAGTCACCAGCTGGAAATTACATATATATATATATATATATATATATATTTTTTTTTTTTTTTTAATTTTAATCTACTTTACTTATGTAAACAATTCAATTTATTTAATGTATTCTGGACAGAAGAGCTATATTTATTTGTAACATCAATGTTATTCTTAAGGGACTATGTCCCAGAATAAAGTTCATTTTTCTATTTCTATTTCTATAAATTCAACAGTCAACCTGTATCAATTTATCAATTAGTACACCTCCATAAATGATGCTTTATTATAAAATAAAAATGTAGAATATTATAAAACATATGGCCAGCCATTAAGTCTGGTAAATAGCTTTAACCACCATGATTTTTATGTTTATGTTTACTGTCTTAGGGAGGTTTTATATGTAACCATACTGACTATTAACTTATGCTCTTGATTATTAATAACAATAGAAGGCTATTATTTTTATTCGTTGATAATGAATTATTTCAATTTTACTGATTTTCTGAAATATTCTTACGTATGGTATGTAGGGGTTTCTGATGGAGGAGCAAATTCCTCAGTCCACTCACTTGAAACAAGATCGCGCCATTCCGACCTTTATTTTCCTACCCATAGGACTAAAAACTTCCTTGTCCGTTCCTCTAATTTCTGGAATTCTCTACCTACTCATATCCGCCATGCTGCTTCGCTCTCCTCATTCAAATCCCAACTTTTCCAGTACCTTTTATTATCCCAAAAAAACGCTTAGAAACTATAACATTTATATTTCTGACATCACACTTTGAATGAAGAATAATTTTGTTCATTGTCTATATTTAAATGATGTTATCTATTAATTAATTTTTAATTCCGTTCAACAAAATACTTTTAAGAATTGTTTTTTATTTTAAATTTTATATTGTATTTTTTTTTTTTGGATATATGTGTGTATATGCGTTTATGATATGCACACATATATTAACCCATAATTGTAATTATTTATTAATTATGTTTCTTCTGTCTGTTGGCCAGACATGTATATTTCCATATACTGTACAAACCTGTTATTCTTAGGGAAACAAGTCCCAGAATACATTTTTTTTTTTCTTCTATTTCTAAATAGAACATACTGCTATTAAATGATAAACGGTTTAGTATGTATTCATATACATATTGTACACATTTCTGTGGGTTTGTTATAATAGAACTGGTTATTGTGAGAAAATTTAATGAGGTATTTTCCGTGTAGGCGGGCCTGTGTTATTATTTGTATCATGTTAAACGGAATATTGTCCATTGTTATATAATTTGGATACTGTAGAGTTGTTTGGTAGATGAGATTATAGTGAGGGCTGTACTGACTTGTTTGTTAGGCTTCAATGCCATTGTTAAATAGCAGTTCTTTAAATAAGGTAAGAATTTTTAAATATTGGATTAAAAGATATATGGATTATTTACAAATAGTATATATAAACCCTTTTCTAAAATATTGTATATTTGACTAAACAAATTGTATTTTGTTGACGATCTAACTTGGTTTTATCATTGAGTGTCATATTGCAGGTTTTGTAATTCTATCGTCTGACATGCTGATAATGTTTTTTATGCAATTTAATACCCGTCTTAATACTTTTATGGTAGAATGTTCGGGATTAAATTCCAGTCTTATCATCCAAAAGTGTACTTTTTTATTTAAGTTAAAATTTAAGTGGGTTCATAACAACTTTATATTAAGGTGACGGATGGACTTCTTTTGTTGTTTTTTAACTTTTCTAAAAAAACAGGAATTCAAACGGTTTATGATTCCTCTATACTACTACTCATATTACAGGCAGGAGTTTTTGATGTCTCGGTTACAGACATTTTAATTTTCCATTCTATAGAAATCTTAATAGTATTTAGGTTCAATTATAACGAGAAAAAATGAAATCCAGGAAGAAATAAAGTCCCGGTTAAAGGCGGGAAATGCGTGTTATTATTCAGTTGCTTAATTACTTAGCTCACGGCTTCTGTCTAAAAACGTAAAGGTTTAGAATTTATAAAACTATTATTCTTCCGACGGTCCTTTACGGATGTGAAACGTGGCCGCTTACTTTGAAGGATGAACAACGGCTTAAGGTTTTCGAAAATAAGGTACTGCGTAAAATATTAGGTCCGAAGAGAGATGGTCCGAAGGCCAGTGGGGAGTTTAAAAGGTTGCACAACGCGGAATTGCGGAACTTGTACCCTGTGAATATAATTGAGTTATTAGCATTGCGGAGCTCGAATGGGCGAGTAAAGTTGTTGGGCTCAGTGAGAAGCGGATTCCGAGAAAGTTGGTATTCGCTGATCCGACTGGTAGGAGTCAGAAAGGTAGGCCGAAGCGTCGATGGGAGGATTGCGTTAAAGCTGATCTCGAGTGCATGTGCTTGAACGGTGAACATTGGACGAGTCTGTGTAGACAGTATTTGGTGGTATCGGAATCGAACCTTAGGGTTCGGTAGGCCTGTTATTATTATTTTTATTATAGAAATCTTAATTGCGCTAAATTGTACTTATAAACCATTAAAAAAGAATGCCTTAAATGATCTTTTTCGATCGTGCTATCGCCAATGCTTGCACAATACAGGTAGTGCAACTATGATGATTTTTTTAATAATAATAATAGTCTTTTTTATATGCATAATTATTATTTAATAATAATATTTTTTTCAGTCTATTATAATTTATTTATTGAGATATGTTACAATAACTATGATGATAACGATATATTACATGGATCATTAAATAAATCCGATATAAACAATAAAAAAATAAAATAAAATGTGATTAATAAAAAAAAAAAAAATAAGAAGAAAAATGTATTAAAGTATTAGTAATTATGATTTAAATTTTTAAATCTTAAATTAGTCCTTTAGAGTGCTTCCGCTGGAATGCTTCTCTACAAGTGTTTCATGCCTTTAAATATTTTTATCAAATTTACTTGTTGTATTCCATTATACAGTTGTAAATTACAATAAATAACTAATACAAATAAAAAATTAGTCCTATGAGAAAAATATGGTATGCTCTGTAAAACCGACCCAATTAAGTTGGGTAGAACTACTCTGACAATTTATTGTTTCTACGTTCTACTGAAATCATTTTGTATAGCTAGCTCATTTTTATGCTTTTCAACACGAATATTCATTTGGATAGTTTTTCGAGTTTTAATTGGTCTATGATAAGGAATACATTTACTGTTAAACGAGAATAAATTAAAAATAATTATGAGGATATTCCGATGTTGAGCTCGAGAGAATGTCCTCCTCCCACGTGGAGTTTACACCACACTGACCTCTTCTCTGCCTGCTCTTCAACCCACGCTTCCTGCATTTCTTTATCTTCCTTCAAGGTGAGACGGGATGTTCTTTTAGGTTTTCTTCCCTCCACTACCGTCTTTTAGGTCATCTTCGGCCGATCGCACATTGGAGCGTCACCACCACTCGGGGAGATCACCGGATGCTACAAAAAGCGCTTCAAGCAAAGAACAGCACCCGCATAGTGGCGCGGCAGAAAATCAGATTACGTCTAATTTTTATTCCACCAGTTGCCTTTTTTTTCTCCCCCATACAACGAATTTCCAGTTCATTCGAGGAGCGAACGCTTTATTTTTTTTAATTGACATTTTTCTTAAATGAAATTCTATGTTATAATGAAATATTAAAACCATTATGTAATACTAGAAGGTTGAAACGGCAGTGGCCCCGCGACCTTTTGTAAATATATTGGAGTTCTAGCACTGGCTAGAATCTCCACTCAATGTGATGTATGTATGAGTGTGTGTATGTATATGTATCAATGTATAGGTATGAGTGATTTCTTGACTTTATTGTATTGATTCATTATTTTATATATATTTTATTGTAATTTTATGCCGTGTAAATATTGTATGAATGATATCTTTCACCACTACTATTGATGTCCAAATTGGGACAGATTGTAATTTTACTCAATAAAAATTGTTGTTGTTGTAGTTTTTGAAAAATTATGTACTTCACGTTGTTAAAATCGATTAAAGAATTTTCAAATACAGTTAGAGATAAAAATGAGTGTAACTAATAAAGAACGAATTAAATTGAAATTCTATAGAAACATCTGTTTTAAAGTAAAGATTTACTATATTATTATCTAATACAATCAGTTAGCTTTATAAGCTTCTCATGGTTCTTTATTAACTTTTGAAAGCTTGTGTATAAGTTAATATTTTTTCTAAAATCTTTCTCTTTCCAACTGTATACGTCTATATTCCCTACTGTTCTTAATATCAAAAGCCAAAAATTACTATGACAAATATTTTTGCTTTTTTCTCCTTTGGTTGATTATTAAATTCGTTCAACTTGTATATTTAACCGTTTTTTTTTTTGTTTTGTTTTTAGCAATGTTAATAAGATTTAAGTTTAATTTTTCCGAATCTATAAAATTGAGGGTACTTTAGAGAAAGAAAATTCAAACTATCGGTTTTTAAGCCCTGTCAGACTATTTAATCAGAATTAAACCTACATCATACTAAAGCTTATTATATTTTGCCTCGATGTGGCGAGTTCCTCCTCGGAGGAAATCGTGAAAATGTTCTGGTGAGCCGATTGTGATGAAACAATCGCTGTAACCTCTTGGGCGTATGGTAGTCCCATATATGAATTTTCAATTAAGTACACTTTTTCGTTTTCGTGCGGAACTTACCACACACTCAGACCTTTTTTCGGGATTTGGTTATTTGGACTCAGGGGACCCTTAAACGTGTATTTCCGTTTAAAAACTGGAATTCGAAAATTTTCACGATCGCAATACTTTCCCTTAACTTACTCAAGTGAATGTAAAAATATGTAACAATATTACATAAAAATATATTTATCTGAAAGCCGTGTAAAAATTAAAATGTTATCCATAAGGTGGCCAAAGGATATATCAGTTTAGTTGAGTGGTTTTCTTAGTTCTAATTTTTAATAATATAAATTATTCACTAAATTTTTAATAAATGGATAAAATTTTAATTTTTACATAGCTTTCAGGTAAATATATTTTTATGTAACTTTGTTATATATTTTTTAATAATGATTTTTAATTTTTATATAAAAAAAAATTGTAAAGTTAAATAATAATTTTTTAATGTATTTTAGTGAGTCCTGAAGGGGAAGGCCCCCAAAACGATGGCTCGTGTTGATTTTTATGTTTAATAAACTTTTAATGGAAAATTAAGCAACTATCTAATTATTTATAATCAATGTGTGTTCTTCCAATCCATTAATGTTACTATAAATCATTTAATTTCCTAACAAGAAACTTCAATTTCTTAAATGAAACTGAGTGGTTAAAATAAAAATTCTTTAAATAAAAGGAAGCTTGAGCTGCTGAAAACTCGCAAAACAGAGAAAAAAAAACATAGCTTCACATCCTAATAAAATACTGTTGCCTGTGCCCAGTTTTTCTTAATTAAAGTGCCCAATTTTTTTATTAATAATTAACTGATCCTGTTTTCTACAGGGTTTAAGTTGATTTTATTGGCTTCTGGGGCAAAATAAATCAATACTATTATCAGAATTACTAAACAAAAATCATCATTAAATATTAATTTATACATCGTTTAGAATAATGTACTCTTACTAATACAACAAGGTATATGATTTCTCCTAATAATGTTACTAACCACGTAATTAAAAATAATTAACACTGATTAATAGTTTATAAGTTCCAATATTCGCTCTTAAAACAGCTGCACTAATCCCCAACGCGACAAAATCAAGCATTTTAACTCTTCACTCAAAGCTAAAAACTGCTCGCTACAGGAACATGTTGCGTTGTGTTGCTCTACAATGCGGGCACCCTTAGCGTTTCCACCAGGGCACATTTTGAGAGGGTGTTGGATAATACATTTTAATTTATTCTCCTTTCCAGTGACTGTGTCTCAATTTTTTACATGATTTTGTTACTACGAATCCAAAACAGAATCCTCACTTACACGATCGCTCATTTCCTGGTTTCAGTCCATCGTTTGGAAAGAAGGAAAATAAAGGGGAGAGGGGAAACCGTCGGTTTGGAACGAATATCCAATGTACACTTACACTATCGTTCTTTTTCATCCATCCGGGATTTTTATTCATTGATCGTACTTTTAATATGATTTTTAACTAATACAATTAGGTAGTGATTACTCTTTTGTTAGTCATTCTAGAGAAAAATAAAATAAAATTAGTTTACTTCTTACATTGATGCTATAAGTAGATGTTTATAATTTACTTTAATTATTATTCGAATGAATAATGAATGGGGTAGTGTGGCACATACAGGTTGGGCATACTGTCTTTAGTCGAAGCGTGCAACTATTCGCGTAGGCTAACGATGTTGACATCATTGGGTGCTCCCAACACGCAGACAGGGAGGCATTTGAAGCACTGGAGGGGCCTGCTAAGAGACTATGCACAGAAGTCAATAAGGTTATATTCAAGTATTTGATAATGGAGGAAACGCCTGGTCAAAATACAACGGTATAATTCGGTGCCTATAAATTTGAACAGATAGGAAATTTAATATATTTACGCTCGATGGTGACCCAGAATAACAGCATGGAAGCTGAAATAGCAAGGAAAATACTTTCAGCTAACCAGTGCTACTACAGTCTGCGTAAACAAACAACTATGCGGCCATATCCTCTCCCGTCCGACCAAGATCCACCTATACAAGACAATAATACACCAAGTACTAATATACGGCACGGAAACCTGGACTCTAACCAAGAAGAGCGAACGAAACCTCCTCGTATTCGAGCGGAAAATCCTTCGAAGGATATTTGGAGGAGTTCTAGCACATGGAACATGGAGGATACGCTGAAACCCGGAGATTATTGACGTATTCAATGAGATAAATGTAGTTCGGTTATCAAACTGGACGGATTACTATGGGCAGGTCATCTGGCAGGCATGTGTGAAGAGGAACTGCCCAGAAAACTCCTCAAAGACTGCCCCAGATGTAGATGGGAGGACAGTGTTTCTGCTGACTCACGAATCATCCTGGGGGTACGCGACTGGATGGTAGCTGCACTAAATCGTAACGACTGGCGGAGGCCTGGACACGGCAATGGGTTGTAGTGCCGAGTTAACAATATTATTCTTAAACCATCCTTTTATTTTTCAAAGCCAAATCCCGACTCTCATAGAAGTTTTAAAAAAATCTGCTGCGCGCAACACACGACTTTCACTTACCTCTGAAGCTAAAATCAATTTTAGAAGTTTTAAATACATTAAGAGATTAAAATAAATTGTTAAAGAAATAATTAAATCAAGTTTAAATATAAACTTGTGTTTGTTTTATTATTATCTACGACAATCAGTTTGTTTTATCGGTTTTTCATCACCCTCCGTTAACTTTTAGAATTTTGTGTAAAGGATAGTATTTTTCCTAAAACCTTTAGCTTTCCAACGGTATATTATACATCTATGTTTCAGTTTTAATGTTCAAAAAAAACAAATATCGCGTAAAAATATATTTTTAAATCTTTTCTCCTTAAGTCGTTTATTAAATTCGCTCAACATGTATATTTAGTCGTTATTTATGAATTTAAATTAGATGATGTGCCTGACACGGATCACGCAGGCCTTTTTGCGGGACTTAGTCATTTGGACTTATGAGACCCTAAAACGTGTATTTCCGTCGAAAACTGGGATTCGAAAATATTCACGATCGCAATACTTTCCCTTACTATATATTTCATATATAGCTAAGTGAAATTAATAATATACGAACAACATCGATCTTGAATCTTTACTAAAAGTGCATACAACTGTTATTACATTAAACTTTTACTGCATTAGATAACATTTCATTTAATATAACCAAACTAATATCTCAATATCGTCTTTCCGGTAAACATAACATTAAGTTTACTCACATAAATCATACTTATAACATCAACCCAAAGGAAATTTATACATTATTATATTCAAATTAGAACACTCTCTTCTCATGAATATATTTGGTTTCACATTAATTATACATATTTACGTTTCGAGGTCTTATCACATCATCTTCTGAATAACGTATTAAAATTGCTTCTTGATGCTCACTCAAAATGTTTTCTAGTTCCAATACTAAAGTTCTTCTAACACTTCTTATATGGTGTTCCAACTCCATATTTTAGATTAATTTAATTTAAAATCACTATCCATGAAGAGTATAAATTGATAACTATATCCAAATTAAATCACTCTCTCCTCATTAGTATATTTAATTAATAATTAATTAACATTAATTATACATGTTTACGTTTCGAGTACTTATCACCTCATATTCAGAATAGCGTATTAAAAACTTCCATATTTGCAACATTAATATAGGTCATAATTGTTATAAAAAAATTTTTTTACTTGTGGTTTTATGATTTTTATTTTATTTTATATCATCCACCAACAGGCAAGGCCCGATTAAAGGCGGTAAATTATATATAAAAAATTCACATTACACTATATTGTTTAAAATAATAATAATAATTGAAATTCAAACAAATTGGTAATGTACTACATACCAGCTTAATTTATATAATGAAACTAATATCTATTTCTTACAAATATAATAATATTATAAAAAAATAAAATATAAAATGTTAAAAAAATTACCATAAAAATACTCTTATAAAATTAATAATATTAAGAGAAAAAAAACACAATAAAATGTAGAAACGAAAAGAAAAGAAGAAAAAAGGAAAATAGAGAAAGTAAATAAAAAAAAAAATATATATATATATATATATATATATATATATATATATAATATTTATTTGAAATTATTCGGGTTTTAGGTCCTTAACTATTACTCCTTTTTAATTTTCTTTATTTGACGTTTCGATCTTCCGTCATAAACATAGGATCCTTTTCAACACAAAGAATTTTATTGAGCACCGACACACAACTCAGGCTAACTACTCATTATTAGAGTATTAAAACCCGAATAATTTCAAATAAAATTATAATATTCTTGTATAATTAGATCTTGTATGTATGTTGTATGTAATATATATATTTTATATATATATATATATATATATATATTAATATATATATTATATTATATAATAATATTATGGATATATTCCCATTGTCACACATTTAACTACATAAACTATTGCAGTATATTGGACTAAAATGTATAATAAAAAAAATAGCGGGCCTTATTGTAGGGCCGACGTTTCCAAGAAGGGAAGAATAGGCAGGAAGGTTGGTTGACCTGTAAAGGGACATCATTCCCTTCCTTGTTTGCCTTCCTACAGCTGAGACTTCTCCCAGCTGCTCCTGGTTTATTCCACCTCCCCTCCACTTTCTTTCAACTAGCTTACTAAATAATTGAAATCCTGTACTTCCTTCAAGACATCATTCCGAGCTGCGGTCAAAGAAAGAAAAACAGTGAAATAGCCAAAACCAATGGTTCCTAACAAAATACTTTCGCGAACCCCTTTCATCCAATCAGTACAATGACAAGGACCTCCTAATATATATATATATATTTATATCCCTCTTCCAATTTGATCCGAAGAAAACTTAAATTCAAGAAATGCGCTTTTCAAAATCGCACTTCTCTTCAAAAGGTACTAAATTCATAATTCATTCCAAAGCTCACATATGTCATTTCCTTCTATAACGTAATAAAAATTTATTATCATGGTTGTTGGGAAGAGGGGCGTCTAACGCGTTAGTTCGCAGCCTCGACCCGGTCATTATTATGAGTCGCCGAATTTTCTGTCAATCCGTGTAATTTTGTTGAGGGTAAATAAATGAAATAATAAAAGAGGAACATGAACACTCTTATATTAATTAAAATAAGACAAATACTGCTTATAATGTGCAAGCGGTGATTCTTTCAATCCTTGATCACTTCCTTCCTTCTCCCGTCTGCGATGTTCCATATTTCCTTTAGCGACTCCACTCCCTGCGACAATTCTGAGACAATCTTCTAGGATGATGTGCGAGTTGCGATTATACTAAAAATATGCGACATTCAGCGACAAACAACTTGATTAAACACCGTCAACACTCGCGAATGACTCTCTTAACTCTCCTCTTGCAATCCCAGAATGCACTCTGCCCCGTGGTCACCTAACAGCTGATTCAAATAGAAGAAAACAAATGACTGTCACGCTTGCACATAATAAATCACAAAATAAAACAAATAAAACTACAAATGGAGAGATACAATAAACATAAGTCAATTTTAATTCTTAACAATGGTAAAAAAAAATTATATTTGAATGCCAAAAACGGACACATACACAGACACACAGATCTTCTTGCAGGACTTGGACATTTCCCCCTAAAATCTGTATTTTCGGTGAAAACTGAAATTCGAACATTTTTGAGATCGCAATACTTTCCCTTACAATATATTTCATATATATGTAAGTGAAAATATTAATACATATAAACATAAAAAACAATATTAATCTATTTCACACTCAAAAACGCACTGCTCAACTTCCTTTTTTTATACATTTATTTATCTTCACAATTTATTACATAGTTTTCTACGTTTTTCTACGTTTACGTAGTTTCTACGTTTCGGGGTTCTTTCCCATTATCCAGACTTTTTTTAAAAACACTTTTTAACACACAACACATTATTTTACACTTATAGTTTACTGATATTCATCCACTTAGATGTTTATTGACTAATAAGAGTTAGCTAAAATAACAGTTAGCCAATAAACATCTAAATGGACGAATAGCATGAAGCTATTGGGTTGATGCAAAATTTATGCAGGTTTTTAGTAGGTATTGTAAATACGCCATATCTTTACTTTAACCATATATATTTAATCAAAATAATTTCCATCTGAATCAATGCACTTTTGCCAACGTTCAACAAGCTTTCTTATTCCACCAGAAAAAAAATCCGAATCCCTGGACTCAATGAAATCACGAAAAGAATTTTCAATGTCGTCCTGGTTTTGAAAATTTTTCTCCCTCAAAAAGTTGTCCAGATGCCTGAAATAGTGGAAGTCTGTAGGAGAGAGGTCAGGTGAATAAGGCGGATGTTGGAGAACTTCGTAGCCCAACTCGTGCAGTCGTCGAAGCGTTGGTTGTGCAACGTGTGGTCTGGCGTTACTACTGGCACCCACTTGGCCAACTTTTTTACCTTACCAATTGCTTCCAAGTGGCGTACAACTGTGGATTGGTTCACACCGAGTTCCGCCGCTATTTCTCGAGTGGTTTTGGTTGGGTCTTCTTCCACTTTTGACCTCAGCTGGTCGTTGTCCAGAGCAAGAGTCGGGGCCGTGACCTTCCTTGTCTTCGAGGTCGAAATCTCATCTGCGAAACATCTGGAACCAACGCTGCACCGTGCACTCATTAAAAGCCCCCTGACCCCACACTTTATTAATATTACGAGCCGTTTGCGCAGCGCTGCGCCCTAATTTAAATTCGTAAAAATAAATTTGACGAAAATCGCACTTTGACATTTTCGATTCAAGACCTTTGAACACACTGAACAAAACGATTTTACTAAACAAATTCATGGTGAAAGAGAGGGTATTAGATAAGGTTTGTTTTGGTATAATAATGATCAATGTTAGGATTAGCTTTGTTGGAATTAAGATATTGCAATAGAGGAAACCTGCATTAATTTCGCATCAGCCCAATATAAATGTAAAATAATGTGTTGTGTGTTAGAAAGTGTTTTTGTGTGTTAAATATTAAGTAAAACTTTCTAAAAATTATATAAGAAAAGAAAATATTAATCTAATAAAACTGATATAAGAAAAGATAAAAAACAAAATTAACCTAATTTACACTGTTCTCACAACTTACACGGATGACACTTGTGTGTTATCCATCCATAACGATCCAACCGCTTTCTCCCAAATCCTTCAGTCCCACATCGCAGCCATTGAGAAATGGTGTCAGAATTGGAGGATTAAAATAAATCCTAATAAATCCCACCAATTTACCTTTACCCTTCGTCGAAAACCGATGACTTCCTGCCCTACCGTATCCTTTAATAATACGCCACTCAAACCTGTTGAACAAATCCGATACCTAGGACTCCATCTTGACAAATGTCTTACATGGAACCCTCACACGAGACTAAAATGACAAGAAACTTCCAATTCACTACAAAAAGCTCATTTATATCACTGTCATCAGACCCATCTGGACATATGAATCGAGCTTTGGGGCTCTACTAAACCATCTAATTCCTACCGCATCCAATCTTTACAATCCAAAATCCTTCGCAAAATCCTAAATGCTCCTTGTTTCGTCACAAATAAAATCATCCATAACGACCTTAATATCCCATTTGTGGCAGACCTTTCTCGTACCAGATATACCACTTTTAATTCCAAACTCCCAACTCATATGGCCTCATATAACATATGGCCTGAACACATAGATAGGATCAAATTGAAATATTTAAAAACACCACTAACTTACTTTACAACCCAATATTTCAATCGCGATCAATAAATTCCTAGTCCACTATTTCATGGACTTTTTTGTTCCTCAGATCAAATCAAAAGAGGGGTTTAAATATAAATATACATATATTAATTAGGGGGTCCTTGTCATTGTACTGATTGAATGAAGGGGTTCGCAAAAGATGACCGCAGCGCGGATTGATTTCTTTCTTGCATGATGTTCACATTTGTTTTGCAGGTCCGACATAATTCAATACGGATCATTGGCTGCAATTATGACGAGGTCGTCAGCTGATGCCAGTGAAGTAAACATAATTAACTGATAAGAGGTCGTTCAGTATTTCGAGTTTTCCCTACCATTCTTGGAGGAGGGGGTCATGGTGAAACTCGCAGCTACGCAGAGAGCATGTACATTTGATATTATGTCGTTCCATCCTGACGGTATAACTGCTTTCACTTACTCTCATTCCTGACAAGAAATATCCTACTTAATATCCCGAAGTAGCATTTAATACGGTGTAAAAAATATAATAAAAATAATAAATATATATATATATATATATATATATATTATATATATATATATATATATAAAATAGAATTAATACTTAATGCAATGTCCAGTAATATCTACCGTCGCACAGTGGGCGAAATCACCAATTTAGGTGGACAAAATTCAAGTCAAAAGTTTTGAATTTTCCAGTGCTTTACATTTTTATTATTAGTTGGCAAGACCCTTAATACTAATTTTTCCCGCCATAACGTGTTTACAAATAAATAATAAATGAGTGAATCATTCCTGTTCACACAAGTGCCTAATAACCGGCAGTGGGATTATCTTTATTCGATGGTCATTTATTGTGTTCATGGTGTATTTAGAGTACAGTCTTTTTGCTTTTATTTAACAATGGACATTGCTGATACCGGTAAGACATTATTTTCCAAACTCGTTATTAAATAAACATTGCTACTCTCACCTGTAGAGTTAATATAACAATTAGTAAGTGTATACCCCTATTTATATTTTTTTCTTCAGTGGCGCGACAGGCCGTGCAGGCCCTGGGCCTCGCCGTGTGATCTCCTGGGAGATTACACTCGCGTTTCTCAATGCAATTTGTAGGGTAGGGTCATACATCACCCCCTACGCCTAAATTTGTGTGTGGCCACCATATGGCTGACGGGTCTCTCATACCCGGGAGAGAGGCTGGGAGTGAATCCCCATTTAATTACATTCTTATAAAAGCCTTGGGATTTGAACTCTCAACTTTAGCATGAGAGACTAGCGCGCTAGCCACTCAGCTACGAGCTCCCCGTATGCCCCTATTTAATATAAAAAAAACTATATAACTCCCAATTTACCACAAGGATTTGTTTCATCAATCATTCTTCTAATCAGTCTTTAGATATTACCATGAATTTTTGCGTTTTGGGTGATATTTTAATTTGGGTGATAATATTTTTCAGACACAACACTCCGAATCAAATGTTTTACAATCTATAATTTCAAGAATTTCCTAAATGATATAAAATACATCTATTAGCAGGTTTTAACAACTCCGAGCTATAATTAGATTTTTTTGTATTATTTTTCCCGTATTCTGGGACTTCAAACGTAAATTGTAGGGAAGTTTTAGATTTTAGCAAACAAATTTGATGTTTTACTACTGTGCTCTCGCCAGTCGTGTCAAAAAATTAATTAGATCTTATAATTTTTTTTTTTTTAAATTTCCGTAACGTGGGACCCCTAAGGTTAAATATAGACAAGTTTCAGAATTTTGTCCACCTAAATCGGTCATATTTCCCACTGTGCGTCGTTAGCCATTTCCTGGCCTTTACGATTTTCTCAATTGTTATAACCATATAATCTTATTAGCATAGAAGAAAAACGGCTAAATATACAAGTTAAACGAATTAGATAGCCAACTAAACAAAAAAAGTGCACAAATATTTTTAGGTATTTTTTTATAAGAATAGTAATATATATATATATATTAAATGTATAATGTACCGTTGGCAAGCTTAAGATTCTAGAAAAAACGCTATCTTATATACAAAGATTCATAATGGAGAGTGATGAAAAGCGGACAAAAATAAGTGATTATTGTATATAATTTCTGGTGTTAAGTAATTTAAGTAATCAGAAACACATGTTTTCATCGAAACGCATTGTAATTCTTAAGCAATTGGATAATCAAAATCCATTCCAACAAACCCCACCAAATTAATTTTACCCTTCGTCGTAAGCCTATGGCATCCTACCCTACAGTGTCCTTTAATAATATTCCGTTTGTCCTGGTTGAACAGATTCGCTATATAGGACTTCTACTTGACAAACGCTTAACTTGGAATCCGCACACAAGACTGAAACGACAAGAAACTGCCCGCCGCTTTCGCTTACTTCAACACTTACTGGACAGACGTTCTAATATTCCCCTTAACTACAAAAGGCTCATCTATATTAACATCATAAGGTATATCTGGACTTACGGAGTTGAGCTTTGGGGCTCTACTAAACCATCAAATTCTTCCCGTATTCAATCCTTACAATCCAAAATCCTTCGAAAAATCCTCAACGCTCCTTACTTTGTCACCAACAAACTCATCCATAAAACCCTAAATGTCCCATATGTTGCTGATTTGGCCCGTACGAGGTATCAATCCTTCCATGACAAATCCACTAGTTTCAATTCTTGTTTCCTCTTTCATTCCTGACAATTTCTCCGAGACGTCTGAAAAGAAGATGGCCTCGAGACCTTCTAGTTTACATTACCTAGTGGAGTGCTGCCAATGGGCATATTCTCTTTATGTCTTTTCATGTGTATTATCTATATATATTATCAGCTAATTTAATTGATGTATTTATGAATAAAGTTGTAAATTTCAATAAATATATATAAAAATAATTCTTTAACTTTATTTTTAACCCTTAATTTAGAAATTCTTGAAATTGATTTTAACAAACGAGGTAAGTAAAAGTCACGTGTTGCCCGCACAAGATTTTTATTATTATATTTATTAAGTCCATTAAGGAAAATGTCCATTAAATAATAAAATTACAACTGTTAATTTTTGTCAATTTTATTTTGAAAAATGTTTATAATACTGAATAAAGTACTTGGATAATAGTGAGACGAAAAACGGCGTGATGGTGGGACGGCAAAAAAGCGTAAAATATTAACATGGTTACCAAAACTTTTGGTACGCTTTCTATCACAGCGAAAATGAAGGTGAGCTCTCGACTCTAGGCTACGAGAACAGCAGAATAACATCTCCCATGGAAAGAAAACAGGTTATAAAAACCCTTTGTAAATACAACTTTATAATGATAATTTAAATAAAAATATATTTAACGAGATTTATAACTGTATTATTGAATACATAAAGTAAATTTGAGGAAGGTATAAATAATAATGACATGCTACACTTACAAAAATTACCCACCCATCGACAGCACTAAAAAAATTTCTCTTTAAGATATAATGATAATCGCAATAATACGTAATTACAAAACTAAACCTTTTAAACCATAGTGGATATAATTAGTTGACAGTTAAAAATTTCAAGAAGGAATTAGTCCAGGTGGTAATAAATGTAATTATCAAACTAATGTTTTTTTAAATTACTAATTATTTTTACTTTTATCTACTTATCAAATGTTTTTTTTTACTTTTTCTGTAAGAAAATCTAGTTTGTTGACTAGACTTAAAAATATTAGTTTATATTAATTAGTAATATTTTTAAGTCTATAAACTGGATTTTCTAACAGAAAAAGTTAAAAAACACTCGATAAGTTGAAATAAAGTGAAATTAATAAAAAAATTAAAATGTTTACTAGAGGAAATTAGTTCGGGTAGCGTTAATGAAACAATTAAGTATTTTCAACCATTTATGTTTTGCCAACGTTTAGACTCCCTTTGTGGGTCATCATCATACTATTTTAAAAACTATTGAACTAGAGAATGCCAATATTAAAACATAAAAGGAACTAGATGTGTAAAGAAATCGATTAATTAAATTATAATGACTAGGGTATAGTAATGAGATAATAGAGAGTAGATAATGACTAAAGAAAATGTACAAAGATATAAAAAAATTACAGGAAATAAGAAACAATGAAATATGGAGTAGAGTGAAGATACGTACCGTATTGTAAGCAAATGGAAACTAGGTACAATTTGGTAGAATGGGATGTAGGTAGGTAGATAGGAAAGTACGTACGAAAGGTTTTAGCCCTGAAGATGGCCTACAATGGGGGTCGAAAATAAATGGTTGAAACTACTTAATTGTTTCATTCACTGACCGCTACCCGGAATAATTCCTTCTAGTAAACATTTTACATTTTTAATTACTTTCACTTTATTTTAACTTATCGACTGCTTTTCACTTGTTCTGTAAGAAAATTCAGTTTATAGACTTAAAAATATTACTAATTAATCTTTAGTAATATTTTTAAGTCCGGTCAACAAACTAGATTTTCTGACAGAAAATGTGAAAAACATTTGATAACTAGATAAAAGTAAAAATAATTAGTAATTAAAAAAAAAACTTCAGTTTGATAATTTCACATTATTGGGATTACCATTTTATCTGAGTGCTGCCAATGGTTAGTGTACCAAGTCATTATTTATACCTTTCTTAAATTTACTTGGTGTATTCAATAATACAGTTGTAAATCTAGATAAATATATATATTTTTTAAATCAGATATCATTATAATATATTATTTACTATCTTCATTTGAGATATAATGATAGTAAATAATTATCAACCATCTTAAATTTCTAATAATTTTCAACTGTTTTTCAATTTTTTTTTTATTAATAACAATAATTTATTTATTTATTCTTGGACAAGTCCCTTTAGAATGTACAAAATACAATAATGTGAGATTTATTGCCATGGAGTAAGATGAAAAAAAAAAGAAATATGCAGTGAATAATAATAAGTAAAAAAAAATAAAAATAAGATAAATTACTAAAGAATTAAAATGTGATAAATAAATATATAGCTTCGAAAACTAATGACTGTAAAATATTTATAAAAAATATAAATGATAATTAATAATTTTTCTGTGAGAAAATCCGGTTTTTAGACTTCAAAATATTACTAGTTAATCTTTAGTCATGTTTTCAAATCAGGTCAAGAAACTGGATTGTCTAACAGAAAAAGTAAAAAACAGCTTATAAGTAAGTAGATATAAAGTTAAAATAATTAGAAATAGAATTTCTTTTTTATTGGGTAAAAAAAAAAAATAAATAAAATAAAAATCCACTAGTGGATGGAGATCCAACATACTGTTCTCCGGGTCCTGGGTTCACATCCCGGCAATCACAATATTATTTATTTATGGCGACCTAAGTATGGAGACCCTTCTGGGGCAGACCCATTCTCTTTAAAGTAGGTACCAAAATCGGGGAAAAAATCTGGCGGCTGAGATCTAGGCCTAATCACCTCATTGCACTGCCGTTGGCCAAGAACCAGAACGAATCTCTATATACACTGACCCCAAGACCCTTCATGGGTTGTAGAGGTAGTTTTTTTCTTTTTTTTTTTATTAGGTGAAATGATTAGAAGTGTTTAATAACGATATTTAAAAAAAAAAAAACATTGTGCATTATACAGACCAACGATTTAGACGTAAATATATGTTAGAAGGTCTAAAAATTATTTCAATGTTCAACAGCTGATTATAATTACATGGATAAATTTAAAAGCGACTCATCACAAAGGGGATTTCCATTGCCTTAAATGAAGATTTATCTAGAAGGTAAGAGATAAATAGAAAGGTGGTTCGTATTGGATGCTTCAAGGCAACTACCTGGTTTCTGTGGTGAATTTGTCTCGAAGGATAAGATTGAGTTGAAGGATTGGATTGCCTTGAAGGTTACACTGTGGTGGAGGTAGCAGCTTGTCAGCCACTCGACTGTGCCTCATCACCAGGAGAACAGTACATAATAGAAAGGTCGTTCATCAAAGGTTAAAAATGCAGTAAATAGTCACTATTTATAGTGACTAGTATATAGTCACATTAATATCACTTACAAAGAGAGAATTCCGAACGTATCTCACAAATTTTGATGAATTTCTTTGAGGTAAAACAAGAGCATTAGTAAAGGAAATCGGTAATCACAATAAATTTTCTCTAAAACGATACAACCATAAAAGAACGAACCATGTATTGTTAAATTTTTTTTAATGTATAAATAAGTTGTGAAATGTTTAAAGTAAAATAAATAATTAAAAAAACCCGATTTAATATACAATTAAAATGGAATATTCTAAGGGTCCAACAAAAACAATTAACAGAATACAATTTTTTTTTGTTTAATATTTATTTATTGGAATTTACAACTGTATAACAAGTAAATTTGAATGAAATATAAAAAGGCACGGAACACATGTAGAAAAGCTTCCCAATGGAAGCACTCTAAAACTATTTTAAACTAGAAGGTCCGGGGGCCATCTCCTTTTCAGCCGCCTCGGAGGATTGTCAGGAATTGAAGAGAAAGAAAGGATTAGGGTGGGAATGGAGTTTGTCATGGAAGGATTGATACCTGGTCCGGGCCAAATCAGCAACATATGGGACATTAAGGTCTTTGTGAATGAGTTTGTTGGTGACAAAGTAAGGAACATTGAGGATTTTACGAAGGGTTTTGGACTGTAGGGATTGGATACGAGAAGAATTCGATGGTTTAGTAGAGCCCCAGAGCTCAACTCCGTAAGTCCATATCGGTCTTATGATAGTCATGTAGATGAGTCTTTTGTAGTTAAGTGGTAGATTAGAACGTTTGTCTAGTTAGTGTTGAAGTATGAATACAAATTAAAAATAATTCGGTATTAAAACTGAACTGTATAAAAAATAATCTGTATCGATTAGTCAATTTAATTGATAGCAGCTAAAGTACCAATGATGGAATATCAACTTTATATTGAAGATTTCGAAGAATACCTAATTAGACAAACCAATCCAGTGAAATCCCAGGAATGTGATATTTAAATGATTCGCAACAATTTCAATTAAAATTAATTGAAAAAGCATGATCTTGAAATAAAAACTTCATTGGAATCTGGGAAAAGTAATATACCATTTATAATTAAACAACTCGATACGCTCTGGAATTCCGTAATAGAGTGCGATACGGAGGAATGAGGAGAGATATTGTGAGTCCTCTCATCCGATATCTAGGAAGGCAGGGAGTAAAGTATTTACAAAGAGAGGTGGCCTCACTTCAGATGAGGCAATGTGGCGGACAATCCTGAGAACACACGAAGCCTTAGGCCATTTTTTGTTGTTATGGCTTTGGAGGCTTTAGATTGTGTTGTCTTGTGTTATTTAATTATTTCGTGGTCTTCTTAGGCATAGCTAAAGCTGTAAACATGTCTTAGAATCCATATGCGATTGCTATTTGTAAAGATGATCAACTATAAAGTGGAAAATTTCACATGTAAGGTTTACGTATTTATTGTAGGAATATATTTTTAATGTTTATAAGTGATAGCACCTAATAGTAGGGATTATGCACTTTTCGAATAATTCAATCAGAATTATAACATATGCGGATGAAACAAATAAGGATAGGTGCCGGTGGTTAATGCTTTCTGTTAAAGATGTATATAGGAGTCTACTGTGGCGTAGTGGCTATCATAACAGCCTTCTATGCCCAAGGTCAAAAGTTCAAACGTGCAGGTTTCCTTAGGATTTTATAATAGAAGCAAAAAATCCTCTGTATACCGCCCTTCGGAGGAGACGTAAAAAGGTCCCTAGCCTGTGCGATGTCAGTTATTCGTAAAAAGACCTAGATAGGCAAAAATTTAGAACTCCCGCTGAAGCATAGCCCGATTAGCTAGTAACATAAAGTGACGTTCAATGAATAAAAAGAGATATTTTTCTTTTATTCTAAATTTTAGACTGTCACGAATAAACTCATCCATAAAGACCTTAAACATCCCATATGTTGCTGATTTGGCCCGAACCAGGAATCAATCCTTCCATGACAAACTCCACTCCCACTCTAACACACTAGTTTAAATCCTTGCTCCCTCTTCTATTTCTGACAATCCTCCGAGGCGTCTTAAAGAAGATGGCCTCGAGACCTTCTAGTTTAGATCACCTAGAGCGATGTCAATGGGAATTTTCTCATCATGTTTTTTTCATGAATTTTATCATTACCAGCATTTTTACTTGTATTACAAAATACAGTTGTAAATTTCAGTGAAAAATATTAAAAAAAAAATTAGATTATATTGTTTGTATCAATAAATGCGTAGTTTGTATATCATGTCCTATTAAATTGACACATCAAATATATTACAATAATCTTATCCACTAATTAACTCTAACTATTATACTTTTCCTTAAATCGGACAAACCGGTCAATCATACCTCATCCTATAGACCAATCAGCTTGCTCCCATACTCTCCAAAATATTTGAGAAAATCATTCTGAAACACATCCTACCGTTACTCCAATTCCAAAAAATCCCATCTCACCATTTCGGTTTCCGCTCAAGCCACTCTACTGTTCACCAGTCTTAGAGTTGTTGACCACATATCTTATGTCCTTGAAAGCAAGAAATTTCGCACGGGTGCCTTTCTGGACATAACACAACCATTTGGGCACATGCTTTTCAAACTAAAACCCCTATTACCCCAACCCCTATATCTAATCCTTCGATCCTAACTATCTAACCGCTCGTTCAGAAATCGTTGTGGTTCTGAATTCTCAAGTTGTTATCCGATAGAAGCCGGTGTTCCACAAGGTAGTGTCCTAGGTCCTATACTCTACATCTTATTCATAGCAGACATTCCTAACTTTCCCGAAAACTTCCTGAGAACATTTGCCATTGACAGAGCTATCCTCTCAGCCCACCCAGATCCTGTAATTGCATCCTTAAACATCCAATCTCACTCGCTCTGATTGGACAGTGGCGCAATCATTGGCGTATCAAAGTCAATGAATCAAAAAAAAAAAGCAAGTCACCTTTACCCTACAACGAAGATCCTGCCCTGCAGTCTATTTTAACTCCAAACCCTCCTCCCTTTTCTGACACAGTCAAGTACCTTGTTTTCCTCTTAGACAAAAGACTGACATGGAACCCCATACTCGGCTCAAAAGACAAGAACTTAATTGACGTTATTGCCAGCTATATAGATTACTAAATTAAAAATCTCATCTCTCAAAACTATTAATTTAAAAGACCATTCTTAAACCCATTCGGACCTACGGATTTTAACTGTAGGAAACACAAATTTTATTGAATATCTAACCTATTCAATCCTTTCAGTTTAGTCCTTATAAGAATACTCGATGCAACATTATTAATATTATTAACTCTTCTTTATTTCTAACTACAGAAAGCAGGTTTAAAAATTAGGGTGTCACATAAGTTTCTTCCTCAATAAATATTTTGTTAGTAAAGTCTCAACAATTTCGGAAAGAGGGCAAAATGAGGCTTCTTGAGAGATGAAAGAAGTCAATTTAGCTGATGGGTTCATAAAAAGCACAGGAAATCAACCTTAAACAACGAATATCGTATATTTATTTGGCATGAAAAGGAAGGAAAAAACTTATAGAAAATCCTGATATAATGCATAAAATAAAAAAAATTATGACGAACTTTTGAAGTGAATGAAATAGGTAATGTATCATAAATTGAACTGTTGATTTTTTTAGTTAATACACTTTTCATATATATTTTTTTGAAAATTCCAAATAAACATTTTTTATTACATCATGCACTTTGATTAACCGAGTTCATTTTTTTACTATTAATTTTGTTGTATATCCCAATAAAGGTGACTAGTTTGTATTTATTTAATTGATTTTTCATCTCAAAAGATTATTAACACATCTATAAGGCCAATGACGTCCGCAAAGTATGTAGTGAGGGTTTGCAGACCAAAGTGAGACCTCTTCCATAAATATAAACACCTTGTGTAGAGAGTAAGAGTCACTTGGAAGTACAAGTTAGATTTTCAGCTATTGAAGAGGTTTGTTACTATTCAGATTTATTTTATAACAACCATAAGTTAAACTTTTTAAAGTAATAAAAACATTTGTAAAATTATTTAAAGTTATTATATATTTTTTTTAATTTATTAATAGATATTTACAACTGTATAGGAAAAAATAAAAGCAAGTAAATGTGAAAAAAAGTAACAAATGGCTTGATAAAATCTTGTGAAGAAGCTACCCAGCGGTAGCACTTCAATGTTTATGTAATTAGCAGGTCTCGGGCCACCGTCGTTTCAGGTAATTATCAGGAATAATGGAGATAGAGGATACGGACAAGCGGGCTTGAGTGGGCTGGTAGTTTGGAATTAAAGGATGTATATGTAATTCTGGGCTAAGTCAGCAACTAAAGGAATATTCAGGTCTTATGGATAGTTTTATTAGTGACAAAATACGGAGCATTTTGGATCTTTCGGAGGATTTAGTTGCAGGATTGATGCGAGGAATTTAGGCTTGGTGATCCCAGGCTCAATACCATATGTCCCAAATAGGTCTAATAATGGCTACATAAATTAGTTTTTTTGTAGTAGTTGGAAGCTTTGAACATTTGTCAAGTAAGTGTTGTAACAATCGGTATCTGCGAGCAGTTTCTTGTCTTTTCAGTCTGGTGTGAAAAGTTATTATATTTAAAAAACGATGAATGATTAAAAAATGAAACATTTTATATTGTAAAGAAAGTATGCACAGCTAAAATTAGGTACAGTTTTTGCAATTAGGAAACCGAGCATTGTCCACAAATATTTTGTGGACAATATGTGTTATTCTTCTGACTATATGTGTTAGATTCTTTGGGTTTATTCCCTTAATAATGATTGAGCTTTAAACCGAAACTCCCGGAGAAGTCAGGGTATTTCTGACCGTCTGGTCATATGGCCCTTTAACAAAGATGATCCCAGCTTCTTAAAACATTTGAAAAGTTACGTAAAATAACACGACCACTAGATATTTCTTTCAACAAATTGAAAAACACCCTTTCAATAAATCCGAAAAGTAATGGTGAGGTGGCGTCTATAGGACCCTAATAACACTGTCCTAAGGCAATGCCGGATAAAAACTGACTAAAAAAGGATGCTATATTACAATCATGTCGAAACAGGAAATGTCAGGGATTCACAGAACTTTAAAGAGGTCCTGGGGTCCTGTAGACCCCACCTCACCAGTTAAAGGTCAAGCCTATGGGTTCCATGTTAGTCCTCTGTCAAGGAGAAAGGCTGTGTCAAGATACCGGACCGTGCCTGAGATGGGAAGCGGGACGGAATCGAAATGAGCAGATGAGGAGGGGGGAGGTCACGTCTTTACGCTTAGCTTCCTTCACTTTGATGCGCCATCTATTGCGCCAATCTAATATCCAGGGGTTTGGGGATCCTGTTCCAGTGAGACTATAATATGGCGTTGTCATCACTAACGTCTAAAACCTGTGAAAAATTGTCAGTCTCACAAGCGGTTTCCGGCACCTTTTTTTGGTAACTAGGAGCTCCAAGTTTGCCCCCTTTTTTAATTAAGGCCGCGCTAAACGGTGAGAGAAGAGGTAGATGAAAATGCGTGAGAGCGAGGTGTTGTGAGAAGTCACGAAAGTAGCGAGAGAGAAGAAAGGCAAAAAAAAAAAAAAAAATTATCGTATAATAACATCAAATATTACTTTTTACTTTCACTTATCTATATATGAAAATATTGTGATTGTGAAAATTTTCGAATTCCAGTTTTCAACGGAAATACACGTTTTAGGGTCACCTGAGTCCAAATGACCAAGTCCCGGAAAAAGGTCTATGTGTCTGTGTAATAACTCCCGGGCGAATACGAAACGTCCTATGAAACTGAAACTTCATATTTAAGACAACTATACGCTCAAGATGTTAAAGAATCTTTTTCATCAAAATCAGCTGACTGGAAGATCTATTATACTTTACACCATGCATTTTGCACCTCTTTACGATTTTCTTAAAAACGGCTCGAACGATATTGATTAAACTCAATATATCGATTTAATATTTAATGGGCTTTAATTTGATGTAGGTTTCATTCTGATTGAAATAGTATGAGAGGGCTTAAATGCCGATATTTTAAATTTCCTTCCTCTAAAGTACCATTAATTCTGTAGATTCTATAAAAATAACTATATTATCTTGTTACCATAGATAATTAACAGCTAAATATGTAAGTTGAGCGAATTCGATAAACTAAAGGAGAAAACTGAAAACATATTTTTTTTTTCCAATCTTTTATTTTTGAACATTAGAACATAAATATAGACGTATAATATACCGTCGGAAAGAGAAAGATTTTAGAAAAAATATTATCTTATACAAAAGCTTGTAAAAATTAATAAAGAGTGATAAAAAGCCGATAAAACTAACTGATTATAATAATATAATAATAGATTTTTCTATATAATTGTTTCTATATAATTCAATTTAATTAATTATTTAATGGTTTTACTCTTTTTTTATCTCCAATCACTCTAACTGTATTTGAAAATTCTTTAATCGATTTTAAAAACGGAGGTAAGTGAAATTCATGTGTTGCCTGCACCAGATTTTTAAAAAATCCTATGATATCATTAAATATTATTATTGAAAAAAAAAACTTAATGATAATCTTATATCAAAACAAACAAGTGTAACATACACATTATGAAAACATATGTTTTCATGTTTAAACTCCATTTTAAGATTAAACATTATTTATAATAAATGTATAAAAAAACAAAAAACAAATGATGAAGTCTTATATAAAATACGGCAATTAAATATTTATACGTTGAATGTATGTGAGTGAGTATGATAAATCACTATACTTGTTCTCTCGCAGTGTAACGCAGCCTTAAAAAGAGCGACAATTTTTCACAGGGTTTAGGCACTAGTGTGTCTGTCATCGGCCAACTTTGCCAAGAAGGTGACGGAATAAATAGGAATAGCCCCTAATGATGAAAATAGATTCTGACGGTAATATCTCAGGGGCTAGGTAGGTTCCTCATCGCTATTTCACGAACAAATTACGAAAAGGTTTTTCCTGGTTTTAAAACTACTTCCTGAATACGACATGCAATTAGTGACTAGATGAACCAATTAAGAAATGAGTTGCAGAACGTAAACAAAAGAAACTTTAATATCCTGGGAAAAATTGATTTAACTAAAAAAAGCCCGGTGTGCGAAACATTAAACTTTCACTTACCGCACTTTGTAATGATATTTTTTTTAAATTTATTTTTTTTTTTTTATTTATTGAGAAATATTACAATTTGTTACATAATGAACAGTAGTAATAGTGATGTAGTACACATTTATACAATATATATAGAAAATAATGATAAAGTCAAATGTAATGATATTTAAAAAAAAAAAAAAGTTGGAAAAGTAATTAGATAAATAAATATATTAATAGGGACTGGACTGATGTTAACAATTACTGGGACGTTTCATTACTATCAGTTTCAAACAAGATTTTCACCTTATGCTTATTATTGAGAACACAGAAACATCTGTAAGGCAAGATTGGGTAGTATTAAGCAAACTTCAGACCCAAAAGATCGTGTCCTGAACAAATCTTCAGCTTGAAAACAAAACTGAAATACCGAGCTCTCAGACACAAACCTATCACTATCTGCATATTCATAGATTTCAGAAAGGCGTGCGACTCAATTGACCGCAAATCACTTTTCAACACACTAATCGAATTAAGCCTGGATAATAAAACAAGACGACTTATCAGACTCTTACAGATACAAAATCCAAAGCAAAATTCTTAGGAGAAGTTTCAGAATGCTTTGAAATTAAAACTGGAGTGAAGCAAAGAGACGGTCTTTTCACAATATTATTCAACATTGTGCTAGACAAAGTTATCAAAAAATGGGATAAAGTTATTTGCTTAGCTTTTGCTATGAATTTATTTTTTTCCTATTTTATGAAATTAAGCTTTATCATTATTTTCTGTATATATTGTATGAATGTTGTTTCTTATCACTATTACTACTGTTCATTTTGATACAAATTAAAATAAATAAAATAAAATAATAATATACTGATTTGATTTTATTTAGTATGAGTGACATCTATGTGGATATGTATATAAAAATATTATTGTGAAATTGAGTACATTTTTTAAAATGTTTTTTTCTTGTTCTTATCTTTAAATTGAAATGACTCAGAGCTGGGGCTGATTTTATTTTTTATTTTTATCGTTGTTTTTTTTATTTGTTTCTCTATTTTTCTTTTTCTTTTTGTTTTTATCTTTTGTTGTTTTTTTATCTTAATATAATTAATTTTATAGGAGTATATTTATGATGAATTGCTCAACGTTTTATTTGTTTTTTAATTATATTATGATATTTGTAAGTTATATATATATATATATAATATATATAATATATTATATATTATTTTTTTTTTTTTTTTTTTTTTTGGGGGTGGTTTCATTATATAAATCAAGCTGTTTTGTATTTACTTTTTTTGTATTATTTACCACCTGTAATTAGGCCTAAGCCTGTTGGTGGATGATGTAAAATAAAAAAAAAATAAATAAAAATAAAAAATTAAAATAAAATTTTTAATACATCTCAATAAATAAAATTAATATAATTAAAAAAAAGGAACTTTTGCTAATGACCTTGCTATACTGCTATACAGTCAAAGAATGAAGATGATACCAAAAAAAAAAAAGATAGAAGTTCTCAAGGAATGTGCTGAAAAAGTTGGCCTGCAAATTTATTTTGAAAAAAATGACTTTATTTGTACGATTTTGAACATACAGAATATTAATAAAAAATATGGATGGATAAAAAAAATGAAATATTTGTGACAAAATTTGAAACCTACAGGCTTAGAAAAGAAGAACTCTCAACAAGCACGTGCAAAGAAGCTGAAAAGGGCCTATAGACGTACATTTCAACTATACAATAAAAAAAATGTTTACCCAGACAAACAAGACGGCAGCACTACAAGAAAGTTATAAAACCAGAAGCGCATCAGAAACATGGTCGCTTCACGATAAAACCCTTCTACAGAACATACAGAAGGAAGAACGTAAAATCAGCAGAAACATTTTACGACCTCGAGAAACAGATGATGGATACAGAAGAACAAAAGGACTGGTACAATGTGGTCCGATGAAAGAAAGAAAGACATGAGTAGTTTACATGAGTGAAAAGATGATAATCTCATGGGCAAACCGCAGGAAGAATCATAGAGGCTTCACGTGATCCATATGGGGTCCATTACGAAAATAATAATAATAATATATTAATAACAATCTCATCAGTTCACATACTATTTCACAACTACGTGTACATTCGATATATTATATAATATATGTACTCATATGCTACATACAATATAATTTATAAACATATTGAATAACAGTATCACATTAAATAAAAAATCTGGTGAGGGCAACACACGACTTTCACTTACCTCCGTTTTTAAAATCGATTAAAGAATATTCTATACAGTTAGAGATAAAATAGACTGAAACTATTAAAGAATTAATTTAAGTGAATTTCTATAAAATAATCAGTTAGTTTTATCGGCTTTTCATCATCCTTTACCAACTTTTAAAAGCGTGTGTATAAGATATTATTTTTTCTAAAATCTCTAGCTTTCCATCGATATATTATACATGTATATTACTGTTCTTATGTTCAAAAATGAAAAAAAATGCAATAAAAAAATATGTTTTTTAAGATAATATTTTTTCTAAAATCTTTCTCTTTCCGACGGTATATTATACGTCTATATTTATGTTCTAATGTTCAAAAACAAAAGATTGGAAAAAAAAAATATGTTTTCAGTTTTCTCCTTCATTTGGACATCGAATTCGTTCAAAATATATATTTACCTGTTTTGTATCAATAGTGATAAGATGATATGGTTATTTTTATAGAATCTACAAAATTAAAGGTACTTTAGAGGAAGAAAATTTAAAATATCAGCATTTAAGATCTGTCAGACTATTTCAATCAGAATGAAACCTACATGATATTAAAGCCCATTAATATAATTTTTAAACAAAATAAATTGTTAATGAATTATTTACATTGTATTTTAAAAGAAACATGTGTTTTATTAAATAATCTATTTTATTATTATCTACGACAATTAGTTTGTGCTACAAACCTTTTCATCACTCCCCGTTAACTTTTACAATAGTATATATAAGATAATATTTTTTATAAAATCTTCAGCATTCCAACGGTATATCATACATGTATATTACTGCTCATAAGTTCAAAAGGTAAAAATTGCATTAAAAAAATATTTTTGCAGTTTTCTCCTTTAGTTGATATCGAATTCGTTCAACTTATATATTTACCTGTTTTTTTAGCAATGCTTATCAGATGATATGGTCAGTTTCATAAAATCTACCAAATTAAAGGCGCTTTAAAGGAAGAATTTTAAAATATCAGCATTTAAGATCTGTCAGACTATTTCAATCAGAACAAAACCTTAGGGAGTTTAATCAAAATCGTTATAGCCGTTTTTAAGAAAATCGTAAAAAGGTGCTAAATGCATAGCATAAAGTAGATCTTCCGGTCAGCTAACGTTGATGAAAAAGATTCTGTAACATTTCGGACGTATAGTTGTCTTAAATATGAAATTTCAGTTTCATAGGACGTTTAGTTTTTGCTCGGGAGTTACCACACACACACAGACCTTTTTGCGGGACTTGGTCATTTGGACTCGCGAGACACTAAAATGTGTATTTCCGTCGAAAACTGGAATTCGAAAATTTTCACGATCGCAATACTTTCTCTTACTATATATTCCATATATAGGTAAGTGAAAGTAAAAACGTATAACTAATTAAAATTAATTATACAATTTACTTTTTTCTTTCTTTGCCGCACGCTGTTTCTTACAACTTTACACCGCGACTCTCTATGCCAGCTGTAGCTTAGTAGGGATATCACTCCCTACATCTATTTTCGTGAGTTGACACCCGTTGGCTGACGGGTCTCACACACCCTGGTGGAGGTTGTGAGTTAATCCACATTAAATTATATGCTTGAAAAAGTCTCACAATATTTAGCGGGGTAGACTAGAACACTAGACACTCAGCCATGGGTCCTGCCTTACAAATAATTTTTTTTTATTTTTTGTAAAATTAAAGTTGAAAAATAATCAGTATTTTTTCAAACATTTAAACGTTCATTTTAGACTACATTCTATACAATAGAAATTATGGTCAACAGCAATAATTTAATTTTATCCGCTTAAAAATCATAAAAAAGTGCAAAATTCACGGTAAAATATAATTATATATGAGTTGCTCTTCTGTTCCGTAGAATTTAGTGAAAAATTGCAGTAATATCTCCAGCATATAATAATATTATGACTGTATAGTATTTAGGAATTATGTCTGAAATCAACATATCTTAATCCTCTGAAAGATTATCAACCACTATCAACATTTATATAAAATAAATGGGAGGGTATATAACATAAATAAGGAATTGAGGATGGATATCAGAAAGCAATTAAGAATATTTCATATTAACCCATTCGTATATCATATTTACCCATTCCGTTTTAATTCCAACTAGTTTAAATGGTTAATTAATTATAATTATCAAAATTAAATGTATTTTAGAGGGAAAAATTTGGAAAATATGACATTTAGGTCCTATCACACTACTTCAATCTGAATAAAACCTATATAAAATTAAAAACCATTTAATTTTATACCAATAGTCAGTTTTATAAAGATCGTTTGGGGTTGCTACAGGGGTCACCTTTATCTAGCATAACAGCCTTCTATGGTTCAAACCCGCTAGAGGCCCAAGGATTTTTTAATGGAAGTAAAAAATACTTAGTTATGCCGTCCTTCGAAGGGGACGTTAACAGGTGGTCGCGAGCCTGTGCGATGTCAGGTACACATTACAGATCCATATCCTAATTAAACCTGGATAGGCAAAATTTAGGACTCCCACTGTAGAATCGTCTGGTTAGCCACAATAGCTATAAGGTGACGTTAAAAAAATAAACAAACAAACGAATATATAATATCAAGATCAATTGTTTCAATTTTTTTTATAATAATAGAGAGTAAAACTACTAAAGATATTGAACCAATATTGCTTAATTTTATTCTAATAAAATATATCTTAATATGGCTCAATAGAATTCTATTGGGTCATTTAAATTAGGCAAGTATAAATTATTTGCATGAAAAAGTTTCTCATTTTCTGCTTTCTCTCGACATTTCATAAGAATGTATTGTAAATTGAAATTTCGCTTTTACAATCGGTAGAGTTAGCATTATTTAAATTTAAATATTTTTTCTTAATTTGTAAGCGCTATCGAAATGATCATTAATATTATAGTGTTATATATTATACTAATTATCATTATCATAATCGTTATCATAGTTATATTATTGTCAAATTAGTAAACGTGTTAAAAGAGATAATAAGAACTCATTATATTTATCTCCATCATAATCTTCTAATGTTCTTATCAGTAAGCAATAAATAATGACAAATAAATTTACTAGATATCCTCTAAAGTTTGAAAAGTACAGTACAGCAGCCCATTATTCACATTTAAAAAGGCCTTCGAAAAATAATATTTATTAAATAATTGATTCCAACAGTTTAAACAGTAAGATATATAAAATTTATCAGGCTAGTAAACCCTACAGAGGTAACAAAATACCTCTGCGTAAATTGGTCATAAAAAAAAAAAATAATAATAAAACAAATTAATAAGATATCTATAAAATATAAATCGAGTTAGAAATAAAAATAACGCATCTTTCACCAATGCCAATCAATAAATATTTTATATTTTAACACAATTAAAATTAGACAAAATTCATTTTTTCTGTTAGATCTAACAAACCGTTATTGAACACAATTCTGTGTAAATTAGTTTGATTTTTGTAGCATATTTTTTTTACTAAAATAACAGCCTCCTTATGCAATTATTCCACGTTTATAATAATTTTTAGTTACTAGAAAAATTGAAATTTTGAAGCCATTGTACTTACTTTCACTTACCTTTATATGAAATATATAGTAAGGGAAAGTATTGCGATCGTAAATATTTTTTAATTCTAGTTTTCAACGGGAATGCACGTTACTATGTGTATGTGTGTGTGTATGTGTGTGTGTGTGTGGTAAGTCTAGCACGAAAAGTCATACGTAACTGAAATTTCATATTTAGTTGCATATATACCTGAGTTAATACAGCAAATTTTTTTTTTTAAATCACCGTTTAAAAACATTATACGAACTTTTTTCACAACCCAACATTTAAAATATTACATAAAATTAAGTAAACAAAAAATATTGGGTTGTTTCACACGAAATGTCCGTTTTTATAGTTTCTGAAATACATATAGGATTTCGCAGGTCTCTGTTGTTTTCTTCCGAATGTTTACATATTTAAAGTAAACAGTTACTAATCCTCTACCTTTGTATTATAAGCATTAGCTTCCCAATCAATTACCCACTTTTTAGTATACCTCCAATTATGAACATGAAAACATGCGATTTTCGAGTAATATTTTTGTACGAGTTTAAACTCGGCCATTCACCAGCTTCGGCCGCTAGAAATTTTTGCAAGACGTTTGGAGAAGGGAGTGTTAATGAACGGACCATTCACCGTTGGTTTGCTAATTTTCAGCTGGGGATACCGACTTGGAAAACTTGCCTCGAGGAAGACCTCCGTCCGTAATAGACAACGATGTCCTCAAACATACAGTAGAAGGAAACCCCTACAAAACAGTTAAATGATTCTCAGCACATCAAAATGCAAGTGCATCTACCGTTTCCAGACATTTAAAGTATATTGGGAAAGTAAAAAAGCTCGATACATGGGTACCTCATGATCTCACTGAGCGGCAGCTCAATCGAAAAGATGATCAAGTGAAAAGTGCGTTTTCAGATTTTGTTTCACTCCAAAGCTCAGAGTTTTTCAGTTCGGGAATAAAAAAGTTGGTGTCACCTAGGAAAAAATGTGTAGAAAAAGAAGGTAAATACTCCGAATAAAATTATCATGTGTTCATATCGTATTTTAATAAAAATCCTTTACCTTGAAAACGGACATTTCATGAGACACAACCCAATACATTTTTTCAAACAAGATTGAAAATTTAAATATTTAAATCTTATATAAGAGTTTCCATTTCAACTTAAATTTCGCTTTGTATGCTCAAGCATGTCCTACAGTTTAACCGTGACTGACATTTTGTGTATATTATTATATTTTCGATTTTCATGTTGAAAGTAAGAGAATATCAAATTCAATGTCCCGTAGGACACTTTTGATATTCGAAAAATTACTTTGGTATAACTACTTTTAATTACTGAGCGTTGTTTTGCCAAAATTTGATATTCAATAACTTTCAAAGACGGTTTTAAGTCAAGGCATGGACTGAAGTTTAGATTAAATATCTAATTTGTTAATTAAATTTTTATTCCAGTTCAACTATCAACAGATGTTTTAATAATAAAGAAAATGATGAGGGAATTAAAACTAGTTTATTTTATTTCCTCTCAGGGACGACAAGGCGCTACAAGGTTCCCAGTTAGTTGCCTTGGCTTAGTATATGACAAATCCGACACTGCGTGTCTCAGATATTTTAGTTCAATATTTGATTTAGAAGCATTTTTCTTTCAACAATAATTAAAACTACTTCATATATATATATATATATATATATATATTATATATATATATATATATATATATATATATTACGTATGTATATATACATGTATATTATTTTTACATGCACTTACCTATATATGATATCTATATAGTAAGGGAAATTATAGCGATCGTGAAAATTTTCGAATTCCAGTTTTCAACGGAAATACACATTTACAAAAACATTCTCATCAAAATCAGCACCTAATTACGATTCCCTTGTAAACGGCCCAACCGATTTTGATTAAACTCGCTATTTCGATGTAAACTTAAACGGGCTTCAATATCATGTAGGTTTCATTCTGATCGAAATTGTCCTACAGGGCTTAAATTACGATATTTTAAAACGTCTTCCTCTAAAGTACCATCAATTTTGTACATTCGAATAAAATTAACCATATCGCCTGATTAGCATTAGTAAATATATAAGTTGAACGAATTCGCTATTTAACTAAAAGATAAAGCTGAAAAAAAAAATGTTAATGCAATTTTTTGTTTTTGAACATAAGAAAACTAATATGCATGTATAATATACCGATGGAATGCTAAAGATTTTAGTAAAAATATTATCTTATAAATACTATTGTAAAAGTTAACGGAGAGAAATAAAAAGCCGATAAAACAAATTGATTGTCGTAGATATTAATATAATAGATTATTTAATAAAACACATGTTTCTATTAAAATCCAAAATAAATAATACTTTAACAATTTATTTTCGCTTATAAATTTGTTTAAAAATTCTTGAATTGACATAAATAATGGAGGTAAGTGAAAGTCGTGTGTTGCTCGCATCAGATTTTTTTTTAAAGAAGCAGCTTTGTTGTCATTCTATATGATACCTGAAAATTACACGCCTTAATTTTTAAGCTTTACGATTTTCAAGTTAAATGAAAATAATTTTTTTTTATGCAACAAATAGTCTCCTCGAGCTATAAATAAAATTTAAAATATTACAATTTTTTTCTAATTTTTCTTTGACTTCAGTATTGAATTGGAACTGTTTTCGTAAACAACTTTAATTTTTATATATGTTGAAAAGATTGGTGGTTCAGAAAGTAGGAAATAATTCATTTTTGAAAGAAGATAAGATATGGCTTTGCGAATGGAAATTGGAGTATCAAAATAGGATAGCAAGAATGACAGATTTTTTTCGAAGTATGCGGATCTGCGAGAGGAAATATACAACATTAGGGGTACTCACTACGTTTGCTATAGCATGCTATTTGTGCTAAACTCGTCAATTTTATACAGAAAATAACTGTAGAAACTCGACGGGTTTAGCAAAATAACACAATTAGCATGCTATAGCAAAGGTAGTGAGAACCCCTTTTATAGGTTGGGACCTTGTGTTTACTTGATGGACAGGGTAACAGATGGTAAGCATATTAATTACATAAGCAGACTTATATTTACAATATAATTTAACCGTCGTTTTTATTACAAAAATCTGGTGCGGACAACACACGACTTTCACTTAGTTCGGCTCTTAAAATCAATTTAAGAACTATTAAAAAAGTTAAAATTTAAATTTAAATACTAAGTTTAGTTAGCTTAATTTGAAACATATGATTAAGATTAAATAATATAAAATTGTCATATATAATAATCAGTAATAAGTTTAAGCTCTTTTTGTCACTTTACATCACATTTTACAAAATTTTAAATAACATAATATTTTTTTCTAAAATCTTTAGACTTCCAACGGTATATTATACGTCTATATTACTCTTTTTATTTAAAAAAAAAAATAATAATAAAAATACAAAATATATTTGTCCTCCTTACTTTTTATACTTGGGTTATTAAATTATTTTGAACAACAACAATTTTTATTGAGTAGTATTACAATCGGTCCCAATTCATACTACATTCATACAATATTTACACAGCAATACAATTGTAATAAAATGTATATACCATAATGAATCAATAAAATGTTTACAAAGTCTAGAAATCACTCATACCTATATACACGACATACAGCCAGTGCTAGAACTCCAATATACATGTTTATAAGAGGTCCCGGGGCCACTGCCGTTTCAACCTATATAAGGGGTGGTAAGGGTGTGTGGAGCTGGATAGGGATTGAGCGCAAGAATTGGGGTGATAGGTAAGGTTCTGATGGATTTGGAGATTTTTGATGGGAAAATGTCCAAAATAAATGGAATATTTAGGTCGCGGTGTAAGGTATGGTTGGTGACATAATAAGGAGCATTAACTATTGTTCGGAGGACTTTGGTTTTAAAGGATTGAATGGGAAGTGTGTGTCAAGTGATGGCACAACTGAACATTGATCGTAGATTGAAAAGTGAAATTATATAAAAACCTTAGTCGGTTTAATTTGAAACATATGATTTAGATTAAATATTATAACAATATAAAATTGTCATATATAATAATCAGTAATTAGTTTAAGGTCTATTCGTTACATTAATTTTTAAAAAGGGTATAGCCGGGTAAGTATGGTAAATCTGCTCCCGGGGCAAATTTATGACTCAAACTTGGGTTTTATTTAAATTTACATTTTAAGCTTTTAATTCAAACTGTTTTCAAGATTTTTGTTATCATTTTTTTTATAGTAAAATTTGAAATTAATTAATTATGATTTTTTCTCTGGTTCTTAGGCGTTAAAGACATAAAAAATATATATATGATCTTGATTCTTAAACAAAAAGCTGATTTTTAGCAGAAGAAAGAAAATCAAAATATATATTTTTTAATCTTTTCGAAAGGTGTCAATCACGGATTTTTTTTCTACAAATGTCTTTTATACTCATCTATCCACAGGCATTTTTTCTAATTCTTTGAAGCGGTGGAACAATGTGGAAAAAATGAAAAGTTTTTTAAGTAAAAAAAGCCACGGGGGAAAATGTACCATACTAATCCGGCTATACGCTTTGTATATAACATAATATTTTTTCTAAAATCTTTATCTTTCCAGCGGTATATTATACACCTGTATTACTCTTCTTATGTTCAACAAAACAAAAAATACTTTAAAACAAATATTTTTGCTCTTTTCTTAGTAAGTTGGTTATCAAATTCTTTTAACTTCTATATTATATAAGTCCCAACCACACACTCACGATACATTACTTATTTTTTTATTCAAAAACTAAAATATTTACTATGGCAAAACGACGTTTGCCGGGTCAGCTAGTACACACACACACATTTTGAAGTAGTGTAGAAGACATCGGGGAAGCTAAAAGCCAAGATAAGTTGGGAGTCGCTTAAATTTAGCCGTCGGGTACATTGTATATCAAAGTGCCCTCACCTCTACAGAAATATCTTCACGGTTGGCATCTAACACTCCCGTCTTATTTTAACGGTGAAGGTGAAGAGAAAACACAGATTGTATAGTTTTCTGTAGCAGAGATTGATATAAATAAAATTAAAACAACTAAATAATCTATTATAAAATAAAAAATGAATAGAATATGAATTATCTATAGTCCAAGTATATATGATTAGTAGCAGAAACGGTGGCGATCTTGGTGATATTGATGTATCAGGGCATACTTCTGAACACTTGAGAAATTTAAGTATGTAGGTTCAATGGTAACAAGAAAAAATGGAATCCAGGAAGAAATAAAGTCCCGGTTAAAGGTGGGAAATGCGTGTTATTATTCAGTTGCTAAGTTACTTAGTTCGCGACTTCTATCTAAAAACTTAAAGGTTAGAATTTATAAAACTATTATTCTTCCGACGGTTCTTTACGGATGTGAAACGTGGCCGCTTACTTTGAAGGATGAACAACGGCTTAAGGTTTTCGAAAATAAGGTACTGCGTAAAATATTCGGTCCGAAGAGAGATGAGGCCACTGGGGAGTTTAGAAGGTTGCACAACGCGGAATTGCGGAACTTTTATCCTGTGAATATAATTGAGTTGATAGCATCGAGGAGACTCAAATGGGTGAGTAAAGTTGTTGGGCTCGATGAAGAGCGGATTCCGAGAAAGTTGGTATTCGCTGAACAGACTGGTAGGCGTCCGAAAGTCAGACCGAGGCGTCGATGGGAGGATTGCGTCAAGGCCGATCTCGGGGGCTTGGGCTTGAACGGTGAACATAGTACGAGTCTGTGTAGGCAGAATTTGGTGGTATCGGCATCGAATCTTCGGGTTCGCTAAGCCTATTATTATTATTATTATAGTCCAAGTACGAAACAATCACAAATATATATATATAAGACTGAAGTAATTTAATTTTTAATTAGTCTATTGTTTCCTTCTTAAGTATTCAGTCAGTGATTTTCTTGGGAATAAAATTTAGACCTTTAAATAAAACTCTTAATAAATAAACTATATACACACACACACACACACACACACACAACACACACACATATATATATATATATATATATATATTATATATATATATATATATATATATATATATATATATATATATATACATATATATTTCCGGAAATCGTAAAAGATAAGGTAGTAGATGATGGGTTTTACATTTGATTTTAACTTTTTTTTCCCCTCTATTTTGGACTTATATGTTATATATATAACAGCTGATTTACATTGTAATAGCTTATCGGCATATTTTCGCCCAAATTTAGATCTAATAATTAAAACGACCCCATAATTTAATTATTAGGTCTAAATAGATTAGATTATGATAATTTACTATAATATGGGAAAACTTTCACTCGATATTACCATACAATGATACCAATCTGCATCTTTTTTTTTTTTTAATAATAGCTACTAAAAATATCGCGCAAAAAATGTTGTTTTTTTATTGATGATGGGTTTTAAATTTGATTTCAACTCCCCTCCCCCTCCTCTCTATTTTGGACTTCATCTTATATATAACAGTCAACGAAATCAATGCCCAAATATTTATGACTGTTTATTAACTACTTCCTAAGTTAACATTTTTAAAAATATTTTAGAAGAATACTAGTTTTAGAAAAAAAAATCTTAAAACAGAAAATTTCAAGGGCAAGAGCAAAATGGAGCCTGAAAATTGCTCAAGTTGCGATAACAGCTGATTAACATTGTAATAGCTCGCCCGCATATTTTGGCCTAAATTTAGATCTAATAATTAAAACGACCCCATAATTTAATTATTAGGTCTAAATAAATTAGATTATGATAATTGACTATAATATAGGAAAACTTTCACTTGATATTACCATACAATGATACCAATCTGCGTTTTTTTTTTAATTTATTCAATAAACATTTTACATCACACTTAAAAAAAAACATTTCCAAAAAATAATAATGAGCTGCCAAAAAACCAACTAGTATCATTTTCATAAATCCTCTAAAAACAATAACATTTGCAATACTCACTTTGACAAGATAAGAATCAAGAGACCAAGATAAGGAAAACGTACCTGAAACATAAAAGAAATCAGTTGATGTGTGTTTTAAAATATACGTGTAATAATGCAATAAGAAAGGGTGAATATTTTTTCAAATTTCATATCACACGTTAATATATTAACGATAATATATAGTTATCCCTTGTGAACAAGACATTAATTAACTTTCATTATTAAAATTCTATTATTTCATTTTTAAATGAAAAATTCTGGTGTGTGCAACACACGACTTTTACTTACCTATGTTGTTAAAATTAACTTAAAATACAATTAGAGATGAAAAAAAGGTTATAAGTTTCAATAAAAAACATGTGTTTTATTAAATAATATAATATATTATTATCCACAATATTCAGCAAATTTTATCCGCTTTTTATCATTTCTGATTATCCTTTACAACTTAGTGTTCATGACAATATTTTTCCAAAAATCCTTTTGAGACAATCGTAAAAAGGTGCAAAATGCATACTATAGTAAACTGGGATCCTTTAGCAATATTATTATTGTCCATTGTGACAAACTGTAATACATACAAATATTAAAAAAAAAAAAAAACTATAGTAAACTAATGCAATAGTATGGGAGATAAGTTACAGTTTTGACATACACATAGAACTTGAAGAAGTAATTATAGAAATATTAAAAACAAAATATTCTTATAGTATTATTTATAATTAAGAAATGATTCTTATATTATTATTATATATTATACTCGTTTAAATCATATTATGGGAATAAAAATATAAAAAGAAATCACGCACAGCAAAATAAAATTCTTAAAGAAGAGTAATCAAGTGAAATTAACTGATAAGAGTCCTTTGAGGGGGGTGGGGATGTTGAAAGTTATAAATAGACGCTTATGCTTGTTAATTATTACAATATAAAATATTGAGAACAAATAAAATAAACCAACGGGTTACCCCGGCGTGAACCTGTTAATTTGTCGTTTTCCTTTATATATGGATGGATAGTAGGAGTTTATAATATATAAAACGGATAAAATTAAAAGTCGCCGTAATAAAGTTAAAATAAATAGTCATCTTAGGGTAAATAATTAAATGAAAACATGTTTTTATAGAACATACACAAAACATTCACCACGCAATAGCCAAACCGCCAAATAACAACAGCCTAATACGGTCTAACAGGTATTCGGGTCAGCATTGGCAGATTATCCCAGTGTTGCAGATAAAATTAAGGATTAATTATTCAATCACTTTCTACCTGGAAACACTGAGAGACCTGGAATCGTTGAGTAAACTATCTCATTTATAGATGTTTTGAAGAGCCGTTACAATATATTTTATTATCTGAATGAATCAATAAGGAATATGCAAACAGAGAAACCATAGATTTGAAAATGTTTTGGGTACCTTGAAGCAATATTTCGAATCTAGTCCCGTATTGGCTCAAAACGAGCCCGAGATGTTGATGCTAGTAGTGAGGACCAACACGAAAAACGTTCATAGAAGTTAAACGTATGATAACGGAGATAATAAAATATCGTGGTTATGGATACGAGATCAAAGAATCGAAACGGGTACAAAACAAATCGGTGCTACTGCTAACAAGCGCTGAATCAGGCAGACGCGCCGACTTCACATGGCAATGAGTCAATGTCAGATGGATCAATAAACAGAATCATTCTGATTCGGCACCAGAGGAGGGGTAAAAACCGAAAGTACTGGCATCTGTACCTAACTCAGTAACGCGAATTCACTTCTCAATAACAGCTGATGGATTAATGGAGGTGTGTCCCCAAACATCTGAGATCCTAGCCACTCACTCCAACGAGTGAACTCTATCAATCGCTCACCTCAAACAAAGATTTATAGCTAGGCAACCAAGGTATCAAAAGATGGGTGTTCGGCGTTGTGTTGTGCAGAACTAAATTTCGAGTCAAGTTGTTATAGGCTAAAACATAAAATGGCTAAGTTAGTAATCATTATCTACCAAATACTTGGGTTCACCCTACCGATTTCAGAATAGATCCTACAGTAATGAAACAATCAATGACATAAAAATTCAACTCCTGTGATCCATTCACATCTAAGGCTTGAAGTAATAGTTTGTAAAAATAAAAATTACTGTTTTTCGACCAAATATTTGTATTATTATATCTTTGATGAAAAATAAAATTAAACTCAAAGTATAGTCTATTGTTATCTACTGCATTAGCTATCTGCTAGCCGATTTCTCGACTATCCAGGCTGAAACAATTCTTTGGGATGGCTGTCAAGGAACTCATAGACTGCGATATCAACTTCCGCATAGATACCAATCTTTTTCCATGGAAGGAATCGAACCATGGATCAACACAAAACAACTAGTATTCCGACGATGCGAGGTCTGGACTATATGGTGGATGTGGATAAGGTAGGAGTTCGAACCCATGAAGATCTATAATTTTTTCTTTGGTCCGACGGGAAAAGTGAGAACGAGTATTATCTTATTGGAATAAAACTCCTTTTCAGTTGATCAAGCAGGATGATCCTCTGAACTTTGCGTACAATCTTTACAGGTGTTTGTAGTAGAGTAAATAATTCATTGAGTATCCATCAGAAAACAAAATCGTAATGAATAACACCTTCAAAATCCAAAAAAACTAACTTAAAAAAAAAGCATGAATTTTTCCTAATTGTCCCTTTTCAGCAACTGGAAATTCCGTTTGACCACGATCAAGCCTTTGTTCAAGGGTATCCGAATTTCGCTCTGATTGCTCACTGTTTTCGACTACTTCTAACGCTTGCTAGAGAAACGTTTAAAGCTTCTTTCCTGCTACAAATGACTCATATACATGACCGATATGGATTCACGGTGTTGAGCTTTGAGACTATACTAAACCATCAAATTCTTCACGTCCAATCCTGACAGTACAAAATACTTCTTAATATCATCAATGCTACTTTGTCACGAATAAATTTATCCATAATGGCCCTAACGTTCCATATGTTGCCTTGTTTGTCCCGAATCAGGTTCTGGTTCTACTCCTTTCATGTTAACTCCATTCCGACTAGTTTCTATCCTTGCTTCCTCTCCTGTGCCTGAAAATGCTCCGAGGCGTCTAAAAATAAGATGGTTGGGAGACTTTTTTAGGCGAATATTTTTTCTTCATCGTAAACCTATGACATCCTGCCCTACAGTATCCTTTAATAATATACCGCTTGTTCCAGTTAAACAGATCCGCTACCTAGGACTTCTACTTGACAAACGCCTAACATGGAATCCCCACACTAGACAGAAACGACAAGAAACTGCTCGCCGCTTTCGGTTACTTTAACACTTACTAGACAGACGCTCTAACCTTCCACTTAACTTCAAAAGAATCATCTACATGACCATTATAAGACCTATCTGGACTTACGGAGTAGAGCTATGAGGATCTACTAAACCATCGAATTCCTCTCGTATCCAATCCTTAAAATCCAAAATCCTCAATGCTCCATATTTTGTCACGAATAAACTCATCCATAAAGACCTTAATATTCCATATGTTGCTGACTCAGCCCGAACAAGGTACCATTCCTTCCATGACATACTCCATTTCCACTACAATCCATTAGTTTGAATCCTTACTTCCTCTTCGATTCCTGATAATCCTCCCAGGCGCCTAAAAAGAAGATGGCCCAGAGACCTTCTAGTCAAGACTCTTAGAGTGCTGCCAATGGCTGGTGTCTCTACATGTATTTCATGTCAATTTACCATATATCCATCACATTTACTTGATGTATTTTGTATAGAGTTGTGAATATCAATAAATATGTTTAAAATGAAAAAGAATATTTTTTCGAAGGGCTGCCAATAGATAGTTTCTCTACATGTAAAGTATATATCCACATTTACTTTATGTAATTATTTTAATAAAATTTCAAATTAAAATAAAAATCGTTATTAGACTGAAAAGAAACTTTGAAAGCTGAATATTGTTGAATAATACAATGAAGGAGGAAGACACGGTCAGCGGGAGGTGAAAGTAGCCAGCCACATCCCGACCTCTAGCTTCTGTTCAGCCCTCCGTACATCCGTCCGCATGTACCCCCTCACATTCCAAATTATGAATACAAAAACCCAACATTTTGGACAATTATTTACACTTAGAAAACTGAACATCTCCTTGGGAATCATTGAAAGGCATGTGGGCCATCAGTTATAGCTTATACTAGAACCCTTTAACTAGGAGAGTAGAAAGTACGGTATCAATTACTGCAGAATGTGTCAAATGGGATGTACTAAGCAAATATTCCCAACAAAATGTGTGAGAGGGAATTCGAAAAAAAAAAATTAAAAGTGATAGAAAACTAAATCAGGAATTTGGTGAACCTATTCGATTTAGATAGTTCTTTTGAAGTTAAAGCTGTTTTTTCGTCACCAAATTGGGTTTTCAACATAGTTGGACAATTTTGATGGACGATTGCAGTGATATCATTCAACCGAATTCAATGAATAAGGTATTTTTAGAATGGAAATTCAACCCTCTTTCATTTTGGATTTTTTCTGTAGGAGGCTCCGTTTCCATGCATCCACACTATCTTAAAATTTAAATCCTCAGTACAATCTCTTGAAACTATGTACTTTGACCTTTACGAACCTACCTACAGAACTAAATCTTTTTATCATTCCTTTTATAGGGAATTCTTTACCTACACATACACGCCATGTTTCTTTCCTGTTCTTATTAAAAGCCCAACTTTTCCATCATCTTCTGGCATCCCGAACAGTGGCCCAACAAAATTAATTTGCATTTAAAATATCCTTATTTTAATCGAACACATAACTATATGTTTGTCCGAACCCTAACGTACTGGAATAATAAGTTTAAATTTCTTCGACTTTAGTATCTTTTAGGAGATCTTTTTTTTTTTCTCTCTCTCTTCCTTTTTTGTTTGTTTATAATATATATATATATATATATATATATATATATATATATATATATATATATATATATATATATATATATATATTCAAATTTTTAAATAAAAATTAATTTTACTGGTATTTTGGCCAAATATTATTATTCAAGTGTACTGTAAGGCATTTTTATTGTTAAGGGAGATAGTTCCAGAATAAAGTTTTTATTATTATTGAAAACAACTGGAAAAAAGTGCGAAAAATTCGAGGATTTTTGACTGTCAAAATTTCGCCACCTGGGATAGTGCAAATTCAAATTACATGCATTTAGGACCATTAAAAATATTAAAAGGATTATGATTACAGCTTATTCAGAATTAATTCCACTAATTTCCTTATTTTATTGACCAAATTTGGGAATAGTTAAATTTTGAAAAATAATTGGAAATAACTTCTTTAACTTTTGCCCTTAATAAATTCGATTATTTTTAAAATCAGGGCATGTGATGAGGTTACAGTGTGCGAACAATGATGGCATATTGTCAAACAATAACCAGAATATTGTATGAATACTTACGAACTCGACTAGGGTGAGATACAAGAAGGTAGAAACTATTTTTTGTTATGATCCTCTAGCGGTATCTCAACAGCGCGTCACTTCCGCCTTCTGCTCCTCATGGCTACTTCAACACAGGCGTCAAAGAAACTTCATTCAGGAGAATGATAGCACATCGCATTCCAACTACAGCAAAAACACTTACCAAATAGGAGATGGTACGAATAAACGAGTTTCAAAATTGGACAAAGAGAAGTTCTGAAATAAAAATTAAGATAATTTATTCCTTTTTTTTTTCTTCATTTTTTTTGTCTCTTTTTTCATTTGAAACCAAGGGCAATATCGAAATTAAAACTAAAAATATATATATATTTATTGATATTTATTACTGTATAATGATAAAGATCTAGTAAATGAGATACAAGATTATACTGTCATGATTCACATGTGGGGATACCATCCATTGGCAGCTGTATAGCTCCAAAAGCTATGTTAAACTAGAAGGTCTCGGGGCCATCTTCTTTTCAGACGCATCGGAGGATTATCAGGGATTGTAGAGGAAGCAAGGATTGAAACTAGTGGGTTAGAGTGGGAATGGAATTTGTCATGAAAATAGTGGTACCTGTTTCGCGCCAAGCAAACATAGGGCACGTTAAGGTGTTTATGGATGAGTTTATTTGTGACAAAATAAGGAGCATTAAGGATTTTTCGAAGGATTTTTGATTGCGAGGATTGGAGGCGGGAAAAATTTGATGGTGTAGTAGAGCCCCAAATCTCTACTCCGTAAGTCCATATCGGTCTTTAGATAGTCATGTAGATGAGCCTTTTGTAGTTAAGTGGAAGTTTTGAGCACTTGTCCAGTAAGTGTTGAAGTAGTCGAAAACGTCGGGCAGTTTCTTGTCTTTTCAGTCTGGTATGAGGGTTCCAAGTAAGACGTTTGTCCAGGTGCAGTCCTAGGTACCGGATCTGCTTAACCGGGACAAGAGTAGAGTTATTGAAGGACACTGTTGGGCAGGATGTGATACTTCTTTATTATAGATAAATTTATAAGGTTTACGACGAAGGGTAAAGGTTATTTGGTGGGAGTTATTTTTATTCTCCAATTCTGACACCATACTTCAAGATCTCTGATGTGGGATTGAAGATTTTTGGAGGCAATAGTTGGACCGTTGTTGAATGTTAACACACAAGTGTCATCAGCATAGGTAGAAAGGAAAGTGTTAGGATGGGATGGGATATCAGCTGTATAAACTGTATAAGGGGTGGGTCCTAAAATACTGCCTTGAGAAACACCAGCATACTGATTAAAAAGGGATGAATAGGAACTATTATGATTTGCTTTGAAGGACCTGTCTGTGAGATAGGACTGGATAATGAGGAAGTATGTAGATGGAAGGAACTTACGGAGTTTTTAAATCAATCCCGGGTGCCACACTCGGTCAAAGGCCTATTCTAAATCGAGGAAGGCTCCCGTGTAGTACAAATTATACAATTAAATTTAAATACTATTACTATTTAATACTATTAAATTAATTATACTACCACTTGAGTTTATGCGGTTTTTACTCTGGATTATCTTCTAGTAAATTTGCATGTAAAATAAAACTATATGTAAAATCATTATCTTTCCAACGGTATATAATAAATCTTTATTAGAATCAAAACAAAAAAAATTCACCTTAAAAAATTTATTGATTTTTTTTCATGTTTATTACTTCTAATAAAAGAGATGGTGAATTGCATTAAATATATATAACTTTAGGTGAAGAAATAAAAAGATCGGTATATAGACACCTATTTACAAAATTTCTAAAAGATAAAACCTACATCATATTAAGGCCTTTCAACGGTATGTTATACATCAATATTACTATTCTTATGGGTAAAAAACAAAACCTACAAAAATATTTCAGTTCTTTTCTCTTTCAACTGATTATCAAATTCTTTCATATAAAACTTTATTTTCAATCAATGCATACGTCATGAGATAGTTAATTGTTTCGAATCAGACTGAAACCTACATATTATTAATACCTATAAAATTTTAAAACGCGACTTTAATTGATATCGTTAAAACCGGTTTTGAGAAAATCGTGAAACTGTGCAATTTAAATAGGCTCTTCTGGTAAGCTGATTTTGGTAAAAAAATTGCTGTAACATCTCGGGCGTATAGTTGTCTTAAATATGAAATTGTATTACATTTGATTAAGTTCTATTAATTACAATATTATACATATAAATGTATACTAATAATATAAATCGAATGTGTTTCAAGGTATATCGCCTTTCCCCTGACATTACTTCGAAAACAAAAAATAAAAATATAAAAGGAGTCGGTTGCCAGGGGGCAGATAGGCCTTGGTTCAACCTAGCAAAAATAAACCCAACGCAGATTGGGAAATGTCCAATCAGAACCTAAACCCATCCAACATAGGAAAAAATATTATAAAAAAAAGAATATTCCATAATTAAAATTCAATCAAACAAGAGTTATCAAAAATTATACTGCGTTTTGCCACAAGAAAAAAACAAAAAACAGATGTCTTGTGCTCTCGTAAGGTATTTCAAAGTTAATTTGTAAATATGTACATAGTTTATTAGGCGAGAAGTGGCATGAAAGAGCCAGTTTACTCAACGCAGCTAAAAATTATACTTTTTGTGAAAGAAATGACGATTTTATTTTTCAAAATTATTCTTTAAAATTAGTAAGTTATTCCGCAAAGAAAAATCTTAAATACTATAAAAAACTCTACGAAATATTCATTTTTAAAAGATGAGTCTTTTGGCTCTTTCAAAACATTTCGGTATTGAAAGAGCAACTAGAAGTTATGAAAGAGCTAGTCAGTACTATAAAGTATAAATTATGCAAAATAATGTTAATTGAACAATAATAAAAACAATTCTAATGAACCCTTTGTAGTAAATTATGACATTTTTAAGAAAATTGTTAATTGTATCAGCTATCTTTGCAATCATCACTCGAATTTTCAATTTCTTTACATTTATCTGGGCAGAAATCATTGGCAATGGCATAATCAATTGCATTCTAAGTTTGATGTCTTGTTAAGCCATATCTCATTTTAGAAGCAGTCTTTAAATAATCAGCAATTATACTTCCCTGGTTTGTTGAGAAAATATGCCTATTTCCTATATTAGGACAGTGTTTATAAGGTAATTCGCCAGTAGCCTTTAATTTTTTAACTATTTTTGCTAAAAATGCCTCTGATATATTTAAGACGAGTGCAGTTTTGTTTATGGACTGACCCTTTCCTAGAACTTCATTAACTGCTTCTTTAATTACCGATTTTTCTGGTCTTTGTTTTTTTGGATTAGGCTTTTCCATAATTCAATATCTGAAGCAAATAATTTAATAATATATGAAAACATTGTATATTTATTATTATTTTATTTTATTTGCAAAATTTAAATTCAGGGCTATGAAAGAGCCTAGCTCTCTCAAGGCCTATTCACTCGGCTCTTGCATGACTTATTTTTTAAATAAATATAACCTACAAAATAACAACAATATAAAAACTTTAGCGGCTTAGTTTTTATGAAGCTTAAAGACCAAAGTTATGTACAAACCCAATCTACAATGCATTTACCTATATTTATTTTACTAATAAATAAATAATAAATAAATAAATCTCTTTATTTGTTTTCGGGCTAGCCCATACAAATGGAGATGAATTGTACATAACAGTTAAACATAAATCAAAGAAATCTATTACAACTGTACTAAACAAAATACGCTTCAAAAACAAATACATAATAAAAGGCAAAATAAATTGTAACTGTATAAATATTAAACAAATACATAATAAAAGGCAAAATAAATTGTAACTGTATAAATATTAAACAAATACATAATAAAAGGCAAAATAAATTGTAACTGTATAAATATTTTTTTTTTTTTTTTTTTTTTTTTTTTTTAGAAACAATTCTTTATTGAACAATATTACAATCTGTCCAATTTAGGACATTTTTAATAGGGATAAAGTACAACATTCATACTGCAGTATAAATATTAAACAAATAAATCAATCATAAATAGTTTAACAAATTCAATTATTGTTATTTTAGTAATGTGCTTAAATTATTCTTGAATAGACAGATACAAATTTCTTAGCTTTAAACACTCTGTTACATAATAAAATAAATTTTCAAATTGCTTTTTATTTTCTATTTGCAACAAAAGTTGTACTATGAGGTCATTGTCAGACATATTTCCAATATACGTCCTCAAGTACTTATTTCTGGACGGGGAGTAAACAGGGCATTGCAACAAAAAATGATTTAAATCCTCTGGTTCGCCTGAATTACAAATAGGGCATTCAACGCTACTATCTGAATAACCATTTTGGAATCCGTAACTGGTAACTTTCAGTTTATTGGGTTGACATAGTCTTAGTTGACTGATCAATCTATGTTTCCTCATAGGCCTCTTTAATTTCAAATAATATTCCCCCATATTTTAAACTTTGAATGCAAAATAGCCTGAATATCTAGGGAAAGATTATGATTATTGAATTTTTCAACAGCGTTATTTAATTCTCTTTCAAATAAGGCTTTACTTTTGATATTTAATATGTCAGCCGCGTCTATAATTAACAATTTATTAGTAAGTTGCCTATACCAATTGTACCTCACATCGACCCTCTGGTTCAAGGAATATTTTTTTAAAATGTTTAAACATATTTTCGGTAACCGATCCTCTTTCATTAAATCTACCTTTCGCGAATCATTCTTTTTAGAACATCATTTTGATTTCAGACCAGTTTCTATACGAACATAATGGTTAGGTGTAATCCGTGGCCAATGATATATTGCTTATTTATTTTACTATAAAATACTAAAAAAACAACTTAAATGAAGCAAAATACTTACTTTTTAGTGGCGAAAAATTTGACTCGATGTAACAGTGTCCGTTGTTTATGGCGCACTGTCAAATGTTTGTGGGTGGCGGGGAATAATTGCTGCCACTTAAATATAAAATCGCCAACCGAATTCGTTTCAAAACTATCAAAATAATCTAAGTAGCTCTTTCAAAACCTGGCTCAATTTATAATTTTAGTATAGCTTTTGTTGTTTAAACGACCACACTATCCCAGTCATCAAACCTGTACTTTCTTTTTATTCTTAAGGGTTTATTAAAGTCTCAGGATAATAAAAACTTTTTTCATTTCATTTCATTTTTCATTTTATTCTAAGGCACCTGACGACTTTAACTCACTTGCCTTCTTGAAATGAAGTTTAAAATTAACTTAAAGATTTTACAGTTTCAATATAAATATATTTTTTATTTGATGCAACACAGCCGTTAAGGACTACATAAAAACGATGCAAGTATCTTTTTCACTTAATTCCTCTTGGACTATCTTTGCTTGAGGATTTCACCGAACTTTTTTTCATTTCATCCGTCCAGGTTTTTTTGGACTGGGAGTTTTTTACTGTCCTCCGCCATTACTGCATTTTTAAGATGTTTCTGGTATAAAGTCCTATCTTAACATATATATATATATATATATATATATATATATATATATATATATATATATATATATATATATATATATATATATATATATATACCAAGGTATGAGTGATTTCTAGATTTTTAGACTTTGTATACATTTTATTGATTCCGTATTGTATAAATATTTTATAATTTTATTGATGAGTAAATATTGTATGAATGCTGTATTTCATCACTATTCTTAATGTCCAAATTAGGACAGGCTGTAATATTACTTAATATTACCGAAGGTTCGATGCCGATACCACCAAATTCCGCCTACACAGACTCGTACTATGTTCACCGTTCAAGCCCAAGCCCCCGAGATCAGCCTTAACGCAATCCTCCTATCGACGCCTCGGCCTGACTTTCGGACGCCTACCAGTCTGTTCAGCGAATACCAACTTTCTCGGAATCCGCTCTTCATCGAGCCCAACAACTTTACTCGCCCATTTGAGTCTCATCGATGCTATCAACTCAATTATATTCACAGGATAAAAGTTCCGCAATTCCGCGTTGTGCAACCTTCTAAACTCCCCGTGGCCTCATCTCTCTTAGGACCAAATATTTTACGCAGTACCTTATTTTCAAAAACCTTAAGCTGTTGTTCATCCTTCAAAGTAAGCGGCCACGTTTCACATCCGTAAAGAACCGTTGAAAGAATAATAGTTGATGAATAATAAAAATTATTTAATAAAATTTTAAGAGAAGAATAATAAAAAAAATAATAAAATCTAAAAATTGTTTCCAACGAAACTAAATATATTTTTATATTTAATTATATATATAATCATACTTTATTTAAAAGTTTTTAAATTGATTTTAACAACCGAGGTAACAGAAAGTCCTGGGTAGAGCGCATTAGACTTTTTTTTATTTTCGCTTTTTCATGATACAGTTGGCACTCTTCTATTAATTGCAATTATTACGTTATTTCGGATATGGTTGATAAGGTCTTCATAAATAAATATAGCGAGCAGAAAAGTTAGTTAGTTTTATTATATCCGCCGCCTGTTTTCACCTAACTTTCATTAGATGAGGTAACAGGCTACAGCCTTTGAATCTGCATTATTCATCACTTCATGCCACGGGAGGAAATATTGTAAAAAATCTTATTCATTTAATAACAACCCAACCGTTTTCATTAACCTTATTAAATAAGCCATGGGATAGTTTCTATTGAAAGAGCCGCCACTTTCTCCTCTGAGGCGAGAATTAACTTTCGCTGGTTCCTTTCATGAAACGATGAAAGTGAGCAGAAAATGAACTATGAGAACTCTCAAGTAACAAATACTTACTATATAATATATAAGATAATATATTTTATATTAATATAATACAGATATTATATTAAAAATCTAGTGCGCTCAACACACGACTTTCACATACCTCGTTGTTAAAATCACTTTAAGAACTTATAAATACTAGAAAGTTAGACTTTACTTCTTAAGTTACTTTAAGTTAGACTAGAAAATAGGCTAAAGAATTAAATTGTGTTTCGACGGAACCTTGTATTTCAGATTAAATAATCTAACAATAGACATCTTATTATATTTTTTTCTAAAATGTTTAGCTTTAAAAACGTTATTATACATGTATATTACTATTCTTCTATTCAGACAAAAAATATATTAGCTCTTTTCTCCTTCAGTTGGTTATCGAATTCGTTCAACTTCTATATATAGCCGATTTTTATCAACGCTCATAAGATAATGGGTTTCATTTTGCGAACCTACAAAATTAAAGGGACATTAGAGGAAGAAAATTTAAGATATCGGTCTTTAAGCAATTTCAGACTATTGTAATAAGAAAAAAACAACAACATGATACTATAGCCCGTTAAAATTTACATCGATTAATCCAGTTCAATCAAAATCGTTAGTTTAAAAGAATCCTTATTATGTCTCCAACTATACCCTGCACCACGACCTTAATGTTCCATTTATTTCAGACCTAATTCCATCCAAATTTTCCAAATTCCACTATGAATGAATGAATGAATGAATAATTTTATTTGCTTTCGGGGTAACCCCCATACAAATAGAGCTGGCTACATAACAAATATAGAATAAAAAAAACATACTTCAATAAATGAGTTAACAAGACACTAATTCACTACGTTATCAGCTCTAGGTACATTGTATTACAATAAAACTTATAACAAAATAACACAGATACAATATATGAATAATATAATAGTTTACAATATAATAAATATATCAATATATGTTTGACATAATATGGCGAAACACGATAAATAATATGATACAGTTAACAAACATGTTTATTCATTTATTATAAATGATCTGATTTGGCAACATTGCCTTGCATAATAATAAATATTTTTTAATTCATCAATATCATCGGTGGTAAAGAGGGCGATAAAATTTGTAATGTTCATATTTAAGGCCCTAGGGATGTAATGGGTTCGGTACGGTGCGTATATGGGACATCGAATAAAAATGTGAAATAAGTCCTCTCTTTCGTTGAGGTTACATAGCGTGCAGTTTTCATTGGGTTTAAATTGGTAATATATATTGTTAAATGTTAATTTAATATTGTAATTTCCAGAGAGTCTTAATTGTGCAAATATTTTTATGACAGGGAACGGTGCGTTTGATAATAAGTAAGCTTGAGGTTTATGTCTATTGTTATGAATGGACGGATAAAGTGGGTTGTATTTACCGGGAGTGATTAACTTTTGTTTATCTATTGTCTCCATATGATTTGTAAACAGTATCAATGTTTTGTGCATCTCTAACTGAAAAATAGCCGGGTTTTCTATTTCTAATATAGTATGTTTGTTTATTCGATTTAATATACAGTATAATTGGTGAAACTAGAATCTCATTCATCATCCTAATTCTCTAGCTCAATCCCTATCCAGCTCCACTCATCCATACAACCCACCTAGAACGTTGAAAGGGCAGTGGCCCCGCGACCTTTTGTAAATATATTGGAGTTCTAGCACTGGCTAGATTCTCCATTCAATGTGATATATGTATGAGTGTGTGTATGTGTATATAGGTATAAGTGAATTCTTGACTTTATTGTATTGATTCATTATTGTGTATATATTTTATTGTACTTTTATGCTGTGTAAATATTGTATGAATGTAGTATGTATGATATATTTCAGCACAACAATTGATGTCCAAATTGGGACAGATTGTAATTTTACTCAATAAAAATTGTTGTTAAAAAAAAAAAGTATAAAAGAAAAAAAAAAAAAAAAAAGAAAAAAAAAAAAAAAATATATATATATATATATATATATATATATATATATATATATATATATATATATATATATATATATATATATATACACAGCTTCGTTGAAAAAACGTTTTATATTAAATAATATAACAGTACAAAATTATTATTGTATTTATGCCCTATTCGTCACTTTACATTAACTTCCAAAACGTCGTATACATGATAACATTTTTTCACAAACTTTTCAATATATATTACTATTCAAATATTTGGAAAACAAAAATAATTTACGAATTTTAAATTTGTACAACTTGTATATTAAGCCATTTTATATCAATGCTAATAAGATGATATGTTTTTTTTTTTAAATTTAAACGTACTTTAGAGAAAGAATATTTTAAAAAGTCGGCATTCAAGCCAAGTCAGACTGTTTCAATCAGAATGAAACTTATATGATATTAAAACCTAGTAACTTTTTCATCGATATATAGAGTTTAATCAAAATATTGTCGGTAGAAACTAGAATTCGAAAATTTTCAAAAAAGCTTTAAAATATACATTATGTTTCGTTAGTATAATAAAACTTTTATGTGGAACAATCACCTGTTTTAAGTCCTACGGCCTTTCGTCATTTTACAAAACATTCCTCATCATTGTCTATAAGATAGCATAAGCTTAAAACAACTTCTAGCTATCTAACGGTATATTACCATCCTTAATAATGGAGTTTAGTTGATCGTTGAGAATATTAGATAGGGAAGATGATGTTTGGGGAAGCCGAAAAAAAATAAATAAAAAAATACAAGTAGTACTTATTTTAATTGTGTGCCGACGTTTTGGCCTACATCGTGGGCCTTCATCAGGGCTAAGAGAAACAAGATAAAAACCGATGCAATTAAATTAATAATAAGTTAGTTACATAATATAATAATATGATGACAGTAATATAATATGGAAACAAACATAAAATCAAATTTAATAAGATGACAGTAATAAAGTATGGAAGCAAACATAGAATAAAGATGATAATATTTCAATAAGAATATTTGAAGACTATAGAAAGAAATTAAGCAGATAATTATATGTTATAAGAATAAGTTAACAATTAAACTTTTAAATATGAACAATTTTGAAGCGATATTCAACGGCTGTATATAAAAAGTAGTATATTAAACTGAAAATTATAAGTGAGGATATAAAGTAACCTTCCTCTCTCATTTACATTGTTTTGTTTTATTCTCTATTTAATAAATTTATTGATCTTTTTCTATTATATTTGGTTCCGTAACCTAGGTTTTTCTTAAATTATAGCAAACAGGTACTGACCACATCGGATTTAGTTTCAAATCTTGAAGGTCATTTGGATAATAAAAAAAATAAATAAATGAAAAAAAAAATTAATAATCATTATAAACGAGAAACAATAAGTAACGTAAAAAGATATGAAAAGGGAAAGGGGAGAAAGAAATAAGTGTAATTCCCTTACGTAATGACTAATTCTCTTTTCACCACTTATTTCTTTCTCTTCCCTTTCCCTTTTCATATCTTTTTCTGTTATATATCCTTACGTAGTTTAATATTACATTACTCTTAAAAAAAAAAAAAAAATCTTATTGTTTCTCGTTTCTAATGATTATTAATATATATATATATATATATATATATATATATATATATATATATATATATATATTTTTTTTTTTTTTTTATTTTTTTTTTATTATCCAAATGACCTTCAAGATTTGAAACCAAATCCTATATGGTCAGTACCTGTTTGCTATAATTTAATAGAAACTCAGGTTACGGAACCAAATATAATAGAAAAAGATCAATAAATTAATTAAATAGAGAATAAAACAAAATAATGTAAATGAGAGAGGAAGATGACTCAAAAGAAATAGAAATAATGAAATAATATTAAAATTAAATTAAACTCTGTGAAGTGCCTCATTTTTTTTTTTTTTTTTTTATTTTTTTTTATTTTTACATTGAGCGTTAATGAAAAATTGCTTGATGATCATAAACTTTTCTTTGTCTAACTTTTGTAAAAACATGGCTTCTGTTTCTGGGGGAATCACTACTTCCCTTTGCTTTTTATATTTTCTGCATCGGAATAGAATATGGCTCGGGTCTTCAGGGACTTTGCATGTTAGGCAATTGCCATCTTTTTCTATTTTCATGAAATTGAAAAATTCTTTTGTACAGCCATGGTTCCGTAGTCTTACTAATTGTGAAATTTCTTTTCTATCAAGTTATTGGTTATTGGAGAACCATGGGATAAGGCTAATGGTTGGCTGGGTTTGATAGTAATCTTTGCCTTTAAATTGTGACTCCCAGTCATATTTCTCCTGCCATTCCTGGACTGCTTCTTTCTGCAGACATTTTAAAAGGTCTTGGATAGGTACTTTGGCATTTTCTATCGTAGTTATTTATTTGTTTACTACCTATGTTCTTTTTATATACTACTGTTAAATATCACTTCAAAATTGGTCATATTTAAAAGTTGAATTGTTCACATATTGTTCTTCAAATAACATATAATTATTTGCTGAGTTTCTTTTTATGGTCTTCAAATATTCTTATTGAAATATTATCATCTGAATTTCATATTTGTTTCTATAATGTATAACTTACTCATGTTATTATTATGAACCTAACTTATTATCATATTATTATTATATATTTAACGCATTATTAAGTCTATATATTACATTGGTTGTTATCTTGTTTCTTTTAGCCCTGATGAAGGCCCATATTGTAGGCCGAAACGTCGGCACATAATTAAAATAGCACTTGTTTTAAATGTGTGTTTCTAATTTATGACCGCACCCTCAACCATCTTCCTCATCTACTGTTTTTTTCTTGGTGACGGCAACCAACTTCTTCATCAGAAGTTATTTTTAATTTGAATTACTTTGTCACCAAAGCATTTTCAATCAGATAACCTACTCCAATGTGTGAATATTGTTGTTGTTCAGCTATAACGAATTTCAGAAGAGTAAATAATTTTTTTAAAACAATATCAGCAGTAAGTTTAGAAATGGGTAAAATTCTGTCTTTAAATAAAAAATAATATTATTTTCGGGAAATACAGTAAAATTTGACATTGACAAAAAACTATAAATTATTGAAAAAACGTTGCCGCATTTGAGATGGTGGAACTATGGAGCTCGAATAATCAATACTACACTCGAAGCTCGCCAAGGAGATCAAATACCTAAAGCTAGTAGAAATGAAACACAATATCCCAGGGACTATAGTATATAGTATATAGAATAATATAGTGTACTTAATATGTCTAATACAAATGTCAATCTAAAGGCTGTTCCTATTCATTTCGTCCAGAAACAAGACCTTTGTTTTCCAAATAGTTCACAGCCTTCAGTATCTGAGAATGTCCAACCAAAGGCAGAACAACTTGGGTTCCAAATCTAGGATCTAAAAAGCAATAAATACTAAATGGTGATATAGGAAATGAAGCAAGATTTGTTGTTTTAAAAAAAATAAAAATCCGCATACAAGACTGAAACGACAAGAAACTACCCGCCACTTTCGCTTACTTCAGCACTTACTGGACAGACGCTCTAACCTTCCACATAATAAAGCTGGTATGCAGTACATTACCAATTAGTTTCAAATTCAATCATTATTATTATTTTAATTATTGTAGTGTAGTGTAATTATTTTGTATACTTTACCACATGTAATTGGGCCTTGTCCTGTTGGTGGATGATGTAAAATAAAAAAGTAAGTACAAAATACTCATCTATATCTCCATCATAAGGCCTATCTAGACGTACAGAATTGAGATTTTGGGCTCTACTAAACCATCGAATTCTTCCCGTATTTAATCTTTACAATCCAAAATCCATGGTCAAGTTTCACAGTAAGTTTTCGAACATTTGTTTTTTGTTTTTTTTTATTTATTTGTTGGAATTTACAACAGTATAATGGAATAAAACAAGTAAGATTTGAGTGAAATATAAAAAGACATAAAACACATGTAGAGAAGTTCCCAATCTCACTCTAAAAATATTCTAAACTAGAAGGTCCCGAGAGCAATCTCATTTTCTGACGCCTCGGAGAATTGTCAGGAATTGAGGAGGAAGAAAGGATTGAAACTAGAGGATTAGGGTGGGAATGGAGTTTGTCATGAAAGGAATGGTGTCTAGATCGTGCCAAATCAGCAATATCAATATCAATATCACATACGCAATATTAAGGTCTTTATGGATCAGTTTATTAGTTACAAAGTAAGGAGCATTGAGGATTTTACGAAGAATTTTGGATTGTAGGGATTGGATACGGGAAGAATTTGATGGTTTATTAGAGCCCCAAAGCTCTACTCCGTAAGTCCATATAGGCCTTATGATAGTCATGTAGATGAGCCTTTTGTAGTTAAGTGGAAGATTAGAACGTTTGTCTAGTAAGTGTTGGAGTAGCCAAAAACGTCGAGCAGTTTCTTGTCTTTTCAGTCTTTTATGAGGGTTCCAAGTAAGGCGTTTGTCAAGGTGGAGTCCTGGGTATCGGATCTGCTTAACCGGGTGGAGAGTAGTGTTATTGAAGGATATTGTTGGACAGGATGTCATAGGTTTACGACGAAGGATAAAGGTAATTTGGTGGGATATGTTGGAATTTATTTCAATTCTCCAATTCTGACACCATACATCAAGGTCTCTGATGTGGGAGTGGAGTGTTTGAGAGGCAATAGTAAGGTCTTTATTCACTGATAACACACATGTGTCATCAGCATAGGTAGAAAGGAAAGTGTTAGGATGGGACGGGATATCAGCTATTTAAACTGTGTACAGAATGAGTCCTAGGATACTGCCTTGAGGAACACCAGCAAACTGACTAAAAATGGATGAATAGGAATTATTATGATCTACTTTGAAGGATCTGCCAGTCGAACAGTTGAAGAAAATCGTCGTCGAGAGAGGTTGTCCTTTCACGACCTTCTTTGTCTTCAAGGCTGAAGTTTTCCTCCCGAAATTTTTTGTACCAACGTTTAATAGTAAATTCATTAATGATGATTTCTTTCCAGACTTGATTGATGATTCTGGACGGCATTTGTTCAGCCGAGTTTAAATTCGAAAAAAAAAAAAAAAAAAACTTAGACGAATATCACTCGTTTACTCCTTAGTAAAGACTGAAATATTCCTAAACAGTTAAATGCTATCGAAGTAAACAAACGTTGTAAAGAATATTATTAAGTGTCGGCATTCATCAAAATGATTAATCTTGTAAAGTAAACAGTTTTTTATATAAAGGGGTATTTTAAACAATACTCAAAATCTAAATTATTTTCCGGACAACCAAATAAATTGGTTAGAACCCCAGAGGTTACTAATTCAGACCGACGGGGCGTCAAAGCCACTCAAAGAGGCAAGTTATTTCACTGCCATTCAAGTTTCCTTTTCTTAAGAAACAAAAAAAGAAAGACAGCTGTCATTTTCAATAAAATATTAGTAACAAAATAGCGAATAAATTTGAATAATAATCTCTAATATTGTTTTTTAAGAATCTAGAATCCCCTGCTCCTTAATGCTTTTTTAAACTTCTAGCTCTTACTGGAATTTACTTAATAAGTTTATATTTCATAAGAAACTGTCATGCCATGGCATAAATGAATAATCATGGAACAAGAGCTAATTCACCTGCTTGAATCAAGTTGATTAAATATTCATAAATATTGCTCAAAAGTTAAACCTCTGAAGAATGAAAAGCAAATAATCAGAGGCAGTGTTTGAAGAAAAAATCATTTTAATTGGGAAAAAGATAACTAATCATGTAATCAGCTGCAATATAAAGTTGAAACAGAAAATAAATAGAGAATAATACTTAAACTTTGAAATGCTATTTTTGTCTAATACATAGTAACTTAAAATTTAAGAAATTAATACATATAAATAAAATTTATATGAGCATAAATCCAGAGAAGACAAAATGCATAAAAGTAGGAAGGAAACCGCGGTAAGTAGTGAGAATCGTGAGATTAAAGGAGAAAGTTTTGGAGCAGGTTAAACGAAAGCGGAAGTATTAACGGGGAGATATCTTAGAGGCTAGAAGCGGCAAGATATGTTCACGCAGTTAGGAGAGGCTACCTAAACAGAAGATAGGTCACTAAGAACACAAAACTATCAGTGCACAAAACTCTCAAAACTACAGTAAAGACTTGGTCCTCATCATTTCGCTCAAGCCGCAGAGAGGAAGTTGTTCTAGCTAGATTAAGGATAGACCACACTAACATGACCCATCTTCATCTCATTACCCAACGACCAATTATTAAGTGCCAACACTGTAATAATATCCTAACTATCAGCCCAATTTTAGACGAATTTCCTTCTTATAGGACACGTTTAAGCACGTTTGGGCTCAGACCTAATATATTCTCCATACTCTCCGATAATGAATACAATATTTCGGCGCTGTTCAGGTTTCTTAAGAGTCACCTATTTTCTAATAAAATATAGTATTTTAATTTAATTTCATTTTTATCTTATTATTATTACTATTATTATAAGCCTAGCTTATTAATTTTGATTTATTTATTTTTTAATTAAAGAGAACTATAGACGTTTATGACCCCTGGGTTGTAGGCATCAAAACCTCAAACAACAACAACTATCACTGCACAGGACGACTTTCCACGAAACGTAATTTTTCCGATAAAATTTGTGGGTTACTTATGTACATATCTGATAGAGAATTTATTCAGTATTTGTTTGAGTCACGAGTGCAGTTAAAATTAGAAAGCAAAAAATACGATCTCTAAGTTACAAGTATAGTATCCTGTCCGAACTTATCAACAAAAACCCTTCAACAATTAGTTGGGATGACCTGAGATTACACTAAATTTTTAATAAAAGAATTAAAGATTGTCAGTCCACGTCTAGCAGCCGTAGGGTACAGTTCAGTGGTCTAATCAGTCTCTCCTTTAGTCAGTGATTTTATTTACAGTCATTCTTTTTTCTTTCGAAAAATCTTTTATTTTGTGTTTATCAGTTGTTTGTTACTCAAATTGTTCTCCAATCAAACAAATACAAGCAAGAGTGCCCCGGTCGGGGGCCAAGCACGAACTATGGCTGAACAGACAGCCAGCACGTCAACAAAACGTAAAAGGGGTGAGTTCAACATTGAAACCTCCAATAGTTATGACATACTTTCCGATTTAGATGAAGAAGATACCGAAATCTTAAAAAACATAGTAAGTCAGAAACAGAACAAAAGTCAATATCCTCCCATAATAGTAAACTCATCTTACAACAACATCAGTGGTGCTATTAACAATTTAAAATCAAAAGTGAAAGACTTAAATATAAAATATAATATGAATAAAACTACAATATATGTCCATAACAGTGAAGACTTTGAACTCGTAAAAAATTTCTTAAAAGATATCAATCTCGGCTTTCACACGTTCACTCCTAAAAGTGAAACGAAACCTAAAATTATTTTAAAAGGTATGCCTCCTCAGTTCCCCATTGAAGAAATTTCGACTGACCTACAAAATCAAGGTTTAGCCATTCATAAAATCTACCAAATGGAGAAAAAATCTGCCAGCGGGTCTATAAAGCTTCCGATACTAATAGTAATTTTAGATAATAAAGAACAGCTAGCCAAATTAAATAACATTCGCTATAGTTGTAACATTGTAATAAAATGGGAAAAATACAGATCTAACAAAACTTTAACTCAATGTTACAAATGTCAAGAATTTAACCACGTGGCACGTAATTGCTTTAAAAATCCAAAATGTCTGAAATGTGCCGAAGACCATCTTTCAAAGGACTGCCCAAACACATTAATCGACGGGTTCAAACCCAAATGCTGTAATTGCTCCGATGAACATTTTTCTAATTCCACGGAATGTACGAAATATCAAAGAAATCTCGAATTACAGTTAAGCAAAAAAAAACCAGCACTTCGAGCGATTCCACGAAAAACATTTGAACAAACTGACCAAGAATTTCCAGTTCTACCAACCCCGAAATCTCCGTGGCCTCAAAATACATTCTCTCCGAAAACCGCCAACAGCAACTCTAACGAACCGACCATGTCTGATTGTTTTAAAGAGATAAAAAATATATTCAATGTAAGTAAATTAATTACAAACTTTAAAAAAATTTTGTTACAACTAAAAAGCGCCGAAGATGGCATGTCAAAAATCTTTATTCTCGTAGAAGGATTACTTTCTATGTTGGATTAATGGTCATTCCATTGTGCAAAAATACTCGTAATATTTATTTATTCAAATCTCTTATGAGTGTTAGCGATGTAAAATTGTTTATACACAGTGTCTTGCTAAATTCCTATTGTATAAGCTGCTGTATAAACAACTTTAGCCTTAGCTTCAATTTCACAATAATAATTATCAGCGATCTTTATATCCCGTACTCTTTTATAACATACTTTCTCGTATACATTACAATAGGTGCTACAACTCATTCGGAAAATTCTAATGACTAGTGACAATAGTAAAATTAAACTTATGATGTGGAACGCACAAACTATTCGCGGAAACGATGTAGAATTTAAATTATTTTTAAATCATAATCAACCCCATTTAGTCTCTGTTTGTGAAACTCGTCTTTCTGAAACTGATCGTTTCTCTCTTCCAGGATATGTCATTTACAGACGTGACCGTAGTAGAGCTGGAGGGGGGGTCATGCTTTTAGTGCGGTCCGATATTCAGCATCATTTTATACACTTCCTGACTTAATGTTTACCGAAGCCGTGGCGATCAATACAATTATTAACAATAAATCGACCACTGTAATATCTGTATATATCCCACCAAATAAAATAAATATTCCAGATATTAGTAAACTATTTAATTTAAATAAACAAGTTATCATTTTTGGCGATCTAAACGCGAAACACACACAGTGGAACTGTAACAGAACAAATAAAAACGGTAAATTAATTCTAAATTTTATCGTAAAAAACCATATTCAATTACACAGTCCGTCTGAACCAACCCATATACCGACTCAACGTAATTACAAACCTAGCATCATCGATTTGGCTCTTACAAAAAATATTTACAACTTATCACCTCTTATCGCTTTACCATGTTTAAATTCGGACCACAATCCCGTGATTTTTCGTATACAATCTCCTTTACCAAAAATTTCCAAAATACTCAAATTTTCGCTCAAAGACGCTGACTGGCCAAAGTTCAGGAAAGAGCTAGATTCCCGAATCAATATAAACCCAACCATAAATAATTCGAAAGAAATCGATACCACACTAATCGATTTTTATGAACATATAAAATTATCCATGTCCTTATCCATTCCACAACAATACTACCACCCGTATTATCATAATAATTTACCATATCGACTCAGAGCATTAATATATTTAAAAAATAGATTAAAAAGATCTTTCCAGCGTAACAAAATTCCAAAAACCAAATTAGTCTATAATAAACTAAACAGTTACATTAAAAAACGTCTCCATGACTGGAAAAACGAAAACTGGGCTACGGTTTTGAAATCTTGTCAGCCAGGGGACAATAACATGTGGAAAATTCACAAAAATTTAACTAAGCAGTCCCCGAAAATTCCACCTTTAAAAAATAACGACGGCTACGCATATCTGGACAGGGAAAAAGCTCAGCTATTAGTCAAGCATTTCCAGTCAACTCACTCAATCACCTCTCTTCTTGGTTCAAATCACCACAACCGTAAAATTCTAAAATCCGTCCGCGATTATTTAAAATCACCTTTTATTGTTAATTTCTCTTCCATTTCTCCGAAAGAAGTCGCAAATATCATTAAAGAACTGAAGCCAAAAAAAGCCCCAGGTGATGACAGCATCCCCTCCTTAGTTATTAAAAATCTAAGCCGAAAATCGATTTATTTTTTAACTAAAGTATTTAATTGCACATTGAGATATAGCTACTTCCCTATCATCTGGAAAACTTCCAAAACTATAGTAATAAAAAAACCGAATAAAGACCATAGTAATGTTTCGAACTACAGACCTATAAGTCTACTTAATATACTTTCTAAAATTCTGGAAAAACTAATTCTCAAAAGAATTAACAAGCATATTAGACTAAAGAACCTCCTAATAGATGAACAATTTGGTTTTAGGAATCACCACTGCACTATTGACCAATTAGCACGACTTACTGACTTCATCACAAAAGCCTTTAACGAACGCAAACATACCGGCATGCTCCTTCTAGACCTCGAAAAAGCATTTGATACCATTTGGCACTCCGGGCTCATATACAAATTAATCGCATTCAACTTCCCACCATACCTGATTCACATCATTCACTCCTATTTAACAAATAGACAGTTCTATATTCAAGTTGGGACATCTACTTCCGACACACTCCCCATCTTAGCGGGTCTTCCTCAAGGCTCTTGCCTATCTCCAATCCTATTTAATTTGTTCATTTCTGATTTACCAGCCCATCCATTTGTGACGAGGTCATTATACGCTGATGATACAGCATTGTATACATCATCATATCGCATAGATACAATAGTGAATCGCCTTCAACTATATTTTAAAAAATTTCACAAATATTGCATAAAATGGAAATTGAAAATCAATCCCACCAAATCTGAAGCAATTCTTTTCACTAAACGTCGCCCACAAATAAACCACCAAATCAAGATAAATTCAGCTCTCATCCCTTGGTCAAAATCCGTACAGTACCTAGGCATAACATTAGACAAATCTCTTACGTTCACAGATCATATCAATAGAAAAACTGATAAAGCCAAAAAATTAATATTTAAAATGTTTCCATACTTCAACAGAAAATCCCATTTGAGCTCTCATAACAAATTAATAATATACAAATCAGTTATTCGCCCGTTAATTACATACGCCTCGCCAGTCTGGAGCTCAACCTGCTTGACTAACTACCAAAAACTTGAAAGGATTCAAAATCTATCAATGCGGATAATTAATAATTACCCCCGCTACACTAAAATATCATCCATGCTCCAGGACTTACAGCTTCCAACAATTAAACATTTTGTCCATAATCAAACAGCTTCTTACTTCAGTAAAACACCAGTCTCCAAAAATCCATTAATAAAGGAAATCGGTAACTACAATAAAGCATCTCTAAAACGCTACATTCATAAAAGAACTAAACATGTGTTACTAACTTAAGCTAGTTTATTTTAATTTCTAATTTTATATTATCAACTGTGTTATCTGTTTTTATTAGTAGGTTTTTGTATAATTTTTCCTACAACATTATATAATCACAATTTAATTTTACCGCTAATTATAGATTAGATGATTAGATTATAACTACCAAATGAACCAAACATTTGATGATTGTAAGGATGTCTCATCCGTAATCATTTATAAATATTTTGTCAATATGTAAAAATGTAAATAAAGTTTATTTTATTTTATTTTTTTTTTTTTTTATTTATTAAAGATTGTTGATGTAATTTATAAATGGATTAGATTATATTACTTAAATAACATTAGAATAGAATAGAATCTTATTAATTTTTTTTTTTTTTTTTTTTTTTTTTATTATTTATTGGAATTTACAACTGTATACAGGAATACAACTAGTAAATTAGATGAAATATATAAAGGCATGAAACACATGTAGAGAAGCTTCCCAATGGAAGCACTCTAAAAATTATTTAAACTAGAAGGTCTCGGGGCCATCTCCTTTTCAGACGCCTCGGAGGATTGTCAGGAATCGAAGAGGAAGAAAGGTTTGAAACTAGAGGATTAGGGTGGGAATGGAGTTTGCCATGAAAGGAATGGTATCTAGATCGGGCCAAATCAGCAACATACGGAACATTAAGATCTTTATGGATTAGTGTATTCGTGACAAAGTAAGGAGCATTGAGGATTTTACGAAGGATTTTGGATTGTAGGGATTGGATACGGGAAGAATTCGATGGTTTAGTAGAGCCCCAAAGCTCTACTCCGTAAGTCCATATCGGCCTTATGATAGTCATGTAGATGAGTCTTTTGTAGTTAAGTGGAAGATTAGAACGTTTGTCTAGTAAGTGTTGAAGTAGTCGAAAACGTCGAGCAGTTTCTTGTCGTTTAAGTCTTGTATGAGGGTTCCAAGTGAGACGTTTGTCAAGGTGCAGTCCTAGATATCGGATCTGTTCAACCGGGACAAGAGGAGTATTATTGAAGGAAACAGTAGGGCAGGATGTCATAGGTTTACGACGAAGGGTAAAGGTAATTTGATTGGATTTGTTCGCATTTATTTTAATTCTCCAGTTCTGACACCACACTTCAAGGTCTCTGATGTGGGATTGGAGAGTTTGAGAGGCAATAGTTGGATTAGTATTGACTGATAACACACAAGTGTCATCAGCGTAGGTAGAAAGGAAAGTGTTAGGATGGGATGGGATATCAGCTGTATAAACTGTGAAAAGAATAGGTCCCAGGATACTGCCTTGAGGAACACCAGCAAACTGATTAAAAATGGATGAATAGGAATTATTATGATTTACTTTGAAGGATCTGTCAGTGAGGTAGGACTTGATGATAAGGAAATATGTAGGGGGAAGGAAATTGCGGAGTTTGTAAAGCAATCCCGGGTGCCAGACTCGGTCAAAGGCTTGCTCTACGTCGAGGAATGCTCCCGTGCAGTACAACCCGCGCTCTAATGCAGACGAGACAACGTCCACCACACGATGACATTGCTGGATAGTGGAGTGGGACGTTCTGAATCCAAACTGGTGATCAGGAATTATGGAATTAGTATCTAGGATGGGATATAGGCGTTTCAGTATAAGTTTTTCCAAGATTTTACCCATGATTGGTAAAAGTGAGATGGGACGGTAAGAAGATGGATTTTCAGGCGGTTTCTTAGGTTTGGGTATCATTTTGACAATGGATAATTTCCAGGAAGCAGGAAAGTATGTGGAACGGAGTACGGAATTATATATGTAAGTAAGATATAGGATAGCTTTTCGAGGAAGGAGTTTTAAAATATGGGAAGTTATAAGATCATGTCCAGGAGCTTTGCGGGATGGTAAACTCTGGATGATGTTAGATATTTCAGTAGGATGGAACGCTTTAGGAGGAAGAACCATTTGGAGTGGGATATCTAGTTCTGCTTCTATAAACTTAATGTGACCGGGATTATGAATATCTGGATGTGGATTAAAGGTTTTAAAAAGGTGCTGACCGAATATCTGGGCCTTTTCTTCATCAGATCTTGTCCAGATATGGGATTCAGTTAGGAGTGGATGATTACATTCTTTGTACTTCAGTAACTTTTTTGTGGTCATCCATAACGATCTGTCTGTAATAGTTAGTTTTTCAGTAAAGTTGAGTAAGTTTTGAATTTTAACTTTTCTGATTTCTGATTTTAGTCTGTTAGTAAGTTTGTTATAATAAGTTTTGTCTGAAGGGTATCTAGTCCTATGCCACTTCGATCTTGCTCTGCGTTTTTCCCTTAATAAGATTCGAATGTGCTGTGGCAGGATAGTCTCCTGTGAGTTAGTAGTGTTAATGGTTGTAGTGTTGTCAAGTATACTACTGCTGATTGAGTCAGTAAGTTTTTCAACAGCTTTATCAATATCATGTTTAGTCTTTAGTGGTATTTTTAAGTCAAGTTTGTTTTCCAAGTCATATCTGAATCCGTCCCAGTCTACTCGTCCTGTAATCAGAGTGGGAATGGTGGGCTTAGGAACAAGGCTTGAATGCAAGGAAAGCAGAACCGGACTATGATCGGATGACAGGTCATTTAGGGATTTGATTGTGGATTGGGAAGAAGATATCTGAGAGGAAACAAATATGTCTAGGATATCAGGACGTTTTTTGAGGGATGTAGGCCAGTATGTCGGGTTCATTGGCGAAAGGATTGTATAACAATGGGTGGTGGAGACTCGAGAAAGGAGATTGCCACGGGAGTTGGATGTTCGGCAACCCCATCGCTGATGTTTCGCATTGTAGTCTCCTCCAGCAATAAAGCGCGGTCCTAGGGATCTGAACAGGGTTTCAAGTTGACTATAGGAGAGGGAGTTACCAGGAGGGCAGTATACAGCTGAAATTGTAAGATGGAAAGGACGAGTTGAAATGGATACTGAGGTTGATTGTATGGCGTCAGATGGAGTAGAAGGAATAAAGGAATGAGGTAAGGATTTATGAATGAGGATACATGACCCGGCATGGGAAGTATTGTCTGGGTGGTCTGATCTATAAGTGATGTAGTCACGTATGTAAAAATGTGATCGTCGTGTGAAGTGTGTTTCTGTCAATAGTGCTATATCTATGTGTTTGTCGTGTAGAAATACGTCCAGTTCGTCACGATGGTTATGCAGGCCATTAGCATTCCACAAGAGGATAGTTAGGGGCTTTACGCTCATAGTGGGAGATTGAATGGGATTTGGGAAAGGACTCTAGTTAGAAGATTGATAAGTGGTTGGATGGTATCTCTAAGATCTGAGAGAAAGGAATTTAGAATGGAGTAAATGTTGGATAGATCTGGGTTGGAAAACGGATGTGGATAAGCGTCGTGGGAAGGATAACTTATTTGATCAGGAGTGTTGGCTGAGTGCTGAGCCCGCCGTGGGGTACGAGGGTGTTCAGTCCTCTGGGTCACTGGAGGTTGAGGCTTTGGTTGACTAGGAGAAAAAGAAGGTAGTTCTGGAATTTTGTTAGGGTGCTCTGGGGGTAGTTTGACACGTAAGGGCAGATTATGGGGAAGGATCGGTTGACGGGAAGCTTGTGGTTTAGGGTGGGAGGCTGGAGGCCTGATTTGGGAGTTTAGAGGCGCCTGAATAGTAGTCTGTTTCTTCTTTATGGTGGTGACGTCGGGGAAAGTTTTTCTGGTTTCAGCAGTAGAATCCCTGACTGTAGATGTGGTAGGCTGCTGTTGAGCGAAGGTAGTTACAGGCTTCTGAAGTTGAGGGAAGGCAGACAAATTGTTCAACTCTGGTCCCTGGGTGCGTGTCTCTTGGTCATCTCTTTTCACATTAATGTAGTGAGATCTTTGTCGAAGATGGGTTTTGTAGACTGTACAACCCCGGTAGCTGGCTGGGTGACCTTCACCGCAAAGAGCACACTGAGCTGGCTCATCTCGAGCTTTTTGGCACGTTTCAGAGGCATGTGGGCCGGCACACTTGACACACCTAGGTGGGTGATAACAGTAGGACTTCGTGTGTCCTAAGGTTTGGCATTTGGTACACTGAACAATTGTCGTCTTTACCCTAGGCTCTTCGAATCGTACAGATGAGTAGACCAGTCTTCTCACCTGAAATATTTCTGGATTGTTTCTGGCTGGTTCGAGGTCTACGAAGAATAGTGGCAAGGGGTATTTTTGTGTATGGTGTGTTACTGAAGAAATGTTCCTTACGTGGTGTCCAATTTCTTCCAGGCCTTCTTTAATGGCTTCAGTTGGGGTGGATGAATGGAGTCCGCGTAAAACCACGCGATATGATTTTTCTTGTTTGAGTTGATAACAATGAAAGTCGTAGTTTTTTGAACTCAAATAACTCACGAGTTTCTTGTAATTTTCTTTCGTGTATGTGTTTATTTTTATGTCGTTTGATCGGGAGAAACATTGGAAGTTTGGTTGTCCGATTAGATTGGCGATTTCTTTACCGAACGACAAAAAATTACTAATATTTGTTACAAATATTGGAGGTGGCTCGGGATCGGAAAATCCTTGAGGTCCCGGAACTGTATTTGCAGTGTTGACTGTAGCGGCATGGCTAACGATAGATGAAGGAGGTACATTAGTAGGAGACGGAGCGGCCGAAGTAGATGGCGCTGTTGGTTCATGTTGGTTGGCTGCAGTGGTGTTGCGAGTTTTTGGTGGCGATTGTATTGTTTTTGGCTGTTGTTTGGACTTGGCCGATTTATTTTTTTTTTTGTTAGGAGAATTTCCTCCGGACCCAGTATTGTTCCTGTGGCGTTTTTGGCGTCGCGTTAAATACTTCGAGTCTGATTCGCTTATTTCAGAGAAAGGCGTCTCTTCCCCTGATTCATCGCATGACAATGTTCTATCGAGATCCATAACTCAATAGAATAAGAAAAAAAAAAATTAAAAATAAAATAAACATATAAAGAGATCTATTTGAATTATATAGTGACCTACACTAAAAAAAAAAAAACTAAAAATAAAATAAATTAAAAAAAAAAATACACTTATAGAGACTTATATAAACTAATTAATAGAAAATTAACCTAAAAGATCTTAAAACTAAATATTTACAATATATACATAGACAACATACAATAAACAACCATTTCTAATTTAATAAAAATAAAGTCTTAGAGAGAAAAAAAAAGTCTTAGAGAAAAAAAAAAAAAAAATAGTCTTAGAGAAAAAATAAAAAGTCTTAGAGGAAGAGAACTAAAAGTTTTAAAAAGAATGTCTTGGTTACGAAGTCAGAAATGACAACACTTCCGACCGAGACCTTGTAAATAAAGAGAAGAGGATTAGCCTAGCCGTTATCTCCAGCCTGGGACGGCCACCAGTTTATAGGTGCCTATTTAACTAAACAGCACTCACCTCTCAATTTGTGTTCATCAAAGTATGTTATAGTGCTACGACTCACGATTTACAAAGTTTGATGGATATTCATGCAGTATCACACAGATAAAAAGGTAACTAACACAGAGCGATACGTAAATAGAACTGAGCTAGCGGCCATTTTTTCGGAACTCTTATTAATTTTGATTTATTTATTTTTTAATTAAAGAGAACTATAGGCGTTTATGACCCCTGGGTTGTACGCATCAAAACCTCAAACAACAACAACTATCACTGCACAGGACGACTTTCCAGGCTATTCTTTCCTACTCACTTGGGTCGTGGATCCTCACATCAAAGTATAGGAGCCAGAACCAAGTAATGGAGATGAAGTACATAAAGAAAGTTGAAGGGAATACTAGGAGAGATAGGATCTGGAATACGACTATCAGGTCGAACCTTGAGGTACAGCCGCTCGAAACCGTTCTAGAGGAAAACAAATTGAGATGGTTTGGCCACCTCCGTAGTATGTATCCGAGTAGGACTGCTAGGATGACCTACGAGACACACGTAGAAGGAAGAAGGAGTCGAGGAAGATCTCAGAACACCTGGGAAGAAGATGTGAAGGAAGCGTGGGATAGATTGGAAGAGGAGAAGAGAGTGCGCAACCTTAGGAAGGACAAGACTGTGATGACGATGATAAATATAAAAAATATACCATTGGATGAAACAATTACATAAGGAAGAAAGTGGGGTCAAGGGACAGAATTTAACGAAGCAAAACAAACGTGCTATGTACATTACTTTTCCTACAGTCTGCCAGTGATGCACCTACGCAATTTACTTTTTATGTTATATTGTATAAAAGTTATAAATTTATTATACATTTTTTTTTTTGCTTCTTATAGTAAGTGCTAAACGTGAAAGTAATTCATGTTGTAACTGTTACCAAAACTAAACAAGCAACTGGATAAAGGTGGATGAGAAGCATATTGGAAGGTTTGCAAATTGTATACAAACCGAGTTTAAAAGCTTCCTGATTTGTTTATAGCGAAATTATATATATTATTCAAATTCTTGAAATCTTATTTTTTAAGTCTCAAATCCCCAGCTTTATGTTGGAAGCGTAATCTCGGTAATCTGAACTCAGGTATCCGATAGCACCAGTAATTTGAACTAACTGGCGGGAAAGAAAAAAAAATCTAAATATCTTTTTAATACATCGCCATTATCGAGTAAAATTACGATGTCAAAATTACAATAGGTAGTTCATAATATGAGTTTTTTAATACACTTTAATATCATTATCCTGTTTTACTTTAAAATCTTTCGGTAAATACATAATAAAAAAAAATTATACTTCCGCTACCTTTGGTAGACTCGGAAGCAATTAGAACAAATGTCCCTATGAAAATTTCAGTTTAAGCTCCAGTATTTTAATAAAAATGTTAACACTTAATCATTTGATGTTGTGGGCTTGACAAAAATGCATGGAATGAAGGAGATTAAGAATGAAAAACCACGCAACTGTGCTAACAAGTTTTTTGGAGTGTCCTTAATATGTCCTCATATTTCTTAACGAACGTAATTTCCCGATAAAATTGGTGGGTTAACTATGTACATACCTAATAGAGAATTTATTCAGTATTTATTTGAATCACGTGTACAGTTAAAATCAGAAAGCAAAAAATACGATCTTTAAGTGACAAGTATAATATCCTGTCCGAACTTAAAAAAAAAAAACCTTCAACAATTAGTTCGGATTAAGAAAATTACAATGAATTTTCAATTTAACAGATTGTTGATTCAATATATAAATTGATTAGAAGTTAGCATTTAAATAACATTAGAATAGAACATAATAGAAAAAAGTATTTATTCTGGGACTTAGTCGATTAAGAATAACATAAATGTTAGAAATAATGATAGCACATTTGACTAGAAAACATTAGATAGATTAAATTATTTACATAGGTAAAAGAAGTAGAGAAAGAAATTTATATAAATGTATGTTTATACACACATCTTTGTACAAAAGAAAATAAAAAACACAAGGTAAAGTAAACAAATACATTAAATGAAAAGTAATATATATATATATATATATATATATATATATATATATATCTTATATATATATAAGATATTCAGTCATTATAACGATTAAATTTTAATGAAAAATCGAATTTAAAATTAAAGCTCAACAAGCGCCAGTGTTGGAAAAGGCGATATTTGAATGTGGATACGAAGAAGCATGACGGATATTGGATGGGGTGGAATTCCAGAATTCAATGGAACGGGCAAGAAAGGATCGATCGAAGACGAGCTAAAGTGTGGGACGGCTTATAAAGGTCTGAATGACGCGATCTTGTTTCAAGGAAGTGGACTGAGGATTTAAATTGAAGGAGAATGTAGATATAGGAAGAATGCTGGGATTTTAAAGTTTGGTAAATAAATGACCCAAGAAATTACTGTCTGCGTATGGAGGGAAGGAGCCACTTTAAATCGGCATAGCGGAGGGTCACGGGAGACCGTCTCGACGTACCAAAACCAAATCTTAAAAAACAATCCATGGAACGCTTTACTTTGTTCTCAAGCACGACAGGGAGACCACCGTAGCCGTAGTCGAAGTACGGGTAGATGAGTGACGAAACTAGGAGCTTCAGCGTGGATTGTGGAAGAAGGTATCTGGAGCGAGGAAAGAACTTCAGGGTACTTATAGATCCACGGGAAATTTGGGCAATATAAGGTTTCCAAGATAGGGTTTGGTCTGATTCCTAGATTTTTGACAGAGGAGCTGAATGTAATGGGGTGATCATTTAGGAGTAAGGTTGGGATGGTGTTGTTGGATCTGAGAAGAGGACTGGAAACAATTACAATAGCCTGAGCTTTCAAGCTAAGCTTGTACAGATTTGCCCAGGCACCGATCTTATCTACGTCTACCTGAATAGCAGCAAATACCTTTGATAACTCAGAAGGAGGGAAGGATAAGTAAATTTGGATATCATCAGCATAAAGATAGTGGGAACAGTGAACTATTAAATTAGGGAGATCATTGATGTAACAATTAAAAATCTGGTGCGGGCAACACACGACTTTCACTTACCTCCATTTTCGAAATCAATGAAAGAATTTTCAAATACAGTTAGAGATAAAAATACGAGAAACTATTAAAGAATTAATTAAATTGAATTATATAGAAACGTGTATTTTATTAAAAATCTATTATATTATTATCTAAAATAATCAGTTAGTTTTATCTTTATATTCATCTTCATCTTCATTTTATCTTCTAACTTTCAAAAGCTTGAGTATAAGATCATATTTTTTCTAAAATCTTTAGCTTTCCAATGGCATATCATACATGTATATTACTGCTCTTATGTTCAAAAACAAAAAATTGCATTAAAACTATATTTTTTCAGTTTTCTCCTTTAGTTGGGTATCGAATTCATTCAATTTATATATTTACCTGTTTTTCATCAGTGGTAACAAGCTAATATAAAAAAAAAAAAAAAACCTGTACCACTACAACCCATGAAGGGTCTTGGGCTCAGTACATATAGAGATTCGTACTGTTTCTAGGCCAACGGCAGTGCAATGAGGTGATTAGGCCTTAATCACGCTCAGCCGCCAGGTTTTTCCCCAATTAATTTGGGTACCCACTTTATAGAGGCTGGGTCTGCCCCAGGAGGGTCTCCATACCCTAGGGTCGCCCCCCGACTGAATTAACAGAATAAATAATATTCTGCCACAGGCGGGATTCGAACCCAGGACCCGGAGCACAGCAGACTAGTGCTCTATCCACTAGACCACGCCGCTCCCCAACAAGCTAATATAGTTATTTTTATAGAATCAACAAAATTAAAGGTACTTTAGAGAAAGCAAATTTAAAATATCGGCATTTAAGCCCTGTCAGACCATTTTAATCCAAATGAATTCTAAATGGGATTAAAGCGCATTAAATTTTACATCGAAATCGCGAGTTTAATCAAAATTGTCGGAACCGTTTTCGAGAAAATCGAAAAAAGTGCAAAATGCTTAGTATAAAGTGGCTCTTCTGGTAAGCTCATTATGATGAAAAAGGTTTTGTAACGTCTCGGGCGTATATTTGTCTTAAATATGAAATTTCAGTTTGATAGGACTTGCCGTTTCCGCCCGGGAGTTACCACACACACACAGACCTTTTTGCGGAACTTGGCTATTTGGACTCAGGGGACTCTAAAATGTGTATTTCCGTTGAAAACTGGAATTCGAAAATTTTCACGATCGCAATACTTTCCCTTACTATATATAGTAAGTGAAGGTAAAAAGGTTTATTGCACAATCAAGAGGTATAATTATCTATCAGAGTTACTTTATTACGACTAAAACTATATAATAATTACTATTTTCTAACTATATAATGCATCTATTACTTATTACTAACATTCGGAATGATTATTATATAGTTCTTACATCGATACAATAAATATACAGCACAACGGAGCCTATGGGTCGGTTTTTATTTTCATCTACCATTATTACTTTAAAATAACACAGTTAAATCAATAAAATATATTTTAATTATTCAAAGGGACGGAAAATAAATCACGTTTGTTTTTAATACAAAGTGTATTTTATTTACACATAAGATCAAAAGAAAATATTGGTCGGATAGCGCAAAATAAACAGCTTTTCCATCAATCGAGGGAATTTTTTTCATAATTCAATGAAAAAAAAAAAAGATTAAATGATTTTTTTTTTTTTTTTTGTCGAGTTTTTTCACTTCCCTTTAAATAGATTTATACCGCTTCGCTAACTTGAACATTGAAAACCAATTTACTGGTAAAGGTAATAATAATAAGGAATATAACCTTAAAGGTATGAGATAAAATAGGTAAGAGGTTGGAAATAAAAAGAAAAAAACCACGTGCATCTCTACAACCAATTTAGAGTGTTAGACAGGAAAACCTTCAAGGGTTTTTAACTGTTTTTACTTCCAAAGAAGCATTTTATTTAATGTCTATCCGACTAATTACCTAAAACCCCAACCAACTACCCAACTAACGAATTTCACTAACCTAAAACCAATTTAAGAACTTTTAAATTAAGTGAGAGATGCCCTTACGAGGTATCAATCCTTCCATGATCAACTCCATTCCCACTATAAACCACTAGTTTCAATACTTGCTTCTTCTTCCATTGCTGACAATCTTCCGAGGCGTCTGAAAAGAAGATGGCCTAGAGACTTTCTAGTTTAGATTGCCTAAAGGAGTACTACCAGTGGGCATATTCTCTTCATGTATATTATCTATATATATTATCAGCTAATTTACTGGATTTATTAATTAATACAGTTGTAAATTTCAATAAATAAATTTAAAAAAAGAAAAAAAAAAGTGAGAGATGAAAAAGATTTATGAATTAAGTGAATATTGAGTTTCGATAGAAACAAGAGTTTCATTAAATAATATATTATTATCCACAAACATCACTTTTAACACTGACTTTCACCACAAGTTTCATTCGCTTTCCACCACTCTCCATTATCTTTTACCATTTTGTCTACAAGATAATATTTTTTCTAAAATATTGAGAAGTATATTATACATCTGTATTACTGTTCATGTACTATACAAAAAAACCTACAAAATATGTTTGCTGTTTTTTCCTTTCCTTGGTTACCAAATTTATTTAGCTTGAATATTTAGTCGGATTTTTATAAATTATAATAAAATGATACTTTTAGTTTTTTAAAGGTACTTTATTATTATTATGAATACATTACCTATACCTCAGCACACCGAAGAGGTCTTATGTAACCTATTTATACAGGAAGTTTATGTGGTCCCTTCTCTCCATCCGCATACAATATTTCTCAGGATCGTAGCTTTACCAAACCATCAATTCCTAGCCAGTTACCTCCATATGTCCACAAAGTTCTGCAATTTAAATCGTCAGCCCACTCCCTCCAAAAAAGATCTGGATTCTGACCTTAACATTCCTACCCAAAGAACAACAACTTTTGATCATTCCTTTCTTGTCCGCTCTACTACTCCCTCCGATTCTCGACCTACTCATATCCGCCATGCTTCTTCTCTACCATCCATCATTCAAGTTCCAGTACCTACTGTCATCCCAAATAGACGCTCAACAAGCCTTATAAAATACCAATTCAAAAAGAAAATTTATTATTTATAATTCATATTTTACTTAGTTAATGGATAAATTATTATGAATCAGTTTCAATGTTTAGTTTTGTTCAAAACATTAATCTATCAAAAGTCATTTATTTACTTTACTCTTTTCTTTTATTGTATACTTTAATCCATTCTTTTCTTCTGATATCATTGGGAATAAGAATTAATTAAAATCCGTTGGTCTAACTCATTGCACATCTCAATTGAGACGTTGATTTCCAAAAGGTACTAAAGGACATTTTTTACAAAATTGATTTTTTCACATATTTGTATCCTCATTATTTAGTTTTATCAAAATCTTCTATTTGATTTTATCTAATGTACACCTAAGTCCTTTATAAACGCAATTTAGAAATATAATTATTTTCTAACGGAACTAAATACACATTTAATTTCGTTCTAAACTATACCAAAACATTTCATTTCATAACTTTAATATGATGTTATTAATATACTAAAAAAACAATTCTGGATTTTAATGCGAAAAGAATAAAATTAGCTAATTTAATAATATAATAATTAGTAATTTTCGCGTCTCCTGTAAAATTTCCTAGAATGGATATAGTACCTTTTGGAAAACAACGTCTCAATTGTACATATCATTTGTTCTTAAGGGATCCTGTCCCAGAATAATTTTTTTTTCTATTCTATTCTATTCTATTTTAAAAGAAGAAAATTCTAAAATTCGGCAATTAAGCCTTGAACAGGCAATTTCAATCAGAATGAAACCTAATTAATAAAAAGGTGCAAAATACTTCAGGTTAGCCGATTTTGGTGAAAACGTCGGTGTAACATCTTGTGCGTTTAGTTATCTTAAATATAAAATATCAGTTTCGTACGATTTATCGTTTTCGTACCTGAATCACCACACGCTTTTTTTTCGGGGTTAGTCATTTGAGCCACGAGCCTAAAACATTTATTTCCTGACATAACTCGGGTTCTAAAATTTTTATTATCACAATATTTTCCCTTAATATGTTTTTCATAAATAGGTAAGTGAAAATAATACCATAAAATACTAAATACTTACTATTTTATAACCAATGAAAATAAATAAATATTTAAAAGTAGTCAATATAGTTGCCAGACGAATCCGGTTTGGACGGGTTAAAATTGAATTCGTGGCGGTTCCACTGAATGAATCTCGGTTGGTAACCTTCCGTCCTCATTGGCCTTCACTGGAACCTCAGCAAGGAACCTTAAACCACAAAAAACCTCCTCCCTCCGAGAAGAAAAAAGGTCCCCCGAAAAAACGACCACTAGGATAATTTAGTTTAAAATTAGGTACAAAGGACTTGATACAAAAAAAAATCTGGTGCACGCAACACAAGACTTTTACTTACCACCGTCGTAAAAATCGATTCTAGGTATTTTAAAAGAAGTACAATTAGAATGAATGACATTGAGTTTCAATAGAAACATTTATTTTAGATTAGATAATCCAACAACAGAAATTATTATCTGCAACATTCAATTAGTTTTATCCGTTTCTCATCACTTTCCATTATATTATAAAACTTTGTATATGAGATAACATTTTTTTTTTAAATGTTTAGCTTTCCAATGTATATTATACGTCTATATTACTATTTTCATGTCCTGGAATTTATTTTCCTAAAGCATATTTGACTTTTTTCTCATCTGGTTATTAAATTCTTTCATATTGCATATTTGCCTGTTTTTTTATAGATCCCAACACGATGAATCGATTATTTTTTTTCGAATCTACAAAATTAAAGGTACTTGAGGTAAAAAAAAATACAGGGTGTCTAGCAAATCAGCTCAAAGAGATTCCCTGACTTTTCCATATTTTAAGAAGTCTTTTACCTGGCTAAATCTCAGTGGAAATCGACAAAACAAAGAATAATTATAATTAATATGGTATACTAGATTAAAAATATCTCTAATGACTAATTACTTTACGATAAGATTCAACTATATCTACCCGAAATCAGCTAAAATTGTCATTGTTGAAGTTGACTTACTAATGAATTATGATGAACTTGAATACTGCTGTTAGTAATAATCAATATTTACAAATCTGACTACAAATTTATTTGAAATCAATTATAATCAATATATCTATATAAACTTTAAGAGCTTTTCTTTAATTTTTGAATCTCTTCAGCCAAATATTAAGCTACCTGAATTTTTGCTTTAATTGCCTAAAACAAGTGTGCAATACGGTTTGTATTTGGGATCACCAGAGACACGCATATAACCCAGTATTACGCCGAGTTAAGGCGGCTTTATCCTAGTTACAGATGCCATTATTTCCTAGCTTTCTCCCTCTACCAGGTTATCAGAACTCATCGTCCCAGATATATCTTCCAATCCCTTCAATTTAAATCATCAATTCAGTCCCGTTCTACCAGATTCCGGCTTTCTGACCTCTACCTTCCTCCTCACCGCACTGCTGCCTTTGACAAGTCCTTTCTAGCCAAAGCAACCTCTCTTTGGAACTCTTTACCTCCTGTGATCCGTCATGTAAGAACGACTTCCTCCTTCAAATCGCTCCTTTTCAACCACCTTCTCCTTACTCAGTCAAACAGACAATAACTTCAAACTGCAGATGCTATAAATTCCAATTATTATTATTATTTTTTTTTGTGTTTATATTACTTAAATTATCACCGATGAATTAGCTATTTCGGTTTTGTTTTTTTTGTTGTTTTTTTTTTCGTTGTTTTATTTTTATTTTTTATTTCATTCTGTAAGTCTGACTTGTAAAGATGTATATATAATATTACGACCTTTATTATTTTTCTAGTTTAGTAATTTGTCATTCTAAGCCATGACCACACTGTTCCGGCCATCAATTATGTATTTTAATTTTATTCTTAAGGGACTTTAGTCCCAGGATAATAAAGAAGTTTTTTCATTTCATTTTCGTTTCATATTAGAACTTCCATCTGAGTGAGGAAGAAACGATGTTATTTAGGAACCATTTTGCCTTACTAAAGAACAAATTTCTGGACTTTTTGTTATTTTATATGTTTCTAAAATCCCTGACTTTACCCTGTTGCTAGAAACCCTGAAACACCCCAAGGTAAAGGAGGAAAAATTATTAAAAATCGGCATTTAAGCCCTGACAGACTATTTTAATCAGAATGAAATCTACGTGATATTAATCTTCACTAAATACTACATCAGTATAGCGATTCAATTAAAATCGTAGCAGCCATTTTTGAGGAAAATCATATTATTTGTATAAAGTGGCACTTCTGGTAAATCGATTTTTGAGAAAAGTTAAATATGAGATTTCAGGTTTGCAAGTCTTCGTTTTTGTGTTAGATTTCACAAACCGACTATTTTGCGAGACTTCGTCATTTGGACTCAGATGGAGCTATTTCCTCGTCTTACAGATGTAATGAGATACCTACCCACATAACCATCGTATAGTATTTTATTAAATTTATCGTTCAGGCTAGTATGATGTAGAGCAAATGATAAATAAAAGCAGTTTGTTCTAGGAATATTATTATTTCCTGAACGTGGATAACAATGAAAAACATCTACCTAACAAGGCAATTTGTTATGAAGACTCGGATTCCTAGGATAAATAAAAATGACCCAGAAAGGTAACTGTAGTGGAATAACATACGGATAACGTTCATATAGATTCATCTTCCCATAAAATGTCTTAAGAATGTAAATTGTGACTTAAAATCGATTATGGTTTCTTGCTACAGAATGAGTCACATTACTTATTTTTTGGTAAAACATCCCTTTTCTATTAAAGATGTATTAGAGGGTGGACAGCTAATAAAAAAAAAAAAAGAAAAAAAAAAAAAAAAAAAAAAAAAATGCATGTTTGACATTTTTTTCATCAAGATATCGAGATTCTAGCGCTAGGTTCCATTATTAAAATTTTATAAATCAAGCAAAATATGTTATTCTTGTCTTATTTAACTGTGTATAGAAGAACATCACTTTATTTTTATCTTAACTAAACGAAAATCCGGTCTGTAGTTGTCAGTTTACCTTTTTTGATAAATCGTTGAATAAAAAAAATATTTACGTGGAAGGCATTTTGTGAAATTTTAGCTTCGGGTTCGTTACATATATGTTGCGTAATGGAAACGAAAAATAAGGTTTTGGGATCTATTGAAGTAGGAAGGAAAGTAAAAGATTTGTGACGAGGAAATTTCACAAACAAAAGTTAAGGCCCAGTGAAGGCTGCGTTACATTTCATACCTTGACCTTATCTATTTAGGGCATATGATACACCCCAAGGTCGAGCGGACTATTATCAGACCTGCGGTATATACACACCAGGCCTCCAACACATACACACCAATGCCAGGCTACCAACACATACAAACCAAAGCCTGACCTGCAACACATCCACGTTTCAATACACCAATCCTATGGCAGCAACACGTACATTGAAGACAATGAACATGTAGGAAGTGAATACATTCATTTCCTTTTCGTCGACGATTTTTATCAGGATTTGTGACTGGCAATAGAAGGCCTCACCGAACAGCCTTGGAAGATATTTTTAGACTCAATGTTAATTGTAGTAGGAGGAAACTCGGGACCGATTTGAACTCATCATTAATTTAGTTATTGGTCATAACAGTTGTTTAATGACAATGTGATCTATAAAAATAGTTCCCTTACCTGTTAGTTAGTTTAATGTTTTTGTTTTCTTTCAATGCTATATCAAAAAGTTACACTGATAACTAGATAGCGGATTTTCATTCAGTCAAACATCAAAATATGCAAACACGTGCAGCAAAAAACAGCCTTCGAGTTAATTTATTGTTTGTTTAACATCCATTTATGCTTCTGCGGCTAATCGGATGATGCTACAGTGGGAGTCCTAAATTTTGCCTATCCAGGTTTAATTTAGATAGGGGATCTTTAACGAGTAAATGACATCGCACGTGCTCGGGACCACCTTTCAACGTCCTCTCCGAAGGACGGCATAAATAAGGATTTCTTATTCCCATTAAAAAATCCTATGGCTACATGCGGGTTTGAACCCGGGACCTTGGGCATGGGAAGCTGTTATGCTAACCACCATGCTACAGGTACCCCCAATAGCCTTCTATACATAAGGTCGCAGGTTCAAATCTGGCAGGCGGACCCAGGATTTTTTAATGGGAGTTAAAAATCTTTAGTTATACCATCCTTCGGAGGGGAATTAAAAAGGTAGTCCAGATACTATGAGAAGTCAGGTACTCATTAAAGATCCCTATCCTAATCAAACTTGGATAGACAAAATTAAGGACTACCACTGTAGCATACTCTTGTCGAAAAATTTACAAATTTAAAAACTTCTATTTTAAAATTTTCACGATAGCAATACTTCCCTTCCCACTAGATTTTATATATAGCTAAGTAAACGTAGAAAATAGATTTTTATATCACAAAAAAAAAAATTAAAAAAATGTGAAGTTGAAAAAAATTTACAACGAAATTTAATATACTACAGCATAGCCTCAGGCAAAACAGGGGATCCTGGGTGGCTACGAAGATGCAAATGTTAATTAAGCAAGGAAAGTGAGATTCCGGAAGCATGAAAGGGGTGGGGGTGGGAGAGAGAAAGGTATGGCGGAAACGACCGAAAGAGCCCGACCTGGCCCGATCAACTCAGTAATGCTCAGATTTATCAACATTACTTGTGAAGCTCTATGCAATTGAAAATATCGTTGAGTTCTTTACATATATTTGTTTAATAATTACTTATATGGCTAAATCTCTTAAGGTTCTAGGGCTTATTACATATAGAGATTCGTACTGTTTCTCGGCCAATGATGATCACACTTAGACGCCAGGTTTTTTTCCAATTCTGGATGCCTACTTCACAGATAACCAAGTCCCGCAAAAAGGGCTGTGTGTCAGAAACAGCGCCAAAACGGAAAGTCGTACGAAACTGAAATTTCATATTTAATAGAACTATTACCCCTTGATGTTGCAGCCAGGTTTTCAACAAAATCGGCGAGCCAGAAGTGGCACTTTATACTATGCATTTTGCACTTTTTTACGATTTTCTAAAAAACGGCTTAAACGATTATTATTAAACTCGCTGTATCTTTGTAAAATTTAACATTCTTTAATATCGTATGGGTTTTATCCTGATTGAAATAGTCTGACAGTGCTTAAATACCGATATTTTTCTAATTCCGATTCATTTTCTAGTTTTCAAGTACCTGTCATTTTGAATATACGAAAAAATTAACCATATCATCTCGTCAGTATTGATAAAAAACGGGTATATATATATAGGTTGAACGAATTTTAAATCCGACTCAAAGAGAAAAGACCAAACAAATGTTTTTTTTTATGAGATTTATGTGTTTTTTGAAAATAAGAGCTTCAATATAGATGTATAATAAATCGTTGGAAAGCTAAAGATTTGAGAAAAAATCCGATAGAACTAATTTATTGTAGCAGATAATAATATAGTAGGTTATTTAATAAAACACGTGTTTTTACCGAAATTAAATTATATTAATTCTTTAACCTTTTTACTTTTACTTATTTATATATTTCATCTCTAACTGTATTAAAAATCTTTTTATTAATTTTAACAACGGAGGTAAGTGAAAATCGTGTTGCTCGTAACAGATTTTTTTAATTCCGATATCGCCTGTCATTTAGTTTTGCATTTTTATATTTTGGTTGCTTGTTTTTTTTAGTTTATGAGCTGTAAATGAGAGATGTAACATAGCGTAATGTAATGTAATAATGATAAAAAGTAATTCTTGATATCATCGAAATGAAAATTGATAAAATGCATTACGTCGTTTTGAATAATTAGTGGGCTGTGTAGAGGAGCAAGCAAATATTGGGTTGTGAAATAAGTTCATAGCATTTTTCAATATTTCAGTTTAATCCTCTCTGTGTTTATAAGATCATGCTTGCTATTCTAAAAAAGGATTAGTTAAGGTGCTTTTATGCATCAGTTTCAATTAAGATTTCTTATCTTTAAGTGGTGTTTCGCTTCCTCAAAATGTATGAAAAAAAAAAAAATTAATTTTTGCCCTTTAATGATTTTTTATTTCTGAAAAGAAAAATCCGCTGAAAATACGGTTAAAAAATATCGCAGTGTGTATGGCGATGATGACTTAAGAGAAAGCACCGTCCGTAAGTGGTTAGCTCGGTTCAGAACCGGAAATTTTGACTTGGACGCAAAGCGCTCGGGTCGTCCTTCAACAGTTGATGATCAAATTCCAAAAATTACCTCAAATATGGCAACATGTCATATATAATTGAACAAAATGGGTCATATATAACTGAAAAATATTTATAAAAATCTGAAGTTTTCATTGAAATCATTATGTTAACAACCCATTACGTTTGTGCTGCACTGTTTTGTTTTCTAATAAAATAAAGCATTTCTCAATAAGGAAACGAATATGGTCTAAGGTGGCTTTTTTAGATTTCTTCGAGAAAGAAGTGCCTTCAGCATCAACTAAACACTTTTTGGTTTTCTCAATAATATATTACCTTTTAACTATGCACTAATAGATTTACTTATCCCTTCTCTCTTTCCCAGTCAGTTATAGCATTTGCCAATATTCAAGAAGACCTGGATAGACTCAGTGCCTGGGCAAATAAGATTAAACTAAAGCTCAATGCTATGAAAACTCAAGCCATTTTCATAGGTTGAAATTCTCTCAGCAGATCTACTACCACATTCCCTAATCTAATCCTAAATGATCACACTATCGCCTTCAGTTCCTCAGTAAAAAACCTTGGCATCACCATCGATCAATTCCTTTCGTGGAAACCCCATATTGCACAAATCTCTCGCAGAACAATAAGTACCCTTAAATTTTTGCCTCGCTCTCGTCATCTACTTCCACTGTACACTCGCAAGCTCCTTGTATCCTCACTTGTTTCCCCCCACTTTGACTATGGTTGTATGGTGTATGATGGCCTTTCGACTATGCTTGAGAAAAGACTGAAGCAAATCATGAACACCTCTATAAGATTTGTCTTCAGTGAATCTAGAAGGTCACATGTTACCCACTTATACAGCGAGTTAAAGTGGCTCCTTCCCCCCACCCGCAGAAAATATTTCCTAGGATCATACCATTATCAAACCATTAACTCCCATCACCCACACTATATCCATATTCTATTTAAATTTAAATCCTCAGCCCACTCGCTTGAAACAAGATCACGCCATTCTGACTTTTACGTTCCTACCCACAAAACTAAAACTTTTGACTGTTCCTTTATTATCCGCTCTACCCTCTGGAATTCTCTACCAACCTATATCCGCCATGCTACTTCTCTATCCTCCTTCAAATCCCAACTTTTCGTGTACCTCTTATCATCCCAAACAGACGCTTAACAATTATGATATTGCAGTTCGAATTGAATTTATAATGAAGAAAATTAGTGAAAGCCTACTGTTGTAAATGTATATATTGTCTGTCGATTTATTTATTTTTTATTCTGTTTAACACCATCGTCTTCGGATGACTTCATATTTTTTTTTTTTTTTTGTATAATATATCTTATTTATATAATAACTATGTTAATTTTGACTATTGGCCAGACATATTATATTATTTCATATTTCAATGTACAATCTGTTATTCTTAAGGGACCCAGACCAAGAATATATTATTTTTCTATTCTATTCTAATTCTAAATGAAATTATTAGTATTAAAATTACAACTCTTGATGGATGCAAGTTTTTCGAGAATTATTCTGGAATTTTATTCCATTTCTTTCTGATCAACAAGATTCTTTTTTGCTTTTCTTACGATATAAAGAACTCTAAACATGATTAAAAACTGTACGTTAAACAGCCTTCTATGCCCAAGATCATGGGTACAAACCCACAGGTGGCCTTAGTTATGCCGTCCTTCGGAGGGGAAGTTAAAAGGAGGTCCTGAGCTTGTCAGGTACTCGTTAAAGAACCCTATCCTACTTAAATCTGGATTAGCAAAATTTAGGACTCCCACTGTAGCATCATCCGATTAGCCACAGCAGCATAAAGTGGCGTTAAATGAATAAACAAAAAAAATGATCATTGTTCCTATTATATGATTAAAACATGGAGAGAAAATATAAAAACATTCAAACTATCTTTGGAACTATTGTAACGTAGCCACTGCCGCAGACGAGAACCAACCAAGAGCCACAACAAGTCCACCGCATCGATCGTTCCCTCTCCCTCTCATATCTCCTTATCTACACAACCCCACCGCTCCACAACTCCATCGCTCCGCTGCACTACCACTCCAAAACTCCATCGCTCCACAACCCAAAGACCTAATGCGCACGACACACGACCTTCACTTTCCTTAATGGTTAATATTAATTTCAGGGTTTTTTATATTTTATTATAAATCTTTAATTACAACAATAAGTAAATGTACGATGCAGAAATTATTGGCTTGAAATAAACTAGTGACGAAGCTACCCAGCGGAAGTAATTGAATTTATTTCATTAGCAGGTCTCGAGGCGTCGTCTTTTCAGGCGCCTCGGAGGATTATAGGGAATAGAAGGAGATAAGAGGTTGGGGACAAGCGGTTTTGTGAGGGCAGGTAATTATAAATTAAAGGAGGAGTATCTATTTTTAGCTATATTTGTAACTAATGGAATATTCACGTCTCTACGGATGAGTTTATTGGTAACAAAGTAGGGAGCATTGAGGGTTTTGGAATGAAGGATTATATGCGGGAGGTATTCAATTAAGAAAATTAAAATTAAAAAAATGATTAAGTTGTATGGATGGAAACACCAGATTTTTTAATTCTGATATTGCCTGTCTTTTAGGTTTGCATTTTCATATATATTATATATATATATATATATATATATATATATATATATATTAGTATATTAGCTGTAAATGAGAGATGTAACATAGCGTAATGTAATGTACTAATGATGAAAAGTGATTCTTGATATCATCGAAAAGAATAATTGATGAAATGCAATACGTTGTTTTAATTGATTAGTACGCTGTGAAAAGAGCAAAAAAATCTGTTGGGAAATAATTTCGTAGAGTTTTTGAATACTTCAATTTAGTCTCTACGGAGAGTTTATTAGTAGCACGAATTTATTTTAGACTAAATAATATAACAATAGAAATTATTATATTAAGTAATTGTTGAACACAAAAGTCTTGAGCTTTACGTCACTATCCCTTACCTTCAGCAATTTTATAAGCTGGGTAAAAAAAAAAAATTCTTTCCAACGATATATTGCACATCTACATATATAATAGTGCGAAAACATAATTAATAAAAAATACTTTAAACTAACATTTCTGCTCTTTTCTCGTACCGCATGTCATGAAATTATAATATATTTCAAATTTACGAGTTTTTTATCAGAGCAAACAACAAGAAATGGTTAATTGTTTTAAATCGACATAATGAAAAGTACATTGGGAGGAAGAAATGTTAAAAATATGTCTCACTATTTCAATTAGAATGAAACCTACATACTACAAGCCCGTTAAATTTTACATGAATTATGCAAGTTCAATCAGAAACGTTAGAGCCGTTTTTGAGTAACTCGTAAAAATGTGGAAACTACATAATATAAAGTAACCCTTCTGGTATTTGATATTATAGCTAATTCAATAAAAATCGTTGGAGCCATTTTTGGGAAAATCATATTATTGGTATAAAGTCGCACTCCTGGTAAATCGATTTTTGTAAAAAAAGGTGTTGTAACATTGAAAGCTTATATTTCTCTTAAATATGAACTTTTTTTTTTTTTTTTTTTTTTGAGTTAGACTTACCTAATACCGACACCCAGACCTTTTTGCAGGACTTGGTCATTTGGACTCAATGGCATAAAACGTGTATTTCCGTTGAAAACTAGAATTCGAATATTTAATTGGGTTGTGTCACATGAAATGTCCTTTTTGAAGGTAAAGGATTTTTATTAAAAATACGATATGAAAACAAAATAATTTTATTCGAAGTATTTATCTTCTTTTTCTACACATTTTTCCCAACGTGACACCAAGTTTTTTATCCCCGAATTGAAAAACTCTGAGCTTTGAAGTGTAACAAAATCTGAAAACGCACTTTTCACTTGATCATCGTTTTCAAAAAGTTTTCCTTTCACGAAGTTGTCTAAATTCCTGAACAGGTGGTAATCTGTTGGAGACAAGTCGGGAGAATATGGTGGGTGCGGAAGAACATCGTAGCCCAGTTCTTTCAATTATTGCACGGTATGTTTTGAAAACTGGGGTCTAGCATTGTCATGTAGGATTATAGGACCCTTCCGATTAACCAATCCAGGTATTTTTTAAAATAATTTTGTGTGCATTTGGTCCATTTCAATTTCGTTGTAGAGGTAATGGTTTCACCTCTAGGTAAAAAAGAATAATGAATTATCCCAGCCATGGACCACCATACTGTAACCATCGGTATCCCCAGCTGAAAATTTAATAAACCAACGGCGAATGGTCCGTTCATTAAAACTCCCTTCCACAAACGCCTTGCAAATATTTCTAGCGGCCTCAGCTGCTTAATGGCCGAGTTTAAACTCGTACAAAAATATTACTCGAAAATCGCGTGTTTCCATGTTCATATTTGGAGGTATACTAAAAAGTGGGTAATTGATTGGGAAGCTAATGTTTATAATACAAAGGTAGAGGATTAGTAACTGTTTACTTTAAATATGTAAACATTCGGAAGAAAACAACAGAGACCTGCAAAATCCTTTATGTATTTCAGAAACTATAAGAACAGACATTTTATATGAAACAACCCAATAGAATACTCTTCCTGACTATATCGAACGCAGGACCCGAAGAACAGTCGACTAGTGCTCAATTCACTAGACCGTAAAGCTCCCTGAATGAATAATTAATAATCAATAATTTAATAATAAAGCATCATTAAATTTCATTATCGAAGAGAAACAGAGCATGCTTATATGGTGGAGTAAATCATCATAGTTCATTTCATCTTTTGGTATTTCCCATCTTAAACGTTATCTATTTTAGCAATATTGATGTATTTTTTCGATTCGGAAGGCAGTCGTAAAATATTAGAAATTAGTATAAAAAAAAAAAAATATATATATATATATATATATATATATATATATACACATATATATATATTTATTATTTTATTAAACGTTTCGACCCACGTTGCGGGTCATAATCAGGGCTAAAACAAAGTGAAAGTGTTTGATAAATAACATGAAAATTTGACAGGAAATTAAAAAACCGTTGGTTAATATATAGTTTTTTTTTTTTTAATATTATTTTTAATGTTTTATCACCTCCACCAGAATCATCTCATCCATCATTTCAAACCTCAAATTTTGTGTGCTTTTAAATTAAAAGAAAATAGAAAAAGTATCTTTAAGAAAGACAAATATAAATACAGCTCTGCTAATTAATATAATATTTAATTTATACGGCTATTTAATGATATATCAGAATTAATTAAAATTCATTGTTAATTTTTTTCCTCAATTAAATCATTAAAATTAATTTTTGTATCTTTTCATGGACAAATATACTGTTAATATCGATTGTTAAAGCTGCTAGAGGTTGGAAGGAAAAAATCAATACTCAGTCAAACTGCCCCCTGTGTATGAGCAAGGGGGTTGCAGCTACCTACTACACTCAACCAACAAAACAAACAACATTACCCCTTAAATTTACAGAAATATTAACTGATAAAATGCTACGTCTAAACATATCAATTAAAAAAAAAAATATTTATTGATATTTACAATTGTATTGTACAACACATCTAGTAAATAGGCTAAAAAAAAAAAAATAGATTGAACAAAACATGTAGAGAAGCTACCCGTCGGCAGCACTATAAAAATATTCCAAACTAGAAGGTTTCAGGACAATATTCTTTTCAGACTTCTCGGAGGATTGTCAGTCACTGTGCCCATGTAAAATTTAATTGGTTTTATTACTATGTATGTTTCATCCTGATTGAAACAGTGTGACGGAGCTTGAATGACGATATTTTTAATTTTCTTTTCTTAAGTACCTTTAATTTTTTACTTTCGAAAAAAACAACTTAATTTTAATTAAATTAATCATCTTGTTAACACTGATAAAAAATGGGTAAATATAAAAGGGCAAAGAATTCTAAATTTAACCCAGGGGGAAAAGATGTTTTTTCCTATGATTTTTGAAAATCAGAGCTTTAATATATACAGGGGTGGAGAAAACATTAGGCTTGTTTTTTATTCTTCCAAAAAAATTTTTTTTATTTATTTTTTTTTTTTTGTTTACCCCATCTTTAAGATCCTATAAAGATTTTAAAAGAATCACTACAAAATCAATAAAAACAGTAAATTTTAATATAAATGATTAAAAATACCTTGTTTATTTATAAATTTATCAAGTTGGGTGTCATAATCAATTTTTTTTTTAATAAAAATATATTTTGGAAGAATTAAAAAAAAAAACAAGAAAAAACAAGCCCAATTTTTTCTACCACGGTTATGATATTTCCTTCTTTTTTTTTTTAGAGACACTATTTTATAAGAAATATACATTATTAAAAATCATTAACAAAGAGATTGAGGAGTAATTGAAAATATATATAAGAATTATAAAAAAGTATAAGAATTATTTTTAATTTTTTTATTCACAATTCTCATATGATAGTTAAGGTTAGCATTGATATAGTCTTACTGACATAATAACAATGTATTCCACATATATGATTATAAATGATATTTTTACTCAAACGATATTTTTAATGGGATTATAGAAAGCTAAACCAATAGTGTCTATTCTATCATATATTACGTAACAGTACAGCCATATTAGTGAAAATGACGGAATAGAAGAAACCGTACGTGTATATCCAACTTACCCATACCAAGCTTTTTATCAGAAAAAAAAATCCATCTCTTATTGGTATCTTTTTTATATCTCTATATGAACATATCATTTTTATAATTAAATAAATATTTATTTTCATTTCCAATTAAAAAGATAAAAAATTTATGAAAAATGTATATGAGTGATATACATTAAATTTTCAGTCCTTCGAGGCACCAATTATTCCTAATTGACAACAAAACATATTTGTTACAGCACGCCGTTTGGAGTTAAAAAAACTACACATCTTCTCTTCTCTTCTATCTCTTAGTAATATTAAACCTACAGATGTCTAATACCACTCAAATTAAAGCTACCTAAAAGTAATATAAAGTTGTTTATGACACTTATCTTCCAAGGAAGGGTATTTTCTCTGATATATATATATATATATATATATATATACTCTTGGTTTCCGCTAACTCCTTCTAAGCCATTGGACGGTTTTTTTAATATTTATTTATTGGAATTTACAACTGTATAACAAGTATTACAACAAGTAAATTTGAATGAAATATAAAAAGGCATGAAACACATGTAGAGAAGCTTCCCAATGGAAGCACTCTAAAAATATTTTAAACTAGAAGGTCCCGGGGCCATCTCCTTTTCAAACGCCTCGAAGGATTGTCAGTAATTGAAGAGTAAGAAAGGATTAAAACGAAAGGATTAGGGTGGGAATGGAGTTTGTCATGGAAGGATTGATACCTCGTACGGGCCAAATCAGCAACATAGGCGACATTAAGGTCTTTATGGATGAGTTTGTTGGTGACAAAGTAAGGAGCATTGAGGATTTTTGAGAATTCGATGGTTTAGTAGAGCCCCAGAGCTCAACTCCGTAAGTCCACATCGGTCTTATGATAGTCATGTAGATGAGTCTTTTGTAGTTAAGTGGAAGATTAGACCGTTCGTCTAGTAAATGTTGAAGTAGCCGAAAACATTGTGCAGCTTCTTGTATGAGGGTTCCAAGTAAGGCGTTTGTCAAGGTCCAGTCCAAGATATCGGATCTTTTCAACCGGGACAAGAGGAGTATTATTGATGAAGACAGTAGGGCAGGATGGCATAGGTTTACGACGAAGGATGAAGGTAATTTGGTTGGATTTGTTAGAATTTATTTTAATTCTCCAGTTCTGAAACCATACTTCAAGGTCTCTGAGATGGGATTGGAGAGTTTGAGAGGCAATAGTTGGATCAGTATTGACTTATAAAACACAAATGTCATCAGCAAAGGTAGAAAGGAAGGTGTTAGAATGGGTTGAGATATCAGCTGTATAAACTGTGTAAAGGATGTGTCCTAGGATACTACCTTGAAGGACACCAGCAGACTGACTAAAAATGGATGAATAGGAATTATTATGATTGATTTTGAAGGATCTACCAGTGAGGTAGGACTGGATAATGAGAAAGTATGTTGGGGGGAGGAATTGGCGGAACTTGTAAAGCAATCCCGGGTGCCAGACTCGGTCAAAGGACGGATTTTAATACAATTTTTACTATTATAAGAAAAATACATTGTAATTAAGCTTTTCTATAGGAGAGAAAAATAAATTTTCTGTAACCAAGCCATCAAAAATTATTACTGAAATATAAGTAGTAATATAGACGTACAATATACCGTTGGAAAGCTCATGAATTTAGAAAAGTTTATATGCAATAGAAGAAATCGTACAACTTAGTACATAGTCGTTGTAAGCCCATAAGCTAATGAACGTATGTTATGGTGAAAGGAGGGAGGTTACAATAGTTAAACGCGGCAAACGTCGCACAGTGGGCAAAATCAACAACTTAGGTGGACAAAATTTTGGAATTTTCCAGTGCTTCATATTTTTATTATTAGTTGGCAAGACCTTTAATAGTAATATTTCCCGCCATATCGTGTTTACAAATAAATAGTAAATGAATGAATCATTCCTGTTCACACAAGTGCCTAATAACCGGCAGTGGGATTATCTTTAATCGGTGGTCGTTTATTGTGTTCAAGGTGTATTTAGAGCAAAGTCTTTTTGATTTTATTTAACAATGGACATTTCTCAGACGGGTAAGACATTATATTTCCAAACTCTTTATTGAATATACATTACAATCTCACCTGAATAGTTAATTTAGCAATTTGTAAATGTAAGCCCCCTACTCAATAAGGAAAAACTATATAACCCCCAAGTTACCCCAAGGATTTGTTTTATCAATCCTTCTAGTCTTTAGGTAGGCAAGATTTTAGAAACCTTACGTACCGAGTGGTAACTAAGTTGTTACATATCTATAAACTTAACTATTTTAATTTTTAAACTATTTCACGAAAACAGATGTTTCAGGGTAAACTAAATAGGATTCCTATGGAAACCTAATTAAACGTTTAAAATGTAATTTAAATAGTTCATCCCTCTCTATATATAAAATGATAACGCGTTTTTGGTTTCTGTGCACTCCTTCTAAACCACTGGTCTCCATACCATAGGGTCGCCTCCCCTCCCCCTGCTAAATGCACAGAATAAATAATACTCTGTCATAGCCGGGATTCGAACCCAGGACCCGGAGAAGTAGACTAGCGCTCTATCCACTACACCACGCCGCTCCCTTATAAATTTATAAATGAAACCAAATTACCAATAATTAAATTAAACGGAAATTAATTATAAATATTGCTTTTTAGGGATTTTGGATTGGACCCCTATTGCGAATGACAGTACATTATTGTACAGTACCAAAAAAAAAAATAAAAAAAATATTTTATATATATATATATATATTTTTTTTTTTTATTAAAATTGTAAATATGTACATATCTCTTATTTTGTTTATTATCTAGTTTAATTTTCAATATTTTTATATGAGGTTGCTTCTTAATTTATATAATTATTTTTTGCAATTTTTATTGTTATGTTTTTTTTTAATTATTTTTATACTTTTGGACACTAAAGTTTTTATTTTAATTTGCTTGTAATATTATTCTAAACGGATTAATCCCAGAATAAATACAGAAATTAATATTATTACAAAGCTTGTTGATTCGTCATAATTCCTCTGATCCCTGTGAGTCCTCATGGGTCAATAGGTCTTCTAAATTCAGTCGTACACAATTTTATGTCAAAGTTGCGTTTACAGTGACGATAAAATATAAAATTTAAAAAAATGAATAATCTTTTTTTTTATCAAAATTGTATACGTGTACATATCTCTTATTTTTTTTTTATTATCTAGTTTTATTTTCAATATTTTTATATGAGTTTTCTTTTTAAATCATTATTATTATGTTTTGTAATTTTTTTTGTTTTTTTTATTGTTTTTATACTCTAAGACACTGAATTTGTTTCTTGAATTTACTCGTTGTATTCTATTATGCAGTTGTAAATTCCAATAAATAAATTAAATTAAAAAAAAAAAAAAAATCTAGTAATATTATTCTATGGTAAAGGGACTTGTGCCAGAATAAATAAATAAATTATTATTATTACGAAGCCGGTTGATTTGCCATAATTCCTCTGATCCTTGCGAATCCTCTTGGCTCAATATGCCTTTTAAATTCATTCGTTCACAATTTCATGTCAAAGTTGCGTTCACAGTGACGATAAAAAAAAAATTAAATAAATTTTATATATGTACATATCTCTTATTTTGTTTATTATCTAGTTTAATTTTCAATATTTTTATATGAAGTTGCTTCTTAATTTATTATTATTATTTTTTTGTAATTTTTTATTTTATTATTTTTTTTTTTGGTTATTTTTATACTCAAAGTTACTAAAGTTTTTATTTTAATTTGCTTGTAATATTATTCTAACGGGACTAATCCCAGAATAAATAAATAAATTAATATTATTACAAAGCTTGTTGATTCGTCATAATTTCTCTGATCCCTGCGAGTCCTCATGGGCTAATAGGCCTTTTAAATTCAGTAGTACACACGTTGATGTCAAAGTTGCGTTCACAGCGACGATCATTAAGAAAAGGACATATTTGAAACAAAAATAGTACCTACCACCCTTCTTCCTAACACAGTACTTACTATACTGTTTTATTTATGCGTTCTCCACATAAGGTGCTTGGACATGGTCTGATAAACTGGATGGCGGTTTCAGTGGATGCCAGACAGCAGGAATTACAGGGTGTGACTTCGTGATTATCGGACCTTGTGAGAGTAATGTATGCTTTCTGCATGAACTAAATGGGTCTTTTTCAAACGAAACACATGTTTTGGATATTCGCATACACATAAAATAGCTAGCAGCACAGCTATTACATCAAATATTTCCTTTATATAACCTTAGATAATCGTCGAATTAATTCAATTGATTGTATTGAATCTGCCAACTATATTTAACCGTAGAAAATATCAGGACTTGATTTTTATTTTACCCTTAATAATTCCAATATTGATTGTCCATTCCTTCGAGAACAAATCAAATTCAATGATGCATCGGTTTCCACTCGCTCAAATAAGCTTTCTTGTTTGTTTATTTATTTAACGTCACTTTATGCTACTATGGCTAATCGGACGATGCTACAGTGGGAGTCGTAAAATTTGCCTATGTTATGTTTAATTAGGATAGGGATCTTTAACGAGTACCTGACTTCGCACAGGCTCGGGACCACCTTTTAACGTCCACTCCTACGGACGGCATAATTAAGGATTTTTTACTCCCATTAATAAATCCTAGGGCCACCTGCGGGTTTGAACCCGGGACCTTCGGCTGTTATGCTAACCACCATGCTACAGGTAACCCCGATTTTTTTTAAGGAACACCTCTCTAATAATTATTTCTATTATGCACCTATCCCACGAATGATGAGAACCGCCAATGAGTTGCCTAATAACATTGATATCTTGTGCAACAGTGCTCATGTTTTCAAAACCAGATGTCAAAAACTTTCGTTAGTCACAACTGATTTTAACTAGTCTCTTTTAATTTATTTTTTTGTAATATACTTATTTGTTGGTATCTTATACCATTTTTTACATAAGAAGATTATTTTGGTTTTTTTTTTACTTAATTTTTATGTAAAAAAGTTTGATTATAAGTATTATGCTATTTTAATGCTTAAATTTAATTTTTTATTATTCTGCTTTTTCTTTAAAAATTCTATCAACGTTTACCATAATGGTTATTTTTATTGTTGTATTATTAATGTTAAACCTAATCGTTCCCTTTATTATTGTAATTTCTTTATTAATTTTCAGAAGGTTATAATTATGCCTAATTATCTGTATTATAAACATTGTAATGGGCATTGCCCGTGTATATAAATAAAAAATAAAATAAAATAAAAAAAAGCTCTGTATGACCATTTATGATTTAATCGCTTAGGGAGTTTTAGTCCATCATAACGAACATTGCCATTATCAAGAAAATATGATTATTCTATATATTTAATCATCAAATATGTTCAAGTGTACCATTATTATTTTTGTTTTGAAATGATCATATTATAGGACTTTGGCAGATTTCATCCTTTTTTAAAAGTTATAACTTCTTTCCTTTAACCGGGCAATTCTAAAAACAATTTAGTCCGGGCTGTATATATTATGCTGTGATGAAAATTTTATCTTATTTACCTCCATTTTGAATTTTTTTGTTGGCACGTTTGTCCCAACAAGAAAAAAATAAATAAAGAAAGGTATGTGCTGACTATTTTATCAAGGACTACCGTGTTGTTTCGAGAGAAATTTTAGTTTTTCCTGTTTAACGAAAATTTGAATATTAGTGATAGGATCGTGAGGATCCCTAGTACTCTATTACTCATATTTAATTAACAGTAGTTTTAGCGAAATACAAGTTAACATAAAAAACCACTAATTATTGAAAAAATCACATTCCTATTATAAAACATGGTAATGATCTGTACCAATTATATCAATTTTGAATATTATAAAATGAAATAGGTTCAGGGCTACAGCAGTATGCAAAAAGTACACGCCACCCTTCCTATACTTTGGATATCCCTTCATATAAATACCTTTAGGTAAGTGTATACGGCGAGAGAATAGTTAAGTGGAAATTTGTGAGAGTTGGTGATAGTGAATTATCATACACTCTCACATACTTTCAACGTGTAACTATGCAATTACCGTATTTTCTATAAAAGTTATTATTTATTTTTTTTTTTCGTTTATAAACAATGTTTAATTGAATCATCTGTAGCATAGTGGCTAGCATAACAGCCTTCTATGCCAATGGTCACGGGTTTAAATCCGCAGGTGGTCCTAGGATTTTTTTATGGGAGTAAAAAATCCTTACTTATGGCATCCTTCGAAGGGGACGTAAAAAGTGGTCCCGAGCCTGTGCGATGTCAGGTACTCGTTAAAGATCCATATCCTAATAGGCAAAATTCAGGACTCCCGCTGTAAAATCGCCCGGTTAGCAACAGTCATATAAAGTGACGTTAAATAAATAAACAAACAATGTTTAATTTCTTAAAATGGAGTTTCTACATCTTAAAAAATCTGTTATCATGATGTGTATGTTACACTTGTTTGTTTTGATATAACATTATCATTTATAGTCTAAGATCCGAACTTGAAACGATCTGCACCGAGCTGATAATAGAATGAAACATATTTTATAACAAATTTAGTATATTAGAAAATATGTTAAGAATGGGTTGCCTAAAAAAATCCTGGACAGACTATTTTTAATTATTTTTTGTTGTAACACCGTGATAATAAGAAAACTTTTACCCTGACTTAAAGTATCATAGGTATAGAATGTGCAGCCGTTGGGTTGCCTAATCTTTTCCTGGACAAACTATCGGTTGTCAGGTAAAAGCGAGTATGTCGATATCAGTTATCTCCACCGGCTTGCTAATAGAAAAAAAAAATATCAATAAAGCGTTGTTTTATTGTAAACACATTGATATAGTGTTGCCTGCAAAAAATTTGGTCCTAATCTGGGTTGCCGAATTTTAAAGATTAAATTTTAACGCGAGTGGAAATGCGTGACAGAGGGATCCGAGTTGAGTATAGCGTGTAATAATAAAGGACCCAACATTGCAGCCCTACGTAATCGGACATTGAATATAAGAAAGTTTGATATCCCATATAAAATTATAGGACCATTTTTTACACAAATACCAAATACCAAATTACAGGGTAAAAGTTTTCTTATTATCATGATGTTACAACATTTAATTAAAAATCATTTAAAAAAAAAATAATTAAAAATAGTCTGTCCAGGCAACCCATTCTAAGATATTTTCTACTATACTAAAATTGTTATAAAATATGTTTCATTCTATTATCAGCTCAGTGCAGATCGTTTCAAGTTCGGATCTTCTACTATTAGTTTTTTTTTAAAGTAATATATGTTATGATTCGAATTTATTTCTTTTAAATATTCCTTCCTAAATATGCCTTCCTTCTCTCCCGCTACTTTCATGTACTCTCACAATACCCCGCTCTAACGAATTTTCCTCTTCTCTCATTGTGTAGCGCGGCATTAATTAAAAAAGGTGGCAAGCTTGGGACACCTAGTTACAAAATAAGACGACAATTATTAACAGGTTTTAGACGCTAGAGCGAAGAAGCCACCAGACAACTGAACCAGAATCATTAGATAAGGATTACATGATTTATATAGAACAAAGTTTTATAAATGTTTTTAATCAAAAAATGTTATTGATTTTAAGTTGTTCAATATTTATAAGTAAATTGGAAAACACGAATCACTTTTAGAAAATGATCCACTTTTGGATTTCTCACTAATATTAGGTGATTATTCTCAATAATTACCCACGGCATCCCATATTTTGAACTTTTTTTAAATAGGTAAACCATAGATGTATTAGGTGGTTTTTATGAATTTAAATCTATTAATTTTCAAGGGAGAGGGTAGATCCGAATGTATCGAGAGCATTACCTTTCCACATAAAAAAAATTTATCAAGAAACAATAATTATCTGGATCTTATCGCTAGATTAGTAACTCAAACAGCATTTATCTGGGTTCTTTGTTTCAAATTATTGTTAGTTAAATCATAAGGTAATAGGCAAACAATTATATACATACATACGTGTGTGTGTGTGTGTGTGTGTGTGTGTATATATATATATATATATATATATATATATATATATATATATATATACATATATATATATATATATACACATTATTAGTAGTTAACATAATTGTTTCAGAGGAAGAAATCGTTATTTTTAATAAATTAAAGAATGCATTAGATTCACAAAGAATGGATAAATGCTAGTTAAATGGCTTTCCTAATTGAAATTTACCCTTGTTCTAACTTTATAAATACATAGAAAAGAAATTATCACAAATTTGCTTACAATTTTAAGCCGTATAGTGTCTTGCATAGAACTGAGTAGATAAAACAATCTTTAAAAAAACACTGAACAAAGATGCTAGAAATGGTGCTAAGATATTTAAGATGGTGGATTATGTACAAATTTTCTAAAAAAAATTTTTAGTATGTTGATTTTCCATATGTTTTGGCTCAAACTTGTGAGCCATCATCAGGGCACCAGTAAGCCATGTCAACCATAAACTAAAAGATCTAATGACGTTCATAAGGTCTGAAATTTATGGTCATTATATGTCCAGTAATTTATATTATAATGAGTATTTTCGTATAATGCTTGGTTTCTGTAATATTTACCTTCATAATGTTTAAATTACATAAATTTTCGTAGTTAGAACACAGTGTGTTATATAGACAAATATATTTCAGTACCTATAAGACCTAGAGACGTCTATCAGCTCTGGAATTGAAGCTTATTTAATGTCCCATTCATTTATTTTATAATGAGCATTTTCGTATAATGCTTGGATCCTGCAATATTTACCTTCATAACGTTTAAATTAGATCAATTTTCGTAGTTATAACACAACGTATTATATGGAAAAATATATCAGAGTACCTATAAGACCTAGAGACGTCTATCAGCTCTGGAATTGAAGCTTATTTAATGTCCCATTAATTTATTTTATAATGAGCATTTTCGTATAATGCTTGGATCCTGCAATATTTACCTTCATAACGTTTAAATTAGATCAATTTTCGTAGTTATAACACAACGTATTATATGGAAAAATATATCAGAGTACCTATAAGACCTAGAGACGTCTATCAGCTCTGGAATTGAAGCTTATTTAATGTCCCATTAATTTATTTTATAATGAGCATTTTCGTATAATGCTTGGATCCTGCAATATTTACCTTCATAACGTTTAAATTAGATCAATTTTCGTAGTTATAACACAACGTATTATATGGAAAAATATATCAGAGTACCTATAAGACCTAGAGACGTCTATCAGCTCTGGAATTGAAGCTTATTTAATGTCCCATTAATTTATTTTATAATGAGCATTTTCGTATAATGCTTGGTTTCTGTAATATTTACTTTTATAATGTTAAAATGCGGTCAATTCTTGGATTTGGACCGTTTTGGATGGCTGCCATTTTCGATTCCGACCAGTTTGAGGTGGTAGACAAAAGAATGTTGTTGCACAAGTTGGCTAAAATTTGAAAATCCCATTGAAAATTTTCTTCATTTTCTTAATACGCATTTTTCGGCCCTAGCCATCATCCTTAAATTGGTAACTATTGCTTGACATGGCTCAGTAATGCCCGGCTGAAGCTCAGAAGTTTGAGCCGAAACATCGGCAAAATTAAATTTTTTATTTAAACATATTTATTGATATTTATAACTGTATAATTATATAAAACAAGTAAATGTGATGGGTATAGTAATCTGACATGAAACATTCTTTTCAGAGGCCTCGAAGGATTATCAGGAATCGAAGAGGATGATAGGATAGAAACTAGGGGATTAGAGTGAAAATGAAGTTTTTCATGGAATGATTGATATCTGGTTCGGGCTAATTCAGTAACACATGGGATATTAAAGTCTTTTAAGGTATTCGTGACAAAGTAAGGAGCGTTAAGGATTTTACGATGGATTTTGGATTGTAAGGATTGGATACGAGAAGAATTTGATGGTTTGGTAGAGCCCCATAGCTCTACTCCGTAAGTACATATATGTCTTATGATGGTCATATAAATAAGTCTTTTGTAATTAAGTGGAAGGTTGGAGCGTTTGTCCAGTAAGTGTTGAAGTAGTCGAAAACGTCGGGCAGTTTCTTGTCTTTTCAGTCTTGTATGGGGATTCCAAGTCAGACGTTTGTCAAGGTGGAGTCCGAGGTATCGAATCTGTTCAACAGGGGATAGTGGAGTGTCATTAAAGGATACTGTAGGGCAGGAAGTCATTGGTTTACGGCGAAGGGTAAAGGTTATTAGGTGGGATTTGTTAGAATTAATTTGAATCCTCCATTTCTGACACCATACTTCAAGCTCTCGGATGCGGGATTAAAGAGTGTTGGAGGCAGTAAATGGATCATTATCTACCGATAGCACACACGTATCATCAGCATAAGTAGAAAGGAAAGTGTTGAGGATGGGTTGGGATATCAGCTGTATAGACTGTATAAAGGACAGGTCCTAGGATGCTGCCTTGGGAAACACCAGCAGATTGAGAAAAAAGGGAAGAATAGGAACTGTGATAATTTATTTGGAAAGATCTATCAGCAAGGTAGGACTGTATAATAAGAAAATAGGTAGGAAGGAGAAATAGGCGGAGCTTGTAAAGCAATTCCGGGTGCCAGGCCTCAAAGGCTTGAATTAAAATATTAAAAAAAAAAAAAAACACTGACTCCCGATCATTTATACTAACAATAACTTCAACAGTCGGCTATACGTTCTCAATACAATTTTTATATTTACTGGTTGAACCTCATGATCTGTAGAAACGTTAAATTATCAATAGTCGAAAACTGACAATATGTTAGTATAAACTAACAATTACCAGGGAATTATTTCGATTCGTATCCTTTTAAAAGGAGACACGAGTCAAAAATGGAGGTTCTCTTCCATTTTGAACTGTATCCTGGTTACAATAAATGTCAATTAAGAATCCTTTCAACGAGAATGGCGACTTTAACTTATAATAACAATTCCTCTCCCCAACGTATTTCCTTTTAATCCGTTCCTACCTTACAGATAGAACCTTCCAAGTTCAACATAATCTCTCCTACTCATCCGTATTCACCTAATCAGCCAGGGTACCTCAAGGTAGTATCCTGGGTCCGATCCTTTATACAGTGTATACAGCTGATATTCCCATCCAATCAAACACTATCCTTACCACTTACGCCGATGACACATGTGTGTTATCTGTGAATAATGATCCTGTTGTTGCATCCCGAATCCTGCAGAACCATCTATCCGCCATCAAAGAATGGTGTCAGAACTGGAGAATTAAAATAAATCCCAATAAATCACATCAAATAACCTTCACTCTACGTCGTAAACCTATGACTTCCTGCCCCACCGTATCCTTTAACAATATCTTACTCCTGTTGAACAAATCCGGTACTTAGGACTAAACCTAGACAAACGCCTCACATGGAACCATCATACTAGACTGAAACGTCAGGAAACTGCTCGTAGATACCGATTACTACAACACTTACTCGACAAACGCTCAAAACTTTCTATTTACTACAAATAACTCATTTATATAACCCTTATAAGGCCTATTTGGCTCTACGGCATTGAGTTATGGGGGTCCACTAAACCATCAAATTCCTCTCGCATCTAATCTAATTCCTGCAATCCAAGATCCTTCGAAAAATCCTTAATGCTCCATACTTTGTTACAAATAAAATTATCCATAAAGACCTAAATATGCCATTAGTTGAAGACTTGGCCCGATCCAGATATACATCCTTCCATTCCAAACTTCCTGCCCACTCAAACCCGCTTACCCGTGACCTCTCTTCAACATCTATTCCTGACAATCCACCGAGGTGACTAAAAAGAAGATGGCCAAGAGACCTCACTTACCATAGCCAAGACACCTACCATAAATTGGACATTAGAGTTCTACCAATGGGTAGTTTCTTCACAGGATAATCATGTGTCTTAATCTCAAATAAATCCAATTTACTTGATGTATTGAATGAATACAGTTGTAAATTTCTTTAAATAAATAAATTAAAAAAAAACTTATAATAAACAATAAAAAAAAAAATTAAAAGAGTCCTTAAAATATGAAAATCTGGCATATCCTTTGAAATAGTAAAATTAGTCCTTTTCGTGCATAATTTTTATATACGTAATACAAATCTGACATATACGCATTATACTTTACATGAATTAGAAAGAGGGCTCGTTAAGTAAAATGAGCAAGAACTGATGAAGTCGAAGAAGATAATATACGGATTGAGATGGATAAGGAAAACGATAAGGGGTTTACTAGAGCAAGTATTTCTTTTTGGTCGAGAGGGGATTTACAAATCTTTATGTAGAGATATGGAGGAGGTCAACAACAAAGCAAGCTAACATCAGTCACTAGATTTTATATTTTCAATTTTAATTTTCTTTTTGTATCACTCATTAAATCTTTCTAATATTGATTGTTAGTTTTTTTATTATGTTAATTTTTCATAGTTATATATTTATCAAACAAGTCACTACATGTTACATTTATACTAAGATGCGAAACCTGCTTTTCAGTTTATTGTAGATCGACAATCACCCTTTTAATAAGATTAATAAGGGGGCCACACGTCAAGACAAAACTTTCGACTCAGACTATCATATTCAATACTACATAGGCACTCTAAATAATCATTAGACAGAAGCTTAACGTATATATGTACTTATTTATTAAAACCTATATGGACTTACGCTTGCCAAATTTACGGACCAGCTAAAAAGTCACACATCCAAAAAATACAAACCTTTCAATCCAAATTTTTAAGACTTGCAAAGGAATCTCCACCGTATGTTTCAAACGATACCCTTCATACTGACTTAGATATTCTAATAAAAAAAAACCACATACGATTGACACAAACGATTTCACGAAAAACTACATGGACAAGTTAACGAATTTGTTCAAAACATGGCTACAACTGACTTACCTAACATAACTCGGCGTAGGCTGAAAAGGAGTTGGATGAGGGACCTCCTGACCTGAAAATATTGTTTTGCTTAATGTCTAATGGATGCACCGCTGGGTGCTGTCTCCCTCATGCCTAGCAATGCCATGTTTTCCATATTTGTGAAAAACAGCCCATTTCCTTATTGTATTTAATTTACAAGTGGAAATAAAGTTATTGAGTTTTATGTATATATATATCAAACACCTACGTTGTATCCTGTAATGTTTTTGGACCTGAAGAAGCCATGAGTAGCTGACTTTTCTTCTTTTTAAAAACTTGACTATTTTTCCTACGAATATAAGTATAATAACATACTCCTTAATGCATTTAATCAGCTTTGAGTGGTATTAGCCATCTGTAGGTGTAATAATTACCAGGAAGCTTGTTGGTTACCAATTTCGTCGATACAAAATATTTTTTTAGTTTTATTTTATCAAAGCAACAATTAGGCCTAGACCACTCAAATTAACTCTAATCTTAATGTACTATACTTGTCTTCCTAGGAAGAATAGTTTTTGTGATATTGGCCTCTAATAATGACTAGGAAACTTGTTGATTACCAACTTCATCGATACTAAGTATGTTTTTCTGTAAGGAATTAGTCCGGGTGGCGGTCATTAAATGAAACAGCTAAATAGTTTCAATTATTTATTCTTTGCCAAAGTTTTGACCCCCCTTTGTGGGTCATCATCAGGGCGCATGGTCAGACTATTATATACCATTGATAGTCACTTATAGTAGCCTAAATATTACTATAATTATAATATACTAAGTGGAGAGTTTCCATTCTCCCACCATGCCCCCTGATGATGACCCACAAAGGGGAAAAGAATAAATAGTTGAAACTATTTAGCTGTTTCATTTAATGACCGCCACCCGGACTAATTCCTTCCAGTAATTCTCAACGGTCAACTAATTACACCCACAATAAGTATGTTTTTTTTTTTTTTTACCTTATCACAGTAACTAACTAGTAAACCTAGAAATATAATAATAATAATAATAATAGGCTTACCGAACCCGAAGGTTCGATGCCGATACCACCAAACTTCGCCTGCATAGACTCGTCCAATGTTCACCGTTCAAGCCCAAGCCCCCGAGATCAGCCTTAATGCAATCCTCCCATCGACGCTTCGGCCTACCTTTCGGACGCCTACCAGTCGGTTCAGCGAATACCAACTTTCTCGGAATCCGTTCCTCACTAAGCCCAACAACTTTACGCGCCCATTTGAGTCTCCGCGATGCTATCAACTCAATTATATTCACAGGGTACAAACTCCGCAATTCCGCGTTATGCAACCTTCTAAACTCCCCAGTGGCCTCATCTCTCTTTGGACCAAATATTTTACGCAATACCTTATTTTCGAAAACCTTAAGCCGCTGTTCATCCTTTAAAGTAAGCGGCCACGTTTCACATCCGTAAAGAACCGTTGGAAGAATAATAGTTTTATAAATTCTAATCTTTAAGTTTTTAGATAGAAGCCGCGAACTAAGTAACTTAGCAACTGAATAATAACACGCATTTCCACCTTTAACCGGGACATTATAAACCTAGAAATATAATACCACTCAAATTTAAAGTAATTTAAATGCATTATAATTTAGTTTATGATATTCATCATCGTTGGAAGACTACTTACCATGAAATCGGCCTAAATAAAGCTAAAAGTTGGTGATTTCTCGTTTCTAAGATACTATTATTATATTTTCTTAGTAACGTTTAAACCTACAGATTTCTAATACCACTCAAATTAAAGCTATCTAAATGCTCTTTAAATTTGTAAATGACACTTATCTTCGTAGGAAGAATATTTTCTCTGATATTGTCTACCTAAAGCTAAAATAAGTTGGTTCCTCTATTTAGCTTTATCTAGGATCTACTCTTCCCACGAAAATAAATATAATGATCTACTGTATAACAAATATTGAATAGTTTTTATTTGAGTGGTAATAGACATCTGTAGGTGCAATAATTACCAGGAAGCTTGTTGGTATCCAATTTCGTCGATACCAAATTTTTTTTTAGTTTAAGCTTATCACAGTATTAGATGTAGAAATGTAATACCACTTAAATTAAATTAAATTTAGATTACTCGAAACCGATAAGTACAGACATCTGTGCTCCAATATTACTCATTTTATTACTGACTTTATCTGGAACAATATCATGAAATATGATCTCCTTATAATAAACAACATTATAGTGCCTTGATATTGGCTTTAATCTAAGTGGTATTACATTTCTACGAAATTGGTAATCAACAAGTTTCTTGGTGATTATTAAAGGAAAATATCACAAAAACTATTCTTCCTAGGAAGACAAGTATAATAAAATATTTTATAGAAAATTTTAATCGCTTTAATATGCGTGATATTAGACTGCATATGTCTAGTCTAACACTTATCGGCTAAGAGTAATCTGCCACTGAAGTTGTGAACAGTTTGATGCTCGAGGCTAAACGATAAATCACAAACTTTAAACTTTAATTAGACCAACATAATGGTAACCATTTCTGCTAAGGAGAGAAGTAAAGTAAACTACATAATAATACATTTCAATTGGCATTCATTTGACTGTTATTACAAGTCTAGCTCTAATAGGTACTATGATGAAGTAAAATCAAAACTTACTTTGTATCAACGAAACTGGTAATCAAAGAGTTTCCTAAAAATTATTACACCTATAGATGTCTAATACCAGTCCAATTAAAGCTATTAAAATTTTTCTTTTTGGGTATTATTTAATCAAATTATTTCTTATTATTTACGATATCCACAAACCTTTCTTACACCTAATTAGCAAATTTGTTTATAAATACAAATAATAATAAGATATCTATATTTTATTGAGGTATACATAATTATTGATGTAAATCATAGGGGTCGCAAACTTTTGACCGGCAATGAAATACATAGATACACATATATATATATATATATATATATATATATATATATATATATGTACCATATATATATGTGTGTTGACCATATAGGATTTGGTGTCAAATCTTGACGGTCACTTATAAAAAAAAAATAAAAAAAAATATTGTTTTGGTCATCGCAGTATCTCAAAAGCAATGGCTGTGAAGCTGAAATCTTTTCTGAATAATCTTCTTACCGTTGAGATGTGCATTAGGCATTAGCTTTGTAAAAAATCCTCCTATGAGTAGATTAAATTATAAGTACTCATTACAAAGATGATAGTATTTCTAACCACATGAAAGCAAAATTATCTTAATCTGACGAGTATTAGCAAAAGACAATAAATTTAAAACAAACATATTTAAGCATATTGAGCTTCGGATCCATGTCGTAAAACACAGTCAATTTTTATTGGATTTTTATAATGTTTAAAAGTGGTTAGGTATTAGAAAATGGAAAAACTTATTTTTTAAGCCTAAAAACACTGTTTTTTTGGGGGGTGGGAAGGTTCACTTACAAGTAGTAAATTAACTCACATTCATGTTAGGAACGATTTGTGACGATATACATCGATTAAGTTAAAAAGCTAAAACATATTAAGTAATTTTAAGTATGCCTACATCTACTAGTGTGCTATTGTACATTTTACAAAATAAAATAATTATCTATAACTAAATACTGGGCTGTAAATTACGTGCGTAGCGTTTTTTTACTGGTGGCTTCAATAAAAAATTCAGATCCTAGTAAAGAATTTGAAATAATTTATACATGACTCATTTTGATTTATTGCATGTTGCCATCATTCAGGTATTTTTTAAAATTCCATCCTACCCAGAACAGTTGAAGGACGACCCAAGCAAACCACTTACGGAAGGTGTTTTTTCCTTAAAATATCATAGTCATCCACACTGCAAATTTTGTTCACCGTAAGTTCAGCGTATTTTCCTTTTCCGAATTAAAATATCATTAAAAGCCGAAAATGAATTTTTTTTCTCTTCCATTTTCAGCAGGCAAAATACCACTTAAAGATAAATTTTATTGTAAGGCATGTGAGGTAGGCATGTGATACCTCGAAATGTCATAAGATTTATTGTTGACATGTTTTGAAAAAAAATTTTTTTTTTTTTTTTAAACATAATTTATTGAAATTTACAACTGTACTCAAAAAAATACATCAAGTAAATATGATATTAGAAAAATGACATGGAAGAGACTTGTAGAAGAACTACCCAATGGTAGCACTCCTGTAACTATTTTAAACTAGAAGGTCTCGGGGCCATCTCCTTTTCAGACGCCTCGGAGGATTGTCGGGAATTGAAGAGGAAGAAAGGATTTAAACTAGAGGATTAGGGTGGGAATGGAGTTTGTCATGAAAGGAATGGTATCTAGATCGGGCCAAATCAGCATCATACAGAATATTAAGGTCTTTGTAAATCAGTTTATTAGTTACAAAATAAGGAGCATTGAGGATTTTACGAAGGACTTAAGAGGGATTGTAGGGATTGGATACGGGAAGAATTTGATGGTTTAGTAGAGCCCCAAAGCTCTACTCCGTAAGTCCATATAGGCCGTATGATAGTCATGTAGATGAGCCTTATGTAGTTAAGTGGAAGATTGGAACGTTTGTCTAGTAAGTGTTGAAGTAGTCGAAAACGTCGTGCAGTTTCTTGTCGTTTCAGTCTTGTATGAGGGTTCCATGTAAGGCGTTTGTCAAGGTGTAGTCCTAGATATCGGATCTGTTCAACCGGGACAAGAGGAGTATTATTGAAGGAGACAGTAGGGCAGGATGTCATTGGTTTACGACGAAGGGTAAAGGTAATTTGGCGGGAGTTTTGAAAAATAAATACATATAAACAAAATTAGAAGAGATTGTTCCAATTGATATAATCATAACATAAATTTTATTATATTATATATATATATATATATATATATATATATATATATATATATATATATATATACAATGATAACGGGATTTTGAATTCCGCTAACTTCTTCTGAACGATTGGACGGATTTTTATACCGTTTTCACCATCATTTGGGGCATTCTTTCCTGAAGTTTAAAAGTAAAATCCATTGCAATTTAGCTTTTCTTCATACGGAAAAAAATATATTTTCTGTGACCAAGTCATAAAAAAATTATTCGTGAAATATAAGCCGTAACATAGACGTATAATATAACGTTGGAAAGCGCTAGATTTTAGAAAAGTTAATATGCAATAAAATAAGTCGGACAATTTAATTAGATTTTATAAGTGCATAAACTTATGCATATATGTTATTTGCAATGTTGTAGATTAGGGAGTTTATGGTGATCGTACAGGTTACATACTTGTACAGTAATCAAGATTTAAAAAAAAAATATTACATACCTAATCGTAGGTAAGTTGCTAAAATAAAGGGAAATTGTTATAAACTAATATTGTTAATGATTATTGCTACTTTTAGATAATTTTATAAAAATAGTAGTTCCACTGTAAACTAAATGGGACTCTAATGGAAACTAAATTAAGTTCAATACACTAAAATGTATTTAGAAAAAGTTTTTTATAATATTTAAAATTGTTATAAACTGAATAAAATAGGAACCGTTAAAAATAACAAACAAATAAAAAAAATAATAAACCTGTACCACTACAACCAATGAAGAGTTTTAGGCTCAGTATATGTAGATATTCGTACTGTTAGATCACGTTCAGCCGCCAGGTTTTTTCCCCATTTTTGGGTACCCACTTGATTGAGGCTGTGTGTGCCCCAGGAGGGTCTCCATACCCTAGGGTCATCCTCCAGCTGAAATAACAGTATAAATAATATTCCGCAACAGCCGGGATTCGAACCCAGGACCCGGAGCACAGTAGACTAGCGTTTTACCCACTAGACCACGCCGCTCCCAAACAAATAAATCTAAATCACTTTTTTGACTAATTGGTGTTTCTAATTTCTGCCAATTATTAAATATAAGAATTAATAGCCTTATGTAATAAACATAATATTTTATTGCCAAGTAATTTATTTATATATTTCATAAATACATAAATTTTCTTAAACTTAGCTTAAAATACTCGTAGTCTTCATATCTTATATTGATGAAAAAAAGTATATCACCGACCTTAGCCTTAAAAGAAATTTCATTATGAAATATACGAATAAAATTTTGCAAATATTTTAAGTCAATCAAACTAATTTCGTTTTAAACAAAAATAAAATATGTCCATGTAAATTATGTTTAGGCCAAATTAATTCGGGAAAATTTTGCCGACGTGAAACGAATATTTGTACTGTAGGAGTTTATAACATTTTAATATTTTTTTAATTCTCATAGACATATAATATTGAAATTTACTAAAGAACAGCTAAATAATCACAAATTAATTTAAAATTTGTATTTATCTTCAAGAAATATAGTTATAAGTTTTTCTAGAGTAAATCAAATTTGGACATCCGAAAAATCAAAATTAGGTGTTGAAACTTTGAAAGCCATATTATGCGTCAAATATAATTTGAAACATTCTTGTGAAGATTTTTACAATATTTTAAAAAATGACCACAACCTACTGAAACAAATTCACTCAAATAAAAAATATGTCAAGGAATAAAATATTAGGGGTACTCACTACGTTTGCTATAGCATGCCATTTGTGCTATTGTGCTAAACCCATCAATTTTATACAGGAAATAACTGTAGAAACTCGACGGGTTTAGCAAAATAGCATGCTATAGCAAACGTAGTGAGTACCCCTATTATACATTTTTTTTATATTTATAAATTGTACTTATGTTAAAAAAAAAAAAAAATATTACGATATTATTTTTATTCTGTATGAAAATTTTTGTTGATACCCCCCCCCCCTCCTTTAGAGTTGTCCCGCTTTGCCCATCTAACAATCTGGTCACCTTATATTAAACTTATAATTGATTTTTGAGTTTTTGAAACATAAATGAAATCACACTTAAATTGCACCCGCGTGAAACAAGGGCGGTTCGCTAGTATTATATAAACGAAAGCAAATTGTTAAAAGTAGAAATTTCTAAAAAGTGGGTGTACACTATACAATAATACGACCCACCCCTAGGAAGGGGACATTTATTAAGTACCTTTCCCTTGTACTTCTTCCAATCCTATTCTCTCCCTTACCGAGAAACCCTCAACGCCATTGAAGAACACAATGCAGGAGAGATGTTTTGTCGAGCAGATTGGAGCCAATTCAGCAACTCAATAGCAACTAAAATTTTTTAACTTAAAAATCATTCATTCAAAAGTAAGTAAAAGGTTAGGCAACTCGACTTAGTCAATAATACATATGTTTTTGTTTTTTTAAAAATTATTTACTGATATTTACAACTGTGTATAATGATATACATTTAGTAAATGTGATACAAGATTAATAATATATATGTAAAAGAAAAAAATAAAAGAAAATGGATAAGAGATAGGCATAACTGAAAAAAGCGTTATTGAACGGCAAGTTCTCTACAACCACTGGTTGTACAAGGCATAAATTTACAACCAATCAGTTGAGAGTATTTTGCCACTAAAATATCAATGTCCAGCATACTTTATTAAAATCATAATTTACACTAGATTAATTAAAATAATATCAAAGAAAAAAAAATAGAAAAATATGGTTCCACAAATATGCCTTTCAAATGTCAGCAGAACCACATTATGTGATGTGTTGCAATATTAGACTCTAAAAAAGAACAAAACGTATTGAAAACTCACTATAACATGATAACATTATTATTTTTGTCATGAAAAGTCTTAATTTTAATACATCTATGTAAAAATTCAATTGCCAAAGTTAATTCGTACATAAAAAAAAAAAAAATTAAAATAATAAAATTTAAAACAATAAATTAAATGTTATAGAAGAGAAGTACTAGTAGTATTAACACAAGTTAGCGAACTAACCATAAATTCCTACTAATGCCAACCTTATAATTTATCCATTTCATATAGAATAAAATATAAAAATAAAAAGTTATCAAAACAATAATATACACACTTAAGTACCTCAGATAAGTATTTTCCAATAGCAGTAAACGTGATAAAAAAATAATTGATATCAATTGCATTCCGAGAAAACAAGAATAATATATATTTTTTTTTTTTTTTACTCATACGTCATTTGTGTTTGTGTAATACATAAATAAATGGGTAAACCAAAATCTTTTAACAGGTTTCTCTATGGTTCCTATTTTTCTTTTTATCTATGGAAAATTAAAAATAAATAAATTATATATATATATATATATATATATATATATATATATATATATATATATATATTGGTTATAGTTAATGCATACCGCTTAACAGTATGTGCAACCTATGCTTCCCGACTTAATTCAACTTACCAATAGCGTTTTAATTATGAATACTCATTTTAACATAAATGTTTAAATATTTATGTAACAAAAAATTTTAATTTCACAAAAACCCTTTTAATAATTTCCAAATAAAAATTTAATAAACATTAAATCCTGATCAAGAAAACACAATGTGAAGGATCTCAATATGGAATAATTTTGGTTTGAGAAAATCCTTCTTAAGGGAAACATTATAAATAACTGTCTCGATTTTAATGCGTACATAAACATTGATTCTTGGTTCCGGTAATGGATTAAGATTGATAAAAACAGAACAAACATAAATAGGTTTAAACGAGCGATAATTGAATTAAGACTTACAGCTCAACAAACGCAAATAAAAGTGCATAGTATATCTTTCTTTCCTCATTGAGATAAAACATTATACGTATATATTATACGTATGTTGTTATTTAAATTATTTTTTTATCGACACCAACCTACTGCCCAATAATTAAATTCATTATAATATATATATATATATATATATATATATATATATATATATATATATATATATATATATATTATTTTTTTAATATTACCTGTATTAGTTTTATTATTTATTTATGTTTGGCTGTATAAACAAATTCTGTTAGTTTATGTAAATATTATGTAAAAATTTAAGATTAGAGCCTCCGAAGCTATGTACCCACCTCCCTCCCAGTCCCCTCATCAGGGAAATTGTTTTTTAATAATTTTTAATCGCTTAAAATTTGATTGTGTCATGGTCTGGATAATCTATTCTGCCCGATTTCAACATTAAACATTCCAATATCGTTTAAATTATTAATAATAATATTTCACACACACAAATATACATTTTTTTTTTCTTGGTAGGTAGAAACGTTGATTTCCAAAAGGTACTAAAGGACATTTTTTTTTTTTTTTTTTTTTTTAATTTATTTGTATTCTCATCATTTAGTTTTATCTTTAAATCTTCTATTTTATTTTATCTAATGAAGTCACTCAAGAAAGAACACTCAAGTCCTTTCAAAACGCGATTTAGAAACGCAATTCCATTTAATATAGTACAATAATGATTCTAGATTTTGCGAAAATAATCGAATAATATGATTAAAAAAAATAGTATTTTTTATAATTTTACATCATCTACTAAAAGGCCAAGGCCCAATTACAGGCGGTAAATTATATAAAAAAATCACATTAAACCATATTAATAATAATAATAATATTTGAAAATCAAACCAATTGGTAATGTACTACATACCAGCTTAATTTATATAATAAAAAAAAAAAAATATATATATATGTATATATATTCTTTACAAATATAATAATGTTACTAAAAAAGAAATAAAACGCTCCCCTTGTAAAATTTCCTAGAATGTATATAGTTCACCTTTTGGAAATCAACGTATCAATTGTTAATCGCATAAAACTTGATAATATCCACGGTATGGATAACTTTGATTATTGCTAATACTAATTTTAATGATAAATGTTAAAAAATTAATCGAACGCACACGTTTTTTATTTTATTTTTTTGCTATATTAATTAATGCCGTTTGTTTATATAAATAATATGTATATATTTAAAATAAAGGCCCCTGAAGCTATGTACTCCTCCCCCCCAAAGACCCCCTCACCTGCCTCGGGACTGGAGGGGTGGCCCAAGGTAAACACATCAGAACTCTCCTACCATTACCTCTTCAAAATAACTTTGTATCTTTGTTTCCTTATTTATAAGGAAAACATAATTAACATTAAAGAGGAAAAAAATATCATACACACATCAGATACACAACCAATTAAGTTAAAAATTAGTTAAACAGAAAATATAGAAATTTAAAAACGATAATTAAAATCTTGAACGAAAAAATATGCTAAAATAATAACAAAACAAGATTTTAAAAAATACCGTTTAACACTCCGATTTATTAGACGGACTAATTGACGAGACTGCACATTCACTACATTTATCGCACTAAAATAGGTCAAGCAAATCAAGGATAAAGACGTTCTGATTTTTTCGAAAATTCAAAACAAAGATCCGAGGAAGAGTTGCGATTGAAAGTGTAATTATTTTTAATAGCCAACTCTAGGTCATTACATAAAAGTAAAAGTAGGAAACAGTGAATGGACTCGCCAAGGATCATTGGGGACAGATTTCACTGGCTCAGCATCCACAAGGCACTTTTTAGAATCGGGCAATAGAATACACACGATTTCGAAAAATAAAATCAGAATGTGCTGAAGAATATTTCCGAAAAAACGAGTTACGACACGTTGTTGATCTGGTTTCCATGGAGATAACGGAGCTTGGGACATGTATTTTCCACTTATAAGCGATTTCTTTGATTTTAGAGAAACAAATCGAATAAGATCTTCAAAAGAATGGTAGACTAGACTGTTTAGATGGATTAGAAGAAAGTTTTAAGAGTTAATTGAGATAGGGATGGGTTAAAAACTGGATTAAGGTTTGATTTTTATGGTGTTTCAATTTTACGAGTCAAAGATCTCTTTTTCAGTGTTTAAAGGCTTAAAATAGCTAAAATAATGAAGATAATTTACCTTGAAATATCCTCCTTGGTAGAGCGTTTCCGGGGGCCCGAATATGGCCACTTCCCATTCGAAGAGGTTGTCTTCTTGAGCCAACTTGACGCGGAATCCTTCGACGGGTTCTTCCTGGAGGCTCTTGTACTCGAGTGCCAGTGCACGAAGGGCGCTTCCAGTCGGCTGTTGCCCTTGCTGTGACATCGCCTAATTTCCAATGAATATTTTTAATAAAATACAAAAAAAAAACTTTTCAACGCGATTTTCGGTTAATCCTACACCAATATTAAATATTGGATACGATAATAACGTATTGGATGATTGACGTTATTTCGAAAGATGTTCTGATATATCAAAATGTACGTCCACTAAGCCTGAGGTTCTCGACCGAACTGAGTTGCTCGATATCTGGGTCGGTCACTGGTAGGTGTGGTGGGGGGAGGTAGTAGGATAAGCCAGTGGGGGGTGGTGGGGGGCGACGCTAGCGCACTCTGTCGGCCCTTCATTCCGCGGTGGACAACAGTTCGAGGAATTGTTAGCTATGAGCAAATATTTCAAAGTCCTCCCAAGACAAATGTTTTTTTTTACATCTGATTGATGTGTCAATCTCCAATATGTTTACTGCAACAAGAAAATGTATGCTTTTTCAAAGGTATTATTAGAGACTGCTGCGCGCAAACTACTTTAACTTTTGTCTCTTATTAAAATTTATTTTAGAACTTTTTAATAATGTTTAACTTGAAAAAAATAATTACATTGATTTTGATGGAATCATTTATTTTGACTTAAATAATACAACAATATAAATTATTATCTACAACAATCACTGAAGTTAATGCGTTTTTCTCTACAGTGTGAAAATTATTTCAATTATTTTCACGTATTTCTTTTCATTTAACGACTATTTTGTTTACAATTATTAGTTTACATAATTCTTTTCAGCTAATAAATTTTTAAAACAGACTCTCATAATCACGAATCAGATAACCGAAAAGTTAAAAAAAAAATCCAGTTAATAATGTAAAATTACTAATTTATTCGGTGTCAAAAGTATTCAGAATCGGTAATATCATGTTGTTTAAGGGTTTCAAATGTTCATATTCATTAATCTTCGACATAATTTTATGTCCTAAACAATTCTTCTCCCTCATGTAAATGACACCCAGCCTTGGAAAGAAAAGTTTTAAAAAATCAACACACGACTTTCACTTACCTCCGTTATTTATATTAATTTGAGAATTTTTAAACAAATTTATAAACGAAAATAAATTTTTAAAGAATTATTTACATTGGATTTTAAAAGAAACGTGCGTTTTATTAAATAATCTATTATATTATTATTTACGACAATCAGTTTGTTTTATCGACTTTTCATCACACTCTGTTAACTTTCTCAAATGAATGTATAAGATTTTTTCTAAAATCTCTAGCATTCCAACTATTTATTATGGCTGTATATTACTATTCTTAGGTTAAAAAACAAAAAAATGTATTAAAATAATATGTTTTCAGTTTTCTCTTTTAGTTTTATATCTGATTCGTCCAACTTACATATTTACCTGTTTTTTATCAATGGTAACATGATAATATGGCTATTTTTATAGAATGTACAAAATTAAAGGTATTTTAGAGGAAAAAAAATTAAAATATCGTCATTTAAGCCCTTTCAAACTATTTAAGTCATTATGAAACCTACATCAAATTAAAGCCCATTAAATTATACATGGATATAGCGGGTTTAATCAAAATCGTTAGAGCCGTTTTTGAGGAAATCTTAAAAAGGTGCAAAATGCATAATATGAAGTGGCTCTTCTGGTTAGCTGATTTTGATGAAAAAGTGTTCGTTATATCTCAGGCGTATAGTTGTCTTAAATATGAAATTTCAGTTTCGTACGACTCGTTTTTGCTCAAGACTTACAACACACACAAACACAGACCTTTTTGCGGGACTCGATCGTTTGAACTCATGAGACCCTAAAACCTGTATTTCGAAAATTTTCACGATCGCAATACTTTCCCTTACTATATGTTTCATATATAGGTAAGTGAAAGTAAAAAAAATATTAAAGTAAAACTTAGCCGATTGAACAGCAACTTCGAAAAAATTTTTAAATAGGTTAAAAAATAAAAGATGAGAATATGTGGATGGCTGAATAAAGTTTGGATATAAAATTAAATAAAAATATAAAAGTGACCGTCCAAAAATAATCAATGTTAAAAATGAAAAACTGATTACTGATCAAATAAGAAAACAATTCCGCTAATTAATGAACCTTAGCTTATTTCTGAATTTTTGACAACTTCTTGATACACAACTGTTCGCCGCGTTCTAAAAAAATATGACGAAAAATAAAACATTGTATTAAAAGTCCCACAAAAGTCTTTCAGCAGGCAAGGCAATAAGAGAATAGTCCGTAAGCCAACAACGAAAAATGCAATCCATTTCACTAACATTTTTAGTATGTTTTATGCAAAGCATCCATCATATTTAAGAAAAAAATACTCGTCTGCCAACTCAAAACGGGTGGATTACAAAATGGCGGCCATTCAAAAAGGGAATATCACGAAATATCACTCTTTTCTAATATATTTATGCTTGCTATCATGGAAACGGCTCATCCTTTGAAGATAATTGTAATAACGTAAATCATCAAGTATCTAATAAGCTTTCATTTAAGTGGTAAAAGACATTTGGATGTCTAATATTCAACGATATAGATGTATTAAAAAAATAACACCCATTCAATAAGTTTGAAGTTGGCTCATAAGTTTGAGACGAAACGTCGGCAAAATTAAAATGTTGAAAAATACGACCGACCCCCCTATTATTTCTATCTACGAAATTTGGATATCATATTGGTTATTTTGGCTGAGTTTTCCAAGGGAGAGATAAGGAATAAACTGAGTTTAAAGGATGGTGAGTAAATATTCATGCTTGAATGAACCCTCACACAAGATTGAAACGACAAGAAACTGCTCGAAGATACCGATTACTACAACACTTCCAAGACAAACGTTACAAAACTTCCAGTATATTACAAAAGGCTCATTTACATCACTATTATCAGACATATGGAATCGAGCTTTGGAGCTGTTCTAAACCATCTAATTCCTCCCGCATCCAATCCTTACAATCCATAATCCTTCACAAAATCCAGAATTCCCCTTATTTTGTCACAAATCAACCCCTCCACAATGACCTAAACATCCAATTTGTTGCAGACATAGCCCGTGATAGACACTCCTCTATTCATTCTAAACTCCCTGCCCACACAAATCCACTTGTCAGTGATTCATCTTCCTTAGATATCCCTGATAACCCTCCGAGAAGACTGAAAAGAAGGTTGCCTCGGGACCTACTGCCTCAAAACAGTTAGTAAAGTGCTACCAGTGGATAGTTCTTTCTCATGACTTTTTTTTCTCGTTCTACATATTTAGGCATTGTGTGCTTAAATACAGTTGTAAATTACTATATATATAAATAAAAAAACTTGAATGAGTTAAATGAGATAAATATAAATGAGTTAAATTAATCACTCCTTTCGGCCTATTCGAATTCAAGGTGATGTGTTTCGGACTCCGCAACGCAGCGCAAACTTTTCAATGCTTGATAGACAGGATTCTCTCGCGACCGTAAGCTTTTGTCTATCTCGACGACATCGTCACCGGAGGAAGAGCGTCGCATCCACTTGGAGGAAGTGGTTAGGCGACTGGACCAGCACGGATTGACTATCAACCCGCTCAAATCGACGTTCTGCAAGGTCCAAGTCGAGTCTTGGCTTCCTTGTAACCTCGGATGGCATCAAACCTCTCCCGAGTAAGGTCGACGAAATCGCTGAATTTCCCCGCCCTGCTACCAAGGTCCATCTTACACGCTTTCTGGGGATCATCAACTTCTACAGAAGATGCCTCCCCAAGCAGAAGTACAGCGCGTAATTCATGCTCTAATTGGTGACAGCAAGAAGAACGATATAACACAATAAAAATTATAGAAAATAAGAAATACAAAAATAAACTTTTGCTTAATAATGAAATAAAATTAGAAAGAATGTTTTTTAGGTCTACACACACACACACGATTCTTTATTAGATCACCACAACACAACAACGTACACACAATGCAGGTAATTTGTTGGTTACCTCTGTGTTGCAGGTAAAAACTTAATATTAATAATTAAATTACTTTCTACCTGGGAGCACTGAAGGACTGAGACCGTCGTGTAACCTCCATGCTTTGTATGACAGTAAAACAGTTACAATTTAAAAGTTCCTATATTGATTTTAACAATAGAGGGATGTGAAATGAAATTCGTGTGTTGCGCGCACCAGATCTTTTCTTTTACAGAATATGTTTATTTATTTATTATTGATTTCGACAAAATTAACCTTAATGACGCTGATTGAACCAGACTCCTAGGCTATGTTTGTTTACTAACCCCGACAAATGTAACTGAAAAAAACTTCATTACTTAGTTTTCGTTATTAAACAAATGCATTATTAAACGTTATTAAACGCCTTTTTACGGTTCATCTAGAAGATGAGGCCAATAATACATTTTTTTTTTATTCGTTTCGTATTCCTCTGTATCGTGTTTTTCTCTACATAAAAACCTAGAAGGGTCTTAAAGTCTCCGTTATAAAACCCTTTTTATGTCTTTACTCAACGTTCTTCCGAGACATATTGAATATTTAAAGAAAATAACGCTTGTTTTTCTTAAGACAACATATTTTATTAGGTTTAAAAAAACCAATCCTGGGCGCTGGTTTATTGGCACGTCTGGCTAGCTGTAGGCTTTAGAGGCGTCGGGTAAACAGCATAAAACTTTGTTTATGGAACCGTGCAGTAAAAATACAAAAAGAGAAATATTCAGTTTAAAATGCCTTAAAACAAGCATAAATGTTGGGTTGTGTCACATGAAATGTCCGTTTTCAAGGTAAAGCATTTTTATTAAAAATACGACATAAAAACAAGATACTTGTATTCGAAGTATTTACCTTCTGTTTCTACACATTTTTCCCAACGTGACACCAAATTGGTTATCCCCAAACTGAAAAATTCTGAGCTTTGAAGAGAAACAAAATCTGAAAACGCACTTTTCACTTGATCATCATTTTCAAAAAGTTTTCCTTTGACGAAGTTGTCTAAATTCCTGAACAGGTGGTAATCTGTTGGAGACAAGTTGGGAGAATATGGTGGGTGCGGAAGAAATTCGTAGCCCAGTTCTTTCAATTTTTGCACGGTATGTTTTGAAACGTGTCGCGTTGTCGTGTAAGAGTATAGGACCCTTCCGATTTACCAATCCAGGTTGTTGTTTTATTAATTTCATGTGCATTTGGTCAATTTCATTGCAGTACGTTGTAGAGGTAATGGTTTCACCTCTAGGTAATAAGGAATAATGTATTATCCCAGCCATGAACCACCATACTGTAACCATCAATTTTTTTGGATGCAAATTCGGTTTTGGCATTTGCCCCGGGATTTCGTCGATGTTTAACCACTGTCCTGACCGACGCTGATTGTCATATGCGATCCATTTTTCATCGCAAGTAATTATTCTTTAAAATAAAGGCTCGTTTTTTTGCCTCGCAAGCAAAGAAACGCAGGTCTCAAGGCGTTTCAATTGCTGCCGCTCAGTGAGATTATGAGGTACCCATGTATCGAGCTTTTTTTCTTTTCCAATACACTTTAAATGTCTGGAAACGGTAGATGCACTTGCATTTAGTTGTGCTGAGAGTCTTTTAACTGTTTGCTAGGGGTTTCCTTCTACTGTATGTTTGAGGACATCAGTTTGGCCTTTTTCGGGCCAATACATTTAATATTGCAACCGTTTTAAGTCAGCTACGCGGGCAAAAACATGTGATGGGAAAATCTTTCTAATTCCTGTAATTTTTTACACATCAAATCAAAACAAAAATTAACAATAAGATAAGGACATTCTTTGTATTTTGTGTTCCCACAACTTATTACCTAAATAAATAAAAGAAAGTTGATAAACAAATTCTCAAAAATGAACATAAATCGAGATTTTTAACGAGATAAAAGTATATAAAGGAAAAGAGACTCACTTTTAATTATTTTTTCTTATATAGCTTAGTCCCAGCCCTACTTGCTGCAAAAATTTCGATCTTGAGATCAAAGTTCTTTTTTGTATATGAATTTTCAAAATTGGCACAAATTCATTTTTCGCGATGTTTACACGGAAATACCTCAAAAGGGACTGAGTGAAAAATTATGAAACTAGTCTTTGAGACAAAGCTGGTTCCGAAGTTATAACATTCTTTTTACTGTTAAAATAACGTTTTTATTAAAAAATATTAGCCCTGGTAATTATGCATATTTAATAAACAAATAAAAACAAGAATGATGATGAGTGTATTTTATATAATTTAGGTCCTTACAACAGATTACCTGAATAGCCAAGAAAATGGTTTAAAAAAATCACGAAAAATAACCAAGGGCTATACTAGAGTGCCCCTCGTCTCATCAACCGAATATAAGAAAAAAAAACAATAATTAACACTAGAACCAGTTGATAGCAGTCATATTTCAAGTCGGCTCTCGGATTTCTTGCTTTTACAGTTGGATTTCACTTCAGCACAGTCTTGAAAACATCATCAGACTTCAGGATAACAACAACAGTTATTATTGGAGCAAACAGCGGTAAGTTGTGATATAATTTACAGTGTAAAGTGAATGCTGAGTCACCTCTTCATATCAGCTGATTGCCAATAGCCCGGCAAGGCTGGTCTTGCTTAACTTTTTTTAAGTTATTGTTTTTTTTTCCCACATCTGGTTATTATTTAATTACTTTCTATACATGAAATGCGATATTATCATCAAGTAATGTCCTCCAAAGCTTCAACTAAAAGATCTAGATCTAGTGGTTCAATCCCGTCACCTACAAAACAAAGACCCCGCCGTGATACTAATAAAAGATTAAATCTACAAGCAACCCCTTCCGGTACTAATTCAGAATCTGAACCACAACCTGGCACATCGTCACAAGGGATGACTGACGAATCGCCGTTTTTCACCCCAAATCCTTTTCAGATTTTACATAATGAAAAAGAAAACATGGAATCTACTCCTATACCTAGTGAACCACGGCCTCCTCCAATATTTGTCAAAAATATTAGAAATTTCCAGTTGTTGTGTGCGCAATTGAACAAAATTACCGAATCTACCAGCTACTACTGTATGAGTAGAATCAATGATACCAAAATATCTCCTACTACTGCCGAGACATATAGAAAAATAGTGAAATACCTAACTGAAACCAAAGCAGATTTCCATACCTATCAGCTACGCCAAGAGAGAGCTTTAAGGGTTGTAATCAGAAACTTACACCCCTCGACACCAGTTGAAGCTATTAAAGAAGAACTAACGGAGATGGGCTATAAAGTGCGGCAAGTCACTAACGTCCTAAAGGATAAAATTCCTCTACCTCTCTTTTTTGTGGATTTGGAACCAGCTGAAGGAGTTGAAAAAATCTATGACCTCAATAGATTGTACTATTCCAGTGTAAGAGTTGAAAAACCTTACACAAAGAGAGAGATAATTCAGTGCCATAATTGTCAAGCATATGGTCATACTAAAAGTTATTGTCATCACATACCTCGATGCGTGAAATGCGGTGAACAGCACAAGTCTGTGGAGTGTACAAAACCAAAATCAACACCAGCTGTATGTGCTCATTGCCTGAAGGACCACCCGGCCAACTATAAAGGATGCCAAATCTATAAGGAGCTGAGGACCAGGTTTCAAAAACCTCAAGTACTGGATGAAACAGCAAGACAAGTAAGAAACAGAAGAGAACCCTCAAAACTTATTGATGCCAATTTATCATTTGCCCACTTACTTGGAGGTGGGAATCAAAGTACTGAAGCCGTGGCCCTGCCGGAACTACAAAATGTACCTCAATCCATTCCACATATACCTCTTTCTCAAAATGTAACCAATCCTAAGAATCCTAATCCACCACAAATCTCTCATATTCCTCCTCCTTCAAACGCCACAGACCTTACCAGTTTGATGACATCCTTTATTTCCGAAATTAAATCCCTTGTTATGCCCCTAATATCACTCCTTACGAATCTCGTAACAAATCTCATTCCTGCCTTAAAAAAACCATAAATGACCTCACCTAATTCCTTATCCATTCTCCTTTGGAATGCGAATGGTGTTAGAACTCACACTGACGAACTTACAGCCGTACTGCAGGACAAAAACATTGATGTTGCACTCATTACTGAAACTAGACGAACCACTAAACAGTACTTTAAAATACCAGGATACACGACATACCGGACAGACCATCCAGACGGCAAAGCCCATGCCGGTACTGCTGTCATAGTCCGCCGATCCCTCACCCATCACTTACACCCAATTTCCGCCCACGATTACCTACAAGCAACTTCCATCGTTATCAAAACCTTTTCCTTTCCGCTTATCATCGCATCAGCATACTGCCCTCCTAAACATCCCATTTCCTCTGCCCAATTTGGATCCTTCCTCAACTCCTTGGGTAATCACTTCATTTTGGGTGCAGACTTAAACGCTAAGAACCAACAGTGGGGTTCTAGAACCACCAATTCTCGTGGACGGACATTGCAGTCTGCACTCAACTCCCGACGCTTTCATCTCCTACCTCCCGATTCTCCTACCTACTGGCCAACAGATCCTAACCGTAATCCTAACATCCTCGACTTCTTCATCCACAGCGGATTAGGCTCTCTGAATTATTCCATAGCTCGCCTTGATGAACTATCCTCTGATCATAGTCCATTGATTCTAAACGTATCCATAACACCTATTCCTAAACCTATCCCACCGTCATTCATTAGGGGCCCTGTCAACTGGAACCTCTTCCGCGAAATTCTCACTAATGATATTGACCTCAGAGTGATTCTCAAAACCCCAAATGACCTTGACGACGCCGTATATTCCTTTACAACCGCTATTCAACAAGCCGCCTGGACTGCCTCCTCTCCCAAACAATCCCAAATAATTCCTTACAAAAGCCATTTACCACAACACCTGACAGACCTCATCAACAGCAAACGTCGAGCTAGAACATTATGGCAACGCACCCGCCACCCAGAAGATCGCCGCTCCTATAATTTTTTTTTGTAGAAAATTAAAGCGGGAGTTGGCGATCTTCCCTTCCCAATCCTACAATACCTACCTCTCCTCTCTCTCGACTCGTGACAATTCCCTGTGGAATGTCACGAAGAGAATCCTAAAATCCCACACCATTTCCCATCCTCTCCGGCGCTGTGATGGTTCCTGGGCTGCTTCTGACAAGCATAAGGCCGAGGAATTCGCACAGCACCTTTCCAAAGTTTTTACTCCTCATCCAGAGCTTAATCCAACCCATACTGCAGCAGTTGAAGAGTTCCTCACGTCACCAATACCACTATCCTTACCACCTAAAGCAGTTAATCCCTCTGAGGTCAGATATCTTCTTAAAAAGCTTCCTCTCCGCAAATCTCCTGGATACGATCTCCTTACTCCCCAAATCTTAAGACAACTTCCACCTAAAGCCATTACATTCCTTACATATCTCTATAACTGTATCCTACGCACTACCTATTTTCCTCTCTTATGGAAACATTCAACTATGATCCTTTTCCTAAAACCAGGCAAACCTTCTAACAACACGTCATCTTACAGACCTATCAGCCTACTTCCGATCCTCTCAAAAATTTTCGAAAAGCTCCTACTAAAACGAATCCTAGCCAAATTTCAAAATTTTCCTTCACATCAGTTCGGATTTCGTCCTCAACATTCCACGGTTCAGCAAGGACTCCGAGTTGTAGACCACATTTCCTCCGCCCTTGAGTGCAAGGAGTATTGTTCGGGTGCCTTTCTGGACATAGCTCAAGCTTTTGACCGGGTGTGGCACCCGGGACTGCTCTTTAAGCTCAAAACCCATTTACCTCAATCCTTATACCTAATCATCCGATCCTATTTATCCAACCGCTCCTTCCGAGTTCGCTGTGGTTCCGAATTTTCCGAACAATATACTGTTGAGGCCGGTGTTCCTCAAGGCAGCGTCTTAGGACCCGTCCTCTACATCCTCTTCACCGCCGATATCCCTACCGACCCCAATACCTTTCTGGCAACATTTGCTGATGACACAGCCATTTTATCATCCAATTCCGATCCTGAAGCAGCATCGCTAAATCTCCAAAAGCACCTTTCCCTTGTCGAAGACTGGTGCAATGCTTGGCGCATTAAGGTGAACGAAAGCAAATGCACTCACGTCACATTCACCCTTCGACGCAAATCCTGTCCAACGGTTAATTTCAATTCCATACCGCTTCCTTCCTCAGACACAGTCCGGTATCTCGGCTTTTTACTAGACAAAAGACTGACGTGGAACCTACATACAAGACTAAAAAGAAAAGAACTCAACCGCAGATTCGGCCAGTTATACAGACTACTAAACAGAAAATCTCATCTTACAGTTGACAACAAATTACTAATATACAAGACAGTACTGAAACCTATATGGACCTACGGACTTGAACTGTGGGGGACAGCTAAACATTCTAACATTAAACGCATCCAATCCTTCCAATCCAAAGTCCTCCGAACAATAGTTAATGCTCCTTATTACGTTACCAACTGTACCCTACACCATGACCTTAATATTCCGTTTGTTTTAGACCTGGTACCATCCAAATTTTCCAAATTTCATCAGAACCTTAGTCATCATCCTAACCCTCTAGCACAATCCCTATCCAGCACCACCCATCCCTACAATCCTCCTCGAAGATTGAAACGGCAGTGGCCACGAGACCTATTGTAAACATTTAAACTGGAGTTCTGACAATGGTCAGATCCTCCACTCATGTACGGTATGTTTGTGGCTACAGCGCCCTAACTCAGCCTCCACTGGCTCAGACCAGTGATGCGGCTGAGATAGAGGTGCTGGGATCTCTTGGATTCCGCTTTTTCCTCCACAAGTGGAGGAAAAAGCGCTTGCTTGGATCCCTTTAGCAATTGTATATATTGTATATAGTTATGATTGTGTGTAAGATGTTTATTTATTTGCCAACTTTTTATTTATCTCAATAATAGGTTTATGTTTCGATTTGTTTTGTTTTTTATTTATTATTATTATTTTATTGTATATATTTGAATTTATGTTATATTTTATGAAATTTGACCATTATTATTATTTTCTGTATATATAGTATGAATGTGGTCTCTTATCAATATTATTATTGTTCATTTTGTAACAAATTGTAATATATCTCAAAAAAAAAAAAAAAAAAAAAAAAAAGAACCAGTTGAGTCTCAGTTACTAAATTTTATCCTGTAGTGCTTATGGTATAGAGGTATAATCTGTTTGAGTTTTATTATTTTTCACTCAGTCCTTTCTGAGATATTTTACTATAAATATAACTGAGCTGAAAAATAATCCTTCTTTGAAAATTTATATTGAAAAAAGGATATAGCTTTAACGATCAAAATTTCTAAAACAATTAGAGCAATGAAAAGGCGTTATAAGGACAAAAAAAAAAGGGTGAAAATCATCACCTCTCTTTTCATAGCGTTCCAAAGATTTCAGTAGACGTAATTTTTCGCGATTTTTTTAACGATTTTCTTGGCTACTCAGGTAATGTGTTGTAAGGATTAAAATTATATAAAATACCCGGGTATATTTATGTCTAAAACAATATAAACACTTATCGTGCTAAAATTAGCAATAATATATATTTAAAATTATTATGTGGTCTAGTGGATAGAGCACTAGTATACTTTTCTCTGTGTCCCGCGTTTGAATCCCGGCTGTGGTAGAATAATATTTGTTCTGTTATTTCTGCCGTGAGACGACCCTGGGGTAGGAAGACCCTCCTGTGGTACACCTAGCATCAATGAAGTGGGTACCTAAAATGAGGAATAATCTGGCGGCTGAGTGTGAACTCGGCCTAATCACTTCATTGCACGGCCTAGAAATAGTACAAATCTATCTATGTACTGTACAAGACCCTTTAAAGATTGTAGTGATACAGGTTTTTTTGTCTTATTTTTAAATATATTTTAAATATTAACAAACATTCCAATCATTCATTATCTTTTATTAGAAAAAGCAGATAAATAAATAGAAGTTTCGGGACTCATTTCCTCGTTAGAAACCGTCATCCGTTCTTGTCAATTTTTACATTTTTAATATGGTACATGCATAGGAGTATTAAAAAGTATATATGTATAAGGATTTTTTGTTTCATACCCTTTCTTACTTTAAGGTGAGAATTACAGTAAGGTGACCTTAACATGAGTCTGCTGGGTACTTACACCCAGCTGCCTCATGTCTGAATTGAATGTCCTAAATGGGGTAAGGAGGGTGATAAAATTAAAATGGAGAATCACATACTGATTTTGATGTTGTTACTATTAATTTACAAAATGTAGAATGTCACATTCAAAAGTTATACTTTATTATGATCCATTATATTCTAACTGTCATATTTTGTTTTAAATCCCACCAAATTACCTTTACCCTTCGTCGCAAACCGATGACTTCCTGCCCCACTGTGTCCTTTTATAATACCCCACTCATACCTGTTGAACAAATCCGATACCTAGGACTCCATCTTAACAAACGTCTTACATTGAATCCCCATACGAGACTTAAACGACAAGAAACTGGCCGTAGATACCGACTACTACAACACTTACTTGACAAACGTTCATAACTGGAATCGAGCTTTGGCGCTCTACTAAGCCATCTAATTCCTCCCGTATCCAATCCTTACAATCCAAAATCCTTCGCAAAATCCTAAATGCTCCGTATTTCGTCACAAATAAAATCATCCATAACGACCTAAATATCCCATTTGTCACAGAACTAGCCCGAAACAGATATTCCTCTTTTAATTCCAAACTCCTAACTTACACGAATCCTCTTGTACGCAACTTATTATTCCCATCTATTCCTGACAACCCTCCGAGGCGATTGAATAGACGATGGTGGCGATTGATAAGAGGGTTTATATGTGCTGGGAGTTTGGAATTAAAAATGGTATATATGGCACGAGAAAGGTCTGCAATAAATGGGATATTAAGGTCGTTATGGATGATTTTATTTGTGACGAAATAAGGAGCATTTAGGATTTTGTGAAGGATTTTGGATTGTGAGGATTGGATACGGGAGGAATTAGATGGCTTAGTAGAGCCCCAAAGCTCGATTCCATATGATCAGACGATTACGATAACATAAATGAGGTTTTTGTAATGGATTGGAAGTTTTGAACGTTTGGCGAGTAAGTGTTGTAGTAATTGGTATCTACGGGCAGTCTCTTTTAGTTTTAGTCTCGTTTGAGGATTCCATGTAAGACGTTTGTCAAGATGGAGTCCCAGGTATCGGTTTTGTTCAACAGGTATGAGTGGGGTATTATTAAAGGATACAGTGGGGCAGGAGGTCATCGGTTTGCGACGAAGGGCAAAGGTAATTTGGTGGGATTTATTAGGATTTATTTTAATCCTCCAGTTCTGACACCATTTCTCAATGGCTGTGATGTGGGACTGAAGGGTTTGAGATGCAGCGGTTGGATCATTATGGACGGATAAAAGTGTCATCCGCGTAAGTTGTGAGGACAGTGCTAGGATGGAGTGGAATATCAATTGTATATACCGTATAAAGGATGGGACCTAAGATACTACCCTGAGGTGCACCTGCAGACTGAGAAAATGTGGAAGAATAGGAAAGATTATGACATTATTATTAAAATGATCTTATACATATCTATTCTATTTACTCAACGCCTAGAACTAAAACTGAGAATACTGAGGGACATATTACTTAGCGCCTTTTGTACTTTTGCCGTTAGATCTTATTAATATTTATTTGACTAAAATAAAAATAATCTAATAATGAATTGCCCTAGCTTGGCCTCCACTGGCTCACACCAGTGACGTGGACTCCGCTTTTCCCTCTACAATTGCAAAAAAAGGCCCAGTCTGGGGTTCCTTTAGCAAACTGTAAATATTGTATATAGTTACGATAGTGTGTATGATGTTAATGTATTTCTTACTTCATTATTTCATTTATTTGTATTTATATCAATTATAGGTTGTTGTTTTTTTGTATTATGTTATATTTTATGTAATCTTACTTTATCATTGTATTCTGTATATATTGTGTGAATGTGGTCTCCTAACACTATTACTAATGTTCAATTGGAAAAAAATTGTGATATATTTCAATAAATAAATATTTAAAAAAAAATGTATTAACTCCTCTCAGTATCCTTAATACATAACACTGCAGTATTGTGGGTCGTAAAATATCTTCTTAGCTTTTTCAATATTTCAATTTAATACTCTCTGTGTTTATAAAATCATGTTTACTTGGTCAATAATGTTTACATATTCTGAAAAAGGATTAGGTAAAGTGCTTTAATGCATCAGCTTCGACCAAGATTCCTTATCTTTAAGTAGTATTTCTTTATTTATTTGCTTAAAATGGAAGAGAAAAAAACAACACATTTTGATCATTTAATGATTTATTTCCGAAACGGAAAATCCGCTGCACAGCGCTCGGGTCGTCCAACTGTTATTGATGCCCGAATTCCAAATACTTCACAGAAACTTCTTGTCTTCCCACCCTGGATAGCCTTCTGAAAATAAAAAGAAGAATTCTCAGAAGAATCTACGGACCTAGGAGAACACCTGAAGGATACAGGTTGAGGTCAAATGAAAAATATATAAGGAAACTAAAAATCTAGAAACTGACGCTAGGGTGAGAAGGCTGAGGTTCTATGGCCATATGATGAGGATGAGTTCTGAGAGACTTTACCGTAAAGTTTTTTCAGCGAATCCACAGTTATAAAAATTCAACCGAGTATTTCAAACAGGTTGAGGATGATATGGACCAAGTGGGGCTAAGAGAACAAGATTGTTTGGACAGGGATAAGTACAGGAAGGCGCTCATGGGAAGAAAGGTTCTTGCGGGAAAGAAGCGCTCCAGAAAGGGTGTTGCGTGGTCTGAGGAGAGAAAACGTAAGCGGGCGGAGCTCATGAGGGGCATATGGGAGGTGAGGATGCAGATGAAGAGGAAGCATTAAATTCATGATATTCGCGATTGAAAAAAATAAAATAATAAGAAATAATAAATAAACATGTTCTGTAAAAGAATAAATCTGGTGCGCGCAATACACGAATTTCATTTCACTTCCCTCTAGTATTAAAATCAATATAAGAACTTTTAAATAAAGTAAGAAAGATAAAATGTAGAAGAATATGATGACCCGTAAAATGTAGGAAAAACTAAAGAAAACATTTTCCAGATTAATTTTTTCGTTATTAAAAAGTAATTTAGATGTATAACAAACTCTTGGAAAGCTAAAGATTTCAGAAAAAATAAACCCTATATAAGATACAAAGAATAAAGTAATATCGAGTGAGGAATATCACATAATTTGAAGTGATTTATGTAAATAATAATTTCTATTTTATAATATTTAATCAAAAATAAATATTACCGCCAAAACTCAATTTCATCCTTTTTTCGGGGTCACCCATAGTTTAGTGGTTAGCATAACTGCTTTCCATGCCAAATTCGCGGGTTCAAACCTATAGATGGTTCTAAGATTCTTTAATGGGAGTAAAAAATCCTAAGCTATACCGTCCTTCGGAGGGGACGTAAATAAGTGGTATGTCAGATACTCGTTAAAGATCCATATCCTAATAAAACCTGAATAGGAAAAATATAAGACTCCCAATGTAGCATCGTCCGATTAGCCATAGTAGCATAATGTGACGTTAGATAAATAAACATACAAACAATTATTTTTTCGACTTAACTTTATTAAACTCCACTTCCACTCTAATCCATTAGTTACAATACTTGCTTCCTCTTCAATTCCTGATAATCCTCCGAGGTGTCTGAAAAGAAGATGGCCTCGAGACCTTCTTGTTTAGACTCGCTACTAAAGAGTGCTGCCAGAGGGCAGTTTCTCTTCATGTTTATTATATGTGTATTATCATTTCAGCATATTTACTTGATATATTTTATACAGTTGTAAATTTCGATAAAAATATATTTAAAAAAAAATAATTGAAAAGTTCTGCAATTGATTGAATTTGAATTGAAATAGAACAATGTGAAAGTCGTGTGTTTCACGGCTTAGATTTTTATAAAATGTTTTTTTCTCAGATTAAATTTATTTTGATGGTTGTTCATTCCTATATTAATTTAATTATATCTCTTTCATTTGTTTGCTATATTGTAAAAAGAAATAGTTAATATTTTATATAGTAATTACTTATAGTAATATCAAAAGGAAGAAGAATTCCTGTGGTTTCTTATATGAAGTTTTTAAATATGTATTTTTTTCTTATTGATATATACTTCTCTTAACTTAAAGCTCCGTCAAATTGATTTTATTGAAGTTGAATAGAATATTTTATTCTGCTTCTCCGAATTTCAATCATTTCATTTATTTATTTTTACATTAAGTAAATTTAGTATCGAAAACCCTTGATAAAGTTATTTACTGGGTAAAGAACCAGCTCAGAGTAAATAAAAGCTTCAATTTAGAATATTATCAGGTAACCCAAAGAGGGAAATTGTAAGTTAAAAAATGTTTAGGAACAAGAACTTTATTTTCAATTACTTTCTGTGTTTAGCAAGTTGTTCTGTTTATAAAATTAGTTTTATTAGTCTAAAGTGCTAGAAATTAACCTAACTCTTTTTTCTTGTAAAGTAAATTGAGATAGTGATCAAAGTTGTAGTAACTGTGCAGGGTAGAATGACGGAAAAAAAGTAATATTTTCAAGTATTCGAAAAAATAATTTCTTTTCACAATTAATAAGTAGAATTGTTGCTAAATATTTTAATCTAAAAAGTATTCATTTTTACACACCTGTCGAGCCTCTATACGAATTAAACTACGTTTACTTTTATCAACAATTTTGTATTGAGTAATATTACAATCTGTCCTAATTTGGACATTAATAATAGTGGTGAAAGATAGCATTCATACAATATTTACACAGCTATAAAATTATAATAAAATATATATACAATAATGAATCAATAAAAAACTACGTTTAACAAAAGTCTTTTTTAATGTTTTTCACACCACAATATTCGAAACGTACAAAAAAAAATTTTTTTTGTCATGTAATATCTTTCGAACACCGCACAGAAAAAAAAATCACGATTCAGTGACCAAAATTCTATAACTTTTGCACAAAATAAGATTCATTCACCAAAAAACAACTAGATCATTATTAGAGAGTGTAAAAAAATTATACCCATTGTGTCTCTTTATCTTTGAAATTATTTATTTAAAAAATTAAAACACTTTATTCTTTATAAAACCATCCAAATTTAAATAAATATCCTATTATACTGTTCTTTAGAGGTTTCTGCATATTTAATCAAAATTTTCTGGTATTTACAATATTTATAAGTAATTAGCATTTGAAGGCATCAAATTGAACTTAAGAAAATAATATTTTTTTGATACATATAATAATACCAATGTAACAAATAGATGACATTAAATAAAAATTAATGCATATTTTATTTATTTTTTCTAAATAAATGTTCAAAAAAAGGGTTTTAAATCTTAAGATCAATATAACTCTAGTCGGTCGATTATGTTGTATCTTGATATTTGAGTAATATACTCCCTTTAACACATTAAACAACTAAAACCTAAATTTTCAAATAAAACGTTTTATGCATATTTTATTATTTTTTAATAACTAATATTACGTCTCGAAATGGTTCTCGATAATTTTGAATCATAATTGGTGCAATGAAACTGTAAATAAGGCCTGATTTTTTTTTTCTTTTTACATATTATTAGCCACAGGTATGGTAGCTATTGTTACAACAAAATTCAAATCAATTAAAAAAACAGTAAAATAATTGAATAAACATTAAGAAGTAATTACGAAACGTTAAAAATATCATTTATTAGAATATTAATTTTTAAAAAGTTTATGCCCTATTCGTCACTTAACATGACCTCTCACAACTTCGTATATCGGATAACATTTTTTTCTAAAATCTTGAGCTTTGCTAAGGTATATTTTACATACATATTACTTTTCTTGTGTTAAAAAAAAATTACTGAAAAAATATTTTAGCTCTTTCTCCTGTTATCAAATCCGTTTAACATGTATATTTAGCCGCTTTTTAGTCAATACTAATAAGATAATGTGTTTATTTTTTTTTTTTTTTACGATCCTACAAAATTAAAAGAATGTTCACAATTTTGTATATAGGTTAACATTTTTTTCTAAAATCTTGAGCTTTGCTAAGGTATATTTTACATACATATTACTTTTCTTGTGTTAAAAAAAAATTACTGAAAAAATATTTTAGCTCTTTCTCCTGTTATCAAATCCGTTTAACATGTATATTTAGCCGCTTTTTAGTCAATACTAATAAGATAATGTGTTTATTTTTTTTTTTTTTTACGATCCTACAAAATTAAAAGAATGTTCACAATTTTGTATATAGGTTAACATTTTTTTCTAAAATCTTGAGCTTTGCTAAGGTATATTTTACATACATATTACTTTTCTTGTGTTAAAAAAAAATTACTGAAAAAATATTTTAGCTCTTTCTCCTGTTATCAAATCCGTTTAACATGTATATTTAGCCGCTTTTTAGTCAATACTAATAAGATAATGTGTTTATTTTTTTTTTTTTTTTACGATCCTACAAAATTAAAAGAATGTTCACAATTTTGTATATAGGTTAACATTTTTTTCTAAAATCTTGAGCTTTGCTAAGGTATATTTTACATACATATTACTTTTCTTGTGTTAAAAAAAAATTACTGAAAAAATATTTTAGCTCTTTCTCCTGTTATCAAATCCGTTTAACATGTATATTTAGCCGCTTTTTAGTCAATACTAATAAGATAATGTGTTTATTTTTTTTTTTTTTACGATCCTACAAAATTAAAAGAATGTTCACAATTTTGTATATAGGTTAACATTTTTTTCTAAAATCTTGAGCTTTGCTAAGGTATATTTTACATACATATTACTTTTCTTGTGTTAAAAAAAAATTACTGAAAAAATATTTTAGCTCTTTCTCCTGTTATCAAATCCGTTTAACATGTATATTTAGCCGCTTTTTAGTCAATACTAATAAGATAATGTGTTTATTTTTTTTTTTTTTTACGATCCTACAAAATTAAAAGAATGTTCACAATTTTGTATATAGGTTAACATTTTTTTCTAAAATCTTGAGCTTTGCTAAGGTATATTTTACATACATATTACTTTTCTTGTGTTAAAAAAAAATTACTGAAAAAATATTTTAGCTCTTTCTCCTGTTATCAAATCCGTTTAACATGTATATTTAGCCGCTTTTTAGTCAATACTAATAAGATAATGTGTTTATTTTTTTTTTTTTTACGATCCTACAAAATTAAAAGAATGTTCACAATTTTGTATATAGGTTAACATTTTTTTCTAAAATCTTGAGCTTTGCTAAGGTATATTTTACATACATATTACTTTTCTTGTGTTAAAAAAAAATTACTGAAAAAATATTTTAGCTCTTTCTCCTGTTATCAAATCCGTTTAACATGTATATTTAGCCGCTTTTTAGTCAATACTAATAAGATAATGTGTTTATTTTTTTTTTTTTTTACGATCCTACAAAATTAAAAGAATGTTCACAATTTTGTATATAGGTTAACATTTTTTTCTAAAATCTTGAGCTTTGCTAAGGTATATTTTACATACATATTACTTTTCTTGTGTTAAAAAAAAATTACTGAAAAAATATTTTAGCTCTTTCTCCTGTTATCAAATCCGTTTAACATGTATATTTAGCCGCTTTTTAGTCAATACTAATAAGATAATGTGTTTATTTTTTTTTTTTTTTACGATCCTACAAAATTAAAAGAATGTTCACAATTTTGTATATAGGTTAACATTTTTTTCTAAAATCTTGAGCTTTGCTAAGGTATATTTTACATACATATTACTTTTCTTGTGTTAAAAAAAAATTACTGAAAAAATATTTTAGCTCTTTCTCCTGTTATCAAATCCGTTTAACATGTATATTTAGCCGCTTTTTAGTCAATACTAATAAGATAATGTGTTTATTTTTTTTTTTTTTTTACGATCCTACAAAATTAAAAGAATGTTCACAATTTTGTATATAGGTTAACATTTTTTTCTAAAATCTTGAGCTTTGCTAAGGTATATTTTACATACATATTACTTTTCTTGTGTTAAAAAAAAATTACTGAAAAAATATTTTAGCTCTTTCTCCTGTTATCAAATCCGTTTAACATGTATATTTAGCCGCTTTTTAGTCAATACTAATAAGATAATGTGTTTATTTTTTTTTTTTTTTACGATCCTACAAAATTAAAAGAATGTTCACAATTTTGTATATAGGTTAACATTTTTTTCTAAAATCTTGAGCTTTGCTAAGGTATATTTTACATACATATTACTTTTCTTGTGTTAAAAAAAAATTACTGAAAAAATATTTTAGCTCTTTCTCCTGTTATCAAATCCGTTTAACATGTATATTTAGCCGCTTTTTAGTCAATACTAATAAGATAATGTGTTTATTTTTTTTTTTTTTTACGATCCTACAAAATTAAAAGAATGTTCACAATTTTGTATATAGGTTAACATTTTTTTCTAAAATCTTGAGCTTTGCTAAGGTATATTTTACATACATATTACTTTTCTTGTGTTAAAAAAAAATTACTGAAAAAATATTTTAGCTCTTTCTCCTGTTATCAAATCCGTTTAACTTGTATGCTTTGCCGATTTTTAATCAATGTTAATAAGATAATGTGTTTATTTATTTTTTTTTTTTTACGATTCTACAAAATTAAAAGAACGTTCACAATTTTGTATATAGGGTAACATTTTTTTCTAAAATCTTGAGCTTAGCAATGGTTTATTTTACATACATATTACTTTTCTTGTGTTAAAAAAAAAAAAGAAAAGAAAAATACTGAAAAATATTTTAGCTCTTTTCTCCTGTTATCAAATCTGTTTAACTTTAGCCGTTTTTTAATCATTTCTAATAAGATGATGTGTTTATCTAAAAAATTAAAAGAACGTTAGACAAAAAATTTAAAATATCGGCATTTTAGCGTTGTCAGACATCTTTAGAGACGTTTTAGAGAAAATCGTAAAAAAAAAAACAAAAACTAATTTGATAAAAGGAGAAAAGAGCTAAATATTTGTTTCAGTTATTTTATTTGCATAATACTCGTATGCTGCTTCTAAGCTCAAGATTTTAGATAAAAATGTTATTTTTCACCCCCCCCCCATATCGCCCCTAGTCCTGTAAAAATGTCTGTGTAAATTTCATATTTTAGGCACCTATAGACGTTACACCAACTTTTTCACCGAAATCGGCCAACCGGAAGACTAAGCATTTTGCCCCTTTTTGCGATTTTCTCAAAAACGACTCTGATTTTGATTTAAATCGTTATATCGATGCAAAGATTATTGGGCTTTAATATCGTGTCGGTTTCATTCACATTGAAAAAGTCTGACAGCGTTTAAATGCCGATATTTAATTTTTTTTTCTCTAACGTTAGTTTTGTAGATTCGTAAAAAAAAAAAAAAAAAAAACAAAAAACATATCATGTTATTAGTATTGATAAAAATACGACCGGATATACAAGTTAAACGAATTTGATAAAAGGTGAAAAGAGCTCAAATATTTTTTCATTTTTTTTTTTTTTTAAATACAATAATAGTAATATATATGTATAATATACCGTTGGAAAGCTCAAGATTTTAGAAAATAATATTATCTAATATACAAAGTTGTGAAAAGTGATGTAAAGTGACGAATAGGGCAAATCCTTTTTAAAAATTAATATTCTAATAAATGATATTTGAACGTTTCGTAATTACTTCTTAATGTTTATTCAATAATTTTACATTTTTTTTTTTTCCATAAAACTCAAAATAAAGCCTGAATAAATTAATTTATTTGAATTTTGTTGTAAAAATAGCTATCATGTCTGTGGCTAATAATAGGTAAAAAAAATAAAATTGTTCAGCTCTTATTTAGAGTTTGAATGCACCAAATATGATTCAAATTTTTTTTTTTAAATGGAGAAGCATTTCGAGACGTTAAAAATATTAGTTATTAAAAAATGATAAAATAAGCATAGCAATTTTTATTGGAAAATGTTGGTTTTAGTTGTTGTTTAATGTGTTGAAGGGAGTATATTACCAAAAAAAAAGATATATCACCCTAATGCGAGAAAAATTCCCTTCGTCACCTATTCTCGTATGAAACCCGAAAAATCCTTGTTACCTCTCTAATATTTCCCCACTTCGACAATTGCTGTACGGTATACGATGGTGTTTCTGGGGATCTCGAGGTAAAAATAAATCGCTTAATTAATTGCTTTGTCCGATTTATCTTCGGGGTCTCTAGGTACACCTCCGTATTCCAATTTTATGACGAGCTGAAGTGGATTTACCATTCCAATCGTCGCAAGTATTTTCTCACATCATTCCTTTACCAAGTTATCTAATCCCGCCGCCCATCATACATTTTTAATCTCCTACAATTCAAATCCTCTGTCCATCCCTCTTGTACACGATCCAGGCCTTCAGATTTATACAGTACGGCCCACCGAACTGCACATTTCGACAGATCCTTTCTCATTCGATCCTCAATCCTATAGAATTCTATTCCTCTTTCCATCCGTCACTCCATCTCTCTCTACCTTTAAATCCCGCATATTTAACCATTTAATGAATATCCAGACTCAATAGAATTGTAAATAAGCTTTTTGTTGTTGTTTTCTTATCATTTAAATATGTCTATTATATATTAGTAAGTAGTAACTTGTTTCTATGTATTTAATCAACTCTAAAACTCCAAACCACATTTTGTACTTTCTGTATATTTTATTCATAAGGGACAAGTCACTGAATAATAAAGAATTTATTTAATCGTAGCAAACATAAAACAGTAATACCTTTGATAATAATAATAATAGTTCAAATCACTTAGAGGTAACAAAGGACAGTATCTACAATATTTTCGATTGTAAAATAAGTTCTTAGCTTTTTTAATGTTTCAATTTAATCCTCTCTTTGTTTATAAAATCATGTTTACTTGGTCCCAAATAAATCACCACAGCTCCTATTCCTCCCTTTTTTCTCAATCTGCTGGTGTTCCCCAAGGCAGCATCCTAGGACCTGTCCTTTATACAGTCTATACAGCTGATATCCCAACCCATCCTAATACTTTCCTTTCGACTTATGCTGATGACACGTGTGTGCTATCGGTAGATAATGATCCATTTACTGCCTCCCACACTCTTCAATCCCACATCCGAGACCTTGAAGTATGGTGTCAGAAATGGAGAATTAAAATTAATTCTAACAAATCCCACCAAATAACTTTTACCCTACGCCGTAAACCAATGACTTCCTGCCCCACAGTATCCTTTAATGACACTCCACTAGCCCCTGTTGAACAGATTCGATACCTCGGACTCCACCTTGACAAACGTCTGACTTGGAATCCCCATACAAGACTGAAAAGACAAGAAACTGCCCGACGTTTTCGACTACTCCAATACTTACTGGACAAACGCTCCAATCTTCCACTTAATTACAAAAGACTTATTTACATGACCATCATAAGACCGATATGGACTTACGGAGTAGAGCTATGGGGCTCTACCAAACCATCAAATTCTTTTCGTATCCAATCCTTACAATCCAAAATCCTTCGTAAAATCCTTAACGCTCCTTACTTTGTCACGAATAAGCTCATCCATAAAGACCTTAATATCCCATATGTTACTGAATTAGCCCGAACCAGATATCAATCATTCCATGAAAAGCTCCATTTCCACTCCAATCCACTAGTTTCTATCCTATCATCAAATTCACGTCTGCCATCTCAAAATGGTTGGATTTCAAAATGGCGGCCAATCAAAAAAGGAATATCACGAAATATCACTCTTTTCTAAAATAATTATGGTAATATCATGGAAACGGCTCATCCTATGAGGATAATCGTTATATAGTAAATCATCATGTATTTAATAAGCTTTCATTTGAGTGGTAAAAGACACTTTTATGTTCAATATTCAACGATATATACGTATTACAAAAAAAAAATTGCTTTGGCTGAAAACGTGATATTAGTCTTTCCTGCCATAATTATGGTTACTATCATAGAAACGGATCATTCTATGAGGATAATCATCATAAAGTAAATTATCAAGTATTTAATAAGCTTTCATTTGAGTGGTAAAAGACATTTTTATCTTCAATATTCAACGATATAGAGGAATTCAAAAAGAAACTTTTTTGCGAAAAACGAGATATCACTCTTTTCTAAAATAATTATGGTTACTATCATGGAAACAGCACATCCTATGAGGATAATCGTTGTAAATTAAATCATCAAGTATTTAATAAGCTTTCATTTGAGTGGTAAAAGACATTTTTATGTTCAATATTCAACGATATATACGTATTTCAAAAATAAAATTGCTTTGGCGGAAAACGTGATATTAGTCTTTCCTGCCATAATTATGGTTACTATCATGAAAACGGCTCATCCTATGAGGGTAATCATCACAAGTAAATTATAAAGTATTTAATAAGCTTCCATTTGAGTTGTAAACGACATTTTTATGTCTAATATTCAACGATATATAGGTATTACAAAAACAAAATTGCGGAAAACGTTATATTAGTCTTTTCTAACATAATTATGGTTAATATCATGGAAACGGCTCATCCTATGAGGATAATTGGTATATAGTAAATCATCAAATATTTAATAAGCTTTCATTTGAGAGGTGAAAGGCATTTGTATGTTGAATATTCAACGATATAGAGGTATTACAAAAAAAAATTATTTTACGGAAAAGGAGATATCACTCTTTTCTAATATTATTATGGTTATTATCATGGAAGCGAATCATTCTATGAATATAATCGTTATGAAGTAAATCATCAAGTATTTAATAAGCTTTCATTTGGGTGCTAAAAGAAATTTGTATGTTCCATATTCATCGATATAGAGGTAATACAATAAGAAACGTTTTTGCGAAAAACGAGACATCACTCTTTTCTAACATTATTATGGCTAATATCATGGAATCGCTCAGCCCATGCGGATAATTACCATAACAATTAATATAGGTAATTAAATAATATTTAATTAGAGATGTGAAATACGTCAGATTGGCTAATAGTTATAGAGATATTGTTCTTACAAAAAAAAACGGAAATCAAGAAACTTCTTATTTTTGTCATTAATTCGGTTAATACCATGGAAACGGCTGTTCCTAACAATACAATGGTAATAAACTACATTACGAGGCATAAAATTAGCTTTAATTTCAGTAGTAATAGAAATCCATAGGTATAATACGCACCCACATAATGTCAATGCAACGGTTACACGGATCCAAATTCGTCCCTAAATATCCAATTTTGAAACACGTCTGCCGCGGGTTCCCACCCACTTTTGTGTGGCAGACTAGCGTTGTTTGATTCGTATTATCGCTTTGTATTATAAGGTCAAAAGGAAAATCGTGGTAAAATGAGTCAGAACTATAATAATAATAATTACGTTAGAAAAGAGTTATATCTCGTTTTTTTTTTTTTTTTTTTTTTTTTTTTTTTTTTTTTTTTTTTATTCGTATATATTACAATTTGTCATAATAGACAATAATAATAGTGCTACAGGATCTCACTCGTACAATATTTACAATATAAACAAAAGGAAAGTCAAAGTACATAAAATAAAATAAAAATAAATAAACGTATACAATAACAAAATTTATAGACAAAATAAATACAAATAAATGAAGTTAACAAATAAATAAACAAAACATGTCACATTCATACCTATGTACAATATTTACAATCAGCTCGGGAACCCCAGACGGGGCTTGTCCCCCCACTTGTGGAAGGACAAGCAGAGTCCAAAGGATCCCAGCGCCTCCCTCTCAGCCGCATCACTGGTGAGAGCCAGCGGAAGCTAAGTAAGGGCGCCACAGCCACAATCACACCGCACATGAGAGGAGAATCTGACCAGTGTCAGAACTCCAGAATAGGTGTTTACAATATGTCTCGGGGCCACTGCCGTTTCAACCTTCTAGGAGGGTCGTATGGATGAGTGGAGCTGGATAGGGATTGTGCTAGAGGATTAGGATGATGAATGAGGTTCTGGTGGAATTTGGAAAATTTAGATGGAATCAGGTCTGAAATAAATGGAACATTAAGGTCGTGGTGTAAGGTATAATTGGAGACATAATAAGGAGCATTTACTATTGTTCGGAGGACTTTGGATTGAAAGGATTGAATGCGTTTGATGTTAGAACGTTTGGCTGTTCCCCACAGTTCAAGTCCGTAGGTCCACATTGGCTTCAGTATTGTCTTGTAAAGCAACAATTTGTTGTCAACTGTAAGCTTAGATTTTCTGTTTAGTAGTCTGTATAACTGTCCGAATCGTCTGTTGAGTTCTTTTCGTTTAAGTCTTGTATGTGGGTTCCACGTCAATCTTTTGTCTAGTAGTAAGCCAAGATACCGGACTGTGTCTGAGGAAGGAAGCGGTATGGAATTGAAATGAACCATTGGACAGGATTGGCGTCGAAGGGTGAAGGTGACGTGGGTGCATTTGCTTTCATTAACCTTAATACGCCAAGCATTACACCAGTCTTCGATAAGACAAAGGTGTCTTTGCAGGATTAAGGATGCTATTTCAGGATCGGAATTGGATGATAGGATGGCGGTGTCATCTGCAAATGTTGCCAGAAAGGTGTCAGGATGATTAGGAATATCAGCAGTGTAAAGGATGTAGAGGACGGGTCCCAAGACGCTGCCTTGAGGAACACCGGCCTCAATGGGATAAAAGTTAGAAAATTCTACACCACAGCGAACTCGGAAGGAGCGGTTTGAGAGATAGGATCGTAGAATGAGGTATAGAGACTGGGGTAAATGCGTTTTAAGCTTGAAGAGTAATCCGGTGTGCCATACCCGGTCAAAAGCTTGCGCTATGTCCAGAAACGCACCAGAACAATACTCTTTGCATTCAAGGGCTGAGGAAATATGGTCTACAACTCGGAGTCCTTGTTGAACAGTGGAATGATAAGCACGGAAACCAAACTGATGGGAAGGAAGATTTTGTGATTCTAATATAGGCAGGATTCGTTTTAGAAGGAGTTTTTCAAACACTTTTGAGAGGATGGGGAGTAGACTAATAGGTCTGTAGGATGAAGTGTTGCTGGAAGGTTTACCTGGTTTTAGGAAGAGAATGATTGTGGAATGTTTCCACAAGAGAGGAAAATAGGTGGTGCGTAGGATGCAGTTGTAGATATAGGTAAGGAATATAATAGCTTTCTGCGGAAGTTGACGGAGGATCTGGGGGGTAAGGAGATCATGTCCAGGAGATTTACGGAGGGTCAGTTTCTGGAGAAGATATTTAACCTCAGAGGGATTAATAGCTTTAGGAGGTAGGGAAAGAGGTATTGGTGACAAAAGGAAGTCTTGTACTGCTGCGGTATGATTTCTTTGGGATTCCGGGTGAGGAGTGAATACTTTGGAGAGGTGTGTGGCGAATTCCTCGGCTTTATCTTCATCAGACGCAGCCCAGGAGTCATCACCACGCCGGAGAGGATGGGAAACTTGATGGGATTTTAAAATCTTCTTCGTGACATTCCACAAGGAATTATCACTAGCTGACAGAGAGGAGAGGTAGGAATTAAAGGACTGGGAACGGAAGGTCGCCAACTCCTGCTTCAATTGTCTACAATAGAAGTTATAGGAGCGGCGATCTGTTGGGTGTCGGGTGCGCTGCCATAATGATCTGGCACGGCGTTTTGCATGGATTAGGTCTGTAAGGTGTTGCGGCAAATGGTTTTGGATAGGAGTTATATTGGAGTGCTTAGGAGAGGAGGCAGTCCAGACAGCTTGCTGAATGGCGGTGGTGAAGGAGTAGACGGAATCGTCAAGGTCTTCTGGGGTTTTGAGGGTCGCTCTGAGGTTAATATTATCGGTCAGGATTTGGCGAAATAGGTTCAGTTGACAGGGCCTCGGATAAATGACGGTGGGATAGGTTTTGGAATTGGAGTGAGAGATACTTTTAGGATCAGTGGACTATGGTCTGAGGATAGTTCATCAAGTCGAGTTACAGATAAGTTGAGGGAGCCTAATCCGCTGTGAATGAAGAAGTCAAGGATGTCAGGATTACGGTTGGGATCGGTTGGCCAGTAGGTAGGGGAATCAGGAGGTAGGAGATTGAAATGACGGGATTTGAGTGCAGACAGCAAATTTCGTCCACGAGAATCGTGGTTCTCGAACCCCACTGCTGATGCTTGGCATTTAAGTCTGCACCCAGAATGAAATGATTTCCTAAGGAATTTAGAAAGGATACAAATTCGGTGTTGGAAATGGAATGTTTGGGAGGGCAATATGCTGATGTAAGGGTTACCGGAAAGGAAAAAGTTTTGATTACTATGGCTGTGGCTTGTAGGAAATCATAGGTAGGAAGTGGGAGTAAGTGATGAGAGAGGGACTGGTGCACAATGACAGCAGTACCGGCATGGGCTTTGCCGTCTGGGTGGTCCGTACGGTATGTTACGTATTGAGGTATTTTGAAGAACTGTTTAGTGGTTAGTCTAGTTTCAGTAATAAGTGCTACGTCAACGTTTTTGTCTTGCAATAAAGCTGTAAGTTCGTCAGTATGATTTCTAACACCATTCGCATTCCATAGGAGAATGGATAAGGAGTTAGGTGAAGTCATTTAAGGATTTTTTAAGGAAGGAATTAAGTTTGATACAAGATTAGTAAGTAGTGATATTAGCGGCATAACGAGGGATTTGATTTCAGTGATGAAGGATGTCATCAAACTTGTAAGGTCTGAGACATTTGATGGTGGAGGAATATAAGAAATTTGATGCGGATGAGGTTTTTGAGGGCTGGGTAAATTTTGAGGAATAGCTGGTTGTGGAACGGGTTGAGGATTTTGAAATGTGCGTTGTTCCGGCAGGGCCTCGGCCTCTTTGTTCTGGTTCCCACCTCCAAGTAGATGGGCAAATGTTACATTGGAATCAATTGTTTTTGAAGGTTGCCTTCTGCTTCTGATCGGTTCAGCTGTTTCATCCAGATTCTGAGGTTTTTGGTATCTGCTTTTGAGGTTCTTGTAGATTTGACATCCCTTGTAGTTAGCCGGGTGGTCCTTGAGGCACAGAGCACAAACAGCGGGTGTTGATCTTGGTCTTGTACATTCTTCTGACTTATGTTGTTCACCGCATTTCACACAGCGTGGTATGTGGTGACAATAACTTCTGGTATGACCATATGCCTGACAATTGTGGCACTGAACTATTTCTTTCTTAGTGTAAGGTTTTTCAACTCTTACACTAGTATAGTATAATCTATTGAGGTCATAAATTTTTTCAACTCCTGCTGATGGTTCCAAGTCCACAAAGAATAAAGGCAGTGGAATTTTATCTTTTAGGACGTTGGTGACTTGTCGCACTTTATAGCCTATCTCCGTCAGTTCTTCTTGGATAGCTGCTGCTGGTGTCGAAGGGTGTAGGTTTCTAATTACAACCCTTAAAGCTCTCTCCTGGCGTAACTGATATGTATGAAAATCAGCTTTGGTCTCTGTCAGATATTTTACTATTTTTCTGTAGGTTTCGGCGGTAGTCGGGGATATTTTAGTATCACTGGTTCTACTTATACAATAATAACTGTTTGGATCGGTTATTTTGTTTAAATGCGCACACAGTAGTTGAAAGTTTTTAATATTTTTAACAAATATTGGTGGAGGTTGTGGTTCTTTTGGTATAGGAGAAGATTCCATTGTTTCTTTTTCAATTTGAAGGATCTGAAATGGGTTCGGTGTAAAAAACGGCGATTCTTCAGTTAATCCTTGTGATGATGTGCTAGGCTGTGGTTCAGATCCTAAAGAGGTAGCTGAAGCAGTCGCTGGTGGAATCATTTTTTTATTATTATCACGGCGAGGTCTCTGTTTTGTGGGAGACGAGTTTGAACCTGCAGATCTAGATCTTTTACTTGTAACTTTCGAGGACATCACTTGATGAAAATATCGCATTGATTAAAAAAAAAAATAGGAATAAATATATAATGGAATAAGAATAAGAAGGAAAAAAAATAAATAAAAGAAAGATAAGGAAAAGAAAAGCAAGCCCGAGCTTGCCGAGCTAGCGGCAATCAGCTGATCAGTGACCCTCCTTTCACTTTTTCGTGATTTTACAAAGTAAATTATAACTTTGCTTACCGAAATTTCTCCAATATTCACTGCTGTAGTATTCCTGAGGTCTAGTGATGTTTTCCAGACTGAACTCAAGCGAATTCCTACTGAAAAAAGCAAAAATCTGAGAGACGAAGTAACGTATGACTGTTATCATCGAGCGCATCAGCTGATTTTTATATCTCGTTTTTAGCAAAAAAAAAAAAAAAAAAAAAAAAAAAAAATGTTTTGTAATACCTATATGTTGTTGAATATTAGACATAAAAATGCCTTTTACCCCTCAAATGAAAGCTTATACAATACTTGATGATTTACTTCATAACAATTATATTTATAGGATGAGTCGTTTCCATGATAGTAACCATAATTGTGTTAAAAAAGAGTGATATTCCCTTTTTGAATGGCAGCCATTTTGTAATCCACCCGTTTCAAATTGGCAGAAGTATATTTTTATCTTTGCTATAATGGAAGCTTTGCATAAAACATAATAAAAAATTTAGTAAAATGGGTGGCATTTTTCGTTGCTGGCTCAAGTACTATTGGGTTGATGCAAAATTAATGCAGGTTTTTAGTAGGTATTGTAAATACGCCATATCTTTACTTTAACCATATATATTTAATCAAAATAATTTCCATCTGAATCAATGCACTTTTGCCAACGTTCAACAAGCTTTCTTATTCCACCAGAAAAAAAATCCGAATCCCTGGACTCAAGGAAATCACGAAAAGAATTTTCAATGTCGTCCTGGTTTTGAAAATTTTTCTCCCTCAAAAAGTTGTCCAGATGCCTGAAAAAGTGGAAGTCTGTAGGAGAGAGGTCAGGTGAATAAGGCGGATGTTGGAGAACTTCGTAGCCCAACTCGTGCAGTCGTCGAAGCGTTGGTTGTGCAACGTGTGGTCTGGCGTTATCGTGGAGCAGGATCGGCCCCTTCCGATTCATCAATGCTGGGCAAAGACGTTGCAATTTTTGAGTTCCGAGTTCCGCCGCCATTTCTCGTGTGGTTTTGGTTGGGTCTTCTTCCACTTTTGACCTCAGCTGGTCGTTGTCCAGAGCAAGATGACGGCCCCGACCTTCCTTGTCTTCGAGGTCAAAATCTCCTCTGCGAAACTTCTGGAACCAACGCTGCACCGTGCACTCATTAATAGCCCCCTGACCCCACACTTCATTAATATTACGAGCCGTTTGCGCAGCGCTGCGCCCTAATTTAAATTCGTAAAAATAAATTTGACGAAAATCGCACTTTGACATTTTCGATTCAAGACCTTTGAACACACTGAACAAAACGATTTTACTAAGCAAATTCATGGTGAAAGAGAGGGTATTAGATAAGGTTTGTTTTGGTATAATAATGATCAATGTTAGGATTAGCTTTGTTTACACAATTGGAATTAAGATATTGCAATAGAGGAAACCTGCATTAATTTTGCATCAACCCAATATAATGGAGTTCGACAAAAGTCTTATAAACTGGAGTGATTGTTTAAGTTGATAAGCTCTATTGTTATATTATTTAATCTCAAATAAATGTTTCCTGGAGATCTCAATTTAATACTTATTCCAACTTCAACTATATTAAGAAGATGGCCCCGAGACCTTCTAGTTTAGCATAGTCTTTGGGGAGCTGCCAATGGGTGGTATCCCTACATGTGAATCATGACAGTATATCTTGTATCAAATTTACTAAATGTATTTTATTATACAGTTGTAAATAACAATCAAATTAAAAAAAACAAAAAAAAAAACTATATTACAAACCAATACATTTTTTAAAATTTGATAAGTGATAGTTGTGTGTTTGGAGAGACCCCGTTTGGATCTAATATATTTATAGTAATTGTTAGCTTTTTTTCCTATTTCATCTCTTAGGATGCGTTAATAGTGCACGTGTTTTTTATCGGCTTAAGCTGTAACCGTGTCCTTAGATAGGCTGCATTCTAGGAACCCGATACAGCTTTAGCCCTCAAACCTCGTGGAGTAAAAACGCGTTCTTAGCCCGCGTTTTTCCTCCACGAGGTTTGAGGGCTAAAGCTGTAGCGAGTTCTTAGAATTATGGATATAGAACCCGCTACCGATCTATCCCCTAAAACACGTGCAGTATAAATGCACCCTTATGATTTCATTACGTGGGTAGAAGTCTGTGAGTTCATAAAATCTGTTTGCAATTATATATAATTTTAAATACATTGAATTTACAATTTTTTACTTTCACGTATCTATATATGAAATAAACTCCCTGTAAAAGTATTGCAATACTTAGAAATATTCGAATTTTACAAAAACGTTCTTTTTTTTTTTATAATAAAGAAAGGTTCTGAAGCCAATAAGAAACATTTTTAAACTGGAAATAACCAAGTTTTATTAAAATAAATTACAATATTTTTTCCAATAAATAAAAAGTTTAGAAAACCTACTTTTTAACTTTTTTTTACAATTTTAACTTTTAAATTACAATTTTAATCTTTAATTTACATATAATAAGGACTGCTTTCACACGTCTTGGCATACGTGTACAAATGCTTGAGGACGAGCATAATAATGCATGTGCAATGATTCAGAGGCTATGAATGGCATAAAAGGCACTACATGATCTTGAAGAATCATTTCTACATACCTCAAAGCATTCAAAGCCCCTCCTTGGATTGGCACTAACTCGGTGCGCGCCTCCCAAGATATGCCACCCCAGAACATGATAGAACCCCTTTCAAATGGCTCAGTTTCTAACGTGCAACGCTGACTATATCGTTCTCCAAACTCTTTCACGGCATTCTGTGCTGATAAGAGCCACTCTCGCCTCATCAGTGAATAAAACTTTTTTCCAATCGTCCTCAGTCCATGATTGGTGTTCCCTTGCAAATCTCTTGGTGTTTTGCGGTGAGAAGAAGACCTTTCACTGGCCTTCTTGGCCTGAGGTATGACTCTCTCAGTCTTCTAATGAGTGTTGACTCCGAAGTTGATTACCCTCGAACACCAGCGATCAAGTTTTTAATGGAAGACGCAGTAGAATTACGCTTCTGAAGTCATTGTATTTTAATGAAGCGGTCATCTATGAGGTTAGTAACCCTGGGACGCCCTGACGTTGGTCGTCTTGAAGGACTAACAGTCTCCCTGTACCTTTTTATGGTCCTTGAAACGGTAGAATAGTGAATCCCAAGGTGATTCGCAATGATTCGCCTTATTCATAGATATTGATAATTGTTACATCAACGTCTTCACTAAAATCGGCTCACCGAAAGAGCTACTTTATTTAATGCATTTTGCACCTTTTTACGGTTTTCTAAAAAAAACGGCTGTAACAATGATGCTTAAACTCTCCATATCTTTGTAAAATTTAATGGGCTTTAATATCATGTAAGTTTCGGTGCGCGCCTCCCAAGATATGCCGGATTTGGGGTTGAAATATGGGAAGGATAGGGGATGAATCAAGGATATCTTTTCATGCATTAGATGCATTTTAAGAGAGGTTTGAGGATGGAAATATTAGTATTCTGTTCTTGTGATGGGACTCACTAGTCTTGTTGAGTCAGTTTAAGTAAGTTATATTTACTCAGTCTAGTCTGAGTGTCTGTACGTAGTCTTGCCAGTGGCCGTCCTGTTGGAGTCCGTGGGTTTGTACAGTACCGGAGGCTATCAAAGAATTTGATGTGCGGGAGATAAACTCTGTCACAGTCGGGAGGTCTAAGGTGTCATGTAACTGGTCTGTCTTCGTCCACTGTGAGGTATGCCTTGCTATTCGTCGCAGTACTCCAATTTTGAAACTGCTGGAGCTTCATTGCTGTCGCCGCTGTTATTTTGGTTAGCATCGGTGCTCCGTAAAGGAGGGCCGGTCTGATAACACCTTTGTAAATTAATATTTTCAGGCGGAGTGATAGGTTTGGTGACATTAATAATCGATTTATTCAACAGGACTTGGTCCAAACCGATTTAATCTTCTTCAGGCAGTGATTTGATAGTGTTATGTGCCTGTCGAGGGTGATGCACAGGTACACTATCCTATTGGCTGGCTCATTTTTGATCCCTGCTACCTCGTAGGTCTTCGGTAGGGGGCGCTTATTCTTCTGGAAAGAGAAAATAATATAGTCGGTCTTCTTGGGATTAACTGTAATATTTAGTCTCTCCAATTTTTTTTAAATTAACTAATTACGTGTTCCGTATTTGCCCCCATTTAAAATTAAGCCATTTAAATTAGGCTAGCGACACCTCAGACTCTTTTAAAGTTAGTAATGGATTGAGGCAAGGAGATCCATTAGCTCCTCTCCTATTTAATATTGCTCTCCACGCTACTGTGAAGCGAGCTGAGCTGGACCCAGGAGGAACCATCTACACCAGGATGACCCAGGTAATGGCATATGCAGATGATGTGGTGATCATTGGAAGATCCCTAGCTAGTGTGAGAGACGAGTTCACAAAGCTTGATACAGAAGCAAAGCGTGTGGGTCTTAGAGTTAATGAGAGTAAAACCAAGGTAATGGCATGCAGAAGGAAGAAGCCAGTGCACCATCAACGTACATGTGTCATCAGGGATTACACGCTGGAAGTGGTTAACAGTTTTAGCTACCTCGGGGCCCGTATCAATGAAGATGCTGATGAGGATGAGGAGATAAGAGCAAGATTAGCGGCTGGGAATAAAGCATATTTTGCTCTTATTAAGCTATTCAAAAGTAGATTGCTGAGCAGGACCACTAAAATTAGGCTGTTCAAGTCGCTTGTTAGACCAGTGACAACATATGGATGTGAGACATGGACGTTTAACAAGACTGCTTCTGAAAAAATAGACCGATTTGAAAGAAAAGTTCTTAGACGGATCTTCGGACCAGTCCAAGAGTCAGGAAGATGGAGGATTAGGACAAACAAGGAAGTATATCGGCTATATCAGGAATTAGCAGTGTCCATGTTCGTAAAGATCCAGCGTCTTAAATGGCTAGGCCATGTTCTCAGGATGGAAGATTCAAGAGCAGCCAAAAGATTATATATGCATGACCCTGATGGAGTGCGCCCGAGAGGAAGACCCAAGACCAGATGGCGGGACAATGTAAGCGGTGACCTCCGAAAGCTAGGAATAACGATAACAATGGCAGAAGATAGAGCACACTGGGAAGGGCTGGTTGAGCAGGCCAAGGACAACTACATGCGTCTGTTGTGCCAGTAGAAGAAGAAGAAGCGACACCTAGAGAATTTTTCATCACTTTAAACTTTGGGTAAACTTAAAATAATTAATAGTAGTAACTATAGTTTTTTTTTTTTTTTTTTTTTTTTTTTTTTTTTTTTTTTTTTTTTTTTTTTTACATTAAAAACAACTTAATATCAGTTTTAAAAGAGCACACTTATTCCTGTTTGACTTCCAATATGACGATCAACTAATTGAAAAAAGTGCGCGAGAACAGAGAACCCAGATTTGGCATAAAAGTCCTTTGGTATCGCTAGTGTAATTTAAACGGAGTAATTTGAAAAGGAGTTGAATATATAATAAGGAGGGGATATATTCGGTGATTATAGCGGGTAGGAAAAGACTTACCATTTAAGCGTTGACATGCTCCTGCTTGTATATCGTCCATTATTTTTTTAGTACCAGGATCAAACGCATCAATTGCATTCGGACTAGATCTCTAGGATGATGATATTCGTTTTGAGTAGCCAAAAACCTTCTATTTTCTGCCAATGTAGCTGCAGTGCACAAATGACTAAACATCTTTTGCCATCAAATCATTTGGTACCCAATGTTCTTGTTTCTGGATCATTTTCAATGGTTCCAAACATTAAAAAACCATTTGGTCAACTAGTAATGATTTTCCGAATTCAGCTAGCCTCTGACATTTATCTTCATTATGTATATTATCCGATTTATTGTCTTCAAACTGTTTCATTGAGTCAGAATGTTCTTTAAATCCAAGATTAAAATCATTAGTTGTTTTTATTATGACAAAATTTGTCCCTAAGTGTGGTTTTCAATGGGACAGTCTCTCAAATAAGATTTCTGTGTGCTTCAGCTGCAGGTATATTTTTAATAAAATAATGAAATAAATTGTAATGCAAATGCCCTTTACTTAGCACAAAACTCTTCATTTTTAGAACCACGTAAAAAACTTAGTTTAAACTGTGGTGAAATAACATGCCCTTAAATCCAACTACATAATAAACTCACATAGTACTAATGCTTCCGTATTTTAGAAAACAGCAAGAACTTATTTTATCCCCTAATAGTATTCTGAGAATCAGTGAAGTTGTAGTTGGCGTCTCCAGGAGTATGCTCTCCTGGACATTAGCCAGATTCAGAGCAACCAGAAGAACCAATAGGTGACTAGGAAGTGGACGTTTTACCTTCTGCTTCTTGACTATTGGTACATGATGGGAGAAAACCTCGCAACATTCTCTTATGGACCAATGAAATTATGTACATTTTAAAGGTCAATTTGAAGTACTACCACTGGGTAAATTCTTCTCACGCCTATCATGTCCATATCTCACTGTTCACATTTACTTGATAAATTTTTGGTTTTAATACAGTTGTAAATATCTCTATAATAAATAAAAAAAAAAAAAAAAAAAGCGTCGTTAATTACTTATAAACATTCTTGGAACAATTGAGATTCCACATTATAAATTTTCTGTTAGGCTTTGCTAGATTAATGATTTCAGAAATACCACATTCATCAAGGCAATGTCCAGGATTAGAATAATATTACAAATATTTCACAGACGAGTGGGCTGGGGCAGATCTATATTTATTCCGTAAAATGAGAAATGAATCAATCTGAAGGGATTACAAAGAACTGAAACCAATACTCTACACGGTTTGTGGTAGTATCTGAAAATAAATAATCAGTAAAACTTTAAAATTGTAGCTGTCTATCAAGGTAATCGCATAATATTGTTGAGTGGGACCTGGCATTTAGGTCAATTTATCATTGGGTGAAAGTATTTTAATTTTCATTTATTTTCAACAATCCCATCCATTATGGGTGAGGTTGTCCGAAACAGAGCAAACATCTGTTTCTGCTCAAATAAAATTGGTTGCACTCTATAAAAGGAAGGGGTCTGAGGAGGAGGGCAAATATTTCATTGAAAATTATAAAAAAATAGTTTTTATTTTAAAAATTATATATATATATATATATATATATATATATATATATATATATATATATACATATTATAAATACAGAAACATATATAAACATCGACATCTTACAAGAAAACAAATCTTACACTTATATTTATACAAATATATTTACAAATAGACACATTTAAATTAAATATTTTATAATTCATACAATTGACTATAATCTTATTGTAAATACACCAGTTTGTTTTGATTGAGCAAATGTAACAGCATCATGAATACTGGGAAAAATAGGGACTCCTGTGTCCTTAGTTACATGACAGAACCTTAAGGTTTCAGTTGCATCGGCTAAAACAAATTTTATTACAATTAAAGGCTTATCAAAAAGAAAAAACACCTTTTGCATATTACAAGTTCAGGTATTTAAATTTGCGATTCTAATTCAATATATTTATAATAATAAGATTAATTAAATAATAACTAACCCTGCAATATAAGGTTATAATGATATAAGAGGTTGTTATTTCTAGAACTTATAATTAATCAAATTGAAAAAAAATATTAGAGAAAACATCTGAAAAAAAAAATCAAATAAAAAATAAATCAATCAGCAGAATTGTGCTGGGGTGTTAAGCATTTTTCTCATGTATTTCAAAGTTATTTATTAAAAAAAAATTAATCTATTTAAAAAAATAAAACAAGTGATCCCATGGAAGGTGGTTGAGAGAGGATCATGGCATTTACCCGATAGAACCCCTAAAAAAATAGATTATATGGCATGCTAGAGGTTCTGGCATTGGTCTCACTTTAAATTAGTTTAATCCACTATTATGTTTAGTCATGACTGTTTCTGGACTCTTATCTTTTGGTGGAGTTTCCAAATATGGAATGTAAATATTACTGATGATTATATGGAGATATGTTAAAAATGTGGTTAGTGTATAAAATTAATTGATAAACGTATTAAAAAAATAACAATTTAATTCAGATTTACTCACGTAAATCATGATAATGAACAAAAATTATAGCAAGAAAAATTTGTCAATACATCAAAAAAAAAAAAAAAGTTTTGCCTAAATGTAGAGATAGGAAGGTAAGAATTGTATATCATGTGATATGTAGTTGTCCAGAGATTGCTAGGATACGGTCTTACCATTTTGGCAATGACCGTATTTTAGATCCTAAGCTGTGTAAACTAATTAACTCCCACAGTTTGGTCAGATTCACTAAGGCAATTATCCTGTATTAAGAGGATAATGGACGGCACACAAAAAGCCTGGTTAAGGCTACAGTGCATAGGATAAGCCGGTAAAAAAAATAAAATAAAAAATTGCATAACCTAATTATTTTTAATAAAAGCTTGCATGGATAAAATAATAAAAATATGATCTTATTCCAAGACGTGTGCTTATAAATTTATTTAGAGTGTTGGTCTGCATAATTAGTTCATAGATATTGCAACTTAAAATTTACCTGAAAGTCCAGCTAAAAACAAAGCCTTATTTTCTCTACTTAGTTCATTGATCAAGCTTTTAAGACATTCTGCTCCAGATGGGTCAATGTAAGTTAAACATTTAAAATCCAAAATAATTGTCTCCTGCAGAAAAATAAATCATTATTCTTTAAACATTACTCATAAGTTATTGAAAAAAAAGTATATTAAAAAATAATTTACATGATGCTATTTAAATAATTAATATTATATATATATATATATATATATATATATATATATATATATATATATATATATATATATATATATATTCGTCTTCTTGATTTTCCACAAGAACCTTGATTTCTTTTATTTTGATTCTGTATTGTTCTTTATAACAGGTAGACTGATTTTATAATTTATAGGCCAAAAATAAAAATGATCCACTTTTCAATCAACAACTTCTCTATTATTTCCTATGTTCCATTCAAGTTCCATATACAATCACAAGAAAATCCTAATAAATTACTATGATCAACTACAAGGATTATTTTAACTAAAACATTATTTTATTAGGTTTAGATTTTTTAAGGTGAAGGTCAAAGTTTAATATAAAATTAGAGGACGATAATTATACTTCACCACTATTTTATTTTATTATAATGCCATCTTCTGGTGCAAGAACAATTTTTATCTGTAAGTACAAATATGATTTCCTTAAAAATAAATCTCAGAAAATATAAGATTAAAATTTCATAAAAACTACAATTTGTTTGATTATAATAAATAAATTCATGAAATATAATTGTTAATAATCTATAAATAAATTAACATTAAATTTTAAAAGAATCATATATTGAATTTTGATGTTTGTATTATTAATTTACAAAATGTAGAATGTCTCAATCAAAAGATGTAACATTGATGAACATACTATATCAACTTGTTCCATTTACTGTTTTTCCTGTGTTCACTAAATTGTTTTATTTATTTCATGTTTAATTTAATTTTGTTTATTTATTTTTAAAGAATTTAAGGTTAATCTGTTTATAGCTTATTAACAATTAGCAATTAAATTTCTTTATTATAACTAAACAAATTGTAGTTGTAATGTAATTTTAAAGTTAAATTTTCTGAGATTGATTATTATTGAAGAAATCATATATGTACTTACAGATAAAAATTGTTCTTGCACCAGAGGATGGAATTATAGCCGAAACCTATTGCATTATAATAAAATAAAATAGTGGTGAAGTATAATTATCAGCCTCCATTTTAGAAGTATAATTATAAAATAATGTAAAATTTTCAACATATCTAATTATGTCCTGTATTTGTTAACATGGTCACATAATAGGGTAAAACATAGGAAATAATAAAGAAGTTTGATGTTGAGTGAAAAGTGGATCATTTTTATTTTTACCTATAAAATATTTATTGTCATTTTAGTCTGGTAAAATAACCATTTAGAAACTCAAATAAAAATATTTATATAATATTTACTCCTTTTTTAGTAGAGGTAGAATTTCCCTTCTCCACTGATACCAAAACAGTCTAAGTCTTCTGATTTCTGTTAATCACCTTAATTTAAAAGTAGGTTTAATTTTTTCGTCAGTGAATTTAAAGTAGCTAAGTCTTAATTGTGTTTTATTATATCAATTATCAGAAAATAATAATGATATTTGTAAATCATTTATTGTAAGTACATTTAATTAGTAGTTAACTTTTAGGTTCAATCACAGAACATATTCTATGATTAAAAAACAAATAAAAAAAGGCTATTAAAAAGTGAAGTAAATATCCTCAAGTGAGTTAAAGGTAGCTTTAGAGCCTTTATTTTAAAAAATCCAAAATTAAAATATTTCTCTTTATTTAATATCAAACGTTTACAATAATATCAACAAAAACAATACTACAATACCTAAGAAAGTTATTTATTTTTATTTATGAAGAACAATTTTTTTTAAACTATTTATACTTGGTTTTATCTATCCATCTACTTATTAGCTTTGCCCTCCAACATTATTCTTGTCAACTTATTTTTGTATACTATGCATTTTATTTATTTCTTCATCCCTGTCTGGTGCAAGTCTACTATCATGTCATCAAGCCAACACAACCAGCTAGTTTTATTGATATTCTTGATAACCTTCATTTTTGAATTAGGTATAGCAGCCTTCTTGATATCACCGCTCTAATCATCTGCAGGTCCTCAATCCAGGCTGCAGCAGGGTAATTATGATTTATTGGATGTATGTCAGTCATAGGATGGGATGTTCAACTAGCCTCAACAAAGTGAGTACCCCAAAACGGGGGAAAAAACCTATGCTAATGGTATGACAATCCTAATAATAAGATAAATATTAAAAATCAACTTGCCTGCAATATTTCAGGTGAAGAGTCTTTATTTACTTCATTTTCATTAGGATCACTGTTTTCTAAGAGTTTAAGTAGCTTGGCTTTAAAAAATGACCTGTTCACAAAGTTTAAGCACCCTGAATATCTAACTATTCTGATACCAGGTAGGTCTGTTGTCTGTAAAAGATTAATTTATTTATGATAGCTGGACATGAATAAAAATCAATATTTTGGTAATTAATAAATTAAATCAGTCATAATTATTAATATTTATATAAAAGTATGATTAGTTTTTGAAAATTATTTATAAAGAATCAATGAATCATATTTTAATTGATAAAATTCATAATTTTGATTTATAATGGGAGAGAACAACCAATAATTAAGAAAAAAAAATTACTCGTATTAAGATACAATGAGGATCAACTTCATAACCAGTAATTAACTTAATGGCCAAAAACCCATAGCCTGATTTTTATAACATTTCTTTTTATGGCCACTTATTCATAAAAGAAGAATATTGGATTCAAAAATTTTAGATTTTTAGTTTTTAACATGAAATATTTTAAATATTAGGATAAATTTAACATTTTATATAAATAGGTGAAATGAATATGATATTGGATGCTTATGGAAATTTTGTAATTTAACAGTAGGAAAAAAAAAAAAAAAAAAAAAAAAAAAAATAATATATATATATATATATATATATATATATATATATATTATATATATTACAATAATATAAATATATAATTAATAATTTATATTATTGTAATATTATAATAATTTAATATAAATCAAAAATAATTTTTTGGCAAGTAAATTATTCACTTCAAACAATATTTTTAAAATTAGATATTTTATTTGTATTTAATATTTGTTAAAAAAAAATTAGCTCTTGTAATTATAAGTTTACGAACAATCTTTTGAAACATATTTATAGTCTATAGTATTTACTACAATCAAAATCCTTTAAGAGTCGAAATAAATAGTCAATTTTGATGTCTTCAGCCTATTAAACCGGATTAGAAGTAACTGCAAATAACTTTTTCAGGAATAATATTTGTGTAAATATTAAATATCAACTGTTGCTATTGCTCTAGCCCAGCCAGATTTAGTTTCTTTCCACATAATTTGAGTAACATTTCCTGCATTAAATGTTAAGCTCATTCAAATATTAAGAGGAAAAAAGGAATAATATAAATGTGAAACAAGCTGAACTGTAATAAATAATATTTTTCTATTTTAAATAATAAAAAAGATAAAGTTTCAATTAAATTAAATTACAAATAAATAAAATACAAAATATAATATGATTTAATTAAAGAAAAATAAATAAACTTTACCTTTGAATACTTCTCAACTTCAACATATAGTTCAGAATTGGGTAGTCTTTTCAAAATATCAACCCTTGAACTAGCTCCTCGTATAATAAGACTCAAGATTGAAACAATTATTCCAGTTAACAAGCCATATTCTATTTCTACTAGAATACAGACAGGTATGTGCAAATCCATATCACACCATCAATTTTTGATGCTTTCCAAATTTTAGTTATATCCAAGGCTTGCATAAGTACTCCTTTGAGAGCAACAACAATTAAGCTTGATAAAATACACTGAAAAATGATCATAAACTACTTTAATATCATTATTTAAAGATGGAGTATTAATATGTGTTTCTTAAGTAATTTTTAAAAATATTTTTTAAAGCATCGAATCCTTAGAAAATAATAAGATTCTTTGCTGTTGATTATTAAATTTTTATAAAATATCCAGGTTAAGTTTTACAGGAGGATTCAATTTATGTTTACTGGTTCCAATTATTTAGGTTACTATTAACAAAATCCTCCAGTCTCTCACATTCAATAAGTTTCAATTTCATTTACTGAAGTCAGGTTTGCTCAGACCTGTTTACAGTCCCTGACAAGGGGCAAACTATGCATTGTCTTAGGGTGCCCATTTTTAGGCTATATTAACCTTGGCAATGGCGTTAGAAATATTAGGCATAAAATAAAATATTTTCGAAAAATATTTGAATTAAGTTTAGTTACTTAATTGTGGTTTTTATCCCATCAGATCCAAGATTTAAACAAATGGTGAAATTATGACAGTTATTTACTAACTGCCTTTTGGAAGACAAAACGTTTGGGGATAGTTGTAATTCTTGTATGATTAATTAACTATTTTTTGGCCAAAAAGTTTATTAAAGTTAAATGTTAAAAGCCACTATTTTAAATTTACAACTTCAGAGCTCAATGTTAACATTTTCCATGATAAAAATGGGAATTAATTGTTGTAATAGTGATTATTAACTGGAATTAAATGTTTAAAAATTATAAAAAAATTTAGACATACCCTGGGTAAAGGTTCAAATAATGGTCCTATCCACAACAAAACTATCAGTAAAAGGCTACTGTTTATAAGACTAGCTAATTGTGTTACACCACCAACACTTTGTTGTATGACACTTCGTGACAAAGATGCCGCAAAAGGAAGACATGAGAAAAAGCTGCCAAATATATTTCCCATTCCCTGAAAACAAAAATCAATAATAAAGTTGATATCTTTAAAAACAAGTATTTTCTGTTTGTATTATTTCAAAGAAACACATACATAAAATTTGAAGTAACATATCTTAATGGCAGAGTGTCTTGTCACGAGAGCTGTATTCTAAACATATGAATTGCTGAAAGAGGTGAATGAACTTAGAAAATAAAAAAAATATTTCTGTCACTACCAGGTTACATACACCACATTCAACAAAAACAGCTTCTCCAAAAAAAAAAAAAAATTCTTTGGACTTAACTTCCAAATAAATTCCAGCTTATCCCAGTGAAATAAAAATAGAGGAAGATGTTGCCAACAAGGTTTACCTCTTAATAGATAAAATTAGGTAAAAAGGTTCTGAGGGAATAGTATAAGAATGAAAAATCCTTAACCAACTTTCACAAAGAAACATACATAGCACTTGAATAAAAGGTCCGTTACTAGTCATAAAGATATAATATGAAATGTATAATTTTTCAAGTCTGTCATAATTTAATAAGATGGTATAATTCCAGGTATAAAATTCTCGGCTGTTCACAGACTCTTGCCAATTGATGGGTTTTGAATTATTTTTTAGATTAATATTATTTCAAGGTTATAAAATTGGTAATTAAAAAAGAAGAAGAAACTGTTTCAAAATATACCTTATTGTCAAAGAAGCAATCATAAAATAGGATGTCAACCCAATATGAAACCCCTGATGTCCAAAAGAAGTGAATCATTTGATTAAAAATGAATGTACATACCTGTGCAAAGAGTTCTTGGTTGGCATTCACTTCATATTTAAGTTTATTAGCAAATATAAGTGCCATAGATAAAGATCCAATATATGCAATCAGTCCAATTATAAGGCCGTCCACAGCTAGTTCAGGAATCATACTAAAATTGGGTAGTGATGCTGGAGGTAATCTGTAAACATTATAATATTTATATAATCTGCAATTATTGTTAATCTGCAATAAGTAAATATAATGTTTACATATGTTATACGATTGCAGCCAATAATAAAAAAATTGTTTTATTTTTTCAATATGTTTCTTTGACACAGAAGTAAAATGTGGATGACATGCAGCTAATGTAGCATTTAATAAAAAGTTACTATAGTCAATACAAAGATCAATGGAAGAATTTCTAATGAAATAATAATATGTCAGAAAAAGTATGCTTGAAATGGTAGAAATATCACACTCAGCCACCAGATTTCTCCCCAATTTTGGGTAACCGCTTTATAGAGGCTGAGTCTACCTCAGTAGGGTCCCTATATCCTAGTGTGTCCCCCATCCGAATTAACAGAATAAATAATAGTCTGCCACACCCGAGATTCAAACCCAGGACACAGAGAAAAGAAAAAAACACTATTTTTACAAATATCTATTACATTATTATCATCAGAGTCATTATCAGGTTTTGGCCGTGTTTGCTCAATTTTTTCATCAATGCTTCACCAGGTATGTTGCTAGACTTCTTTAGGGTTACAACTAAGAATGCATTGTCTACCCAAATATGGGTGGAAAAATTGAAAACACAGTCAAAATCAGATAACTGCTATGAAGATAAAAATGATTTAATCTGTGGAAGCCATAAGGAATATCTGTTAAATTGTTAAGTATCAATGGAACAGTAGTCATTTCTAAAACTTCTTAGTTACCAATGGAAATGGAAACATATTCTCACTAAAATTGCACAGATACCTTTAAGAATAACTTCTGTGAGAGAAATAATAAACCAAAATAAATATTAAAGAAAAGAAACTTTAATAACTATATACCAATAATATTTATGCAAATAATCTCCAAAATATGGCAAAGTTTCTAATTAAAAATATAAAGATGTGTATTTCTTATACGTATTGTTTAATACTGATTCTATGCAGAAAAAATAACAGTACATTGAAATAAAAATGGATGTTAAAAATTAATGTCTACTCACCCTCTAGGAATTTTACCAACTATTCTTAGGTTATACAGTTCTGCAATTTGGCCAAAATAAGAAATTAGTGTTCCACATGACACTACAATAAGCTCAATAGGGATGGGAAACCTGCTAATTTTAGCAAACCTAGGCTATCAAAAACAAAAATAAAAATAATAATAATGAAGTACAAGATAAAAAAAAAAAAAAAAATTAAAAAAAATAAAATCTTAAGAATATGATGTTTTTAATCTAATTTTTGTTTCAAAATGTGATCATATATTTAAAACTAAATCTCTCATGAAAATGTTTAATGTTTTTATAAGTATTGTATAATATAAAAAAAAAATATTTAGAGAAGATTATGGTTGTAATTATAGTGAAGAATAAAACAAAATTGTCTCTGTTTCTTGTTCAGAGTATGATCATGATTGAAGATGAAAGTTAAACACAATAAAGCTCACAACTAGCCAAAAGATTAACAATAATTATAATAAATAATACATAATAGTTAAAATACACCTACCTTTATTATTTCATTATTAACTATAAGAATAATCATCGTAATTATAGATATTACAACAGCGGCTATGTTAACAGTACTCAATCTCTCAAAAATGGCCATATAAACCTAGAATGAAATATAAATGAATAATGAAATTTGCAGAATGTTTATGTATAATAATTTTTTTATGTATAAGAATGTATAAACACTATAGCAGCTTGGAGATGGCTGCTTGTTACACTATATTGTAAATTAAAAAAGAGAAACAATCAAAGTTAAATAAATCGTTCTACTACAGTAGTTACTAACCAAAATACACAGCATCCTTGTGGTATTATTAACATAAGGTGTAAAATCATTTATATTGAATATTATTTAATTGTTTTATCAAAACATACCTACAGTTCTATGCTAATTTACAGTACTTTTTAATAAGGCTGATCTTGCAGTGTAAATGAAATTAGTTCACGGAATAGTTTGAATATATAATAGGACACTTTTACATCTATTTACTTTAAATTAAACTTATTTAAATTTTATGTGTTTATCAGTATGATTTAAAAGAGAGTTAATGAAGAAAAATTGCAATAATGGAAAGCCTGATAATACCTTCCAGCAATTTTTAATAAAATTAATTAAGTTAGCTAAAAAAACAATGGTTTATTTTGTTGCTGCAGCTCAGTGTATATTTCATTATTATTGAACTTACTGAATATGGATGGGTCATATGAAGCATAATGGGTCGCAACAATTTTGCTACAAATTAAATAGCCATACTAAATTATTAAAGATATGATAAATTAACTCTTACATTTGTTGACAATGGGATATTAAAAATATTTGTTGTCTTGTTTGTTACTGTTATTCTGTCGCAATTAGTGAAAAAGAATATTTATAATGCAAAAATGGCAGGAATAAATTGAAGCATGGTCTGTTTTAGTCTTAGAGTGTTTATTTAGTTGATTTGCTCAATCATAAATTAGGCATAAGATATGAGATATCAAATATTTGATGCAATGCTTCTCTTTTCAATATGAACTTATTTGTAGTGAAGGATATTCTTATTCAGCATGGAGATTGTACTAAATTAAAATTTAATGAAATAATATTGAAGGTATTTTTATAAACTATACTTACATATACAAGCTTAAATGGCCCATTAATCACTGGTAACTTGATTCCTATTACGTCCTTTACTTGGGAAGAAAACACATGCACAGCAGCCCCTGCCGTGAAACCACTTATTAGCGTATCAGATAGAAGTGTGCAAACTATACCCAATCGGAGTGCATATAGAATGAGCTACAAAATATAAAAAAGTCAAATAATTTAATTTTAAAAATAATTAACACAGCTTATAAAAAATATAATAATACAAATTATGGAGAGGGAGAGGAATAGGGATAGAGAGAAAGAGTGATTATAAATTCAACTCAAATACTGACTTATATTTATTGTAGATATGTATAATTTATTCCCATTATACACCTACACATTGTAAAAAATGATTAAGCAGTGTTAACTTACATGTCTAGGATTAGATAGTTATATAAACATATAATTTTATGCCATTGAAACATGATGGTGATTATGATAAAGGTCTAAAACAACAGAACTAAGGTAGAAAATATAGAAGACTACTGTCACTAAATTTATCCGTTAATTAATAAAATTATTATAATTTTTAATAAGATTAATGATGGATCTATGTAATTCAGTATGTACATTATTAAATTACCTGATACGTTCCAACAAGAAATGCTAGTGTTGTACCTATTTCCAATGCTGTGATTTGAGCTACAGCTGGTTCTTGTTCATGATCTGTAACATGCTTGTTGATACTATTTCCCGTCATTAAGCATATAACAGCAAAGGAACCTGAAAATGTAATACATTTACTTTAAATATTTTTATTTAATGAGCATTAATGTAATCTAATGATATAATTTGTTTCTTGGTAAATTGGGAAATATTTAATTAAAATTTAATTATACTAAAAATGAATTTTTGTCTGTTTCTTCTTTAAGAACAGATAGACAGTATTTAGGTTGTATAAATTAGCTCTGTATTTATTAATTCCTGAAAATTATACAATTATACTCTGAAAAGCATAATTATATAGTCAAAAAGGTTCTTAATCTGCAATTCTTCTTTCAGATTACGGAGAAAATCTTAGGGAGTTGTTTCATGTTACAAAAATTTTATTTTCAATCGTCAATAAAAAATTTGTTAGCCTTATTCCATCAACAAGAAATTAAGTGGTGTGCTATTTAAATTAGGAAGAAGGATGCACTATCCAAACCAAAAATTGTCCTCATAACCAGTGCGGTCGAAACATTTATAGTCAGTAAAAAAATGAGGAGTTTATTGTATCTGAATGTACAAGCCACTTCCAAAAAATAATAAAAAATGGTTTAAAAAATTATATAAATTCCAAGAAAATCCTGAAAATTACCTTCATTTCTTGTTGAAAACCTACTAGCTTGTCTTCTCTTATTCAAATCCAAGTTATTTATTTATTATGGCTTTACTTGTAATTTTTAGAATATTTACACATCAGTAAAAATATAAAATTTATGGATAATGAAATCCTTATACACTTTATTTGTACAATAATGTACAAAGAACATGAAGATGTAAATATCAATAATTAATATATATATATATATATATATATATATATATATATATATATATATATATATATATATATATATATATATATATATATATATATATAATGTATAGCCAATGAACAAAGAATCAGAGGACCTACAAACTCACATGGACTCACTACAACAAAAAGTGCATTTTGATAAATGCAATATTAAGGCATTACAGAACAGTAATTCTTCCAGAAGCTTTTTACGCATTCGAAACTATGGTAATCGAACGCCTAAAATAGGGATATATACAAACAGGAGTAAGAAATTCTTAGGAAGATTTAAGGGACCATCAACAAGAACGGAATATGGGTGAAAAGGACGAACTCTATCAAAAAATGAACACCATAAACGAGGAAATTAGGAAACGCCGAGCGAAGTTTTACGCACACATTTATAGGATGGAAAATTCCACAACGGTAAAAAGTCTATTCAATATTATAAAAAAAAGTAAATACCACACTGAATGGCTAAAAGAGGTACAGAGGGACGTACAACAGTGCAATATAGACAATTCTGAAGACCGCGCAGAATGCCGAAATAAAATTGCAACATAGAAATCCCAGCAAGGAGCATTACGGCGATCAGGGAAAAAATGGACAGAAGAAAGGAAATAGAGGCATTCTGAGAGGATGAAGATATATTGGGAGGCAAAGAAGACCAACATGAAGTCGTTTTCAAGTTTAATCGCTCTCCTCAGGGAGCATAATTGAAATAATAATGCTTATATATATATATTTATATATCAAGAAATAAAATGTTATAACGACTCCAATTGTCCTCTCTTCGAACGGACTAATACTAAAAAGCACGGAGGAGCATGGCCTTGACTTCCGAAATTTAAAATTAGCGCAAAAAGCAGTTCTGCTGGATACCTGCAGAATTGACAGGAAATTTTTTTTTTTTTTTTAATTTATTTATTGGAATTTACAACTGTATACAGGAATACAACAAGTAAATTAGATGAAATAAATAAAGGCATTTAACACATATAGAGAAGCTTCCCAATGGAAGCACTCTAAAAATGTTCTAAACTAGAAGGTCTCGGGGCCATCTCCTTTTCAGACGCCTCGGAGGATTGTCAGGAATTGAAGAGGAAGAAAGGATTGAAACTAGAGGATTAGGGTGGGAATGGAGTTTGCCATGAAAGGAATGGTATCTAGATCGGGCCAAATCACCAACATACGGAACATTAAGATCTTTATGGATTAGTGTATTCGTGACAAAGTAAGGAGCATTGAGGATTTTACGAAGGATTTTGGATTGTAGGGATTGGATACGAAAAGAATTTGATGGTTTAGTAGAGCCCCAAAGCTCTACTCAGGAAATTTTTAAATAAGTAAAAACATCTACTATTGCTGGATTGTTGTCCGGGAGGTAGATATAATTCCAGATATCTGAGAGGAAGAGGAATATAAATAAATATATATATATATATATGTATGTATGTATGTATGTATATATGTATATATATATATATATATATATATATATATATATATATATATATATATATATATATATATATATATATATATATATATATATGAATAAATTTTACATCTTAAAACAACTTACCCATCGAAACATGACGAGATGTTCCAAGAAATGCATATACTATTACTGGAAAAAATGCCATATAAATTCCAACAACTGGCGGTACATTGGCTAGTAAGGCATAAGCCATTCCTGGAATATGAATAAAAATAATGATTTAGCACCAAAAATTACTTTTATTAGTTAATCTAAATTATATATTGATGTACATATGATAAAGTATTGTATTTAACCATATAAGAGGGAGGATTTAATTATAAAAAAATACATTAAAGTAAACTGTTGAAAAAATATTGTACTTATTGAATTGTTATTTTGAATATATATAATAATCATATACGATTTGCTCTACCCATGAATAATCTTATATCTTAACGCTGGATCTTCGTGTTTCTCTCTCTTCTTTTGTGATTTCTATTTCTTCTCTAATTTTATTCCATCAGTGTTCTTCCTTCCCTCTTCCTGGGTTATCTTTTCCTTGATTCCTCTGTATAATTTCCAAAAGTAGGGGCATCGGTTATCCAGATTATGAGCTATTTTTCACAGGAGAGGTAGGGAAGGATCCGATGTTCGAAATGGGTTTTAATGTTTATCAGACCGGTTTAGTGTGATTATATTCCTAGAGACTTCCGAATTTCGCCCATTGTATTGCCCTTCAGAAGTGCTTTCTAAAAAACTCCTTGATTTGTTTAGTTGATGGGTAGCATCTGAAAATTCCTTTGCTTACTTTACCAGAAGATTTTCTGCAGGATATCTAAAAGCTTCTCTGAATCCTCTGTGAAAGCTTTTTATCTTTCGGAAGCATTCAAAATCCCCCCAGTCAACTATCAATTTTAATATTCTATCCTAAATTTCTACCCGTGTGGCAGCGAAAACCCTTTATCATATGATTTTTTTTTTTTTTTTTTTTTTTTTTTTTTTGTAAATTGTACTACATGATATATAGCATTATATTCAATCACCCGATGGTAATGCTGTATATAAGGTCTGAGGGAACACTCCCTCAATGGTAACCTTAAGTTTGTGGTGAAACGTTCCCGCGGTTTTTTCATAAAAATATCTTGATATACTACCAGCCCTTAGCCCTTAAAAGGCCCATCCTTCAAACACTCGCGCTCATCAATTTTCTACCTCTCACCCTTTCCTATTTCTTACCATATTGATGAACACGTATTTTCGAGGAATGATGTAACTTTTATCACTGAAATTCGTATTACTTTCATAATATCCCTCGTAAAAAATATAAAGAATATCCCTCATAAATTTCTGTTTGTCTTGACAAATGTTCGGATATCGATCGTTGAATGTCAGCGTTTCTCTAAAGCAATGGTTCCCAACAAACTTTTTTCACAGAACCCTTCATCCAAACTGTATGTAATGGGAGGAACCCCCTAAAATAAAATAAAAAATATATAAAAAAAATCATACACACAAACACAAACCAGTCCCAAATAAAAAAAAAAAAAAATCGATAATCATCTATATATTCCCCTAAATTTCTAATGATAGAATTAGCTAATTCAAGACATAAAAATATATTATAATAATGGTGTTTCTTTATATACATATAAACATATAGATTACATTTTTTTCTTTCTTTCTTTATATATATATATATACAATGTACATAGACCTTCCCTCAGGAGTTTAAAGCCTTTAACGGTAACAACACGTACTTTGGTTTAAGAGTTGGCTTATCTTCATTTTCCAAATATTCTCTGTCCTTGGCATTACGTGACCATAGCACTCCTGCCTTTTTTGGTTTTATCTAACCAGCTTCTTCTTTGTCTGCCTTGGTTATTTTTCCTAGCCAATGGTGTCCACTTAGTTAATATCTTGGTCCAGGTTTTATCGTTTTCCCTCATTAGATGGCCAGTCCCTTGCCATTTCATCTTTTTAACATACCTGATTGCATCAGTGACACCACTAACTTTTCTTATTGTTTGACTATTTACCTTTTGGCGTTTCTTAACACCTAAATGTTCCTCTCCATCGCTCTTTGGCATGTTATAATTTTTCTCTCATGCAGCTTGTTGAGGGACCATGATTGGCATCCATACCTTAGTACAGGCAATATACAACTATTGAAGGCTTTTAGAGGCTGGCTGGTATTGTTGTTCTTCATAACATTAACTAAGCTCCAATATTTCCGCAAAATCTATCTTTAAAAGAGACTACTTGCCCTAGATATGTTATCTCGTCCACAACGCTTATTTCAGGAAGGACTGTTCTGACTGTTTGCTAACCGCCTCCGGCTTTCAGGATTTCATTTGTAATACCATCCTGGCCTGAGAATTTTGAGCACTTTAGTGATTTAATTAAACCTTCCCATTCTGATTCCGGAATCGTAGGAACAGAATTTTCAATCCTTATTGTTTTTTTTAAATATCTTTTCTTCTTCAGCATTATATAATTCTTAATATTATTTTGTTGCCAAGTTGCTCACCTCCTTTCCTCGATTGTTTTTGCAACTCACTGGCCAGTGTTTACCTTCATTTAATTCGAATTTTAATTTTATAAACGATTTTTTTATTTCCGAAATTTCAGTTCATCTTATCCTTTTTATATTTCTTAAGATCATTTTTTTATGGTTTCCCTAAGGTCTTTGTCTATGAGGGTAAGCAGAGGATTCGGTCTTCCTTTCTGTATTATTTCTTTTGTTTTGTCTAAAATTAGCAAGGTGTCTCAGAATAGTTTTGCGTGATATCCTTTCTTTCGTTCCTACAGTTCTGATATTTTGGCACTTAGTATAATGTTATCTCTAATAGTATTATAATGAATTTCAATATTGTCATTTTTCATTATTATCTATTAGATTATGCAATTTCTTTATTTCCTCTTGAAAAACTTCCTCATTTGTTTTCTTAGGTATTAAGTTATGGTTCTTCGAATAATATTATTCTTTTTAAATATTAATAACGTAATAACGTAAAGTAGCTCTGATTAGGCGGTGGTCTGAATCAAATTGAACCTCGTGATCACTTCACAATTCTTGGCATTCTTTATATTCTCTACTGATATGTAATCTATTTCATATTTTCTCCCATCAGAGGCACCCCAAGTCCTCTTGTTTTTACTTTATTTCTTGAAGTAGGTGATTGCAATTTGCATTCTATTGGCCAAGGCAAAGTCTACAAGTAGCTCACCTCCCAGGTTCCTCACTCCATACCAGGAACTTCCCATGACAGATTCTTCTCCACTAACACGTTTTCCAGCCCTTCCATTCCAGTCTCCCATCACTATGAATGAGTGTTTAAAGTTTCTTGATCTGTCTATAGTGAGTAGTACATCGTTGTAAAAATTTTATTTTTCTTCCACTGCAGCAGAAGCTGTGGGTGCATAAATCTGGATCAGAACTTTTTTTTTTTTTTTACTTGTGCCTATATTTATAATCAATCTTGCTACCCTTGTTATTATTACTTTTAAATCAGATATTTTCGTTTACTATAAGCCCTACTCCTCCTAGAACTTTATCTGAGCTTGTGTGTACGAATATTGTACCTTCATAACTACCTGTGATTTTTTGAAATTTCCTTCTTACTTCAGACAATCCTATCTCATCCCATTTTAAATATTTTAAAGCCAGGTCTGATTATAGTTTTCAACGACCTCCTAATTCTTGTGTTTAGGGTGCATTCATTGAATTAATTATTCTTGAGTTTCTTTTTGAAGTTAGTTTTGTCTTTATCTATTTCATGGTCGAGTCTTCTTAACATAGGGGTAGTTTTTTGGTATACATTGTTTTCTCTAATTATTTGATTTTCTATTTATCGGAAGATCCTACTTTCATTTCATTTTCTTTGTTCAATTCTTCTTTATGAGATATCAGGAATTTTTCCAAACTAATTGACTTGTAGTGAGTTTTATCATCTTTTTTCTCCAGACAATTGTTCTGTTTTTTGCTCATACTTTTTACGATTGCTTCTCAATCTTTTTCTTGAGACTTTAAATTTTCTAGTGAGAAAAGTTGATCATTTATGAGAATTTTGTCGAAACTCAAGGTGGAATTGCTTGAAAATTATCGGATTTTCCTAATTTAAATTTACTTTTCATGATACCTACGCCGATGTCACATGTGGTTATCTGTGAATAATGATCCTGTTGATGTATCCCAAATCCTACAGAACCATCTATCAGTCATTTGTTGTTTTCTATTTTCGTCAAGTTTTATTTCTAAACCAGATATATTTTTTTATTAGTATATTCAATTATTGACATTCTGGTATAGAGCATAAGCAGAGGCAACAATATATATATATATATAGTTATACAAAAGTCGAATAGACACGTAACATTTACGTATTTGTAGACGGTTCAGAATTGTGAATGAAGCTGGGGCAGTATTACTTAATCCACTAGAGATGTTAAAGATAAAATTGACTGATTTACCTGGATATTGTAAAAATATATTTCCTTATAAAATATAAAATTCTTTCCCTGATCCAATTTCTATCAAACTTTTTAACTGATTTCTCTAGTCACTAAACTACGCTCAGTTCAAAAACTGTTTCAATTGATCCACTATTGCCGATTTTATACTCGCTTATTTTGAAAACGACATGAAACACTCGAGAGACTGAGACGAACTCTAAAAATAGATAGTAGATAATAAAAAAATATAATTACCTTGTGGAATGTTCATAACGGCCACCGTAAAACCTGAAATTGCGTCTTTAACCAGCCATTCTTTCCAGTTATATTCTGATAGCCATTTTATAGCAGGAATAAGACTCGTACAAGCTTCCTTTGGGCTGCACTCTAATCTAATTGAACGCTCTTGGAAATAAAAAATAAATTAATTAAAGATAATAATAATAATACTTTATTTATTCTGGGGCGAATCCCTTTAGAATAATACAGCAGGAAATAAAAATTGGACTTAAGACTGTAGTATTAGAGTATAATAATCGAAACAATAGAATTGAACTAATAACGGGAACAAATATAATAACATAAAAGATAAATTCTTATAAAAATGCACAAACAATAAAAATAAATGTATGTTAACATGAGAACATAAAATATTAATAAAAAAATGATATAAGATTTAAAAAGAGAGAAAAAAAATATAAGATTTAAAAAGAGAGAAAAAAATATATATGATTTAAATAGATAGAGAAAAAAAAAAAAAAAAAAAAAAAAAAAAAAAAAAAATATATATATATATATATATATATATATATATATATATATATATATATATATATATATATAATATATATATATATATATACATACACAGTTTTAAAATAAAATATATAAAAAAAACAAAAAAACTTCAATTCTTCAATGTATGTTAACATAAGAACAAGGAAAGATATAGTAAAAAAATATAATAAGATTTAAAAAGAAAAAAAAATTACATACTTTTTGACGATAAAATTAAAATGTCAATTAGAAGAAATAACAATAAGTCCAGTCTCATTGTAAGTTGAAAAACCAAAGATTTACCTGTAATATTTTATTTGCTTTCTTTTACTTTCACATAACTGTGTATGAAATATGTAGTAAGTATAAGTATTGCGATCTTAAAAATTTTCGAATTCCAGTTTTCACACGTTTTAGGGTCCCTTGAGTCCAAAAAATAAAGGTCTGTTTGTGTGTCCATGTGTGTGTGGTAAATTTAGCACGAAAAAGAAAAATCGTATGAAACTGAAATTATAACTATACCTGATGTTACATTAACTTTTTCAACAAAATCGGCTGACCGTGAGTGATTCAACCTTGCATTTTGTACCCTCGTACAATTTTCTCAAAAACAGCTCTAACGATTCTGATTAAACTCGATATATCGATGTAAAATTTAATCGGTTTTATAGTCTGACAGTGCTTAAATGCCGATATTTTAAATATTTTCCGGGTTCATAACCCCACACCCCTAATAATTATAGTTATATAGACCTATATTATACCGTTAAAAAGTAATATATTTTTAAAATTGTAAATAAAAATACAAAGCTGTTGGACTGACAATAAAAGTAAGTTTTGCTCATATATTGCCGAGAGGTAGGAGAATCAAACAATAACAATATTTATTTATTTAGTTTTTAATATTTTTTTAAATTTATTTATTATATATATATATATTTTTTTTTTGCATTTTGTTGCTAATCATCGTTTTTGCAGTTCCGATTAAATCATAATGTATATTGTTTCTATTGTTCTGTTTTATTCATATTGATTTCGTCCTTTTTTTTTTTTTCTTTCTTTTTTTTTCCCTCATCATAGGTTAGTTAATCGTCTTCTGAAGATGTTTTGGGCAATAATAACCACTCGCAGTTTTTTGCCCTTAAAACCAAAACAACAACAACAACAATATAAAAGATTGTTTGATTCAAGAATCTATTTAAGAAAACGTAATTGCACAGCGTCGACGGAATTAGGGACGAGAGAGTTGATTTGAGTTGCACACTACTTTCGCTGAGACTGTAATAAGGACCCTCATACTTCGAAGACATCTTTGGATGCGATGTCAACAACCACAACAAATTATGAGGAAGCACTGACATAAACGCTAAAAGAATTAAGGAAATCTAAGTTAAGGTAAAATATATTAACGAAATATAGGTAATAATTCTGCTTTTGAACCAAAAATAAGCGATAGATAATCGATTTTTTACTAACTTAGATCAACAATTAAAACGTCGATTCCCAAAAGGTACTAAACGACATTTTTTTCGAAATTGATATTTTGACATATTTGTGTACTAATGGTTTAGTTTGATCTAAGTCCGTCATCGGATTTTATTTTAAAAAAACAACATAGAAATCATTTAAGAACTTATTTGAAAATTGCAGTTTATTCCAAAAGGTACTAAATTCACATTTCATATCATTCCAAAAGTTACTAAAAACATTTCTTTCCAAAACGTACAATATCCTCTGTAAACAGATATAACCTTTCCTTTCAAAAGGTTATTATACGGCAGAAGCGCCTACAAACATAAATTTATTGCTTTCTTCAATTTTTGCATTTTTACTGGTTCATTTAGCACGTCTTGAATCACTGCTATCAGTTTGATCAATAGTTTTAACCTAATAATCATTTTTTAGACTGTTTTAAACAACTTAATTGCGTCGCTTCGGCTTTAGAAGGTTTCAATTAAATTGATTTTATTTTATATTATTCCTTCTTGCAGCCACATAAATTAGATATAAAAATCTTAAGAAACTCACATTTTAATAGAATAATGGCATTTTATCCAGAAAATAGTTGGAATTAGAATTCCCTGACCTTGCTAAACATGAGAAGAAAAGTGTCCGTGTCTAATCTAACCTAATAGAATTTATTTTTTTTGGAAAAAGACAAAAAAACAAAATAAAAGTTATTTATTTATCAGTCTTTATAGTTAAATATTGCTAACACGTAGTTAATAAAATAAATACATTTGTTAAATGCATAGAAAGAATAAGTAAATGTTCAAAACAAATTTCATAATTACATACTTTCTTATTATAGTGCCAAAAATAAATAAAAGGTCCTTTGAATATTCGATTTGTTTATGAAGAATAGACAATAAAATCTAGTTAACCAACAAGGTAAGTTGAGTGAGAATAGAAAAATATACATAACTTTGTAATTAACATTATAAAGACGATAGTTGTGAGTATTCTCTAAATTCCATCAGAACCTTATCCATCACCCTAATCCCCTAGCTCAATCCTTATCCAGCTCCACACATCCTTACCATCCTCCTAGAATGTTGAAACGGCAGTGGCCTCGAGATCTCTTGTAGCATGTATATTGGAGTTCTAGCATTGGCTAGATTCTCCACTCACGTGCTGTATGCTTGTGAATTGTATATAGGTATGAGTGACTTTTGTATATATTTTTATTGATTTTGTTTTGTATATATGTATATTGTATTATTATTATATAAATTTATTGTTTTGTATATATCCTGTGAATTTAGTATGAATGTTGTACTTTATCACTATTAAAAATGTCCTAAATTGGACAGATTGTAATATTAAAAAAAAAAAAAAAAGTTGTGAGTAATGTTGTATTAGGAAGGTTATGATGACTGTTATCTCATGTTATATTCTTCGAAAAAGTGCTATATCCCTTTTAATTCGTTACAAAAAATACTGTATCCACGCTGCATTCCAAAACGTACTATATCCATATTATTTGATAAAAATTCATGGGAAAAGTGCAATAATTTGGAAAAATAAATTGGTAACACGCTTAAAAATCACCTTTAGATTTTAATAAAAAAAGAATCACATAAATTAGTCAAATAATAAATAAATGACAGATTTTTGCGTTTCCTGTAAAAATGTCTTAAGTAGATATAGTGCCTTTCGGAAATCAACGTCTCAATTCAACAGCAAAATGTGTGTAATTGAAATTAGCTGGGTGTGAGATATCTTACCAACGACCCTCTCAATACTTTCCTTGGCAATGTTCCCGCAACATGTTCAATGGGAATTATTTAAATAAATAATGACTAATTTAAAATACTTTTCGAAATAGTAACGTAAATAGCTACGAGTGTTGACGAATCCTTATTTGTTTATTTAATTCACTTAACGTCACTTTTATGCTACTGTGGCTAATCTGACGTTGAGAGGGAGTCCTAAATTTTGCCTATCCATATTTTATTAGGATAGGAACTGACATCGCACAAGGTCCGGGTAACCATTTTACGTCCTCTCCCAAGGAGAGCATAACTAAGGAATTTTTATTCCCATTAAAAAATCCCAGTATTATCTGCCAGGTTGGAACCCCGACTTTGAGCATGGAAGAGTGTTATGCTTGCCACAACACCAAAGGCGACCCCACAAATCCTTTAACCCGGACGCTACCTCAAGAGCTTTCAATCCATTACGATTTCAATTATCATTTTGTTTGTCTTAAAACCTATACTATAATTTGCATGTTGTTTATTTAAAGACGAAATAACAAAAACAAATAATATAAACAACGTTGTTTTGTACTTTTTTTTAACCTTTAAAAATAAATTCATTCTGCAATAAAAGTCGTACCATGTTTATGAGCTTCAATAAAAATCATTGATTTTGAATGAGGAATTTTTATTCCCATTAAAAAATCCTAGTATCATCTGACAGGTTGGAACCAACGACCTTGAGCATGGATGAGTGTTATGCTTGCCACTACACCAAAGGTGACCCCACAAATTCTTTAACCGCTATCTCAGGAGCTTCCATTCCCGACCAAGTGACCATTTCAATTACCATTTTGTCTTAAAACCAATACTATCATTTGCATGTTGATCATTTAAAGACAAAATAACAAAATCAAATAATATAAATAATGTTGTTTTGTAATTTTTTTTTATCGTTAAAAACAAATCCAGTCTTCAATAAAAGTCATACCATGTTTATGAGCTTCAATAAAAATCATTGATTTTGATTGAGGAATTGATTGAGAAATTTTTATTTCCATTAAAAAATCCTAGTACTATCTGCCAGGTTGGAACCCCCGACCTTGAGTACTGAAGAGTGTTATGCTTGCCACAACACCAAAGGCGACCCCACAAATCCATTAACCCGGACGCTACCTCAAGAGCTTTCAATCCATTACGATTTCAATTATAGTTTTGTTTGTCTTAAAACCTGTACTATAATTTGCATGTTGTTTATTTAAAGACGAAATAACAAAAACAAATAATATAAACAAAGTTTTTTTGTACTTTTTTTTAACCTTTAAAAATAAATTCATTCTGCAATAAAAGTCGTACCATGTTTATGAGCTTCAATAAAAATCATTGATTTTGAATGAGGAATTTTTATTCCCATTAAAAAATCCTAGTACTATCTGCCAGGTTGGAACCCCCGACCTTGAGCACTGAAGGGTGTTATGCTTGCTACTACACCAAAGGTGACTCCACAAATCCTTTAACCCGGTAGCTACCTCAAGAGCTTCCAACCATTACGATTTCAATTATCATTTTGTTTCTCTTAAAAAATATACTTTTATTTGCATGTTGTTCATTTAAAGACAAAATAACAAAAACAAATAGTATACTTAAAGTTATTTTGTACTTTTTTTTAACCTTTAAAAAAAAAATCAGTCAACAATAAAAGTCATACCATGTTTATGAGCTTCAATAAAAATCATTGATGCATTCCATTTCTTATTTTTGGCTTTAAAATTCGAATAACACAGTATCTCATAACTCATGTAATAGTTATGTAACCATAATGTACTCTCACTTGGATATTATACAAACATGGTTGTAATATTTTTGATATAAAAAATAATTATAAAAATGTCTTACACATGAATCGTATGTGTACTAGGTTTGATATCAGTGACTGATTTCGTTCTAAAATAAATAATTTGAACTATATTTATTTATTTTTTTTCCAAATTAACAACTCCAATATACTCTGTCAATGTTTGGAGTGTAATTAAAGTTTTCAAAGAGCAAAATTTTTAAAGCAGTTTTCATTTACTTTATATGAATACTTTTTATCCACTCAATAATAATATATGTATGATTTAAAGTATGTAAAAACTAATTTTTTAATTTATTCATAAAGGGAACACCCAATGTCTTCCCTACTATACAACTTAATGGCGTTTGTTGACCCACCTCAAAACAATTAAACTATTTAGGAGTCACCTTGGATAGTAAAATAATATTTTAATCATCATATTAACAATAGTGCCCGTATAATATAATATAATTTACAGTCAAAATAATATAATGTAGCTCTGTCCCAATAAGTTTTATTCAAAGTTAACTTTTATATAAAAGGTACATCATAAAAAAATAAATAAAAAGTAATATTTAAAAAAAATATATAATAATAATTTATATCAACTACGTATGAATAAAATACTAGAAATACATAACTATAGAGTTTTAAAGTAAGTTAGTAGTGTTTTTTACTGGTGATTTCAATAAAACCTTCAGTTTCATGTAAATATTTTTACTCAATTATGCTTGAATCAATGAATTATCAACAGCTGAAGGACGAACCGAGTGCTTTGTGTCTTCCAAGTCAAAATTTACTGTTTTGAACCGAGCAAACCACTTATGGATGGTGCTTTCTCCTAAGGGATCATCGCCATACACGCTGCAAATTTTGTTAAAAGTCTGTAAGGCAGACTTTCGATTTCGGGAATAAAAAATCAATTAATGAAGAAAATGAGTTTTTTCTCTAACATTTTGAGCAAGCAAAGTATCACTTATAGATGAGAAATCTATGTTGAAACTGCGTAAAAGCACCTTGACTGATCATTTTTTAGAGTATGTTAACATTATTGACCAAGTAAACGTTATTATATAAACACAATAAATTGAGATATTGAAAAATTCTACAAACTTATTTTAGAACCCAATCCAACAAAAATTGTACTAATCAAAATAAGACTAATTAAAATAAGTTTAACCGAAATTCGACTTACAAAAGAAACTAAATTCTCACAAAAAATTGGGAATTACACAATGACAAACATTTCTATAAAATAAAAATCCCATTCCAAAGCGTACCGAGTTACGCATTACATTTATATGATGCAATATGTTATTACATAAATTAGAGGAGTCGAATATACGTATAATAAAGTAAAACATATTATTAAAGTTTTCAATTCCAGTGATGTATTATAAATTACTATTATGTAAATAAAATAGTTAGAAATTCGGCGAATACTGGCTTTAAAAGTAATTATTAAGATATTTGCTTGAAATATCTTGCACACAATTATTCGAAAACGAGAAATAGTAAATAAAATTTTAAAAAATAGTAGAAACCAAAAAAAATTTCATTTATTATCCATAGAAGTTATCCAGCTGTTAAACATTTAGTCTCTTTAAAATATTAAGCTATCCAAAGGTATATTATACATCTATATTACTTTTATTGTGTTAAAAAAGCGCAAAAATTGCATAACAAATATTTTTGCAATTTTCTCATTTAGTTTTTTTATCAAATTCGCTCAACTTGCATATTTAGCAGTTATTAAAAAAAAAAAAAAAAACCTGTACAACTACAACCCATGAAGAGTTTTGGGCTCAGTACATGTAGAGATTCGTACTGTTTCTAGGCCAACGGCCGTGCAATGAGGTGATTCGGCCGAGATCACCCTCAGCCGCCAGGTTTTTTTACCCATTTTTGGGTGACTACTTGATTGAGGCAGAGTGTGCCCCAGGAGGGTCTCCATACCCCAGGATCGCCCCCCGGCTGAAATAACAGAATAAATAATATTCCGCCACAGCCGAGATTCGAACCCACGACCCGGAGCATAGTAGACTGGCGCTAGATCACGGCGCTCCCTAGCAGTTATTTATCAATGCTAACAAGACGATGTGGTTATTTTTGTTTTTATTTACAAAATTAAAGGTACTTTAGAGGAAGAAAATTTAAAATGTCGGCATTAAAGCCTTGTCGGACTATTTCAATCAGAATGAAACTAAAATTATATAAAAGCCCATTAAATTGTATGCATCGATGTGGCATATTTTATGAGAAAATCGTAAAAAATTAAAAAATGCTTAGTAATACTTTCAGTCATTCTCACAAGGGGTATCTAACGCCTTCTTAGGTAAATAGGTGCTCCAAGCTTGCCCCCTTTTTAAGGCTGTTACACTGCGAGACAGATAGGTGAGATTTGGTAATAGTAAATTTTCTTACACTCTAACATACTTTCAATGTATAAATATTTAATTACCCTATTTTCTATAAAACTTCATCATTTATTTTTTAGAAATTTTATTATAAATAAGGCTTAATTTCTTAAAATGGAATTTGTACATAACAAAAACATGTTTTATGACGTGTATGTTACACTTGTTTATTTTGATATATAACATTATCATTTAGTTTTATATTATCCATAGAAGTTATCCAGCTGTTAAACATTTTGAACACTTAGAAAAGATTAGAATGACAACTTCTGCATGAAGGTAAAGAACGCTTCAGAATGAATTTAAGACTCATGACAAATTTGGGAATCACTTAAAAAAAATTGATATAAAGGTTTGTCGGAATCGGTTATATTCATCATTTTTATATTTACGACTCGATAATCTTTTGAAATTTATAATTGACTGGTAGATACTTAACGTATTACTATCTAATCATTTGATCACTATTAAGATGCTCTTCAAGGTAATGGAGGGTGAAATACCTCGGACTCATCAATTTTCGTTATTACGTATTTGAAGTTAATAAAAAGTTGTATTAATGTCTATTTTTATTATTGTCCGTTATCGAGTGTATCATCAGTTAGTGTAAACTTTAAACATTCTATCTCATTTGACTTACTTTTTTGAAAGCCCGATTACTAGGTATGCATTTTTTATGAAGTTTGTTGATATTTATTAATTACGATACAATTTAAAATTATTGCAGACAAGAATATACTTTTCATTCCTAATCATTTTATTTAGGTACCATTCCTTCCATGGAAAACTCCATTCCCTCTACAATCCATTAGTTTCAATCCTTGCTTCCTCTTCAATCCCTGATAATCTTTCGAGGCGTCTGAAAAGAAGATGGCCACAAGCTTGAGCCGAAACGTTGGCAAAATTAAAAACTTTTCAAAAATGACTGATTCCTGACTATTCCACCTATAATAGTTTCTACAGTCGACTATACACCCTCAATATAATTCAATGAAATATACTGACACACTTCACTGTGTAGGGATTAATAGGACTGGCTCACACAGACCGTGCAATGGAGTCCATTGTAATACCGACGGATCCCTGACGGAATTAGGTTCAGGGGCAGGAATATGGAGAACGGATAAGCCCAGGAAGAGGATATCCATCTCTCTAGATAAATATATTTCAGTCTCTCAGGCTGAAGTAATGGTGATAAATATCTGTGATCAAACCCTAATTTCAGAAGGAAGAGAGATAGCCTTATAACTTATCCATACCGATAGTCAAGCTGCAATCGGAACGTTGGGTAACTAAATGACTTGGTCCAAATTATTGGGGGAGTGTAAAAGAAATTTCAATACACTTTTCCTGCTGAATGAGTTTCGAATTGATTGAGTGCCTGGTCACTGAGGCATTTTAGGCAATAAGAGAGCTGATAGCCTCCAAATGAGAGGTTCTGCTCAGTTACACTTCACACCCGAACCTGTGTGTGGAATAAGCCTTAGCTACGCAAAAGGTTAGATCAAGGTGGCTGCTGGGAATAGAACCAGGCTATACTGGAGGAATTCTGGAAAGCAGCATCACTCTAAGATTTTTTCGGAGGGACCCTGCAAAGAGGGAAGTCGTACACCACTCGCAATGGACGATAACTCTGAGGAGGGTGACTGGACTATATATAAGACATTGTCAGCTTAATAAGCATCTCCATTGGTGGCCTCACCGACTTGCAGATTCTGCAAGAAGGGAGATGAAACTGCCTGTCATGTGATATGTAGTTTCAACAATGTAATAGGCCAGTATTAACAGCATAATGGTCAGCGCACAAAAAGCCTGGTTGAGGCTGCAGTGCATAGGATAAGCCGGTAAAATAAAATAATAATAATAAAATAAAAATAGTGCAAGTAAAACTAAATAATAACAACAAAATAAATATTGCTTACTTAGTAGAGATTCTTTCTTGGGTTCATCTATTTCCTCGACAGCTTCTCGTTGAATCAATACTCTTCTACTAATATTTATTTGTGCATTTACTTCTTCCATCGTCAAGTATTGACGCCTGACAGTGTTGCCTGCCAAAAAAAAAATAAAAATATATTAAATACGAAATTTTAGATTAAATATATTTTTTTAAATATACATGTGTACATACAAACGTTATATTTCGCTCAATATAATATACCATTGATATTTATGAGTTCACAATAAAGCTTTTTGTGATTCTCGGTTATCTGGATGTGTTTTTCGAAGCAGAAAATATTAGAACATACCAAGATATCGAATAAAGAGTCTAGGGGGTAGTTTCCCTACATGTGTATCATGGCTTAGTATAGTATTGTCTCCCATTTACGAGATGTATTCCATAATACAGTTTTAAATATAATGGATCTAAATAAATATATTTAAAAAAAAAAAGAAACTTTTAATAAAGGTGAATTTTTTTTTAACGAGATCTTAAACTAACCTGACTAAATAATATTTACCGTGTGTTCATCCCTCATCCCAATTTCGATACAACTACACTTTCTAGTAAACTAATTTTTTTAAATTTTATTTTTTTCATTCATTAAAATAAAATAAAAAACTGGTGCGGGCAACACACTTACCTATGCACTTACCTCGGTTGTTAAAATAAATTTAGGAACTATTAAATAAAGCAAGATATTAAAAAAGGTTAATCAATTATGTTCTTTTTTGTTGGAAACAAGTATTAGATTAAATAATATAAAATTGTTATCAATAAAAATCGCTTAATTTATTTCTTACTCGCCACTTTATTTTACTTTCCACGACTTTGTATTGATTACTTTCTGACGAAGTATTATGCATATTCTTATGTTGAAAAAAAAAAAAAAAAATGTTTGCTCTTTTCTATTCTAGTCGGATATCAAATTCGTTTAACTTGTATATTTGGCTATTTTTTTTTTCAATGCTAATCTGATGATATAAAGAAAGAAAAGTAGATTTTATTCTGGGACCTTCAGTCCCCTAAGAATAACAGAAACCGAGACTTGTGTCTTTCTCAAAAACAAAAAAAATACAAACTTAAGATATACTTATATTATTTATAAACGAAGTAAATAGGACTACTTATATATATATATATATGTTATATATATATATGTGTGTGTGTGTGTGTGTGTGTTTATAATTATATGTGTGTTAAGAGATATTATAATTGTACTTCTTATGATATAAGATAATAGATTAAAAAAAAACAAAAGAAAGAAAAGGGTATGGACAATATTTATAAACTTATAAATTAGAGGTACTTTAGAGGAAGAAAATTAATGAAGTTTGAATTTAAGCCCTATCAGACTATTTCAAATAGAATAAAACCTACATTATATTAAAGCTCAATGAATTTTACATCGATATCGGGAGTTTAATCAAAGTCGTCAGAGGCGTTTTTTTGATAATCGTAAGAAGGTGCGAAATGCGTGGTTTAAAATGGCTCTTCTGGTTCGCTGATTTTAATGAAAAAGTTGCTGTAACATCTCAGGTCAATATGCACCTAAAATTTGAAATTTCAGTTTTATAAAACGTATTATTTTCGCGCTAGACTTATAGACAAACACAAGCCTTTTTGCTGGTCTTACTCATTTAATTTAGTATCGGTGAAGAACATTAGTTAATGCTCCTTATTATGTATCCAACCATACCTTACACCACGACCTAAATATTCCATTGATTTCAGACCTCATTCCATCAAAAACTCCAAAATCCATTAGAACCTTATCCATCACCCCGATCCGCCAGCTCAATTCTTACAAAGCTCCACACATCCTTACCATCCTCCTAGAAGGTTGAAGGCCTCGAGATCTCTTGTAACATGTTTATTGGAGTTATAGCATTGGCTAAATTCTCCACTCACGTGCTGTATGCTTGATAGTTGTATATAGGTATGAGTAACTTTTGTATATATTTTTATTGATTTTGTTTTGTATATATGTATATTGTATTATTATTATATAAATTTATTGTTTTGTATATATCGTGTGAATGTAGTATGAATGTTGTACTTTATTACTTTTAAAAATATCCTAAATTGGACAGATTGTAATATTACTCAATAAAGAATTGTTTCTGAAAAAAGAAAAAAATCTGGTGCGGGCAACACACGACTTTCACTTACCTCGATTTTTAAAATCAATGAAAGAATCTTCAAATACAGTTAGAGATAAAAATACGTGAAACTACTAAGGAATTAATCAAATTTAATTTATATAGAAACATGTGTTTTATTAAAAAATCTATTATATTATTATCTAAAATAATCAGTTAGTTTTATCTTCTTCTCATCACTCTCTATTAACTTCTAAAAGCTTGTGTATGAGATGATATTTTTCTAAAATCTTTAGCTTTCCAACGGTATATCATACATGTATATTACTGCTCTTATGTTCAAAAACGAAAAATTTCATTAAAAATATTTTTTTTCTGTTTTCTCCTTTAGTTGGGTATCGAATTTATTCAATTTATATATTTACCTGTTTTTCATCAGCGTTAACAAGATAATCTAGTTATCATTATTGAATCTAAAAAATTAAAGGTACTTTAGGGGAAGAAAATTTAAAATATCGGCATTTAAGCCCTGTCAGACCATTTTTATCTAAATAAAACCTACATGATATTAAAGCCCATTAAATTTTACATCGATATAGCGAGTTTAATCAAAATCGTCGGAACCGTTTTCGAGAAAATCGAAAAAAGGTGCAAAATGCATAGTATAAAGTGCCTCTTCTGGTAAGCTAATTTTGATGAAAAAAGTTTTGTCACGTCTCAGGCGTATAGTTGACTTAAATATGAAATTTCAGTTTCATAGGACTTACCGTTTCCGCCCGGGAGTTACCACACACACACACACACACACACACACACACACACACACACACAGACCTTTTTGCGGGACTTGGTTATTTGGACTCAGGGGACCCTAAAACGTGTATTTCCGTTGAAAACTGGAATTCGAAAATTTTCACGATCGCAATACTTTCCTTACTATATATAGTAAGTGAAAGTAAAAAAGTTTCGGTGAAAACTCAAAATTGAAAATTTTCACGATCGTAATACTTTCCCTTGCTTTATTTCTCTTATATAGGTGAGGAAAAGTAATATCAAAGTATATTCTCAAAGCATTATTACAGCTATACATACTGAGATTAATTGTTATATTTTTCTTTATATATTCATGAATTTATGTTTGGAGTATTGATGTTGCTAGGAGGTCTGGCATCCAGGCCAGAGTTGTTTCGAAAAGCGTGTCCAAGTGTGTAATTTCATTTATAACGCTTTTGTAACTGTCTTAGATAACGTCAACTCAAGCAGTGAGATGGAGATCAAGTTTTGTTGAGAACGGAACGATGTTAGGGTCAATCTAATACAGAGGACAACCTTTCGAATGAGATCTAAAAATATAATAGTCTTTATTAGACATGTTATTGTTCAAATGCGATAAATGTCTTGATGAATAAGGTATAATATATACGAGGAAAAGATGGTTCCCCGTAAAATGAACACTTGAAACAGATGAAAGAATACTTTAAAGAGTTTGTTGGGGACGTTCACTGGTGGCGCAATCCGTGAGTTAACCAGTGTTGAGTGTTATCCAAGGGAGGGCAAACAAATAAAGCTTTAATATATTAAGAATGTTGCGGTACTTTCATGAAATGTTGAGATATAAAGATTACGTACCGAAAGGTTTAAATCACTCAAACATATCGTCAAAACTTATTAGATAAAATAAAAATTAAGTAGCAATCAGTTTATCTAAAAATCTGGAACGCACAACGACTTTCACGTAAAATTATTTTATATATATATATCAATACAAATATAGATAAAACCGTGAATTTTAAAACTGACTCAAGACATTTAAGTTACCACTATTCTGATTTAATTAAATAATTAAAAATATAATATAAATAATTAATAATAAATATTTTAAAGAATTTCACAATATGAAATAATAATAACCATATACAAGTTAGAAATTGGTCTAATCCTTAATCCAGTTGAGGACAAAGATCTGAGCAATACTCTTGCTCAGATCTGATGTATTTAGATATTGACTTTGTTTTACTTTTATACCTGGCTCAATGTGTGATTAGTGAAAATGTTGAGATTACTGAATATATAACGAGGTAACTTTATAATATTTATTTATTTATTTAACTAAGAACTATGTAACATTGTTAAATTTTTGCTTTTAATGCCTCCTTATGATTTTAAAATTTGTTATTTAATAGTTTTAAAGTTTGTTATCAATTGACACCTAATTTATAATTTTTTTTTTAACCATTCACTTCATTATAGTAATTTTTAATGTGATGGTAAATTGCTTTATATAATTTTTGTAGACTTCTGAAGATGGGAGTATATCCCGAAACGTCATGAAATAAAAGAATGAGTATTAATGGAAGAATTATTCAGCCCAAAATCAACCTTAAAAATTATTTTGTTTTTGAACTATTTTTTTATTTTTTTATTTATTATCAAAACTATCTCGATATATCAAAACTGACTTGATACAGTAACAAAATCTAGAACTAACTTCTAAAAATTTAGAACGCACAACGACTTTCACGTAAAATTATTTTGTTTTTGAACTTTTTTTTTATTTATTTATTACAAACAAGAAATTTGACATAAAATTCAATTTGCCATCTGCATTTCCTTTGCAATAAGCAAATTTGTGGACTGCTGAAGCAGCGGCTCATCACAGCAGAGCTCGTTAGGTGATCATCATATCTCTTGGCCACCGCCTGCGTAGTTTTTTTGAACTATTAAATTAATAAATTAAATAAACTCGAAAAAATTATATGTTTATATTTTTATGTGGTTTTTAAAGAGACTGGTCTACTTTCGGTTGAGCATTATGTATGTATAGTGTATGATTTTATATACTGCTAAAAAAATCATCAAAAAAATAAAATTAATGTTAATTTTTATTGTATATAGTTATGATTGTGGAAATAATGTTAATTTATTTCCCATTTTGTATTTATCTCAATTATAGGTTGTTGTTTTGTTATTTTGTTTTTGATTTGATTTGTTTTTTGTATATATATTATATTTTATGTAATTTGACCGTATCATTATTTTCTGTATATATCCTATGAATGTGGTCTCATATCAATATCACTACTATCTCAATAAATATGTTTTAAAAAAAATGTCGATCCAGATATACATCCTCCATTCCAAACTTCCTGCCCACTCAAACCCGCTTATCCGTGATCTCTCCTCAACATCCATTCCTGACAATCCACCGAGGCGACTTAAAAGAAGATGGCCAAGAGATCTCTTACCATAAATAGGTCATTGGAGTTCTACCAATGGGTAGTTTCTCCACAGGACAATCATGTGTCTTAATCTCAAATCTGTCCCATTTACTTGTTGTATTTAATAAATACAGTTGTCAATTTCTCTGAATAAATAAAAAAAAAAAAAAAAAAAAAATGTATGTTTTAAGCATATTTATTGATATTCACTACTGTTTGGAAAACAAAATTGGTGGGCACAATATACGACTTTCACTTCCGTGGTTAAAATTTGTTGTAAAAGTTTGAGAATTTTTAAATATAGTAAGAGATAAAAAAAAAGATTAAAGAATTAATTTCATTGAGTTTTGATAGAAACATGTGTTTTATTAAATAATCTATTATATTTTTATCGATAATAATTAGTTAGTTTTATCGGATTTTCATTACTCCCCATTAACTTTTACGATTCCGCGTATTAGATAAAATTTTTTTCTAAAATCATTAGCTTTCCAAAGGTATATTATGCATCTATATTACTATTCTTGTGTTCAAAAACAAAAAATTGTATAAACAAATATTTTTGTAATTTTCTAATTTAGTTTTTTATCCAATTCGCTCAACTTGTATATTCAGTGTTATTTATCTATGCTACCAAGATGATATTTTTTTTTTTTTAGAATCTACAAAATTAATGGTAGTTTAGAAAAAGAAATTTTAAATTATCGACATTCAAGCCCTTTCGGACTTTTTTAATCAGAACGAAACCAAAATTATAGTAAAGCCCATTAAATTTTATCCATCGATATGGCGAATTTAATCAGAATCCTTAATGCCGTTTATGAGAAAATCGCAAAAAAGGTGAAACATTTTAAGTATAAAGTAGCACTTTCAGTCATTACCGTCTAAAACCTTTGAAAAATCTAACGTCTTTTTTTGTAACTAGGTGCTCCAAGCTTCCCCCCTTTCTAAGGCTGTGTTACACTGCCAGAGAACAGGTAGGTGAAAATTAATGAGATTTGGTGATAGTGAACTATCATACATTCTTACATACTTTCAACCTATAAATATTCAATTACCGTATTTTGTATAAAACTTAATTTATTTTTTTAAAGTTTTATTTTAAATAATGTTTAATTTCTTAAAATGGAGTTTGTACATTACAAAAACATGTTTTAATGACGTGTATGTTCCACTTGTTTGTTTTGATATAACATTATCATTTTTTCTTTTTTTTTTACAATATTTAATGATATAATAGGATTTTGTCGTATTTGATGTTATTATCCTATGTTTTTTTTTTTTTTTTTAAATGCCTTTCTCCTCTCCCGCTACTTTCGTGAACTCTCACAATACCTAACTTGCTCTCTGATCTTGGTGAAAAATTTGCTATTAAATCTCGGGTGTATAGTTGTCTTAAATATAAAATTTCAGATTCATGCGCCACAAACTAACATTAGGGCTCAAAAAACCCTAAAGTGTGTTTTTCTCAGTTAAAACTCGAATTCAAGAATTTTCATGATCGCAATATTTTCTCTTACTATATATTTCAAATGTAGCTAAGATGAAGTAAAAACATAATTTTTTCTATTTACAGGTTTTGTAATGCTTATTCTGTTGGTTGAATAATGTATAAGACTCTCTTATTTTCAATAAAAAAACAAAAAACAAAACAATTATTATATAGGTAGTAATTGTCACATAATATACTGATAAATCTTTATGTTTTTAAACTTTTTTTTTTTTTCTGTTTGAGTTTATCTACCGTTGGCATTTCTTCGATTATAGGTTTTTTTTTTATTTATGATACAAGATTGGAAAATCGGAAAATTGCGTATACAATGATTTGGATTCTTCTCCTCTTCTCATGATAGGTACAGAGTTTTTTCTTACAATAAAATATTAGTTTTCGCTTAATTAATGCACTCTGAAATGAAAAAAAAAATACGTTAAGAAATCTAGAAAAACCGAAAGCAACCGACAAAAATCTACTTGAGCAATTTAATCGAACAACAATGATGAAATATTTTCAGAATATTGCCAATAATGAAACGGGCATAAAAGAACAAGTGAAGGGGCATTTTGGCATTGAAGAAAATGAAAGGGGTTTCAGCCAAAAAGGCGGGTTGGGGGAGGGTCTGAATTTCCTAATAATTCTGTCCGGATTTCTCTACTATGACTTCCTACACCGAATAATCGAGGGGAATAAATATTGTAGCGTCTAGAATCTGTGAATTTTGTAGCCCTCATGAGCGGCATGTAACGCATTTTTCGGTAACTATCTCGCCCCTACCATTTCCAAGCATCGAATATGAAAATTGGCACTTTTTAAGAGAGATAAAGATAAAGCTAAATAAAATAGATAATGCTAGTAAAACGAAGTAATATATTCAAAATTGGTAATATTCGATACCGTGAAATGGGGCGAATTGGAACAGTGGGGTGAAAGGGAACAAAACTACAATATTATTTCAAAGCTGCGTGAAAACCACTTACTTTACCGTATAGGAATTAATGTTGTTGTTATTGGTTGGCCACTCTGTAAATAATTCGATTATATGGTTTTGTTTTGTTGGTAGTACTTTGGAATTATCAGTTCAATGTGTGAAAAATTGTACTAGTTTCTACGAAATGTTTCTCTCTCACAGACATTATCTATAAGTATGAAACTGTTCCATACATAGCTTATTTATTATCTATTTACTGTTCTTCAAGTTGTCTTCATTCATAAAATCCCTTGGCAACAGATTTTTTAGGTTATGGTATTCACATTTTGTGTCTGCCAGTGTGAGGAGAATACATTTGTTTTCTGTCAGATGACACATCAGATTAATATTCTTTGCTAGACAGTTGCAACATGCTGTGTCGTAGTTGTCATGCACATCTGAAGATGAACCTGGATTAGGATCATTATCCACAAATTATAACATTTCAATTGGCGACTTTTTACTTATTAAGCTATTTGGGTAAAAAAACTGAGAATTTTCGACTTTATATTTGTGAGGTTTTAGAACCTGGTGATGGAGGATACATCGGTTTGTTTTACAAAAGAATCAAGCAAAGTTATAGGTTTGTCCCACCTCAAGATGAAGCTTATTTTAGGCCTAGTGAAGATACATTGAAGTTGAAAGAGCGAATCAGAACTTCTAAATCTGCCAGATTCTTGGGGTCTGTTTCATTTATCAATGATCTAAGTGCATACATCATTTGCTGACATTTCTTCTTCTTCCTACAGAAGCGTAATGCTTAAGAAATTTTCTAGAATATAAAAGACCTAATTTCTAGAATATAAGTGAATAAAGTATCCTAACTTATATTTTAAAAGAACCTGTTCTCATGTCGCTCATGTTCACCCCAAATGTTGTAAAAGGAATAACAATTTTCAATGTCGTTCACATTTACCCCTACTGTAATATTTTTTTTTTTTTTTTTCAAAAACTACCATTCAAAATCACAAAACAGTAAATATATAATAGAGGGAATGTAGACCTAAGATTTGATGTATTCTTCAATTAATCCAGATAAAAAATAAATTTGTTACATTGCTTAAGATACCATAGAGTGTTCCTATTCACCCCATTTTACGGTACTTTATACGAGGCATTTCTGGAAATTCAATTATTTTGAAGTGATTTTGAAAACCTCAAAAAATTCGGGAAATAGTTTTTACGTGGGTGTTAAATCTAAAAGTTTCGGAAAATGGTTTAGTGTGTGTGCTAAATCCAAGTCAAAACCGAACAACCTATATAATAAATCCGAATCCTATCTAATTTATAATAAACCCAATCATATAAAAATATTAATAACTTCTGAGGCTCGTGGTCACATGGACCTCGCGGTGTAATCTCCTGGGAGTTTACACTCGCGTTTCACGATACAATTTATAGTGTAGGGTCATCACTCCCTACGCCTAATTTTGTGAGTGGCCACAATTTGGCTGACGGGTCTCACATGCCCGGGGGAGAGGCTGCGAGTGAATCCCCATTATATTACATCCTTATAAAAAAAACAAAAAAAAACAAACTCTTGAACATACTTCTGCCATGTATCAAATGACCTTGGGACCTACTGAGTTAAATTAGTTAGTGAAGTGCTACCTACCACTGGGTAACACTCAAGACATTTTTATAATTTTTTTTTTTTTTTTCACTTCTCATATTTACTTATTGTGTTCTTTAATACAGTTGTAAATTACTATAAATAAATAAAAATATTTTTTTTTTTTTTTAAGATTTTGTGTGCATAAAAGTTTCTGATTAAATAATCTAACAATAGAAATGATTACTAAGAATAAATACTAACTCTTTTTTTCTTTCTGCATTACATTTTACATCTTTGTAAATAGCATATTATTTTTTCTAATATTTTTAGCTTTTCAACGGTATATTACTTATCCTAGTATTCAAAAACACAAAAATATCTTTTAAAAATACTTTTGCACTTTTCTCTTTTAGTTGATAATCAAATTTGTTCAAATCGTATATTTTTCCGTTTTCTATCAATACTAATAAGATAATATGTTTCATTTTTTTCCTAATCCACCTAATTTAAGGTACTTTAGAAGAAGACAATTTTAAATATCAGTATTTAAGTCCCGACAGACTATTTTAATCAGAATTAAACATGCATGATATTAAAGTCCGTTAAATTTTACATGTATTTAGTGAGTTTAATCAAAATCGTTATAGCCTTTTTTTTTTTTTTTTTTAGAAAAATCGGGAAATGGTGCAAAATACGTGGTATAAAGTAGCTCTTCTAGTTTGCCGATTTCGATGAAAAGGCGGGCGTATACGCTTCTAAAATATGAAATTTTATTTGTACACAACTTACCGTTTTCCAGCTAGATTTAGTACACGCGCAAACAGACTTTTTTGCGGGACGGAAAAATATTGGCTGGCGTTTGTTGATTACTCCAGATCTGAATCATATAGAGGATGTATAGTCAACTGTAGAAACTATTATAGGTGGAATAATCATAAAACCAGATTATGCTTGGACATGGCTCAGTAATGCCCTGATGATGGGTCACAAGCTTGAGCCGAAACGTTGTCAAAATTAAAAAAAAAAATTAAAAAAATGACTGATTCCTGATTATTCCACCTATAATACTCCAGATCTGCTTTCTCCTGTAGAATGGTGCTCACAAAAGAATTTAACTATAAGTGAATTTGATTTTAATACGTTACTAACTTCCGATGTGAAAATATATTGTTTTTTATTTTGTTATTAATTAATTATATAAATAGATTAAAGAATAATTTTGTCAGTAAACAAGGACTCCACGGACGGTCAATAGATCATGAAGTGCGTCTGATTTTTATTTTATGATTTGTAAATTGTTTATTTTTTATTTTCTGTAATTTTGAAAAATAAAAAGACTTTTCTATTTAGCATCGAAGGTGGATTTACTTAGAAACAGGATGGCGTTGAACTGTCTGATGTATCATAAATGGAAAGCCCGGGGCAGAGTTTTGTCCATAAAAAGTGCCATTAAAACCACTGTGTGTCGTTTGGAAGATTTTGTAATTTTCCAGTGCTTCACCTTTTTATTATTAGTTGGCAATACCCTTAATACTAACATTTCCCCCCATACCGTGTTTATTAATAAATAGTAAATGACTGATTCTTTATTCGATGGTCATTTATTGTGTTCATGGTGTGTTTAGCGCAAAGTCTTTTTGATTTTATTTAACAATAGACAACTCTGAGAGAGGTAAGACATATTTCCCAACTCGTTCGAATATACATTGAAATCTACCTGTAGAGTTAGTTTAGCAATTTGTAAATGTATGCCCCTATTCAATAACGAAAAACTATATAACCCCCAAGTTACCCAATGGATTCATTTCATCAATGCTTCCAGTATTTAAATATTACAAAGAATTTTCGCGATTGTTTGCGTTATAGGTGTTAGGTAATTTTTTTTTAGACAAAACACTCCGAATCAATAGTTTTTCAATCTACAATTTGAAGAGTTTCCTAAATAATATAAAATACATCCATTAGCATGTTTCAGTACCTCCGAGCCATAGTTAGATTTTTTGTATTATTATCTTGTTTTCTGGGACTTCAAACGTAAAATGTAGGGAACTTTTAGATTTCATTTTGAGTATTAGATTTTAGCAAATAAATTTGGTGTTTGATCACTGTGCTCTCGCCAAGCGTGTTAAAAAATTACTTAGTTTTCTAGTCTTACCTCGCGGGCTTGGTTTGTGGTTATTGGACGAATCTGTGTAGGCAGCATTTGGTAGCATCGGCATTGAACCTCCAGGTTCGCTAAGACTATTATTATTATTATTATATATATTATATATATATATATATATATATATATATATATATATATATATATAATGTAACATTTTAATGAAATAAAAAAACAAAGTTTACAACTAAAATCCATCTAGGAGGTAATTATCCTCTAACCTTCATTAATGGACGCTGAAGCTCTAGGAGGATATTTAAATATTTGTATTTTCTTTGTGTAGTTACACGGGTAGATAAAAGATACTCGAATCCTGTATTTGGGAATCCTTTTAGCAGCTGTAGGAATATTTGTTGAGTAATATCAAACATGTAATGGCGATAAGCCACAATATGTCCTTATCAGCCAGCCAGAGGCGAATCCGATGATTGTATATTTTTATGCAGTCGATGACTGAAGATGCGGTTGTTTATTGTTATTTCACCTACAATTAGAAATACTTTAACTCGATTTATATTTCAAGACATATGGGAAGAATGGTATTATTATCGATGTTGATGAATAATATATCAATAGTTCAACCACCGCACAGTGGACAATATGACCGGTTTAGGTGGACAAAATTCTGAAACTTGTCTATATTTAACCATCGGGGTCCTAGATTACGGAAAAAAATATTTAAAAAATATAAGAAAATATTATAAAAACTAATTAATTTTTTTACACGATTGGCGAGCTTTGAGTGGTCAGACATCAAATTTATTTGCTAAAATCTAAAACTTCCCTATATTTTACGTTTGAAGTCCCAGAATACGGGAAAATCTAATTATGGCTCGGAGTTGCCAAAACCTGCTGATAGATGTATTTTATATCATTTAGGAAGTTCTTGAAAAAATAGATTGTAAACCTTTTGATTTGGAGCGTTGTGTCTGAAAAAAATTATGTATCACCAAAAACGCAAAAAATCGCAAAAATTCTTTGTAATATCTAAAGACTAGAAGGATTGACGAAACAAATCCTACAAACAAATCCTTGGGGGTTATGTAGTTTTTCGTTATTGAATAGGGGCATACATTTACAAATTGCTAAATTAACTCTACAGGTGAGATTGCAATGTATATTTAATAACGAGTTTGGAAATATAATGTCTTACCTGTCTCAGCAATGTCCATTGTTAAATAAAAGCAAAAAGACTTTGCTCTAAATACACCTTGAACAGAATAAATGACCATCGAATACAGATAATCCCACTGCCGGTTATAAGGCACTTGTGCGAACAGGAATGATTCATTCATTTACTATTTATTAGCAAACACAGTATGGCGGGAAATATTAGTATTAAGGGTCTTGCCAACTAATAATAAAAAGGTGAAGCACTAGAAAATTCCAAACTTTTGTCCACCTAAATTGGTGATTCGGCCCACTGTGCACCTTTGGTAAATCGAAAAGGAAGATAGTAGCGGTCATGAAAAAAAGGGAAGACCGCTTTCTTGTTTTGTTTTTTAGCACTACAGAATTATTTTGAAAAAATAAAGCGAAACCCTATTTCGAAAAATCTGGTGCGCACAACACACGAGTTTCACTTATCTCAATTAAAATAAACTTGTTCCATAAATTGTATTTATTATTCTACATTACTCATAATATTACTATCTTTATATGGCAAAGAATGTAACCTGAAAACTTATTTCTGCTGGTTTCATAAATTTCAGTTGGATATCAAATCCTTTAACATTTCATATTTACTTTTTTTTTTTTTTAATTATTGGCATGAAGGAGAAAAGGTTAGTTATTTCGAATAAAATAATTAATGATACTTCAGGAGAGAAAAGCAAATAAAAATAAAGCCTACATGGTATTAAAGCTCATATCATTTTACTTCAATACAAACACACAACTCCCGAGTTTCACTTAGCTAAATTAAAATAAACTTGTTCCATGAATGTAATTTATTCTCATGCCATAGATTACACATAATATTACTATCCTTACATAGGAAAGAATGTATCCTGCAAAATTACTTCTACTGGTTTCAATTTTAGTTGGATATCAAAGTCTTTGACACTTCATATTTACATTAATTTTTTTTATCAAAGCCAACTCCCTATATCGATGTAAAATTTAATGGGGTTTAATATCATGTAGGTTTTATTCTGATTGAAATAGGCTGATGGAGCTTAAATGCAGATATTTTAAAATTTCTTCCTCTAAAGTATCTTTATTATTGTAGATTTAAAAAATTTAGGCACATCCTCTTATTAGAATTGATAAATAACGCCTAAATAAGCATGTTGAGGAAAATTGATTAACAACTAAAAGAGAAAAGACCTAAAATAATTCTTTATGCATTCTTTCACCGTTTGGCCGGACGGCGCTGTCATCGCTGTGACGCTTTTGGCGGAACAGTTCCGATTTTTTTAAATTTGTCCCGCTTACAATTATTTTCGTTTTTAAATTTGTTTGAAAATTCTTAAATTGACATTTTCTTTCCTTAAAGTACATTTAATTATGTAGATTCGAAAAAATTAATCATATCGTCTGATTAGCTTTCCTAAAAAAACAGGTAAATATATACGTTGAACGAATTCGAGATCCAACAAAACGAGAAAGCTGCAAACATATTTTTTTAATGAAATTTTTAGTTTTTGAACTTAAGAACAGTAATATACATGTATAATATACCGTCGGAATGCTAAAGATTTTTTAAAAAATATTATCTTATACATACTATTGTAAAAGTTAACGGAAAGTGATGAAAAGCCGATAAAACAAACTGACTGTCGTAGATAATAATATAATAGATTATATTATAAAACACATGTTTATATTAAAATCCAATTTAAATCATTCATTAACAATTTATTTTCTTTTATAAATTTGTTTAAAAATTATTGAATTCATATAAATAATGGAGGTAAGTGAAAGTCGTGTGTTGCGCGCACCATATTCTTTTTTTAATTCTAAAGAATTAAAGGTGCTTTAGAGGTAGACAATTTTAAATATCTGCATTTAAGCCACATCAGCCTATTTCAATAGACAACGATCTCCTCAAACATACAGTAGTAGGGAAACCCCTACCAAACAGTTTAAGGACTCTGAGTACAACTAAATGCAAGTCCATCTACCGTTTCCAGACATTTAAAGTGTATTGGGAAAGTAAAAAAGCTCGATACATGGGTACCTCATGATCTCACTGAGTGCCATGTTTCAAAACATACCGTGCAAAAATTGAAAGAACTGGGCTACGAAGTTCTTTCGCACCCACCATATTCTCCCGACTTGTCTCCAACAGATTACCACCTGTTCAGGAATATAGACAATTTCGTCAAAGGAAAACTTTTTGAAAATGATGATCAAGTGAAAAGTGCGTTTTCAGATTTTGTTTCACTTCAATGCTCAGTTTTTCAGTTCGGTGATAAATAAGTTGGTGTCACGCTTGAAAAAATGTGAAGGTGAATACTTCGAATAAAATTATCTTGTTTTCATATCGTACTTTAAATAAAAATCCTTTACCTTGAAAACGGACATTTCATGTGACACAACCCAATAAAATTAAATAAATAAAAAATCTAATGCACACTACAAAATACTTTCACTCTCCTTATTTATTAATGTTTATGAAAATAAATAGGTAAGTAAACTTAAACATGAAACAGTTACATTTTAAAAATTATTTTCTTCAGAGATGTGGGATCGATAGGACAATGCCCGTTGTTACCTATACGAGCCTTGAATAGAATAAAAACACGAAAAAGAAAAGAGCTTTCGTAATGGAACCTTGAATAAATACAGGTTGAATAACAATCTGTAGCCTTGTAAAGTAGTTTATGATTTTATTAATGAATAAACAGCAATTGCAACGAACTATGAATGATACAATTGCAGACATAGGTAGCCAATATGACGAGAAGAGATGGAATAAAACTGACTTCGAGCTATTGTTTCTTGCAGTTGGCGAAAAGTTCATTGAAGGCTAGGAGGGCGGAAGGCGATAGTGAGAATGCCAAATTTGTTTATATTTCGACCTCTTCATAAAATAAACTGAGGCGATGACATTTAGTTCCATATTATGACCTAATTCCATAACTTGACCTAATGTTAAGTTTATACTTGACATGGCTCAGTAATGCCCTGATGATGGCTCAAAATTTCGATTCGAAACGTCGGCAACATTAAAATATTAAAAACGACAGTTAAATATTAAAAACAGTTAAATATATAATTTGAAAAAATGCGATATCCAATTAAAGGGGAAAAGAGCAAACATATTTTTTAATGTAATTTTTGTGTTTTTTTAACAAGATGCATAACATACCATTGGATAGCTAAATATTTTAGAAAAAATATTATCTAATACACGGAATTGTAAAAGTTAATGGAGAGTAATGAAAAGACGAAGAAACTAACTGATTGTTGTAGATTATAATATAATAGATTATTTAATAAAACACATGTTTCTATTGGATCTCAATTTGATTAATTCTTTAACAATTTATTTTCATCTCTATATATATTTAAAAATTCTTAAATTGATTTTAACAACGGAGGTTAGTGAAAGTGTATTGAGCGCGCCAGATTTTTCTTTATTCATATTAATGTATTGTAATATATTTTGTTTTTTCTTTATGTATGATCTAAGTTTATAAGTAATATGCAAATTTGCAAGTTAAGAGAATTTGATAAATAACTAAAGGAGAAAAGGGCAAACATATTTTTAAATGTAATTGTTGTGTTTTTTAACACTAGAATAGTAATATAGATGTACAGCATACCATTTGACAGCTAAATAATTTAGAAAAAAATATTATTTTATACGCGGAATTGTAGAAGTTAATAGAGAGTAATGAAAAGCCGATGAAACTAACTAATTGTTGTAGATACAAATATAATAGATTATTTAATAAAACACATGTTTCTATTGGATCTCAATTTAATTAATTCTTTAACAATTTATTTTCATCTCTAAGTTTATTTAAAAATTCTTACATCGATTTTAACAACAGAGGTAAGTCAAAGTCGTGTGTTGCGGGCAGCAGATTTTCTTGATTTATATAATGCATTTTATACTATTTTATTATTTTTCTTTATGTATGATCTAATTGTTTTATTTATTCAGTTACTATATTTTACTTTTTATTATATTTGTGGTATTAAATGTAAAATGCCTATTTTCGTAATATGACGACCTGTCATCGGGAAATTCCCCTGTTGGCGGGTTCTGTTTATAAATAAATAAATAAATCCTGCGAACCCCCTCTTTTCACTCCTCCCCCACTATCCTCTATCCCTCTGTAATCAAAACTCGTCCAGGTTTTCCTTAACAGTGTTCAAAGGGTCCTTGAAGTATCTTTGCAAGCAGTCGCGTATTTGGTATTCAACAAGTCTTTTCACTATTATATTCAATAGTTCAATACCATTAAACTGCAGTTTTAATAATGACGTTCTATTTATAAAATAATAATAAATTCTTTATCTATTCTGAGACTCTTTAGAATAATATTACATGGTATAATATTATAATTCAATATTCTTATTATTTTTTTTATTTCTACAAGTATTTATTTATGATTTTTTAACTTTTTTATCTTGAAAACTTTACAGTGTTTTTTATATTGTCATTAGAAGAATTAGTTTCTTATTTTTGTAGTATATTATTTTCATTTATATTTTAATTAGTTTATTTTTTATTAATTCTTAGCCTATTAAAGATCCTTTATTATTGTAAAGCTTATGTTATTCTTAGAAGACTAAGTTTCAAAATAATGTAAATATTCATTTTTTCTTTTTGTTTTATATTTAAACTCATTTTGTTCAACACAATTATTTTCTGAGGATTGCTTTTATTCTAATTATTTTATTTTATTTGTTTATTTTATTTTGTATAATATATATATATATATATATATATATATATATATATATTTATCCATAATTGTAAACATCAGTTAATTACGTTCATTTTGTCTGTATGCCAGACATGTTGTATATTATAAACTGTGCAAATTTATCACTCTCAAGGGACACAGTCCAAGAATAAAATTTACATTCTATTCTATTTTTTTTAAATTTGTTTTTCTATTCTATTTTTTTTAATTTACTTTCTATTCTATTTTTCTAAAATTTACTTTCTATTCTATTTTTCTAAAATTTACTTTCTATAAAAATATACTCTTGAGAGCCTCAGAGTAAAGTAAAAAATAGAATTAACAAATAAAAATGAATATGTATTATACCTTAAGAATAACTTCTAATAATAATAACAATACTTAAAAAAATATAGGAAATAAAAAATAAAATATAAAAAATAATATTCCAAAGCTTCTGTGGTTTTTAATAAAATAGGTAAGTAAAAATAACACCTCGAGGTAACTACGGTTTACTATCCGATATATTAAAATTCTAAATAGTATTTTTGTTAAATGAGTAGTATATAACAGAATAAGAAAAAAAAAAAAAATATATATATATATCCTTTTCGATTTGTTTTGTTTTTTTACTGATATTGGTTGATAACAGGAATTCTACTCTGGTACCTGAACAGATAGGAAATAACTCTGAGAGATTTTGGGAGTAGCGTATACAAGAAAGGTCTGTCGAAAGCGGAATATATATGTGATAATTTAATATACAAAAAATATGATACGCTCGTAAATATGAATCAATACGGTCAACGAATTTAGTAGTATTCAAACAGACTTTATCTGTCAGAAATTTAAACAAAAGGAAACACAAATCAAGTAATAGGTATGACACCCCTCTCATATCAGTAACAGGTCGAAAGATATAAGGCAAGTTTTCACAATCGTAAAATTGATAACTATTGTTTTGTTAAAATATAGTAGAGCGAAAACAACGCCAACAAATATTTAAAAAATATATAATTGTTTTTATATAATTGTTTTTATATAATTGAAAGATTATAAAACGGCAGCCTTTAATACAATCTCCAACATACCTTCAGTACAATCGAGAAATTCGACGTTTCGCCACTCCAGGCATCCTCAGGGCAGGCTCAAAAAATAGACGAGATAGAAGAAACATTAAGTGCAGTTGTGGACTTGAAGGCACCCGCGCATATACTGAGAGAAAAAGAAGGTTACATAACAAACCGCCAGGAAGGTTATACTGGAAACACCTGTTCCTCTAACTTTTTCGTTTTCAAATTATAGGGTACTCTTGCAGTCAATCCTTACAAGAATCCTGAATGCCCCTTACTTTGTTACTAGTAAAATTACCTTGTTGTATAATATCAACCTTAGTTGCCGACTTAGCTCGAAACAGATCTAACTATATCAAATACAATCTCCTTGCTCACAAAAACCTGCTATAACCTCACATCCCCAGGTATTTCCGACAACCCGAAACGACTGAAAAGAAGATGGCCAAGAGACCTGACTCAAATCAAACATTGAAGTGTTATTAATGGTGGGTCCCTTCAAAAGAATTTTATATGTGTTTTTATTAGAGACCGCATTTTCATATTTTGACACATTCTATTAGCTTGCGTGCATTAGCTTCAAACCCCAACTGCTATCCCATGCATTAACTAGGGAACAATATATTTTTTATTTATTTTTAATAACTTCTTTGTTTTAACAAAAATACTGACAGTTTTACAGTGAAAGTAGAAGTCAATATTCCACTAAGGCAAGCCCGTGGGAAAGGAGTTCACTTGCGGCAATTTAATAAAAGTACAATAACAAACAGTAACACAGCACACAGAAAGAAGCAATACAATACTTATATAATATTAAACAATATAAAACAATTTTTTATAAAGATCCAGTAACACTGTAACAGTAATTGACTTAGGTAAAAAGCTATAAGGAATACACGGGCGTAATAATCTAGATATTATGGCCCTAAAACCCCTCATCTACCTACCACTATAAGGAGTACATATACATATATATATATATATATATATATATATATATATATAATATATATATATATACAAGATAGAAAATTAAGGCATATAAATACAAAATTTAATTATAATTTAATTAACGTTTCGGGGCTAACAATACCTCATCTTCAAATTTACAGTCCAAACTATTAACAATTAAAAATTTAATTAATTTAAAACATTAAACAAAATACAAATATCACATTTAATCAATTCATTATCAAAATACCACAATTTAAATAGTATTATATCTATACTTACATAAATACATCTTCCAATATTGTCAAAAATCTTTTATAAGTTGAAAATCCTTATTTACTTAAATAATGGTCAGGTTTTTATACTGGTCTGGTTTACACAGGCTAGGAGTAGACTGGTGTTTGAACCTTACTTCCACTCCACCACACCTTTATACCAATGCATATATATGTATATTTTTTAAATATCAAAATATCAAATTCAAAACATTCTTATGGTTGGAAGTTTCAAACTCCAGTCTACTCCTAGCCCGTGTATAAAATGGTTAATAGAATATGAAATTGTTAAAGAAAATGTTAAATTTTTAATAACCAATAGATATTTAAAAACCTGACCATTATTTAAGTAAATAAGGATTTTTAAATTATAAAAGATTTTGACAATATTGGAAGATGTATTTATGTATGTATAGATATAATAGTATTTAAATTGTGGTATTGTGATAGTGAATTGATTAAATGTGATATTTGTGTTTTGTTTAATGTTTTAAATTCATTTTATTGTTAATAGTTTGGACTGTAAATTCTGAAGATGCGGCATTGTTAGTCCCGAAACGTTAATTAAATTATGTATGAGCAATAAATGAATAATTATCAAAAAGAAGAGATCGTTTCCAAAATTCCTAATTTATATAACAAAATTAACTATAAGAAACAATAAACAGTGATTGATTAAACCAAAACGAATTATTGCAATTTATTATCCCCCTGAAAATGTAAGTTTTGGGCTAAATGGCACGTTTTTTGGCTATGCAGCATTAAATTGCACGTTTTTAGTTGAATATAATAATAATAAAAAAAAAATCAGTACATATAGAGAATTCGTACTGTTTCTAGGTCAACGGCCATGCAATAAGGCCCCAGGATGGTATCCAAACCCTTGGGAAGCCCCTAATATTAAATAATATTCTGCCACAGCCGATTCCAACCCAGGACCCATAGAAGAGTAGACTAGTGCTCTATCCACTAGACCAAGCTGCTCCCTCTGAATTTGATAATATAAATTTATTCGAATTAAATAAATGTTTCCTATTATCTCATAGTAATGAGATACCTACCATGTACATAAACATCGTTTTAGTTTAGTAAGTATAGTAAAACATCCGCCATGCTCCTTCCCTTTCAACATTTAAATTCCTTCTTTTCCAGCACCTTCTGACATCCCAAAATGACGCTGTCTGACATATATTTTAAATATGAAATATATTTTTATATAATTTTTTTCCTTTGGTTCAATCTTTACAGTATTTGTTTAGTTTCTTATATCGTCATTTTTGTTACTAGAAGATTTCATTTCTTATATTTATTTATTTATATTACAAATGACCCTCAAGACTTGATAACAAATCCTATTTGGTTTTCTTATATTTGTATTTTTTATTTTTATTTATGTTTTAATTGTATTAGGGAGCGACGTGGTCTAGTGGATAGAGCACTAGTCTGCTGTGCTCCGGGTCCTGGGTTCGAATCCCGCCTGTGGCAGAATATTATTTATTCTGTTAATTCAGTCGGGGGGCGACCCTAGGGTATGGAGACCCTCCTGGGGCAGACCCAGCCTCTATAAAGTGGGTACCCAAATTAATTGGGGAAAAACCTGGCGGCTGAGCGTGATTAAGGCCTAATCACCTCATTGCACTGCCGCTGGCATAGAAACAGTACGAATCTCTATGTGCACTGAGCCCAAGACCCTTCATGGGTTGTAGTGGTACAGGTTTTAATTGTATTATCTTTCATTAATTCTTGGTCTAATATAGATCCTTTATTATTTCAGAGTTAATGTTATTTTAAGAATACTAAGTACTAGTACACACATTTACTAAATGTATTTTATTATACAGTTGTAAATACCAATAAATATATTTAAAGTACTAGTACAATGTTACTAATTATTTTTGTTTTATTTAATTTTTTTTTGTTTCTTTTTTAATTTAGATTCTGTTTTCAACTCATATATTTCTCATTTTTTTCTAACATAAATTAGCTTCTGAAGATTGTTTTTATTTTATTTATTTTGTGTTGTATACAAATTCATCAATTATAGTAAATAGTAGTAAATCATGCTCATCTTGTCTGTTGGCCAGACATATTGTATATTTCTACTGTACAAACCTGTTATTCTAAAGGGACCCAGTCCCAGAATAAAAATTATTTTCTATCTATCTATCTAAAAAAAAATCTGGTGCGGGCAAAACACGAATTTCACTTACTTCGTTTGTTAAAGTCAATTTAAGAACTAATTAATTGAATTAAAAAAGGTTTAAAGAAATTTATTTAATATTGTTGGATTTCGCTCAGAAATTACATTCGTCTTAAATTAAATATAATAAAATATAGCAAAAATCACTCAAGTTTATCCCCTATTCTTCACTTAAAATTACCTTTTACAACTTTGTAACATAACATTTTTTTTCTAAAATCTTTCCGTATTTTATACATTTATATTACAATCCTTGTGCAAAAATCATCTAAAAATCACACAAAAAAATAATTTTGCTCTTTTATCCTTTAGTTGGTTATTTAATCCGTTAATAACTTGTATAATTAGACGTTGCTATATACTGATAAGATGACATGTTTAATTCTTTCGAATCTACAAAATTAAAGGTACTTTTTAAAAAAAACCTTTACCACTACAACACCTAAAGTGTCTTGGGCTCAGTACATATGGAGATTCGTACTGTTTCAAGGCCAACGGTAATGAGGTGATTAGGCCTTGATCACGCTCAGCCGCTAGGTTTTCCATATTTTTTGGGTACCCACTTTATGGGGTGCCCACTGATTTAACAGAATAAATAATATTCTGCCACAGCCTGGATTCGAGCCGAGGACTCGGAGAACTGTAGACTAGTGCTCTATCCACTAGACCACTCCGCTCCCAAAGGTACTTTAGTAGAAGTAAATTTAAAATATCGTCATTTGACCCCTTTCAGACTATTTTAATGAAAACCATTAAATTTTTATTTCCATTGAAGTATAAAATGTCCACAAACGGAAAACATTCCCTTACTAAATATTCTTCATACATAGATAAGTGAATGTAAAAATTTCTTTGGGTATATTCTAAATTAACTTGAAAAAAAGCCTTAAACCGAAATGATAGCCTAAGATATAATATTTTGTGTATATTATTAGAGGCACAGATTATAGAACTCCTAAGCCTAGTCAATAAAGTGTTCAATGAAAGTTTTATCAAGAGAAAAATAATTAAGTTTGCGGGTGTTATTTAAAATTATGGAATACAATGATGTGACTATTGAAGGGTAAAGCGTGTTTATTTTAACGAACAACAGAAGCTAGAAAGAGGCTCGCATCGACTTTTTGGCATCTCATCAAAACAGTTAGTCAGCTGTGTCAAGGGCAAAATATATGACAGCTTAACGCGGGTAGGCAATGAGTGTGTCAAGCGAGAACGCTTAATCTACGCTATGATCTCAAACTTTTATTACTTTCCCTTAACTTTATATGGAATATATAACAGGGGAAACTATTGCGATAGTAGTACGACACTAGTAGTAGACAATCGCGCATAAAGAATTTTTATTTCAAACAATAAAAATAATATTAATAAAAAGTACTCTATAGGCATGATTTCAAATCACCATAAATAAGAAAATAAATTTTAAATTAAGGTTAGTCAATCGGGACGATGATAGTGAATGTTATTGAAATATGTTTCCTCTACCTTCTATTATCAGAATTATCTTATCTTCATCCCCATCAACATGTCTCTTAAAAACAGAAATGATATTCGAATCTGCCATAATTTACCTGGAAGAGAAGAAAATACTGTTAGATCAATTTTGAAACCAGTCGCTGGGTAATGATGGAACAGATGTGAAAGGGTTAGGATGGTAAATCTGTTCCCGAGACTTAATAGATTCAAACTTGGGGGATCAATTTGGGGTCGAATAAAAATAATTCATCCCATTTTTTAGCTTTTTAATTCAAATGATGAAAGGTGTCAACCACCAATTTTTTTCAGAAAGTGTCTTTTATGCTCCTCTGTACTGTAGATTTTTTTCGATTTTTTTCGAAGTGGTGGAACAATATGAAAAAAAATAAAAACTGTTTTCTTTTTTTCCGAAATCTTGTGTTAAAGAAACTTATAGATTATCGAAAAATGTGTAGACCATTATTTTTCTAACCGAAAATACATCCTGCGTGACGAAATCCATAGAGAATACTAGAACAAGCGAAACCTTATAAGAAATGATTGATAGAGGCTAAATAGACGACGTTACAGCGCGCTAGACTGGCGGGCGTTTTGAAAAACATAGCTTCAATCCAATCATTTTGTAGAAAAATGATTGTATACGTTTTATAAGTAATGTAATTCTGCATTTTTAGTGAGAAATAATTGTTTACACATTGTTCAATAATAATAAGAAATATAAGTTGAATGCGAAATTAAAAAAAAAAAATAAGTTTTTATTTTTTTTTCATATTGTTCCACAACTTCGAAAAATTTGAAAAAAAAATCCTGTGTATATAGGAGTATAAAAGACATTTTCTGAAAAAAATCGGTGATTGACACTTTTCAAAAAAGGTTAAAAAATACATATTTATGTTTTATTTCTTCCGCCAAAAATTGGCTTTTCGTTTAAGAATCATGACCGTATAATTTTTTCATGCCTTTGACCCCTAAGAGTTAGAGAAAAAATCATCATTAATTAATTCCAAATTTTACTATTAGAAAAAAAATTAAAATCGAAAAAAGAGTTGTTTTTTTTTTAAATCTCGAAAACCATTTGAATTAAAAAGCTAAAAAATGGGGGGAATTATTTTTATTCGACACCAAATTGATCCCTCAAGTTTGAGTAAAAAAAGCCTCAGGGGCAGATTTACCATCCTAACCCGGCTATACCCTTTTGACAAAAATGTTATACGCGTTGATGTTGGTTCAAGTACTGAATGACGCTAGGGCAGCTTGATTCCCGTGGCCTTTGAGTAAATTAATTTAGCCAAAATTTTCTATTTTCCGGGTCCATAAATTTGAACTGACTCGCATACAGTATCACTTAATAGATCAGTATCTTCTGAAAACTTTAAACGTTTCTTAGAATGTTATCCTGTAGAAATATTATTATTGTCCATTATGACATATTGTAATATATCGGATATATAATTTCAAATTGACAAAATGACACAGTGCGTGTCAAAAAAATCCCAACACTTAATAAGAAATATTTTTCATTAAATTTCTGACTTGGTAAATGTCGTCAAATTTTCGTTTTAAGCAACCCCAACAGAGACAAACCAAGCAAAACCAAAAGTTTCGAGGGTGAAAAACTTACATAAACAAAAAAAAAAAAAAATAACGTGATTTTTATCATTGAAACCGATATAGCTTCTAAACTTTAGGTTAGGGGTGGGCATAATCGAATGATGGTCATAATCGGATGATTAATATGCATTTTGAGAGACGATATGACTGACACAATTCCCGTTTCTATAATGGATATAATTTATGGATGGGCAAAAAAAAAAAAAAAAATCGTTCGAGATTAACTCAGCTCCTTATCCCTCGATCATCGTTAAACAATTCAGTTCGAATCGTCATTCGTTTCTGCAAACCGATTAATCTGATAATCGATTAATTCGAATGATTGAAATAATCGAATGATTCGATAATCGTCCTTTGATTATGCCCACCCCTATTGTACGTCCTAGCGACATATTTTATTTAAAAAAAAAAGTCTCCCTAAATTTCCGACGTAGGGTCTATCTTCACATTTTTTATTCGGGCAACACGATAGACTGTCTAGAAAAAAAAAGGGAAAAAAAAATGTCGGTATAGCGTGAATTTTTTCTATTTAAAACAATGCAGCTCATTCCTACGCAATATGAACTAGCTTGTATACGGAAATAACTTCAAATTTTCAATGTAAGCAAGACTAACACAGCTTTATTGACACAGACCGTGTCAAAAAAGCCTCAACGCTTAATAAATACAGCAAAACGTGACCTTTTTTGCAACACTAAAAGACATGTCACATTTTTGAGGGTATAAAAGTTACACAATTAAAAAGAAAAAATAACGTGATTTTTATCATTGAAACCAATATACTCGTAGATCCTGAACTACAGGTCCTAGCGACAATTGTATATAAAAAAATGTAAATTTCTGACGTGGGGTCTATCGTCACATTTTTGATTCGAGCAAAACTAGCAGAGATAGACTATGTAAAAAAAAGAAAACCACCCCCCCCCCCCCCCCAAAAAAGTATGCATAACTCGATTTTTTTCTATTTAAAACAACATAGCTCATTCCTTAACAGTAGGTCCAAGCGACATATGTTATATACGGAAATAACTTCAAATTTTTTATGCGAGCAACACTAACACAGCTTTTTTGACACAAAATGTGTCAATAAAGCCCCAACACTTAATAAGCATAGGAAAACGTGACTTTTCTCATTTAAAACAATATAACTCCTAAAAATTAGGTCCTAACGACAAATCCTATAAAACAGAAATTATTCAGTTATTTAAAAAATAAAGTTACTTTAGGGAACTGTAGTCAAAATATTTATTCGAGAAAAACCAAAACAGAGATAGAGCGTGCCAAAAAACGCTACACCCTAAAAATGTAGGAAAAACATGAATTTTGTCAATGAAAACAATGTCGCTCATTCCTAAACGGTAGGTCATAGTTACAAATGTCATATAATAAAGATATTCTCCTATAAATTTCTGACAAATAGGTTGTTTCAAACTGAGGGTGAAAAAAAAAGTTACCGATCCCCAGCTGAAAGACATAACCATATAAAAAAATATTTATTTAAAGATAAAAAGCTAACCTGACGCGGGTATATATTATCACTACAACTAAGTCAGAGTGAATTTCGTTCTCAGAAAAAAATATCATGTAAGATTGCCGGAAGATAATAGATAGATTGACCCTCAGTGACGTGCTTGGAAGATGAATAATAAGGAAGTAAAACGGTCATAAATCAGCAAGGCATCACTCGGTTAAATGTCAGGAGAGAATAAAATGTCAGGATAACTAATAAAAATTAATATAAAAAACCTTTAACTTATTTATTTTTATTTCATTGATCCATGATTTACCTTGATGTCCTAGGAAACTCGTAATATTATAAACTAAGTACGAGAGTAATAAAGTCTATTATTTAAGTTAAGAATCCTTTTTAAAGAGAATAGTGACTTTAACTTAAAATAAAAAAATAAATAAAAATTATGCCGTCCTTCGGAGGGGACGTTAAAAGGTGGTCCGGAGCCTGTGCGATGTCAGGTACTCGTTAAAGATCCCTATCCTAATAAAACCTGGATAGGCAAACTTTAGGACTCCCACTGTAGCATCGTCCGATTAGCCATAGTAGCATAAAGTGACGTTAAATAAACAAACCAACCTCCCTCCCTTATGTAGACAGTTAGACTTAAGCCATTTCAGACCGATTCTTACATCGGGAGAGTTGCGATATTCAACAGAGTCCTTTTTAGAGTGGTTATCCTAGTTGCGAATGAAATATTTCGATTCGTTTCTTTTTTAAAGAAGAATCGAGCCAAAAAATGGTGGTTACCTTCCATTTTAAATCGTATCCAACTTACAATATATGTCAATTGTTAAGAATTCTTTCAACAAGAATGACGACTTTAACTTAGAATTAAAAAACTCCTAAAATATGAAAATCCGGCATATCCTTCGAAATAGTAAAATTAGTCCTTTTCGTAAGTAATATGCTATGGCATAGAAAATGTATTATACATACATGATAAAAACGTTACGGTTTCCAATTTTGGGGTATTTAATTCGAATTAGATATTTAAAACATTTAACTATAACATGCATTGGGCCCTTGATGCATTTGCATTTGGAGCGTTCCATTTATTTTTAACCTTCATTAAAGTTAAAAGTTAATTCTCGATTTTTATAACCATCCATAATCTCGTTCATATTGATATATATATATATATATATATATATATATATATATATATATATATATATATATATATATATATATATATATTTAAGCCTAATATCGCCACTGTCCTCACAACTTACGCGGATGACACTTGTGTGTTATCCGTCCATAATGATCCAAATTTTTCGCCAAATTCGAATTACCTTCCGTGCAACTTTATATAACAGATTTTACACATTGTTAAGATAAAGACTCAAAGTCGTTTTACCAATATAAAATATACTGTCCGCGAGATGCCATCGTAAAATTGTATTAAATTACCGCAGTGAAAAATATTAGTGAAGCTTTAGCTTGTGACTAGAATAACTCAGGTATTTCACAGAATTACGAGCGGTAACTGATCGTAAACAAGGTAACTATATTGTATTTATAATAACATTCATATTGTAATTAACTGAAAACAATTTTCAGCAATTCTAGTAGGTTCTTGGAGCGTATATGTTCTAGCATATAATAATAGATGCGGTCGAGAGTCAGAAACCCCTGCACATGTGTTGGGTAAATGTCCACATAACATGCTTCTGGTTACCCGCCGGCACAACCGCATAAAGAAGGAGATAGCAGAACTATTGGAAAAGAAAAAATACAAATGTTTCCAAGAGGTGTTTTGTCTTGATACCGAGGGATCAACTAGATTTGGGGACATCTTGGCATTTAGTACCACAGAAAAGGAAGCACTGATAGTGGATTCCACTATCAGATACGAGACAAATGACAGGGAACAAGGCAAAAGAATTCAAGAGGAGAAGGAAAACATTTACTCGAAATGTATCCCTTATCTACAAGAAAAATTTCGCGAGGAGTTTGGCGAAAGAAAATTTTCAGTCACGGGACTTTGGTTCGGAAGCAGGGGGACCATCCCAGTAGATACTGGATCATTTTTGGAGGGGTATGGACTCGAAAGAAAACAGTTACAAAACTTGGCGGAGACCATAATCCTGGACTCACTGGGAATCCTGCATCACCGTGTATATTGGGGCTAGGCTCGATTTGTCCAAGAGGCTCATCGATATGTCCAAGTGTTTCTTTTTGGCAGAATCTCCCTCTATTTGTCCTTAAAAATTGTCTTCAGGATTGATGCGGTATGCTGTGTACGCATAGCAACTCAGCGAAGTTGAGCAGCAAATACAAATCGATATTAGAAGAAAACAATTCTTTATTTATTCTGGGACGAGTTCCTTAAGAATAATATTACAGGAAATAAAAAAATGGTCTTAAGACTAGTCTTTTCAATAAAAAAATTATAAATAGTACTTTTCTGATGCCATTATTAAAAATATATTTAAAATACAATTAATATACTTTAAGTATATATTTACATATTTTAATTAATGTCAATCTGCAAAATACATTTAGCCTGATCAAGCGAGTTAAACAAGTTTAAATTTGCGTTTTTCTTCAGCATCTTTTTGCTCTTTTCATATTATTATTTTTTACATTCACTTGCCTATATATGAAAAAAATTTTGGTAAATTAAGTATTATGATCGTGAAAATTTTCGAATTCCAGTTTTCAACGGAAAAACACGTTTTAGGCCCCCCTGAGTCTAAATAACCAAGACGCTCAAAAAGGTCTATCTGTGTGTGTAGTAAGTTAAGCACGAAAACAAAAAGTCGCACGACACTGAAATTTCATATTTAAGACAACTATACGCCTCAGATGGCCCACCACCTAATCCATCAAAATTAGCTTGCTGGAAGTGAAACTTTATACAATTAACTCAAAAACGGCTGTAATGATTTTGATTAAACTCACTATATCGATGTAAAAATTAATGTGCCTTAATATGATATAAGTTTCATTCTGATTGAAATAGTCTGACAGGGCTTAAATGGCGTATTTTGTATTTTATTTCTCTAGAGTATCTTTAATTTTGTTCATCCTAAAAGATTAATCATATCGTCTTATCAGCATTAACAAATAACGGGAGCAAAAATGTTTTTTTTTATGTAATTTTTGTTTTGTTTTATATTAAGAACAGTAATATATACGTATAATATACCGTTGGAAAGCTAAAGAGTTAAGAAAAAACATTATCTTATACAAAAAGTTGAATAAAGTAATGTTAACTGACAAACAGAGCATAAACCTATTACTGATTATTATACTAACAATTTAATATAGTTTTATTATTTAATCTTAATCATATGTTTACAACAAAACTGAATACAATTTATATTCAAATAAACTTAAAACTATTTTCATAAACTTTAAGTTTATGGAATCATTCTTAAATGGATTTTGACAGCCGAGGTAACCGAAAGTCGTGTGTTGCCCGCACCAGATTTTTTCCTCTTCAAATTCATGGTTTTATTGTTATAGTGTTTTAGATGATTCTCGCTAGTATGAGATGAATATGCAACTGTGGAGCATTTTGGTGTGTGGCCAAAAAGAAAATTAAACCAGGCCACAAAATAGACGTCTAGAAAATGAGTATTTTAAACTGATTTTATAAATTCATAAACAAAATCAATTAGTTTTTCTCATCATTGTCGTAATTGTTCTTTTGTTTGAATATTTGTTCGATAATTATCAGGCCGTTTTACAAAAGAAATTCTTGGATATTTTTTTAAAACAATTTATTTAATCCAGTCATCGCGACGTTTCAGCCTCTAGGGCCATTATCAAGCTTCTGTAATCAATTAAAGTCTCATTGCATATATACATTTTCAACAATTCAATTATAACAACATATAATAAATTATTTTTAATAATTATGTCACCTACCATGCATATCCATCTTAATTATCTTTTCATTTTACCGCTTTTCAGCAGCGTCGTCATAATTGTTTTAAATGTCATTTTTCAAAAAAAACCTGAGAACACCTAAAAGGCGGCCGAAAACTGTTAAGTAAGTTGGAAAAAATGTTTCTTTTCTTTTTTGAATAAATAGATCCCCTTTTTCAATTAATGATGAAAAATAATATGATATTTTTGAATACAGGTTTTTTTTGAAAAATGACATGTTAAAAAAAATTATGACGACGCTGCTGAAAAGCGGTAAAATGAAAAGATAATTAAGATGAATATGCATGGTAGGTGACATAATTGTTAAAAATAATTTATTATATGTTGTTATAATTGAATTGTTGAAAATGTATATATGCAATGAGACTTTAATTGATTACAGAAGCTTGATAATGGCCCTAGAGGCTGAAACGTCGCGATGACTGGATTAAATAAATTGTTTTAAAAAAATATCCAAGAATTTCTTTTGTAAAACGGCCTGATAATTATCGAACAAAAATCAATTAGTTATAATCATATTATGTATAAATTCTGATACCTACTATAAAGTTTACTATTAATTATATATATATATATATATATATATATATATATATATATATATATATATATATATATATATATATATATATATATAATTAATAGTAAACTTTATTGTAGGTATTAGAATTTATATATATATTTGATTATATATATAATCATATTATGTATAAATTCTAATACCTACTATAAAGTTTACTATTAATTATATATATATATATATATATATAATTAATAGTAAACTTTATTGTAGGTATTAGAATTTATATATAATATGATTATAACTAATTGATTTTATATATATATATATATATATATATATATATATATATATTATATATATATATATATATAGAGAGAGAGAGAGAGAGAGTGATTAAGGCCAAATTTGCGCAGTGTTACAAAACTGAAATTTCATATTTAAGGGATGTTACAAAAACTTTTTCCCCAAACTATACGAGTGTCATATAATACTATGCAGTTTATTATACCTTTTTACGATTTTTTCACCTAGGAGTAGTCTGAAAGGGCTTAAAACACGTTTTTAAAAAAGTTTCTTCCTCTTAAGTTCCTTCAATTTTATAGATTCGAAACAAATAACTATTTATCCGTATTACCAATAAAAAAATATTGAAAAATATGAAAGAATTTCATATCAAAAATCTATGTAGAAGAAAACAGCGAATATATGTTTTCTGGTTTAATGTCACCGAAAATAAGAATAGTAATATATATATATATATATATATATATATATATATATATATATATATATATATATATATAGTTGGAAAGTTAATGATTAAAAAAAATGTTATCTAACATACAAACTGATAGGGCTTAGATACAAAATAAAAAATTCCCCTGAAGTACCTTCAATTTTATGAATTTGAAATAAATATCATAAATTATTCGTATTATAAAAGATAAATGCTTTATTTATTTGGCAATGCAGCCCAAATACATCAGGTTGCTTAAATAACACAGCATACAATCCCTTATGATCGTGTTGCATATACATTTTAAATTTTTTATTTTTTTTTTATTTCCTAGTCTATTCTAATATTTACAATTTTTCCCCCCTATAGTTATTTACATTATTTTTGTCAATAACTTTATTTAAAATTTAAACTTTGAACCTTTGGTGCGCACATTGTATAACCATAATTAATAAACATTACATAAAAAGTCGGAAAATAAGAAACATTATGGAATTTTATAACCAACTGAAGGAAAAACCAGGAGAATTATTTTTTCTAATGAATCATTTTTTACGGAAAATAAGAATAGTAATTAACATGGATATTAAACTATCAGAGGACAAAGAATTTTAGAAGAAAAATGTTATCTAACATACAAATCTATAGAAAATAATGGAGAGTGAGAAAAAGTGCATACACTTGAGTGTTTTTTTTTAGATAATAATTCATATTGTCATTTTATTTAGTCTGAATGTTGTCATAGGAACTAAATGAAATTCATTCTCTTTTTTTTTCAACCTTAACTTTATTTAAAAGTACATAAATTGATTTTAATAAAAGAAGAAAGTGAAATTAGTGCGTTGTCCTTAAAAATGGCTGTTTTTAATAAACTATTTCTGAAAGCATTACATTCCTTCAGTCGTGTACCCATCGTAGTGAACTTATACATATATCGTGTCAGTGAGGTGCGTGTCAAAGCGCCTTCCACAAAGTATACATTTGTCTAATTATTGAGGCATTAGAAAAACCGCAATGAGTTTTTTTTTTTTTTTTTGAAAGGTCACGGCTTTATAAAAAAAATGTGTTATCAAATAGTGTGGAAGGTAATCGAAAGGGGCATGAAGTGCATAAACTAAATTGAGTGTTAAAATATAAAAAAAAAATGTGGTGCGGACAACCCACGACTTTCACATACCTCCGTTACTCAAATTAGTTTATGAATTTTTAAACACATTTAGATATGAAAATAAATTACTAAAGAATTTATTACATTGAGTATCAAAAGAAACATCTGTTTTATTCAATAAACTATTATATTATTATCTACTACAATGAGTTAGTTTTGTTCCATTCTTAATACTTTCCATTATCTTTTACAATCTTGTGTACAAAATAACATTTTCTCCTAAAATTGTTAACTTTCAAACGATATGTTATACGTCTATATTGCTATTATTATGTCCAAAAAACCTAAATATCATATACAAAAATATTTTTGCTTTTTTCGCCTTTAGTTGGGTACCGATTTCGTTTAACTAGTGAATTAGTGAGGTTTGACGGGAAGTGTAAGGACGAGCATTATCTTGTCAGAATAAAATTTCTTTTCGGTTGATCAAAGCAAGATAACGCTGTGACAATTTCACGTACAATCTTTCCAGTTCTAATATAAATTTGTTATTAACAACAATCGGTTGGTTATATTCGCTTTTCATCATTTACCATTACGTTTTACAACTTTGTGTTTAAGAAAATATATTTTTTTTTTAATGTATAGCTTTCCAATGACATATTATACGTCAAAATTACTATTCTTGTGTCCAAAAAACTAAAAATCATATGCAAAATTTGTTTGCTCTTTTCTCCTTTAGTTGTTTATAAAATTCGCTCAACTTGCATATTTAGCCTTTATTTATCAATGCTAATGAGATGATGTGCCTAATTTTTTGAAATCTACAAAATTAAAGGTACTTTAAAGGAAGAAAATATAAAATATCGGTATTTAACCACTGTCAGACTGTTTCAATAGGACTGAAACCTACATGGTATTAAAGCCCATTTAATGTCACGTCGATGTAGAGAGTTTATTCAAAATCTTTTGAGCCTTTTTTTGGAAAATCGTCAAAAGGTGCTAAACGCAAGGTATAAAGTTGCTCTTCTGGTTAGCTGATTTTGATGAAAAAAGTTTTGTCACGTCTCGGGCGTATAGTTGTCTTAAACATGAAATTTCTGTTTCGTACGACTTTTCGTTTTCACGCTAGACTTACCATACATACTCACAGACCTTTTTGCGGGACTTAAATGGCACTCTGGGGACCCTAAAACGTGTATATTTCGGTGAAAAAAACGTTCACGATCGCAATACCTTACTATATATTTCATATATAGTTGAGTGAAAGTAAATAATTAATTGTTATATTATTCAATATATAATAAATGTATCCATGAAATTCAATATAAATATAATTTGTTATTCAATACTTCTATGAAATAGAATTCAAGGAGGAAAGTTAGTGAAAGTTGCTTAAAGACGCACTGAATATTTAATGTAGAAATATTCTCGAGTCAATATAGAATGTTCTGGGTCAGATGGGAATAAAAACGGGTTACATCAACCTGATAAGAAAAAGATTATATTTATCCGATGCTGCAAATCATGTAACCTACAAAGTGACAGTTTAGTTAATGTTAATTTATATGACGAGCGGTAGCAATGTTTTTCGACAATTTTTTTTTTAAATCTGTTTTTTATTAAATATTTATTTTTTTGTTTTTTTACCATACTTAATGTTGATAACAATACCCCACGTCTGGCAGCTTACATCCGTGGCGTTTACAAACACACTCTTTGTAGGCTAGCAGATGTCACATTTTCGAAATGTTTATGTACAGTAACACTAGTTTTGAAAAATAAAGAAAGTTGAAACTTAATTTAAATTGTTTTTACTTTCACTTACCTATATATGAAATATATAGTAAGGGAAAAAATTGCGATCGCGAAAAAATTTGTAATTCAGTTTTCAGCGGAAAAACACGTTTAAGGGTATCCTGAGTCCAAATAACCAAGTCCCGCAAAAAGGTCTGCGTGTGTGTGTGTGTATGTGTGTGTGTGTGTGTGTGTGGGTGTGTGTGTGTGTGTGTGTGTGTGTGTGTGTGTGTGTGTGTGTGTGTGTGTGTGCGTGCGTGTGTGTGTGTGTGTGTGTGTGTGTGTGTGTGTGTGTGGTAACTCCCGCCCATAAACGAAAAGCCCTATGAAACTGAAATTTCATATTTAAGACAAATATACGCCCGTGACCTTACGAAACCTTTTTCATCAAAATCAGCTTACCAGAAGAGCCACTTTATACTATGCATTTTGCACCTTTTCACGATTTTCTCAAAAACGGCTCTAACGATTTTGATTAAACTCGCTATATTGATGTAAAATTTAATGATCTTAAACATCATGTAGATTTTATTTCGATTTAAATAGTCTGACAGGGCTTAAATGCAGATATTTTAAATTGTCTTCTTCTAAAGTACCTTTAATTCTGTAGATTCTATAAAAATAACTATATTATCTTGTTAGCATTGATAATGAACAGCTAAATATGCAAGTTGAGCGAATTTGATAAACAACTAAAGGAGAAAACTGAAAAAATATTTTTTTAATGCAATATTTTTTTTGTTTTTTAACATAAGAACAGTAATATAGAAGTATTATATACCGTTGGAAAACTAATGATTTTAGAATTAATATTTTCTTATACAAAAGCTTGTAAAAGTTAATAGAGAGTGATGAAAAGCCGAGAACTAACTGATTATTTTAGATAATAATATAATAGAGTTTTTAATAAAACACATGTTTCTATATTAATTCAATTTAATTAATTCTTTAACGGTTTCACTCATTTTTATCTCTAACTGTATTTTGAAAGTCTTTAATCGTTTTTAAAAACGGAGGTAAGTGAAAGTCGTGTGTTGCCCGCACCAGATTTTTTATTCTTCTCTTGTTAGCTAGTAAAAATTCTTCCTAATTTCGAGCGTCGGGTTTTGTGAGAAGAGGGAGTAGCAGGGAAAACTGAATTTTTTATGTTTTTCTTAAATATCTCCTAACATTTTATTATTATATTAATTAGAACTATCTCTTCTATTTAAATATGTTTATATATCACATTGATAAATCCTTTCATATATTACGTTTCGAGGTCCATACTGCCTCATCCCTCGACCCTAGATTATGGAGACCCTCCTGGGGCAGATCCCGCCTTTTTAAAGTGGGTACCCAAATTAGGGAAAACACTTGGTGGCTGAGCGTGATAAAGGTCTAATCACCTCATTGCACGGCCGTTAGCCTGGAAACAGTAAAGGTACTATACCCACTTTAGACGATTTTACAGGGAACGTAAAAAATCTGTAATTTATTTAATATTGGATCAATTTACTTGATCTTTTTTTTTTTTATTAAAATCTAAAGTCGATTATTTACTGTTACAAAATCATTTTTCCAAATTATTGCACTTTTCCCATCACATTTTAAATATTTAATATGTATATAGTACTTTTTGGAATAAACTGTGGATATAGCACTTTTTGCAATGAATTAAAAGGGATATAAGGGGTACTCACTACGTTTGCTATAGCATGCTATTTGTGTTATTTTGCTAAACCCGTCGAGTTTCTACAGTTATTCCCTGTATAAAATTGATGGGTTTAGCACAATTACACAAATAGCAAACTATAGCAAACGTAGTGAGTACCCCTATAGTACATTTTGGAAGAATATAACACGCGATAAGTTAGTAACAGTCACCACAACCTTCCTCACAAAACACTAACGTCTTTATAATGTTAATTACTGAGTTATGTATATTTCCTTATTATCCCTCTGAGAAATATATTTCCTTGTTGATAAATTACATTTGATCATATATTCTTCATGAAGAAAACGAATATTCAAAGGACCTTTTATTTATTTATGGCACTATAATAAAAAAGTGTGTAGTTATGAAGTTAGTTTTGAACTTTTATTAACTATTTAGGAAATGTATTTATATTATTAACTGCGTGAAAACAATATTTAACTATACGGACTGATAAAGAAATAATTTTTTAAGTTTTTATTTCACAGATTTTCTTCTCATAGTTAGCAAGGTCAGGGAATGCTAATTCTAACCATTTTGAGGTTCAAATTGCACTATTATATTAAAATGTGGATTTCTCAAAATTGTTAAATCAAATTTATGTGGCTGCAAGAAGGAATACTATGAAAAAACATAATTGAGAACCTACAAGAATCAAACTGATGCAACTACATATGTTGTTTAAAACAGCCTAAAAACTGATTATTAGATTAAAACGATTTATAAAATTTATAGCGGTGATTCGAGAAATGCTAAATGAGCTGATAAAAATTTCACAAAATGAAGAAAACAATACATTAATGGTAATATATTACGGGGCCAGGTGCTTCTGCCCTTTTGGGAGGAAATGAAAGGGAAGGTTATCTGTTTACAGAGGATACTGTGTGTTTTGGAAGAAAATGTTTTTTAACTTTTTGGAATGAAATGAAATGTGGATTTAGTACCTTTTGGAATGAACTGCAATTTTAAAAATACGTTATTAAAGCATTTTTAAGCTTTCACTTACCTATATATGAAATATATATAATAAATAAGAGTATTGTGATCGTGGAAATAATCATAATAATAATTTCGACGAAAATACACGTTTTAATTTTCCCTGAGTTCAAATGACCAACTCCGAAAAAAGGTCTGAGTCTATGTGTGGTAAGTCTAACGCAAAAACGAAAAGTCGTACGAAACTGAGATTTCATATTTAAGACAACTAAACGTCTGAGATGTCACAGTAACCCTGTTATATAAGTAAGCTAACCAGAAGAGCCACTTTATACCATACATTTTGCACCTTTTTACGATTTTCTCAAAAACTGTCTCTAATGATTTTGATTAAACTCGCTATATTGAAGTAAAATTTAATGTGTTTTAATATCATGTAGGTTTTATTCTGATTAAAGTAGTCTGACAGAGCTTAAATTCCGATATTTTAAATTTCCTTCTTCTAAACTATCTTTAATTTTGCAAATTCCAAAAGATTGACCATATCATTTTAATGACATTAATAAAGAACGGCTAAATATACAAATTGGACGAATTTGATGAACAACTAAAGGATAAAAGAGCAAAACTATTTTTTAATGTAATTTTATTTCTTTTTTTAATAATAAGAACAGTAATATAGACGTATAGTATACCGTTGGAAAGAGAAAGATTTTAGAAAAAAATATTATATGAATCACAAATTTGTAAAAGGTATTATAAAGTGACGAGTAGGGAATAAACTTATTACTGATTATCAATTTAATATAGTTATATTATTTAATCTAAATCATATGTTTGCAACGAAATGGAATAAAAGTTTTATCAAAATCAATTAAAAATAATTAAAGTATATTTAATAGTCTTTAAATTCATTTTAACTGTCGAGGTGAGTTAAAGTCCTGTATTGCCTGCTCCAGATTTTTTAGATTAAATCTGATGACAGGTTTAGATAAAAATAAACCATTAGAATACAAATATGTCTAAATATAAATTAAAAAAAAAAAAGACCTTTAGTACCTTTTGGAAATCAATGTCTCAATTAAAGAAATATCGAAAAACCAGCTATTTTAGAAGGACTTTTTTTACGGAGTTAAAAAATAGGTTTCTTGCTGTAACTGACTAACCTTCCGTAAGGAGTAAAATTTCCTCTGGTCGGGGGGGCCCGCCCCCCCTGGCAGCACCCCCGCTACTCCTCCTTAGAGTCCTCATCGCTCCTCCATCGCTAGGTGCTCCTGCTTCCTAGGCGATCGCCGCACCACTGCCTCTCTTATCTTAGCCCCCAAGGCCGGCGAGGGGCAGTTACATCTTTGGCCAGGCCCCAGCGTCACGTGCTTATCGTTCGCCAATATAATCGACGCCCATTAACGTTGTATTTTTTTTTTCATTATTAAAATTCAAAAATTATTCTTTTTCGATTTTTCAAAATATCCCGTGATATAATTTTTTTTTCGACGTTTTTAGGCAATGCTCATATTTGATAAACAATTCGTTCAATCACCTCATTGTTGATATTTTTTATTTTAATTTGCTGCGTTGTACCTAGCTAATTATTACTTTCATTTACCAATAAATGAAATATATGGTAAGGGGAAGCTTTACGATCATGAAAACAAACGACTTTCACTTACCTAGTTTTTAAAATCGATTAAAGAATTTTCAAGTAAGAAAGTTTGAGATAAAAATGAGTGAAATCATTTAAGAATTAATTAAATGGAATTTCTATAGAAACGTGTGTTTTATTAAAAAATCTATTATATTATTATCTAAAATAATCAGTTATTTTTATCGGCTTTTCATCACTCTCTATTAAATTTAAAAAGTTTTTGTATAAGATAATATGTTTTCTAAAATCTTTAGCTTTCAAACGGTATATCATACATGTATATTACTGTTCTTGTGCTCAAAAACAAAAAATTGCTATAAAAAAATATTTTTTCAGTTTTCTCCTTTGGTTGTTTTTCGAATTCGCACAACTTACATATTTAGCTGTTACGTATCAATGCAACCAAGATAATATGGTTATTTTTATAGAATCTACAAAACTAAAGGTACTTTAGAGAAAGAAAATTAAAAATATCGGCATTTAAGCCCTGTCAGACCATTTTTATCCAAATGAAACCTACGTGATATTAAAGTCCATTATATTTTACATCGATATAGCGAGTTTAATCAAAATCGTCGGAACCGTTTTCTAGAAAATCGAAAAAAGATGCTAAATGCATAGTATAAAGAGGCTCTTGTGGTAAGCTCATTTTAATGAAAAAAGTTTTGTAATGTCTCGGGCGTATATTTGTCTCAAATATGAAATTTCAGTTTCATAGGGCTTTTCGTTTCAGCCCGGGAGTTACCACATACACACAGACCTTTTTGCGGGACTTGGTTATTTGGACTCAGGGGACTCTAAAATGTGTATTTCCGTTGAAAAGTGGAATTCGAAAATTCTCACGATCGCAATACTTTCCCTTGCTATATATAGTAAGTGAAAGTAATACGATCGTGAAATAATTTTCAAAATTCAGTTTTAACCAGAAATACCCGTTTTAGGATCCTCTGAACCCAAATGTCTCCCAAAGTCTTATTAATTAATTAAAGTCCCGTTAAGTACCCAAAGGTATGTGTGTGTGTGCATCCGTCTGTCCGTCCGTGTGTGTGGTAACTCTAGCACGAAAAAGAAAAGTTGTACAATACTGAAATTTCATATTTGAGACAACTATACACTCAAGATGTTACAGCAACTTTTTCATCGAAATCAGCTGACCAGAAGAGCCACTTTATACAATGCATTTTCAACCATTTTACGATTTTTTCAAAATCGGCTCTATCGATTTTGATTAAACAAACTATATCGATGTTAAATTTAATAGCCTTTAATATCATAAAGTTTTTATTCTGATTGAAATATTCTAGCATGGCCTAAATGCCTACAGTTTAAATATTCTTATTCTAAAGTACCTTTAATTTTAGAGATTCTTTTAGAAATTGAAAAAAAATATTGTTTTTTTGTATTTGAACATAGGAACATTAATATACACGTATAATATCCCGCTTGAAAGCTAAACATTTCAGAATAATTAATATATTATACAAAAGCTTGTATAATTTAATAAAAAGTGATGAAGATATAAGTAACTGATTAGATAATAATATAATAGATATCTTAATAAAGCACATGTTTCTATAGAAACTCAATTTAATTAATTCTTTATTAGTTTCACTCTTTTTTGTCTCTAACGGTAAATTCTTTAATCGTTTTTAAAAACGGAGGTAAGTGAAGGTCGTGTGTTGCCCGCACTAGATTTTTTAATCTTCTCTTGTTAGCTAGTGAAAATTCTTCTTAATTTCGAGTCAGATTTTGTGCGAAGAGGGAGTAGCAGGGAAAACTGATTTTTTAAGTTTTTCTTAAATATATCCATTTTATTATTATATTAATTAGAACTATCTCTTCTATTTAACTATGTTTATATATCACATTGATAAATCCTTTCATATATAACGTTTCGAGGTCCATACTACCTCGTCCCTCAACCCTAGATTTTGGAGACCCTCCTGGGGCAGATCCCGCATTTTTAAAGTGGGTACCCAAATTGGGGAAAAAACCTGGTGGCTGAGCGTGATAAAGGTCTAATCACCTCATTGCACGGCCGTTAGCCTAGAAACAATAATTACTAGTATGTATGGACATCCAATTTATTCAACTTTTATATATTTACCTGTTTTTTACTAAGCTAACACGGTGATATGGTTAATTTTTTCGAATGTGCAAATATAAAGCTACTTTAGAGGAGAAAAAATTTAAAATACCCGCATTTAAGCTCTGTCAGACGATATTAAGCCCATTAAATTTTATACCGAACTAGTGAATTTAATGAAAATCATAAAAACCCCATCGCATAACCTCTTCTGGTTTGCCGATTTTGTTAAAAAAGATGCTTTAAAATCTCAAACATATACGCTCCTAAAATATGAAATTTCAGTTTTATATAAATAATCATTTTTGAGCTTCAAATTATCACATACCCTAAATATTTTCACAATACCTTCCCTAACTATATATATATATATATATATATATATATATATATATATATATATATATATATATATATATATATATATATATATATGCATATAATAACATATATATATATATATATATATATATATATATATATATATATATATATATATATATATATATGCATATAATAACATATATATATATATATATATATATATATATGCATATAAGTGAATATTATATAAGTAATATTAAGCCTTTATTTCAAACTAACATCGAATAAAGTTGAGATTCTTCCGAATAAGAACTAGATAGTACAATCAATAGTTGTAAGTGGTAAGATTCTGAAATCGATTTTAAAAATGTACAAATATCACCCTCTATCATGGTTGGCTATTGAGCTGAAAATAATTACTAGCTTCTAAAACCTGTGAAAAATTGTCGCTCACACAAGAGGAATCTAGCGCCTTTTTTTGGTAACTAGGTTCATGCTTGCCCGATTTTTAAGGCAGCGCTACACTGAGAGAGATCAGGTAGGTGAAAATTCGTGAGTTTTGTTGATAGTGAATTATCTGCACTCTCGCATACTTTAACGTGTAAATATTCAATTACCTTATTTTCCCTAAAACTTCATCATTTATTTATTTTTTTAATTTCTTAAAATGGAATTTCTATATTTAATTTTTTTTTTTTTTTTTTTTTTTTTCGTCGTGTATATAATGCTTGTTTCTTTTGATTTAGTTTATTTTTATCTTTTTTTTAAAAAGAATATTTAATAATATCATAAGGTTTTTGAAAAGTAATATTTGAAATTTACATCAAGTGATTGTTTTAATGCGATATGAGAAGGAAGGTTAGAAAAGTCTCACGCTTAATTAATTTTGCTAATATAGTCTCATCATTGCACAACATGTAGAAATTGCGATCTCGTGAGCATTTTGTTTCATAGAAATTTTCAAAGAAGGATTGTTGTCAAGCACAATATAATTGAAAATAATATAATAGATTGTTAAATAAAACACATGTCTCTTTCGAAACACAAATTATTAAATTCTTCAATATTTTTACTTTCACTTACCCATATATTTCATCTGTGAATGTATTTTCAAATTTTTAAATTTATATTAACAACGGAGGTAAGTGAAAGTTGTTTGTTACTCGTACTAGATTTTTTACTTTCACTTACTATATATAGTAAGGGGAGTATTGCGATCGTGAAAATTTTCGAATTCCATTTTTCAACGGAAATACACGTTTTAGGGTCCCCTGAGTCCAAATAACCAAGTCCCACAAAAAGGTCTGTGTGTGTGTGTGTGTGTGGTAACTCCCGGGCGGAAACGGTAAGTCCTATGAAACTGAAATTTCATATTTAAGACAACTATACGCCCGAGACGTGACAAAACTTTTTTCATCAAAATGAGCTTACCAGAAGAGGCACTTTATACCATGCATTTTGCACCTTTTTTCGATTTTCTCGAAAACGGTTCCGACGATTATATAACTCGCTATATCGATGTAAAATTTAATGGGCTTTAATATTATGTAGGTTTTTATTTGGATAAAAATGGTCTGACAGGGCTTAAATGCCGAAATATATAAATTGAATAAATTCGATACCCAACTAAAGGAGAAAACAGAAAAAATAATTTTTTAATGCAATTTTTCGTTTTTGAACATAAGAGCAGTAAATACATGTATGATATACCGTTGGAAAGCTAAAGATTTTAGAAAAAATATCATCTCATACACAAGCTTTTAGAAGTTAATAGAGAGTGATGAGAAGAAGATATAACCAACTGATTATTTTAGATAATAATATAATATATTTTTTAATAAAACACATGTTTCTATAGAAATTCAATTTGATTAATTCCTTAATAGTTTCACGTATTTTTATCTTTAACTGTATTTGAAAATTCTTTCATTGATTTTAAAAATCGAGGTAAGTGAAAGTCGTGTGTTGCCCGCACCAGATTTTTTAGTTAAGGTTTCGGAGTTCGGAGTCATTTTTCATTAGACGCTAAAACATCCACTTGCCAAGCCACAGTATTGCCTCTCTCCTACGAGTTATATATTCAATAATATATAAGCAACAATAGCAAAAATTAAAGATGAACAGGAGGAATTGGAAGGTGGCAACCCAGCTATATTAATGAGATTATCATAGAAATATTTTTGGTTTTATTTATTTTAGGATAAGTCTGTAATGGCAATTTGTTAATCAAATTAACTTTCATTCCCATTTACTTGTGTTTTGTTTTATTTTTAATACAATATTCAATTGATTTATTCAGAAATAATACGATCTGCAAAACTATAGGGCAATGAGTAAAATAATTTAATTATATGTGTGAACTTGTTCAGTTTTCCTTATGTATGTTCGAAATGAAATGAGTTCTTTCTTCTGGGACCAAGAACGAAAACAATGAAAACCGAAAAAATTGCTTATGCTCTAGTTATTTTTAAATAAAATGTATGAATAATTTAATACATCTTTAAATCTTTGCATACTTATTCTCATGTCTGCACTTATCTGTACACTTATTTATACTATTAATACCTATATTTACAATGGAACGGAAGATTGAGATTCGAGTAGGTAATGGAAGAGTTGATGTTTGAAAGAAGAGAGAGAGGCGGTTTTACGGATAGATGTTGGGACAGATTTCCGAAATAATGATGAGCTAACGAGAAAGGATTTGTGATAGGATGCAGTTCAAATGTGATGGGGTTAAATATTGATTGATTTTGTTCTAGTGTTCAACGAATGGGTGTCAGAGAGGAGGATGAGAACTTCAGCTATATAAGAAAGTTTTATATTTTTAAGGTTTGGAATAGCGTCGCGGAGACTCAAATGGGCGAGTAAAATTGTTGGGCTCGGTGAGGAACGGATTACGAGAAAGTTGGTATTTGCTGATCCGACTGGTAGGCGTCCGAAAGGAAGGCCGAAGCGGCGATGGGAGGATTGCGTTAAAGCTGATCTCGGGGGCTTGGACTTGACCGGCGTACATTGGACGAGTCTGTGCAGGCGAAGTTTGGCGGTATCGGCATCGAACCTTCGGGTTCGGTAAGCCTATTATTATTATTATTAAGGTTTGGAATAGGTAAGAAACATGGAAATATTGCGGTGGAACAGAAGAATTGCCATAAATATAGTCACGTCTACAGGCACCCAAAATAAATCTTATAAAGCAATTAATTTAATTTAAGTTATAATTTTATTTCTTATGTTCTCACACAAAACACGTTTCTTATAGAATAAATAAAGCGGTTATTATTTTTATTAATGTCACAATCGTATATAGGTATTCTCTATTCCACATGATATTCATTCACAAAACATTAAGATTGTTATACAAGTCGAGTTTTTGTAAATGATGATTGGTTTTGCCTAATTCACTAAGTATCCTAAGGCATTTTTAATTCATCAATTCGTAACTTGCTATTCCAAGTGTACATTAATAGGAAGAAATGTAAATTCAGAATACTAAGAGATATGATGGATTTTAATTGAAAAAATATGGAAGAAGAAGAAAAATACTTTATTCAGGGATTGAGTCAACTTAGAATAACATACAATTTGACATAATAATAATATTAAAAACTATATCTGGCTCACATAAGTAATGGGGGAAAATAAAATTTAACTTATATGATCGTTGTTTTAGACTACTTCAAAACTTACTAGACAAACGGACAAACCTTCCTCATAACTACAAAAGGCTCATCTATATAACTATTATAAGATAAATCTGGACTTACGGAGTAGAGCTACAGGGCTCTACTAAACCATCAAATTCTTCCTGAATCCAATCCTAACAATCCAAAATCCTTAACGCTCCTTACTTTGTCACGAATAAACTCATCCATAAAGACCTTAATGTTCCCTATGTTACTGATTTGGCCCGGGCCAGGTATCAATCCTTTCATGACAAACTCCATTCTCACTCTAACCCACCTGTTTCAATCCTTTCTTCCTCTACAATTCCTGATAATCCTTCGAGGCGCCTGAAAAGGAGATAGCCCCGGGACCTTCGCTTAGCATATTTTTAGGGTGCTTCCAACGGGAAGCTTCTCTACATGTATTTCATGTCATTATATTATATAACTATCACATTGGCTTGATGTATTTTTTAAAAAATACTCTCGGTTAATTAATTAATTTAATTAACTCGGTACCTAAAAACAAAGAGTCGTGGAGATATTCATTGTCACTCAAATTGAAGGTAGTTAAATATACCATAATTTAGGATTTAATAATGATATTCATAGAAAAGAAGTGACACATATCCAATTATATTCACTAAATGTTGGTATCCCTTTATTTACATGAAATATTATTAAAGAAAACTAAATTAGTAAATAAAAGGAAATTTGATGCGATTCCTCTTTTTTGTGAGAAAAATTAAAAAAAAAAAAATCATTCAATAAAGTTTGAGGAATTGAGAGAAAGATCTTGAGGAAGATTTATGGGCCAGTAAAGTCACCAGAGGGATATAGGCTGAGGCCTATCAGAGAACTTTACAAAGAAATGGAAACGGGCATTAGGTTAAGGAGGCTGAGTTCCTACGGGTATATGGTAAGGATGAGCCCAAGCAGAATAAACAAGGAAATATTTGAAAAAATGTGAGGAAATAAAGGGGCCGGAGGATACATTCAGCAGATGAGGAAAGAGACAGTGAGGTTGGGAATCTCAACACAGGATTGTATCAATAGAGATGTGTATATGGAGAAATTAGGGAAGATAAAGGTCCTTGTGGGTGCCAAAGAGGTGAGAAAGGGGAGAGTATGGAGCGAGGAACAGAGAAGGGTCCAGTCTGAGAGAATGAAGAAGAGGTGGGAAGAGAGGAAATGTGGGCAAAGTCGGTAGAAAATGATATTTGCGTGGTCTTAAGGCCGTTTTCCACAAAAAAAAAAAAGTTTGTTTTGATTATATGTAATATGCAATATGTGCATATTGTGTATAATTATATATATATATATATATATATATATATATATATATATATATATATATATATATATATATATATATATATATATATCATAGAAATCAAAATTTTAATGATGCTTTGTGTGTGTGAATGTGGGAAAGACCAAGTACATCACCGTCATCTTAATTCATTTATTATAACATAAATAATTCAGAACAACGAAAATCTATATACGTAAATACCTATATAATAAAAAGAATTAATCAAAACAAACGTTTATTCTTAGACAATTTTATTTCTTCTAATTTGAGAATAAGATTTTTTTTAATGACATATTTGACCTTCATTTTACATCTTTTGTACTATTGTTGCTGACCTCCGAGACTAGAAAATCATTAAAAACGATTTTAATCTATTTTTTTTAAAAGCTATTGTTTAGCTTTGTGGGACGGAAAAGAAGGTGCTATTGAAAATCAAATAGGATTTTAACTTTGAAATGAAGATCAATACAGCGAATTTATTCGTCAATGTTTTTACATCTATATATAAATGTTTCTAATTTTTTGAGAATATTGATATTTTGTGCTTCACATAAATTTAACTTTTTTGTCACACCATAATCGAATAATTTACCTTTAATTAAATTATTAAATATTATCTTGTGTTCTTTTATTTCTAATAATAATAATTGTCAATTATTATAAATACTGTTTCATCTTATTGTTCCTCATTACTAGTATAATTTCATTTACATATCGTCGTTGTAATTTTCTCTCTCATTACTTGGTATTTATAATTTCTCTTTATACTGTCTAAAATATTTAATTATTAATTAAAACATTTAATTATTAAATTAAATTTAATTAATTAAAATATTTAATTGATAAAATTAAATTAATTAAAATGTTTAATTATTATTATTATTATTAAGAGAGAAACTACTCTATTTATAAGGTAGTGCTGCCCAACTATATTGGTTATTCAAAAGCATGCTACAAGTTCATCAGCAATATTTTTAAAAATAATTAGAATATTAATAAAATTTATTTGTTTTTATTACTTTTTTTTTTTTTTAGAAACAATTCTTTATTGAGCAATATTACAATCTGTCCAATTTAGGACATTTTTAATAGTGATGAAGTACAACATTCACACGATATTTACAAAATAATAAATTTATATAATAATAATGCAATATACATATATACAAAACAAAATCAATAAAATATATACAAAAGTCACTCATACCTATATACAATTCACAAGCATACAGCACGTGAGTGGAGAATCTAGCCAATGCTAGAACTCCAATATACATTTTACAAGAGGTCTCGAGGCCACTGCCGTTTTAACCTTCTAGGAGGATGGTAAGGATGTGTGGAGCTGGATAAGGATTGAGCTAGGGGATTAGGATGATGGATAAGGTTCTGATGGAATTTAGAGAATTTTAATGGTATAAGGTCTAAAATAAATGGAATATTTAGGTCGTGGTGTAAGGTATGGTTGGATACATAATAAGGAGCATTAACTATTGTTCGGAGGACTTTTGATTGGAAGGATTGAATGCGTTTGATGTTAGAAAATTTGGCTGTCCCCCACAGTTTAAGTCCGTAGGTCCAGATAGGTTTCAGTACTGTCTTGTATATTAGCAGTTTGTTCTCGATAGATAATTTAGAATTTCTGTTCAGTAGTCTGTATAATTGTCCAAATCGTCGATTAAGTTCTTGTCGTTTAAGTCTAGTATGCGGGTTCCAAGTTAGTCTTTTGTCCAGAAGGAGGCCAAGATACCGGACTGTGTCGGAGAAGGGAAGCGGAACGGAGTTAAAGAGAACTGGAGGGCAGGATTGTCTTCGAAGGGTAAAGGTGACATGTTTGCATTTAGATTGATTAACTTTGATTCTCCAGTTGTTACACCAGTCTTCAATTTGAGAAAGGTGCGTTTGGAGGCCTATAGATGCAATTTCGGGATCTAAGTGAGAGGATAGGATAGCTGTGTCATCAGCGTACGTTGCTAGGAAGGTATTAGGGCAAACAGGAATATCAGCTGTGTATATATTGTAAAGGAAAGGACCAAGGACACTGCCCTGAGGAACACCGGATTCGACTGGATAATAATTGGAATATTCTGCACCACAGCGAACTCGGAAGGAGCGGTTTGATAGATAGGATCGGAGGACTAGGTATAGGGATTGGGGTAAATGGTTTTTGAGCTTAAAGAGTAATCCCGGGTGCCACACCCGGTCAAATGCTTGCGTTATGTCCAGAAATGCACCCGAGCAGTACTCCTTGTTCTCAAGGGCAGAGGAAATATGGTCAACGACTCGGAGCCCTTGCTGAACGGTTGAATGTTGGGAACGGAATCCAAACTGATGGGAAGGAATAGTGTGGGATTCTAATAAAGGTAATATTCGTTTGAGGAGGATTTTTTCAAAGATTTTTGAAAGGATTGGGAGTAGGCTGATAGGTCTATATGATGTCGTTGTGTTAGGAGGTTTACCTGGTTTTAGGAAGAGAATTATAGTGGAATGTTTCCATAAGAGAGGAAAATGAGTAGTTCGTAGAATGGAGTTGTAAATATATGTAAGAAATATAACGGCTTTAGATGGAAGCTGTCTGAGAATCTGAGGAGTGAGGAGATCGTATCCAGGAGATTTACGGAGTGCAAGTTTTCGGAGAAGATATTTGACCTCGGAGGGATTAACTGCTTTAGGAGGTAATGAAAGCGGGATTGGAGACTGAAGGAACTCTTCCACCACTGCAGTGTGGTTTGGATGGGATTCTGGATGAGGTGTGAAGACTTCGGAAACGTATTTGGCAAGTTCCTCGGCTTTGTCTTCATCAGACGCAGCCCAGGAGCCATTACTACGACGGAGGGGATGGGAAATATGGTGGGATTTTAGAATTTTCTTAGTGACATTCCATAGGGAATTGTCACAAGCTGAAAGAGAAGACAGGAAGGAACTAAAGGATTGGGAACGGAAGGTCGCCAGCTCCCTCTTTAATTGTCTACAATAAAAGTTATAGGAGCGGCGATCTGTGGGGTGACGGGTGCGTTGCCATAAGGATCTGGATCGTAGTTTGGTGCGGATGAGGTCTATGAGGTGTTGTGGTAAATGATTTTGGTTATGACTTATCTGGGAGTGCTTGGGAGAGGAGGCAGTCCAAACAGCTTGTTGAATAGCGATGGTGAAGGAGTTTACGGCATCGTCAAGGTCATCTGGAGTTTTGAGTTTCACTCCGAGGTCAATATCACTGGTCAGGATTTGGCGAAAAAGGTCCCAGTTTACTGGTCCTCTGATAAATGACGGTGGGGTGGGTTTAGGAATAGGAATTAGGGATACTTTAAGGAGCAATGGACTATGGTCAGAGGACAGTTCATCCAGGCGAGTCACCGACATGTTTAGGGAGCCTAATCCGCTGTGGATGAAGAAGTCAAGGATGTCAGGATTACGGTTAGGATCAGTTGGCCAGTAGGTAGGGGAATCAGGAGGCAGGAGGTTGAAACGTCTAGAGTTGAGTGCAGACTGTAAATTCCGCCCACGACTATTCGTGGACCTGGAACCCCATTGTTGGTTCTTAGCATTCATGTCTGCACCCAGAATGAAATGGTTTCCTAAGGAATTGAGGAAGGATTCGAATAGAATGTTGGAAATGGAATGTTTAGGAGGGCAGTACGCTGATGCGAGGGTGATCGGAAAAGAAAAAGTCTTGATTACTATGGCGGTGCATTGTAGGAAATCATAGGAGGGGAGTGGGAGTATGTGGTGGGAGAGGGACTGGTGCACAATGACAGCAGTACCGGCATGGGCTTTTCCGTCTGGGTGGTCCGTACGGTATGTTACGTATTGAGGTATTTTAAAGAACTGTTTAGTGGTTAGTCTAGTTTCAGTAATAAGTGCTACATCAACGTTTTTGTCTTGCAATAAAGCTGTAAGTTCGTCAGTGTGATTTCTAACACCATTCGCATTCCAAAGGAGAATGGATAAGGAGTTAGGTGTAGTCATTTAAGGTTTTTTTAAGGATGGGATTAAATTTGATACGAGATTAGTGAGTAGTGATATTAGCGGCATAACAAGGGATTTGATTTCAGTGATGAAGGATGTCATCAAACTTGTAAGGTCTGTGACATTTGATGGAGGAGGAATATGAGAAATTTGATTCGGATGAGGTTTTTGATGGTTGGTTAAATTTTGAGGAATATGTGGTTGTGGAATGGGTTCAGGATTTTGAAGTATGCGTTGTTCCGGCAGGGTCTCTTTGTTATGGTTCCCACCTCCAAGTAGATGGGCAAATGTTACATTGGAATCAATTGTTTTTGAAGGTTGTCTTCTGCTTCTGATCGGCTTAGCTGTTTCATCCTGATTCTGAGGTTTTTGGTATCTGCTTTTGAGGTTCTTGTAGATTTGACATCCCTTGTAGTTAGCCGGGTGGTCCTCGAGGCACAGAGCACATACAGCGGGTGTTGATCTTGATCTTGTGCATTCTTCTGATTTATGTTGCTCACCGCATTTCACACAGCGTGGTGTGTGGTGGCAGTAAGTTTTCGTATGACCATATGCCTGACAATTATGGTACTGCACTATTTCTTTCTTAGTGTAAGGTTTCTCAACTCTTACACTAGTATAGTACAATCTATTGAGGTCGTAAACTTTTTCAACTCCTGCTGATGGTTCCAAGTCCACGAAGAATAGAGGCATTGGAATTTTATCTTTTAGGACATTGGTGACTTGCCGCACTTTATAGCCTATCTCCGTCAGTTCTTCTTTGATAGCTGTCACTGGTGTCGAAGGGTGTAGGTTTCTAATTACAACCCTTAAAGCTCTCTCCTGGCGCAACTGATAGGTATGAAAATCAGCTTTGGTCTCACTCAGATATTTTACTATTTTTCTGTAGCTTTCGGCGGTAGTCGGAGATATTTTAGTATCACTGGTTCTACTTATACATGAATAACTATTAGGATCGGTTAATTTGTTTAAATGCGCACAAAGTAGTTGAAAATTTTTAATATTTTTAACAAAAATTGGTGGAGGTTGTGGTTCCCTGGGTATAGGAGAAGATTCCATGGATTCTTTTTCATTTTGATTTTGGAGGATCTGAAATGGGTTCGGTGTAAAGAACGGCGATTCATCAGTCATTCCTTGTGATGATGTGCTGGGCTGTGGTTCAGATCCTAAAGAGGTAGCTGAAGCGGTCGCTGGTGGAATCATCTTTTTATTATTTTCACGGCGAGGTCTCTGTTTCGTAGGAGAAGAGTTTGAACCTGCAGATCTAGATCTTTTACTTGTAGCTTTTGAGGACATAACTTGATGAAAATATCTCATTTTAATAAAAAAAAAAAAAAAAAAAAAAAAAAAAAAAAAAAAAAAAAAAAAATAATAATAAAAATAATGATAATAGATAAATAATGAAATGAGAATGAGAAGGATGAATAATAAAAGAAAGATAAGTTAAAGAAAAGCAAGCCCGAGCTTGCCGAGCTAGCGGCGATCAGCTGATCAGTGACTCTCCTTTCACTTTTCGTGATTGTACAAAGTAAATTATAACTTTGCTTACCGATATTTCTCCAATATTCACTGCTGTGGTTTTCTTGAAGTCTAGTGATGTTTTCCAGACTGAACTCAAGCGAATTCCTACTGAAAAGAGCAAAAATCTGAGAGACGAAGTAACGTATGACTGTTGTCATCGAGCGCATCAGCTGTTCTCCGTTTTTATTACTAATTGTTTTTTCTCAATTTAGTTATATCATTTAACTTTCACTTACTATATATAGTAATTGACTGTATTAACTGTATATGAAAGTATTGCGGTCGTGAAAATTTTCGAATTCCAGTTTTCAACGGAAATACACGTTATAGGGTCCCCTAAGTCCAAATAACCAAGTCCAGCAAAAAGGTCTGTGTGTGTGTGGTAACTCCCGGGCGAAATCGAAAAGTCCTATGAAACTGAAATTTTATATTTAAGACAACTATAGGCCCGAGATGTTACAAAAAATTCTTCATCAAAATCGACTATCCAGAAGAGCCACTTTATACCATGCATATTGCACCTTTTTATTATGATTTTCTCAAAAACGGTTCCGACGATTTTGATTAAAATTTCTATATCAATGTAAAATTCAATACGCTTTAAAATAATGTAGGTTTTATTCTGACTAAAATAGTCCGTCAGGGCTTAAATGCCGATATTTTAAATTTTCTTCTTTTAATGTACCTTTAATTTTGTTGATTCTATAAAAATAACTATATTATCTTGTTAACAGTGATGAAAAACTGGTAAATATATAAATTAAATGAATTCGATACCCAAATAAAGGAAAAAACAATTTTTAATGAAATTTATTTTTTTACTTTAGAACAGTAATATACATGTATAATATACCGTTGGAAAGCTAAAGATTTTAGAAAAAATATTATCTCATACACAAGCTTTTAAAAGATAATAGAGAGTGATGAAAAGCCGATAAAAATAAGTGATTATTTTAGATAATATAATAGATTTTTCAATAAAATACATGTTTCTATAGAAATTCCATTTAACTAATTCTTTTATGGTTTCACTCATTTTATCTCTTACTGTCTTTGAAAATCTTTAATCGATTCTAAGAACGGAGGTAAGTGAAAGTCGTGTATTGCCTGCACCAGATTTTTTGTTTCGTTTTTGTGTGCATATAAAAAACTCTCTTAAAGTAAAAACAATAAAGTATTTGGACATTAATCATATTTTGTTTTGAACAACTGGTGGTTATCGGTTGTATTATAGTGATGGTGGCCTAAAATTTCTACTTAATTAGGTGTTTCGATGACTGCGTCCTAAATTAACTTCTCCTCGGAATCTCTTCGTACATTAAGTAGAGTGAAAAAGACAAAGATCAAAACTCAGACACTTTTAGTCGAAATTTTACAAAAAGCACTTATAAGTCCCAGAAATTTCTCTTTTTCGACCTGGTTTTAAAATGTGTTTATAAGGTAACTCATATATATTATTGAAAGTTATCGGCGAAACTAATGCTAAATTATGCGGTACCATGTACCAGCAGCGAAATTAGCATAGAATGGAATAGTACAGGGCAGCTAGTTAATAGGTAATACGTTTTTTAGTTGTTTTTTTTTTTACCTCTTTTTATTCTATGTATCTATATTTTTATTGTTTTATACATATATTTGTTTACCTTCACTTACCTATATACGTTATATATAGTATGGGAAAGTATTGCGATCGCGAAAATTTTCGAATATGAGTTTTAACTGGAAATACGCGTTTTAGGGCCCCCTGTGTCCAAAGGACCTAATAATCCCACAAAAAGGTGTGTTTCTTTGGTATTTGGTAAGCGAAAATGATAAGTTTTACTATACTGAAATTTCATATTTAAGACAACTATGTTACATTAACTTTTCATCAAAATTAGCTTACAAGAAAAGCAACTTAATATCATGCATTTTGCACCTTTTTACGAGTTTCTCAAAAACGGCTCAAACGATTTTGATTAAACTCGCTATATCGAAGTAAAATTTAATGGGCTATAATATCATGTAGGTTTCATTGAGGAATGAAATATTCTGCCAGGGCTCAAATGACGATAGTTTAAATTATCTTCTTCTAAAGCACCTTTAATTCGAAAAAATAAACCATTTTATGTTGTTAGCATTATTAAAAATCGGCTAAATATATAAGTTGGATGAATTTGATAATAAACTAAAAGAGAAAAGAGTAAAAGTATTTTTAATGTAATTTTTTAAGATAAAAACTGTATTAAAGCTGAAAATTTTAGAAAATATATTATGTTATACTAAAAATCTTTAGCTTTTATACATATATATAACGGTATATAACTTTAAAAAAAAAAAAAAATTACATTAAAAATACTTTTTCTATTTTCTCTTTATGTTATAATAGCAATATAAAATGGTTAATTTGTTCGAATTACAAAATTAAAGGTGCTTTAGAGGAAGACAATTGAAAATATCGCCATTTGAGCCCTGTCATACTATTTCAATCAGAATGAAACCTACAAGATATTAAAGCTCATTAAATTTTACATCGATATAGTGGGGTTAATCAAAATCGTTAAAGCCGATTTCGAGAAAATCGTAATAAAGTGCAAAATACGTGGTATAAAGTGGCTCTTCTGGTTGGCCGATTTTGGTGTAAAAGCTGCTGTAACATCTCAGGCATAGACGGTCTTTCAAATAATTTCGTTTCTGTACAATTTGTCGTTTTAGCGCTAGACTTACCACACACACACACCTTTTTGTGGGATTGGTTATTTTAACACAGGGTATCCTGAAAAGTGTATTGCCGTTGAAAACTGATATCAAAAATTTTCACGATTGCAAACTTTCCTAACTACAGAGCATTATTTACTGTTCTCCAGGTCCCAGTCGTATCCCGGCTGAGGCAGAATTATTTATTCTGTTATTTCAGCTATGGAGCGACCCTGGGGTATGGGGAGGGGACTCCTGGGGCACACCCAGCCCTCTTAAATTGGGTACCCGAAATTCGGGTAAATCCCTAGGTAAAGCAGAGCGTGATTCAGGCATAATCGCTTCCTTGCACGGTCATTGTCTCGTAAGAATCTCTTTAAGTATTAATCCCGAGACCCTTCATGCGTTGTATAGGTACATGTTTTTAGGAAAGTAAAAATATGAATTTTTTTTAGATCATTAAATTAAAAATATGGTGCGCGCTGCACACGACTTTCACTTACCTCCGTTGTTAAAATCAATTTAAGATTAATTATTTTTATTTTCAATAGAAACATGTGTTTTATTAAATAATCTATAATATTTTTATCTTCGACAATCAGTTTGTTTTATCGACTTTTCATCACTCTCCATTAACCTTTGAAATTTCGTATATTAGATAATATTATTTCTAAAATCTTTAGCTATCCAACGGTATATTATACATCTATATTACTATTCTTGTGTTCAAAAACTGCATACAAAAATATGTTTGCACTTTTCTCGTTTAGATGTTTATCGAATTCGCTCAACTCGCATATTTACCAGTTATTTATCAATGCTAATGATATGATGTTACAATTTTTTTGGAATCTATAAAATTAAAGGTACTTTAGAGCAAGAAAATTTAAAATATCGGCATTTAAGCCCTGTCAGACTATTTCAATCAGAATAAAACCTACAAGATATTAAAGCTCATCAAATATTACATTGATATATAGAGTTTAATCAAAATCGTTAAAGCCGTTTTTGAGTAAATCGTAAAAAGGTGCAAATTGCATGGTATAAAGTGGCTCTTCTGGTTTGCTGATTTTGATGAAAATTTTTTTGTCACATCTGAGGCGTATGATTGTCTTAAATATGAGATTTCATTTTCATAGGACTTTACGCGTGGGAATTACCACAAACACACACACACACACACACACACACACCACACACACAGAGCTTATTGTGGGACTTGGTCATTTGGACTTAGGGGACCCTAAAACGTGTATTTTCGTTGAAAACTGTTATTCGAAAATTTTCACGATCACAATACTTTCCCTTACTATATATTTCATATACAAGTAAGTGAAAGTAAAAACTCCTAATATTTAGCGATACCACGAAATAATTCTCATTTGTTTTATTTAAGAACCCTAGGTAATGGTCTAGTCCTTAGTTCGATAGTTCTGGTATGACTGTTAATCAGAATGAGTTAAATAAATGTAACACAAGTATTTTACCTTACGGTCGATTTGGTACTGTATTTTTTTTCTATTTATCGGTTTAATTATATTTGAATACGTTACTGCTGCGAAGAATGTGGTGGAACGTAATCGCATACTGCTATGAGCAACTTGTAGATAACACGGCCTAAAGAGATAACCAGGGAAAATGTTCACCTGCACCTGATACTTTTTGTTTAATTACAATCTAATGTAAGGAGGGATGGCGTCATGGTATTATTTTTACCTTGACTTACCTATATATAAAATAGATAGTAAGGGAAAGTATTGGGATGGTGAAAATTTTGGAATTCTAGTTTTCGACCGAAATACACGTTTTAGGGTCTTCTGAGTCCAAATAACCAAGTCCCGAAAAAAGGTCTGTGTGTCTGTGGTCCGTCCGTGTTTTTGGTAAGTCTAGCGCGAAAACGACAAGTCGTAAGAAACTTTAACGTTATATTTAAGAGAACTATAAGCCCGTAAATGTTACGGCAACTTTTTTTAATAAAATCGGCGAAACAGAAGTGCCACTTTATACAATGCATTTTTCACCTTTTTACGATTTACTCAAAAAGAACTCAAAATATTTCCATTAAACTCGCTATATCAATGTAAAAACAATGAAGTTTAGAGGGGGAAGGGAAGAGGTTTGAAGAGAAAACGCAAGAACTTTATTTCTCCTGAACGGTTCAACCGATTTTCACGGAAAAATATATGTTAGCGTTTTTTTCAAAAATAGTTTTAGCATGTGCAATTTGTGTATTATGTATGTATTTTTGTTCTTTTTTCTCACCATAATAATAATAATAAAAAAAAAAAAATATATATATATATATATATATATTCTGTAGAGGAACCACCAAAGAAAATAGCAGCATACAATTTTAGGTGTCCCATTATACTTACGAATATTTTTTTTATAAATTTAAAACAATTTTTTTACTCACATATGTTATGTTTTTTAAATAGTTTCACCAATTGAGACGTTGATTTCCAAAAGTTACTAAAGGACATTTTTTACGAAATTGATATTTTTACATATTTATATTCTACTCATTTAGTTTTATCTGAATCTTAAATTCGATTGTATCTAATAAACACTCTAGTCCTTTAATAACGCGATTTAGAAATAATATTAATTTCTTAAGATACTAATTACACATTTAGTTTCGTTCTAAATCATACTAAAACATGTCATTTCATAACTTTAATATGGTGTTATTAATATTGTAAAAAAACAATCCTATATTCTAATGCGAAAAGAATCAAATTAACTGGTTTAATAATATAATAACGAGAGATTTTGGCGCTTCCTGTAAAATTTCCTAGAATGGATATAGTACCTTTTGGAAATCAACGTCTAAATTGCAATTCGTATATTTGTTCTTTTTTTTCACCATGGGGTATATTTTTGATGAAATTGAAATATATATATTATGCAGGAATCCCCAATGAAACAAAGCGGCAAACCATTTTAGGTGTCCCAACATAAAATAAAAATATTGTTCTGATAAATTAAAAAATTATTTTTTATTCACATTTTCGTGGAAAAAAAAGAAAGAAAAAGGATTACTGAAACTCTTGACATTTTTTTTTTTTTTTTTTTTTTATCAAATCGACCCGTTTGTGTGTATATTTTATACGCATACATGTGAATGTATGTTTTCATCATGGGATACACTTGAGATGTGATTGAAAAAAATGTATATTGTGAGTGACCCTCTATGAAAAACAAAACAAAAACAATTATAGGAGTCCCAAGCAAAAGGAGCCTAAATATTTTTTTGAAAAATACCAAAAAATAAATTAAATCACATTTTATACAAAAAATGTTTGTTTGCTTAAACTCTTTTAGAAAACCATCAACATATTTTTTTCCCTCGTGAACACCGGTTGATCCGTTCAAGGTAATTTTTTTTTTTTTTTTTTTTTGGGGGGGGGGTTTCTTCACTCCCAAAAAGTTGCAAAATCCATGGTTTTGTGCTAATATGGTAGGGGTAGATTTCACATGGTGATTCCACAAGACCCTATTATGATAAATACAAGTATTTTGTATATGTACAATACAGAAACTTTTTCACGTTTTATTATTTTTCTTAAGTAACTTTTCTTTTATTTTTGTGAATAATTAATCATTTGTCGTTATTAATATTGATAAAAAATGAATAAATAAAAGATAATTTAAAGTAGTTTTTCGTACTATATATTTTATGAGTAGGTAAGTGAAAGTAAACAAGTTTTATATTTTATTTAAGGGAAAGTATTGAGCTCTTAAAGTATTTCATAAATAGGTAAGAGAAAGTGAATATCCCTTATAAGGTTAAACTGCGTTAATAGCCCAGTAAAATAAGGCCGAAAATCAAGGATTGTGGGTATTAATTCGGACAAAGCTAGAAATCGTTTTAATACCTCTTAGTGGTCCTAAATAAAAGTAATCTGAGTTCGCACCATCACAGGTGGTGAGCTTAACTTTTTGCAGCCGAAAAACCTCGGATTTTTCGCACACTTTTCAGTTCTTCACCTATAACTCGTAAACGGTGCTTCCTACAGAAAATATCTTTCTTTTCAAAATGAAAGAACGTTAAATTTTCTTTCTAGAAGTTATCTTAGTTATTGAATTTAGTTTAGTAATATTGCCGCAATCGTTCGTCAGAAATAGGCAATTTTTTCCATTTTTGCTGAAAATCCCAATTTGTTCACTAAGAAATAACTGTAATATGGAAACAACTATCCAAATCGAAAAACGTCACAGAATAAAAGTTGTATAGCATCAAATTTTAAGTCTAAAATCTTCTTTAAATTTCACTAATATATACACAATATATATATAATATACACAAATCACTTCTCCCATACATTTTTATTTATGCATATTAAATGGTGAAAAAACATATTTCTATTTACCCAACCTACAATTCCTACTATTTTTTAAACTATGTGGTACGTAATAAAAAGAATATTTTTAATCAAAATAAAGAATATTTGAGATTATGTTGATTGAAACGTATCAAAAAAGTACTTTCAGGCCTAACTTAAATATTAAATTGAATTCTTAGACTTGCTATTAAAAGTGGTATAACCAGCCCATATAGAGACAAGCTGTCATTTGGCTAGTCATGGTACAGTTTATGTAGCAAATATCTTTATTCCCAGTAAAACTACAAATACCGTATCCAGCAAATTTTTCGAACAAGTCTTTGGACCCGTTTAGTAGAAAATCCAAAAAAAAATATTTTTTCGAAGATTCGTATCTACCGAATGTGAAATTTAAAGAAGCTTTTAGACTTAAAATTTGATGCTATACAACTTTTATTCTGTGATGTTTTTCGATTTGGATAGTTGTTTCCAAGTTACAGTTATTTCTTAGTGAACAAATTGGGGTTTTCAGCAAAAATGGAAAAAATTGCCTATTTCTGACGAAAGATTGCGGCAATATTACTAAATTAAATTCAATAACTAAGATAACTTTTAGAAAGAAAATTTAACGTTCTTTCAATTTGAAAAGACAGATATTTTCTGTAGGAAGCACCGTCTACGAGTTATAGGTGAAAAACTGAAAAAAGTGCGAAAATGTCGAGGTTTTTCGGCTCCAAAAAGTTAAGCTCACCACCTGTGATGGTGCGAACTGAGATTACTTTTATTTAGGATCTCTAAGAGGTATTAAAACGATTTCCAGCTTTGTCCGAATTAATTCCCTCAAATATCCTTATTTTACTGGGCTATAAGACCAAATCAATCGGAGTTTCATTTTCAAACTGTTTCATTTATTTATTAATCTGAACTGCTTAGATAGACCGCGTAATACGGCTTATATTATTTTACTATTTGAAGAACACTAAGGAACAAAACTATCCTTTTACAGCTTGATAGACGTTCTTAGAATGAATTAGTATTGATGATTCAGCTATTTTCATGAAAAGAAAATGGCTTACCGATCTTATTTCTTATTGTCTTTGAATATTCCAAGCTTTAACCACTTTAATTCATGGTTTATCTTTATTACCAGTAAAAGTGCCAAATTTGTGGTTTATTTATGACCTATTTTAAATATTACATATCACAGCATATTCCTGTTTAATCAGCTCGTGATAATCCTAAAAATTAGCAAGATTCAGAAACTTTTATTTATGTTTCTCAATAATATTATTACTATCAATTACCTATATATGAAATAAATGCAATATTTTCGAATTCGAGTTTACACCGGAAATACACGTTTTACAATCCTCTTAATCCAAATGACCGAGTCCCGCAAAAAGGTATGTGTGTTGTAAATAAAGCCCGAAAACGATAAGTTATAGATAACTGAAACGTCATATTTTGGAAGTGTATTTGCCTTAGATGTTACAGGCCATTATAATTCAAAATTTTTGAATTATCTTCCACCATACTACCTTTAATTTTGTAGATTCACAAAAAATCTCCCTTATATCCCATCTAGGAGACCCCAGTGCTTTGTAGTTAGCCTGAGTGGTGTGCCGGTGCTCAATAAAATTCTTTGTGTTGAAAAGGATGCTATGTTTGTGACGGAGGATCGAAACGTCAAATAAAGAAAATTAAAAAGGAGTGAACTCGTTATTGAATATACTTTGCAATCTCAACTGTAGAGTTAATTTAGAAATTTGTAAATGTATGCCCCTATTCAATAACGGAAAACTATATAACCCCCAAGTTACCCCAATGATTTGTTTGTAGGATTTGTTTCATCAATGCTTCTAGTCTTTAGATTTTACAAAGATTTTTAGCGTTTTGGGTAATACATAATTTTTTTTTAGACACAACAATCCGAATTAAAAATTTTGCAATCTATAATTTCAAGAATTTCCTAAATGTTATAAAATACACCTCTTAGCAGGTTGTAGCAACTCAGGGACATTATTAGATTTTTGTATTACTTTTTCCGTATTCTGGGACTTCTATAGGGGAGTTTTAGATTTTAACAAATAAATTAGGTGTTTGACCACTGAACGCTCGCCAATCGTGTCAAAAAATTAATTAGTTTTTATATTTTTTTTCTTATAATTTTTTAAAATATTTTTTTCCGTAATCTGGGACTCTAAAGATTAAATATAGACAAGTTTCAGAATTTTGTACACCTAAATCGGTCATATTGTCCACTGTGCGCCGCAATTAGCCTATTCCAGTTCACCGCGTGGAACTCCGTGGCGTCCTTCTTCATTCATAGTTTTGAAGATATATATTATATTATAATATATATATATATATATATATATATATATATATATATATACATATAGTTTGATTAGTTCTCGACTGTGGATAATTTATGTGTTCCTTCAAAGTCTAAAGAATACACTTATGTCTATGTAAGACACTATTTTATCTCAAACTGCATGAATATGAGAACAATAGATTCTCGAAACGTAGCATAAATAAAGTTTATTTATTAATTGACTAAAACCTAAGAACAGTAGAAAATTTTAAATCATCAACAGTCGAGAACTAATAAATATATATTGCTATGTATCGAGAATACTGGGAGGTAAAGAAATATTTTTGAATTGTACAAAATAGAGCAGTTTCCAGGCGACAAGCAGGAAGGGTTCTTAGAAGGCCTATACAAGAAACTGCACCCCTCCACTGCTTGGGAGAGATAGCCCTTAACCTGAGAGGAGTCTTAGCCCGGATAGGATAGGAAGCGGAAGTCCAGCCACGGACGGAGCAGGTCGGGGGGTCAAGCCTGGGAACAAATATGCAGATCTGTCAAAGGTACCTTTAAGTTATATTATGTGGTAAATCGGAACCTCAGTATTCTCGATAATAACAATACCTCGCTGTACGATAGTTTTATGTGTAATAATAAGTGCTAGTTTATAAATAAATGTATATTTTAAGATAATTAATTTATTCCCCTCTTTGCTACCGAACATAGTAATATATAAATACTAATATATTCAAAATCATCGGAGTGTAATTATTCCTCTTTTTTTCAATATTAGCATTATTTAAAAGTTAATTTTATTTTTTAATATAATCTCTATTGCAATATATAATAAAATTCACAAAACATAAATAATGCTGGACCAAAGTAGACCAGTCTCTTAAGTAATCACATAATAACATAGATATATAGACACATTAATAAATAAAAAAAAATAAATATAAAAAAAATTTAACAGTTTGAAAAAAAAAATTACATCAAATGTATCTTACAGTAATATATGTTAAGTTCGTTTGTGTAAATGTAAATGAATAAACTTTAACAAAAGAAAAGAATTCCGAGTGTTGTGCGCATCAGCTTTTTAATATTTCGTGTTTTAAGCTTTTAAGCTAGACTGAAGGGGCAATGAAAACGCATACGCAAGCTCATGCCTCCTATGCGTGTCAGTGAGGTGCGTGCCCACAAATCGCCTTCCACAAACTATACATTTGTCTGATTATTGAGGCAGTGGAAAAACCGCCACCTCACTTTTTTTCGAGATCAATGTTCGATATGGAGTGTGATCCATTGCGCGGGCCCTAAGATACTTTTTTACAATTTTATCATAAACGGCTCTAAGGATTTTGATGTAAAATTAAATTAAAATAGAGTGACAGAGCTTAAATTCAAAATTTAAAGAAATCTATCTTTATTGTTTTTCATCCAACATTGTGATACTCAATTATACATTTATTATTTTGCAATTATATTGGGTTGTCCAAGAAGTTCGTAGAGATTTCTAAAATAAAATTTACCGTTTTTCTTCTTGTAAAAATAAATCACAAAGCTAATGTTTATTTATATGCCTTTAATCCTCATGGAATTAATTATGTTAACGCACTGAAGTCGTTTTTATTAAGGCTCAGTAGTGTAGTTTATTGCAAACCAACATGAGTGACGATTCAGTTCATTTTCGGCATACTATGCTATTCGTTTTTAAAAAAAAGAAGATTCAGCCCAAAATGCAAGAAATAGTTGTACCGTGTATGGCATCCATTCAATTGCTGATAGCACGGTTCAGAAGTGCTTTTCGCAGTTTAGATCAGGAGATTTCAATTTAGAAGACCAACCCCGGGCTGGCCGGAGTTCAACTCTTGACATCGAGGATATTATGACAGTCATCGCAAAAAATATACGAATTACTGTCCGTGAACTATCCCAAAGAAGGCCGGGTACGTCTGTCGTTACGACGTTAGGGTATCCCATCTGCTCAGTGAAAGGAACCTCATTGAAAGGATTTCATATTGTGATTTGCTGCTGAAAAAATATGTGGAGGATCCATTTTTGAAACGAGTTATTACTGGTGACGAAAAATGGATTCTTTACAACACCAGCCGAAAAATTCTTAGAGGTTTCCTGGAACGACGCCGCTCGCAACACCAAAGGCCGGCTTGCATCCAAGAAAGGTGATGCTCAGTATTTGGTGGGATTAGAAGGGACCCATACATTTTGAGCTCCTTCCACAAAACCAAACTATAAATACGGACTTTTACTGCGCCAAGTTAGATCGATTTAAGGCAGCAATTGAAAAGAAACGGCCAGAGTTGGAAATCGGAAAGGAGTGCTATTCCACCAAGACAACGCTAGGCCCTATCTGTCTTTAAGGACTTAAGAGCAAAAGTTATTAAGCTTCACCCGACGTACTCCTTCGGATTTCCATCTTTTCTGTTCCCTCGAAAATTTTCTACAAGGGAAAGCCTACTCTTCAGAAGATGACGTCAAAATAGACCTTTTATTGTTCTTCGGGAGTAAGGACAATGATTTTTGGAAAAAAGAGATAATGGACCTTCCAAGCCGTTGGGAAAGGGTAATCGCTAACGGTAACTATTTTGTAGATTGAATAAATAAATTTTAAGCTGTTCATCAATTTTAATTATTGTCCAATTTCTCCAAGAAATTTCCGGACAACCCAATACATGTTTGTGCTTCAAGGATTACTAAAGAAAGAAAATACTAGAGCTGATAGTAATGGAACGGAAGGATATTTTTTAAAAGCTCTAGCAAGCTAGCGGAGCAAACATCATAGGGCAAAGTTGTTCTGTTTTTCATATAAGAGGAAAGAATTATTCATTTTTTTTATTGATTAATAACAGTACCAAGAAACCAGGACCTCACTGTTCCATAACCATTTTTTTTCTATTAAATATTTCTTTTGATCTTTTTTAATTGACTTTTTCCTCTTTCTACCATCATTTTATTTTGATTGGATGTTTGTTTGTATTTATTTAAACGTATTTATGTTCTTTCCAGTTACATTTTTTTTTTTCAATCTAAAATTGAATGCTGGGTTTGAAATTGAAATATCCCATCCCTCATTCCTTTTTTTTCCGTCATATCAACTCTCAACCCCACCGCAACGTATGTAAGATTAAATATATATTACTTTATAAAAATTCAGCAGGATTATAAGTTCTTTTTTTAACAAAACTGTATATATTTAGGGTTTTTTTTTTAAATTTTATTTATTATCTATTTATTTTATTATTTCTTCACTGTGCATTATTATTAGAATTCATCTTATGAGTTATTTTATTTGTACATTTTTTAAAAATGTTTTATTGTTTATTATTTATTTTACATAAGGCCACTTTACATTTCCTGCTATATTATTCTGAAGAGACTCAGAATAAATTAAGTACCATTATTATTATCAACATTAAAAGATAATTATCCATTTATCTTTTTTTATTTTTTTATAACCATTTTTTTATTGCCTTTATCTAGTTATGTATCACACAAGTGACGTGGCTGAGAGAGATGCGCTGGGATCCCTCGGATTCTGCTTGTCTTTCCACGAGTGGGAGGATAAGCCCCGTCCAGCAGATTGTAAATATTGTATATAAGTACGGGTGTGTTCATCTTTTCTACATTTATTTGTTAACCTAGTATTTATTTAATTTATACATTTTTTTTATTATATACCTTTACTTATTTTAGTTTTATTTTATGTAATTTGATTTTCCTTTTGTTTATATTGTATGAATGTGATCTTATAGCAATATTATTATTGTCCATTGAGACAAATTGTAATATATCCGAATAAATAAAGTATATGATACACAGTTATCTATCAAGCTAAAATATTTAGTATGCAAAGGTTTTTCCTAATTCCAGAGTACAATTTTGAGTTCTAAGGGGTCAATATTTTAGGAATACATTTTTTAAAATATCTGATTATGAACTGCGTAGTAGTAAATTAGACCATTATTAACAATATAGTCACTGTAACTTAAAAATACAAGGCAATGAATGAATTAAAAAAAAAATTCATTTAATGTAACTTTATGCGACTAATCGGACGATGCTTTAATAGGAGTCCTAAATTTTGCATATGCAAGGAGTAATTGGGATATGAATCTTGAATGAGTACCTGACACTGCACCTGAACTACCATTCTACGTACCCTTCGAAGGAATATATAACCAGGAAGATTTTACTCCTTTAAAAAATCTTAAGGACATCAGCCGGGGTCGAACCCGCGACCTTGGACATAGAAGGCTGTTATGCCAGCCACGTTACCAAAGGTGACCAAATTTCTAACTATTAAGCAAATTTATTCTACTTGGTTTAAATAATTAACAATCTCTATTTAACGATCTATTTAAGTGTTTAACAGTAATTTAAATAGGATAAATATGAAAAATGTATGATATTGGGTTGATGCAAAATTAATGCAGGTTTTTAGTAGGTATTGTAAATACGCCATATCTTTACTTTAACCATATATATTTAATCAAAATAATTTCCATCTGAATCAATGCACTTTTGCCAACGTTCAACAAGCTTTCTTATTCCACCAGAAAAAAAATCCGAATCCCTGGACTCAATGAAATCACGAAAAGAATTTTCAATGTCGTCCTGGTTTTGAAAATTTTTCTCCCTCAAAAAGTTGTCCAGATGCCTGAAAAAGTGGAAGTCTGTAGGAGAGAGGTCAGGTGAATAAGGCGGATGTTGGAGAACTTCGTAGCCCAACTCGTGCAGTCGTCGAAGCGTTGGTTGTGCAACGTGTGGTCTGGCGTTATCGTGGAGCAGGATCGGCCCCTTCCGATTCATCAATGCTGGGCAAAGACGTTGCAATTTTCGAGTTCCGAGTTCCGCCGCCATTTCTCGTGTGGTTTTGGTTGGGTCTTCTTCCACTTTTGACCTCAGCTGGTCGTTGTCCAGAGCAAGATGACGGCCCCGACCTTCCTTGTCTTCGAGGTCGAAATCTCTCTGCGAAACTTCTGGAACCAACGCTGCACCGTGCACTCATTAATAGCCCCCTGACCCCACACTTCATTAATATTACGAGCCGTTTGCGCAGCGCTGCGCCCTAATTTAAATTCGTAAAAATAAATTTGACGAAAATCGCACTTTGACATTTTCGATTCAAGACCTTTGAACACACTGAACAAAACGATTTTACTAAACAAATTCATGGTGAAAGAGAGGGTATTAGATAAGGTTTGTTTTGGTATAATAATGATCAATGTTAGGATTAGCTTTGTTTACACAATTGGAATTAAGATATTGCAATAGAGGAAACCTGCATTAATTTTGCATCAACCCAATATTATAAATAGCTGAATTGCATAGGTTGGAACTACTTATTTTATTTAATATTATTTGTTTATTTGTTTAATGAAACTTTATGCTACTGTGGCTAATCGGACGATGCATAGACGGAAGGACGGCATAGTTAAGGAATTTTTGCTCTCATCAAAAAATCCTTGAACCACCTATGGGTTTGAACCCGTGGCCTTTGGCATAGAAGGCTGTTATGCTAGCCACCCTGCTACAGGTGATCCCAATTATTATTTTTTTTTTTTTTGCAGACATTTATAGCATTAAAGATGTATTACTGTTTGAAAGCTTTAACAAAATATTTTTAGCGTCTATACCACTTTGTACCTACTTTGTAATAAATATAAAAGTACATGCAAAATTTTAATTCAACCATTTTCAGATAGATTCTAAAGATTATGGAACCAGTATTATACGTTTCACAGTGTTTTGATTGGAAAGTGGACTGTACATACAGTTTGTATTTATACATTTTTATAATGATTTTATAAGTACGATACAGAAGAATCGTTGATATATATTCTGCCGTAATGATCAGAGCCCCACTAGGGTAAATGAATAATTAAGACAATTAATGCTAATTGAATAATTCTCAAATAATTAAGAAGGCGAGGGAGAAAAAAATAGTTGCCTAAGTAAGATATACCCACAGTCAGTTATTTTACATTTAAAGTTTCAAATAAAATTAAATTGATTTCACAATCGACAAAAATAAAATAAACATTGCATTGTGTATTCACATTTTTTTTTTTTTAGAATATTCCGTTTTATTAAGCACTCAATAATGAAAAGGGAGGTTTTTTAAAAGATCTAAAACGTCGACCTCAACGTTCGTGGGCAAAGCAATAAATAGTTATATTTAATTTCGTTACCATCTACCCGGACTATCTTATCAGTCAACATCGATACAATATGAAGAATTCAAGAATAAAAGAGTAATTGGAAATTGAAAGATTAATTGATAATAATGAATACCTGACGTCGCAGAGTCTACGGACCACCATCTCACGTCCCCTCCGAATCACAGCTTAACCGAGGAATTGTTTTACTCCATTCAACATATCTATGGAACATCTGCCGTGTTTCAACCCGCGACCTTGGTCCTATAAGGATGTCATGCTAGCAACAACACCACGAGTGAATTCTATTATTTAGTTTTGGAACGTGCTGTTCGAGATAAAAAACATCAATATTAAGTTAAAATATTTTTGTCAAATTTTCTTGAAATTATTTACCGAGGAGAGAGAAAAAGGTTGAATCCCTGACTATGGCTATGTGACTGTGAATGTAGGATGTACTATTTCCTATTTATTTATAGGCAGAATGATACCAGAAGACTTTGCTTTAGAATGTAAAATATATTGGCACGCGTGCTTTCTCCTGAGAAAAATTAAATAATGTGTGGTGTATACAGTTTTATTTAACACAAGTAAATAACCGTTTTATTAACTTCAAGATTTTTATATTTTCAATTTAGAATTTAATGTTTCAAGTATTTACTTGCACGCTTTAAAATTAAATTTAAAGCATGTTTTGAAAGTTTTAAAGCTACCAGATTACCAAAAATTGTTGCAAAAAAATAATTAATAAAAAACTCTACTAGTCTCAATCATGGAAGTATTTGTGTGACAAATATGATGTTAATACGAATTTGAACAGAGATAATATCAACTCAATATGGGAAGCCAATATAGACAATATTATTATTAATATAACTAAGGAAGAAGTATTAAATGCGGAATCGAATGCAAAGCAAGGCTCGCATCATGGTCTACATCCTAAATTGAATTATAATTCAAACAAGGATTGCATATATTCCATGCCATTTATTTATGTAAAATTAATACTAAAAAGTCGCGCAGAATTATTAAATTTAAATTATGAACCATTTAGAACTGATATCAACTGTGCCCCCTTTGTAATTTAAAAGAAGTTGAAAATGTCAAGCACCTAATTGCCATCTGCCCCATAGTAAGACCATATAGAATTAAATTTTTGAATTGTGCAACGTTAACAGATAGCGAAGTCGTTAATCTTTTAAACAACTCTAACTGGACTGTCCTAGGAAAGTTTTTAAGGGAAGCATTACGTTAAAGAGTTTTTTTAGTTCATGGATTTAATTGTAATTGAATAATGAATAAAGCCTTTATTGCAAGGATAACATTTAAAAATTATAATATTAACTTTTAGTTCTAAAATAATTTCTAACATAATCAAATATAATTTCTAATATAATCTAATAAAAAGTTATCATATAATTGGAAATGAAAAAAAATTATATAAATATAATGATATGTGAAAAATAATAATAATGCATATACTTGTTAAATGAAAAAAAAAAAAAAACTATATAATTAATGTTCCTTAGTTGTTTAAGATATTTACAATATGTTATCCCTACAGGCCTCTCCTTACGGAGGTGATGGTCTAACTTCCCCGGTGACCAAACCTACTGGGAAGTGGTAATTGTAATTAAGAAGGAAAAAAAAATGAAAGAAAGAAATTTTGTTGAAGAATTTTACTTTCGTTATTTATATAAGTTATTCCTTTTGTTTAATGATATTTACGTTTATCATTAGTATTTTCTTTACTGATCCGTTTATTAGTTTGATAAGAGGTGTTATGATTCCTTTTTAATTATTTAAGTGTAATATTACTATTATTATTTAACTTATGCCCAACCATGACTCAGGAAATACATACGTTATCTATTCAGATTTAGTTACAGCACAATTTTCTAAAAGTTCTAGAAATCCGTCTTCTATTATTTATTTCAAATGTAATTAACTGTTGAAAATGAAAATGACCTCAAGAAGCAATAAATCCTTGAGTTTGGCCAAATTTCACAACAAACAATTAATTAATTAGTTATATCAATTCCTAATAGGGTAAAATGTATAATTATACAAGAAGGTTTACCAACTGCATGTTTATTAATGATCACTGCATTAATAAAATTACGAAATCACCTAATTCCGAATACTTTTGACACCATTAATATAAACTATTTTTTAATTTTTTTGTAAATGAAAGTTCAAAATAACATTATATTTGTAATATTTTTTTATTTTATCTATTGTATACATTCCTTCTAACATTATAAAGTAATCAACAACTGCTTAAAAACATAAACAATAAGTTAAAATCACGTAACTTATTGAATGGTAGCGAATTCCGAATACTTTAGACACTCACTGTAAATATCACATACCAGGATTCAATTGAATCATACGTACAATTGCACAACAATAAATTTATTCGGGTATTTACGAACGAGTAGATATTTTATCAACTAAGAAAGCTTTCAACTTAAGTCTTTTATATTATGACCAACACAATAGTCATTTGGAAAAAAAACAAAAACAGTTTACTAAACGATTAGAGCAATAACAAATTAATAATTCTTTACCATCACCTCCGTAAGGAGAGGCCTGTAGGGATAACATATTGTAAATATCTTAAACAACTAAGGAACATTAATTATATAGTTTTTTTTTTTTTTTTCATTTAACAAGTATATGCATTATTATTATTTTTCACATATCATTATATTTATATAATTTTTTTTCATTTCCAATTATATGATAACTTTTTATTAGATTATATTAGAAATTATATTTGATTATGTTAGAAATTATTTTAGAGCTAAAAGTTAATATTATAATTTTTAAATGTTATCCTTGCAATAAAGGCTTTATTCATTATTCAATTACAATTAAATCCATGAACTAAAAAAACTCTTTAACGTAATGCTTCCCTTAAAAACTTTACTAGGACAGTCCAGTTAGAGTTGTTTAAAAGATTAATGACTTCGCTATCTGTTAACATAGCACAATTCAAAAATTTAATTCTATATGGTCTTACTATAGGGCAGATGGAAATTAGGTGCTTAACATTTTCAACTTCTTTTAAATTACAAAGGGGGCACAGTTGATATCAGTTCTAAATGGTTCATAATTTAAATTTAATAATTCTGCGCGACTTTTAGTATTAATTTTACACAATTAAATGGCATGGAATATATACAATCCTTGTTTGAATTATAATTCAATTTAGGATATAGACCATGATGCGAGCCTTGCATTGCATTCGATTCCGCATTTAATACTTCTTCCTTAGTTATATTAATAATAACATTGTCTATATTGGCTTCCCGTATTGAGTTGATATTATCTCTGTTCATATTCGTATTAACATCATATTTGTCACACAAATACTTCCATGATTGAAACCAGTAGAGTTTTTTATTAATTATTTTTTTGCAACAATTTTTGGTAATCTTGAATCCGGTAGCTTTAAAACTTTCAAAACATGCTTTAAATTTAATTTTAAAGTGTGCAAGTAAATACTTGTAACATTAAATTCTAAATTGAAAATATGAAAATCTTGAAGTTAATAAAACGGTTATTTACTTGTGGTAAATAATACTGTATACACCACACATTATTTAATTTTTCTCAGGAGAAAGCACGCGTGCCAATATATTTTACATTCTAAAGCAAAGTCTTCTGGTATCATTCTGCCTATAAATAAATAGGAAATAGTACATCCTACATTGACAGTCACATAGCCATAGTCAGGGATTCAACCTTTTTCTCTCTCTTGGTTAATAATTTCAAGAAAATTTGACAAAAATATTTTAACTTAATATTGATGTTTTTTATCTCGAACAGCACGTTCCAAAACTAAATAAGAGAATTCACTCGTGGTGTTGTTGCTAGCATGACAACCTTATAGGACCAAGGTCGCGGGTTGAAACACGGCAGATGTTCCATAGATATGTTGAATGGAGTAAAACAATTCCTCGGTTAAGCTGTGATTCGGAGGGGACGTGAGATGGTGGTCCGGAGACTCTGCGACGTATTATAATAATATTTTATTTTATTGCGACGATTTATAATATTTGCAACCCTGCTGACGGAGTAATCCAAAGCAAGGATGTTGTATTTTATTTAAAAAAAAAAAAGAAATGTTATATTATATTAATAAAAATTTTTATTGTTAATACCTTCAATATTTTAAAGGAGAATAAATATTTTATTACTATTTAATACTCAGTGAATAGATACCTATTTAGGTCTTGAACGTCTTCATTTCCAATGGGATATCAGAAGAGATGCTAGCTAAGAAACAAACTCTTTGCAACTAAGAAGTGTTTGCTCCAAGAACAATTAACCTCCAGCATTCAAAGTAGGATGAATCACTTTCTATCCGGCAGGCAAATCATGAGATGGCCAACTTTGCTGTCATTGGCGCCGCACAGAGGGAAAAATCACCAATTTAGGTGAACAAAAGTCAAGTAAAAGCTTTGGAATTTCTAAGTGCTTCACCTTTTTATTATTAGTTAGTAAGACGCTTAATACTTATATTTCCCGCCATACCGTGTTTACAAATAAATAGTATATGTGTGAATCATTCCTGTTCGCACAAGTGCCTAATCACCGGCAGTGGGATTATCTTCATTCAATGGTCATTTATTATGTTTAAGGTGTTTGTAGCGCAAAGTCTTTTTGCTTTTATTTAACAATAGACATTGCTGAGACAGGTAAGACATTATATTCTAAACTCGTTATTGAATATACCTTGCAATCTACCTGTAGAGTTAATTTAGCAATTTGTAAATGTATGCCCCTATTTAATAACGAAAAAGTATATAACCCCAGAGTTCCATCAAGGATATGTTTCATCAATCCTTCTAATCTTTAAGTATTACAAAGAATTTTTGCGTGATACATAATATTTTTCAGACACAACACTCCGAATCAAAAGTTACACAATACAATCTATAATTTCAAGAATTTCCTAAATCATATAAAATACATCTATTAGCAGGTTTTAGCAACTCCGAGCCATAATTAGATTTTTCGTATTATTTTTCCTGTATTCTGGGTTTTCAAACGTAAAATGTAAGGAAATTTTAGATTTTAGCAAATAAAGCACTGTGCGCTTGCTGATCGTGTCAAAAAAATTAATTAGTTTTTATAATTTTTTCTTAAAATTTTTTTCCGAAATCTGGGAACCCAAAGGTTAAATATAGACAAGTTTCAAAATTTTGTCCACCTAAGCGGTCATATATTTATTAAATTAAATTTAAAACATTTATTTAATTATTCAAAAATTTAGGGCAAACCAAAATCGGTGTGCATTCTTGCATCTGATATGGGTAGCCTTGAAGGCGACCAACTTTTGTAACTCAATACTGGTTCAACTTAGATTTTCGCAACTAGTTAAAACAAGCAACTATCAACAGATGGTGCTGAATTCAAACACAGAACAGATATAACTATCAAAAATGTTAACCGATACTGTGGCACAAATATTTTAACGAAAGCGTTCCAAACCAACATGAGGTACAAGCCAATATTCCAAGGTCCAAATAGTAATAATAATAATAATAATATATGTATAATATACCGATGAATATGTGATAAAAAACCAATAAAACTAATTGAGACGTTGATTTCCAAAAGGTACTAAAGGACATTTTTTTCGATAATGATATTTTGGCATATTTGTATTCTAATGGTTTGGTTTTATCTAAATCTGTCTTCAGATTTTATCTAAAAAAAATAAAAATCCCTTAAAACCATATTTAAAAATTGCATTTCATTCCAGAAGGTACTAAATTCACATTTCATTTCATTCCAAAAGGTACTAAAAACGTTTCCTTCCAAAAGGTACTATATCCTCTGTAAACAGATAACCTTTCCTTTCATTTCATTCCAAAAGGTACTATAGGGGTACTCACTACGTTTGCTATAGCATATGCTATTTGTGTTATTTTGCTAAACCCGTCGAGTTTCTACAGTTATTTCCTGTATAAAATTGATGAGTTTAGCACAATAGCACAAATAACATGCTATAGCAAACGTAGTGAGTACCCCTTATATTTTCTACTACACAGCAGAAGCACCTAACCCTGTAATATATTACCAATAATTTATTGCTTTCTTCATGTTGTGAATTTTTATTGGTTCATTTATCACGTCTTGAATCATCACTAGGGGTACTCACTACGTTTGCTATAGCATGCTATTTGTGCTATTGTGCTAAACCCATCAATTTTATACAGGATATAACTGTAGAAACTCGACGGGTTTAGCAAAATAACACAAATAGCATACTATAGCAAACGTAGTGAGTACCCCTACTATTATTTTTATCAATGGTTTTAACCTAGTAATCAGTATATAGGCTGTTTTAAACAACTTATTTGCGTCGCTTTGGGTCTTCTAGGTTTTTAATCAAATTAAGTTTTTTTATAGTATTTATTTTTGCAGCAACATAAATTCAGTTTGAAAAATTTCAGAAACTCACATTTTAATAAAATAATGGTATTTGATCCCACAAATAGTTGGAATTAGCATTCCACGAACATGCTAAATATGAGAGGAAACACCGTGTCTGATCTATCTTAATTGTAGATTTTTGTTTTTAATGTTAAATAAATCCTCATAAGTTATAAATTTATCAGTCTCTATACTTAAAAATTGTTTACACGTAGTTAATAATATAGATAAATTTGCTAAATTCACACAAATTGTAAATACAAGTTTAAAACAAACTTTATAATTACATACTTTCTTATTATAGAGCCATAAATAGATAAATTGTTCTTTGAATATTTACTTTCTTTTTGAAGAACAGATAATCACTGTAATAAGCCAACAATGAAAGATATTTCTCAGAGGGAGAATAAGGAAATATACATAACTTAGTAATTAACAATATAAAGACGTTAGTTATCGGTAATGTTATATGAGGAAGGTTATAGTGACTGTTACCAACTAATCGCGCATTATATTCTTCCAAAAAGTACTATATCCCTTTTAATTCTTTCCAAAAAGAACTATATCCCTTTTAATTTTTTCCAAAAAGTACTATATCTCTTTTAATTCTTTCCAAATAGTACTATATCCCTTTTAATTCTTTTCAAAAAGTACTATATCTCTTTTAATTCTTCCAAAAAAGTACTATATCCCTTTTAATTCTTTCCAAAAAGTGCTTTATTCCTTTTAATTCTTTCCAAAAAGTACTATATCCACGTTGTATTCCAAAAAGTACTATATCCATATTATATTATTTAAAAGCCTTCGGGAAAATTGCATTAATTTGGAAAAATATGTTGGTAACACGCTTGAAAATCAATTTTTTTATAATAATTGTGAATCTCAAATTAAAAATCTGGTGCGTGCAACACAGGACTTTCTTTCACCTCCAATGTTAAAATTAATTTAAGAATTTTTAAGTAAACGTAGAGATGAAAGGAGATCAAAGAATTAATTACATAAAGCTTCGATAGAAACATGTGTTTTATTATATAATCTATTATATTTTTATCTACAATAATTAGTTAGTTTTATCGGTTTTTCACTATTCTCCAAAAACTTTTACAATCCCTTATATTATATAATATTTTTTTCTAAAATGTTTAGCTTACCAACGGTATATGATACATTTATATTACTATTCTTATATTAAAAAATACCAAAATTGCATAAAAAAAATATTTTTGCACTGCTCTCCTTTAGTTGATTATCAGATTCTTTCAAAATGCATGTTTTGCCGTTGTTTATCAATACTAACAAAAAGATTCGAAATCCTCAAAATTAAAGTTACTTTAAAAGAAGAGGATTTAAATTATCTGCATTTAAGTTCTGTCAGACTATTTTAATCAGAATGAAACCTACATGAAATTGAAGTCCATTAAATTTTACATGGATATAATATGTTAAATAAAAATCGTTAGAGCCGTTTTTTTTAGAAAATCGTAAAAAGGTGCATAATTCTTGGTATAAAGTGGCTCTTCTGGTCAGCTGATTTTGATGTAAAAGTTTCCGTAACATCTTGGGCGTATATATGTCTTAAATATGAAATTTTAGTTTCGTACGATTTTTCGTTATTTTGCTAGACCGACAAACACACGCAGCCCTTTTTGCTGGACTTGGTCATTTAGATTCAGAAGATCCTAAAAGTGTATGTCCGGTGAAGACTCGAATTCGAAAATTTTCACGATCACAATACTTTCCCTTACTATATGTTCTGTATCTAGGTAAGTGAAAGTAAATATTATACGCATTGAAATTGTTTTTGGTTGATACAAAACGGAAGAATTTTTAATTTGGAAGAGTTTCATTGATATCGTCCCGACTTGTTTTATCTCACATCAAGTGTCTCCACTTATCTTCCCTTTCTGTTGACCTAATTGTTCTCTTTATCAGTCCCTTTTAATCTTTATTCATTCAAATGGTGATTTATTTATAATCTTACGTCTTCATGGAATACTCTAATATAGTAATGGAGTTACTATTATACTATTATAGAGCAAATACTAGGAAGAGCTGGAGCAACAAATTTATGGTAGGTGTATTATGCCTTGGATGTTACTGCAACATCATTAAAAATTGATCTCCTTGAGGTGCAACTTGATATTATTTAATTTAACCTTTTTTTTTAAATTAGACGACTCAAAATCAAGTACCTTTCAATTTATGGTTAAAAACACAATACCGCATACAGTCAGTGTCAAAAGTATTCGGGATTCGCATTTCTTTTCATATAATTCTTTTTAACTAATAATTCTTTTAAAGAGACTCCCATAAAGCAATCACTAACCAGAAAACCGAAAATTATACCGTTTTTTAAAATATCGTATTAATATTGTAAAATTACAAAATATTTCTTCATTCTGTGTATTTTTAATGGTTCATTTAGCACGTCTTAACCGTCTTAATCACCACCATTATTTTGATCAATGGTTTTAACCTAGTAAACTGTTTTTAGACTGTTTTAAACAACTTATTTGCGTCGCTTTGGTTCTTGTAGGTTATAAATTAAATTAAGTTTTTTATAGTATTTCTTTTTGCAGCGACATAAATTTAGTTTTAAAAAACTCAGAAACTCACATTTTAATGGAATAATGGTATTATATCTCACAAATAGTTGGAACTAGCATTCCACGAACTTGCTAAATAAGAGAGGAAAAACCGTGTCTGATCTATCTTAATAGTAGATTTAAAAAAAAAAAAAAAATGTAAAATATAATCTCAAAAGTTATTTATTTATCAGTCTATATACTTAAATATTGTTTACACGTAGTTAATAATATAGATAAATTTGCTAAATTCACACAAATAGTAAATACAAGTTCAAAACAAACTTCATAATTACATACTTTCTTTTTAAAGAGCCATAAATAGATAAATTGTTCTTTAAATATTTACTTTCTTAATGGAGAATAGATAATCACTGTAATTAACCAACAAAGAAAGATATTTCTCAGAGGGAGAATAAGGAAATATACATAACTTAGTAATTAACATTATAAAGACGTTATTTATCGGTAATGTTATATGAGGAAGGTTATAGTGACTGTTAGCAACTTATCGCGCGTTATATTCTTTCCAAAAAGTACTACATCTATATTATATTGTTTAAAAGCCTTCGGGAAAAGTGCAATAATGTGGAAAAATAACACGCTTAAAAATCAACTTTAGGTTATAATAAAAAAAGAATCGCGTAAATTGGTCCAGTAATGAATAAATGACAGATTTTTGCGTTTCCTGTAAAATTGTCTATAATGGATATGGTACCTTTTGGAAATCAACGTCTCAATTGAGCTCATCCAATCGATCATACCAAAGAGAGGAAATAGTCATAGCTAGGTTGAGAATAGGAGAAGAAAGCATTACCCATGAAAGTCTGAACAAATCAGGACATAAAACGACTCAAAATCAGAATATCAAAACTGTTTCTAAAAAAGTACCTTTCAATTTATAGTTAGAAAAACAATACCACATACAGTCAGTGTCAAAATTATTCGGGATTCGCATTTCTTTTCATATAATTCTTTTTAACTAATAATTTTTTTAAAGAGACTCCCATAAGGCAAAATCACTAGGCAGATGCCTAGGCGTTGATGACCTTAGGGTTTTACGCCTTAAAAACAAAACTAGGCAGATAACCGAAAAATAAATCGTTTTTAAAAATATCATATTAATAATGTAAAATTACGAAATATTGGGTTGTTTCACATGAAATGTCCGTTTTTATAGTTTCTAAAATACATAAAGGATTTTGCAGGTCTCTGTTGTTTTCTTCCGAATGTTTACATATTTAAAGTAAACAGTTACTAATCCTCTACCTTTGTATTATAAACATTAGCTTCCCCATCAATTACCTACTTTTTAGTATACCTCCAAATATGAACATGGAAACAGGCGATTTTGTACGAGTTTAAACTCGGCCATTCAGCAGCTGAGGCCGTTAGAAATATTTGCAAGTTTTCGACTGGGGATACCGAATTGGAAAACTTGCCCCGAGGAAGACCTCCATCCGTAATAGACAACGATGTCCTCAAACATACAGTAGGAGGAAACCCCTACCAAACAGTTTAAGGGACTCTCAGCACAGCTAAATGCAAGTGCTTCTACCGTTTCCAGACATTTAGAGTGTATTGGCAAAGTAGAAAAGCTCGATACATAGGTACCTCATGATCTCACTGAGCGGCAGCAAGACCCCATGTTTCAAAACATACCGTGCAAAAATTGAAAGAACTCGGCTACGAAGTTCTTCCACACCCACCATATTCTCCCGACTTGTCTCCAACATATTACCACCTGTTAAGGAATTTAGACAACTTCGTCAGGATCAGGAAAAAGGTAAACTTTTTGAAAATGATGATCAAGTGAAAAGTGTGTTTTCATATTTTGTTTCACTTCAAAGCTCAGAGTTTTTCAGTTTGGGGTTAATAAAGTTGGTGCCACGTTGGGAAAAATGTGTAGAAAAAGAAGATAAATACTTCGAATAAAATTATCTTGTTTTCATATCGTATTTTTAATAAAAATCCTTTACCTTGAATAGGGATATTTAATGTGACACAACCCAATAAAATACATGGTTCGAAGAAACCAAATAAAGAATTTAATATCCCCGAGTAGTTAGATCCGATTTTCTTTCAAAACGTTTAATAAGATTGAATTCATGGACAGAATTATTGATAGGTTTGAGTATTTTTTAAGTGTGAATAGCCAGAATTAAAAGTAGAAGGAAAATGACGAATAAATTTAATTTTTAACAAATGCCCAACCATGACTCAGGAAATACATAGGTTATCTATTCAGATTTAGTTACTGCACAATTTTCTAAATTCTCTCTCTCTTCTCGAAATACCTCTTCTATTATTTATTTCCAATGTAATTAACTATTTGTGGGCCCTACTTAAAAGGAAAATCTGAAAATGGTATATTGAAAATGAAAATGACCTCAAGAAATAATAAATCCTTGAGTGGGGCCATATTTCACAAAAAACAATTAATTAATTAATTACATCAATTCCTAATAGGGTAAAATGTATAATTATACAAGAAGATTTACCAACTGCATGTTTATTAATGATTACTGCATTAATATAAAACGAAATCACATAATTCCGAATACATTTGGCACCATTTTTAACTTTATCGTACATAATAGTTCAAAAAAACATTATATTTGTAGTAATTTTTTATTTTATTTATTGTATACCTTCCTTCTAACATTATAAAGTAATTAACAGCCGCTTAAAAACATAAACAATAAGTTAAAATCACGTAACCTATTGAATGGTAGTGATTTCCGAATACTTTAGACACTCACTGTAAATATCACATACCAGGATTCAATTCAATCATACGTACAATTGCACAACTTGGAACAACATATAAATTTATTTGGGTATTTTCGAACGACTAGAGATTTTATCAACTAAGAATGCTTTCAAATAAGTCTTTTTATTTTTATGACCAAAACAATAGTCATTTGGACAAAAAACAGTTTACTAAACGATTAGAACAATAACAAATTAATTATTCTTGCTGGGTATCTTATTATTTGAAAGTGATTATAAATTTTAAAGGGGAACATGTTTCCACAAAAGGCCGTAACTTTCGTTTTATTTCCCAATCAACCCAATCATGGGCATAGGGCAGGAGGGAGTCGAAGGTGGCACAACTTACCCTAAATTTTATTGGGAAAAATAAAAATAAAATGTTTGTTTTAAAATTTAAAAAAAAAATCTGGTTCGGGCAACACATGATTTCCACTTACCTCGGTATATAAAAACAATTTAATTACTAAAATAATGTTAGAGTTAAAAAAAGTGTAAATAATTACTTTCAGTTTCGTTGGAAACATATGTCTTAGGTTAAATAAAATAAAAATATAAAATCGTTATGAACGATAATCACATAAATGTATGACCTATTTGACACTTTCCATTACCTTCCACAACGTTGTATACAAGTTAACATTTTTTTTTTTTTTTTTTAATAAAATCGTTAGCTTTTTAATCGTATATTATTCATTTGTATTACTATTCTTTCCAAAAACTCTCTAGGAAAGGAAAGCTTTTGTTATACAAAACAATAATTAGGCCGGTTGTAATGTTTGGCAGTGAGACGTGGATCCTAACTAAAGAAAACAGAAGAGCTCACTGGTTTGGGAGAGGAGGTTATTGAGAAAGATTTTAGGAGCCGCAAAATAAGAACACAGGTGGAGAATCGGAAGCAATGCCGAACTTACAGAATTGTATAGAGCCTGATATCCTCTGTGGTATTAGGGAGAGCAGGCTGAGATGGTTAGGGCATGTGGAAAGGATGGAGCCCTGTAGGATGCCTAAAATGATGCTAAATGGTGCACCAGGAGGGAAAAGGAAAAAGGGCAGACCCAGGCGACGGTGGATTGAGGACTTGGAGGAGGATTCGAGAAGGATGGGAGTTGGAAATTGGAGGAGTCTCGCTGGAGAACGTAAGGCTTGGAGAAGAACGGTATCAGAGGACCAGGTCCTACAAGGACTGTAGTGAGTGAGTGAGTGATTACTATTCTTATGTTAGAAAAAATAAAATTACCAAACATGAAACAATATTTTTACTCTTTTCTCCTTTATTTCGCTATGAAATTAGTTCAACTTAGATATTTAACCGTTTTTTACCAATTCTATAAGATTATATAGTAAATGCTTTGGAACCTACAAAATCAAAGATACTGAGGAAGAAAATATCAGCCAAAATGTAAGCCTGTCAGACTATTTCAATCAGAATGAAACCTACATCATATTAAAGCCCATTAAATGTTACATCGATTTAGGGAATTTAATCGAAATCGTTAGAGCCATTTTCGATAAAATCGAAAATGCAGCAAAATACACAGTATACTTCTGGTAAGCCGATTTTAAAGAAAAGTTACTGTAACATCTCGGGCGTATAGTAATAGATAAAAGTAATGAATATACAATTTCAGTTTCATAGAACTTTTCGTTTTCGAGCTTGGCTTACCACGTACACACAATTTTTCGGAACTTGGTCATTTGGACTCAGGGGGACCCTAAAACGTTTATTTCCGGTGGAAACCCGAATCCGAAAATTTTCACGATCGCAATACTTTCCACTACTATGTATTTTATATATTTACAAATAAATATAAAATGTGTGATTAAAATGTTTATACTTCCAAATAAGCACTTAATTTTCAAATCTATGTATATAGACAGTCCCCAAACCACTAGTAGGGACCACTCGTTTTGTAAATTATTTTATGTTCATATGTCAATTGTGTTGGTCATAATATGAAAAAGACTTAAGTTGAAAGCATTCTTAGCGGATAAAAAATAAAATTAAAAAACAATGTTATCATTTCTGTTAAGACGGCGCCATGCTGCGGAGATTATTCGTGAATCATGAAACAAGAAAGATATGACTAAAAATGTGGATATAACTACTATAACTTTTGTAGATATTTTTAAAAGAAGAGAAATGGAGAAATTATTAGTATAATTTTAATTTTTTTATTTATTGGAATTTATAACTGTATAATGGAATACAACAAGTAAATTTGAGGAAAATATATAAAGGCATGAAACACATGCAGAGAATTCTCCCAGTGGAAGCACGATAAAAATATTCTAAACTAGAGGTCTAGGGGCCATCTCTTTTTCAGACGCCTGGGAGGATTGTCGGGAATTGAAGAGAAGAAAGGATTGAAACTAGAGGATTATGGTGAGAATGGAGTTTCTCGAATGAATGGTATCTAGATCGTGCAAAATCAGCATCATACAGGATATTAATGTCTTTATTGATCAGTTTATTAGTTCAAAGAAAGGAGCATTGAGGATTTTACGAATGATTTTGGATTGTTGGTATTGGATACGGGAAGAATTTGATGGTTTAGTAGAGCCCAAAGCTCTACTCCGTAAGTCCATATAGGCCGTATGATAGTCGTGTAGATGAGCCTTTTGTAGTTGAGGTGCAGTCCTAGATATCGGATCTGTTCAACCGGGACAAGAGGAGCATTATTAAAGAAGACAGTAGGGCAGGATGTCATTGGTTTACGACAAAGGGTAAAGGTAATTTGGTTGGATTTGTTGGCATTTATTTTAATTATCCAGTTCTCACACCATACTCACCAAGGTCTGGAGAGTTTGAGAGGCAATAGTTGGATCAGCATTGAGTGATAACACACATGTGTCATCAGCATAGATGGAAAGGAAAGTGTTAGGATGGGAATGTATAAATTTAAGTAAAAAAACGGGTATAAGGTATATTAGATGTATAAGTTGTTGTGATCCAAATTCGTGATTGATTAATAATTTTAATATCAATTATTATAAGAATTGTGGTTTGACATTAAATTAAAATAATAAGCAGTATACACTTTTTTTATTTTTTTAGTTTAGGAGAAACATTTATATTTATTACTAATAATGTTATAGGAGCCAAAAATTTATTTTAACATAAATATAATTTAAAAAACAACATTTAAAAAAAATAATAAACGCTGTCAATGTATCAGATCAAGAGCTTTTTGTACGTTATTATAGTAATTAAACCTTTTTTTTTTCATTGTTCTACATTTTCGTTTTTAAAAATTTAATTAATCAAAAATATTAAAAAAAAAAAAAATTCAATTGCAACCCATAGATAAAAAGTAAAAGCATAAATTAAAGAAAAATCATTCCAAAATCACAAAGGCAATGTCTCTAGCCAAACTGTTTAATCAGAATTTGGCCCATTTAGATTCGTTTATATATCAGTTTAACTGTTTCTGCTATAACAAACTTATAATTTATAGAAAAGCATAAAAAAAAAAAAAAAAAACTGTATTCAGAAAAGTCTAAAAAAAACGAAAAAAGTAGCCAACACATTGTTTAGCTTTTTTATGATTTAAGAATTTTTTTATGAATTAGAACCATTAATTAATCATAAATATATGTTTCTTCTGTATAAAATAATATCATAATAAAACAACGGTATTTGAATAAGTTAAATTAGGAACAAATAAAAATAATAAATACACACACACACCAGGATGTACTTTAAATACCTTCTCATATTGTAAGGGTACACTCCTGGACAAATTAAAGTGTACAATCCTTATTATAAAGCTAATGCAATATAAAGATATAATATAATAAATGCAGTGTTATGTTTTCTTTAATCTTAATCTTATTTAATAAACAAATAATAGTTGGCCAAAATAAAGTGTACACCGTGAGAAATCAACAAAAATGACAGATTAAAGGCAGTTTCCTTCGTAATCATATAGAAGAAGCATCCCCAATTAATGAAGATGGTTTATGAAGGTGGTTTATTTTTAGGATTTAATTCAAAGTGTCAAGAAAGAGGTGAGCAAAGGATTCAGTTACCGAGCTGTTGGAGAAATATTCGTCCTTTCCCACTCAACGGGGGTTAAAATGTTTGAAACGGACTGCAACTGGATTAAAAAGGAGCCTGGACCCCATCCTAAGCTGAGAAGAAGGGAAGAATTGAGGCGTTGATTTCCAAAAGGTACTAAAGGACATTTTTTAAAAAATTGATTTTTTTACATATTTGTATTCTCGTCAATTAGTTTCATCTAAATATTCTATTTGATGTTATCTAATGATTTCTCAAGTCCTTAAAAAACGCGATTTAGAAATGCGGTCATTTTCTAAAAGTACTAATTACGCATTTGTTTTCGTCCTAAATCTTTCTAAAATATTTCATTTCATAACTTTAATATGATGTTATTATTATAGTAAAAAACAATTTCTAAATTTTAATGCAAAAAGACCCAAATTAGCTAGTTTAATAATATAGTAATGAGAGATTTTCGCGCTTCCTGTAAAATTTCCTAGAATCGATATAGTACCTTTTGGAAATCAACGTCTCAATTGAGAATTTAAAAATAAAATCGTCGTTTGGCTAAAGATGGTGAAATTGTCTCATCACGAAAATTAAAAGAAAACTGGAATTTAGCCTCCTCTTCACGAACAATTCAAAGAACTTTACCGAAAATGAATATTAAGTGGAAGAAAATCGAGAAAAAAAAAATTCCCCTGACAAAACAACACAAAGAGATCAGGGTCGCCAAAGTGCGGGAAAGGCTATCATCCGTGGGTGAACTTATCTGGGAAAGGACCGTTTTCACTGATGAAAACAGATTTTCAGGAGATGGTCCAGATAATGAATTCAGCTATATGGAAAGTGGAAAAAGACATATTATAACCGTCCAAAGTGACAGATGAGAAAGGAGGAGGTATTATGGTTTGGGGCGCCATAACTGCGACTGGGGATTATCTCCTTCAAAAAATTGGAGGGAGAGCTACTAGCCAAAACTATTTAAGCTTGGTCAGAGAAAAAGTGTTGCCATAGTTGGAAACTATCTTCCTTGATGAAATTTTAAATGTTTCGGAGATGAATATTCAAACGGTTAAGTGGCCATCTCGCTTTCCAAACCTAAATCCAACCAAAGAACTATTGGCACAGTCTCTTCCATCGTTGAAATCATCTTGAAGGGATCGTTCAAATCAGATGAACAATTATGGAAAGCGGTTAAGGATGCTGCAGTAGCATTAGAAGAAAAAATGCCAAATTTTACCAAAAATCTGTGTAGTTCTATGAACCGTCGGTTATTACAAGTCATTCATATTAAAGGAGAAACTATTCATTATTGAAATTGGCTTATGTTTTATGTTTTAAGAATTTCTATTTTACATGTACATTTAATGTGGCCAACTTTGTAATCAGCTTATCAATTAAATAATTTTCTTGTTCTAAATATAATTAATAAATTAATTTTTTCATTGACAACTTGTTTTTTACTTTAAAACTGACCTATGAAAAATAAAAAAATATTTATTGAAAAATTCTGTTAATAAGAGTCTGGGTGTATACTTTAATTTGTCCAGGACTGTAGATACTCCAGACATTAAGCGAAACAAAAATTTTACTGGCTTATAGTCCACTGATTCTGATAAGTTAGAGAGGAAAATCAAATTCTGAGTTTTTGCTGTTATCCATGGTTTTCATTCGGGAAACTCAAATATATCTACTTGATGTGCACGCACAGAAAAACAAGCTGTACTAAATACTAAAAAAAAAGAGCAAATGAAAATTTGTGCTTAATACGTATCTCATTAATATCTTGTCACATTATGGGAGCCAATAGGAGACCTCGAGGGTACAAAGAGATTTTTGCTGTTCAGTGAAAACCCTGTTATCCATCCGTATCGAAAATCAACAAATTTGATTTAGTGCCACTTGTTTTTCTGTGCGTGCACATCAAGTAGATATATTTGTTTTTCTGATGAACTATGGGTTTTATATGAGTCGGACTACGGGTCATACAAACTTTGTTGGCCCTCTTGAGATAAATCTAGATGCTAGATGTTTATGGGGAGACTCATAAACGTCTATGGGTTTATATATATATATATATTAATTGGAGATTATCTATGAACTATGAATATGGGACTAATAGTTTTAGGAGAGAGGTTTATCATGATGCAATAATATTATCACCAAAGCCTGTAGGAATGATGTGTAACCTGGAATATATAGTTGAGATCATTATACCTCGGTCGGACAAATAGCTTAATCACTAAACTTGAAGCCAAAATGGACACCGACACTTATCCACGGTCGGCTGACTATCAGATCGCAACACTTGTTGATATTTCCCAAGCATTGCCACCAACCCAGCGGCGAAACCTGCATCCATTTCGCAATTGTTTTGTTTTTTCGTTCACTGAGCTGAGGAGAACATTCATTGTCATTCACAACGCACTGTCAATTCTCAACCTTCGATAACGAGTGGTATCCATGAACGGCCGACGGCCACGGTCACTGATACAATGATAAGTTTTGTCCTAGGTTTTTAATGTTCATAAACATCTTGAATATATCTGTTATTTAAATAAATAATTAAAATTAGGTTAGTCGTTGGTTTAAATAGAATAAATACACCAGAAAGATAACAAACAAAAAAAAAAACAGCACAACTATAAGAGATTATATGGTCGACTGTGGTTGATAATATGTAGAAACAATCAGGAGTCAGTCAGGTAACAATATTTTAATTTGGCCGACGTTTCGGCCATCACCAGGGCTGCTAACAATTGGTATTTTTTCATTATTTCATGTTGTCATTGCCATCATTTTTACTAATGAATGCAAAGTTCCATTGACATGCCGTATTGATATGTGTATCTTTTTTTTCTGAGTGTTTGCAGCCCTGATGATGACTCACATCTTCGAGCCGAAACGTCGACAAATTTAAAATATTCCTTAGCAGAGTGACTCCTGATTATTTCTATAAGTTATTCAGTTCAATTCTAGAATGGGCTTGCAGACGAGGCGTCCTGATAAGGTATCACAATCACCACCACTTAGTCACTCCATCACAGCTTTTGAAATTAATGAACCAAGAAAAATACTTCAGGAAGGAAGCAGTGAGATATTGAACCCTGAGGGTGCACTGAGGATAGAGATAATGCCGACAAATAATTGAGTAGCATTTCATTTGATACCTGGCTGATCGAGTAGCGGAGCCTCCTCCATGGTGACGGTTGGCCGACTGCCCGCTCTCACTACGCTCCCCCTCCCCCCACTCCTTCCTCCCTCTTTTCTTATTACACTTTTCTCCGCCTCCTATTTGCATTTCGTCAGCTGTTCACTCTCTCCCTTCTTCGCCCTGGGTCATCGTATCTCCTCCCTTTGGCCGAGTAAGTATTGCGGCTAATTACGCTTCAATTGTTATTCCTAAACACAAGTGTGGCAACTCCTTAGCCAGATTGCCGGTGACGGTTGTGTTATCTCAACTCGACTTGAGATATAATCTTAGTGGAGCGAGAAGATTGAGTAATTTACCGATAAGAATGGAAAAATATGAGCGGTCAAACCTTAGACATTCTGCTTTGCTTGAGTCTGAAGCATGGATCAATGGACACAATGTATATTTTGGATAGGAAAAAAAAACCCTCAACAACCCCTTAAGGGTCTTGGGCTGAGTACATATACTGTTTCTAGGCCAACGGCCTTACAATTACATCGCGCTGAGCTGCCACGTCCCCCCCCCTCCAATATTTGGGTAACCACTTTATAGAGGCTGATTGTTCCCCAGGAAGGTATCCATACCACATGGCTGTCCTAAACATATATTTAATAATAATAGACCTACGGAATCATAAGATTCGGTTCCATTATCCCTAAATAATGCCTACACAGATTCGTCCATTGGTCACCGTTAAGCCCAACGCACCGAGATCAGACTTAGCACAATCCTCCCATCGACGCTTCAGCCTACCCTTCGGATGCCTACCAGTCAGTTCAGCGAATACCAACTTTTTCGGAATTTGTTCTTCACTGAGTTCAACAACTTTACACGCCCATTCGAGTCCCCGCAATGCTATCACAGGGTACAACCCTCAGTTCCGCTATTTGCAACCTTCTGAATTTCCCAGTGGCCTCATATCTCTTTGGACCAAATATTTTGCGCAGTACCTTATTTTCGAAAACCTTAAGACGTTGTTCATCCTTCAAAGTAAGCATCCAAGTTTCACATCCGCAAAAAAACCGTCTAAAGAATAATAGTTTATTAATTCTAACCTTAGAGTTTATAGACAGAAGCCGCGAGCTAAGTAATTCTGCTATTGAATAATACCACGCATTATTATGCAGGTCCCTGTATGTAAAAAAACATGTATTTTTATTTAAAATTCAAACATTTTTACGGTTGTTAATACTTTCCCTTATTTTATATTTCAAATATAGGTAAATTGAATTATTAATTATTACTTTCACTTAAATCAATTATAATTGTAATAGAATATTAATAATTTAAATAGAAATTAATCTAATTGGAAGTAAAAATAAATTTAGTATAAGTTAATCAATGTACATATTTTCTTTACAATATTTTTACCTATTGATTAAACCTGTCCCATTATATTATGTAGGACTTATCAGATACCACACACCTCCAGTTTAGGAACCCAATTTATAGAGGTTGGGTGTACCACACGGCTGAGATAACAGAAAAATAATATTCTGCCACAGCCGGGATTCGAACCTGGGACCCGAATAGCAGTAGACTTGTGCCCTATCCACTAGATCACACCTCTCCCATATTATGGATAAACCCCAACAAAAATAAATACATTTTAAAATAATATTTGAGCTCTAAAGCTACATTGATGCCGATTTTTTTCGAGAATGGAAGTGAGAAAAGAAGATAAATATTGAAGCAATTATAAAAAGTATTTGGCACATCAACCCTTTGTCTAAGTAGTTTTTTTTTTTTTTTTTTCGTGTTCCAATTTTTCATGAAGATAATACAATCTGCAACAAAGATATTAAAAATATTGCGGTAGCCCGTGGCTGTGCGGCTAGCTCGCTAGTCTACCATACCAAATATTGTAAGTTGTCCCAAGGGATACAACCGCAGCCTCCTCCCCGAGTATGTGAGACTAGCGCCTAAAACCTGTGAAAAATTGTAGATCTCACGAGAGGTATTTACGCCTTTTTTGTAACTAGGTGCTCCAACCTTGCCTTTTTTTTAAATTGAGGCAGCGCTACACGATGAGAGAAGAGGTAGGTGAAAATCTGTGAGAGCGAGGTATTGTGAGAGTTCACGAAAGTAGTGGGAGAGAAGGAAGGCATATTAAAAAAAAAAATTTAAGTCGGATAATAACATCAAATATTACTTTTTACAAATCCTATGATATCATATTATATAAATATTATATTATATACAGATTATTTTTGATAAAAGATAAAAATAAATGATAATGTTAACAAACCAGTGTAACATACACATCATGAAAACATGTTTTTTTTTTAACCTAGAAACTCCATTTTAAAAAATTAAACGTTATCTATACTAATATTATAAAGCTGAAGAGTTCGTTTGTTTGTTTGAACGCGCTAATCTCAAAAATTCTTTTTGTGTTGGGTAGTACATTTATCGAGGAAGACTTTATAACATCATGCTGTGACCATTAGGAGAAAGAATAAGTGGAAAATGTGAAAAAAAAAACAACAAAAAAAAACGGGGAAAATTAGCCTCGCATCCCAATGATTCCAAATGATTTACTATTTAATTTTAAAATAATTCAATTTCCCCTAAAGTTATCTTTTACCATAACAATTAATAAACCAATTAAATTAATTCAAACACGTAGGAATCGATTTTCGTAAACAAGAATGCTTTTCACAAGGCCAACTATGTCAAGATCGGGTTCCGGAGAAAATCAGTGCGTCCTTCTATCACAAGAAAATAAAACTAAAAATATCATTTACGCAGAAGTACTTTAAAATTTATTCTTTTAAAATCTTCTGAATCCCGATCATAATAACAGAAATTGACGCGGACGAAGTAGTTAATAATAAAAGTTACCAACGGTATTTTATACATGTATATAACTGTTCTTATGTTAAAAAACAAAAAATTGCTTTAAATATATATTTTTTTTTCAGTTTTCTCCTTTAATCGGATATAAAATTCGTTCAACTTATACATTTAGCTGTTTGTTATCAATGGTAACAAGATGATATGGTTATTTTTATAGAATCTACAAAATTAAAGGTAATTTAGAGGAAGAAAATTTAAAATATCAGCATTTAAGAGCTCTATCAGACTATTTTAATCTATTATATCTATTATAGACTATTATTCGGATAAACTAACTGATTGTCGTAGATAACATTTTTATATTAGAACTGGAAAGATTGTACGTGAAGTTGTCAGAGTGATATCCTGCTTTGGTCAACCGAAAAGGAATTTTATTCATACAAGATAATGCTGGTCCTCACACTTCCTGGCGAAACAAAGAAAAGTGGGTTAGAAAACCTCACCAATTCATGGAGTAGAAGCCCAAAATTAATAAAGTATTCGGTTTATGACAATAGCTCGGCATTCTGGTCTTACGCAGTAATAGAAAATAGATCCAAAGACAAAAATTACCATTACCAATGGGAAAAATTGCCTTTCCATCTAAATTTGTCACCATCGATTATTCAAGGTATTTTAGTATAGCACGTAATACTAATAGGATTCGGAGTCAGAATTCAACATTTTTGCATAAATTACATTGTTGATATGCTGGTATTTTATAAAAATTACATTAATGGGAAATAATAAGCGGTATCAACACTTTTTTTTCAAAATTAATTTATTATTTACGAATGTCTCAACAATTTTTTTTATTTATTTTAATTTACAACTGTATCATAGAATACAAGTCAATAATAAATCACCTAACAAGAAAGGACACTTTATACCATGCATTTTGCACCTTTCTCCGATTTTCTCAGCTCAAACGATTTCCATTAAACTTGCTGTATCGATGTAAAATTGGACGGAATTTAATTTCATGTATGATGGAGTTTTGTTGACCGTTGAGAAATTAGATGAGGAAGATGGTTGGGGGTGCGGTCATAAATTAGAAACACATATTTAAAATAACACTTATTTTAAATATGTGTTTCTAATTTATGACCGCACCCCCAACCATCTTCCTCATTTAATTTCATGTAGGTTTCATTCTGATTGAAATAGTCTGATAGGGCTTAAATGCTGATATTTTCAGCAGTCAGTCTTCTCGGCCAACTTTTCCGAGCTGCCTTTCCTCGAGGAGCCCTGATGACCTATAATGTGAACCGAAACGTTGACAAAACAATAAATAGTTATAGACCATCTCATTATCTCCTTTAATTTCCACCTGGACTATTTTCCTCCAGGATAAATTTTTAATATTCAGCATTTCAAATTATTTATAATAATGAATATGGAATGGTTGATGGGTAAGATAGTTCCTGTGGCTGTCAATAAATGATATAAGAATTTAGATAATATAATGTAGATAATAATTATATAAGAAAAATTTATTATGGAACGTTTGCAGATCTACATTACAAGTCTTAATTGGGGCTAAAAATAAATATCAACACAGGCAGAACTATGATTTGTTTATTTTTTTTTATTTTTTTATTTTTTTTTATGAAGACACGCAATTTGGGCCAAAACGGTGGTTCCACAATAAATAGTTTACTCTATTTTTAGTAATCATTTGTTCACCGATACCTGAACTATCATACCTTCATTGAAGTTCATGAATACTGGTAGTTAATGATACACATTGATAGTATTTAATTAAAATATAACGTTCTCCTTTTTATATTTTTTTTTTAAGTGTAAGCAATATAATATTTTTCTCTAGCTCCTAGGAAGAACTTGTTTTGTTTTTTTTCTTTTTGAAAAGTATCAATAATTTGATATTATATTTTATGTAATCTATATAAAAATATCCCTATAAAATTTCATCGAGAATCGTGAGTGTATTCTCCCAAGAGACTACACCATGCGGCCAAGGGCCTACATGGGCTGTCGTGCCAGAGAAAAATATACAAATATATCGCTATTCTTTCTAAACCAAACACTTCTTAATTCATAATATTCAATCCCTCTAGTAAATGTAAAACTATTTTTCTTTTTTAAGGATGAAATTTCAGATATTAAAAATATTCCGATATTTAGGCCCCCCTCCCCCAGATCTATTGATGTTTAGAAATATTTGAGAAATAGCTGTATAACAATATATTTGTTCTATATTCACATCCCTATAAGTCATATTTCACGAATGTATGAATAAAATGAATTTATTTATTTATTTTTTTTTTTAATGAACTTTCTTAACTTGAACTGATTATAATGTTTACTTACTTTTACCAAGGTACTGTAGAGAAAATTTTTTACTAACTTATTCAACCTAAGTTGTAAAAAGCTATGCTGATGACACTTGTGTGTTATCAGTCAATACTGATCCAACTATTGACTCTCAAACTCTCCAATCCCACCTCAGAGACCTTGAAGTATGGTGTCAGAACTGGAGAATTAAAATAAATTCCAACAAATCCAACCAAATTACATTTACCCTTCGTCGTAAACCTATGACTCCTTGCCCTACTGTCTCCTTCAATAATACTCCTCTTGTCCTGGTTGAACAGATCCGATATCTAGGACTGCACCTTGACAAACGCCTCACATAGAATCCTCATACAAGACTGAAACGACAAGAAGCTGCACGACGTTTTCGACTACTTCAACACTTACTAGACAAACGTTCTAATCTTCCACTTAACTACAAGAGACTCATCTACATGACTATCATAAGACCAATATGGACTTACGGAGTTGAGCTCTGGGGCTCTACTAAACCATCGAATTCTTCTCGTATCCAATCCCTTCAGTCCAAAATCCTTCATAAAATCCTCAATGCTCCTTACTTTGTCACCAACAAACTCATCCATAAAGACCTTAATGTCCCATATGTTGCTGATTTGGCGCGTACGAGGTATCAATCCTTCCATGAACTCCATTCCCACCCTAATCCTTTCATTTCAATCCTTTCTTCCTCTTCAATTCCTGACAATCCTCCGAGGCGTCTGAAAAGGAGATGGCCCCGGGACCTTCTAGTTTAGAATATTTTTAGAGTTCTTCCATTGGGAAGCTTCTCTACATGTGTTTCATGCCTTTTTTATGTTTCATTCAAATTTACTTGTTGTATTACTTGTTATACAGTTGTAAATTCCAATAAATAAATATATAAAAACAAAATAAAACAAGTTTTTCACACACAAAGATGTAAATTCAACTTCATAAGAATCATGTGTTTTTTCTTATCCTCTTTTTTTCTTTTTTTTACTTATATATTTCATGTGCCATTGTTGAAAAAAATAAAAAATAAGTTTGTTTCGTTAAATAGCATAGCTGGATCACATAATAATGTAGAACCTAATACAAAAATTAATTAAATTTCAAATATTGATATATGTTTTAATTTAAAAGATTCCATTCATAATCATAAGAAGTTTGTAAGAGGTGGTGCAACCAGTTGCATCGTTCCGATAAGTAGACTGAATAAATTCATAGGCTAATGTATCTTGTCCCTTTCACTGACACCGTGGGAACAAAAAACTGAAGAGGAAACTAAAGTCCAGTTCATTTCCTTCCTCAGTATAGAGAGGAGGAGGGCAAGTAAGTTGAAAGTATTATTTTTTTCCCAAAACTACCTAAATATAGCATTAGCATAATTTGAAAAAGGTTTGTAATTTTGGATCAAAGATATTTTATTTTTATGGATTACTTATGATGTTACCATATTGGCTCATACTAGATGCTATTTTATTGGATAATTTGTCTTTTTCTGTTTATTTTATTTTTTCATCAATTTTTAGGCTTCTCTTATGATTAATTTTTATAGTATAAATTTATTTTTGTAAAAAGTCATGAAAGTTTCTTTATTATGATTACATATTATCTATTCATTTTTTTTTCTTATTTTTTGTATTGTTAGGCTCTTAAGCATGTCATTATAGAAAGACATGTACCCTCATAAATTATTGATTTATTTTGTTCATAATTTCTTCAGTTATGAAGACTACAATTTTTTCTTTAAAATTATGTAATACAATGAAAGGATGAGGATTGTAGGGCCTTGAGAGAACTAAGGCTTACACCTATGCCAATCTTTGTGGATGACTACCTCATGAAGTAAGATACTGTGGATAATACAACTAAGAAAAACACTGGTAATACTCCATAATTACTCGTGGCTTTAATTGACTTCAATTATTAGATCTATCACATTTTTTTTTTTTTTTTTTTTTTTTTTTTTTTTTTGCTTAAGCTAACATAAAACCACTTCAACAGAAATAGAAAGGGGAATACGGAAAAATAAAAAAAATTCAAAAGCCAAAAAAATTATTTTACCTGCAGTTACAATTTAAATTAATGTAAATTTACTGTTCAGTATAATTTTGGATCTCTGTTTTATTATATAACATATGTGTGCAAATGATGATAGTTATTTAATATTTAGATGTTTAAAAACATCAAAATATTTATAAAAATAAATTATATATTATTGTTGTTCAAAATTTATCTTGACTCAGTCACTCTTAATTTAACTATTAAATATATTATAGAATACAACTATATTAAAATTAAATTATAACATTAACATATTAATTTGAAATTTTCAAAACATATCAGATTAAATTTACCCGGCCTCTTGCAAGAATGGGGGCGAGTGCTATGGCTTAGCTTCCTTTGTGGGCACCTCATAATTATAACATTCCAAGCATGAGGGCATATGAAGAAAATGTTTTACATTCACTTACCTCTTTATGAAATGTGTAGTAAGGGAAATCAATACAAAAATTAAAATTTTTCAATCCGTATTTTCAACAGAAATATACGTTTAAGCTCCCCAAGCCCAAATAACAAAGTCTTCTAAAAAAAGGGGTATGTTTGTGTATATGTATTTCTGCATGTGAAAGGAACATACCAGCGATGAAATAAGCACATTGACAAACCATTTTATACCATGCATTACACACATTTTTATGATTTTCTTATTTACGGCTGTAACGAGATTAGTTAAACTGGCTTTAAATCAATCAAATAACCACATGAGGTTTAACTTCATGCATGTTTTAACCTCATTGAAACAGAGCTTGATTTCCAAAATGTTTCTTTTAAAATACCTATAATTTAGTTAATCTAAAATAATTGTTAGCAATGATAAAAAAATGGGTGAATGCGAAATATGAGATTGATAAACCACTATTGGAAAAACAGCAAAAATATTTTTCCAGGTTAAATTTGTTTAAATTTCCACCAATAAAAATAGTAATGGTAATAGATGGATAGTATACTGTTGGGAAGCTAAATATTAACTTACAAAGTTGTAGAAGATAATAGTGAATCACAAAAATTGTTTAACTAAAGTGATTGTAAATAATATTCATATTATTATATTATTGAATCTAACATAAATGTTTCCATCCAGATTCAATTTAATTTTTTTATCAACTTTTACTGTATTTAAAAGTTCAAATATTGATTTTAACTATGGATGTAAGTGAAATATATGTTTTAAGAGTTCTAGATTTTTTTAAAAAAGAAAGGTTTTTTGTTTTTAAAAATCATATTAATCAACCATCCTTTGATAAATATGTTAATATGATTTGAAGTCAGAATTAAATCGTGAATTGCAGATGCCCATTTTTACTCAAGGGAATATATTTTAGTTTTATCATATAAGCTTGTTATCAGACTTTCAATTGGCACGGAAAAGATAGATATTTTTTAAATCACTTAGCAGAAATGAAATTTATAATTTATGGAATTACAGAAAATGTGCATGCCCTGGACTTGGGCTTTCTGAAATTCATGTTAGTTAGTTGTCAGATAGGCCACTAGCTCTTACCAGATAAGATTGTATTAGCACTCTGAATTTCTAATCTCCATTTTATAATCAGGTGCCATAAATAGATTTCAAGTTAAATTTATTCTATCATATAATGGTGTATAAGATGAAATAAAAACTTGAGATTAATTCTACGGGAAAATATATCAAATTTACTTATACAGAAGAATGCAGAAGTACTGCAAAAAAAAACTTAATAATTAGTAATTAGTAGTATTTTATCATTATCCTTTGTTCAACAAGTTCACACAACATAATATTGTTTATTTTTGTCCACAAGCACCAGATTACTTACAACTTTCTGGGTACCTGCAAGTATTCTAATGACCTTCAAAAATCACATGAGTTCATTTAAATTTATATATTTTTCTTTAAAAAATGAAATCAAAATTAATATTTTAGTTATTGGAATCAATTAGTTCTGATTTCATTTATGAACAAATAAAACCAACCTCTCAAATCCAACAATATTGTTGTCAATATATCTTTGGGTCCTCTAAAAATTAATAGAATTTGGCATGTGCTGTTTCAGTTTTAGAAGACTCGTGAGGGATGCCAAAAAACAAGTCATAGATGAAAAAAAAAAAAAAAAAATAGAAACAACCACCATCACAGACTATACCATAATCATCTTAACTTTAAACATTAATATTGTGACAAAAAATATCATTAATGCAATCACATTTATTTCTAAAATGCTAGAGCAGTATTTTGAAGGGACACAACTTCCTCTTACCACTTTTTTTTAATTAGTTTTAAAAATCACATTAAGTTTCAATGTATAAATTTATTTTAGAATAAATAATAAAACAATAATCACTTAATATAAGTGGTTGTATTTACTTTAATACTTTAGACAAATTTATATGTTGGATAATATTTTTTCTAAAATCTTAAATTTTTCTACTGAATATTAACCATCAAAATTACTTCTCTCATTTTTGAAAAAATAAAACTGAATAAATAACCTTTATGCTCTTTCAGATTTTGTTTAATTCTTTCATGCTTTACATTTAAATGTTTTCTATAACTACTTAGTTTATTCATCAATATTTAGAACGTTTTGCACGGATGATTGTTTACTGTTTTGAACGATGTAAAATGAAGGACTAATTCCCAAAGAGGCAGGTTTTAGAGAGGATAGAGGGTGAGTTGATCACATTTTCTCATTGGCAACCCTAGTAAGTGCCAATCTTTATGAAAAAGGAAGTTATGTTTATGCTACATTTGTCGATTTTAAGAAAGCATTCCACTCCTTAAATTAGGAGCTTCCATGGCAAAGTATGTAAGATTTTGGCATCAGTAAGAAAATGAAAAGAATTTTAAAACAACTATATGACAATGACTCAATGTGTATTAAAATTGGTTATAAACTATTGGATGAAATTAATATAAATTCTGGTTTATTGCAGGGAGATAGTTTGGGCCCAATTATTTTAATTTGCTATATATCAGACACAATGCAATTTTTCAAAAATAACAGTGACATAGGAATCCCAATCAATAGCTCAAATGAGGTGTCAATATTGCCCATAAAAAACTCAAATTATTAGAAAGTTACTACTGCCAAAACTCTCGCATACTTAACCCAAGAAATTCAAAAACTCCGGTCTTTCATAAATCACCGCAGAGGTGAAAAACTAAAACCTCTTTTTTGGCATGATAAGGAACTGACATATACCAAATCCTATACTTATCTAGGAATACTTTTCCCATCCTCAAAGCATGTCAAAGCTTTTGACCATTTCACCCAAAGATCACTCTTTACAGGTGCAAAAATGAGGGAAATAACCAGCCAGTGGAAAAGCAAATCCTGGGAAGCAGGAATGGCCCTATTTGATTCCATGTTTTCATCAACATTTCTTTATGGAGCCGAGATTTGGAGTTTAGACTACCTGGAAGGCTTAGAGTAGATACAGACTAAATTTTTGAAGTATTTATATTTCTGACCCAAATATACTCCAAAGTATATTGTTCGATTAGAATCTGGACAAACTCCTCTGAATTAAACATTTTCAAGGAAATTATTAATTTTTGTATTAAGCTTTTTCAATGCCTGAAAATCGACTGCCATGCAAATGCCTTGTTAAACTCATTAACCTGGACACAAAAAAGAGAGACACAGGTTTTAATTGGATCTCAAAAATAAGAAAATTAGCAACAGATAATTATATTGAAGAAGACTTTTTTGAAGCGCTAAAACCAAACTTTTTACTTACTAATAAAAATTTAAAAATCGAAAAAGTAATGAATCATCTCCACTCCATAGACGTTGATAGAGCTCTCAACTCTAAATATAATCCACTTACAGAACTATCTGTAACTTTAACAGCCCTCAGCCGCAAGAGTATTTAACTTATCATATTAATATAAATAAACTGAGACTCGTTAGCCAACTAAGAATATCAGATACTGAAAATTTGAAACTTTTTAATAAGCAAACCACTTTCATTATAAAAACAGGGGGAAAATGTAGATGGTGTCGAGAATATATCATCGAAAACTTAGAGCATCTGATATTGCAATCAGTATTGAGAGATCATTACCTGGCGTATAATATAGGAGACCTTGATTTCTAACTAACATATAACGATCTATCTGTATTTACAATGTTGAAAATATTTTATGTATGAAATGTACCATGAGACAAGATTTATTATAAGATAAATTCAGTTTCATGTCACTTTAAAAGTTTTACTTTCACTTACTTATATATCAAATATGTAGTAAAGTATTGCGATTGTAAATTTTCAAATTTGAGTTTTCAACTGAAATACACGTTTTAGGATCCCCTGAGTCCAAAAGACTTAGTACAGCAAAAAAGTTTGTACACCTTTTACACAGGCGTGTATGTTGTAAGTCTAGTTCTAAACCGATATATGGTGCGAAATTGAAATTTAAAATTTAATACAAGTATATACCTAGGATGTAACACCTACATTTTCACTTGACAATTTGTACAATTTTTTTTACAGGAGCACGTTTTTACAATTTTCTCAAAAACAGCTCAAACAAATTTGTCTAAACTCATCATATTGTTGTAAAACTGGATGGGTTTTAATTTCAGGTTGAGTTGTTTCTAATTGAAATTATCTGATAGGACATTAATGCCAAATTTCTTCCCCAAAAGTATCTTTAGTTTTTGTGATCTGCACTAATTAATCTTTTGTTATCGTTAACATTGATAAAAAATATGTAATATGAAATGTAAGAGAATTTGATCACATATCGAGAAAAAAAAAAAATTGTAAGTGCTTTTTTCCCCACAAATTAGAATTGTTATGTAGATTATATTGTTGAAATTGAAGTATAGATTTATATGAATATATCATCGGAAAAATTTTAGGAAAAAAACTTTCTAACAAACAAAGTTGTTGAAAGTAATGGATAGTGACAAAAAGCGCATACATTTAAGTGTGTTGCAGATAATAATTTCTATTGATGAATTATTTAATTTTAAAAAAATGTTAACAATAAATATTTTTTTTTAACTTTAAATTTATTCAAATGTTTGAACATTGATTTTTTTTCTCTTTAAAATACCTTAAATTTTGATTATTTTAAATAAACTTAGTAGTTATATAAATATTTAAATATAGAGCATGAAAGAATTTTTTAAAATCTGAAAGAGCAATTTCATTGTTTTATCTAAAATAAATATACCTTTCGAACCTCATTGTTGATCTTCTTTTCACCTTTAACTTTATGCGGTAGTTGTAAGATATATTTTAACAAGGGAGATAAATGAAAGTCATATATTGTGCACACTAGATTTCTTTAATGATTGTAAACCAAATGAAGAAGAAAGAGCTTGAATTAGATTTCAATTTTTGTCAATAATGAATAGCTAATATGTAAACTACAAAGAATCATACTAGGATTTATTACGACTCTATCTACACTATTAACCAATATATTATTTAGCTCAATCACTTCTTTAAGGAACACCATTCAAGGCCAAATGGTTAATTGTGCTTCACGATTTTCAAGTGTTCTTGGTTGTGTATGAGGGTCTTAAGATATTACTAAATATCTAGAATTTAAGTAAATTACAACAGAATTGAAAGTTTAAATACTTTCAAAACTAACTACAACATGAAGCAAAAATAGTGGTACTTTTCGCAAATTTATACTAAATAAGAATAGAATAAATTATTGTTTCTTCATTTTTTTTTCTTTAGTCACTATTAATGTATTAACTATTAGTGAATATGTATTTACTTTAAAAAATGAATATATTTTATCCATTCTCTAATGCAAGCTTTAATTAATAAATCAATAACTTCATTATTAACAAAATCTTTTACTGTTATGGACTATACCTACAGGTATACAGTAGGTGGAGAACCTTTTTACTATTTCAGATGTATTTATTATTTATTTATCACCTGGTAATGCATAACTATACTTTTTGTACTTCACTATAGTATTCATTTGTTCAAGCAAGTATACCTTTATTGGGCATCAAAGGGTCTCTTTCTGTTTATTGCCATTTCATATAGCTGAGGGAGTAGCGGGGCCTAGTGGGTAGAGCATTAGGTTACTCTTCTCTCAGTCCCAGGTTCAAATCCCAGGCTGAGGCAGAATTATTTATTATGTTATTTCAGCCCTGAACAACCCTAGAGCAGGGAGACCCTCCCGGGGCACACCCAGCCACTATTAAGTGGGTACCCAAATTTTGGGTAAAAACTTGCCAACCGAGTATGATTTAGGCCTAATCACCTCCTTGCACGGTCGTTGGCCGTGGAACAGTATGAATCTCTATAAGTACTGAACCCGAGGCTCTTCATGGGTTTTATAGGTACAGGTTTTTTTTTTTTTTTTTCTCATATAGCTGAAATAACAAGTTTCTTTTGTAACTTATTTGCATTATATTACATTCTAATATTTTGAAAATAGAATCGGCTAGTAATCACGAACAACAGATCTTCCATTTATACTGTATTGCTTGGAATTCTATAAATTATCAAAATTTCATAATCAATGTAATTACATATTAAAGAGTTTTTATAAAGACTTCTCATTCAAATAATATTTGACTCTATAATCACAATTCATTTCTATAATTATAATTAAATTCATTATTTTTCTTTTAGATTGGATATTTTTTTAATTGTAACAGGGTCTCAAAAATAATTTATTAGTTTAAAATATTGAAGATGTATGATCAACTGTTGAAATTATCATAGTTAGAAATAAATGAAAGTCAGTCATGCAAAAAACAGAATTTTTCACATGACTGACTTTTAATTATTTCTACCTATGATTAGTTTAAAATTATTATAATTATATATTTAAATTATTTATAACCTTGAATTTCAGTGAAATTCTGTCCTTCTGTATCCTTTAATAACATTACACTTATTCTTCTTGATCAGATCTGGTAAGTAGAAATCCATCATTATAAGTGTCTTACATAGAATCCTCAGAGAAGACAGAAATGATACGAATACTGACTACTCCTGCACTTAATAGACACCTGACTCAAAAAGCTCTCTCTCTACATATATATATTACTATAATTATATTCTTCCTCAAGTTAAGAAGCAGTCAAGGCCATCACTTACAAAATTAAAGTGGTGTTTTCATTTTAAAACACTCCAGGATCTTATCACAGAAGGAGATTTTTAAAAGGATCAAGCCAAGAGAAAACCAATATTAGTAAAATTTTGAACAAACAGCACTTGTATGAAAAGAATATCAAAAGTTTACAATCTTAAAGTTATAATGAACTTTTAACTCTTTTCTTTTAATAAACACCAAATATCTGATTATTTCATTAACTAACTTTAAATACAGCAACTGTTGATACAGCTTATCTGGAAAACACGGGATAAAGATTTTTTTAAAAGCATTAAACTAAAAATTAATCCTCTCTTAAAAGAGGGTAATCAAAGAAAGAAAGAAACACTCTACCCCAATACTCCAATTAATTTTCAAACATTTATAAGACATTTAAAATATAAATGAAATTAAAATGTTAGATCTGGGGACATGAAAAAAATTTGATCTTTGCTCGGGTGGCTCCTGCTAAAGACTTGGTCACGTAGGCTTCTGGTATAACTGTTTGTGTGCTCTGGTGTTTTGATTGTTATTGTACTTCAACCTTGAATATTTTACAACATATTGTTTTAGGAATAGTTTTTATTGTTGTACTGACAAGTAGAGAACCCCACATGTGCTTCATCGATTTTGATGAAGTTTTTTTCATTAAAAAAAAAACAAATTTCCATTAATCCTAAAAAATGTTCTATTTTATCTGAAAAATCTTACATCATGGTGAAAAATTCTGCTTTGAACAAATGAAGTAGGAGAAGGATTTAAAACAATGTTGAAAAAACCTTGGTAGGTAAGTTTGGACAAATATTTAGCAAAATAAAAAAAGGGTTTTAGAGTTATTACTAAACATAAAACTTAAAGATTTGAATGAACTTTTTTTATTGCTTGGCTAGGCAATAGAAACATTTTAGTACCAAACTTATTTTTCTGCCTTAATCAGAACCAGAGATATTGAATTAATTGTGATTTATGCACTACTTTCTTTTTTTAATAACTTTTTAGGAGACTAATGGGAAGTGTTGGCCTCCAATTTTTTAAACAAGCTAATATTTTACTGTTTAGACTCACCTAAAAAAAAACCAAAACATCAAAATCTGTGCTACACATATGGTATCCTCTCCTTTATTAATATTAATTTATTTTAATTAAAATCTTAATATGTTATTTTAAGTAACACTATTTTTGTTATCTATAACTATTAATACTAATATTAAAAGTAACCCAACATATAATTTTACATTATATAAAGAAAAATGAGCAAGGGTGAAGTGTCCGAAACATGTCAAAACAATACTTAAATATAGAAAATCGAAATATAGTTATTAATTAATCTAAATATAGTTATTAACGCGATTTTTGAGAAACAAAACTATAGAATAATATATATAACAGAAACGAGAAGGCAAAATAAATTGCTATCAAATATTTGGCTGAGGTATACTTTTTAATTTTATTGGGAGAGTTTTTGGAAGGAGACCTTGAAGTTTGAAATTTCAGCTCTATCATATTAAGTATAAACACTTTTTGGTTATTTCATTCCCTCAAACATTTTAAATTCATATTAGGTACGAAAAAAAATTATTTATTCCTAAATTGAGACGTTGATTTCCAAAAGGTACTAAAAGACATTTTTTTCAAAGTTGATATTTTCACATATTTGTATTTTAATGGCTTAGTTTTATTTAAATCCGTCATCAAATTTTATCTAAAAAACATAAAAATCCTTTAAAAAAGTATTTAAAAATTGTATTTCATTCCAAAAGGTACTAAATACACATTTTATTTCATTCCAAAATATACTATATCCAGTTTTGTTCCAAAAGGTACTACTATATCCTATGTAAACAGATATAACCTTTCCTTTCATTTCCTTCCAAAAGGTACTATACTTCCTACTGTACGGCAGAAGCACCTAGTCTCGTAACATATCACCATGAATTTATTGTTTACATCATTTTATGCATTTCTATTGGTTCATTTAGCATGTCTTGAATTACCGCTATTATTTTGATCACTGATTTTACACTAATAATCAGTTTTTAGCCTTTTTGAAACAACTTAGTTGCGTCGCTTTGGTTCTTTTAGGTTGTCAATTAAATTAAATTTTTTCATAGTATTTCTTCATGCAGCAACATAGATTTGATTTAAAAATTTTCAGAAACTTACATTTTAATAGAGTAATGGTATTTGATGCAACAAATAGTTTAAATTAGCATTCCACCATATTGCTAAATATGTGAAGAAAACCCGTGCCTGATCTAACTTAGCAGTCGTTTTTTATATGTTATATAAAAGCTCAAAAGTTATTATTTATCAGTATCTATGGTTAAATATTGTTTACGCGTCGTTAGTAATATAGTTAAATTTGCTAAATTCACACAAATGTTAAATGTCTTCATAATTACATACTTTCTTATTATAGTGCCATAAATAGATAAATTGTCTTTTGAATATTCACTTTCTTTATGGAAAATAGATAATCAATGTAATTAAACAACAATGAAAGATATTTCTCAGAGAGCATAAGGAAATTTACAAAACTTAGTAATTAACGATATAAAGACGTTGGTTAACGGTAAAGTTGTATCAGGAAGGTTATAGTGACTGTTACCAACTTATCTCACGTTATATTCTTCCAAAAAGTACTATGTTTCGTTCCAAAAAGTACTATATCCATATTATATTGTTTAAAATCATCGGGAAAGTGCAATAATTTGGAAAAATGAGTTGGCAACACACTTAAAAATCAACTTTTGATTTAAATAAAAAAAGAATCACGTAAATTGGTTCAGTAATAAATAAATGACAGATTTTTGCGTTTTCTGTAAAATTTTCTAAAGCGGATATAGTACCTTTTGGAAATCAACGTCTCAATTGTGAAACAGGCCCGAAAATGTATCTCATATTTTCTTTAGTATGGCAGAAATTAAAAGAGATAGGATAGTAAAATAAAGATTAAAACGGTCGGTGAATAATATGAGCTTGAGGGACTACCGTTCCTAAAAAAGAAATAAGTTTTAATTATCTATGCGTGACTTACACCTGGTAAGTGGCCGTACCATCAAACTACACCCGCAGTTATTCCGTTTTTCTTTAATGATTATTTACTTATTTTTAATTTATTTCGGTTAACTACAGGATAAATTGAGGAAACTCAGGCTCGGATGACGATGATGATGACACGACAAATTATTCATCCTTATTTTAACGAATCATTATTTGTAAAATAATTGTTATTTTAGATTTGGTCTACTTCATTAATTTTACTGTTGATAATTTTTTCTTGATATGTGGCATTGTACCTTTTCTGCATAAAAACTAGACTTCTTTTGTGCCCGCATGCCTTTATTTTTAAACCTACATACATTTTTTTAAACTTCTAAATGAAAAAAGGTAGATTCAGTGCGTCAGTAATCGACATTTTTAGTATGTTTGTATAACCTAAATATATATTTCAATTTATATCTATAGACCTATATTTATCGATTTCTCTGTAGAACCGATACTTATGGTATGTCTCCTGAGATCAACCTCTACGAAAGCCTAAAGTGGCTCCTCCTCTCAACACGCAGACAGTACTTTTTGGTTTTATTTAATTCTTTTTTTTTTATAAGTAGATTTTTTGTATAATTTTTCCTACTACTATAGATAATATCAATTTATTTTTACCACATACTTAGTCATTAGGCTAATAAATTATAATTACCAAACAAACAAAACATTTTGTTGATTGTAAGGATGTCTCATCCGACATCATTTGTAAATATTTTGTCAATTTGTAATTATGTAAATAAAGTTTATTTTCTTCTTCTTGGTTCATTCCTTTACCAAACAATGGAATCACAACATACTTCCTATATTCACGGCCTCCTTCAATTTAAATCCTCAGTCTACTTGCTGGAAATAATATCGCGCCATTTCGACCATTATAACCTATCTCACAGAACTTCGAATATACATAAAGCCTTCGATCGATCTTTTCTCGTTCGTTCTAATGTATTATGGAATTACCTTACTTCCAATATACGCCATGCTTCATCCTTATCCCCATTTAAACCTCTCCTTTTCCAAAACGTATTATCCCAATTCAGACAGACTCTGGTTTCACTCAAGTTTATTCTATATTCGTCACTTTACATTACCTTCCACACCTTTGTTTATATAATAACATTTTTTCTCTTTTATTTAGCTTTTCAACGGTATATTATAAATCTGTATTACTATTCTCGTGTTCGGAAAAAAAAAATTGCCTAAACAAATATTTTATCTCTTTATTCCTTTAATTCGTTATATCGAATTTGTCCAGCTTCTACATTTAGCCGTTTTTTGCCAACTCTATTAATATAATATGGTTAGTTTTTTTTTTTTAAATCTACAAAATAAAAGGTACTATAGAGGAAGAAAATAAAAAAAATCACCATTTAATCAACTTCGGCCTACCTTTCGGACGCCTACCAGTCGGATCAGCGAGTACCAACTTTCTCGGAATCCGCTCCTCATCGTTTGCCTCCGGATAATGAGCGTTTTACTTTAGAGGAATCCATGACTATTTGTGGTATTTTGTGAACTAAAATATGTGAGTAGGACATTCGAACCTACGTCACACCCTCCAGCAAGCCTGGAGGGCTGCTCTCATTGTTGGTCAGCGAGTCCATCGGACTTAGCCGGGAGGAGCTTCCGAGGAAATTCCACCGACCATCCCCACATCCGCCACCCGTGGGACGCTCCCCATACGCAGTAATGAGATCCGCGCGAATGATAAGGCTGTATAAGGAAAAATAATTAAGCGTCAAAATCATTTTTAACCTCCCTTTTCATAGCGCACCAAAGGTTTCAGTTGATAATATCTAAAAAATTACAGGGGTTAAAAAGATTTCCCCATCACATGACTAAAACTATTAGTCAGATTTTTTAATTTATGGTTTCATATTCACGAAAGGATAGAGAATAAATAACTGGTGAAAAATCACGAAAATCAAAAACGTCAAGCAGCAAAATTAATGAAAATTAGACGATTTCAAATGGATTGACCTATATATATTTATAAAGGGCCTAAAGTGGCTCCTCTCCTCAACATGCAGTCAGTACTTCTTGGTTCATTCCTTTACCAAACAATGGAATCACAACATACTTCCTATATTCCTAACTTCCGATATCCACAAACTCCTTCAATTTAAATCCTCAGTCCTCTTGCTGGAAATAATATCGCGCCATTTCGACCATTATAACCTATCTCGCAGAACTAAAGCCTTCGATCGATCTTTTCTCGTCCGTTCCAATGTATTATGGAATTACCTTACTTCCAATATACGGCATGCTTCATCCTTATCCCTATTTAAATCTATCCTTTTCCAAAACGTATTATCCTAATTCAGACAGTTTCATTCAAGTTTATTCTATATTTGTCACTTTACATTACCTTCCACACCTTTGCTTATATAATAACATTTTTTCAATTTTATTTATCTTTCCAAGGGTATATTATACATCTATATTACTATTCTTATGATCGGAAAAAAAAAAAATATTTTATCTCTTTATTCCTTTAATTCGTTATATCGAATTCGTTCAGCTTCTATATTTAGCCGTTTTTTGCCAACTCTATTAATATAATATGGTTAGTTTTTTAAAATCTACAAAATAAAAGGTACTATAGAGGAAGAAAATAAAAAAAAAAATCAGCATTTAAGCCACGCCAGAGTATTTCAATCAGAAAGAAGCCTACATGATATTAAAGCTCATTAAATTTTACGTCAATATACCGAGTATCATCATTTTCAAAAAGTTTACCTTTGACGAAGTTGTCTAAATTCCTGAACAGGTGGTAATCTGTTGGAGACAATAAGGGAGAATATGGTGGGTGCGGAAGAACTTCGTAGCCCAGTTCTTTCGATTTTTGCACGGTATGTTTTGAAACATGGGGTCTTGCTGCCGCTCAGTGAGATCATGAGGTACCCATGTATCGAGCTTGTTTACTTTCCCAATACACTTTAAATGTCTGGAAACGGTAGATGCACTTGCATTTAGCTGTGCTGAGAGTCCTTTAACTGTTTGGTTGGGGCTTCCTTCTACTGTATGTTTGAGGATATCGTTGTCTATTACGGGCAAGTTTTCCAAGTCAGTATCCCCAGCTGAAAACTTAGCAAACTAACGGCGAATGGTCCATTCATTAACACTCCCTTCCCCAAACCCCTTGCAAATATTTCTAGTGGCCTCAGCTGCTGAATGGCCGAGTTTAAACTCGTACAAAAATATTACTCGAAAATCGCGTGTTTCTGTGTTCATATTTGGAGGTATACTAAAAAGTGGGTAATTGATTGGAAAGCTAATGTTAATAATACAAAGGTAGAGGATTAGTAACTGTTTATTTTAAATGTGTATATTTTTTTTCCCGTTTGTGTCATTCTTATTAAAAGCCAAGAGTTCACAAACGTAAAACATTTGTAAGTATACAAGTTAATTTATAAATATTACCTAAGGACCCATCGAAGACCCACAGGGGTTCGCGGAGCAATTGAACCATCTAGAATTATTCAGCACATATGCATATTTTTTAAATCTAAAGTAAGTACTTATTAAAGCAGACTTTTATGGTCGTATTTAATTTGATTAAAAAAGGAAATCTAAAATCACATATTTAATTATGTAATGAGGCGCACAAAATTAAACCTTATATACAACAATTTATAAGTCAGACATAATCAAAATATACTCACGTTGCTAAAAAATGTTTTAGGAATCCACCAATTCAGTTAGGAAAGTGAGTAGGACCAATCAAGTTGCAAGCGATAACTGACATTTGCAAAAACCTGGCAACTGGCTCCAAACAATTATCTTATCAAGTTTATTTACTCATACTAATAAAACACATTAATTTATGATATATTTAACTAGTTACATTTGTTTGTTTGTAAAAACTCTATGCAATGATTTTATTATTGCTTGATTAAAATGTCAGGAAAGTAATAAATTTATAATTTTTGGAATTCTACTTAATGATGATAACAGAGGAAATATATTTCAATGCGTTAATAAAATTAAAAATATATATATTAATAAGCTTTTTTTGGTTGAGAGAACGGTGAGCGCATCACATATTTTCCCCTAACAGCCTGACTTAAACAGATTTTAATTTAATTCATTTTCAATGGAAATTCCTTTTTCATCCACTAAATCAAATTAATTTATGAATTATTAGCTTCATCAAGACACACAGGTTAGTTTAATTATGTGACAATGAAGTGAATATTACCACATAGTGACTATGTTTATTATAATGACGATTATGATAATATATAGAAATAAATTTCATAAAATGACCTGTATTATTTCAATATGAAAAAATGTAAGTATAATAAAAATAAAAATGATTTTTAAAAACAATTTAAGATATAGAAAATTATTTATAAGATTGTGGTTTTAAATGTTGATAATATGTTGAAATTTTAAGCCTGATACTAAATTATTGTTTTTAGTTTTTAATTAATTTTTTTGAAGATGAGGCAGTTATAGACCTCGAAATGTTAAAAGATGTGGATTAAATTATTTATGTAATAATAAATAAATTTATAAAGAAGAGAAAGTTTTAATCAAGTATTTAATACATTTATAGTCTTCAGAATTAGAAAATTGAAACAAGTTAATTATTTTTCGCCATTCTGTTTTACCTCCAACGGCTTAACATGATAGATAATCGTTACTATTTTTACTTTTTTTTTATTAATATTGCTTTATTGAGTAATAATAGAATCTGCCACTATCTTGGGCAATAAGTATTAGGGCAAAAAGAAGTCATTCATACCATATGTACAGAGTAAAAAAACAAGACAAAACAATAATAGTAATAATAATAAAAAAATGAATAAATGAAAAAAAAAACAACATAAAATGAAATAAAATAAGCAAACTTAACTAACAAATAGAAAGATAAAGAAAATAAAGTAATTAAAATATTGGCTACATTCATACCTATATACATTTTTACATACTGCCCCTAACGGGAACTCCGAATCGAGCCCTTACGCCCAGAAGTGGATGGAGTGGCACAACACTAGGAGTTCCCAGCGCCTCTCAGTCAGCCGCGTCACCAGTCTAGCCAGTGGACACTGAGTGAGGGCGTTAGAGCCACACACTCTCAGGCATGAGTAGAGAAGTTGGCTATTGCCAGCACTCCAGTTGCATGTTTATAGGAGATCTCTCGGCCACTGCCGCCTCAACCTACGAGGAGGGTTGTAAGGATTGTTGGTACTAGATAGGGATTGTGCCAGAGGATTAGGAAGAAGAGTAAGTTTCTGGTGGAAGGTTGAGAATTTAGATGGGATGAGATCAAGGACATAAGGGATCTTAAGGTCATGATGTAAGGTCTTGTTTGTAACATAATAGGGAGCATTGACTATTGTCCTAAGGACTTTGGACTGAAATGATTGGATACGTTTGATGTTCGAAAATTTAGTAATTCCCCATAGTTCAATTCCGTAGGTCCACATAGGTTTGAGAATTGTCCTGTAAATTAATAGTTTGTTTCCAATGGAAAGTTGTGATGTTCTGTTCAGTAGTCTATATAATTGTCCGTATCTTCTGTTGAGCTCTTGTCTTTTAAGTCGAGTATGTGGGTTCCAGGTCAGTCGACTTTACAGTTACTAAAAATGAAAGTTGGTTAATTATTTTTAAAAGATTAAATAAAAATTACGTTGGACGAAACTAACTACGAAACTTTTCGATCATTCGGCAATTAGGAGCAGTTAGGGCATTTCAATGATGTCAGTAAAGACCAATAATTCGTCTTTGATAAAAAAAAAGTTTGATCGCAATCATTAGAATTTTCTTCCTCAAGAATATCGTAAAAATTTAGAAAAAACATTATATAAAATGCTACTTTTGTCAATTTAATAATGTTAGTTAAATAAATACATATATAATTTCAGTTTCATACAATGTTTTACTAGTGAAATAGTATTTTCGACACAAATAAACAGTTCATTTTTTTAAAAATATATTAGACATGAAATCAGAGTAGTCAACCCGTGTGTATAAAATAATATAATATTTAATATTATATAATATTACCCTGATAAATCGGATTTGATGATTTTTACGATCGAAGTAATCAATTGTATTATTTTCCAAATCAATTCTAACTTTTTTTTTGTTGTATATTATCCTCTTCCTTAATATATAAAAAATGGCAAAGTAATTGTCCAAGAACAAAGGCGGGTTTCAGATCAACGTAGTAATAAAAAAAAACAAGATTTCAATTGCAAATATAAAAGAAACAATAATCACTAAAAATTAAAAAAAAAATATATTTGCATTAAGAAATACAAGTAAATTGGAGACCAGAGGAATCTTCTTTCGTGTGACTGCTCATTATTTTTTCTCTTGATGAAATATTAAATATTTTCTTATTAAAATATAATCTGTTTAACAAGTCTCTTATGGAACAATAGGAAACCAAATTAAAGTAAGAGCTCAAACTATATTTTAAGAAAAAGAATATCAACGGGTTTGTTAATTCTAATTAATTTCAAACTTATCATCGTTCAAGTTTCTATCCATTAACAGTCTAGAAACAAAGCAATATTTCATTTAATGACTGGAAACTGTTTTAAATAAAAACACAACATAGAACTCATAAAAAATCTGGTGCGCGCAACACACGACTTCACTTACCTCCGTTGTCAAAATCAATTTTAGAATTTCGAAATACAGTTAGAGATGAAATAAATTGGTAAGAAAAACAGATGAAATAAATTTAAATAATTAATTAAATTGATTTTTGATAGACACATGTGTTTAATTAAATAATCTATTATACTATTATCTAAAACAATCAGTTAATTTTATCCGTTTTACATCACTCTTGATTACATTTTACAACTTTTTGTATATGATAATATTTTTTTTTCAAATTTTTTTAGCTTTCCAACTGCATATTATACATATATATTATTTTTCTCATGCTAAAAAAAATAACTTTAAAAAATACTTTTGCACTTTCCTCATTCAGTTGTTTATCAAATTCGTTCGACTTGTATATCTACCCGTTTCTTATCAATTTTAATAACATAAAATAGTTAATTTTTTAGAATCTACAAAATTTAAGATACTTTACCGGAAGAAATTTTAAACTATCGGTAATTAAGCCCTGTCAGACTATTTTAATCAGAATGAAACGTACATCATATTAAAGCCCACTAAAATATACATGGATATAGCGAGTTTAATCAAAATCGTTAGGGCCTTTTTTGAGAAAATCGTAAAAACGTGCAAAATGCATGATGTAAAGTGGCTCTTCTGGTTAACTGATTTTGATGAAAAAGTTGCTGTGACATCTCAGGCATAGACGCTCTTCAAATATGAAATTTCAGTTTTATAAAACTTATCATTTTTTAGCGCTAGACTTACGACACACATATACCTTTTTGAGGAACTTGGTTATTTGGTCTCAGGGAACCCTAAAACGTGTATTTCCGTTGCAAACTGGAATTCGAAAATTTTCACGTTCGCAATACTTGCCCTTACTATATATTTCATATATAGGTTAGTGAAAGTAAACATGAATAAATAATCATTATTAGATTCGAGTTAACTAACAAAAAATTATTATGTGCTCAAGTCATCAGGAAGATAAGGAAACGACAATGTTTTGTTAATATTGTATAGTCAAAATTTGGATTAGGGCAAAAAATAAATTAAAAAAATATGTTTGATTTACTGGAACTGTGTATCGTCATTTTGAGAAACTTTATTTCACAATCAGTTTATTTGTGAGCACAAAAACAGGTTGAATGATTTTTACATATGAAATATATAGTGAGGGAAAATATTGCAAGAGCGAAAATTTTGGAATTCGAGTTTTCACTGGAAATAGACGTTTTAGGTCCTCTGAGTCTAAATGACCGAGTTCCGCCAGAAGTTCTATGTGGGTGTTTGTGGCTAGTCTCGTTCGCAAACGATAAGATTTATAGAACTGAAATTTCATATTTTATAAGTCTATTAGCCTGAGATGTTACAGCTACTTCTTTAACAAAATCGGCAGTACAGAAAAGCCACTTTATACCATACATTTGTACATTTTTAATATTGTCTAAAAACAAAAAGGCTTGAAACTTTAAACTCGCATATCGATGTAAAATTAAATCGGCTTTAATATCATGTAGGTTTCATTCTGATTGAAATAGTCTGACAGTGCTCAAATGCCGATTTTTTAATTTTTTTTTTCTCTTAAGTACCTTTGATTTTTTAGATTAAAAAAAGCCAACTATATCATTGATAAAAAACGGATAAATATTCAAGTTGAACGAATTTGATCACCAGATAAAGTAGAAAAGTGCAAAAATATTTGTTTATGAAAATAAAAATTTTTTGAACACAAGAACACTAATATAGATGTATAATTGGATAGCCAAAGATTTAAAAACAGAATGTCATGTTATACAAAAAGTTGTATAACGTGAGAGAAAGTGTTGAAAAGCGGATGAAACTAAGAGATTGTTGTAGATAATAATAAAATAGATTATTTAACGAAACATATTTTTTTTTTTTTTATGGAAACCTAATGTAATTATTTAGGGAGCAGCGTGGACTAGTGGGTAGAACGCTAGTCTACTGTGTTGGAATCCCGGCTATGGCGGAATCATATTTATTCTGTTATTTCAGCCGGGGGGCGATTCTGGGGTATGGAGACCCTCCTGGGGTAGACCCGGCCTCTCTAAGGTGGTTACCCAAAATAATTGAGGAAAAACCTTAGAACCTAATCACCTCATTGAACAGCCGTTGGCCTAGAAACAGTGCGAATCTCTATATTTACTGAGCCCAAGACTCTTCATGGGTTGTAGCGGTACAGGTTTAATGTAATTATTTAATCTTTTTTCATATCACTAAATTTAATATAAAGTTATTGAATTGATTTTAACAACGGAGGTAAGTAAAAGAAGTGTGTTGCACGCACTACATTTAGTATAAATTTCTCTATGTATTCATTGAATATTTCATGGAATTATTGCTTGTGCCCCTGAATTTTTTTGGGATTACTTAATGCGTGGTAATATTCTTAGTTCGATTGTTATGTTTGTTTATTTTACCGGACTTAAACAACCGAAAAGAGACCGCATTTTTGATAGGGTATTAAGTTCCTTTATGAAATTTGATTTCAAGTGTCTTTCCGAAATAATGTTACTGTATGGGCTCCAGCAGAACTTCAAGCGAGAACATGTGATAAATCAGAAAAAACCTAATTTACACAACAGGAATGTTGGCGGTCCAATTTAAATAATTGGTTGATTAATTATAATTATAAGTCATTGATTGGGTTTTCCTGGTTAAGGCTTTTCTAATAATGCATTTATAAATATGCATTATTTACACACGATTAGCTTAGGTATTAATTTACCTCTACATTTTGATTCGCGATTACACAAGTCGTTTCGTTATATAAAGGAGTATTTTTTCCCTGAAGGAATTTAAAACACGTTTTATTTTGATATTTAATTCGGCTTAGTAATTTTTAAGAAATTTAAAATACCCTAAAATTGGATAGAAATTTTTATTTTCACTAAAATATATGAAAAAATATAGTAAGAAAAAGTATTGCGATCGTGAAAATTTTCGAATTACAGTTTTTTACACGTTTTTAAGTCCCAATGAATAAATTCCGCAAAAATGTCTATGTCTGTGTTTGTGGTCAGTATAGCTCGAAAATGATCATTCATTTTATTTATTTAGTGATATTTACAACTGTATAAAAAAAAATACAACAAGTAAATGTGAAAAATTTACGATAGGCTTGATAAAGTCATGTAAACAAGCTACCCATCGGTAGCACTTCGATGGTTATTTTACTCCCTTCTCATCACGCGTCGGCACCACAGGGTTAAGAACGAATAAACAAAGCTCCTCAGGGAAAAATATTTCACCTGTTTTGACGAGGTCTACTGCATTGATACGGACGGATCAGTTAGGTACGCAGACATCGTTCCATTCCCGAAGAACGGAACTACTGCAATGATCCTGGACTCTACCGTTCGATATGAGACTAATGACCTCGATCAAGCAGGTGGAGTGGAAAGGGAGAAGAGAGCCATCTACGAGAAATGCATCCCTTTCCTAAAAGAAAAGTTCCGCGAGACATTTGGCGAGAGAAAGTTCAAAGTAGTTTTGAGCGATCCCTGGAAGCACAAGGAGATTTTTGGAAGACCTGGGTGTCGATATAAGAGATATAGCGGTGTTAGCAGAAAACGTGATTTTGGACTCAAGTATGGCAATTAAATAGTGAATGTGATTACATTTCGATTATGAAATGTGCGCACCAAAGGTCTAAATTTTAAATATAGTGGTAGAGATAAATAAATTAAACTAATGTAAATAGCTAAAAGAGATAACAAATGTAAATATTATAAATTTGTATTAGAATATGAAAAGAAAAATAATAAAATTTGAAAATGTGAAATATATCCAACGGATTGATAAAGTATGCTGTGTTATGTAAGCAACCCGATGTATTTGGGCAGCATTGCCAAATAAATAAAGCATTTCTCTCTCAGGTCTCGAGGCCACCGTCTTTTCAGGTGCCTCGGAGAGTTGTCGGGAATAGATGGAGATGAAAATATTTAATTTTCTAAAATTGTAATTTTATATTTTTCATCAGAAAGGGCAAAAGAGTTTTTGTACCTTGACTCACAAGTTAAATCAGATAATGTACGTATGCTAAAATTCGTCACAGGATTATGTCCACAAATAGATGTTATTTCGGACTTCTGAAACAATTACGGACCATTTGCCAAAACACAAAGGTGTAACTATACAAGACGCTGGTAACACGGTTCTCACTTAGTTAACAGTCCCGCCAAAAGGTCTGTGTGTGGTAAGACTAGCTCAAAAACGATTGATTGTATAAAACTGAAATTTCAGTTATTAGAAGTGTATATGCCTGAGATGTTACAGCTAATTTTTCATCTAAATCGTTCATCCAGAAGAGCCACTTTATACAATGCATTTTGCACCTTTTAACGATTTTCTCAAAAGAAGCACAAACGATTTTTATTAAACTCGATAAATGGACGTAAAATTTAATGAGCTTTAACATTGTGTAGGTTTCATTCTGATTGAAATAGTCTGACAGGGCTTAAATGCCGACATATTTAATTTCCTTCCTCTTAAGTTCTGAGCTAACTTGTACATGTTTCCTTTCCCTTGCCAATATCCTTTTGACTCTTTTACTTTATTTATTTATTTTTTAAAATATATTATATCAATTTATTTTTTGTATTATTTAAAATATTTTCTGTTTTACGTTTTACTATAAAAGAAGTGTTATATATGTATTGTTTAATAATCTTTTTTGGCAAATTAATTAGTGTAAAAATTATTAATTTGTAAGTAAGAAAGGGTCTAAGGTCCCAAGACGATAAAAATACAATTTAATTTAATCTTAAGCACCTTTAATTTTGTAGATTCGAAAACATTAACAATTTTTTTTTTTTTTTTTTTTTTTTTTTTTTTTTTTTTTTTATTCATTGAGCAATATTACAATCTGTCCAATTCAGGACATTTTTAATAGTGATAAAGTACAACATTCATACTACATTCACACGATATATACAATTCTATAAATTTATATAATAATAATAATAAAATATACATATATACAAAATAAAATCAATAAAAATATATACAATAGTCACTCATACCTATATACAATTCACAAGCATACAGCACGTGAGTGGAGAATCTAGCCAATGCTAGAACTCCAATATACATGTTATAAGAGGTCACGAGGCCACTGCCGTTTCAACCTTCTAGGTGGGTTGTATGGATGGGTGGGGCTGGATAGGGATTGAGCTAGAGGATTAGGATGATGAATGAGATTCTGGTGGAATTTGGAAAATTTGGATGGAATCAGGTCTGAAATAAAAGGAACATTAAGGTCGTGGTGCAAGGTATAGTTGGAAACATAATATGGAGCATTTACTATTGTACGGAGGACTTTGGATTGAAAGGATTGAATGCGTTTGATGTTAGTACGTTTAGCTGTCCCCCACAGTTCAAGTCCGTAGGTCCAGATGGGCTTCAGTATTGTCCTGTAGATTAATAATTTGTTGTCAACTGTAAGTTCAGATTTTCTGTTGAGTAGTCGGTATAACTGTCCGAATCGTCGGTTGAGTTCTTGTCTTTTAAGTCTTGTATGTGGGTTCCAAGTCAATCTTTTGTCTAATAGTAAGCCAAGATACCGGACTGTATCTGAAGGAGGAATTGGAATGGAATTGAAGTAAACTGGCGGACAGGAGTTTCGTCGAAGAGTGAAGGTTACGTGTTTGCATTTGGCTTCGTTCACCTTAATGCGCCAAGCATTACACCAGTCTTCGATAAGAGAAAGGTGTCTTTGCAGGTTTAAGGATGCTGTTTCAGGATTGGAACTGGATGATAGGATGGCGGTGTCGTCTGCAAAAGTTGCCAGAAAGGTATCAGGATGTGTAGGAATATCAGCAGTGTAAAGGATGTAGAGAACGGGTCCCAAGACGCTGCCTTGAGGAACACCGGCCTCAACGGGATAAAGGTTAGAAAATTCTACACCACAGCGAACGCGGAAGGAACGGTTTGAGAGATAGGATCGGAGAATGAGGTATAGAGACTGGGGTAAATGGGTTTTCAGCTTGAAGAGTAATCCAGTGTGCCATACCCGGTCAAAAGCTTGCGCAATGTCCAGAAACGCACCAGAACAATACTCTTTGCATTCAAGAGCTGAGGAAATATGGTCTACAACTCGGAGACCCTGTTGAACTGTGGAATGCTGAGGACGGAATCCAAACTGATGGGAAGGAAGATTTTGAGATTCTAATATGGGTAGGATACGTTTAAGAAGAAGCCTTTCGAAGATTTTTGAGAGGATGGGGAGTAGACTAATAGGCCTGTAGGATGAAGTGTTGTTGGAAGGTTTGCCTGGTTTTAGAAAAAGAATGATAGTGGAATGTTTCCATAACAGAGCAAAATAGGTGGTGCGTAGGATGCAGTTGTAAATATAAGTAAGGAATATAATGGCTTTCTGCGGAAGTTGTCGGAGGATCTGGGGAGTAAGGAGATCGTGTCCAGGAGATTTACGGAGGGTAAGTTTTTGGAGAAGATATTTGACCTCAGAGGGATTAATAGCTTTAGGAGGTAGGGAAAGTGGAATTGGTGACATAAGAAAGTCTTGCACTGTTGCGGTGTGATTGGGGTGGGATTCCGGGTGAGGAGTGAAAACTTTGGAGAGGTGTGTGGCGAATTCCTCGGCTTTATCTTCATCAGACGCAGCCCAGGAGTCATCACCACGTCGGAGAGGATGGAAAACTTGATGGTATTTTAGGATCTTTTTCGTGACATTCCACAGGGAATTATCACGAGCTGATAGAGAGGAGAGGTAGGAATTAAAGGACTGGGAACGGAAGGTCGCCAACTCCCTCTTCAATTGTCTACAATAGAAGTTATAGGAGCGGCGATCTGTTGGGTGTCGGGTGCGCTGCCATAATGATCTTGCTCGGCGTTTGGTATGGATGAGGTCTATAATATGTTGTGGAAAATGATTTTGGTGAGGATTTATATTGGGGTGTTTAGGAGAGGAGGCAGTCCAGACAGCTTGTTGGATGGCGGTGGTAAAGGAATAGACGGAATTATCTAGGTCATCTGGGGTTTTGAGGGTTACTCTGAGGTCAATATTATCGGTCAGGATTTGGCGGAAAAGGTTCCAGTTGACAGGACCTCGGATGAATGATGGTGGAATGGGTTTTGGAATTGGAGTGAGAGATACTTTTAGGATCAGTGGACTATGGTCTGAGGATAGTTCATCAAGGCGAGTTACAGAAAAGTTGAGGGAGCCTAATCCGCTGTGGATAAAGAAGTCGAGGATGTCAGGATTGCGGTTAGGATCAGTTGGCCAGTAGGTAGGGGAGTCAGGAGGCAGGATATTAAAATTTCGGGAGTTGAGTGCAGACAGCAAATTTCGTCCCCGAGAATTCGTGGTTCTGGAACCCCACTGCTGATGCTTGGCGTTTAAGTCTGCACCCAGAATGAAACGATTTCCTATGGAATCCAGGAAGGATACAAATTCGGAATTGGAAATGGAATGTTTAGGAGGGCAGTATGCAGATGTGAGGGTTACCGGAAAGGAAAAAGTCTTGATTACTATGGCTGTGGCTTGTAGGAAATCATAGGTGGGAAGTGGGAGTAAATGATGAGAGAGGGATTGGTGGACAATGATAGCAGAACCGGCATGGGCTTTACCGTCTGGGTGGTCAGTACGGTATGTGATGTATTGCGGTATTTTGAAGTACTGTTTAGTCGTTAGTCTTGTTTCAGTTATAAGTGCAACATCGATTGTTTTGTCTTGCAACAACGCTGTCAGTTCGTCAGTATGATTTCTAACACCATTCGCATTCCAAAGGAGAATGGATAAGGAGTTAGGTGAATTCATTTAAGGATTTTTCAAGGCAGGGATTAGATTTGATACTAGATTTGTAAGGAGTGATATAAGCGGCATAACAAGAGATTTGATTTCGGAGATGAACGATGTCATTAGACTGGTAAGATCTGTGACGTTTGATGGTGGAGGGATATGAGAAATTTGATGTTGAGGAGTTTTTTGAAGATTAGGTAAACTTTGTGGGATAGATTGTTGTACAATAGATTGAGAAAGTTGAGGAAAAAGTTGTTCCGGCAGTGCCTCGACTTCATGATTCTGGTTTCCACCTCCAAGCAAGTGGGCAAATGATACGTTAGAATTTACAAGTTTAGATGGTTCTCTTCTGCTTCTGGTTGGTACAGCTGTTTCATTCGGATCCTGAGGTTTTTGGTATCTGGTTCGGAGTTTCTTGTAGATTTCACATCCCTTGTAGTTAGCCGGGTGGTCCTTGAGGCACAGAGCACATACAGCGGGTGTAGATCTTGATCTTGTACATTCTTCTGTTTTATGCTGTTCACCGCATTTCACACAGCGTGGTATGTGATGGCAATAACTTTTGGTATGCCCATATGCCTGACAGTTATGACACTGAACTATTTCCCTCTTTGTGTAAGGTTTTTCAACTTTTACACGGGTATAGTACAGTCTACTGAGGTCATAGATTTTTTCGACTCCTGCTGATGGTTCCAAGTCCACGAAGAATAGAGGCAGTGGACTTTTATCTTTTAGAACGTTGGTGACTTGCCTCACTTGGAATCCTAATTCTGTCAGTTCTTCTTTGATAGCTTCAACGGGTGTTGAGGAATGTAGGTTTCTGATTACGACCCTTAATGCTCTCTCCTGGCGCAGCTGATAAGTATGAAAGTCAGCTTTGGTCTCAGTCAGATATTTTACAATCTTTCTGTAGGTTTCAGCAGTAGTCGGAGATATTTTAGTATCATTGGTTCTACTTATACAATAATAACTATTAGGATCAGTTACTTTGTTTAAATGCGCACACATCAGTTTAAAATTTTTAATATTTTTAACAAATATTGGTGGAGGTAGTGGTTCCCTGGGTATAGGAGAAGATTCCATGGTTTCTTTTTCATTTTGGAGGATCTCAAATGGATTCGGTGTAAAAAACGGGGATTCATCAGTTATTCCTTGTGATGATGTGCTGGGCTGTGGTTCAGATCCTAATGAGGTAGCTGACGCGGTCGCTGGTGGAATTATTTTTTTATTTTGTTCACGGCGGGGTCTCTGTTTTGTAGGAGACGAGTTAGAACCTGCAGATCTAGATCTTTTACTTGCAGACTTTGAGGACATGACTTGATGGAAATATCTCATTGATTAAGAAAATAATAATAATAAATAAATAATGAGATAAGAATTAAAGATAAAAGAAAGATAAGTTAACGAAAAGCAAGCCCGAGCTTGCCGAGCTAGCGGAAATCAGCTGATCAGTGACCCTCCTTTCACTTTTTCGTGATTGTACAAAGTAAATTATAACTTTGCTTACCGAAATTTCTCCAATATTCACTGCCGTAGTATTCCTGAGGTCTAGTGATGTTCTCCAGACTGAATTCAAGCGAATTCCTACTGAAAAAAGCAAAAATCTGAGAGACGATGTAACGTATGACTGTTATCATCGAGCGCATCAGCTGATCTCATTAACAATTTAATATTATTGTTTGTTTGTTTTGGTTTTAAGGCGTAAAACCCTAAGGTCATCATCGCCTAGATACTATATGTATATTTAACTTTTATAAAAAAGAACTATTAGGTAATAATTAATTGAGAAAAAAAAAAGATTATTATGTAAACAGTAGTAAAAAAAAAAAAATAAAAAATAATAATACTTAAAAGAAAAACAAAACAACTTAAAGTCAAGGAAAAAAAATGCATTAATTAAAAACTGATAAGGAATGAATAACTTAATAGTTAATTAAGATTATAGTTTTTATAATTTAGATAACAATGATTGCTCCTTAAGAAAATCAAAACCTAATTTAACAGTTTCCTCTCTATTACCAGGTACTGTTGAAATATTAGGGTTTAGTTCAATTTTATTCAGGTGTAATAAATAATAAAGCATTCTTGAAAAATATGCCGAATGGTAAGGGTTCCATCACAATGCTGGCATCGGGGCACGGGCTGCCTAGCAAAATGATAGAGTGCGTTAGCCGCGAATGTCCTATTCTCAGCCGGGTCAACGCGACCTCCTCCCTGCGACTGCTACGGCTAGATGTGGTCAAGTGTAACACTGTTTGTTTTCTATTCTTCAGTTTGCTTAACTGGCTATCGTCCCACATTTTCTTCTATCGGTCCTCTTCTTGCTTTTTGAGCGGTTCACTGAGTTCAGACGGGTTCAAGATGGCTGCTCCTCTCCCTGTCAGTGTGAGCGCCTGCCTCGCTGCCCGGTCCGCAAGCTCGTTACCGGTAATTCCCACGTGGCTCGGTACCCATACGAAGCTTACTTAAATAACGAAGCTTATATAATATTAAAATTTATTAAGAAAAATATCCAAATATACAAGTTGAACGAATTTGATAACCAACTGGAGAAAAGAGCAAAGATATTTGCTAGGTATTTTTTTTTTTTTTTTTTTTAATAAGAACAGTAATATAGATGTATAATATACCGTTAGAAAGCTAAATATTACAGGAAAAATATTATGTTATATGCAAAGTTGTGGAAGGTAATGTAAAGTGTCGAATAGTACATAAACATAGGTGATTATTTTATATAACAATTTATTACTCTTATATTTATTAATTCTAAAAAATATGTTTCCAACGAAACTAAGTATAATTATTTAAACTTTTTTTCAATTTCAGTTTCCTATTTTTTAACTCTGACTTTTATAGGTGGAATAATCAGGAGTCAGTCTTTTTCTAAATATTTTAATTTTGCCGACGTTTTAAAGCTTGTGAGCCATCATCAGGGCTACAAACATAAGAACAAAAGAGATACATATTAATGTGATAATGAAATTTTTTTTAATGTGTTGACAATTATGACATCTAAACTAAAACAGAAAACATATCAACATACTTAAATATTATAGATACAAATAATGATAATATGATAAAAAATATGATCATGATAAGCATAAAACTTTAATATAGAAGTAAAAATTATATATAAACGTACCATTACTGAGCCATGTCCAAGCTTGAGTCGAAACGTCGGCAAAATTAAAATATTTAGAAAAAGACTGACTCTATTTCCCACTCAAACCCGCTAGTTTCAAACCTTACTTCTAAGATTCCTAATAATCCTCAGAGGCGGCTGAAAAATAGATAGCCAACTATGCGTTCTACTCTCCTAAAAGCGTAGAAATGAATTTAAGGTTTGAAATTACAGTTCATTATTTTGTATATATATATATATATATATATATATATAATTTTAATTTTTATGACATTTTTTGAAAATTCTTAAAAAATCACCAAGTAGTCAAATTAAACCCAAAGCTTTCTTTAACTTGTCTAATGATGATCGTAAACAAATTTAAAAACTGTAAATATACAATAGATACGTAAAGATATATGTAGGAATAATTAGTAAAAAAGACATTTCTCTGAAATTATAGACATAACCTATATATTTTTATGATATATAAATGAGCTAAAAAAAAAAATTCCAACCGTACCATTGAAAGTGAATTTACTAATGAACAAAATGATATTAAAATCACTGATATATCTTACCAATGGGCATATTCTCTTCATGTCTTTTCATGTATATTATCTATATTATGAGCCAATTTACATGATTTATTTACTAATACGGTTGTAAATTTCAATAAATTAATAAATTAAAATAAAATCTTAATTAGAACGACCAATGCAGACTTTTGTCCCAAAAAATGTCATTTGGTCTTACTGTACGTCTGAAAAGCATATGGCCCCAGTACCTTCTGGTTTAGTGTAGTTTTTGGAGAGCTGCTAATGGGTAGTGTCTTAACATGTTTAATATTGTATCATATTTACTTGATGTATTTCATTATACAGTAGTAAATATATATATATATATATATATATATATATATATATATATATATATATATATATATATATTAAATATGTGTTTGATTCCATGCAATTTTATGCACAAATGATATAAGCCTGTGAATTAAGTCTATATAAAGTCCAACCATAGTTAAAAAAAGTGAGTAGCCAAGTGGACTTACGTTTTACGGAGCGGTGACTCCCCCTCGCAGGACCAATTACCACTTACCAAGGATTCACCAATAACTCACTTTCCCACTTCCTTCGAAGCTATTATCTTATCAATTTCATAAGCTCTTTGTTATAACACCTTCACTGATTTATGCTCTGTTTACATAAACAATACTAGTATCTACAATTCTAGGGATCAAAAAAATTTTAATGCATCGATAAAATAAAAAAAAACAACTGTTGACGAGCAAGCTATCTTCCCAAATCTTAATAAAATTTGTATATGTTTACAGACAAGAGACGATATTGATTTGAAATCGTGCAGTATTTCTGAACAAGGAACTGCCCGGCGTACAGTGGGCAAAATCATCAATTTAGGTGGACAAAAGTCTAGTCAAAAGTTTGGAATTTTCCAGTGCTTCACCTTTTTATTATTAGTTGGCAATACCCTTAATACTAATATTTCCCGCCATACCGTGTTTACAAATAAATAGTAAATTAATGAATCATTCCTGTTCGCACAAGTGCCTAATAACCAGCAGTGGGATTATCTTTATTCGATGGTCATTTATTGTGTTTAGAGCAAAGTCTTTTTGCTTTTATTTAATAATGACATTGCTGAGACAGTTAAGATATTATATTTCCAAATTCGTTATTGAATATATATTGCAATCTCACCTGTAGAGTTAATTTAGCAATTTGTAAATGTATGCCCTTATTCAATAACGAAAATTTATATAACCTCTAAGTTACCCCAAGGATTTGTTTTACCAATCCTTCTAGTCTTTAGATATTACAAAGAATTTTTGCGTTTTGAGTGATACATAATTTTTCTGAAATTTTTCAGAAACAACACTCCAAATGTTTTACAATCTATAATTTCAAGAATTTCCTAAATAATTTAAAATACATCTATTAGCAACTCCGAGCCATAATTCGATCTTTGTATGATTTTTTCCGTATTCTGGGACTTCATATAGGGAAGTTTTAGATTTTAGCTAATAAAATTGAAGTTTGACCACTGTGCGCTCACCAATCGTGTCAACAAATTCATTAGTTTTTCTAATTTTTTCTTATAATTTAAAAAAAAAGTATTTTTCCTGTATTCCTGGACCCCAAAGGTTAAATATAGACAAATTACAGAATTTTGTCCACCTAAATCGGTCATATTGCCCACTGTTCGGCGTTTTCGACTACTTCAACAGTTACTGGACAAACGCTCAAACCTTCCACTTAACTACAAAAGGCTCATCTACATAACAATCAAATATAAATATATATATATTTGTTCGTTAATTATCAGGCCGATTTGCAAAAGAAATTCTTGGATATTTTTTTTAAAACACTTTATTTATTCCAGTATCGCGACGTTTCAGCCTCTAGGGCCATTTTCAAGCTTCTGTAATCAATTAAAATCTCATTGCATTTATATATTTCCAACAATTCAATTACAACAACATATAATAAATTATTTTTAATAATTATGTCACCTACCATGCATATCCATCTCAGTTATCTTTTAATTTTACCGCTTTTCACCAGCGTCGTCATAATTTTTTTAAAATGTCATTTTTCAAAAAAAACCTGTATTCAAAAATATCATATTATTTTTCATCCTCCATTGAAAAAGTGGATCTATTTATTCAAAAAAGAAAATAAACATTTTTTCCAACTTACTTAACAGTTTTCAGCCGCCTTTTAGGTGTTCTCGTGCGCGACTGAACTTGGGGTGGGGATGCCAAAGGATTTATATATTTACTCTCTCGATAGTACTTGCATAAAAGGTGTTTAGGTTGTCAACGTCTGTTTGGTGGTTAACTGATTTTTCTAAATTTTTTGTTATGTAAATTGATTCTATGATTCTCCGTTTATTTATGTTTTCTTCCTTGTGTAGGACCGAGATATTATCAAAATCAAAACTATGTTTATGTTTATCGCAGTGTTGTGACAAACCTGTAGCCAATTTTGATTTTGTGCATTTCGAGTTACAGTTTTGTTTATGTTGCTGTACTCTCTTATGGAGCCACTGCGACGTTTGTCCATAATATGATTTATTTGCACAATTTTTACAATCTATTTTATATATGACATTTGTCATCTTTTGTATTGGTATTTCGTCCTTAGTTTTAGTATATAGTTTTTCAATTTTATTTACAGTTTTTTTTCCCGAATTTAATTTCGGTTATATCATATTTTTTAAATGTTTTTTCTACTATATTAGTTAGATTTTTTATATACGTTACTGAATAATATTTTTTAGGATATGTATTGTGAATTGTGTTGCATTCTTTATTATTTTCTGGCTTATTTATTTTGGTATCTTTTTCTTTTGGTTTTATTTTGTTATCTATTTTAAAATAATTCGTAATCAGATTTAGTTCATTTTTTTTAATATTATTATTTTTTACATCTATTATACCATCTTGAATTTTTTTATTATTATCCTGTAAATTTTTAATGTCATTATTTTGTCCATTGGTACTATTGTCTTCATTCATTTTATTTTTGTACCATAATTTTTTGACCATTTTCATGGGATACCAATTTTGTTTTAGTATGTCAAATATTATTGATTTTACCTTTTCCATGTGGTTGTTATCAGTTAGTATCTTTGCTGTATTGATCATATTATTTGCTGTATTAATTTTTTGTCCCGTACTATGATTGCTATGCCAATTTAATAGTCTGTTGCTCGTTATCGATTTTTTGCACCATAATGTACTTAAAATGCCAATGTTGTCTCTATTTATCTCTATATCTAAAAATCGGATTTTATTATTAAGTTCTAATTCTTTTGTAAATTTTATTTTTTCAGATATTGAATTTAAATTTGTTAACAGGCTATCTATTTCATCTTTATTTACTATGGCAAGAATATCATCAACATATTTCACGAGCAATTTTGGCGTTGTATTTATTTTTTTAATGCATTTTTTAATAGTTGATTTAAATAAATTCCACTTAGATTAATTGAAAGGCATCCACCCATTGGTAGGCCGTTAGTCATTCTATAAAATTTATTGTTAAAAGTGAAATATCCATTTTCACATACTAATTTTATCCCTTCTATAAATATTGCCTTATTTTTTATAGATGTATATGGTTCAATATCGTTCCAGTTTTTATCCAGTATTTTGTATACTTCATTTAACGGAATGTTAGTAAAAAGAGATTCAACATCATAGCTCACTAAACATTCGTTAGCTTCTATCTTGCCTAAGTTTAATATTTTTTCTTTAACTTCAATTGCGTTTTTTACGTCGTAGTTATTATTGTTATTTAAATTGTTTAGTGCTGGATTTAAGAATTTTGCCAGTTTTTCCGTGATTCCATTAATATTGTTTACTATCGGTCTGAGAGGCTCCGTTGGCTTATGCAATTTACTTAAACCATGTATTCGTGGAATTGTGTAATGTCTTTTTACGATCTTATCTTTATATTTTTTATCAATATATCTATACTTTATTAGTTTTTCCACATACGTAATTAGTTTGTCTTCGATTTCTTTTGAGGGGTCTTTCCTTAGAGCTCGGTAAATTTTTCGTTCATCTAATAGGTCATTTATCTTTTTAGTGTATTCGGTTTTAGTAATTATAACATTTTTTTTGGTTTTATCAGATTTTATTATGTGTAGATCCGGGTTATTTTTGAAAAAGGTTCTAGTTTCTCTAATATCTTTGTTGATTCTATTGTGTAAGAGGTTAGATGTATTCGTTTCTTTATTATTTTTATCTAAGAATTGGTTGATCTCATTATTTACTTTATTTCGTAGTACATTTTTGTGGTTATCGGAAGTATTTATTAGTCTTATGATGCTTTCAATGTCTGCAATAAAATTTACAATTTCTTTATTGTATTTGTTTGGTATAATATTAAATTTGTCACCTAGTGATAATACGTTTAAAACATTATTAGGTATATTTGTTTTAGTAGTATTAATAGTCCAATCATTTTTATATAAGTTTTCATAGGCATTTAATATTGTACTCTGGTTTGTTGCATAATTGTCTATTGCATTAGTATTAAGGTTGTTTGATATTATGCTTAGCTTATGGTTGCGTCTTATATCCTGATACGGTTTATTACTATTTACTTTAAATGGTCTGTTAGTTTTATAGTCTAGTCTTATTTCATGAATTTTATTAAAATCTGATTTATAGGTTTCTAGTCGATTTTTAATGCTACAGCATATTTGGTTATTCAGATTATTTAGGAAAACGAGAAATTCGTTATGTGTCGTATTGTAATTGTTAAGAGCCCAATAACATTGTTTTATCTCTAGCAGTAAGCAATCTTTAGCCAATTTATTGAATATAAAAACTGTTTTATTACGGTTACTCATCAAAAAAGAAGTATTGAATAGATTTTCCAAAGGAATAATTTTATTAAGCAAGTGGTGAGGGATTACAGCAGTAGTTTTACATTTTTTGAGATAGTGTAATCTATTTCTTGTACGAAGGATTTTTGAAAAATTATTAAGAAATTTATATATGCATGATAGGTTTACATTACCATCAATAAGGTCTATAATGTCATGTTTAAATTTTCTCCACAGTCCATCGTTTTTGTTGTTCCATCCTGGGTTAATTGGTGGCCTCCCAGTATAATATGTTTTTCTCATCATTGTCGTCATTTTTCTTTTGTTCTAATATTTGTTCGTTAATTATCAGGCCGATTTGCAAAAGAAATTCTTGGATATTTTTTTTTAAAACACTTTATTTATTCCAGTATCGCGACGTTTCAGCCTCTAGGGCCATTTTCAAGCTTCTGTAATCAATTAAAATCTCATTGCATTTATATATTTCCAACAATTCAATTACAACAACATATAATAAATTATTTTTAATAATTATGTCACCTACCATGCATATCCATCTCAGTTATCTTTTAATTTTACCGCTTTTCACCAGCGTCGTCATAATTTTTTTAAAATGTCATTTTTCAAAAAAAAACCTGTATTCAAAAATATCATATTATTTTTCATCCTCCATTGAAAATAATATGATATTTATAGAAGATATTTATAGAAGGGATAAAATTAGTATGTGAAAATGGATATTTCACTTTTAACAATAAATTTTATAGAATGACTAACGGCCTACCAATGGGTGGATGCCTTTCAATTAATCTAAGTGGAATTTATTTAAATCAACTATTAAAAAATGCATTAAATAAAATAAATACAACGCCAAAATTGCTCGTGAAATATGTTGATGATATTCTTGCCATAGTAAATAAAGATGAAATAGATAGCCTGTTAACAAATTTAAATTCAATATCTGAAAAAATAAAATTTACAAAAGAATTAGAACTTAATAATAAAATCCGATTTTTAGATATAGAGATAAATAGAGACAACATTGGCATTTTAAATACATTATGGTGCAAAAAATCGATAACGAGCAACAGACTATTAAATTGGCATAGCAATCATAGTACGGGACAAAAAATTAATACAGCAAATAATATGATCAATAGAGCAAAGATACTAACTGATAACAACCACATGGAAAAGGTAAAATCAATATATTTGACATACTAAAACAAAATTGGTATCCCATGAAAATGGTCAAAAAATTATGGTACAAAAATAAAATGAATGAAGACAATAGTACCAATGGACAAAATAATGACATTAAAAATTTACAGGATAATAATAAAAAAATTCAAGATGGTATAATAGATGTAAAAAATAATAATATTAAAAAAAATGAACTAAATCTGATTACGAATTATTTTAAAATAGATAACAAAATAAAACCAAAAGAAAAAGATACCAAAATAAATAAGCCAGAAAATAATAAAGAATGCAACACAATTCACAATACATATCCTAAAAAATATTATTCAGTAACGTATATAAAAAATCTAACTAATATAGTAGAAAAAACATTTAAAAAATATGATATAACCGAAATTAAATTCGGGAAAAAAACTGTAAATAAAATTGAAAAACTATATACTAAAACTAAGGACGAAATACCAATACAAAAGATGACAAATGTCATATATAAAATAGATTGTAAAAATTGTGCAAATAAATCATATTATGGACAAACGTCGCAGTGGCTCCATAAGAGAGTACAGCAACATAAACAAAACTGTAACTCGAAATGCACAAAATCAAAATTGGCTACAGGTTTGTCACAACACTGCGATAAACATAAACATAGTTTTGATTTTGATAATATCTCGGTCCTACACAAGGAAGAAAACATAAATAAACGGAGAATCATAGAATCAATTTACATAACAAAAAATTTAGAAAAATCAGTTAACCACCAAACAGACGTTGACAACCTAAACACCTTTTATGCAAGTACTATCGAGAGAGTAAATATATAAATCCTTTGGCATCCCCACCCCAAGTTCAGTCGCGCACGAGAACACCTAAAAGGCGGCTGAAAACTGTTAAGTAAGTTGGAAAAAATGTTTATTTTCTTTTTTGAATAAATAGATCCACTTTTTCAATGGAGGATGAAAAATAATATGATATTTTTGAATACAGGTTTTTTTTTGAAAAATGACATTTTAAAAAAATTATGACGACGCTGGTGAAAAGCGGTAAAATTAAAAGATAACTGAGATGGATATGCATGGTAGGTGACATAATTATTAAAAATAATTTATTATATGTTGTTGTAATTGAATTGTTGGAAATATATAAATGCAATGAGATTTTAATTGATTACAGAAGCTTGAAAATGGCCCTAGAGGCTGAAACGTCGCGATACTGGAATAAATAAAGTGTTTTAAAAAAAATATCCAAGAATTTCTTTTGCAAATCGGCCTGATAATTAACGAACAAATATTAGAACAAAAGAAAAATGACGACAATGATGAGAAAAAAATATATATATATATATGATTGTTATGTAGATGATATAGATATATTTATATATATACGGATTAGAGCTATGGGTCTCAACTAAACCATCGAATTCTATCCGCTCCTTACTTCTATTGATCTCATGACAAACTCCATTCCCACTCTAACCCACTAGTTTCAATCTATCCACTTGCTTCCTCTTCCTTGATAATCCTCCGAGGCGTCTGAAAAAAAAAATTGCCGAGGGATCTTCTGATCTAGAATTCTTATTGAAGAACTGCCAGTGGGTAGTGTCTTTACATGTATTTCATCTCATGTATTATATATCACATTAACTAGATTTATTTTTTAAATATATTTTTAAACAACAATAAAATATGCTTAAATAATAAAAAAAAAAATGTATTCCTAAAATAATTGTATGTTTAATCACGCTCACACTTAATAATTAATAAGTTACCTTGTACTTGTGGTGGTGTATCGCTTGATGTCTGTGCACTACTGAGCAAGATGTACTAGGTATTTTTTATTCTATTTTCAAAATAAATCCGATTAAAAAAATAATGAGCAAAAAAAGAAAAAAAAAACCAGGATATCCATATAAATCGTTGAAACGTTTATTTTTATCTATTATCCAAAATTGCTATTGTCATACAGTAATTTTGAGCGATTTGTATAATGCGAATAATCAATGGTAGTTTAGTTCGGTCTTATATATTCATATTAAATTAGGCTATTCACCACTGAAATTCTCTCAAATCAAAACTTCTGTATTGTTAGCTTTAATTCAACTATATATTATTGTAAATAAATTGTTTGGGGAAACTACAATTACACCCTTTGTGTTTTTTTTTATTGTTTTGATTTTATTACCGTCTTTTTCCGTTATATATCCTCACATATAATTGTTAGTTTAATATTACCTAACTTAAAAAAATAAATTAAAAATATTATCACCTTAATTTTGTTTACTTCCATACTTTAAAACTGTCATATTATTTTCACTTTTACATTAAATTTATGTATGTTCCCATATTACTGTCTTATATTATTACTGTCACCATATTATTATTATATACCTAGCGCGTTATTAAGTTTATAATTACATTGGTTGTTATCTTGTTTCTCTTAGCCCTGATAAAGGCCCATAATACAGGCCGAAACGTCGGCACAAAATTAAAATAAGTACTACTTATTAATGTATGTTTCTTTCTGATCAGCGCACCCCCAGCAATCTGCCTCATCTAAACCATTAAAATACGAATATTTCTAAATATCACTTTCGTACAAAATTTTCTTTAGTAACTTTTGGAAATCAACTGCTCAATTATTTACGATATAAATAAAATATTCAATTATTGTTTAACAACAGAGACTTGATCTAAATGCTCTCCACTTAAGGATCAATTTAAATTTAATATTTCCTGGGAATTTTTCTAGTACGTGGTACAATTTATTATTGCAAGAACGTGACGTGCAATTTGATCTTCTGATGGATTCGTTATTGCGCATGGACGTTTATACATTTTCTAATGAACTGAAATTCAAGTCTACCACCTTTATGTATAGTGACCCATTGAATACCTCAATTCAAGTACCTTGTATAAAATTAATAATGCATTAATTTTGATTAAAGAAAATATTAAAACATTGAAATTTTATTGAATTTTCTGTATTTTTTTTTTTTTTTTTTTTTTTTAAAGAGGCTTATGATAATACATTTATAAGTGAATTAACTTTTTTTTTTTTACTGATTTTTATTTTTCTAAATTCATTAATTATTTCCCAAAACAACGTCCGAAAAGTGTATTTAGGACAAAATTTGGTCATACCATTACTTATATCGTAGATGTCGCCCTCAAAACAGATCAAAACCAATATCATGTGGCTTAATATAGAAGAAGAAAAAAAAAACTTGGAAATGGCACTAATGACCCACTCATTATTTAATTATAAATATATTTCCTTAAATTATTTATTTTGTAGCATTTTAATCGGCTGTTTCACTGTCTGCATCAGGTTAGCGTTTTAAATTGCTTTTATGAAGTCGCATTTTAATGTTGTTTTATTTAGTATATAGATTTTTATAAAATGTCGGTTTCCTTTAAGATAGGAGCAGTGAAATAATAATGAACGTAATCATAATGTTATATATTTGCGCTTAATAGCTTTAATGCAATTCTTCTAATCATAATAATAATAATAGGCTTACCGAACCCGAAGGTTCGATGCCGATACCACCAAACTTCACCTGCATAGACTCGTTCAATGTTCACCGGTCAAGCCCAAGCCCCCGAGATCAGCCTTAATGCAATCCTCCCATCGACGCTTCGGCCTACCTTTCGGACGCCTACCAGTCCGTTCAGCGAATACCAACTTTCCCGGAATCCGTTCCTCACTAAGCTCAACAACTTTACGCGCCCATTTGAGCCTCCGCGATGCTATCAACTCAATTATATTCACAGGGTACAAACTCCGCAATTCCGCGTTGTGCAACCTTCTAAACTCCCCAGTGGCCTCATCTCTCTTCGGACCAAATATTTTACGCAGTACCTTATTCTCGAAAACCTTAAGCCGTTGTTCATCCTTCAAAGTAAGCGGTCCACGTTTCGCATCCGTAAAGAACCGTTGGAAAAATAATAGTTTTATAAATTCTAACCTTTAAGTTTTTTGACAGAAACCGCGCGCTAAGTAATTTAGCAACTGAATAATAACACGCATTTCCCACCTTTAACCGGGACTTTATTTCTTCCTGGATTTCATTTTTTCTTGTTATCATTGAACCTAAATACTTGAATTTCTCTACGTGTTCAAAAGTATGACCTGAAATATTAATATCATCAAGATCGCCACCATTTCTGCAACTAATCATATATTTCGTCTTATCGGTATTTAATTCGAGACCTATTTGTTTACCGGTTTTTATTAACACACTTGTATTTAGTTGTATGGTTTCCGTATCTTCACCTAGTAGTACCAAATCATCGGCAAATCATCACATCTTCTAATCAACAATTGATTTTTTTTTTTTAATAAACGAATACAGGGCAGAAATGTTTGGCAAAAGGTCTAAGAAATTCACTTTTTGGAGGTTTTGAATTGAGACGTCGATTTCCAAAAGGTACTAAAGGACATTTTTCACGAAATTGATATTTGTACATATTTATATTCTCCTCATTTAGTTTTATCTGAATCTTAAATTTGATCGTATCTAATGAACACTCATGTCCTTTAATAACGTGATTTAGAAATGCTATTAATTTATTAAGATACTAATTACACATTTAGTTTCATTCCAAATCATCCCAGAACATTTCATTTCATAACTTTAATATGGTTTTATTAATATAGTAAAGAAATAATTCTAGATTTTAATGCGAAAAGAATCAATTTAGCTAGTTTAATAATATAGTAATGAGAGACTTTCGCGCTTCCTGAAAAATTCCCCAGAATGGATATAGTACCTTTTGGAAATCAACGTCTCAATTCTCAATTTATTATTTATAAAGGCGTCTGTCCATTCTTCTTAATTAATTATTTTCCACTTAATATACTGTTATTGTGATTACCCATGATGTATTGATGTCGCCCTAAAAACTGATTAAAACCAACATCTTGTGGCTTTATATAGAAAAAGAAGAAATGAAATTTTATAAGTCCTTTAAGAATAACATAAAATTTAACATAGTATAATATCTACATCAGGCCAAGGCACAAAATTAATGAGGAAAAAACAAAGAAAAATAATTAACATAAATAAAAAAAGAACGATGATAAGAATTCACAGTGGATATAATTAGTTGACCGTTTGAGAATTGAGACGTTGATTTCCAAAAGGTACTATATCCATTCTAGGAAATTGTACAGGAAGCGCGAAAATCTTTCATTACTATATTATTAAACCAGCTAATTTGGGTCTTTTTGCCTTAAAATTTAGAATTTTTTTTTTACTATAATAATAACATCATATTAAAGTTATGAAATGATTTTTTTAAAAAATGATTTGGAAAGAAAATAAATGCGTAATTAGTACTTTTAGAAAATGACCGCATTTCTAAATCGTGTTTTTTAAGGACTTGAGAATTCATTAGATAACATCAAATAGAATATGTAGATAGAACTAAATGATGAGAATACAAATATGTAAAAAAATCAATTTCGTAAAGAATGTCCTTTAGTACCTTTTGGTAATCAACGTCTCAATTACTGGAAGGAATTAATCCGGGTGGCGGGCAGTAAATGAAACAACTAAATAGTTTCAACTATTTATTGTTTATAAAAGTTTCTACCCCCATTGTGGGTCATCATCAGGGCGTATCGTGGGCGAATGGAAACCAGGTTTACGCCCTGATGATGACCCACAATGGGGGTAGAAACGTTGGTGAACAATAAATAGTTGAAACTATTTACTGGAAGGAATTAGTCCGGGTGGCGGTCATTGAATGAAACAACTGAATAGTTTCAACTATTTTACTGTTTGCCAACGTTTCGACCCCCATTGTGGGTCATCATCAGGGCTAAAAAAATACAAAAAGGATAAATTTAAAATAAGATTAAAAATACTATTTTAAAAAATAACTATTGCGCTAGGAAATGTTAATGTTATAACATAAAAGGAACTAGATGTGTAAAGAAATCAATTAATTAAATTACAATGATAAAGGTATACTAATGAGAGCTATACAGACCAGATAATGACTAAAGATAATGTACAAATATATAAGAAAAAAATACTAGAAGAGAAACTAAGAATTAGAAAGAAACTATTTAGTTGTTTCATTTACTTAGCGCCACCCGAACTGATTCCTTAAAGCAATGATAAGAAATAAATTTTTATTATGGGGTTATATATTGGGCAGGTTTTCCTCATCTCTTGTCTCCTTTAAAAAATAATTTAGAAAATCTGACATTACGAAGTTGACCTTTGGGACTCTACTAAACCATCAATTTTCCTCGTATCCGATCCTTATAATGTCAGGTGTGTCCTAAATTAGAAAAAAGTTAGTGCGCGCAACACACAGCTTTCACTTACTTGAAATTAAGATTTAAATGAACATACTTTACTTTTAAAGGTATTCTCCTTTAATGGGTTGCCTGTTAAATTAGAAGTTCTCTCCATTCCTCTCTATAGCACATGTCCTCTTCCTGAAGCCCCTGCCGGCCTGAAGTGTCTCCACGCAATCCTTCCACCGGTTCAGGTCTTCTCAATTTTTTTCTGGCTGCTCCCACAATAGCAGTCTCTTCGGCCATCTACTCTCCGGTATCCAAATTCTTATTTTATTGCAGTTGGAGATGGCCTTGTTCCCAAGCATTGGATGCAGCATTCTGGTCATAGTCTGTGAGCCAGCAATGAAAAATGCAACCCATTTTACCAAACATTTTACTATGTTTTATTCAAAGCACCTATCATAGTAAAGTAAAAAATACACGTCTGCCAACTTAAAACGGGTGGATTGCAAAATGGTGGCCATTCAAAAAAGGAATTTTACGAAATATCACTCTTTTTTATCATTATCTAGGTTACGATCATGGAAGCGGCTAATCCTAAGAGGATAATTGTAACTAAGTTATCAAGTATTTAATAACTTTCAATTTGAGTGGTAAAAGGCATTTTTATGTCCAATATTCAACGATATAAAGGTTTTCCAAAAAAAAAATTGATTGTGAAAAACGAGATATCATTATTATGTCTACTATCATGGAAACCGATCATCCTATGAAGATAATGGCTATAAAAATTAAATAACCTTTGATTTGAGTTGTGAAACACGTCTGTATGACTAATAGTTAAAGAGATATGGTTCTTACAAAAAAAACAGAAACCGAGAAACTTTTTATTTTGTCGTTAATTTGGTCGATGTCATAGAAACGGGTGTTCCTATTAATGTGATGGTAATAAAATACTTTAGGAGGCATAAAATTAGCTTTTATTTGAGTAGTAACAGAAATCTGTAGGTCTAATACTCACCGACGTAATGTCAGCGCAATGGTTACATGGGTCTGAATTAACGTCTAGTATTATGAAGTCAAAAAGAAAACCGTGATCAAATGAGTCAGAATTATAATAATAAAAATTATGTTAGAAAAGTATATTATATCGTTTTTGGCAAAAAAAAATTTCGTTCTATAATATCCTAGCACATTACATATACAAATGTCTTTTAATATTCGAATGAAAGCTTATTAAATACTTCATGATCAACTTTGTAACGATTTTCTTCATAAGAAGAGCCATTTCCATGATATTAACCGCCATTTTGTAATCCACCCGTTTCAAATTGGCAGACGTTTATTTTTTGCTTTACTATGACCCTATCACCCTTCTAGCAAGCAGCTCTCCTCCTAACTTCGGATTCGGATGTGCCTTTCTCATCTTTCATAGATCCTAGGTATTTGAGCGAATCTACCTGAATGCGTGTATTCCCGTTTATCCGAAGATCCGTGACTTCCTTGGAATTTACAGCTAAGTACTGGGTCTCAGCAAAGTTTATTTGTAAACCTCACCTGCTATATTCTTTTCCAGTAGAACGTTGTATGTTTGCTAGTTAACTTGTTTATAAAATGTTTAGCTTTCCAATGATCCTAAATTAGAGTTTTTTGAAGGGAACAGGAGATAAGGAAAGTCTGCCTAGTAAGTAATACCAGATTACTATTACATATACGAAATTAATTTATTTCTTATCATTGTTCTTTTTTGAACAATTGTTGATAAACAATAATATAAAAAAAATGAAAATGTATGTGAAAAATGTCCATAGGATTGATATATTGGGTTGAGTCACATGAAATGTCCGTTATCAAGGTAAAGGATTTTTATTAAAAATACGATATGAAAAAAAGATAATTTTATTCGAAGTATTTACCTTCTTTTTCTGCACATTTTTCCCAACGTGACACCAACTTTTTTATCCCCGAACTGAAAAACTCTGAGCTTTGAAGTGAAACAAAATCTGAAAACGCACTTTTCACTTGATCATAATTTTCAAAAAGTTTTCATTTGACGAACTCGTCTAAATTCCTGAACAGGTGGTAATCTGTTGGAGACAAGTCGGGAGAATATGGTTGGTACGGAAGAACTTCTTAGCCCAGTTCATTCGATTTTTGCGCGGTATGTTTTGAAACATGCCGCTCAGTGAGATCATAGGTACCCATGTATCGAGCATTTTTACTTTCCCAATACACTTTAAATGTCTGGAAACAGTAGATGCACTTGCATTTAGTTGTGCTGTGAGTCCTTCAACTGTTTGGTTGGGGTTTCCTTCTACTGTATGTTTGAGGACATCGTTGTATATTACGGACGGAGGTCTTCCTCGGGGCAAATTTTCCATGTCAGTATCTCCAGCTGAGAACTTATCAAACCAACGGCGAATGGTCCGTTCATTAACACTCCCTTCCCGAAACACCTTGCAAATATTTCTAGCGGCCTTAGCTGCTGAATGGCCGAGTTTTAACTCGTACAAAAATATTACTCGAAAATCGCGTGTTTCCATGTTCATATTTGGAGGTATACTAAAAAGTGGGTAATTGATTGGGAAGCTAATGTTTATAATACAAAGGTAGAGGATTAGTAACTGTTTACTTTAAATATGTAAACATTCGGAAGAAAACAACAGAGACCTGCAAAATCCTTCATGTATTTCAGAAACTATAAAAACAGACATTTCGTGTGAAACAACGCAATAATATGCTGTGTGATTTAAGCAACCCGATGTATTTGGGCAGCATTGCCAAAGAAATATAAATAAATATCTCGCTATGTTAAATCTTATTTTTCTTTGTTTTTCCTCATTGATTTCGTGCCTTGGATATTATATTATGTCAAATTTTATGTTATTTTTAGGGGACTTAGTCCCAGAATAAAGTTGTCTTTTTCTTCTTCTTCTACATAAAGCCACAAGATGTTGGTTTTAATCAGTTTTTAGGGCGACATCAATACATTGTGGGTCATTAAAATAACAGTATATTAATTGGAAAATAATTAATTAAGAAGGATGGACAGACTCCCTTCAAAATAATAATTTGAGAATTCAAAACCTCCAAAAAGTGAATTTCTTAGACTGTTGCCAAACATTTCTGCCCTGTATTCATTTATTAAAAAAAAAAAATCAATTGTTGATTGGAAGAATTGCGTTAAAGCTATTAAGCGCTGATATATAACTCTATGATTACGTTTATTATTATTTCACTGCTCATATCTTAAAGGAAACCGACATTTCATAAAAAGATATATACTAAATAAAACAACATTAAAATGCGATTTCATACAAGTAATTTAAAACGCTAACCTGATGCAGACAGTGAAACAGCCGATTAAAGTGCTACCAAAAAAATAATTTAAGTAAATATATTTATAATTAAATAATGAGTGAGTCATTAGTGCTATTTCCATGTAAATGGACCACTTAGGCCCTAGTTTAGGTTAAAATAAGTGTGGGAATAAGGAAGTTAATAGACTCAGTTACAGCCCTAATCATTATCCTTTTTCAACTGACTGCAGTTATGTAACATCTTGCTTGAGATGGATCAAACGTCTTCTACGCTCATTTCCCCGAAATGATAAAAGGATTTAGTTGAAATTTACCATTCGTACTAGTGTATACAATTCTCTATCTTGCCTAAAAAGTATTTACTTGAGGTGATTGTTTAACTGACAGGTGTTTGGCTTATGACGTTTAAACGAAAAAAAAAAGAAAGTAAAAACAATGCTTATTGTTTTATAGATTGGTCGAAAAGTAGATAGGTAGGTAAGTTAGTAGGTGGGTAAGTCGTTAGTTAAGTAGGTAGGTAGGTATTTTGATAAGTGGGTGGATAAGTCGGTAGTTAAGTAGGTAAGTAGGTAGTTGGGTAGGTAAGTTAGTAGTTAAGTAGGTAGTTGGGTAGGTAAGTCGGTAGTTAAGTAGGTAAGTCGGTAGTTGGGTAGGTAGATAGGTAGTTCTGTAGGTAAGTCGGTAGTTGAGTAGGTAGGTAGGTAGTTGTGTAGGTAGATAGGTAGTTCTGTAGATAAGTCGGTAGTTGAGTAGGTAGGTAGGTAGTTGGGTAGGTAGATAGGTAGTTCTGTAGGTAAGTCGGTAGTTGAGTAGGTAGGTAGGTAGTTGGTTAGGTAGGTAGGTAGTTCTGTAGATAAGTCGGTAGTTCTGTAGATAAGTCGGTAGTTGAGTAGGTAGGTAGGTAGTTGGGTAGGTAGATAGGTAGTTCTGTAGGTAAGTCGGTAGTTGAGTAGGTAGGTAGTTGTAGTTGGGTAGGTAGATAGGTAGTTCTGTAGGTAAGTCGGTAGTTGAGTAGGTAGGTAGGTAGTTGGGTAGGTAGATAGGTAGTTCTGTAGGTAAGTCGGTAGTTGAGTAGGTAGGTAGGTAGTTGGTTAGGTAGTAGGTAGTTCTGTAGATAAGTCGGTAGTTCTGTAGATAAGTCGGTAGTTGAGTAGGTAGGTAGGTAGTTGGGTAGGTAGATAGGTAGTTCTGTAGGTAAGTCGGTAGTTGAGTAGGTAGGTAGTTGGTGTAGGTAGGATAAGTGTAGTTCTGTAGTGTAAGAGTTCGGTTAGTTGGTAGTAGTAGGTAGTGGGAAAGTGGTAGTTGGTAGTAGGTAGAGTAGTAGGTAGTTCTGTAGGTAAGTCGGTAGTTGAGTAGGTAGGTAGGTAGTTGGGTAGGTAGATAGGTAGTTCTGTAGGTAAGTCGGTAGTTGAGTTAGTGGATAAGGTAGTCTAGTTCGGTAGTAGGTAGAGTAGTGGTAGTACTGTAGGTAGAAGTCGGTAGTTGAGTAGGTAGGTAGGTAGTTGGTTAGGTAGGTAGGTAGTTCTGTAGATAAGTCGGTAGTTCTGTAGGTAAGTCGGTAGTTGAGTAGGTAGGTAGGTAGTTGGGTAGGTAGATAGGTAGTTCTGTAGATAAGTCGGTAGTTCTGTAGGTAAGTCGGTAGTTGAGTAGGTAGGTAGGTAGTTGGGTAGGTAGATAGGTAGTTCTGTAGATAAGTCGGTAGTTCTGTAGGTGAGTCGGTAGTTGAGTAGGTAACTGGATGGTAGAAAATAGGGTTAGGCAGATAGCAAAGTTGAACATCATGCAACCAATTATTATTAACATAATTTATACGATAATTTTTTGAGTATTAAATGATATTTCCAATATGCAAGTTACTGATTTATTCTTTGAATCATAATTTATTATTACTATTTCCTATTAGACAGCCGAAGTACCAAACGCGTGGACCGTATTATTTTACCATAAATTAGTTTTTTTTATCAAATTTTTTAGTTAATTTAGCACGGTTTGAATCACTGCTATGTTCGTGACCAATGGTTTTAACCAAACAATCAGTCTCCAAGTTCTTTTAAACAACTTAGTTGCCTCCTCTTGGTTCTTGTATGATCCCATTTAAATTATGTTTTTCATAGTATTTATTCTTGCATCCACAAACAAAATTTCAAGCACTAATATTATAACAGAATAATGGAATTTATTTAGAAGATAGTGGGAATTTGCTGTATCTGGCCTCGCTTAATATGAGGAGGAAAAACATGCCTGATCAAAACAAATAGGAACAAAAAAGTTGAAAAAGATGAAAGGACTAAGAAGTTGTTTATTTAACAGTCTCTATTGTTAAATATTGTTTATAGGTACTTTATAATATGAATTCACAATAAATAGTAAATACAAATTTAATAAAAACTTTAAAGTAAACAATTATACTTTCGTATTTTTCAGCTATTAAAAAATAAAATGTATTTTGAATATTCACTTTCTTTAGGAAGAATCGGAAAACGAAAGTGAAATATAATTTACCGATACGGGGAGATATTTCTGTAAAACATGCATCATATAGCAATTAACATAATAAAGACGATAGTAATGTGATGAGGAATGTTATGGTGACTCAGTGTGGCAACGACAGACAGGGAATATTAAAATATCACCACTTATATTCTTTCATACAGTACTCTAATAATTTCAGTTATTTTCAAAGAGTACTGTGCCCACATTTCATTTTGTGAGGAAATGACAATGATTTGAAACAAATTAATAATTAATAGTAAAAAAAAAAAATCCTAGATTTTAATTTAGAAAGAATCATGATAAATTTATGAAAGAATTTTTTGCTACCTGCAAAATTTCATAGAGTGTATAGAGAGTACGTTTTAGTAAAGATAAATTTGGTAGGAGGTAAAATCAACGTCTCAATAATTGGGGTCACACCAATTTATATGCAAATAATCACAGGATTGATTTCTGTATGGCTGTTTGAATATAAACATATTGACTTAGTCAATATTGTATATAACACGAATAGTATCACTCAAAGTAGTGACTTCAAATTTTGAAATTACAAGCTTTTAGGTCTTTCCGTAAAAGAGGAATTTGAGACACTTCTACCTTGCGATTCAATAATTATTATTGTTATTATTATCATTTAACAAAGCATTTACAATAATTATCAATTTTATAATAGCAAACAAATAAAAAAATTGGTGTGGCACGACTTTCACTGGTTGCTAAATTCAATATAAGAACTATTCAAGAAAGTTGAAGTTGAAAAAAGTTTAAAGTTATTAATAAAGTAAAAAAATCAAGTTTAGATTTTAATAAAATAAAAAAAATATGGTGCGAGCAACATATGACTATCATTTACCTCGGTTATAAAAATTAAGAGCTCTTAACTAAAGTTAAAGATAAAATAATATAACAAAAAAAGAAAATTTTTATGTATAATAATCACTAAATTTTATGCCCTATATGTCGCTTTACATTACCTTCCACAACTTTGTATATATATTTTGAAATTAATTACTTTGTTTAGAAATAATACAATCTGCCACATTCTTAGAAAATATATATTATTAGTGCTATAAGATACCATTCATACCATATGTACAGAGTGTAACAACAAAAATTACAAAGAAGAATGAGGTAAACCTCAATAGCAAAACAGAAAGGAAAAACATAGTAAATAAATTAATAATCATCTTGGCCACATTCATTCCTATACACAATATTGTATATAACACATTTTTTTTCTCAAATATTTTTTTTAACGGTGTATACATCTATATTACTATTCTTATGCAGAAAAAAAATATCTTTCCTCTTTTCTCCTCAAATGGGTTATCGGATTTGTTCAACTTGTATAATTTGCCTTTTTCTATTTTTTTTATGAATGTTTATAAAATGAAACGATTAATGGTTTCGAATTTACAAAATTAAAGGAACTTTAAAGAAAGAAATTTAAAATCAAATAAATTTAAGCCCTGTCAGGCTATTTCAATCAGAACGAGCCAACAAACAAACTAATTTTATATATATTTGTTATCAGACCTATAATTACATGTGCATGCCCAGAGTCTTACAAGCAAAACACAAATTAAAAAATAACAAGTACTACAAAATAGATGCCTAAGAATAATTAATAATTATCCACCATTCACAAAAATAAATACCATGCAAAAAGATCTGGACATCCCTACAATACTAGAATCTATACACCAACAAACACAATAATTTTTCTCAAAATGCCAACTGACAGACTCCTTATAAAACAAATTGGTAATTATACTATCAACTATCAACCTCTAAATATAGACATAAGAGAACTAAACATATAATGTTATAAAATTCTAAATTACTCAATTCCATCATATAATTTTAATAACCATATTTTTGTTTAATTATTTATTTTAATTATTATTATTCCTTCTTTTTTTTTGTTGTTGTTTAGTTTCTCTTTTTATGTTTTCTTTTCTTCGTTGGGTTTTTTTTAAATTTTTACCAACAATAAAAACAATTGATGTACAAAATAAATTTTAGCAAATAAGTAGCGCATTGTAATGTATTTCCAATCAATGTTTTTAAAACTGTGCAGATGTATTCTATACAAATAAAGATTGATATTGTTGAAAAAAAAAAAATCACAACGAGTCCTACATGATATTAAGCCCCCTTAAAGTTGACATGCTTATGGTCAAAAATATTTATAGCCGTTTTTGAGAAAGACGTAAAAAGGTGCAAGATGGCTCCTATAGGTCACTTATTTTACTTTCACTTACTATATATAGTAAGGAAAGTATTGCGATCGTGAAAATTTTCGAATTCCAGTTTTCAACGGAAATACACGTTTTAGGGTCCCCTGAGTACAAATAACCAAGTCCCGCAAAAAGGTCTGTGTGTGTGTGTGTCTGTGTGTGTGTGTGTCTGTGGTAACTCCCGGGCGGAAACGGTAAGTCCTATGAAACTGAAATTTCATATTTAAGACAACTATACGCCCGAGACGTGACAAAACTTTTTTCATCAAAATGAGCTTACCAGAAGAGGCACTTTATACCATGCATTTTGCACCTTTTTTCGATTTTCTCAAAAACGGTTCCGACGATTTTGATTAAACTCGCTATATCGATGTAAAATTAAATGGGCTTTAATATCATGTAGGTTTTATTTGGATAAAAATGGCCTGACAGGGCTTAAATGCCGATATTTTAAATTTTCTTCCTCTAAAGTACCTTTAATTTTTTAGATTCAATAATAATAACTAGATTATCTTGTTAGCGCTGATGAAAAACAAGGTAAATATATAAATTGAATAAATTCGATACCCAACTAAAGGAGAAAACAGAAAAAATATATTTTTAATGAAATTTTTCGTTTTTGAACATAAGAGCAGTAATATACATGTATGATATACCGTTGGAAAGCTAAAGATTTTAGAAAAAATATCATCTCATACACAAGCTTTTAGAAGTTAATAGAGAGTGATGAGAAGAAGATAAAACTAACTGATTATTTTAGATAATAATATAATAGATTTTTTAATAAAACACATGTTTATATATAAATTCAATTTGATTAATTCCTTAATAGTTTCACGTATTTTTATCTCTAACTGTATTTGAAAATTCTTTCATTGATTTTAAAAATCGAGGTAAGTGAAAGTCGTGTGTTGCCCGCACCAGATTTTTTTTTCTTCGAAAAAGTTGCTCTAACATTCTATACGCTTCTAAAACGTGAAATTTCAGTTTTATAAAAACTATTGTTTTCTAGACTTAACACATATCCTTAAAAACAAGTCTCATGGTACATTAAAACATATATTTCTGATGAAAACACTTTCGAATTCGAATTCTAAGACTTGCAGGTTCGCAATACTTTCCCTTACTATATACTTCACATGCAGATAAATGGATCTGAAAATTGTAAAAAAGCCTTGCATACAAATATACTTGTTAGTCAATATAAAAGTTACTGAAATCTTAGGAACGATAGTGTTTTGGACTCATTTTTAATACGCATTATTAGTGCAAGGTTTATAATGAAATATTTACAATAAAATAAAATATTTCAAGCAGATTTATAAATAAAAATAAACAGTTTTAAGAAATTGAAGCCAGTATTTGTCAATTATAAAAAACAAAACAAATATGGCATTTTTACGCATTTGGGAATACGTAATGTCATGAGATTTTTTTATCTGTGGCATAGATTTTTATGATGCATTTCTACTGTTTTCCTCCAATCTCAAACATTGTTATCTATTAAGAGCTTTACTGTGTTGAAAGATCATTTACCTAAATGATTTACACTGCTATTCACTAGTTTGCACTCCATTTTTACGATTTCGATTTGGAAGATAACAAATATGGAAACAAGCAGTTCTTGGCCCATTTATGATTTATCAATTTAAGATGTAATATTTGCATATATTATCAAAAGTTTGTATAATAAAACAGTAAAAAAAAATCTTCCCTATTAATCCACAGCCTTTTTATAAATAAATGTCTATTAAAACAGTTGATCCTTATGTGTGTATATATATATATATATATATATATATATATATATATATATATAATTTATACTTGAGTGTAGGCGTCGCTAGCGCAACCTGGGTGCAAGCGTGTGAAGCATCCTCTACACTTTTAAGAATAACTGTTTTATATTATAAACAAATTTGCAACAAACATTGAATTTTCCCATTCTTAGATGAAGCCTTCCACATGAAAATACCCTTGCTTCATCGGCTTTAGAACTATGTTATTTTCAGTTATAGAAACGATAGGTTTTTTAAATAATTAATAAAACCAATAACAATTGGATGTGTTTCTAAGGGAACATGCATACTATATTTAGTTTTATATATTAAGTATCTTTGATATTAATAGTCAGATTAAGATGATTTATTTAAAATGTTTTAGAATTTTTTTTCATCTACTTCGAGCACGAATTTTCCCAAACCCAGTCATCTTGCACATTAAGACATAAGTGGAACCTCCATTTAAAAAATCAGCTTCGAGACCATTGCCATTTTTGAGATAATGTAATGAGGGTCATTCTATGCCAATTCATCCAGAAATTTTAGAATCTCAGACTATCATGAAATTTGACACGTCCTTCCATATAGTTAGGATGATATAAACAAACTTTAGGATTCTACCTAAAAATCGTTTTCAACTTAGAGCCTTCAAAGCTATGGCGTTTTCATAACCTCGGCGCTCTCAGAGGAACTGGCTTACTCAAAGAAAAAAAATTGTACTATTGTTATTTTTCAAATCAAACAGCATGAAAAATTCAGATTATAAGAAGAAAACTATGGTTGTTTCAGGAATACATAGAAAACATATCCATGATACACTAATAATTTAGAAACAAAAATATCATGTATAAAAATATAAAAAATGTAAAGCGAAACGAATAATTTGAAAACAAAAATTGAGACGTTGATTTCCAAAAGGTACTATATCCATTCTGGGGAATTTCACAGGGAGCGCCAAAATCTCTAAATATTAAAGTTATGAAATGAAATGTTCTGTTATGATTTGGAATGAAACGAAATGTGTAAGAATATTAAGAAATTAATAGCATTTCTAAATCACGTTATTAAAGGACATGAGTGTTCATTAAATACAATCAAATTTAAGATTTAGATAAAACTAAATGAGGAGAATATAAATATGTAAAAATATCAATTTCGTTATGATGGTATACCTATGGCTACCTTATATAATAATAAAAATCATGGGTCATTCTCATGGAATGATCCATACCAAAACATTGAATAAAAAGTAATTTTCTTTTATAAATATAGACTAGCTGAAATTTATATGCTGTAGTAAAGAGTATACTGTTGGAAGAATAGTTGATTGGGATATTCAGGTCTCTATGGATGAGTTTGTTGGTAACAAAGTACGGAGCGTCTAGGATTTGTCGAAGGATTTTGGATTGCAAGGATTGGATGCGGGAGGAATTCGATGGTTTAGTGGACCCCCATAGATCTATGCCATAAGTCCAGATAGGTCTAATAATGGTTGTGTAAATGAGTTTTTTGAATTATAGGGAGAGTTTTGATCGTTTGTCAAGTAAGTGTTTTAATAGTCGATTTCTACGAGCAGTTTCTTGTCGTTTAAGTCTTGTATGAGGATTCCATGTAAGACGTTTGTCAAAATGAAGTCCAAGGTATCGTATTTGTTCTACAGTGATGAGTGGGAGATATAATCTATAATCAACAATATAATTGTAATAAAAATATGACTGTTTTATTTATAATTGCTTTCTTTTACACAATGCCCTGGATTATATTGGGTTGTTTCACATGAAATGTCCGTTTTTATAGTTTCTGAAATACATAAAGGATTTTGCAGGTCTCTGTTGTTTTCTTCCGAATGTTTACATATTTAAAGTAAAAAGTTACTAATTCTCTACCTTTGTATTATAAACATTAGCTTCTCAATCAATTACCCACTTTTTAGTATACCTCCACATATGAACATGGAAACACGCGATTTTCGAGTAATATTTTTGTACGAGTTTAAACTCGGCCATTCAGCAGCTGAGGCCGCTAGAAATATTTGCAAGGCGTTTGGGGAAGGGAGTGTTAATGAACGGACTATTCGCCGTTGGTTTGTTAAGTTTTCAGCTGGGGATACCGACTTGGAAAACTTGCCGCGAAGAAGACCTCCGTCCGTAATAGACAACGATGTCCTCAAACATACAGTAGAAGGAAACCCCTACCAAACAGTTAAAGGACTCTTAGCACAACTAAATGCAAGTCCATCTACCGTTTCCAGACATTTAAAGTGTATTGGGAAAGTAAAAAAGCTCGATACATGGGTACCTCATTGAAAAGTGCGTTTTTAGATTTTGTTTCCCTTCAAAGCTCAGAGTTTTTCAGTTCGGGTATAAAAAAAATGGTATCACGTTGTGAAAAATGTGTAGAAAAAGAAGGTAAATACTTCGAATAAAATTATCTTGTTTTCATATCGTATTTTTAATAAAAATCCTTTACCTTGAAAACGGACATTTATGTGACACAACCCAATATCAAGTACTAATGTCAATTTTTATAATGACTAATAAATTCGTTTTTAAATGGTTGCTAATGATATTTTGTTGGGAGCAGGTGCGTACTTTTGATTCTGCAAAATCATGAAATGATCATTGGTTAAACCTATCAACCAAATTTTAAACATTCCAAGCATCTGATAAATAATAATGCCTTGCCGATTTCCAAAATCGAACTATTTAACATTACAAGTTTGATTATGGAAGTCGACAAGTGATCTGAAAATAGCTCATTTTAAGAAATGTTATATTTTAAGGCAGAAAACTTTGAATTAATATCCTTATATTTCTCAAAAAAACTGTTTGTTTTTTTTATTAAATTCATATAACCGACGTTTCGGGTGTTATACCCATCTTCAGAATCCTAAAAGTTAATAACAATTACATCTCATTATTGTGCTGTAAATTATTTTTGAAGGTTTAACAACAAGGTGGCAATTTTAGAACAAATTAAAATTATTACATAAATATTAAACAATTTTTAAACAAATATTTGATGCATCTCATCACAAATAACAATGTCACAAATTTTATAATTAAACGTAATAAGTTTCTAAAATTATCTGGTTATAAATACATCATTACTTCCGTTTTTCAAAAAAAAAAACTTTGTTACTTTTCATTTTTACAGAAAAAAAATGGTCAGACTTATTAAAACTTGATATAAGTAAGCCAATCTTACATCTTTATCCTCAAATGGATGAAAGGTTTGTCAAATTTAAAACATGCCTGATTCTTTTATATAACATGAACAGCAGTTTAGCCAAGTTATTCTATAAATAACATTTAATTTGTCTTGTTCCTCATGTGAATTTAATAGAAAAAAAAAAAAAAATTATGATGAAGTGAGAATGGTTGGCTGTGTGTTATTAAGGAAGAAATTAGTGCAAGGTGCAATCAAAAGAACACACAATTCAGTATAAACGTAATGTACAGGTGCCGACGTTTCGGCCTAAAATTGCTGCGACGCTCTCCTTCAAACGCCCTGAAGTAGGCCAATACTTTAGGCCGAAACGTCGCACAGTTGGCAATATGACCGATTTAGGTGAACAAAATTCTTAAACTTGTATATATTTAACCTTTGGGGTCCCACATAACGGAAAAAAAATATTTTAAAAATATTATAAGAAAAAGTTATAAAAACTAATTAAATTTTTTACATGATTGGCGAGCGTACAGGGGTCAAACATCAAATTTATTTGCTCAAATCTAAAACTTCCCTACATTTTACGTTTGAAGTCCCAGAATACGGGGAAAATAATACAAAAAATCTAATTATGGTTCAGAGTTGCTAAAACCTGCTGATAGATGTATTTTATATCATTTAGGAAATTCTTGAAATTATAAATTGTAAAACTTTTGATTCGGAGTGTTGTGTCTGAAAAATGTATGTTATGTATCACCTGAAACGCAAAAATTCTTTGTAATATCTAAAGACTAGAAGGATTTATAAAACAAATCCTTGGGGGTTATATAGTTTTTCGTTATTGAATGGGGGCATACATGTACAAATTGCTAAATTAACTCTACAGGCGAGATTGCAATGTATATTTAATAACGAGTTTGGAAATATAATGTCTTACCTGTCTCAGAATGTCCATTTTAAATAAAAGCAAAAAGACTTTGCTTTAAATACACCTTGAACACAATAAATTACCATCGAATAAAGATGATCCCACTGCCGGTTATTAGGCACTTGTGCGAACAGGAATGATTCACTCATTTACTATTTATTTGTAAACCGGTATGGTGGGAAATATTAGTATTAAGGGTATTGCCAACTAATAATGAAAATATGAAGCACTGGAAAATTCCAAACTTTTGACTTGACTTTTGTCCACCTAAATTGGTGATTTTGCCCACTATACGTCGGCACCTCTACATTAAGTTTATACTTAATTGTGTGTTTTTTAACTGCACCCTGAATTAACTTCTCTCTTAAAGAGTTTATGAAAGAAATATAAAAATATCAGCCCAAGTTTTTTACCTTGTAATATTTCTTAATTTCTTTCAGTTAGTAGAAATAGAATAATGAGAAGTTATATTTTGAGTAAGGTTTAACACCCAATTTTTATCTTTATTATAGAATAATAATAGCTTTTGGCGCTCAAGTGACATATTCATTTGTGATAATTTTCAAGTTTCATTTAATTTCACTTTGATGCTATTTTGGTTGATCGGACGGTGTCAGAGTGTTACAGTTAGGGACACAGATTGGGGAAACAAACCTGGCAGTAGAGCGCGATCAAGCCTAATCACCTCATTGCACGGCCGTTACTGTCTAGAAACAGTACCAATCTCTATATGTACTGAGCCCAAGACCCTTCATATGTAATTCAGGTACAGATTTTTTAAATTTAATTTATTATATATGTATTATAACTTTATGGAGTTTAGATCAACCAACAACGAAACCATATGTCTGAAAGAGTATAAAATGTTGATTTTTCTCTGTTTTAAAACATTATATGTACCATTTTTCAACATGGTTTTAAGATTTGATCTATTGATTTTGTATTTTATTAGGATTTTTTAACCACAAATTTAATCTCAGATTTGGCACCTGAAGATTGTCTATAAGCCGAAACGTCGCACACTGGGCAAAATCACCAATTTTCTATTATTAGTGGGTAAGACCCTTAATACTAATATTTCCTGCCATACCATGTTTACAAAATAAATAGAAAATGAGTGAATCATTCCTGTTCACATTACTGCCATACTAATCGGCAGTGGATTATCTTTATTCGAGGGACCATTTATTGTGTTAAAGTGTAATTAGGAAGTTTTTTGCTTTTATTTAACAATGTACATTACTGAGACAGGTAAGATAAACTCGTTATTGAATATACATTGCAATCTACCTGTAGAGTTAATTTAGCAATTTGTAAAATGTAAGCCCCTATTCAATAACGAAAAACTATATAACCCCCAAGTTACCCCAAGGATTTGTTTGTAGTTTGTTCATCAATCCTTTTATTCTTTAAATATTACAAAGAATTTTTGCAATTTTGTGCGTTTTGGGTGATACATAATTTTTTTCAGACACAACACTCCAATCAAAAGTTTTACAATTTACAATTTGAAGAGTTTCCGAAATGATATAAAAATACATCTATAACCAGGTTTCAGCATCTCCGTGCCATAATTAGATTTTCTGAATTATTTTTCCAGAATTCTGGTACTTCAAACGTAAAATTAAGGGAAGTTTTAGATTTTAACAAATAAATTTGATGTTTGACCACTGTGCGCTCGCCGATCGTGTAAAAAAATTAATTAGTTTTTATAATATTTTTTTTCCGTATTTGGGACCCCAAGGGTTAAATATGGACAAGTTTCAGATTTTGTCCACTTCAATCGGTCATATTTTCCAATGTGGTCGGGCTTTTTAAATAAAGAGATGAGCTAAACAGTACAGCCTTTTTATTCTACTATTAAATTACCTTCACCTTAATATACTAACGCTCAATTAAAAAATATGCTTTTTTCATAAAGAAATCGTGAAAATTGTTCAAGATGAATATGGCTATAGCAACTATAATTCTTTAATTAAAATAAAAATAGGACTGTCTTATTAGTCAAACCTCACTTAAAATATAATATAGAGAGTTATTATATTAAGCTACTATATATAAATAACTATTGCCTAGTTTATTATTACATTATAAATCTAGGACGTAGGACGTAGTATCTATGGTTGAAAAAACAACCGAAATCCATTACCTAAACTCAAGTAGCATTAGTACCATTAATAGTTCTTTGTAAGAGTGGGGAGGGATCGTGTTGAAAGGAGACCTGACCTAAATCTATTGACAAAATCTCCTCCCATTGATCTAGGAGCATAGCAACTATGAGAATAATATTAGCAAGGACTCCAAGTACCACTAACCTTCTTTTGCCTATGAAGAGGAGACGTCACCAAGCCAACAGACGCCAACCTGAAACCACAGAAATTATTAAATTTATAACTATAAAAACAACTGGTGCACTCTAAAAACATCTGGCATATTGATAGCAAAGCAAATTGGAACAGTTATCTATTTATCACAATGAATCAATTAATAAAAATATATATGTATATATAGGTTTTCTTGTTTAGCTGGATATCGAAATTCGTTCAACTTATATATTTCCTGTTTTTTAGCAATACTAATCAGACGATATGGTTAATTTTTTCGAATTACAAAATTAAAGGTACTTTAGAGGAAGAAATTTTGATAATATTGGCATTTAAGTCCTGTCAGACTATTTTTATTAGAATGAAACATACATGATATTAAAGCCCGTTCAATTTTACATCGACATAGTGAGTTTAATCAAAATCGTTAGAGCCGTTTTTAAGAAAATCGTAAAAAGGTGGGCAACACACGAGCTCACTTACTCCATTTTAAAATCAATGAAAAATTTTCAATACAGTTAGAGATAAAATCGTGAAAACTATTAAATGTTTTATAGATATAATTAAATTTAATTTTATATAGAACATGTGTTATTTGGAAATCTATTATATTTATTATCTAAAACAATCAGTTAGTTTTATCGGATTTTTATCACTCTCTATTAACTTTTAAAAGCTTGTGCATGAGCTAATATTTTTTTCTAAAATCTTTAGCTTTCCAACGGTATATCATACATGTATATTACTGTTCTTGTGTTCAAAAACGAAAAAGTGCATTAAAAAAATATTTTTGCTGTTTTCTCCTTTAGTTGGGTATCGAATTCATTCAATTTATATATTTGCCAGTTTTTCATCAGTGGTAACAAGATAATATATTTTTATAGAATCAACAAAATTAAAGGTACTTTAGAGAAAGACAATTTAGAATATCGGCATTTAAGCCCTGTCAGACCATTTTAATCAGAATGAAACCTACATGATATTAAAGCTCGTTCAATTTTTCATTTACATAGTGAGTTTTATCAAAATCGTTAGAGCCGTTTTTAAGAAAATCGTAAAAAGGTACAAAATACATGGTATAAAGTGGCTCTTCTGGTTAGCTCATTTTGATGAAAAAGGTTTTGTAACGTCTCGGGCGTATATTTATCTTAAATATGAAAATTCAGTTTCATAGGACTTACCGTTTTCGCCCGGGAGTTACCACACACACACACACACAGACCTTTTTGCGGGTTTGGTTATTTGGACTCAGGGGACCCTAAAATGTGTATTTCCGTTGAAAACTGGAAATCGAAAATTTTCACGATCGCAATACTTTCCCTTACTATATATAGTAAGTGAAAGTAAAAATTGGGTGAAACGATTTGAAATCGTCCAATTATCATTATTTTTGCCGTTCAATATTTTTTATTTTAATGATTTTTTAACCATTTATATCATGAATACTTTAAGTGTTGCAGCCGTTTTAAGTCAGCTTCGCGACTGAAATCATGTTTTGGAAAAATCTCTGTAATTCTAGTAATTTTGCAGATATCGAGTCAAAACAAAAACTAACAATAAGATAAGAATATGCTTTATATCCTTCGTTCTTACAACTCATTGCATTAAAATTGAAAAAAAATGGCTAAACATTTTTTCGGAAATTAATAAAAAATGAGATTTTAGCTAGTTAAAAGAGATTCAACTTTAATTATTTTTTCATACATAGCTCAGTCCACTGCCCTAATTGCTGTAATAATTTCAATTTTGAAAACATAGTACTTTTCTGTACACGTATTTTCAAAAATGGCGAAAATTCGTTTTTCGCTAGGTTTACTCGGAAGTATCTCAAGAGGGACTGAGTGATAAAATTATAAAACTAACTCAAGTTACATATCTATGTTTATATTTATAAGTTATATAAATTTGGTGACTGAAACCGATCTGGTTTCTTAGTTATACAATTCTCTTCGCTGTTAAAATAAGGTTATCTTTAAAAAATATTAACTCTTGTAATTTTGCATATTTCGGAACGAAACAGAAACTAGAGTGGTAATTAAGGTACTGTTTACATGCTGGTCCTTAAAACATACTTCTTAAGTAACCTAGAAAATTTAAATCAAATGAAACTCATAGAGGGCTATAACAAGTGAGCTTAGAAAGAAGTCTCAAGCTTAAATTTTTTCCTCTTGTATAGTCTTATCTTGCACTACTTGTTATAGACATTTCGAACGTGTAAGCATTGTTCTTTTTTTTTCCAATATAAATCTTCAAAGGAGGACTATCTCCAAGTTCATTAATATTTATAGTGATGTTTTTTGAAAGGGACTGAGTGAAAAATGATGGAACTCGTACAGATTATACCCCTTAATGATAAGTTCTGAAGTATAAAATTTAATGGCTGAGACTCAACTTGTTCAAGTTTTATTAATTTCGTTTGGCATAAATATGCAAAATTACCGGATTTAATAACTTATAAAGAAAACGTTATTGTAGCAATCAAGAGAATTTTATAATACGGAAATTAGCTCAGTCTCATTCACAAAAATGTCATTTATAAACATCGTATAGATCTGTAAGCTGTGTTAGTTTCCTAATTTTTCAATTAGCGCCTTTTGAGATATTTCATTGCAAACTTCGAAACAAACGCGTTTTCGCCATATTTGAAAATTCATATACAAAAGGAATTAGAGGCCGTGAATAAGCTATGTATGAAAAGATAATCAAATGTGAGTTTCTTTTCCTTTATAGACTTTTAACTCGCTAAAAGTGTCATTTATTATATTTTTTCGAGATTTTTTTAAAACCACCTTCTTCACTTTTAAGGTAATGTGTTTTAAGAACAAAAATATAAAATATATTCATATCTTATTGTTTTGACTCGACATCTGCAAAATTACCAAAATTAGAGAGATTTTCCCAACATATGTTTTCAGTAACGAAGCAGACTTAAAATGATAGCAACATTAAAGTATTTGCCACAAAAATTTCATTCATGGTTTTTTATTCATGAAAGGATAGAACATATTTAGTTAAAAAATCATTAAAATAAAATATGTTGAGCGGCAAGTCTGGACGATTTCCAATGGATTGACCCATTTATAAATACATATAAAATGAATTTAGCACAAGCTATTACATAGCCTGAACTGCCTTCCTACAGTTTATAGCAAGTTGTTAAATGCTATTTTGTTGACGAAATTTATAAAAAAAAAATTAAATTTGTCTCTATTCTCTTTTTGGCAAAGTCTCTGTGTTTTAATACCACCTTCTGAATCAGTTTTGCTCGACTGCTGTCTGATGTTTAACAGTATAATTGTAAGTGTCGACAATATATATTTTTTTTTTTTTTTCTTTTTTCCTCACATGGTAACCCCATATCAGGACAATTTATTATAACATCATGTTCCATACCTTAATGGTATACTAGATGAATGATAATATGATTATATTAATTTACAAATTAAAGTAGTATTAGATTTAACAATTATTACAAAATAATATTACAAATAAAATAAAGCAGTAATAAAAGAAAATAATATTCAATATAATAAATTCAAAAAAATCTGAATCATGGACCTTTTTATATTATTATAATTTTATTTGAAATTATATATATTATATATATATATATATATATATATATATATATATATATATATATATATATATATATATATATATATACATATTCATCAATTGATTAATTGTGATAAAATCTGTTCTAATTTAATGCTGTGGTATCAATATGCCAGATAAACGTGACTGAAAAACTAATGGGAACCAATTATATTTTCTTTAAAGATGAATGTGTCTCAAAAACGGCTCTAACGATTTTGATTAAACTTTCTATATTGATGTAATGGAATCGAACTTTGGGGCTATACGAAACCATCTCCCATATGTCCAAATAGGTCTGATAATAGTGATTTACATGAGTCTTTTGTAATATTCTGGAAGTTTTGAACGTTTGTCTAGTAAGTGTTGTAGTAATCGATATCTTCGAGTAATTTCTTGTCTTTTCAGTCTTGTGTGAGGATACGTGTTATACTAAATAGTTATTAGAAACAGACTGCTAAAATTAAAAATTAAATTACCACAACAATATAATTGTTTTACCTCATTTCATGCATAATTACAATTTAAAAACCTCAGTTATTACATAATGTATAGTAATAATATCACATCCATAACGAAACGATTCCACGAAAGCTTCCCTATAGATGTATACCTCATTATTTAACTGTTAGGTAACCATCGTAACATTCCTAATGACATTTGGCGAAAAAAGAAAAATTAATAGCCACAACTTCCATATTTTGAAAGATTGTCTGGAATGGCTAACGATGCAAGGTTACGCTATTGAAAAAAAGAAAATTGTTCCTAAAGATTTTATAATCTGTCCTCGATCATTTTAGAGTATTGCAATAATAAATAAGATTCCAATTAGAGAAAAAATAAAGAGCCTTCTTAGTAAATGGTTGCATTAAAGTAAAAGCAAATCGACGTTTTAAATAACTTTCTTCTTTAAATTTATTTTAATAGAAACAAAACGGTCAGTGTTTTCAATTCCGTTTACACTTTTACTTTCACTTACCTATATATGAAAGATATAGTAAAGGGAAGTATTGCGATCCTGAAAATTTTTTTTTTTTCCAGTTTTCGACGGAAATACATGTTTTAGGGTCTCTTGAGTCCAAATAACCAAGTCCCGCAAAAAGGTGTGTGTGTGTGTGTGTATGTCAGTGTCTATGTCTGTGTGTATGTGTGGACCAATACCAACTTTGCAAAACTAATCAGACGACATGGTTAATATTTTCGAATCTACAAAATTAAAGGTACTTTAGAGGAAGACATTTTGAAATATTGGCATTTAATCCCTGTCAGACTATTTCAATCAAAATGAAACCTACATTATATTAAAGCCCGTTCAATTTTACATTGACATAGTGAGTTTTATCATAGTCGTTTGAGCCGTTTTTAAGAAAATCGTAAAAAGAAGCAAAATAGCAGGTAAGTGAAAGTAAAAAAAAAAAAAAAAAAAAAAAAAAAAAAAAAAAAAAAAAAAAAAAAAAAAAAAATGGGTGAATCGATTTGAAATCGTCAAATTATCATTATTTTTGCCGTTTAACATTTTTTTATTTTAATGATTTTTTAACCATTTATATCATGAATAAAATACCGAGTAAGCCGTGGATAATTTTGTTTCTGGCAAATACTTTAAGTGTTGCACCCGTTTAAGTCAGCTTCGCTACTAAAATCATGTTTAGGGAAAATCTCTGTAATTCTAGTAATTTTGCAGATATGGAGTAAAAACAAAAAACTAACAATAATATAAGAATATGCTTTATATCTTTCTTTCCTATAACTCATTACATTAAAATTGAAAGAAGTGGCTAAACATTTTTTCGGAAATTAATAAAAAATGAGACTTTTAACGAGTTAAAAGTCAATAAAGGAAAAGAGACTCACCTTTAATTATTTTTTCATACTTTTCTGTGCATATATTTTCAAAAATGGCAAAAAAACGTTTTTCGCGAAGTTTACTCGGAAGTATCTCAAGAGGGACTGAGTTATAAAATTATAAAACTAACTCAAGTTACATATCTATGTATATACATACGATATTTATAAGTGATATAAATTTGGTGACGGAAACCGATCTGATTCCCGAGTTATAAAATTCTCTTCGCTGTTAAAATAAGGTTTTTAAAATTAAAATTAGAGTGTGTATGTGTGGTACGTCCCGCACGAAAACGAAAAAGTGTGTGGAACTAAAAATTCATATTTGAGAAAAATATACGCCCGAGATGTTGCAGTAACTTTTTCATCAAAATCGGCGTACCAGAATAGGCTGAGCAGCCTGTTATAATTAGTATTCAGTTTATCTAAGTAATAGAAATTTTTTTTTTATGTGAATGTGGTAATTCTTTTGCCTTGTAACATCCGATATATATATGGTTTTTGTACTTCTATAGCCATGTTTTCACAGTTTACAATGAGTTTATGTAAGAAACAATAAAATAACTTGCCATTATTTTTAAATGAACGATAAAATAACGCTGATGAAATCTTTACCATCATCTTTTTTTTTTTTTTTTACATCATCCACCAACAGGCCTAGGCCCAATTACAGGTGGTAAATCATACAAAAAAATTACATTACCTTAAAATAATACAAATAATAATAATAATTGAAATTCTAACTAATTGCTAATTTACTACATACCAGCTTAATTTATATAATGAAACAAAAAAAGAAAAAAAAAATATAAATATATATATACCTTACAAATATCATAATCTAACTAAAAAAGAAATAAAACGTTAAACAATTCATCATAAATATACTCCTATAAAATTAATTATAAGTTTTAATTAACTTAATGTTTTTTTTATATTATATTCAATAATGAGCATTTGCAATCGACCAAAAAATAAGCTCCCTCCCCTCAAAAATTTCATTTCAAGATACGTAGAGCTCAAAAAACGAATAAATAAGAGATCGTCGTGCGTCTTACGAATTAATGAATACCAAAACTTATCGATATCCGAAGAAGATCCTAACATCTCAACGTTGATATCAGCGGACTAGTTTTTAATGTCGGCCGATTAAGAATGTTTTAATTCAGTAAAACAATTATTTTTGAAGATATAGAAAAAATTAAAAAAGTGATGAAAAAAAATCTGGTGTGGGCAACACACGACTTTCACACACCTCGACTGTTAAAATCAATTTTAAAACTATTAAATTTACTTCAATTTTTAAAAGTTTTATAGTTGACTCAGCCGGGATTCGAACCCAGGACCCGGAGTACAGTAGACTAGCGCTCTACCCACTAGACCACGCCGCTCCCTATATACAATTATATATATATATATATATATATATATATATATATATATATATATATATATTATAAAGAAGGCGGTTACATGCATTATTATTATCGGGAAAATTCCATTCTGAAAATAAGTAGAACAGGAATTTTATCTATGTTTTTGTAAGCCTATGATAAGAGAATTTCATATATATAATTTAGCTGTATATCATTTATTACTGCCATCGCCATAAGTACTATGTTTCTAGAAGAAATTTTTTTTGTAGTTATTAATTTAATAAGATTAACAATTATTTCGTAATTTAGCCATTTGTCGAGGTTTTTTTAAAAGTTGTTTATTTTTATAAGTGGCTACAAACCTCAGAATTTATACATGTTGTGGTATTCCACCAATTACATGTTACTCCAAGTAGTATTTACAAGCGAGTTTAATGGTAATAATAGCCTAAGTTAGTTTTGAACAGCAGGAAAAATCTATTTTAAAAACCTACAAAATAAAAACAGATTTAAAGTGAAAACAAAACAAAAAACATATTTTAATAATTTTTTTTTTTTTATTGAGTATTTTTACAATCTGTAGCAATTTGAACATCAATAATAGTGGTGAAAGATAACACACATACTCATTAAATATTGCTGGAAGGAATTAGTCTGGGTGGCGGTCATTAAATGAAACAACTAAATAGTTTCAACTATTTATTATTTGCCAACGTTTCGACCGCTTTTGTGGGTCATCATCAGGGCGCATGGTGGGAGAATGAAAACTAAAACCCTGATGATGACCGACAAAGGGGGTCGAAACGTTGGCAAACAATAAATAGTTGAATCTATTTAGTTGTTTCATTTAATGACCGCCACCCAGAGTAATTCCTTCCAGTAATTCTCAACGGTCAACTAATTACATCCACTACAATTAAATATATATACAAAAATAAATCAATAAAATAAAGATTAAACAATTAATAAAGCAATATGTGTTTCGTACGTTTGTTTGTGTAACGTTTTAGGGCAGTCTTGTCATAGTCACACATTTTTCGAATGATTGGGTTGTTGCAGTGGGAAGTAAGAGAAACATTTTTTTCTAACCAACGAGTATGTATACTCATTGATGGAAGGAAGTTGTGAATGAGATAACATAGTTGAGATTCGCGTGTATTTATAATCATCATACATATGTTTTGAACCACCTCCATTTTCCGGTAGTTGGAATCACAAGTGTGACAACAGACGGGCAGAATATTTTGTCGAGATGATCAGCGGTAGAAGTACCATCACTTTTTTCAAGCATTCAAAAATATTCTAAAATGAAGGTCTCGGGGCTATCTTATTTTCAAATGCCTAGGAGGATTAAAAGGTGGACTTCAATTTTCTATTGTCTGTTTTTATTGCTGATTCGAATCCTGCAATAATAGACCAAATATTAAATATAACGAGTTCGACGATACGCAGCAGTTCCATCAAAATGATACGTTATACACATTAAATACATTTGAGGCTAAAAAAATAAGAAAAATGCTTTATATTTTATTTAAAGTCGTTTGTGTATCATTAAAATGTTTTTTTAGTTAATTAAAATAAAAGTAATATATTGGAAATTCGTTCTTATTAGTTGTCAAAACGCCTTTCTCTTCCTAGAATATACACAATAATGGTTTTAAGACAATATTACGTTTACAAGATCTAATCAAAACGGGGTATTTTCTTAACAGAGCACATTCAGTAAGAACGTTATTTCAACATTTATTGTTCGTTTAATTAGGAGTAATTAAAAATCTTATACATCAAACTTATTAGAAATGTAATGTTCTAAAAGATTGTTTCTTATATATTTTTTAATATACTGCACACCAAAATAGTTATTGAAGCGAAACCACCGACTTTTCTGACATTTTGTGTGTTTTTGACAATTTGGCCAATATTGACATCCACGTATCTCAGTAGGTGTTCCAAATTTTCAAACATGTAGGCAATTTAATGTTCTTTAAAATTGCTAACGGCTAAAATTTTCTCTAAAATGTCCAGGAAGAGATTTATAAGGAAAAAACTGAAAAAAGTGCTTTTTTTTCGAGGTTTTTTCAAGATGGCGGAAAACCCACAAGGATGAAAAGTGTGAAAACTTGGGTGTTTAATGAGGGGGGCAGCACAAACAATCGTGACTAAAAATTAAATCCACTCCACCTTTTTCTTGCCAAAATCCTATTTCTACTGGGCTAATGCCAATTCAGCAACATTTGGAACATTTTTGTATTCATGGATGAGTTTATTCGTGGCAGAGTAAGGAGCATTGAGAATTTTGAATTGTAAGGTTTGGAAACAAGATGATTGATGTCTTAGTAGAGCCTTAAAGCTCTAATCCGTAATTTTATAATTACTATTTTCTTTTTTTTAATCTTTCTTTTAGTTGTTCCACAAATTGCAACATAAACTGATCGCAGCATTTATTGATCACTTACTAGTAGAAAATCCGAACTTGAAACGATCTGCACTGAGCTGATAATAGAATGAAACATATTTTATAACAAATTTAGTATATTAGAAAATATGTTAAGAATGGGTTGTCTAAAAAAATCCTGCACAGACTATTTTTAATTATTTTTAATTAAATGTTGCAACATCATGATAATACGAAAACTTTTACCCCGTAATTTGGTATTTGGTATTTGTGTGAAAAATGGTCCTGTAATTTTATATGGGATATCAAACTTACTTATATTCAATGTCCGATCACGTGCGGCTGCAATTTTGGGTCTTTATTATTACACGCTATACTCAACTCGGATCTCTCTGTCACGGATTTCCACTCGCGTTAAAATTCTTTTTAATCTTTAAAATTTGGCAAGCCAGATTAGGACCAAGCTTTTTGCAGGCAACCCTATATCAATGTGTTTGCAATAAAACAAGACACGGCTGCACATTCTATACCTTTGATACTTTAAGTCAGGGTAAAAGTTTTCTTATTATCATGATGTTGTAACATTTAATTAAAAATGATTTTTTTTATAATTAAAAATAGTCTGCCCAGGATTTTTTTAGGCGACCCATTCTTAACATTTTTCCTAATATACTAAATTTATTATAAAATGTTTCATTCTATTATCTGCTCGGTGCAGATCGTTTCAAGTCCGGATCTTCTACTATTTGTGGCAGCATTGATGATTTTAGAAAGGATTTTGAATTGTAAGGTTTGGAAACGAGATGATTGATAGCTTTGTAGAGCCTTAAAGCTCTACTCCGTAATTACTATATTTTAAAAAAAAGTCTTTCTTTTACTTGTTCCTCAAATTGCAATGTAAACTGATCACAGCATTTATTAGCATTGATCACTTACGTGAATGAAGGACCTCTTGCCCACGCATTGCTCATTTCTTGTTTTTTTCTTCCTTATGAAATATGCATGAAGGATATTTATTAAACTGAACGAGGTGTTTGATGAGTTGAAATACTCTCAGAGCTCCTTCATGTAAGTTGTTCATATCTGTGTATGCGTTTATCTGGCATGTCTAGCTAAAAAACTATAGGTTTTATAACACTGAACTTTCATATTATAGAAGTGTATATGTCTGTGATGCTATAGCAACTTTTTAAATAAAATCAGCAAAGCATAAGTGCCACATTATTAATAATAATCACTTTAGATTCAATTTCTAATCATCAACTGTATAATTATACTAAATAAATGCTTTTAAACTATCTCTTCTTTTTATATATTCATTTATTAATACATTAATAATTCATTTATAACGTTTCGAGGTCCGAAATGCCTCATCTTCAGAATCACTTATCAGAAACCAACAACAATTTAATATATATATTTTTATTAGGTTCCTTTAATTAAAATGATCCATTTCATTCAACTCATTTTATTTTCTTATTTCTTTCTCCCTACGTTTCGGCCCTTTGCCATTCTCAAGGGATCTACAAAAAACATTTATTTTAAAATTAAAAGATACACAACATTATTTTTTACATTCTTATAAAGCAATTTACACACCTCTTTATATTCCATCATGCACTCTATATAATATATAAATATATATTTTGTCATAATTTAGTAAAATAAAATCAAAACTATAACAGGCTGACCAGCCCTGTCCTGGTTGTTATCATCCACTGGATTAAAGAAATGTATTCCCTCACTCTTAACTATTGATATCAAAACCAATATACACACATATATTGTTTTATTACCTCCTCCTCAGTCAAGTCCACATTTGTTTTCACAGCCAAAAACTTTTTCTTTTAAAATTCTTTAATAAATTATTATCATACATAAACATATACATACACACACAAACACACACATACACACACACACACACACACACACACACACACACACCCCACACACACACACACACACACATACACACACATACACGCACATACATACATATACATAAACACATAAACAAATGTATTAATATTCAATTAAAAACTAAAAAAGATAATTCACTAAACCAGGATCATTTTAATTAAAGGAACCTAATAATACAATTATTCATTCAGACAATTTTTAATTGTAATAAAAAATAATTATATATATTTTTTTAATTTTAAACACATTTATTGATATTTGCAACTGTATACAAAATACATCAAGTAAATGTGATGGACATATGGTAAATTGACATGAAATACATGTAGAGACACCACCCATTGGCATAACTCTAAAAACATTCTAAACTAGAAGGTCTCGGGTCCATCTTCTTTTCAGACGCCTCGGAGGGTTATCAGGAATTGAAGAGGAAGGCAGAATGGAAACCAGTGGATTAGAGTGGAAATGGAGTTTTTCATGGAATGAATGATACCTGGTTCGGGCTAAATCAGTAACATGTGGAACATTAAGGTCTTTATGGATAAGTTTATTCGTGACAAAATATGGAGCATTGAGAAGGATTTTGGATTGTAAGGATTGGATACGAGAGGAATTCGATGGTTTAGTAGAACCCCATAGCTCTACTCCGTAAGTCCAGATTGGTCTTATGATAGTCATGTAGATGAGCCTTTTGTAGTTAAGAGGAAGCTTTGACCGTTTGTGCAGTAAGTGTTGAAGTAGCCCGAAACAGCTATTTAATATTTGAACCTGATTTTCAACAAAACAATAATATTCAAAACTATAATCCAATAAAACACTATATTATATTATAAAATAGTTTTTTAAATATTTGTATTTTAATAATACTTACAAATTTTCGATATTAAATCAATATAGGTAATGTTTTATTACACATCTTTATTTTTATATGTCAACTATACTCCTCTTATTAATTTAGCTACAATTAATTTCATTATTACATATATCATCTTTATCAAATAATTGCAACTGCTTAGACCAGCAAGTATGAAGCAGACTAAAAATGATCTTAAATTCCACACTACACCTGTACTTGCTAATATTTATATATATTAATAATAAATACTATCCAAAGTTGAGATTGAGAACACTTATATTTTATTTTTTATTTATACAAAATTTAAATAAAAAAAATCAAATTTTTTTTTTATATCCGCATAATTATGACTTCTTATTTTTAATATAATTTTAAATTTACTGTATTATTTAAATTTTAAGTTATATAAATTGATTCAAAAATTTTTCTGTTGTTAGTATATTGTTCTGTATTTAATATTAGTATATATATACATATATATATATATATATATATATATATATATATATATATATATATATATATATATTTTTTTTTTTTTTTTTTTTTTTATTCGTATTTATTACAATTTGTCATAATAGACAATAATAATAGTGCTACAGGATCTCATTCATACAATATTTACAATATAAACAAAAAGAAAGTCAAATTACATAAAATAAAATCAAAATAAATAAACGTATACAATAACAAAATTTATAGACAAAATAAATACAAATAATTGAAGTTAACAAATAAATAAACAAAACATGTCACATTCATACCTATGTACAATATTTACAATCAGCTCGGGAACCCCGGACGGGGCTTGTCCCCCCACTTGTGGAAGGACAAGCAGAGCCCAAAGGATCCCAGCGCCTCCCTCTCAGCCGCATCACTGGTGAGAGCCAGCGGAAGCTAAGTGAGGGAAAATATTAGTATATTAAAAACAATTAAAATCGTGTTTATTTTCTATACTATGATTGGAAAGAGCTGTATTATTTATATTTTTACAATTGGATATATGTTGTTTCATTCTTGTTTTTAAAGTTTTATAAGTTTTACCAATATAAAATTTAATAAAATATGACCTGTATTGATTCAATATGGAAAATTTGCAAGTATTATTAATATACAAATATTAAAAAAATAATTTTAAAATGTGATATAGAGTTTTATTGGATTATAATTTTGAATATTATTGATTTGTTGAACGTGTGATTCAAATATTAAATTGTTGTTGGTTTTTGATAAGTGATTCTGAAGATGCGGCATTTTGGACCTCGAAACTATTAATAAATGAATTATTAATGTAATAATAAATAAATAAGAGATAGTTCCAAAGCATTTATTTAGTAAAAAATAACTTTATTATGGAACTATGTCCCCTAAGAATAACAATGTCGTACAATAAATATACACTTCAATATACATGTCTGGCAGAGAGACCAATAAAATAATTTTGTATTCACACATGTATAAAAAAAAAAAAAAAATAAATAAAAAAACCTACTTTTATAAATATATACAAAATATATAGAATGTAGACAAACGAAAAAAATCTCCTATAAAATAATAGAGCTGAAAAATATTCAAATAAATAAATTAAATTAATTATTCCATAACTCTAGTATTTTGATACAATAATTTTGTCTTACGTTGAAAGTAGAATAGTGGATTTACAATTTTACATTTAGTGTGCGTCTCTTTGGGATGCTAGAAGGTGTTGGAAAAGTTGAGATTTGCATGTGAGAAGGGAAGAAGCATGGCGAATATGATTAGGTAGGGAATTCCAGAGGGATGCAGAGCGGATATAAAAGGAATCATCAAAGGATTTAGTTCTATGGGTAGGAATGTAAAGATCAGAATGGCGTGATCTAGTTTAGAGTAAGTGAATTGTAGGATAATGTGAATGTATGGAGGATGTAGAGATTTAATGACTTGGTAGAGGTATGTTCCGAAGAAATATTGTATACTTATAGAAGATAAGAGCCACTTTAATTCAGTGTATAGGGTCCCTGGAGACCTCTTCAAGGTACCGAAGATGGATCTTATAAATATATTCATAATCCGCTGGAGTCTGTCATCAAGTACAGTCAAGTGGCCTCCTTATACCACGCAGCAATAAAGTGGGGAAAAATAAGCGAGGAAACCAGCATCCTACGGGTGGGAAGTGGGAGGAGATGACGGGAGGGATGGAAGTACTTAAGAGTACTTATAGATCGCCTGGAAATTTGAGCTATGTGGGGTTTTCAGGAAAGAGTTTGGTCTATGGTAATACCTAGGTTTTTGACAGTAGAACTGAAGGTGATTGGGTGATCATTTAGGATTAGACTCAGAAATATAGTATTGGCTCTGTGGAGGGAATCGGAACCTATTAGGATGGCCTGAGTTTTTATAGCATTTAGCCTTAGTTTATTCAGGGTTGCCGAGGCACTGATTTTATCAAGGTTTTCCTGAATATTGGCAAATGCTATTATTAACTCAGAAGTAGGGAAAGATAGGTAAATAATATTATATCATACCTCGCATTTTTTTTTTCAATTTATTTTAAAGAAATTTAAAACTGTATTATAAAATAAAAAAAAATTAAGTAAATGTGTTAATTAACCATATAGGCTTGTGAAGAAACTACCCAGTGGTAGCACTTTAGTGTTTATTAAATGTAGTAGGTCGCGTGGCCATCGTGTTTTCAGCCGCCTCGGGGGATTATCAGGAATAGATGGTGATGAGAGTTAGCGGACGAGTGGGTTGGAGTAGACGGGTAATTTGGAATTAAAGGAGGTATATCTAGTTCGGGATAGATTTGCACCTAATGAGATATTTAGGTCTTTATGGATTATTTTATTGGTGAGAAAGTAAGGGTAATTTAGGATCTTTCGTAGGATTTTGGATTGCGGGAAGAATTTGATGGTTTAGTGGATCCCCATAACTCAATCCTATATGTCCAAATATGCCTTATGATGGTTATATAAATAAAGATTTTGTGGCATGTGGAAAGTTTTGAGCGTTTGTCAAGTAAATGTTGTAGTAAACGATAGCTAAGAGATGTTTCTTGTCATTTCAGTCTAGAGTGAGGATTCCAAGTAAGACGTTTGTCTAGATAGAGTCCTAGGTACTGGATCTGCTCAACTGAGGTGAGTGGAATATTGCTAAAGTATAGTGGGACAGGGGACATAGGTTTTCAAAGAAAGATAAAGGTGATTTGGTGGGATTTATTTTGATCCTCCATTTTTGACACCATTCTTCAATGGAAGCAATGCGAGACTGAAGGGTTTGGGAAGCATAGTTGGGTCATTGTTTACAGATAACACACATGTGTCATCGATGTATGTAGTGAGGACAGTGCTCAAACAAATATTTAAACAAATTTTATCACCGACTATTTTCATTAATCTCTCTATATTGATGTAAAATTTATTGGGCTTTAATTTCATTTAAGTTTGATTGTAATTGAAATAATATGACGAGGCTTGAATGCCAACTCTTCAAAATTTATTTTTTTTAAATACCTTTGGTTATGTTGATTAAAAACAATTAACCATCTCTAATTGAAAAAGGAGAAAACTTTCGAAATATTTCCAATTTAAATTTTGTTTCGCTAATTAAAATAGTAATTTAGATGTATAATATACCATTAGAAACCTAAATATTTTACAAAAAAGTGATTGTTGTAGATAATTTTCCATCGAAAAGATAATAATTATTTTTTTAATCTACGTTTATTTAACACGTGATTTAAAGAAGGTAAGTAAATGAATGATGTGTGTATCAGATTTTTATAAATTTAGAGAAAATGAAATCGAATTAAAATTTTTAAAAATATAGTTCATATATCACAAGTTGACTTACCAGTCTATTTTAGATAAATTTTAAATTATTGGAATACACTTTAAAATTTTCAACAAATTTCAATCACTTTTAATGTAAACATTTATTTTAGATTAAATAATGTAACAATAGACACTATTATCTGCGACAATAGCTTTAGATTAAGCGCTTTTCGTCACCCTGCATTACTTACCAAGACACTGTACGTTAGACAATATTTTTCTATAATCTTTAGCTTTCCAACTAAATATTGTTTTTATATTAAAACTAATTCACGACTTTTCTCGTAATTATTTCATTTTGTATTGATTTAAATTTACATATTTGAGTTTATTGTAAGAGTAAATATAAACTTCGTTATAGGTTGGTGGTTGATTCTTTATATGTTCATTTTATAAGGTTAATTTAAAATAAATAATATTAATTAAAATAGTAAATATTGATATAGATTAAAAATATAAACAATAATTATTTAATAATATAAGTTTATTTGAGATAAAACTCAAAGGAAATAAATAATAATAATAGATTAATATTGGTTAAAAAAAAGTGTAAAAAAAAAAAAATTAAAAAACCTATTTATATTAATATACACAAAATATATGGAATATAAACAAACGAAAAAAAAAACTGCTATAAAATAATAGAGCTCAACGATTTTCAAATAAATAAATTAAATGAATTATTCCACAACTCTAGTATTTTGATAAAATAAATAATTTTGTCTTAAGTTGAAATTAAGATGGTTGATTTACAATTTTGTATTTAGTGTGCGTCTCTTTGGGATGCTAGAAGGTGTTGGAAAACATGAGATTTGTATTAGAGATGGCAAGAAGCATGGCGAATATGATTAGGTAGGGAACTCCAGAGGTCTGCAGAGCGGATATAAAAGGGATCATCAAAACGTTTAGTTCTATGGGTAGGGATGTAAAGATCAGAATGGCGTGATCTAGTTTCAAGTAAGTGAATAGTAGGATTTATTTATTTCAGATAAAACTCATGGAGAAAAAAATAATAGATTAATATTGATTAAAAAAAAATGTAATATATAAATACAATGAAATAATCATGAATGGTCCAATAAATATAATCATTCGAAAAAAATAAAAGTAATTGAAAAATAAATAATAAATAAATAAAGATAAAATCAAAATATAAAATAGGAGGAAAATAACAGTAGGCCAAATCTGCTTGTAAAAATCTATTTGAAAGAGGAAACATATCAATTGAGACGTTGATTTCAAAAAGGTAATATTTCCACTTTAGAAAATTTTACAGGAAACGTCTGCAAAAATCTGTCATTTATTTATTATTGGACTAATTTACGTGATTCTTTTTTTATTAAAATCAACAGTTGATTTTTAAGTATGTTCTCTACTCATTTTTCCAAATTATTGCACTTTTCCGATGATTTCAAACAATATAATATGGATATAGTATTTTTTGGAACGAAACATGGATATAATCTTTTTAGAAATAATTAAAAGGGATATAGTACTTTTTGAAAGAATATAACGTGCGATAAGTTGGTAACAGTCACTATAACCTTCCTGATACAACATTACCTATAACTAACGTCTTTATATCGTTAATTACTAAGTTATGAATATTTCCTTATTCTCCCTCTGAGAAATATCTTTCTTTGTTGTTTAATTACATTGATTATCTATTCTTCATAAAGAAAGTAAATATTCAAAGGAAAATTTATCTATTTATGGCACTGTAATAAGAAATTATGTAATTATGAAGTTGGTTTTGAACTTTTATTTACTATATGTGTGAATTTAGCAAATTTAACTATATTATTAACGACGTGTAAACAATATTTAACCATAGATACTGATAAATAATAACTTTTGAGCTTTTATTTTGCATCAAAAAATCGACTACTAAGTGAGATCAGGCACGGATTTTCTTCACATATTTAGCAAGTTCGTGGAATACTAGTTCCAACTATTTGCTGCATCAAATACCATTGTTCTATTAAAATGTGAGTTTCTGAAAAATTTTAAACCAAATTTATGTTGCTGCAAGAAGAAATACTATAAAAAAACTTAATTTAATTGACAACCTAAAAGAACCAAAGCGACGCAACTAAGTTGTTTCAAATAGCCTAAAAATTGATTATTATGTTAAAATAAGCGATCAAAATAATAGCGGTGATTCAAGACGTGCTAAATGAACCAATAAAAATGCATGAAAACAATAAATTAATGGTAATATATTACGGGATTAGGTGCTTCTGCCGTATAGTAGGAAATATAGTTTCTTTTGGAAGGAAATAAAGGTTATATCTGTTTACATAGGATATTGTACATTTTGGAACGAAACATGGATATAGTACCTTTTGTAGTGAAATAATAAAATGTGTATTTAGTACATTTAGGAATGAAATGCAATTTTTAAATACCTTTTTAAAGGATTTTTATGTTTTTTAGATAAAATTTGATGACGGATTTAGATAAAACTAAGCCATTAGAATACAAATATGTGAAAATATCAACTATGAAAAAAATGTCCTTTTGGAAATCAACGTCTCAATTCATCAATCCTTTTCTCATTGTTTCCTCAAGCAGTTGCCACATTGCTTGGTATTGCCTTTTTGTTCAGCTGCCTGATGTAGAAGGGACACTTCTTTATAGGCCAATAGTTACTCCTTAAACTATTGTTATTTAGAACGAATAAAGTTATTATTTAACGCTAGATCCTAATGCCATTTAGTCAAATTCATAGCAAAATACCAGAAGAGGTGAGGATACTAATATTTAACCAATACGTAACAAACATTGCATCATTTGCAATCGTTGCATATCGTTACAACTTTTCAGCAATGTAAATGTGAATAATGGATTTGGTGAGTGAATATTTTTCACTTAAAAATAAACTGTGTTTAGGTTTTAGAAAAAAGTTTAACTTTACTTATTATAATGAAATATATATTAGGGAAAATATTGATTTAAAATTAATAAAATTAAATATATTTCCATTATCATATAAAACATAATATTATATGTATAACATGTAAATGATATCGAAGAACATATAGTTATACATTGACATAATCAGATTAAATAATCCTCAGTACAGTTGTAAATTTCAATAAATGATGTTAAAAAAAAAAAAAAATAATAATCCTCACTAATCAAATTAAATAATTTGAGCTGATCCCGAGGAAATTGTTACACCACAGGAATATAATTTAAATATTTCGTATATAATTAATTATAGTATTATTATATATGGTTTCAATTTTCTGTGATTTACTTGCCTAAGTATGAACTTATATTAAGGGAAAGTATTGAGGTATTTAAAAAGAGGTAATTAATTTTGTAGATTTGAAAACATTAACCATATCGAATTAGATATCCAACTAAAGCTGAAAACTGCATAAATGTTATTTTTTTAAACTTAAGAACTGTAATATACATGTATAATATACCGTTGGAATGCTAAAAAGATTATAAGAAATATTATCATACACAGAAAATTGTAAAAGTTAAGATAATAACGGAAAGTGATGAAAAGCCAATAAAACTAACTTAATGTGGTAGATAATTTAATAGATTTAATAGATTATTTAAAAACACAGGTAATTAATTCTTAAACAATTTATTGTTATCTTTAAATATATTTAAAAAAATATATAAACTGAGTTTTACAATGGTAGGAAGAGATGTGTGTTGCGCGCACCAGATTTTAGTTCCTCGAAAATATCGTATAATATCTATATTCTGATAATATCGAGGCGAAAATATTAATATTTCGCTAATATCGATATCCCATCCTTACTTGAAGAATTTTTAATATGTTTTATCCACTTAACATTTTCTTTCCTAGATATGAAGTAATTGTAAATTTCCATAAATAAACTAAAAACTTTTCCTATTGCAAATTGTAATACAAGATAAGAATTAAAACAATGTGTAATATCCTAATATTATCATCTATTGGAACATATTATAACACGTGTGTGTGTGAATGCAGGACCATGGATTGCAACATATAAACGAGAAATTCCTCCTTATATCCGTGACTCCAATACTCTTCCAACCTTCAAATCCCGTCTGTTCCTCACTTCCTGTCCGTCCGGTTCCCAACGAGCTCTAAATTAATATATTAATTTTATTATTAATAAGACGTTTATTTATTTTATAAATTTGATATTATGTTGTATTTTGCACATTTAACAAAAAATATATATTTGAAAATTATACGTATTATAGATATTTTACCCCAGTTTATTTATCGAACCATTAAAGTAATTCATATAAAATTTCACAGTATATAATTTTTGAATGCATAGCAGTCAAGTTTCCTTTATATGGGAAAATTATATTTTCCGTTATCTGAGCTTAAAATAACAAATAAATAAATTTAAAAATAATTTTATTATGTTTTCTGCTAACTCCTTTTAAACCACGCTACGGATTTTTATACCTTTCCACTACCATTTAAGGCATTCTTTCCCGAAGGTTTATAAGTAAAATATATTGCAATTTTTTTTTATTTATTTATTGTAATGTACAACTGTATTGAAGAGCAGAATAAGTAAATATGAGGAATGAAAAAAATAATGTCATGAAAATGTCTTGAGAAAGAACTACCCAGTGGTAGCACTTCACTATTTTAACTCAGTAAGTCCCGAGGCCACCTTCTTTTCAGTCGCCTTGGAGGATTATCTGGGATATCTAAGGAAGATAAATAACGGACAAGTGGATTTGTATGGGCAGAGAGTTTAGAATGAAAAGAGGAGTATCTATCACGGGCTATGTCTGCAACAAATGGAATGTTAAGGTCATTATGAATGGGTTGATTTGTAACAAAATAAGGAGCATTCAGGACTTTTCGAAGGATTTTGGATTGTAAGGACTGGATGCGAGAGGAATTAGATGGTTTCGTAGAGCCCCAAAGCTCGATTACATACGTCCAAATAGGTCTGATAATAGTGATGTAAATGAGTCCTTTGTAATATACTGGAAGTTTTGAACGTTTGTCTAGTAAGTGTTGTAGTAATCGATATCTTCGAGCAGTTTCTTGTCGTTTCAGTCTTGTGTGAGGATTCCAAGTAAGGCGCTTGTCAAGATGGAGACCTAGGTATCGGATTTGCTCAACAGGAGTAAGGGTAATGTTATTAAAGGATACTGGGGGGCAGGAACTCATCGGTTTGCGACGAAGGGTAAAGGTGATTTGGTGGGATTTGTCATGGTTTATTATAATCCTCCAATTTTGACACCATTCTTCAATGGCTGTGATATTGCAATTAAGTTGTTGTTTTTTTATGGTTTTGAAAATTAAATTGTCTATAATCTCTATTAGAAAATTCTTAATTTTTTTTCACCTTGAAAATCATTTGATCCCTTTAGGAGAGAAAATTGTATTTCCCATACCTTCCCTATCATTGTGATAAATGGTTTTAATATTAAAAATAGGTGTGAATCATAGTATAAATTTGGTTCTGATATACCAGGGGGAATATCTTACATACTTAATTCGCTAGGCTTTTTAGGAAGGATTTAAGAACATATTAATTACCCATAACTATGTGCTTTTTTTCGGTTGAATTATGATATATAAATGGTCACAAATATATGAAGATTTGAAGATCGTTTTGTGAAAAATTAACTGGAATGCTACAATATAATGTTAAAGAAAGTAAAGAGTGCCCTGAAAGAGCATCGAAACGTTGACTGGAAGTAACAAACAAAATTAAAAAAAAAAAATTAATTACTTTAGAATAATTTAATATTATAACTAAAATAGTTGCGTATTTACATATGAATATTTTAGGAAAACCAGCCACATTTTGACAAAACCAAAATCAGATTTTCGTATGTTTCTTTCCTAGAAAAATCATTGTAATTGAATAAGAAATATCAAGCGTTTATCTGTTTCAAAATATGTTGTTGATTATCTAGTTAGGCATCATAACCTCTCTATTCGGCTCAATCTCGTTCTATGATAACAATAATTGTCCGACCTGTTAATTGACGGCTTTATAATTACATGATTTTATCCTCTTAACAAACGTTGAAGAGATTCAACGAATCTATATCAATTAGTTTTAATTAATACGACAAAAGTGGCGTTTTTAATAAGTTGTCATTTAGGCAGAGAGGGGAGGGGGAGACGGCGGCACCAAATAAATATAGGGACAAATAAAAATTATTTGAAATAAAAGATAAATCTCATTACTTTTTACTATTAAAAATTGTAGCCAGTATGATGTTAAGTATTGGAAAAAAAGTATTTTAAAAAAATTAAATAATGGCATTTGGCTCATATTATTTATTTTCTTAAATGTCCATAGTTAAAGTAAAATTTTGTTCATTGAAAACAAATATTTTTCTTTATAATAAGTAGGGAAAATCCCATAATTTTTACTTACAGTTACCTATGCATGAAATATATATTGCGATCGTGAAAATTGTCGAATTCCAGTTATCAACGGAAATACACATTTTAAGGCCCCCTGAGTCCAAATAACCAAGTCCCGAAAAATGGTCTGTGTGGTAAGTCTAGCGCACAAGTGAAACGTCGTACGGAACTGAAATTTTATAGTTTAGACTATTAAAAGCCCGAGATGTTACAACAAATTTTTTTATCAAAATCGGTTAACCAGAAGAGCCTCTTTATACCGTGCATTTTCCACATTTTTAAGATTTTCTCAAAAACGGCTCTAACGATTTTGATTAAACTCGCTATATCGATGTAAAATTTTCTGAGCTTTAATATTATGTAAGTTTAATTCTGATTAAAATAGTCTGACAGGGCTTAAATGCCGATATTTTAAATTTTCTTCCTCTAAACTACCTTTAATTTTGTACATTCCAAATGATTAACCATATCTTCTTAATATCATTCATGAAGGACGGCTAAATATACAGGTTGGACGAATTGGATGACCAACTAAAGGATTAAACAGCAAAACTATTTTTTAATGTTATTTTTGTTTTTTTTTAATAATAGGAACAGTAATATAGACATATAATATATACCGTTGGAAAGAGAAAAAAATTAGAAAAAACATGAAGTTATACATAAAGTTGTAAAAGGTGACATAAATTGACGAATACGGAATAAACTTTTTACTGATTAACAATTTAATAGTTCTATTATTTAATCTAAATTATATGTTTCCTAAAATGAATATACGTTTTATTAAAATCAACTCAAAATATTTTTTAAAGTTGAAGTATAGTTAATTGTTATTTAAATTTATTTTAACAGTCAAGATAAGGAAAGTCGTGTTTTGCCCGCACCAGATTTTTATTATTGCGCCTGGTAGCTAATATAATCGTAGGCATTATACAATTTTTATTTTCTCAATTGACCTTTTGTTCATAATTAATACACTTTTTATATTTTTTCAAAATTATTGGAGCATCGCGGATTAATTATCTAATTATTCCAGAAATAACCACATATAATTTTAATTCTTCGTGCTGATTAAAAAATAACGATAGTACAATTTTATTTTTTTGAGTAAGCCAGCTTCTCTGGGAGCGCCGAGGTAATGAAAACGCCAAAGCTTGGGTGGCTCTCAATTGAAAATTAGATAAGATAGAATATTAAAACTTTGTATAACATCTTAACTACATGAAAGGATGCATCGTGCTAAATTTCATGAAAATCTTAGACCCTATATATATATATATATATATATATATATATATATATATATATATATATATATATATATATATATATATATATATATAGACATAGACATCTACATATATATTTTCGACATAACCCCCCAGACTGAAGAAAATAATCTGTACGCTCTCAGTAATCATACATACTCAGAACGCACTTATAACCAGAGAACATTGAAAGGTTATACACTTGTTTAAAATACGACTTTTATTAGATATTTGGCTGATTGTTTGTGAAATATAATATTTATTGAATTTAATATAAACATAAAGATTAACTCTGATTGGGTTTCCAGATCTCGTGGCCGCCTAATGTCAAGGTCGCCCTCTGAAGTGTCAACAGCATTTTACACCAGCCCAGCCTTATACTTTACGAATGAAGGATCTCTGGTCATATATATATATATGTATTTTCGAAAACAATTCTTTATTGAGTAATATTACAATCAGTTTTATTTAAGACATTTTTAATAGTGATAAAGTATAACATTCACACAATCTATACAAAAAAATAAATATATAAAATAATAATACAATATACATATATACAAAACAGAATCAATAAGAATATATACAAAAGTGACTCATACCTATATACAATTCTCAAGCATACAGCACGTGAGTGGAGAATCCAGCCAATGCTACAACTCCAATATACATGCTACAAGAGATCTCGAGGCCAATGCCGTTTTAACCTTCTAGGGGGATGCTAAGGATGTGTGGAGCTGGATAAGAATTGAGCTAGGGGATTAGGGTGATGGATAAGGTTCTGATGGAATTTGGAGAATGTTGATGGTATAAGGTCTAAAATAAATGGAATAGTTATGTCGCGGTGTAAGTTATGGTTGGAAACATAATAAGGAGAATTAACTATTGTTCGGAGGACTTTGGATTGGAAGGATTGAATGCGTTTGATGTTAGAAAATTTGGCCGTCCCCCACACTTCAAGCCCGTAGGTCCAGATGTTTCAGTACTATCTTGTTATTAGCAGTTTGTTTTCGATATATAGTTTATATTTGAACTATCTGGTCATATTAAATCATTATTTTCACCTTTCTCTCTCTCTCTCTCTCTCTCTCTGTATATATATATATACATATATATTAAACTACCTTTTATTTTGTACAGTTCAAAAGTTAACCATATCATCTTATTAGCATTGCTAAAGAACGGCTAAATATTTTTTAAATTTTTTGATAATAAGAACAGTAACAAAGACGTATAATTTACCGTTGAAAAGAGAATGAATTTAGAAAAAATATTATCGTATGCACCAAGTTGTAAAATAGGGCATAACCTTATAACGTTATTATACGAAACAACCTAATATTGTGATTCTAAATCATATATATCTAACGAAACTGAATAAAATTTGTATTTAAATTAACTTGCATTTTTTTTTTAACTTTAAGCTTTTTTATAGTTCTTAAATTGATTTTAGCAGCCGAGGTAAGTGAAAGTCGTGGGTTGCCCGCACCAGATTTTTTTATAATGACTTTTGTTAAATCTTGCATTTTCCAAAGTTATATTTTTCGTCTATACTACTACTTATATTTCAGAATAGATATTTTGGTGCCTTGATTACAGTAATTTTAATTTTCACAAATAAAGAAAAACGTAATTGTAGTATATTATAAGTATAAACCTTCAGGAAATAATGCCTTAAATAATACAGAAAACCGTTATAAAACCCGTCACGTGGTTCAGAAGATGTTAGAGGAAACCAAGAATCACGACATTAAAATACACTTTAAAAGTTCAATTTATTTTACATGAAAATAAAATTTGTTTAAGAGTAAAAAATCTGTTTTCATTAAATGATAGCTAAATATATATATATATATATATATATATATATATATATATATATATATATATATATATATATATATATATATATATATATATATATTTGAATAATGTTTCCACCGTCATTCAGGGCATTCTTTTCTGAAGGTTTATTAGTTTAATACATCGAAATTAATTTTCTTTTTAGATGGGAAAATAAAATTTTCTGTAATCATGTTATCGAAAAATTATTCCTGAAGTATGAGTAGTGATATAAAATACCGTTGGAAATCCTAAAATTGGATATAAGTTAATTTGTAACGTAAGGAGTAAATTTTAACAGAAAGTTGTTATAAGCTCATAAACTTATAAACATTTAAAAAAAATATTTTTATTGAGATTTACAACTGTATATTACAATATAAAAGTAAATATGCTAAATAATGATAAATTACACGAAAAAACATGAAGAGAAACTACCCATTGGCAGCACTCTTTAGTTGTAAATCTAAACAAGAAGGACTCGAGGCCATCTTCTTTTCAAACGCCTCGGTGGATAATCAGGAAATGAAGAGGAAGCAAGGATCGAAACTTGTAGATTAGAGTGGGAGTGGAGTTTGTCATGGAAGGAATGATACATGGTTCGAGCCAAATCAGCAACATATGGAACATTAAGGTATTTATGGATGAGCTTATTCGTGACAAAGTAAGAAGCGTTAAGGATTTTTCGAAGGATTGGATACGGGAATAATTTGATGGTTTAGTAGAGCTCCAAAGCTCAACTCCGTAAGTCCAGATAGGCCTTATGATTTTCTTGTAGTTAAGTCTTTTGTAGTTGAGTGGAAGGTTAGAGCTTCTGTCTAGTAAGTGTTGAAGTAAACGGAAGTGGCGCGCAGTCTCTTGTCGTTTTAGTCTAGTGTACGGATTCCATGTTAGATTTTTGTCAAGTAGGAGTCCTAGGTTGCGGATCTGTCCAACCGGGACAAGCTGAATATTATTAAAGAATACTGTAGGGCAGGATGTCATAGGTTCGAAGGATAAAGGTTATTTGGTGAGATTTGTTGGAATTTATTTTAATTCGCCAATTCTGACACCATACCTCAAGGTTTCTGATGTGGGAAGGGAGATATTTCAGGAATAATTTTTCGATAACATGATTACAGAAAATTTTATTTTCCCATCTAAAAAGAAAATTAATTTCGATGTATTAAACTAATAAACCTTCAGAAAAGAATGCCCTGAATGACGGTGGAAACATTATTCAAATATATATATATATATATATATATATATATATATATATATATATATATATATATATATATTTAGCTATCATTTAATGAATACAGATTTTTTACTCTTAAGCAAATTGTATTTTCATGTAAAATAAATTGAACTGTTAAAGTGTATTTTGATGTCGTGATTCTTGGTTTCCTCTAACATCTTCTGAACCACGTGACGGGTTTTTATACGGTTTTCTGTATTATTTAAGGCATTATTTCCTGAAGGTTTATACTTATAATACATTGCAATTAAGTTTTTCTTTATTTGTGAAAATTAAAATTACTGTAATCAAGGCACCAAAATATCTATTCTGAAATATAAGTAGTAGTATAGACGAAAAATATAACTTTGGGAAACGCAAGATTTAACAAAAGTTATTATAAAAAAATCTGGTGCGGGCAACCCACGACTTTCACTTACCTCGGCTGCTAAAATCAATTTAAGAGCTACTAAAAAAGCTTTAAGTTAAAAAAAAAAAATAAAAGTTAATTTAAATACAAATTTTATTCAGTTTCGTTAGAAATATATGATTTAGAATAACAATATTAATTTGTTTCGTATAATAATGTTATAAGTTTATGCCCTATTTTACAACTTGGTGCATACGATAATATTTTTTCTAAATTCATTCTCTTTTCAACGGTAAATTATACGTCTTTGTTACTGTTCCTATTATCAAAAAATTTAAAAGATATTTCGCCGTTCTTTAGCAATGCTAATGAGATGATATGGTTAAACTTTTGAATTGTACAAAATAAAAGGTAGTTTAAAAGAAAAAAAGAAAAATTCATCATTTAAGCCCTGTCAGACTGTTTCAACCAGAATGAAACTTATATCGTTTGATTAGTGAAGAAACTTACATTGATGTAGTGAGTTTAATCACAATCGTTTGAGCCATTTTTGAGTAAATCGCAAAAAGGTGTGAAATTCATAGTATTAAGTAGCATTTCCGGTCGGCCGATTTTAGTAAAAACGTTGTTGTAACATTTCAGGCGTATAGTTATCTAAAATATGAAATTTCAGCTTCATACGACTTTTCATTTTAGTTCTAGACTTATCACACACGGACACATACACAAAATCACAGACCTTTTTACGGGATTTTGTCATTTGAACTCAGCGGACTCTAAAACGTGTATTTCCGTTGAAAACTAGAATTTTAAAATGTTCACGATCCCAATACTTTCTCTTAATGTATATTCCTTGTATGGGTAAGTGAAAGTAAGATTAAATAAATACAACTATAAACCCTTAGATGAATGTTTATAAAGACACGTCAAAAATACGTGCTATTAAAGTTTTCATGATAGGACTTGCAGTGGTGTTGCTTAACTTTATAAAAGTAGAGTTGGCAATGTCTACATCAAAACTGGAAAAGCTCGAGGAATCTGCAATACCACTCAGTATCATTGTACTTTCTTTAAATTCTAAGAAATGGGGTTAAACAAGCAACTGCCTATACAATTGCTAATTATTAGTTACTAACAGGAAAATACTAGGAAAATATAGTTTTTTTTTTAAAAGATACTGCTGTCCCACTGTACCCTTTAGTAACATCCCACTAATTCCTGTTGAACAGATCCGCTACCTAGGACTCCACCTTGACAAACGTCTAACTTGGAACCCTCACACCAGACTGAAAAGACAAGAAACTGCTCGCAGATACCGATTGTTACAACACTTACTTGACAAACGTTCAAAGCTTCCAATCTACTACAAAAAAATAATTTACATAGCCATTATTAGACCTATTTGGACATATGGTATTGAGCTATGGGGATCCACCAAGCCATCAAATTCCTCCCGCATCCAATCCTTGCAATCCAAAATCCTCCGAAAGATCCTAAATGCTCCGTATTTTGTCACTAATAAAACTATCCACAAAGACCTGAATCTTCCGTTAGTTGCAGACTTAACCAGAACTAGATATACCTCATTTAATTCCAAACTACCAGCCCACTCAAACCCGCTTGTCCTTATCTTCTCATATCCATCCATTCCTGATAATCCTCGGAGGCGCCTGAAAAGACGGTTGCCTCGAGACCTGCTAATGACATAAACATTGAAGTGCTACCGCTGGGTAGCTACTTCACAAGAATTTTCAAGCCAATTGTTACTTTTTTTTCACATTTACTTGTTGTATTTTTTCCTATACAGTTGTAAATATCATTTAATAAATAAAAAAAAAAAAAAAAAAAAAAAAAAGATACTGACAGGTGTGCAGAGTGAGGTTACAGGCACACACGGGTGGGAGCAAAGAGGTTGTGTGAAATGGATTTATCATTAATTCTAACATATTTATATTTTTGTTTTGTTTTATATTATGTTCAAGCAGTTTATTTATTTTCACTTCCACATACCAGATATGGAAAATATAGTAAGGAAAAGTATTATTATCGTAAAAATATTCGAATTCCAAAGTAAGTCTAGCACGAAAACGAAATGTACGATTCATAAATTTCATATTTCGGACAGCTATACGCCCGAGATTTTACAGCAAATTTTTCACTAAAATCGGCTTATCGGAAGTACTACTTTAAAACATGCATTTTGCACTTATTTACGATTTTCTCAAAACTGGCTCTAACGATTTTGATTAAACTAGCCGTATCGATGTAAAATTTAATGGGATTCAATACCATGTATTGGGTTGATGCAAAATTAATGCAGGTTTTTAGTAGGTATTGTAAATACGCCATATCTTTACTTTAACCATATATATTTAATCAAAATAATTACCATCTGAATCAATGCACTTTTGCCAACGTTCAACAAGCTTTCTTATTCCACCAGAAAAAAAATCCGAATCCCTGGACTCAATGAAATCACGAAAAGAATTTTCAATGTCGTCCTGGTTTTGAAAATTTTTCTCCCTCAAAAAGTTGTCCAGATGCCTGAAAAAGTGGAAGTCTGTAGGAGAGAGGTCAGGTGAATAAGGCGGATGTTGGAGAACTTCGTAGCCCAACTCGTGCAGTCGTCGAAGCGTTGGTTGTGCAACGTGTAGTCTGGCGTTATCGTGGAGCAGGATCGGCCCCTTCCGATTCATCAATGCTGGGCAAAGACGTTGCAATTTTTGAGTTCCGAGTTCCGCCGCCATTTCTCGTGTGGTTTTGGTTGGGTCTTCTTCCACTTTTGACCTCAGCTGGTCGTTGTCCAGAGCAAGATGACGGCCCCGACCTTCCTTGTCTTCGAGGTCGAAATCTCCTCTGCGAAACTTCTGGAACCAACGCTGCACCGTGCACTCATTAATAGCCCCCTGACCCCACACTTCATTAATATTACGAGCCGTTTGCGCAGCGCTGCGCCCTAATTTAAATTCGTAAAAATAAATTTGACGAAAATCGCACTTTGACATTTTCGATTCAAGACCTTTGAACACACTGAACAAAACGATTTTACTAAACAAATTCATGGTGAAAGAGAGGGTATTAGATAAGCTTTGTTTTGGTATAATAATGATCAATGTTAGGATTAGCTTTGTTTACACAATTGGAATTAAGATATTGCAATAGAGGAAACCTGCATTAATTTTGCATCAACCCATTAGGTTTCATTCTGATTGAAGATGTCTAACAGGGCTTAAATACCGATATTTTAAATTTTCTTCCTCTAAACTACCTTTTATTTTATAGATTCAGAAGAATTATCCATATCATCTCATTTAGGCTGAAAAAAATGTAAACGATGAACGAATTCGATATCCCAATGAAAAAAAAAGTAATATAGATGTATGATATACCGTTCGAAAGCTAAAGATTTTAGAAAAAAAAAACATCATCTAAAAAAAAAAATTGTAAATGTAATTGATAGTGATAAGAAGCCAATAAAACATAACAATTGATGTAGAGAAAAATATAATAGGTTATTTAATAGAACACATGTTCTATCGAAATTCAATGTAATTAATTCTTTAACCTCTTTACTATACCATACCTATATATGAAATAAAGGGAAAGTATTGCGATCGTGAAAACTTTCGAATTCAATTTTTTCAACGGAAATACACATTTTAGGGTCCCTTGAGTACAAATGACTAAGTCCCGCAAAAAGGTCGTCTGTGTTGGGTGTGTGTTGTGTGTGTGCGTTAAGTCGTATGAAACCGAAAATTCGTATGAAACCGTTTATATTTTCATAAAAATCAGCTAAAAAGAAATGCCACTTTATACCATGCATTTTGAACCTTTTTATGATTTTCTTGAAAAAAAAAAAAAAAACTAAAACGAGTTTCATTAAACTCGCTATATTGATGTAAAATTTAATGGGCTTTAATATCATGTAGGTTCCCTTCTTATTAAAATAGTCTGACAAGTCTTAAATACCGAATGTTTTTCGCCTAAAGTACATTTAATTTTGTATATTTCAAAAACTTAGGGACACCATCTTATTAGCATTAATAAATATGCATGTTAAGCGAATTTGATAAAAAAAAAAAAAAAAATAGAGGAGAAAAGTGCATAAATATTTTTTATCCAATTATTGTGTTTAAATGAAAAAAAAATAAAAAATAAAAAACGTAATATAGATGTATAATATCTCGTAGAAACAAGATCCCGTCTGTCCGCCCTCCTCCACACTCCTTTCCATAGAACCAAAAAATATGACTGCTCCTTTTTAGCCCGTTCCACTGCCTTATGGAATACTCTCTTTTCAAACATCCGTCATGCTCCTTCCCTATCATCTTTTAAATCCCTCCTCTTTCATTACTTCCTTTCTGTTCAGACAGATGTAAGCTAATTTTTATTATGCCAATACTGTAAGTGAATTTTACTTTAATGAGATGTAAAAGTTACATTTTATGTTTATTCTTATTTATTTATTTCTTGAATTTGTAAATAGAGATGGTACTATGACCCTTTTTTCTTTTTTTCATTATTGTGTTATTTAATTGTAGTTTATAAATTGTTTTTGGCCAGTTATAATTTATTATTTTGTTCATAATTGTTATTCTTAAAGGACATTGTCCCAGAACAAAGTTTTTTCTATTTTTATTTCTATGTCTATAATATACCGTTGGACGGCTAAGGATTTAAGAAAAAATATTATCTGATTCTCGGAATTATATAGGTTAATGGAGAGTGATGAAAAGCCGATAAAACTAACTGATTATTGCAGATAAAAAATTAAATTAAATTTTCTCTAACAATTTGTTTTTATCTCTACTTGTATTTAAAAATTCTTATATTGATTACAACAACGGAGGTAAGTGAAAGTCGTGTGTTGCGTGCACTCGATTTTTTTAAAGTACCGTTGTACGGGGAACCGCGATATGGCAACCTTGATCGGTGACCAAGTCTTCAAATAAACAAGACTAACATTTGATTATTCATGTGTAAACCTTGAAATGATTCACAAAGCAGACATTTGCATGATTAAGCGGTCAATCTGGTCCTTATAAACATGCACATCAACATTGAGGTGTTTTATATGAAAATAATATCTTTCAACAATATCTTTTTTAAGGAAATAAGTTACAAGACGCATAAGTAATTAATAATTAATTAACACTTCAGCTTTTAGTTCTTTAATTTTAGCATTTAATTGATGATTATTATTTTATTTGATGATATGGCAACATCTATTTTGTTTTCACATCTTTACAACCTTGAACCTTCATAGTAGGTCCATGTCTTTTTGCCTTAGGTTTATGCAAGGTATCCCATGGAATTACAGGCTTAACCGATAATGCTTTTCGAAAATCCTTATATTATATTATATAATGCTTTGAAAATAGCTATATTTAACTTTCATTCTTTCTTTCCATTTATTGAGATTTACAACTGTATTAGTAAATACATCAAGTAAATTAGCTGTCAGATAATATACATGAAAAATACATGAAGAGAAAATGCCCACTGGCATCAATCCACTATGAATCTAAACTAGAAGGTCTCGAGGCCATCTTCTTTTCAGGCGCCTCGGAGGATTGTCAGGAATAGAAGAAGAAGAAAGCATTGAAACTAGTCGGTTAGAGTGGGAGTGGAGTTTGTCATGAAAGGATTGATACCTGGTTCGGGCCAAATCAGCTACAAAGGGAATATTAAGGTCATTATGATGAACTTGTTCGTCACAAAATAAGGAGCGTTGAGGATTTGTCGAAGGATTTTCGATTGTAAGGATTGAAGACGGGAAGAATTTTATGGTTTAGTGGAGCCCCATAGCTCAACTCCGTAAGTCCAGATAGGTCTTATGATGGTTATGTAGATGAGTCTTTTGTAGTAAAGTGGAAGTTTAGAGCGTTTGTCTAGTAAGTGTTGAAGTAACCGAAAGCGGCGATCAGTTTCAGTCTAGTGTGCGGATTCCATGTTAGACGTTTGTCAAGTAGAAGTCTTATGTAACGGATCTGTTCAACTGGAACAAGCGGAATATTAATAAAGGATACTGTAGGACAGGATGTCATAGGTTTACGACGAAGGGTAAAGGTTATTTGGTGGGATCTGATGGAATTTATTTTAATTTTCCAATTCTGACACCATACCTCAAGGTCTCGGATGTGGTATTGAAGAGTTTGAGAGGCAATAGTCGGATCTTTATTGACTGATAAAACACAGGTGTCATCAGCATAGGTAGAAAGGAAGGTGTTGGGATGGGTTGGGATATCAGCATGTATTAAACTGTGTAAAGGATAGGTCCTAGGATACTACCTTGAGGAACACCAGCAGACTGAGTAAAAAGGGATGAATAGGAACCATTGTGATTTATTTTGAAGGTAAGAACTGGATAATGAGGTAGTATGTAGGAGGGAGGAATTTACTGTAAGAGTAAGCCAATGAACACCCATGAGGACGAATAGCAGTGAGCTATGAAGTAAATTGATGGGTTATTTGTGAAAAAGCATTTATAAAAAAAATAATTCTTGAAAATGGGGAAACAGCCCCGAAACGTTCACAGATATGAAAGCTTATGAAATAAAGTAATTGAGTGACAAAAGGAAGTTAATGTGTGCTCATTTAAGTGTTTATTAAGAAAAACTTCCAAAAAATTTAAAAAAGAAGAGAAAAAAGATTTTAGACACCTCTATGCCTTCGATGTTACATTTTCCACCTTTCTACGATATTCTCAATAACAGTCATTTCGAATAAACTCGCTAAATAGATGTAAAATGTAATAGGCTTTAATATCATCTAGGTTTCATTCTGATTGAAATAGTCTAACAGGGCTTAATGTCGATATATTAAATTTTCTTCTTTGAAAGTACCGTACGAAAATATTGTAAATTCGAAAAAAGAACTAAAATATTTCAGGTTGTTAGCATTATAAAAAACAGGTAAATATGTAACTTGTACGTATTTGATAAACAACTAAAGGCAAGAAAAGCAAACATATATTTTTTTTTTTCGGTTTATTTTTATTTTTTGAGCATACGAAATATTATAGTAATAGAGATGTATAATATATCGTTTGAAAGCTAAATATTTTAGAAAAAATATTATCTTATATATAATGTTTTGGAATGTAATGCAAAGTGACGAATAGTGCATGAACTTAAATGATTAGTGTACATACATTTTACTTTCACTATATATGAAGTATTGCGATCGTGAAAATTTCCGATTCCAGATTTTAGTCGAAATACACGTTTTAGGGTTACCTCAGTCTAGCACGTAAACGAAAAGTCTGAAATTTATTATTTAAGACAAATATAAGCCCGAGACGTTACAGAAACATTCTCACTAAAATCTGCTGAACAGAAGTCCCACTTTGTATCATGCAATTTTTACCTTTTTATGTTTTTCTCAAAAACTGCTCAAACAATTATGATTAAATTCGCGGTATTGATGTTACATTTAATGGGCTTTAATGTCATGTAGGTTTCAATCTAATTGATGTAGTCTGACAGGTCTTAAATTCCGATCGTTTAAATTTTCTTTGTCTAAAGTACATTCAATTTTGCTTATTTGAAAAAATTAGGCACTCAATATTATTAGCATTGATAAATAACGAATATCAATCTTAGCGAATTTGATAAACAACTAAAGAAGAAAAGTGCAAACATATTATTATTGTGTTTTTTTAACAAGAATAGTAATATAGATGTATAATATACCGTTGGATAGCTAACAATTTTACAATAAATATTATCTGATACACGGAATTATAAAGGTTAATGTTAACGATTTTGTTTAAATTCGCTATATCGAAATAAAATTTAAGCAGTTATAATATCTTTTAAGTTTAATACTGATTGAAATAGTCTGAAAGAGCTTAACTGCCGATATTTTAAATTTCCTTCGTCTGAAGTACCTTTTATTTTTTAGATTCGAAAAAATCACAAATATCTAGTTTGTATTGATGAAAAACGGGTAAATATATAACTTGAACGAAACCAAATCCTCAAGTTCTGTGTATCTGTGTGTGTTGGTGTGTGTGTGTGTGTGTAAGTGTGGTAGGTCTAGCGCGAAAACGAAAATTTGTATGAAACTGAAATTTCATATTTAAGACAACTATACGCCCTAGATGATACAGAAATGTTTTTAATATATATATATATTATATATATTTTTTTTTTTAGTAAAATAAAGCTAATCAGCAGAGCCACTTTATACCATGAATTTAACACCTTTTTACGATTTTCTTAAAAACGCCTATAACAATTTTGATTCAACTCGCTATGTCGATGTTAAATTTACTGGTCTTTAATATCTCGTAGGTTTCATTCTGATTGATTAGTCTGACAGAGCTTAAATACCGATATTGTAAATATTCTTCCTCTAAAGTACCTTTAATTTTGTAGATTCTGTCATATTTCTACCACTGATAAAAAAAATATAAATATAATGAGTTTAACGAATTCGACATCAACGCAAGGAGTTTTTTTGAACATAAGAGCAGTAACATAGATGATAATTACCATTGGAAAGCTAAAGATTTTAGAAAAAATGTTATCTTATAAACAAAGTTGTAAAATGTAATAGAGGTTATGAAACCGATAAAACTAACTGATGCCTATAATAGTTTAATAATTATTTAATAAGTAATCTTTATTGAAACCCAATGCTTGACATTTAGTCATCTCTAAATCTATTCAGAAATTGTTAAATTGATTTTAACAACAGAGGTTAGTTAAGGTCGTGTATTGCGCGCACCAGAGTTTATATATCGTAATATCATTTAATATAAAACACATGTTTCCAACGAATTGAATTCACAATAGTTTTTTTTCAACTTTAACATTTTATAATTGTTCTAAATCTGATTTTAACTACCGAGGTAAGTGAAAGTCGTGTTTTACGCAATTACGTTTTGTCGTAATTTTTCTTAAGGTTGTTTAGTTACAGCTTTAAGTTAAATATTTTCGTAAGGATTTATAGTTTGATCGTCTAGTTTTTCAACGGTTCCCTTGGACGAACCTTAGAGTAAAACAAAAGACCGAAATTTTTAGAAGGTCCCCAATAGATATGAAGGAATTGAATTTCCCAACGCTTCCTTGCATTGTTATACCTTTCTTATCATGGATTCTTGTTTCACTACTTGTTGTTTCTCCTGTTTATTCAGACCTGATTTCTGACCATTCAACTCTTTTTCACAATAGGATTTCCATCCGGGTAGTTCTTAAATCTTATTTCGATCAATTTCTCAAAATAATGTTATACGTTCGATAGAAAAGAAACACGAATCATAATATAATCATCTTATTTGTTAATCAAGTCATTTATTTTTTTGTATTTTTCATACCATTATTATAGCACGATATAAGTTTCAGTTGATGTAAATATTCATGAATTTTTCTAACCATTTTCCGTCCTGCATAGGTAATGTGTTGTAAGGACCAACGTTGCTTAAAGTACTCTCATAATTATACTAGTTTTTATTTCGTTCTGAAAAATGAAAAATTACGGGAGACAATAATTTTTAAAGAAAATGATATTTTAACAGCAAAGACAATTTTATAAGTCTGGGGGCCAGTTCAGTATGAATCACCAAATTTGTGCCACTAATACACATCGTATTGATTACTTAATATATATCTTATATATATACTAACTTATATATATATATATATATATATATATATATATATATATATATTTACAACTGTATTTTAAAATACATTCAGTAAATGTGATATATATAAAATATGAACTCCAGTTTTCAACGGAAATACACGTTTTAGGGTCCTATGAGTCTCAAATGACCAAGTCCCCCAAAAGGTCTGTGTTTGTGCTGTCACACGAACACGATAAGTCGTACGAAACTGAAATTAATATTTAATAAAACTAAACGCACGAGACGTGACAGAAACTTTTTCATTAAAATCGGCTAACTGAAAGAGACATTTTGTAATATGATGTAACTTATTATAATTTTCTCAAAAACAGCCTTAACGACTTTGATTAAACTCGCTATATCAGTGTAAAATGTAATGGGCTTTAATATGATGTATTGTAGGTTTCATTCTGATTAAAATAGTCTGACAGGGCTTAAATGCCGATTTTTTAAATGTTCTTCTTCTAAAGTATCTTTAATTTTGTAGATTCGAAACAATTAACCATGTCATCTGATTCGCATTAATAAATAACAGGTAAATATAAAATTTGAACGAATTCGATACACACCTTTGAACATACGTACAGTAATATAGATGTATAATATACCGTTGCAAAGTTAGAAAATTTAGAATAGGTGTTATCTTATGAAGAAAATTGTATAACTTAATAGAAGTAATGAAAAGCCAATGAAACTAAATGATTCTTGTAAATTATAATATAATAGTTCTGTTGAAATTTAGTGCAATGAATTATTTATCAATTTATTTTCTTATGTAACTGTATTAAATAATTCATAAATTAATTTTTACAACGAAGGGGAGTCGTGTGTTGCGCGCAAACGATTTTTCAAAATTAAATGATACAATATTTAAATAACACCAGTGCGAAGCAAGGAAGGGGTCAACTGGTTAGGTAATAAATTATAAGGTAATGGAGAGTTATGAAAAGAGGATAAGTGATTTTCGAAGATAATCATGTAATATATTATTTAATGAATGGAAGGAATTAGTCCGGGTGGCGGTCATTAAATGAAAAAATAAATATTTTCAACTATTTAATGTTTGCCATCGTTTCGACCCCCCTTTGTGGGTCATCATCAGGGCTAAAAAGGTACAAAAGAAATAAAATTTCAATGACATTACATACAATATTATATAACCTATTGAGCTAGAGAACGTCGGTATTAAAATATAACAGAAGAACTATATATGTAAAAAAATTTAATTAAAATACAATGGCTATAGTATAATAATGAAAGTGTTATACAGAAAAAAAAGAAGTTTATTAAACAAAATGTACACGGATATCAATAATTTACATGAAATATGAAACATAAAAATCTCCACTCTACTTCATTTTTTTATGTTCACAAATGGGGGGGGGGGGTCGAAACGTTGGCAAACAATAAATAGTTGAAACTTCTTCCTTCCAGTAATTCTCAAAGGTCAACTAATTAAATCCACAACTATTTAATGAAATACACGTTTCTATCAAAACTCGATGTAATTCTTTAACCTTTTTTAACTTTTAACTTGAATTAAAAGTTCTTATATCCATTCTTATTGACAACGGAGGTGAGTGAAATTTATGTATTGCGCGCACCAGATTTTTTGATTCTAGGCATATCATAAATGTTTAATAATACTCGAACAACAAAATTTATATATAAATTATTTTTCTAGGTTTTTTTTTCATTACTTTTGACACGAAGATGGATGGAAGGAGGTGGATGGAATGGATAAATTTCGACCTGTTTTTGAGGACGATAAAGAAATGATGGCTTGTTTGTTCTTTGATGACCTGAGATCTAGGCAATGCCATTGGATTTCTCAACAATGGATCCATAGTGATTAGACAAATGAGTTGGTTCATGGACTATTGCTCTAACCCATCTAAAAATCTCTAAGTGAAATTAGAGCAAACAGCTAGTCAAATCAAAACATATCAATTTATTGGAATTAGTGCTCAATTGAGACGTCGATTTCCGAAAGGTACTTATGGACATTTTTTACGAAATAGATTTTTTGATATGTTTGTATTCGCATCATTTAGTTTTATAACTCTCTGGGAATTATACACTATCACATCTACTCATTACGGGTATAATTGGACGGGCATGCATGTGCATTTGTACTTTAGTCATAGTTGTTTATATTTTAATTTTTATATAGTATTGTACATATAGATATCCATTTTGGATGCTAAGTGTTTTGTTGTTGTATTGTTTTTTTTTTATATGATGGTATGAGTTTTGATGTGGTATTTTATGATGTATATACATTTTTTATTTATTTATTTTTTTGTTTGGTTATATGTATGGATCTATATATCTGGAAAAAAATGGGAAACGATGAAGAAAGAAAAAAAAACAGGGAAAAAAATAAAGGAAAAAAAATTAAAAAGAATAGAAAAGAGAAAAAAAAAATATTGTGCTGATAATTAAGGATTTAAAATTATAATTTATAATATTAAGAATATTCATAAAGGAAACAATTGGTTAGCTGTTTATAGCAACCCAATCAATTTGGGCAGCATAATTTTGTCTAGAGAGAGATACACTTTATTCATAAATAAACAAACAAAATGATGCTACCCAACTTGATTGGGTTGCTATAACACAGCATACCGATTCTTTCCTACAGGAATATTCTTAACATTTTATCGAACTATAAATACAATTTTTTTTTTTTCCTTTTTTTCTCTTTTTAATTTTTTTCCTACTTATTTTTCCTTTTTTTTTTTTCTCTTTTCCTTCTCTACCGTTTCACATTTTCTTTCAAATATTTAGATATATCTATACATATACATCGAACATTAAATAAAAAAACAAAAAAAACAACTAATTATATATATACATTAAACAACTACATACTAAAAAATCACATTATCATAAATAAAAACCATACCAAAACACTCAGCACCTAAAATCAATAACTCTATATATAATAAAATTTGTTAAAATTAAAATTAAAATATAAGTAAACACAGATCCACATGCATGCCCCTCCAACATAACATAAATAAAAGTGTGTCTCATTCTATTTGATTTTGTCTAATGAAAACTCAAGTCCTTTAAAAACGCAATTTAGAAATGCTATTAATTTCTAAACGTACCGATTACAGATTTAGTTTCGTTCCAGATAATACTTTTTGTTCTATTTATTTATTGCAATTTCCAACTGTATTAGACAACACAATGGGTAAATATACAGAATGAGGAAAAGTCATGAAAATGTCTTGAGAAAGAACTACCCAGTGGTAGCACTTCAATAACTATTTTAAGGCAGTACGTCCCGAGGCCACATTCTTTTCAATCGCCTTGGACGATTATCAGGAATATCTAAGGAAGATAGATTACGGACAAGTGGGTTTGTGTGGGCAGAGACCAAATAATACTAAAACATTTGATTCTATAATTTTACAAATTTTGTGAGCACAACACACAACTTTCTCTAATCTCCGTTATTAAATAAATCGAAGAATTTTTTAATACAGTTAGCAATGAAATAAGTTTAAAGAATTTATAAAACTTATTTTCGATAAAAACATGTGTTTTATTCAATAATCTATTTTATCATTATATAAAACAATCAGTTATTTTTATCCGCTTTTCATCACTCCCCATTACAGTTTACAACTTTGTGTAGACGATTTTTTTTTTTCTAAAATTTTTAGCTTTCCAACGATATATTTATTATACATATATTTTATGGTTCTTATTTAAAAAAAATAAATAAATACTTTTGCACTTTTCTCTTTAAGTTGATTATCAAATTCGTTCAACTTGAATACGTAGCCATTTTTTATCAATGCTTACAACATGAAATTTTAAAGTTTTTCAAATCTTCAAAAGTGGAGACTATTTCAATAAAAATGAAACCTACATCATATTAAAGCTCATTAAATTATACCTATTTCTAAAGTCTTCAGTTTTTAACGGTACATCATCCTTACTACTGTTCTTATCTTAAAAAAAAAATTATAATAAAAAATATATTTGCTTTTCATTCATGAAATGGTTTAGTGGAGCAGGAATCCACCATTTTGACGTCCATCCATGAAACGGTCTGGGGCAGGGTACTGTGATATACCTGTGATCTTATGTCCTCAAAAATAATGTTGGCTGCTCTTTCGACTTTTCTTAGCCTCTCTTCATCTTCGGATTGACAGGTTTGATGATAAAAAGCGTCATTCAAAACTTTCCCTCCCACATTTTTGAACCAAATGACTGTCTTCTTACTCTTTTGATAGTTTATCAGTATGTCATCGCCATATTTCTACAGCAGTCGAGCCTTGATTGTCTTTTCAATGGCTTAAGCCTCGTTTTATCTGTTCTGTCAGTTCTGCTATATAGAACTGACACTCATCATCACCATTTTCGAGGTATATGTATTTGTTTCGCATGGCTTCATCAATTTATTAAGCAAATGGTCCACGTCTTTTCGATACCATTGATGGTGGCATCATTTTGTGCAGCTTTGTTCACCAGTGTTTGTGATACTGTGCATCAGCTGCAAACAAATCCTCGATATGCTCGAGGCGGTATATTACAGCCCTTCCAAACCCAACTGTATAGTTTGAGCTTGTTTTACGAGCTGCCATCATAATACTATTTCAAAAACTTTGAGTATTGCACTGAACCTGATATACTACATTTCGCTCATTCAGTTTCCAAGAAATTCCATTTCCTTCACAGTTGAGTCTTTCAAAACTCCATCTTTGGGCGTAGATTCACAAATAAAACACTCCGTCATCACGATTTTGACGTTGAAACTGAAAAGCTTAGGAATTTTTGCCCATTATATGACACGCTCTAATAGCAACAGCCGATCCTACAATAAAACATTACTAATAAAATGTGTATTTAGTAAGTTTTGTCCCAAAACATCTAGTTTTCGAAATATACTCAAGAAACCAGAAAATGTGCAGAAATTTCGGCAAAGATTGTAAAAAAAAAAAGAAAACAGGTTCCGCGAAAAAAGTTTACCTGCAAACTTCAGGTTCGTATTCATCGACCCTAAAAAACATAAAATGTGAAAAAAATCAAAACTGGATCAAAAATTTGTGTGCGTGAACCCCATTTTCAGAGCTAATATGACTAGCCTATCAAGCATAAACGCTCTTAAAATATGAAATTTCATTGTTTCATCGCAATCGCAAAACTTTCCCTGGCTACAGTGAGTGTCAAAAGTATTCGGAACTCACTACCGTTCCGTAATTTACTTCCTTTTGACTTATTTTTTATGCTTTTAAGGAGTTGCTAACCAATTTATAATGTTAGAAGGAAGGTATACAATACCTAAAACCAAAAATTACGACAACAATCATATTATTATTATCGTTTTGAACGTTCATTTACGAAAAAATTAAAAATAGTGTATATCAATGGTGTCAAAAGTATTTGGAATCATGTGGTTTCCAAATTATATTAATGCAGTGATCATAAATAAATATTCATTCGGTAAACATTTTTATATAATTATACATTTTAGCCTACTAGGAATTGATCTTACTAATTAATTGAATATTTGGTGTGAAATATTATCCCACTTAAGAACTTTTTGTTTCTTGAGGCCATTTTCATTTTGAATCTAGTATTTCCTGATTTTCCTTTTTAGTAGGACTCACAAATAATTGATTAAATTTGAAAGAAATAATGGAAGAGGGATTTTAAAATTTTTTTGAAAATTTTGCAGCAACTAAATCGGAATAGATACCATATACATTTCCAGAGTCATGGCCGCGGTTATGGCGGGTGATAAACATTTTATTTATTCGTAATTTTTCTTCCACTTTTAATTCATGATTTTCATACTTAAAAAATACACAATCCCGTCAATTATTCTGTCCATGAATCCAGTGTTATTAAACTTTTTCAAAGAAAAACAGACCTAAGTATCATTGACCGCTCAAGGTGTTCTACTTTGGCATACTAAATTCTTTATTTGGTTTCCTCCAAACCATAATCTTTTCATAAGAACCATGTATTTTAGTATGGGAGTCATCTGTAAACATTTTAATTCACCAACCTTCTCTTTATAAAATGTTATAAACATTTCAGCCTATTCTCTTATTTCCTTGCCTGCTGATAGACGTTGTCGTAATTCTTGTACCATGTTTTCCTTTTCGTAAATTTTTTTTATAATCGCGGCAAACAGTTGAAAAAACTCATTGTGTATCCAAAAGTTCTGAAAAATTCATAAACAAGCTAAGGTTTACTCATTTCAGGTATTGTTTTCTTATTTGATGAATAATCAGTCTTTCGGTTTTAACATTTAGTATGTTTTGGACGCTAACTTTTTGCTTTTATATTTTATTATTATATTATCTACACTGTACATAGCCATCCATATATTCTCATCAATTTTTCTCAACATCTCAACTATTTTTCTTCAGTGTTAACGTGTGAACGTGTTAAAAATTATTCGAGGGCGTTGTACGATCGTTGCGTTTTTATTTTAGGGCTTATTTAAAAAAAAAAAAATCTGTTGATGGTTGGGTATATATTACATGAGAGAGGAGAATTGTTTAGAACATAAAATTATGTCGAAGATTGGTGAGAATATTAAAATTTGAATCCATCAAACAACAGAATATTACGATTTCCGAATACTTTTGACATTGAACGATCTTGTAATTTTACATTATTAATCGGATATTTATAAAAACAATAAACTTTTCGGTTATCTGGTCAGTGCTTTTCCTTTATGGGAGTCTCTTTTAAAGATTTGAGAGTGAAAAACAATAATATAAATTAATAGTTGTGAAATATACTAATTAAACGAAAAGAAATACGAATTCCGAATACTTTTGACACTCACTGTATATATTTCATATATAATTAAGTGAAAGTAAAATTGTGTTATGAATATGCTAAAAGAAAAAAAATCTAGATTCTAATGTGAAAACAATCAATAAGTTGGTTTAATAATATAGTAATGAGCTATTTTTGCGTTTCCTATAAAATTTCCTAGAATAGATAAAGTGCTTGGAAATCAACGTCTCATTTTTCAAACTATTCCTGAAATCAATTATTATGCCCACTTTAGAATCAGGCAAATTATCTTGTGTAATCGTTAAACTATTTTTATTGAAAAATCATCGTTAAAGAAATAAATATTAATAACTATTATTGTGGATGTAATTAGTTGACCGTTGAGAATTATTGGAAGGAATTAGTCCGGGTGGCGGTCATTAAATGAAACAACTAAATAGTTGAAACTATTTATTGTTTCATTTAATGACCGCCACCCGGACTAATTCCTTCCATTAATAACTATTATATAACTTTTACTTGTAAGGGAAAGTATTGTGTGAAGTAAGTCTCGGTCAAAAGCGAATCGTACGAAACTAAAATTTCATATCTAAGACAATATTTTTACAAAGACTTTTTAACATAAATGACCAAAAGTACCACTTAATACAATATATTTTACACCTTTTTTTTTATTTTTGGTTTATTTAACATCTCTTTATGCTATTGAGGCTAATCAGACGATACTAAAGTGGGTTTCCTAAATTTTGCTTATCCATGTTTAATTAGTTTAAGGATGTTTAATGAGTACTTGATCGCACAGGCTCGTGTCCACCATCTGACGCCCCCAACGAAGGACAGCATAAACCAAGGATTTTTTGCTCTTATCAAAAACTTCTAGGTCCTTGAGCATAGAAGACGTTTATACCACTTTACCACAGGTGAACCCCCATCTTTTTTTTTTTTTTTTAACTATTTCGTTCGAACATAGATTGATATCAAAGTAAATGGGATTTATTTGCATGTAGGTTTTATCTTCATTGAAACAGTCTAGCAGGGCTTAAGGCACAATTGTTTACGATTAAAAAAGTACCTTTATTCTTCTAAAATACCCTTTAACTTCGTTAGTTAGAAATAATTAACCATTTTTACTAATTATTATTGATAAATATTAGATATTTATTATTGATTAAATGGGAATTCACTGGTATGTGAGACCCGTCAGCCTACTGGTGGCCACTTACCAAAATCGGCGAAGGGAGTGATGGCCCTGCTCTATAAAATATCATCATTTTAATTTTCAAAATTTCAAGAATATTCTCCCAGGAGATTACACCACGCTACCCCTTGCTTATACGGCCTGTCGCACCAGAGAAAAAAATATATATTAGATAAGCATGAAGTATAAAAAAAGGAGAGCAAAAATATTGTAATAAGTGAATTTTTTTTTGACATTAGAATAGTTACATAAATGAATTAAGACCATTCGTTGGAAAGCTAAAGCTTTGAGGATATACAAACAGGATATAAACGTAAGTGGTTATTGTACATAACAATTTTATAGTGTTTTGTACACTTGTCGATATTATATAAGTTTTTAAATTAAAGATTTTTCTACCAAAAAAAATAATCATTGTAAGAATATTAAATGAGGAAGATGGTTAGGGGTGCGTCATTAAAAAAGAGAAACATTATGATTAAAAAATAATTTTAAATGTTAAAATAATGTAATATTATTTTTAATTTGAAATTATTTTTTATATAAAATCAAATTCTATAAAAAATTTAAAATTATTTTTTATTCATACTGTTTCTCTTTTTTAATTACCATGTTCTTTTTATATATTACCTATACTCTTAACTATGTTTTTAATTTATTACCGTCATATATCACTTCAAAATTGTTCATATTTAAAATTTTAATTGTTCACATATTTTTCCTTTGTCATTTGTTTCATTTGCTTAGTCTCTCTTTATATATTCCTATTACAAAATTATCATATCAATTCTGTTCACTTCCATACTTTATAACTATCATCTTAATTTTGTTTATTTCCATACTTTATAACTGTCATTTCATTATCATATTACATTTAATTTTATTTATGTTCCCATATTATATTACTGTCATATTATTATTATATACATAACGCATTGTTAAGTCTATATATTACATTGGTTGTTATCTTGTTTCTTTTAGCCCTGATGAAGGCCCACATTGTAGGCCGAAACGTCAGCACATAATTAAAATAGCACTTATTTTAAATGTGTGTTTCTAATTTATGACCGGACCCCCAACCATCTTCCTCATCTAATTTCTCAACGGTCAACAAAACTCCATCAGTAAGAATATTAAATACGGTAACAACAATTTACGTACAGTGTAAGGGGAATGCCCCATCATTGTTGAACTATTGTACTGTTTTAATTAATAAAGAAAACTTATATATAAAAAAAAAAAAATTGTCCACGTTGCTTTTTTTTTTCTCTCTTAATTAGACTAGTAATATAGATTTACGATATACCGTAGAAATGCTAAAGATTTTAGAAAAAAGATTATCTTACACAAAAAGAGGCATACGGCTATGGAGAGTAACAAAAATTGCATTAGCTTAAATGATTATTGTCGAATAAACATTCTATTGTTATATTATTTAATCTAAAATAAATATTTCCATCGAAAATCTCGTAATTGTGATTTAAAATTTGACATTAACAGCATATTGATATATACAGTATATAACAATAATTGACTTTAACAGGGATTTTAAATTCGTGTGTTGTCAATATTTCTTACTTAACGAGATATTTTAATTTTTTTTTTAATATTTTAATTCTGTGACTGTACCCTACACCACGACCTTAAAATTCCGTTTATTTTAGACCAGGTACCATCCAAATTCCATCAGAGCCTTAGTCATCATCTTAACCCTCTAGCACAATCCCTATCCAGTACCACCCATCCCTACAACCCTCTCGAAGATTGAAACGACAGTGGCCGCGAGACGTATTGTAAATGTTTAAATTGGAGTTCTGACACTGGTCAGATCCTCCACTCATGCGATGTATGTTTGTGGCTATTGCGCCCTAGTTCGGCCTCCACTGAGTCACACCAGTGACGCGGCTGAGAGCGAGGCGCTAGGATCTCTTGGATTCCGCTTTTTCCTCCACAAGTGGAGGGAAAAGCCCAGTCTGGGGTCTCTATAGCACTTGTATATTTTGTATATAGTTATGTTTGTTTGTATGATGTTTGTTTATTTGCAAACTTTTATTTATCTTAATTATAGTTTAATGTTTTGTTTTTATATTTATTATTATTATTATATATATATATATATATATATAATATATATATATATATATATATATATATATATATATATATCATTTATCTCAATTATAGGTTGTTGTTTGATTTTTTGTTTTTATATATACTATATTTTATTTTATTTGACTTTATCATGGTATACTGTATAAATTGTGTGAATGAGATCTTATATCACTATTACTAATGCTCATATAGAAACAAATTGTAATATATCTCAAAAAAAAAAAAAAATTCTGTGCAGTCAAGCGAAAAAAAAATTTTAATGTGGATAACATAAAATATGAAATGAATAATTTCAATTGTCTAAATTGTTGAAATTTATCAATTACTAATAATCATTATTATTTTTAAATAAATAAAAAAATTCCTGTACCTTTTCAACACATTAGGGATTTTGGATTAAGCATGTATAGAGATTCGTAGTGTACATGTGGTTTGGAGGTGTGAAGATAATGATAAGCATATAGAAATGTTATTTAATTAATATTAATGACTAATTGTTATGAATTTCATTTCCATTATAAAGTTCGTGAGAGCTGTTACCAGCATTTTTTTCTTCACTCTGTTTCCGTACGTCTTTGTCCGAAACACCGTCGGGACACATTTTATATTTTATTCTCTACATATAATAAATCACGAAACCGATAACTCGTTGATAATTGGAAAACCGGGAGTAGAATTCTGCGGTTTAAAAAAAAAAAAAAAAAATGATTAAACCATTGAGTAAAACCCAAGATGATGATCGGAAACAGGATGAGGGAATAAGAAGAAAAACCACAGTGATGTCAATAATTATTTTGACGCTGATCATCGCTCTGTCGATTAATGCCATTTTTTTCTTTTATCATTCTCGCGGACGTTTATGAGAAATTATATAATGTTTCGAAACTTTGGAAAACATTATACCCATTCGGAAATCATGTTTAAAGACTAGCTGTGACAATGGAAAGGTGTATTTGTAATGTTGGATAAAAAATCTGGTGCGGGCAACACACGACATTCTTTTTAAAATCAATGAAAGAATTTTCAAATACAGTTAGAGATAAAAATACGTGAAACTAGTAAGGAATTAATCAAATTGAATTTCTATAGAAACATATGTTTTATTAAAAAATCTATTATATTATTATCTAAAATAATCAGTTAGTTTTATCTTCTTCTCATCACTCTCTATTAACTTCTAAAAGCTTGTGTATGAGATGATATTTTTTCTAAAATCTATAGCTTTCCAACGGTATATCATACATGTATATTACTGCTCTTATGTTCAAAAACGAAAAATTGCATTAAAAAAATATTTTTTCTTTTTCTCCTTTAGTTAGGTATCGAATTAATTCAATTTATATATTTCGGCATTTAAGCCCTGTCAGACCATTTTTATCCAAATAAAACCTACATGATATTAAAGCCCATTAAATTTTACATCGATATAGCGAGTTTAATCAAAATCGTCGGAACCGTTTTCGAGAAAATCTAAAAAAGGTGCAAAATTCATGGTATAAAGTGCCTCTTCTGGTAAGCTCATTTTGATGAAAAAAGTTTTGTCACGTCTCGGGCGTATAGTTGTCTTAAATATGAAATTTCAGTTTCATAGGACTTACCGTTTCCGCCCGGGAGTTACCACACACACACACACACACACAGACCTTTTTGCGGGACTTGGTTATTTGGACTCAGGGGACCCTAAAACGTGTATTTCCGTTGAAAACTGGAGTTCATCGAAAATTTTCACGATCGCAATACTTCCCCTTACTATATATAGTAAGTGAAAGTAAAAATACAGTCGATAGGCAACGAGTAGACGATGTCCAGGGAGTCCAAGAGGTGTCATTGGAAAATTATTTTAAATTACCCTTCAGTCAATAATGATCCCACTGTTGCCTCTCGAACCCATCAACCCCACATCAAAGAACTTGGAATAAGGTTCAGAATTGGAGAATAAAAATAAATTATAATTAATCCCATCAAATAACCTTCACTCATCGTCTTAAACCAATGACATCCTGCCTAACATGGAGCGTGGATATATATTAATAACACTCATCTTGTCCCGGTTGAACAGATCATACAAGACTCAAACGACAAGAAATCGCCTGACGTTTTCGACTACAACACTTACTAGACAAACGCCCCGAGACCTTCTAGCTTAGCATAGTTTTTGGAGAGCTGCTAATGGGTAGTATTCCTACGTGTGAATCATGTCAGTATGTCTTGTATCACATTTACTAAATGTATTTTACTATACAGTTGAAATATCAATAAATATGTATTTAAAAAAAAATTAGGTTTAAACTTTTTATTAATTAATTTTGCATACGAATTTGATGAATTACATAAAAAGTATTGCAACAACAAAATAATTAATAACATGTGGGCATCAGAAAAAACCATATCTGCAAGTTCATTAAAAATGTCTTTGGCTGCTGTTATGTTTTGTTTTAAATATGTTCCCATCAGCATACCCCAAGCAACTTTTAACTTAGCATCAACATGTCCATAACTGCTAGATTCAATTAACAATATCTGAGAGTCCGAGGGATGTTACTGGAAAATTATTTTAAATTACCCTTCAGTCAATAATTATCCAACTATTGCCTCTCAAACCTTTCAACCCCACATCAGAGAACTTTAAGTATGTTGTCAGAATCGGAGGATAAGAATAAATTCTAATAAATCCCACCAAATAATATTCACCCTTCGTAGAAAACCTGTAACGTCCTCCCCTACAGTATCCTCACTCCGCTTGTCCCAGTCGAACAGATCTAGGACTCCATCTGGACAAACGTCTTACTTGGAATCCTCACATAAGTCTCAAACGACAAGTAACAACCCAATGTTTTCGGGCAACTTCAACACTTACTGGACAAACGCTCAAACCTTCCGCTTAACCACATGACTATCATAGGGCCGATATGGACTCACGGAGGAGAGCTATGGGGCTCTACTGAACCATCGAATTCTTCCCGTCTCCAATCCTTACGATCTAAAATCCTTCGTAAAATCCTCAATGTTCCTTACTTTGTCACGAAAGTGCTCATCCAAAAAGGCCTTAATATCCCATATGTTACTAAATTAGCCCAAACCAGTATCAATCCTTCCATAAAATACTCCATTTCCACTCTAATCCACTAGTTTCTATCCTATCATCCTCTTCGATTCCTGATGATCCTCCGAGGAGTCTGAAAAGAAGATGGCCCCGAGACATTCTATTGGGTCGTATCACATGAAATTTCCGTTTTCAAGGTAAAGGATTTTTATTAAAAATACGATATGAAAACAAGATAATTTTATCCGAAGTATTTACAACTTTTTTATCCCCGAACTGAAAAACTCTGAGCTTTGAAGTAAAAGAAATCTGAAAACGCACTTTTCACTTGATCATCACTTTTAAAAAGTTTTCCTTTGACGATGTTGTCTACATTCCTGAACAGGTGGTAATCTGTTGGAGACAAGTCGGGAGAATTTGGTGGGAGTGGGAGAACTTCATAACCCAGTTCTTTCAATTTTTGCTCAGTATGTTTTGAAACATGCCGCTCAGTGAGATCATGAGGTACCCATATATCGAGCATTTTTACTTTCCTAATACACTTTAAATGTCTGGAAACGGTAGATGCACTTGCATTCAGTTGTGCTGAGAGTCCTTTAACTGTTTAGTAGGGGTTTCCTTCTACTGTGTTTGAGGACATCGTTGTCTATCACGGACGGAGGTCTCCTCGGGACAAGTTTTTCAAGTCGCTATCCCCAGCTGAAAACTTAGCAAATCAACGGCGAATGGTCCGTTCATTAACACTCCCTTCCCCAAACACCTTGCAAATATTTCTAGCGGCCTCAGCTGCTGAATGGCCGAGTTTAAACTCGTGCAAAAATATTACTCGAAAATCGCGTGTTTCCATGTTCATGTATGGAGGTATACTAAAAAGTGGGTGATTGCTTGGGAAGCTAATTTTTATAATACAAAGGTAGAGGATAAGTAACTGTTTACTTTAAATATGTAAACATTTGGAAGAAAACAACAGAGACCTGCAAAATCATTTATGAATTTCAGAAACGAAAAACGGACATTTCATGTGAAACAACCCAATAGTTTAAAATATTTTTAGAGTACTGCCAATGGCACATACCGTTTCACGATACTTGGTTATAGCCGTGTCATATTCTATAGGCGGGTATTTATCCAGTTTAATTTAAAATGACATATCGAACCTATTATTAAGAAACCTTATAATAAATTCAATCCGAGGAAAAACCTAAAACTTCTCACTTTTTAAAATAATTACCCCTTACGATTTGTGAAATATCGCTCGTGTAACAGTGAATAGAAAGTATATTTAAAACTACTTTAATAGGTTGAACATTTGTGCTAACATTGACATCTGTCAACATCGGTTGCCTCGAGGTCGTTAATAGTGTCGAAAAGAGGTGACATAAATTCTTTGTAGTAACTGCATCCAGATTTATTTCAAAGGAATTTAAGGATTTATTTCCTACCAATATCATTGCTAGAATCAAAGCTATATTCTTTATTAATACCCGATTTAAGAATACATTAAATGGAATCGGTTTTAAAATACGTTCATACGAAGACCACATACGTTTTATTCTATAAATATAATCAAAATGGATATTTTAGACCAAAATAAACACGTACACAATAATGTGTAATAAATAACCAGGATGTAAAAAATAACATTTTAAAATTTTCTTATCATAATCCTAATTTTTTTTTTGGTTGATTAATTATAAGATATATTTTTAATGAATTATCTTAATATTCCTTCAATATTAACTTACTACATCGAACTGAAATATTTTTAAAGAAAAAGTATATATGTGTATGTGTGTGTGTGTGTGTGTGTGTGTGTTATTATAACTATTATGTTTTTATCCACAACAATCAGTTAGTTTTATCAGTTATTCATCACTTTCCATTAACCTTTAAAATTCCGTGTATTAGATAATATTTTTTTCTAAAATCTTTAGCTATTCACCGATAGGTATATTATACCTTCATATTACAATTCTTGTGTTCAAAAACACAAAACTTGCATAAAAAAATATGTTTGCACTTATCTCCTTTAGTTGTTTATCAAATTCGTTCAACATTCATATTTAAATGTTATTTATCAATGCTAATAAGATGATGTTCCATTTTTTTTTTAATCTACATAATTAAAGGTTCTTTAGAGAAAAAAAAATTAAAATATCGGCATTGAAGCCCTATCAGACTATTTCAATCAGAATGAAATCTCCATCATATTAAAGCCCAGCAAATTTTACATCGATAACGATGTACCCAACTCTATAGTTTAATCAAAATCGTTAGAGCCGTTTTTCAGAAAATCGTAAAAAAAGGTGCAAAATGCATGGTATAAAGTAGATCTTCCGGTCAGCTGATTTTGATGAAAAAGTTTCTGTACCATCTCGGGCGCAAAGTTGTCTTAAATATGAAATTCCAGTTTCACAGGACTATTTGTTTTCGCGCGGGTATTCTGATTATTTGTACTAATGATATATTTGTATCTCCAAGGATCTATATTGTACTATATGTACTATATTTGTATTCTAAGATCGTACTAGTATTCTAAGATCTATATTTGTACTATATGTACTATATTTGTATTCTAAGATCCTAGCTCTAATATTGTTATTCATTCTAGTGGTTTATAAACACACACGTACATTCCTTAGAAATATATTACACCTTGAACGGTTCACTTTTAATAAATGTAACTTCGCATCCATATTAAAACCAGTACGATTTTTCTTCCATATTTCTTTTTTATTATCATTTTTTTCCAATTTGTCAAATGCAGTCAACGATTCGGGTCTTTTCCCCGTTACCAAGACTAAATTTTTTTTAAAAACATTTCACTTTTAGTTACATTTATTTTTTTTTTAAATATATAATTAACTACAATTTACCTTTTTTATTTATGCACACTATTTTCTTTAGCTCACAGCTACATCCCTTATAAGGTTACTATTGGCTCACTGTTATATTTTTTTTTTTACTATTGCAAACTTTGTACTGCTAGCTATATTGTTACATTAATCTAATTCCTGAGGTCTGTATTCATTTCTATTTTGATGTTATTATTTGTTTTGTTTTTCGCTATTTTATTGTTCTATTTTTTTATTAAAATTTTATATTATTTATTACGTCCGCGTAATGAGTACCTAGATTTTTGGTATCTGTTTTATAATTAACAGCTTTATTGTTATTTTGGTTATATAAATTTCTTCTAGTATTTTTCTACTTCTATTATTTTTAGATGTATCTAGTTATTTATTAATATTTTCAATATTTAATAATTTATAGATTAATATATATTTATGCTATTTGTTGATAACAATGTAGCATTTGAATTTTTATACTTTTGCAATTGGAAATACTCTCATATTCCTTTAATCCACCCATGTAATTTTTTTTTTGTATTTATTTTTAATTACTATTATTTTTGTAATACTATCATAGCATCCAAAATAGATACGAAATTAATATTGAAGGAAAAAAAGTGATATAGATATCTGATAAAGTATTTGTGAGAGCTCTTGGATTAGTCAAGGTAATGAAATGAAAGGTGACCACCTTACTCAATAACCTTATCAATGAAAAACCTTTTCGACTTCCCTGTTTATACATGAATTTATTAATCAGAGTGAATGTCATTCCAGTAAAAACAAACCAATAAAGAAATTACTAATAAATAATGTAAAACAAAACAACTAATTATTTTTATTTTTACCTTTATTAATATGTTTTTTTTTGTTTTTTTTAAGACGTAAAGTATTTATCATAAAAGTATTACTTATTATTAATCTATAAATAAATGCCAGTTGAAGTCGCATCCAATTTTATTCCTGTATAATTCGTAAAGGTACCCTTAACTATTTCTGAAATAGTTTATATATATATATATATATATATATATATAATAAATTTTTGTATTAATATATTTTATCTAATTATTACTTCCACTTACCTATATATAAAATATATCGTAAGGGAAAGTATTGCGATCGTGAAAATTTTCGAATTCCAGTTTTCGATCCACGTTTTAGGGTCCCCTGAGTCGCGTGTGACCCCAAGGTCTTTGCGTCTCTGTGTCTCTGTGTCCGTGTATAAAGTAGTATAATTGTAGTATTATAATATATAGTATAATTCACTTTTGGTTCATTATTTTCAATACTGAACCTTTGTAATATACCAATATAAAAAAAAAAAAAAATTACCCCTACCCCTAAAAATTTGAGGGCTTACTTTTCAATATACGTAGACTCCGAATAACGAATACAAAACAAATTCGTTTGTCCGCCGTGCACGGCTTCTCTCCGAAACTACGATGTTTTTGAAACTCGGCACAAAAATACTAGCGCGTCCAACGATGATCTTAACAGCTAGAAGTTGACATCCACCGATTAGTTTTAAAATGGCAGCCGATTATACAGTTATTTTCGAAGATGGAGAAAAAAAATATTAGAGTTTTTTAACCAAGAAACCGCGAATAATTATGAACAAGAATAGAAAAAAAGAAGGAAATTTAACACTTTAACATGCCTACAACTCAGTTATTTTTTTTAAATTTTTGTGATATAGTATCAGTACACCAAAATGAAAATAAAGGACTTTTATTTTTTTTTAAACACATTTATTGATATTTACAACTGTATTATATACATCAAATAAATGTGATGGACATAATAAACTGACATGATTTACATGTAGAGATGCTACTCATTGGTTTATTAGTATTAGCAATATTCTGAACTAGAGGGTCACGGGGCCATCTTCTTTTCAGACGCCACGGAGAATTATCAGAAATCGAAGAGGATGATAGGATTTCACAAAGGTTCTGTACTGAAAATAATGAACCAAAAAATTAATTATACTATATTAATACCGGCGTACTAATTAGGATATAAGAGATTAGGTATGGAGATCATTGTTTTTCAGCAGCAACTGTTACATCTTTGCAAATAATACCCCCTTTAAGAGTATTTAATTAAAATTTAATATGCTTTAATTTTATTTAATTTTCTCTCATATTAATATAAATATAATTAAATTTACCAGAGAGGATTCAAGTTGAAACGAGAAATCTTTAATATATTATGTTTAATTTAATATAAATGTGAAGGTTATATCAATCGATTATTGAGAAAACATCCTTCTGAGAAGTGCTACCTTCAAACTTCCCCGTACAAATCTTTTTTATTGACTAGCGTTTCCAGGTTTATCTATTATAAAAATATCACACATATAAGTGTTTTTCCTCTTCAATACTTATTTACAACTACTTCAGCAATTTTCCATTTTTTTTATTTATTTTTTTTAATTATGCCTTCCCATTTCGACTTCCGCCATAAGGGATCTGGCAGCCCAGTACCACTCCGATCTGGAAGGAGTTTCACCTCTTATTTTTTGTAGTCGGAGGCATACTTCTAGATGCGCTGCATCCATTTCACTATTTGTATGAAAAAGGCAGCAAAGTGGAGACTCTTCTACTCTGATCCGATGCAAGTGTTTCGCGAGGTAGTCATGGCCAGTAATCATTCGGAACCGTACAACAGCATCTTTTCTCCTCAAATCTAATAATATCTGTTCTTCTTAGAATTATATTGAAGATGTATAGTCGACTGTAGAAACTATTATTGGATGAATAATCAGGAATCAGTCATTTTTTTGAAATTTTTTTAATTTTGCCAACGTTTCGGCTCATGCTTGTGAGACATCATCAGGGCATTACTGAGCCATGTCCAAGCATAAACTCAAGTTTATGAACAACAATGGCCAGGTACCCACTGAAAAAACACCTGCCTATCTTGTTGAAGCAGCTGTTTAATTTTTAATTGGCAGTTCACACTAAAATTTTTATACAATAATTAATAGATGATGTTATTGTTAGAGAGAAAAAACAGAATATATTCAACGATAAATAGACATAAATGAAATTAAATGAAATGAAAAGAAATTTTATTCTGGGACAGCTAGTCCCCTAAGAATAATATAAATGTACAATATAAGATTTACTTCTGGCTATGTAGAATTTATCAGATTATATACAGCATTTTATGGATTACACATTATGATATATATGGATCTGCATATATATAAATATATACAAACACACACAACACATACAGTAGTTAAATAGATATTTCAATTAAAATTTACATTAAAGATATTACAAACCTATATATCATTAAAATCTTGTTTACATCTTTTTGTCCGTGTCGGTATCTTTAGACTATTTTGTATTTTATTTTGTTTTTTATCTATTATTTTTTTTTTTTTTTAATGATAGTTGACGTACTCATTTATTTTCCTTTTTTTATTTCTCTCTATTGCAATATGTCTTATTGTAAATGAAGTGCAGATATTATAAATAAGCTCTTAAAAGGGGCATGTGATATTTTGAGAATACGTGGTTGAAGTATGATACTCCTGTCCCCGAAGTATGCTTTCTCTATTCTATATTGTTTTCTCGTAAGAAAAGAAAAAGTTTATAATAGTCAATATAGAATTGCAAATTATAAGTGGTCATTATCTATTAAGAATAGGCAAAGTCTGAAAATAAAAATCGGCGGATAAGACTCAAAGAAGGTAATATAGTTTTACTATATAAAAAATAAATAACTGATTCCACAGTTTTATGGAGGATGGATAAGATGGCTCGGGATTTTAATTTTTCTTGGGATAGTATGATATTTAACACACAGATCATTCATTGTTTGAGTTTTTCTGATGAAGACAATGGATAACATGATAATCTCAAAGTATGATTTTCCTTCCTAACTGTTGAGAATTGGGCTATGGGTCGTATGAACTTTGTTTTCCCTATCGTATCTGCCTCTAGAATATGACTCGTCATTTACGAAACATTCTAAAGACAAATTTTGTTTTTGATCTTTTTATTTTATTTTTTTAATTCTATCCTCCTCCTATTCTATTGATTGGCGAATTAAGGTAGAGTTTTTTCGCACAAATTTAAAGATAAATAGATTAAGAAGTTTTTTTTAGTTCGAAAAAGGTCCTAGCGGAGTAAGCATGTGAAATACGGCCCCACGTAGATCAGAACCGAATTTCGACCATTGACTCACACCTCTGAGTATGAGAAACGATTTTTTGCAAATTTCTAGCCCCATAATCCTTATGGGAGGGAAGTTATAGAGGGGAAAAGAAAAAAAAACAAAACAATTATTTCTCCTGAACAGCTCAATCGATTGTCACTAAAAAATATATGCAATGGATTTCCAAAAAGAGTTTCCAATCGTGGGTCAAAAAATTAAATACTAAACGTAAGTAGAATTCTTTTTATTCATTTTTCCATAAAAAAAAAATAAATAAATAAAAAAAAAAAAAAAAAAAATGTTTAGGTTATGTTGTAATGGTACTCCTACAATTGATTGATATTTTATTTCATTGGACCCAATGGTGAAAAATATTTTAAATTTGATTTTCGAGGAAAAAAAAATTTAAAAAAATATTTTTTGAAACCCTTTTTGGAAATCCCTAACATATATAGATTGATCTGTTCAGGAAAAAATAATCGTTTCTGTTTTTTCTTTACACCTCAAGACTTCCATTCCATAAGGATTATGGGGCCAAAACTTTGCCAAAGTTGGTTTCTTATAGATGTGAATCGATGGTCCAAATTAGGTTCTGATGCACGTGGGGGCAGATTCCACATGCTTATCCCGCCAGGCCCTTTAAAACCTAACAATAGAAGCTGCCTAAATCTAATCTTAGAAATATTAAAACTTAATTTTCTGCATGGCGTTGTGCGGCACATACATTCCAATTTTTAAGGTTAGACTTCTTAACCTTCTGGAAAATTCTCTCTTCTTTCATACGGTTCTTTCATCGCAGTGGTAGGAGAACAATAGAATGTAATCATGATGATTTTATGTATAATTTAACTTGGAGTGGCTACAGTATATGTTTTGCCCCAATAACCATTTTAGGTATTAATATTTTCCATTCGTTACATTTTTCGAGTGATTCAAATGAGAAAAGAGCTTTAAGGAGTTTGATTCTAGTCCCTTAAGAGAATTACAATGTATGAAAATATTATTTTTTGAAGTACAAAATGAATTATACAGCTGCACCTTAAGAAAGACTTGGAACCCTCATACAAGACTGAACGACAAGAAACAGCACAACGTTTTCGCCTCCTTCAACACTTACTAGACAAACGTTCTAATCTTCCTCTCAACTACAAAAGTCTCATCTACGTGACTATTATAAGACCAATCTGGACTTACGGAGTAGAGTTATGGGGCTATACTAAAACATCGAATTTCTCTCGTAAACAATCCTTATAATCCAAAATCCTTCTAAAATCCTTAATGCTCCTTACTTTCTCACGAATAAACCCATCCATAAAGACCTTAATGATCCGTATGTTGCTGATTTGGCCCGACCCAGATATCGTTTCTTTCAAAACAAACTCCATTCCCACCCTAATCCTCCAGTTTCAATCCTTGCTCTTCAATCCTCTTCATTTCCTGATTATCCAACGAGGCGTCTGAAAAGAATATGGCCTCGAGACCTTATTGTTTAGACTCACAACTAAAGAGTGCTGCCAATAAGCAGTTTCACTTTATATTTTTTCGTGTATTTTATCATTAATCAGCATATTTACTTGTTGTATTATAATATACAGTTGTAAATCTCAATAAAAATATTTTTAAAAACAATTTTTATAAGTTTATGAGCTTTTAACAACTTTATGTTAAATTTTACGACTCCTTACGTTACATATTAATTTATACACAATTTTAGGATTTCCAACGGTATATTATATCACTACTCATACTTTCTCTTCGATTCCTGACAATCCTCCTAGGCGTCTGAAAACGAGGTGGTCCCGAGACCTTCTAGTTTAGAATATTTTTAGAATGCTTCCATTGGGAATGCTTTTGGGAATAATTTTAGAATGCTTCCATTGGGAATGCTTTTGGGAATAATTTTAGAATGCTTCTCTACATGTGTTTCATACATCTCTATGTTTCACTTAAATTTACTCGTGTTCTATTATACAGTAGTAAATTCCAATAAATAATTTAAAAAAAATATATATATATATATATATATATATATATATATATATATATATATATATATATATATATATATATAAAACTGTACATAATTTATTCCCTTTTTGTACCTAGGATGTTCACAGTTTACGGCTATTGAAACTTGCGTTTCCAATCCAAAACATCAATGCTTCCCCTTATTATATGCTTTATAAATATATAGAGAAAAAAAATTAAGAAGGTTATAGGCATTAAAGGTGGAATAAATGAAGTGTAAGATAATGCTTGGTAAGGTGGAGAGGCTGGCAACTTGCTGACTAAAGCCATTTTCCATTAAATAAATTACCCCGAAATAATAAAAGGAAAAAAATGAGAAACACTAACCGAATTTCAATGTAATCCAAAGTATCAGGTTGGGATTACGAAAAATAAAAGGATTTGAAATCAACCTTCAACTAATGTAGTAATGGTTTTGTCCCGTTCTTTTTTTTTTTATTATATATGTAATATTTAACGTCCCCGAAGGAAGGTCCTGTTAATAACTAAGATATAATATAAAACAATATTTATTTCAGATAGATTCAATAAAACATGTAGTTGACAGATTAAAGGAAACGATATCAGCACAAGCATAATCAAATACAATAACGATAAGGGTAGTAATATCTTTTATTTCATAACGTTATTAATCAGCGAAAAATAAAATTATCTTAATTACCATCATAGTTTATCTATTACAGTCTTTGCTCGACTTTATTCATGTATTGCGTCATCAATATTGTTGTAAAACTTCTACAGCTTCCTCCGGTACGCAAACTATGACTTTCAAAATCTCTAGTAAAAAAAATGGAATGCAATAAGTTAGGATCATGAAATAGCAGAAGAAAAAAAAAACTGTTAAGGGTTTTACATTTGTAAAGCCTAAAACATATAAACATTCGTATTGTTTCAAGGCCAACGGTCGTCAAGACGATTAGACTGCTAGATTTTCAATTTTCAATTTGGAGTATCCACTTTATAGAACCTGGGTGAGCCCAGGTTCAGTACTCAGGCTCATCCAGAGTACGAACCCGGGATCCGAAGAACACTAGACTAGTGCTCTATCCCCTATACTGTGCACCTTCATGGAATGCTATTTTAATTATTAATTGTAATAAACTTTCTTTTGAGAAAACTTACTAGATTCGCTATTTTGACGAGTTTTTTTTTAATATATTTTTTTAGAACTATTACCAAACTTTTTTGAAACATTTTCATTGATATTTACAACTGTATTAATAAAAATACATCAAGTAAATGTGAGAGTTATATAATACAATGACATGAAATACACATAGAGAAGCTTCCCTTTGGAAGCACTCTAAAAATATTCTAAACTAGAAGGTCCCGGGGCCATCTCCTTTTCAGGCACCTCGGAGGATTATCAGGAATTAGAGAGGAAGAAAGGATTGAAACCAGTGGGTTAGAGTGAGAAGAAGGATGCAGGAAGAATTCGATGGTTTAGTAGAGCCCCATAGCTCTACTCCGTAAGTCCAGATTGGTATTATAATAGTCATGTAGATGAGCCTTTTGTAGTTAAGAGGAAGGTTTGAGCGTTTGTCCAGTAAGTGTTGAAGTAGCCTAAAACGGCGAGTTACCAAACATTACACATTAATATTTGAATGGCATTTTTTATAGTTTCTAGCAATTTTTGGTTTCCGTGAACTCCTAAACCACGCGACGGATTTTAATACGGTTTTAACTATCATTTAGGACATTACATATTTGAAATTTATAAGTAAAATGCATTGTGATCACGTTTTCTTTAGAACGGAAAAATAAATTTCCTGTAATCAAAGCATCCAAAAGTTAGACATAATATACCGTTGGAAAGCGGAAGATTTAAAAAAAAAGTTAATATGCAAAAACAAAACAATGCAAACAAGTTAATAGAAAGTTGTTTTAAGCCCATAAACTTTTGAGCATATGTCAATTGTGATGTGATGAGGGAGGTTATAGTGATTCAGTGTTACCACCGTAGAGTATCGCACAAGTTATATTTTTACACACAGTACTCAAGATTTCACAAAAACTATCGCGTTCCAAATCGTACTTAATTTGTTAAAAAACCATAAACTAAAATTTTTATTAATTATTTCTACTTTTAGATCATTTCATGAAAACATATTTCGACTGTAAAACTAAATATGAATCCTATTGAAACAAAATTAAACTTTTACAATGCATTTTGAATAATTAATTTGAATTAAAAAGAAATATCGGCATTTAAGCATTGTCAGACTATTTCAATCAGAATGAAACCTATATGATATTAAAGCCAATTAAATTTTCTATCGCTATAGCGAGTTTAGTAAAAATCTTTGAATTGAATAAATTGAAGAAAATCGTGAAACAGTGCAAAATGTATGGTATAAAGTGGCTATTCTGGTTCGCCGATTTTAATGAAAACGTTGCTGTAACATCCCGTGCATGCAGTTGTCTTAAATATGAAATTTCAGTTTCGTACAACATTTCTTTTTCGCGCTAGATTTACCTTACACACACAAACCTTTTTGCGCGACTTAATTATTTGGACTCAAGAGACCCTAAAATGTGTATTTCGAAAAATTTCCACGATCGCAATACTTTCTCTTACTCTATATTTCATACATAGGTAAGTGAAAGTTATAGCAATGAACCGAATAAATTAGGAAGCGTTTAACCCAACAAACAAATATACTAAATTTTTTTTTGTCAATAATTTTTTAGTTATGTTTCTTATTTCTAAGAATGATTAAATATATTGATGAATATACGTTCTAAAATAAATACGATATAATAATTTTTATTGTTTTTCATTTATTCAGAAATAATACTATTTGTCTTAATGGACAATAATGATAGGGCTGTAAGATCACATTCAAACAATACTTACAGTATAAGCGATAGAAAAGTAAAATTACATTTAAAAATATATATATAATAAAAAAAATAAAGGTATATAATAACAAAATTTATAAATTAAATAAATACAAGTTAACAAATGAATGAACAAAACATGAATACACTCATACCTATTGAGCCAATATTTACAATCAGCTAGGGAAACCGGACGGGGCTTGACCCCAACTTGTGGAAGGACAAGCTGAATTCGAGGGATCCCAGCCTCCTCTCTGCCGCAACATGGTGAGTGATAAATATTCTTGCTAAGTGCACTTTCCTTTACGATGGGCACATTTGAGTAACTAACTCTTAATGGTCGAACTGAAATTTTTTAAGCATAAATGGCACCACACTTAAAGTGCACCAATTCGAAGTGAGGGCGGGCACTAATTATGGAATAAAGTGTTTCCAATTTTTTGAAATGAGATTACACGTGTACTTAATTCTTTCGGAGAAAAATTGCAATTTTCAAACGCGGATAACGGTTTTCGATTACTACAGCTGCCAATATATTCATTTCCTATAGCATTTTTAGGTCTCAACAATCATTAACGACCCGAGTCACACTAGAAATGTGTTTCAAGAATGTTCTAGGAGTGTTGCCATCATTACTTGAACCGAAAGGTGGTTCCGGTTTGTCAAGATAGAGTCCTAACTGTAATTTAAAATGATCCTGTATGTCCTTCCTTGTTTTTCAATGTTCTACTTTTTCTACAGGGTCTATAACTCTCTATTTTTTTGCCTTCATTCCATAGCCAATAGGAAGCAAACGATTCAAAACTGCGATTCAAGAGGTAATGCGTGAAAACCACTGCAGTCAGTTCGCTATACCAGTGTTTCCCAACAAAACAATTTGGCGGACATCTACATCTAAACATTTCAACGGCAAGGACCTCCAAAATCCTAAAGATACAAAACATAAATATTTTATATATATATATATATATATATATATATATATATATATATATATTTTAGAGGCCTACGCTGTATCACGTACATTCAATGCTAAATATCATTGCTAGAATAAATAGAACAAAAATTGTATTTGTTTTTGGGGCTTCCCCAAACAAATTGAGCCTGGATTGGCTATAAATTATAACATTATCATTTTAGCACTTAGTGTATCAAATAATATTTTTTCTAAGATCTTTCTCTTTTCAACGGTATATTATACCTCTATATTACTGTTCTTATGTTAAAAAACAAAATTAGTGCATTGTGCTTCATTGACAAGCCAACGGAATACAGCACGGTCAACATGAATTTTCCTTTTCGGGAACCCAAAAAACAGTTAGTTTTATCGGCTTTTTATCACTCTCCATTACCCTTTACAATTCCGTGAAACAGATAGTATTTTTTCTAAAATCTTTAGCTATCCAAAGGTATATTACACATCTATATTATTATTGTTGTGTTCAGAAACACAAAAAATGCATAAAAAATACTTGTTCAGTTCTCTCCTTTAGCTGTTTATCAAATTCGCTCAACGTGCATATTTAGCTGGTAATTATCAATGGTAACAAGATAGGGAGTATAATCAAAATCGTTAGAGCTGGTTTCGAGAAAATTGTAAAAAGATGCAAAATTAATAGTATAAAGTTTCCCTTCTGCTTAGGCGAAAGGATTGATTTTTTTGATGAAAAAGTTACTGTAACATCTAGTTGTTGTCATTGTATAGTTGTCATAAATATGAGATTTTAGTTTCGTACGACTTTTTGCGCTTAACTTGCCACACACAGACCTTTTTTAGGGACTTGGTCATTTGGACTCAGGGGACCCTAAAACGTGTATTTCCGTCGAATACTAGAATTCGAAAATTTTCAGGATCACAATACTTTCCGTTACTATATATTTCATATATAGTTATGTGAAAGTAAAAATTTACTAACATATTTAAAAACATTTTTTTAAATAATTATTTAGGCGTTTCTGCTCAAGTGGTTTTACTTAACCTAAAGCATTCTGGATGGCTTCTTTCCATAATCTCCTATCAAAGGTCCAGTCTTCTCATGGTCATGGCCCATCATGGACCTCTCCACTTGATCATCCCAGGTCTTAATTATAAATAACACTTATACCTAAATATTATACTTACAATCCGTGGGAACACCAGACCAGGTTTCCCCCATATATGGCTGGAAAAGCCAAACCCGAAAGATACCAGCAACACTCCCTTAGACGCGTCACCGAGTTAACAGCCAGCGGAAGACACTTGAGGGCGCTATAGCCACAAGAATATAACTGCACTTGATGGGATAATCCAGCTAGTACCAGAATTACAATACAATATTTACAAAAGATCTCGGGGCTACTGCCGTTTCAACTTAATAGGAGGATGTTAGGAATGTCTAACTCAACACATAGGATTGAGCTAAAGGATTAGAGTGATGAATAACGTTCTAATGGAATTTTTAAAATCTTAATAGAATAATATGCCTTTTAAAAATTCCTGAACCGTAGTTTCGATTTCGTGAAATTTCAAGAAGTGTATCATTGAGCAAAACAAATAAAACTCTGGACAAAGAAGGTCCGGACCGTAAGTTGGGTGTGGAATATGTTCGAAATCCTCATCATTTTACAATAACTTATATTCGATACTACATAAACACTCTAAATTACGCATAAGACAGAAGCTCAACGTATATACTTATTTATTAAAACCTATATGGACTTACGCATGCCAAATTTACGGACCTGCTAAAAAGACACACATTCAAAAAATACAAACTTTTCAATCCAAATTTTTAAGACTGACAACGAACTCACCACCTTATGTTTCAAACGATACTCTTCATACCGACTTACGCATTCCGACTGCAACAAACCACATTCGAATGTCGTACAGTTAATGAATCACACACAGTGGAGATATTAAAATACTGCTTTTATTATCAGAATACAATATATATTCAGAATACAATAAACTGTGCTGAGGAGTTAGGGTGACTACAAGTGTACATTCCGAGGTCTCCTTCTATGAGTGTGACACAAGTAAATGTTACAACTAGAGTGATGAGTTTTGAGGATCAAAAGGTATATATAGCAAGGTTTTGTAGAGGGGGTGAGGAAGCGGCAGGAAGCGGCACAACAAAGGAAGTACTTCCAGATGTTGGGTTCTGTGTCCTAAGTACAGGTATGTGTTCTTTGTCGGTACTTGGCCTGTCCTTTCTAGGTTTATGGTGACACCCTCAGGTATAGAAAAGGAAGTTGTTAATAATTACTGTATATTATTTATTAGTTAGGTCTCATTCTATAACTACTCTCCCCCTTAAGCACGAAGCCCCTTGAGTGCAATGTTTAAGTTTGTCAGTTAATATTGTTATAATAAAGTAGATGGAGTTTGTCCTATTTGTTCTGGATAGGAAAGTGTATTGTAGGAAAGGATTCTACAGGAATGGGAACAGTGACATTTTTCCAAAGTTTACAATAATTCTTAAGAATATAAATGTATACAATAAAAACTTTTTAAAAAAACTTAATTACAATAATTGATGTTACATTCAATAATTAATTAGTTTTACCAATCGTCATTACATTATTCCTATACAAATTTATACATTGTTAATAGTCTTGAAACTTATAAGTACAATTATATAAAACTAAAATTTCTCATTATTATCTATAAATAATTAAAAACATAACCATAACACTAAATTAAACAAAAGCATGAACTATGTTGTTTTTTATTACAATCTATAAAACGTTTTCTCAATTTTTATATAAACATTTTTTTTTTTTTTTTTTTTTTTTCTATTTATCTTATAAAGTTATTATTACCTATATATAGTTCTAAAAATAACATTTCAAATTAGTGTAAAAAATTGACAATGAATATTAACATTAAGTGCAACCATCAATATAATAAACAATTCACTATTATGAATATTTTTATTTAATTTATTAACAGTACCTGATTATTGTTACTATTATTTACCCCCCTTTTTTTTTTCTTTCGTTTTAATTATAACATTCTGTTTATGTAAACTCGCAGTATAAGTTGATATTTTGTTATTATAATCGAGAGATTTATTATTTTTAAATTCAAATTCATCTTTATGGATAGCCGGAGGCTCCTTAGACTGGCTTGTCCTGTCATCATACATAGATTGTTTGTTATGTTTAAAGTTTTGATTTGACAATTTGTTTAATTTAACTTTCGATTTAGCACCAAATTGATTTACTTTATATATTTTTTCGAATTGCTTTTTTTTTTCTCTTGTTTTTTTTTTTTTTTGTTTTTTTTATTTATTTTACTTTATTATTATTATATTTTTTTTTCACACCTCGACCCGCCAGATAGGTAGTAGAATTTTCATCAGGTTTAAGCATCCAGAGGCAAATTTCATCCTTGCCCTTGGGCCATCTAGAAATATTTTGAATTTCATCTTTTACTCTACTTTTTAAAATTTTGTCAATATCACCAGAGGTAACTTTCTTTTCTGTCAGTTTAGTTTTTTCCCTAAACAAAGAATATTTTAACAACTGCTCCGGATTAACTTTAAAATAGTTCTTTTTTTGATTTTCTATAATAAATGATACATCTTTTATTTTATTATTATTTAATGGCCTAATTTCTCTAACATTAATCTCACTAATACTCCCGGGTTCCTCAGGTTTTGTAAATTTCTTAATTTTTAGTTTTTGTGTTTGAAGTTTACTAACATTAGATGAATTTTGTTTGAAATTCGGGCTTTCAAGTGATTTATCATTTAAAATAGATTCTGTTTTATAATTAAGTTTATCTTCAGATTGGGAAATATTTATTAAGTCTGTACTTGGAACTAAATGAGTTTCAATTGTGGTTATTGAACTATTTTCTTGATAAGATTTCATGGACTCCGTATTTTTCATTATAAACTGTTTTAAACTACTGGATTCGACCACAAATAATTTTTTATTTACATCAGCCGGTTTTAATAAGTTTAAATCTGGTTTTAGCGGTAATGTTTCAGAGGTTATTTTCTTTTCTTGAATATTAATTTTAGGTAATTGTTCAAATTTATTATTTGGAATTCCGGATTTTATTTTTGGCTGTTCGTCAGCGTCTTTGGGCAACAAATGTTCTGGTGGAAAAGGTTTATTAAAATTTGTCTCGGTTGGGTTATGATATTTAAATTTACGTATTAGAATATTTAACAAATCGTCAATATTGTTTAAATCATAAAACTTAATTTCATCCGCGACTGTTTTAGGAAGGTGACATTTGGCCATCTTACATATCCTGAATTCATTAACGATTCTAAATGGATTATTTTCTGCACAAAAAGTGTCTTTAATTTCTTTTACGTTATTTATGAAATTAAACAAAGTATGCGGTTTACCATCAAAGTACGGCATAGGCATATGCTCAAAGTCTGAGTTTCGAAAAAGTAACGATTCCATATTTTTTATTTTATTTTTTTAGATATTAAAATCTTACTTATGTCTACTATAATTTAAATTTTACTTAAATTGTGCTCAGTAACAATCATTATCTGATTATAAAAAAATTGATTTGATTTTTATACAGCTTATATTAGTATTAATAAAATGTCATACATTTTAAATGTTATCACAATTAAACAGCACATAAACAAACATATAAAATAAATAATTTTAAAATCTTACTGCGTTAGTTCTTAACATTCCTCCTGGATACCTGTTGAGCAGTGAAGTCCAGTGAGGTTCAGCAGGACATCTCGGGTGAGTATTGTCTTGACTGAAGGAGGGTGCGAGATGATCTTCTTACTTGGTGTCTATCTTCTTGTAGATCCTCTTCTGAAGTATCTTCGTCCTCTCGGAAACTGCGAAGGCATTCAAAATCTAATTTGATGCTTGCAGTGCCTGTCTCGGGCGCCAGTTAATGAATCACACACAGTGGAGATATTAAAATACTGCTTTTATTATCAGAATACAATATATATTCAGAATACAATAAACTGTGCTGAGGAGTTAGGGTGACTACAAGTGTACATTCCGAGGTCTCCTTCTATGAGTGTGACACAAGTAAATGTTACAACTAGAGTGATGAGTTTTGAGGATCAAAAGGTATATATAGCAAGGTTTTGTAGAGGGGGTGAGGAAGCGGCAGGAAGCGGCACAACAAAGGAAGTACTTCCAGATGTTGGGTTCTGTGTCCTAAGTACAGGTATGTGTTCTTTGTCGGTACTTGGCCTGTCCTTTCTAGGTTTATGGGTGACACCCTCAGGTATAGAAAAGGAAGTTGTTAATAATTACTGTATATTATTTATTAGTTAGGTCTCATTCTATAACTGTACAAAAGATTTTACGACAAACTACATGGACACACTAACCAATTTGTTCAAAATATGGCTACAACTGACATCCCTGACATAACTCGGCGAAGACTGAAAAGGAGTTGGATGAGGGACCTCCTAGCCTAAAATAATAGATCCTGTTAGAATGTCAGGAGGATGCACCACTGGGTGCCGTCTCCCTCATGCCTAACCATGCCATGTCTCCTTGTTTATAAAATCCCATTTGCTTATTGTAAACATTTTACAGGTGCAAATAAAATCATTAAGAAAAAAAAAAAAAAAAAAAAAAAAAAAAAATTTTACAATAATGTCTTAAAATGACGAATATTTCTTAAGATACCGTCATGTCTTTCCCATCCCATTCTTGATAAACAAGCTTAGATTAGAGTTCTAAAAAGATAACTCATTGTGGGTAAACAATAAATAGGATTAACATATTTACAGATATTCGGATTGATGCATTTGACGAAGCGGTAATTTTCTTAAATTGTTAAGCGGGCCAGATTGTCTTTCAAAATCTATATAAGTCTTACAATGTAATCAACTTATTCAGTAAGTATTGGTAATTTTCTTTTTTACTCCTAAATTACCAAACATATTCTCACCGACCAATAAATGTGAGCTCAGAAATTTTGTTCACACTTTTTGAGACAGTAAATATCAAAAATGAATAGATTTTTTGCTTTTTGCTAATCTAAATTTACTGGAAATGTCATAAGATCACACAAAATATGCAATTGTATGAAAAAAATAAATTTTTTGTAGTGTTGTTCATATATTTTAAAGGTTTGATAAAGAATTTCAGTGAATAATTCATTCAAGACGAGAAAATATATGATTTCCTGATTTATCTGAAGCCACCTTAAGATACACTAACACTGCTATGAAGAATTGGTGTAATAATGTTAGTGTTGTTCTTCTACAGGTAGGGCTAGAACCTCAGTGTAGGTGCACAAAACGACTTTGGGATCATAATAAGATACATTTTAGGTCATCAAATATTTAAAAATAAGATGATTATATATCTATAACATTTTGAATTTGTTTTCCTCCTAAATTGGGAAGTTGGTTCTACTACCTAGCTACTTGGAGCTACTGCCCTAATATCGAAGTTTTCCAAGGGAATATTTTCGCGAAGATGGTTATGAAATCAGGGGTTGTGCCTCATTTTGATGGAATCCACTGTTAATTGATATATGTTGATATTAAAGTGGAAAAACCGCAAAATCAACAACCTCCCTGACTGTGAAAAAAACAATAGATCAAGTCAATAGATACGTCCGTCTATAATTTACGCGTAGTTAGTTTAGAGAAAATAGATGTGGTTTTGGGTTTCTAACGTGACTTTTGGTTTATTATTTTCAATAATTGACCTTTGTAATCGACCAAAAAAAATAATAACTCCCCCTCAAAATTTGACGTTTCAAGATATCTAGAACCCGAATGACGAATAAAATTGCCGTCGGCAGCATTTCTCCAAAATTTCTGGACCAAATTTTTTTTTTGATATGCCACAAAAATACTAGATCATGCAACGATAATCCTAACACCTTGATGTCAGCTGGTTATGTTTTGATTAATAATGCCGATTAAAAGTTATTCAAATACTCATTTATTTTTGAAGAAAGAGAAAAAATGTATTAATGTTTTTTAACCATCAAACCGCGAATAATTATAAAAAAGAGAAAAAAGAAAAGAAAAAAATTGAAATTTTATCCATAAATATGCCCTTAACTCAGTTATTTTTTAAGAAAAATATGTATAGAGTATCAACAAAAAAATTGAAATATTGCCTACATATACGCTTGTAACACAATTAAAAAAATTATTAATGTCGTTTAACCAAAAAACTGAATAATTGAAAAGAGCAAAGAAAAAAAATTGAAATCTTACCCATAAATACGTTTATAACTCAGTTATTATTGAAGACGCAGAAAAATGTTTATTCGTTTTTTGTTTTGTTTTTAATCCAATTTAAAATGTTCAGAGTTTTAGAATCAGTAAAGCGCGATAGATAAAAAAAAAAAAAAAAAAATTCACATGTATATTCAAGTAACAAATTATAATAGATGTAATTTCACCAAAAATCGGTTTTTATTGAAGAAAGAGAAAAATCGAAAAGTTTTTCGAGATCAAGACAACGCGATGAACGTAGAGCAAAATAAAAAAAATAAATAAATCATCTTATATGGTTTCCTAAATAAATTCCCTGAAAAAAACAAACGGGAATAATTAGAAAAAAAGAAAAGAAAACAATTAAAATTTCTTGGGGCCAGAAATAGACCCATAACTAGAGAAAAATATGTAAAGTGTTTTAGAATCCATAAAGCACGATTAATATACACACACACATATATATATATATATATATATATATATATATATATATATATATATATATATATATATATATATTCCAATGAAATGAAAAAAGAATAATTGAAATTGGTTCATAACTAGCAGAGATATAACGTTTTGAAATTAGCAACTGTGATATTACATTTTCCTTTGCATTGTTTATTGCTTTTCACATTACTTAATTGCCTATAAACAGTTATACGTTTACATAGTTATTTGCAAATAATTAACCATTGTGTAATTACTTGCAGCGTTTTTTTCATTCAAACCAATATATCTCTTCAAAAATATAAAGCTCCTGGCGGCAAATGTTATATAGAAAAAAATATTCTCAATGAATGATCGGTAAACGATTAGAAAATGTTTGATCCGAGCTACATCAACAGAGTTAGAGCGCATCAATAAATAAATATATATATATATATATATATATATATATATATATATATATATATATATATATATATATATATATATTATATGGGCAAAACACGACTTTCTTCATTTAAACCAATATAGCTCTTAAGCGGTAGATCCTAGCGAACAATATCCATAGAAAATAATATCCCCCATAAAACAGAAAACTATCATAATATTTACGATCCGAATAACACCAACATAAAGCGTATCAAAAAATCCCCAACATAAAAAAAAAAAAAAAAAAAAAAAAAAAAAAATGAGCAAAACGTGACTTCCTTCATTCAAAGCAATGCTCCTAATTGGTAGATCCTAGCAATTCATAATTCAGGGATAATTTTTTTTACGACTTAATTTTAGAAAATGTAATTTTCCCTTCCAAATAATAACTTAATTTTAATCTATTTTACTAATAAATCTTCAGAAAAGAATGCCCTAAGAATGACCGTATCAAAATCTGTCTTGTGGTTTTGAAGGAGCTCACGGAATTCAAAAATAGATATTTTATATAGAAAGACGTTGAAAATTTAACTTTTAAAATATTTCCTATTTTAATATTAACATTATTCCTATAATTTTTTTAAATATTTCCCTATAAGGTACATGATATGTGGCGTAGAGGAGACAGCCTATGAAAGGATCGGGAAACGGCGCAGTGCGCAAATTTACCAATTTAGGTGGAGAAAAGTCAAGTCAAAAGTTTGGAATTTTCCAGTGCTTCACCTTTTTATAATTAGTTGGCAAGACCCTTAATACTAATATTTCCCGCCACACCGTGTTTACAAACAAGTACCTAATAACCGGCAGTGGGATTATTTTTATTCGATGGGCATTTATTGTGTTCAAGGTGTATTTAGAGCGAAATCTTTTTGCTTTTATTTAACAATGGACATTGCTGAGACAGGTAAGACATTATATTTCCAAAATCGTTATTAAATATACATTGCAATCTCACCTGTAGAGTTAATTTAGCAATTTGTAAATGTATGCCCCTATTCAATCACAAAAAACTATATAATCCCCAAGTTACCCCAAGGATTTGTTTTATCAGTCCTTCTAGTCTTTAGATATTACAAAGAATTTTTGCAATTTTTTGCGTTTCGGTTGATACATAATATTTTTCAGACACAACACTCCGAATCAAAAGTTTTACAATCAATAATTTTAAGAATTTCCTAAATGATATAAAATACATCTATTAGCAGGTTTTAGCAACCCCGAGTCATAATTAGATTTTTTGTACTATTTTTTTCCTTATTCTGGGACTTCAAACGTAAAATGTAGGGAAGTTTTAGATTTTAGCAAATAAATTTGATGTTCGACCACTGTGCGCTCGCCAATCGTGTCAAAAAATTAATTAGTTTTTATATTTTTTCTTATAATTTTTTTAATATCTTTTCCCGTAATCTTAAATATACCCCAAATGTTAAATATAGACAAGTTTCAGAATTTTTCCACCTAAATCGGTCATATTTTCCACTGTGCGGCGGTTGAAGTGGTATAGGCTCTGCAGAAGAATGCCAGAAGAGCATTGGCCGAATCCTGGGCTGGTAGCCTCCTGGAAAGCGTAGGCGAGGACGACCCAGAACCACGTGGATGGGTGGAGTCGAGAAGAGATGGCTGGCCGAGGTTTACAGGAGGGAGGCTGAGAATATAGAGATGTGTGGAGCTCGGCTGTCATTTGGAGTATCTCATGTTGGAATAAACCACACTGGGGCGAAACACCAAATTATTGGACATTGCAGTATTATGGCTAGACTGATGGTCGTACGAAAAAAAGGTTAAATGTAGACCCCTATTATTTTTTAATAAAGAATAGATTTCTATATTCATATTTTAATTTTGATGGAGATGACCTCCTGCCCAACTGTATCCTTTAATAAAACGCCACTCATACCTGTTGAACGAATCCGATACCTAGGACTTCATCTTGACAAACGTCTTACATGGATTTCACACACGAGACTAAAACGACAAGAAACTGTCGTAGATACCGATTACTACAACACTTACTCGACACAACGTTCAAAACTTCTAATTCATTACGGAAAGTTCATTTATGTTACCGTCAACAGACCCATCTGGAATCGAGCTTTGGGGCTCTAGTAAGCCATCAAATTTCTCCCGCATCCAATCCTAAAAATCCTTGGCAAAATCCTAAATGATCCTTATTTCGTCACAAATAATATCATCCATAACGACCTTAGTATCCCATTAGTTGCAGACCTTTCTCGTACCATTTCATTAGTAAAAATCTATTTTATTTTAAGAATCTATAAAAGTTCAAGCTACATAAACTTAAATTATGATAATAATGTTAAATTATCGGAATAAAGATGATTCATTAATTTTGGTTCATCAAAATAGTTGTGGTAATTTTTTTTAAGAAAGTACATTTTCCGTGGGGGGTCGTTGTAATAAGATATCTTAGGAGGAAATTTTAAATAAAAAAAAAAAAAACTAATGGTGGATGATGATGATAATAGAAACTAAGAAGAACAACTTAACGAAAAAAATATGGGGAAATTCGAAATTTCATATATTGGTCCTATGTCCACCGAATGCATAGGCTCGCCCCACTGTGACTCAGTGAGTGAGAGGTATATGTTCTGTTTTTTTTTGTTTTGTTTTTTTAAATAGAAGTATGCTTATATCATTATCATACGACACTCAATAAAAATTGCATTTAAATGCAACGTGTAATTTTTCTCGAGATAGCCGAGCTGATTTGCGATAAACTGAAAGTCGTCAATGCAGGTTAATCCCAACAATGGCTTTGACGGATATTAGTTTTATCAAAATGCGGATTTTTCCTGATCAAAATTTATTTGTTACATGTGGCTCAATACGTATAAATAAGAAAAAAAAAAAATGGGCGTCTTAATGGCGACGAAGCATTTAAATACAACAATAAAAGTAATCTTAGAGATAAGTAAAACCTTGCCTTAGTTTCTCTAATTAGCCCCATATTACGGCGAAAATACTTTTAATTTTTAAAGTATAGTAAAAATCATTATTATGGGACTAAGTACCTTATGAATTAGATAAGGTAAAATACAAAAAAAAAAAAAAAATATATATATATATATATATATATATATATTATATATATATATATATATAAATATTTCTGATAAAATATTGAAATAAAGGGATAAATATACGTGGAATGAATACATGAGAAGCATTAGGTAAAAGATCATGGGCAGCACCTGAGTGAACAATACATTATTTTTTTTTTTTTAAATTAATCTCTCTAATAGCTGTTTACTTCTCACAAATGTTTTTACATTACGTTATATAAATATTTAGGTGTTAACTTCACACTAATGTTTTTATAAAACATAATATAAATATTTATCCGTATAAGTATCCGGGCAAGCTTTAGATTCCATACTAATTTTATTTGAAAAATTACACACCATTTTTATAAGATTAGTTATATTCCAAACGAAATATAAAAAAATATTTCTGATTAAAAAAAAAAAATTCTGGAGACCGCAAAACACGACTTTCACTTAACTCGGTTGTTAAAATCTATTTACGAAGTTTTAAATGAAGTTAAAGCTCAAAAAACGCTAAAAAATTATATTCAGTTTCGTTCGAAACATATCTTGATGAGTAAAAAGAATAAAATTGTTATTGTCAACAATAACCAAAGTTTATGCCCTACTCATCCCTTTACATTACCTTCCTCAAATATATAAATAGTCAGTTTTGTCCGTTTTTCACCATTCTCTATTAACTTTTACAACTTTGTGTATATAGTAGCGTCAATGAAGCTTTTTCGTCGAAAGTCCTCAGAAACAGCTCCGATTTTGATCATTTTTTGTTGTTGTTGTTTTTTTATAATAATCTAAATCAGAAACCTTTCAAAGGAGGAAAATATTTTTTATATTGTTTAAATAATATTTACATTATTTATATAAAGAAATCAGTTTCTGTGTGGTTTTCTTTGAAAAAAATTATTCGTGTATTAATTATGGTGCTTTTATTTCAGACCTAATTCAGTCCAAATTTTCCAAATTCCACCAGAACCTATTTCATCATCCTAATTCCCTAGCTCAATCCCTATCCAGCTCCACTCATCTATACAACCCACCTAGAAGGTTGAAACGACAGTAGCCCCGCAACCTTTTGTAAATATATTGGAGTTCTAGCACTGGCTAGATTCTCCACTCAATGTGATGTATGTATGAGTGTGTGTATGTGTATATTAGTGAATTCTTGACTATTGTATTGATTCATTATTGTGTATATATTTTATTGTAATTTTATGCCGTGTAAATATTGTATGAATGTAGTATGTATGATATCTTTCAGCACTACTATTAATGTCCAAATTGGGACAGATTGTAATTTTACTCAATAAAAATTGTTGAAAAAAAAAAAATTATGGTGCTAAGAATAGTTGTTAAAATACAATTGTACATGTATTTCCAAAAAATTTAAACTGCTCAAAGAATAGAGCAAACTCTCATGAAGTCCATAAAAATAGAGGGTGGTCCTTTCAGACGTGGAGCAACACCAAGTGCTGTCTTCAAATGGATAAGAACAACGTTAATTACAACAGGCGTAGTGGACGGAATAGAAGAATTTTGTCGAGTTTCTTTTAAATCATCATACCAGCATGCTGACGCTAGTGATAGCAGAATAAATGAAGATTCTTCAGCAGTAAATAAAATCGTAGAATTTTTTAATATTCACAAACCCTATTCAGATGTACCGGAACTGATAGCAATGTCACAGGCATTGTAGGTAAGTAAACTATTGATTGTTATAAAGCATTTGAAATAGGAATTAATTCAAGAAAAATGAAAGGTTTAAACCTTAAACATATAAAAATGACAATAAAAGATACAACTAAATCTTTATTGAGCATGAACAGTAAAATTAGAGTTAATAATACTGAATTAGCTGTAGATCCAAATCTAATTTTTCAACGCTTATGCTGTTTGAGAAAGAGTAATGATGGACTTCGTCAATATTTTAACTATGAGCTGGCTCACTATCCTCTTTTATTTTTTGTAACACTGGAATGAGAAAAACAACGAAATCGACGCTATACGATATTTTTTAACAACATGTGAAACGGATGTTAATGATTTTACAGAATGTTTTTAAATTATCGATGGTGGTTTGTTACTTTATAGATCAAAATGAGAAAAAAAAAAATCAAAAGTTTATGGGTATTTTTCAACAGTATATCAGATATTAAAGTAATAACTATAATATCAACGTCAAAGTTGTATTTGATGGATACAATAATGATGGAAATAAAGCGTCCGAGAGAATCGCAGATATATTAGTAATACTTTAATTGATAATTTGTTTGAAGAAGATATGCCTCTGAATATAAGTAAGGAGAATTTTTTAGGAAACAGCAAAAATAAAAATAGATTTATAAATCTTTTCTACAAAAAATTGGCTGAAAATAATATTGAATGGTGTCAAGCAGATCATTTAATTTTACAATCAGCTCTTCATAGTTCCTTTTATGATGTGTACGTTGTTGCAGAGGACGTTGATGTTTTAGAGATATTGATGGCTTTAGCACCTGATGATATAGAAATATTTTTCTTAAAGCCAGACAAAAGTAATGAGTTGCAACGAGTTTATTCAACAAAACCATGTTAGTAAAATATCTAAATATTACCAAAAATTCTCTCATTCATTCATGCATTCACTACATCAGCTTTTTATAATAAGGTAAAAAATAATTTTATTAATTTTTTTTAATAATAATCACAAATTACGTGCAGCAGCTGAAACTTTTATGATTCAAGAAGAAAGTGAGGAAATAATTTTTAATAGAGGTATTTATAGTATTCTCTCCATGTATGGTGCTACAACTGCCAAAAACCTGAATGAACTACGGTACAAGCGTTTTATACCATTAGCTTCAAAAGAATTCTCAACGGTCAACTAATTATATCAACTACGATGAAAAATTGAAAAAGTTACTTGTTTTATGTTTTTGTTTAGTATTAATAAAAAATAATGAAGTGAAACATTTTTTCCTATTTAATAAACCTACATATTGTTAAACAATATAAATAATTATTTCCCCCCTAAAAAAACAAATAAAAAAAAATGATCAAAATCAGAGCTGTTTCTGAGGACTTTCTATGATTGTTTTTATGGCTTCATTGACGCGACTAATTAGAAATCTTTAGCTTTCCGACGGTTTATACATCTATGAATATTACTGTTCATATATTAAAAAAAAATATATATGAACAAATATTACTGCTCTTTTCTCATTAAAATGATTATCGATTTCATTCAAATTGCATACTTAGCCGTTTTATATCAATGATAATCATCTGATAAGGTTAGTATTTTGGAATTTACAAAAATAAAGTTACTTTAGATGGAAACATTTTAAAAAAGCGGCCTTCAAGCCCTGTCCGAATATTCCCATCAGAATTATACCTACATGATATCAAATTTCATTAAATTCTACATCGATTTAGCGAGTTTAATCAAAATCGTTAGAGCCGTATTTGAGGAAATCGTAAAAAGGTGCAAAATGCATGGCATAAAGTGGCCCTCCTGGTTAGTCGATTTCGATGAAAAAGTTGCTGTAACATCTATGGCGTATATTTGTCTTAAATATGAAATTTCAGTTTCGTAAGACTTTCTGTTTTTGCGCTTGACTTTCCAAACACAGACCATTTTTGGGGACTTGGTCATTTGGACTCAGGTGACCCTAAAACGTGTATATCGTCACAAAGTAGAATTCGAAAATTTTTAGGATCGCAATACTTTCCCTTACTATCTATTTCATATATAGTTAAGTGAAAGTAAAAATTTTCTACCACATTCTGTTTTTCAACAAATAAATAACAGATTAAAGTATAAACAATTACTAGTGTTATAATAGATATAATAAAAAATAAATGAAAAAAATATCACTATAAAGATAGACTATAAACAAACACAATAGAAAATGGTCTAGGATAAACAATTAAGCATTTTTTGAACTCCGATCATGTAATAGTACGCTTTATGTAATTTGTCTACACAGACGATATTTAGTATAGCATGGATACTTTGGTTGGCAGAAGATTCTGAGAAAAAATATTGAAGAAACTTTTTTTCCATAGATTCTGATATATTCTGGATTCAGAACTCTTAATTGGCTGACACATTTCAATATCTTTATATGAACTTGAAGTTTAAACAAAATTGTAATAACCGCTCTTGAGAAAATTGTGAAAAGGCGCAAAATGCGTTGTATGAAGTGGCTCTTATGGTTCAGTAATTTTGTTGAAAAAGTTGCTTTGACATCTCAAGTATATACTTGTCTTAAATAAGAAATTTCAGTTTCGTACGACTTTTCTTTTTTTTATAGACAAACTGAGTCTCAGCCTACAAATTTTATCCTACAGTACTTATCATATAGAGTTATACTCCATATAAGTTTCATCATTTTTCATTCAGAGCTTAAGGTTTTTAACAATTTTCTTGGCTACTTAGGTAATATGCTGTAATAACCAAATTGCATGAGGTACCTCCACCATCACTTTAGTTTTTGTTTCGTTCTTAAATACGCAAATTTACCGGTGTTAATAATTTTAAATTTAATCCAAAGTCCTCCGAACAATAGTAAATGCTCCTTATTATGTCTCCAACTATACCTTACACCACGACCTTAATGTTCCATTTATTTCAGACCTAATTCCATCTAAATTTTCCAAATTCCACCAGAACCTCATTCATCATCCTAATCCTCTAGCACAATCCCTATCCAGCTCCACTCATCCATACAACCCTCCTAGAAGGTTTAAACGGCAGTGGCACCGAGACATATTGTAAACATCTATTCTGGAGTTCTGACACTGGTCAGATTCTCCTCTCAAGTGCGGTGTGATTGTGGCTGTGGCGCCCTTACTTAGATTCCGCTGGCTCTCACCAGTGATGCGGCTGAGAGGGAGGCGCTGGGATCCTTTGGACTCTGCTTGTCCTTCCACAAGTGGGGGACAAGCCCCGTCCGGGGTTCTCGAGCTGATTGTAAATATTGTACATAGGTATGAATGTGAAATGTTTTGTTTATTTATTTGTTAACTTCATTTATTTTGTCTATAAATTTTGTTATTGTATACGTTTATTTATTTTGATTTTATTTTATGTAATTTGACTTTCCTTTTGTTTATATTGTAAATATTGTATGAATTAGATCCTGTAGCATATAATTATTGTCTATTATGACAAATTGTAATATATACGAATAAAAAAAATAAAAAAATTAAAAGAAAACCTTATTTGACCAGCGATGAGAATTTAATAAATCGAGAACGAGCTCACTCACACTCACCATTTATTACTTATACCCATCTTCTAGATTTGTAATCTGTATTATTAGTTTCATAATTTTTCACTGAGTCCTTTTTTATATACATCAGTGTAAAAATCGCGAAAAACGCCATATTTTTGCCATTTTTTAATATTTATAAACAAAATAAGACTATGTTCTCCAGATCGATTTTTTTTTTTTTTTTTTTTTTTTACAGAAAGTACGATGATTAATCTTTATAATAAAAAATAATCAAAGATGAGTATCTTTTCACTTAAAAACTTTTAATTCGGGAAAAGTCTCGTTTTATATTCATTTTCGAAAAATTGTTAAACAACTTTCTTCACTGTTTAGTTAATTTATTAGAATTATTAAGATTTTCCCAACGTGTTTTAAGCCCCGAAGCTACTTAAAATGGCTGCAACACTAGAAGTATTAGTCAGAAAAATATTTTATAACTGCTAACGAAATCATAAAAAATCAAAAGTGCTGAGCAACAAAATTTAGTAAAAAAAGAAGATTTCATGTAGATTGACCCATATTTGAAAAAATTAAATTATCTTATACATTTAATCGAAATGTATCCCTTATCTACAAGAAAAATTTCGCGAGGAGTTTGGCGAAAGAAAATTTTCAGTCACGGGACTTTGGTTCGGAAGCAGGGGGACCATCCCAGTAGATACTGGATCATTTTTGGAGAGGTATGGACTCGAAAGAAAACAGTTGCAAAACGTGGATGAGACCATAAACCTGGACTCACTGGGAATCCTGCATCACTATGTATATTGGGGCTAGGCTCGATTTGTCCAAGAGGCCCATCGATGTGTCCCAAGTGTTTCTTTTTGGCAGAATCTCCCTCTATTTGTGCCTTAAAAATTGTCTTTAGGATTGATGCGGTAGGCTGTGTACGCATAGCAACTCAGCGAAGTTGAGCAGCAAATCTAAATCGGAATTTCTCTCTAGCATTGATGAAAAACTTTAAAAATACAAGTTGAACGAATTTGATAACCAACTAAAGGAGAAAGGAGCAAACATATATGTATATAATTAAATCTTAAAGTTTTTGTTATACCTCTAATAATAAGAATTTCGTAACATATTTTAAATTATTACAATTAAAATAAAGATATATAAAATTAATATATTACTTTTTCATTTTTGTATAGTCCTCAAACTTCATCTTCAACATTAGAAGAAACATATACATCTAATACACAAATATTACTGCTGTCAGTTAAAAATGTCTATTATCAAAAAAAAAAAAAAAATGATAATGAACAAAATAAGCATCAATAATATTTATAAAAAAATAAACATATTTTTTATTTACAACTGGTTTAGGCGTAAAAATTGCTTGCGTGTTTAGGAATGGGAAAATACAATTTATATTTTATTGTTTATATATATATATATATATATATATATATATATATATATATATATATATATATATATATATATATTTTTCTTTTTTTTTCCGAACACAAGAATAGTAATATATAGATGTATAATATATCGCTGGAAACCTAAAGATAATAAAAGTGTATCTTATATATAAAACTGTAAAACGTAATGCAGAAAGAGGAAAATGCATAAATTAAGTAATAATTGTAGATAATAATTTCTATTTTTAGATAATTTAATCTGAAAGACATTTTTCCATCGAAACTCAATTTAAATCTTACGCTTTTTCAAGTTTAACTTTATTTAAAAGTTCTTAAATTTATTTTAACAACGGAGGTAAATGAAAGACGTATTTTGGGCGCACCAAGTTTTTTTTTATTTTTATACTTTTTTTAATTCCTTATCCTCATAATAAGTAACGCATTTATAATAACTATATTAAAAAAAAAAAAAAAAACTCAGTGTTAGTGGTTAAAGAGAAACTAAACAAAAAAAAATAATAATGATTAAAACGTTTAGCAGGAATAATTATTTGAGACCGCAAGGTTCATTGATAAAATTGTCGGAAGGAACCAATAATTAATAAACCACGAGTTAACGCCCTTGAGACTTCGAGGTGTAATTTAAGAGAAACTTTCAGAATTGTTTTGCCTGTGGTCGAATTCATCGGAAACCTCAATTAATATTATCTAATTTGATAGATTCACTTATTAATTTATATTTTTCTTACCGCAATAATTGTTTAAAAAAAATTAAGGCACATCACTAATAAATAGCATAACCTATAAATTGGAACATTTAAATATTTTATATTATAATATATCATAAAATATAAATTTATTTTAAATAAATATTAAATTATAATATCATATGTAATCATCATTGAACAAAAGTTTGTAGTTTATACTGTGAAGTAAGTTACTATCAATTTTTTTTTTTTTTATTAATTTCTTAAATGTATTGGTGGAACCCTCACACATGACTGAAACGACAAGAAACTGCTCGACGTTTTCTACTACTCCAACACTTACTAGACAAACGTTCTAATCTTCCACTTAACTACAAAAGACTCATTTACATGACTATCATAAGGCCGATATGGACTTACGGAGTAGAGCTTTGGGGCTCCACTAAACCATCGAACTCTTCCCGTACCCAATCCCTACAATCCAAAATCCTTCGTAAAATCCTCAATGCTCCTTACTTTGTCACGAACAAACTTTTCCATAAAGACCTCAATGTTCCGTATGTTGCTGATTTGGCCCAAACTAGATACCATTATTTTCATGGCAAACTCCATTCCCACCCCAATCCTTTTGTTTAAATACTTTCTTCCTCTTCAATTCCTGACGATTCTCCGAGGCGTCTGAAAAGAAGATGGCCTCGAGACCTTCTAGTTTAGAAAAGTTTACAGGAGTGCAGCCATTGAGTAGTTCTTCTTCAAGTCTGTTTCACGCCATTTATCTTTTGTCACATTTACTTGTTGTACTTTGAAGTACAGTTGTAAATTTCGATAAATGATGTAAAAAAAAAAAAAATAATAAAAAATGTATTGGACCATGATTATAATCACTACAAACAATTTGAAAATACCCAATCAGTTATAAGAGCCAACGACACTTCACTGTATTTTTTTATGTTAAGTTAATGAATACAAATGTGATGAGATAAAAGGAGTATTTTTTATTGATCATAATAAAATCAACAATTAAATTTAAATTGTATTTTCCCATTCCTAAACACGTAAGCAATTTTTACGCCTAAACCAGTTGTTAATAAACAATATGTTTAATTTTTTATAAATATTATTGATGCTTATTTTGTTCATTTTCATTTTTTTTTTTAAATAGATATTTTTAACTAACAGCAGTAATATTTGTATTAGAGTTATATGTTTCTTGTAAAGGTGAAGATGAAGTTTGAGAACTATACAAAAATGAAGAAGTAATACATTAATTTATATTAATTATATTTTAATTGTAATAATTTATATCATGTTGCGAAATTCTCATTATTAGAGGTATAACAAAAACTTTAAGATTTCAATAAATTCTTTCACTCATCCCTGTTATTAAAATTAATTTAAGAATTTTCAAATACATTTAGAGACGAAAAACGGTGAAAGAATTAATCACATTGAGTTTTTATAGAAACATATGTTTTATTCAATAATTTATTATATTATTATCCACGACAATCAGTTTTTCATCACTCTCCAGTACCTTTCACAACTTTGTGTAAAAGATTATATTCGCTTTCCAACGATATATTAAACATCTATATTACTATTCTCTTATTCTTATAACTTTTATATTTAGCCGGTTTTTTATCAATGCAAATAAGATAATATGTTTTGTTTTTTTAATCTATAAAATTATAGGGACTTTAGATGAAGAAAATTTAAAATATCGACATTTAAGCAAAATGACTATTTAAATCAGAATGAAACCTACACGAACTGAAGCCTACAAAATTTTACTTCGACTCAGGGAGTTTGATCAAATTCGTTGCAATAAAAATATTGAGAAAATTGTAAAAACGTACAAAATGCTCGGTATAAAGGGACTCTACTGATTGGCTGATTTTGATGAAAATGTTGCTGTAACATCGTTGGCATATAAATACTTATCCTAAATATGAAATATCATTTGACGTTTACCCTCTGAAATAGAGTGATGGTCGGATTTGTCCAATAGGGTGTGGAATAAGGCTTTTAGGGAGAAAAAAATCAAAATTATACTTATGGTTTTTATGCTGGACTTACAACACACAAACACACACACTCCGTTCTTTTCACGACGTAATTTGGACTCAAGGAACTCTTTAAAGTTGTATTTTCGTTGAAAATTTTAACGCAAGCCATACTTTCCCTTACTATGTATTTCAGATAAGTGAAAGTAACAGGAATCACTAAAGAATGTGAAAATTTAAATATTATATCAATAACTGTATAAGAATTCAAAGTATTACTTCATAAAAATTATGCACTTAAGTATACGGTTAATAGGGAATTCCAATTAAATATATTTAAAAAAAAGAAGCTCTTTTTATTTGTTTCCCATATTATTATCTCAAATTTGCATACATTAGAATTATACATTTGACGAAAGAAATATGTAATTTAAGTATAATTAATAAATCTGAATTTTAAAATTGACTGAAGTTAAAGTGTTACAATACAAGAAAAATAATACAGGCATAAAACATAACCGTAGTTATACTATTTCCGATAACTTATACTTTTATATTATACTTCTTATCCTTCTTCCATTGGCGCAACAGGCCATGTAGGCCCTTGGCCTCGCGGTGGGATTACACTCACGTTTCTCGGTGTATTTTATAGGGTAGGGTCATCACTCCCTAATTTTATGAGTGGCCACCATTTGGCTAACGGGTCTTACACGTCCGGGGGAGAGGCTGCGAGTGAATCCCCACTTAATTAATGCTTAAAAAAGTCCCTCCGGGGCTAAGGTTCGTACTCACAACCTTTAGCATGAGAGACTAGCGCGATAGCCACGGGCTCCCCAACATTTTTAAATGTTCTGAGTTTCATTGCATCGACTCCCTCAATGCCCAAATTACAATATATATATATATATCGTGTGTGGCTCACAAATCCTGACATATTGAAAATATCCCACATATCGGTTTAGAATTAAGATTTTCATAACAGTTGAATGTAGTGTGAACCTTATCTAAATTTTAATATCCAAATATTACAGATATTTTTTCATTCACCTATATCATTGTTGTAATATGTTTTTTATTTTACACAATATAAATTATTGCATCATTAATAATATAAAATGAAATTCACGGATCTATAAATAAAATTACTTGTAGGTTTACTCTTATATACTTTAAATAGATCTCTGACCAAATTCTATTCAACAGAGTAATATAAATCAAATAAAAAAAATATTACAGCAGTCTGTTGAAACTAGCCATAATGAAAAAATATCAACATGAAATGACAATGGTTAACTGTGTGTATATATGAGAGATGTTGGTTAGGGATGGTGATACATCATCCTATTGTTGTGACGCCTCCTCAGCTTACCTAATCACCCTGAAGAAGGCCTATAATTTAGGCCGAAACGTCGGCACCAATAAATTAATTTTACGCTTAATTGAGACGTTGATTTCCAAAAGGTACTATATCCATTCTAGGAAATTTTACAGAAAGCGCGAAAATATCTCGTTACTATATTATTAAACTAGCTAATTTGGGTCTTATTGCCTTAAAATTTAGAATTTTTTTTTTACTATAAGAATAACATCATATTAAAGTTATGAAATGATTTTTTTTAGAATGATGTGGAACGAAAACAAATGGGTAATTAGCACTTTTAGAAAATGACCGCATTTCTAAATCGTGTTTTTTAAGGACTTGAGAATTCATTAGATAACATCAAATAGAATATTTAGATAGAACTAAATGATGAGAATACAAATATGTAAAAAAAATCAATTTCGTAAAAAATGTCCTTTAGTACCTTTGGAAATCAACGTCTCAAATGTGTGTTATATTGACTGCACCCTGAACCAACTTTTCTCACGAAAAAATATCAATATGATAATGATTAGAATAAACATTATTCATATTTTAAAAATAGGTCACCTGTAGTAGCTATCATAACAGCCTACTTTATCGAGGGCCGTGGTTTCAAACCCGGTAGATGGCCCTAGAATTTTTTAAAGGGAGTAAAAAATCCTTGGTTATGCCGTTCTTCGGAGGGAGAGTAAAATGGTGGTACCGAGTCTGTGAGATGTCAGGTACTCGTTAAAGATCTCTATCCTAATTAAACCTGGATAGGAAAAAAATAGGTCTCCCACTGAATCATCGCCCGATCAGCCACAGAAGCATAAAATTAACGTTAATTGAATAAACAAACAAGCATTTTTTAAAATGATTTAATACTTAAAAAATTATTTCCATTAACGATTAGATAAAAAATTATAATTTTTTATAAGTAAAATATAAACATTTTCCAGACGAGATGAGGCTATAAGGAGACATATTTTCGTTTAAAGAGTTCCACTCGAAAAATATTTTCTAATCTTTTATAGTAATTGAAATCCGAAACCTATCGTTTAATACTTCTGATTACGTGGAAAACAAAGTTATCAGAAGATTAACTCTTTAATACCTCACATTTATTATATTTCACCTGTAATAGGAACCAATTCTCCAATTACAAACGACAAATTTACGCAATAGTTTTTAATATTCTAGACATTCCGATATGATATTGATCCGAGACCATCTAAAATCGAATTTTGGAAGTACCGTACTAAAAATCATATCTGTCTGCATATTTCCTTTTATTTTAAATACAGACGCATATATAATTAATTATAACTTTGTCTAAATAAAACTTGCACTATGGAACCAAAAATATATTATTGAACATAACAAAGGAACCAAAATAATGAGTATTTTTCGAAACTGAGACGTATTAAACAAAAAAATGTTTATACATTAAAAACAATAATATGTTCTTAAAGACCGTGATTAAATTAAATCAATACTACAATACCAATATTAATTCGTGGGAAGCATTAATTTTAACTGTCGCTTAAGCCTCACTAAAATTATATAATAATAAAAATAAAAAATCTGAGAGAATTTATAAAATTTAGAGCAATAGCCGAGCTAAATGCCTTCGCAGAAGAGCTTTCTGTTCACCATACAAACAGACTTCTTCGATACAAAGACGACATACTGGAAAAAGCACATAACCATTATCTCTTAGCCGACACCCTAAATTCGACTAACTATCCTTTATATAGAAAACTATGCAATTACAATGCTCCCGACCCTGAAACGTACCTCACATTCAAAGTACATATAAAGAAATTGAGATGTGTCAGTTAATTTAGAGTTGCAAATCCAGAACATATTAGAATCTATGGAAAAAACTCAGATTTTTTGTTCAAGTCACAAGAAAGCTGTATATTATGCAGTCGATTTATCTAAAACAGTCTAAATCACATTCTCCTTCACTGCTCGGCACACAATGAAAATAGACAATTTCTTAGAAACTTCATGTTAGAATCTTCTGACAAGCAAAGTATCCATGCTATACTGAGTATCGATAGTGTAGATAAGTTACATAAAGTGTACTATTACATGATGGGAGTTCAAAAAGTGCTCAATTCTTTATCCTAGAACATTTTCTATTCAGTGTTTATTTTTATTTTATCTTCAAAGTGATATTTTGCTTATTTGTTGTTTCTATTATAGCACCAGTAACTGTTTATTCTTTAATCTGTAATTTATTTTTGAAAGTCAAATTGTTTTAGTAAATTTTCACTATTATTCTATTTATTTTTAAACGATATGTATATAAAGTTCTAAAACCATAATATTGTAATTTATAGCCAATCTAGGCTCTGTTTGAATGGGGAAGCCCTAAAGACAACTAAAATTTCTATTCTGTTCTATTCTATTCTAATACAAATAAAAAATCCTTCTAGCACTTATTATAAGGTGTTCCAACATCCATATAAGAAGTGCTAGAAAAACTTGAGTATTAGAACTAGGAACAATTTTAATTTTTAATACGTTATTCTGAAGATGGGGTGATTTTATTCTGGAACGAGAAGTCCCCTAAGAATAACAAGAAAAGTAAAGTACACTATACATGATAACTGTCTGGTCGTTTAAGACATAAGGCTTTACGAATGGATACAGGCAAGGAATTGCAAAATAGGGTAGCACGAATGACGAAGGATTTTTTGAAGGAGACAGATCTGTGAGAAGGTATATACACGTTTATGGGTTGGGATCTAGAGTTAACTGAATGGACAGAGGAACAAGTGGTAAGCATATTGAGAATATAAAGAGGTTTTTTTTTTTTTGTTTTTTTTAAATCGGAAGAGACCAACACCTAGGAGGTACTGCTGATGGAAAGAAGGATAGAGCCAATTCAACTAGGTATACCTTCTAGTAACATGGGAGCGTATGGGGATTCCACATGTGAATCTAATGAAACAATTCATAAGTCTTCTTGAGTCTCTATATGTATAATTGATATAAAATTGAATATATATTAAACGATAAGAGAGTAAATTAATTAATAAGAAGTAAATTATTATTTTAATTTTATTTCATAACTAAAAATCCGAAAAATCAGGATACAATATTATCATTACATGGAAATTTATAAAATGCAAAATCACTGATTCCTCGATCTTTTTAAAATCATTTAAAAATAAAAATAAAATAAATAAACAAGAGACATTGATATGCCTGAGAGGGTATAGTGACGAACTTGCCTGACAGTCATCAGAGAATAAAATACAATTATTTTTGTGCACAAATAGACGCTAACAAGATCTATTAATCAAATTAAGGATTTCATGGCAATAAAACGATACATAAATCACAAAAAAAACAAAAAAAACAAACAACGGTTCTTATGAGGAAAACAAGCTCCGGGCATCAGCAAAAACGTTTTTTCCGGTTAAAATCGTTTTAAAAACAATCCTTATTCATTTGTATTTTAAATTATCGGTTATAGTATAGTTTAAAGTACCAATGTAATGCTGAATTAAACTGCCGTAATGTTTTTTTTTCGTGACTAAAAATATCATTGCATAAGTATCCATTCGATTTGAAATTTTAATATATGTATCAATTAGACGCAATGAATTCCCATCTAAATAATCAGTTTTAATATAAAAATATAACTCAACTGTGCAATTAATATATTTCTTTATTTTTATAATATATTTTTATTGAAATTTACAACTGTATAAAATACATCTGAAATGATAGAACACGTGAAATAAACATGAAAAGTAACTGCCCATTGGCAGCACTCTATAGTAGCAAGTCTAAACAAGAAGGTCTCGAGGCCATCTTCTTTTCAGACGCCTCGGAGGATTATCAGGAATCTAAGAGAAAGCAAGTATTTTAACTAATGGATTAGAGTAGAAGTGAAGTTTTTCATGGAAGGAGTGATACCTGGTACGGGCCAAATCAGCAACATATGGATGATTTTATTCGTGACAAAGTAAAGAGCGTTAAGGATTTTGGATTGTAAGGATTGGATACGGGAAGAGTTTGGTGGTTTAGTAGAGCCCTAAAGCTCAACTCCGTAGGTCCAAATAGGCCGTATGATGGCAATGTAAATGAGTCTTTTGCAGTTAAGTGAAAGGTTAGAGCGTCTGTCTATGAAGTGTTGGAGTAGCTGAAATCGTCGAGCTGTTTCTTGTCTTTTCAGTCTTGTATGCGGATTCCATGTAAGGCGTTTGTCAAGCAGGAGTCCTAAATAGCGGATCTGTTCAACCGGGACAAGCGGAATATCATTAAAGGACACTGTAGTTATATATATATTTAAATTACATGTTTATTTTTAACCTCTCTTTATTAATTAATCTTAATTTATCTATAACTATTCTTCTTTTATATTTATAATGTTTATAGGTGTCTAATTTTATAGAGATGTCATTAAAAATACCGTGTTTATTTTCATTTTAAAAACAGTTGCAGAAACACATGTCTTTTGAAAAAAAAATTCTTATCTTTTTAAAAAAATGTATTTTATTGTATTATAATTTTTAAAAGTATGTTCTTATTTGTATAACTTGCAATAAGATAATTTATACATTTGTATCATAATCAATGACCAACTGTAATTGTATAAGATTTCACCACAGACAAACAAAAAATAAATAATAATAAATGTAAAAATATAACGCCTAACAACAGAAAAAAAAAACCAGTTCTTTTTAGAGAGAAAATCCATGAATGGAATATATTTTTTTAAAACTATTTCAGAACTAACAGCAATTGACACTGTAATTTTTATCAATGCAATCTGGTTCATTACGATATCTTGACATAAGGATAATTTGGATATTTTATATTAAGTAATGTATTTGAGGTGAAGGTTGAATTTCTTGTTAAGAACATTAAAGGCTGTAGTTTTTTATTATTATTATTTTTTCATCATAATTCTACTTTTTTTATGGTTCGATAATTGTAAGATGTATTTTTTTGCCCCATCCTAAAAGAAATAATTTTATTCCTAAATTTTATTATTTTTTTCAAATATTTTATATTTATATATATATATATATTAGATTATCCTATTATAAAGCGTTTTTAATATAAATTAGGTAATTTTGGAACGATCTCTTCTTTTTGATAAATATCCATTTATTCCTCATACATAATTTAATTGACGTTTCGGGGCTAATAATGCCTCATCTTCAGAATTTTTTAGTCATAACTATTAATGATGCAAAATTTAATTAATTTTAAACATTAAACAAAACACAAATATCACATTTGATCAATTCATTATCACAATATAACAATTTAAACAGTATTACATCTATACATACATAAAAACATCTGCCATAGAATAAAATTAAATTGTTAATAGAATATGAAATTGTTAAAGAAAATGTTAAATTTTTAATAAACAATAGATATTTAAAAACCTGACCATTATTAAAACAAATAAGGATTTTTAATTTAAAATTGTTTGGCAATATTGGAAGATGTTATTATGTAAGTATAGATGTAATACTGTTTAAATTGTTATATTGTGATGGTGAATTGATTAAATGTGATATTGATTTCGTTTAATGTTTTAAATTAATTTAATTTTGAATTGTTAGTAGTTTTCACTAAAAAATTCTGAAGATGAGGAATTATTAGCCCCGAAACGTCAATTAAATTATGTATGAGGAATAAATAAATATTTATCAAAAAGAAGAGATCGTTCCGAAATTACCTAATTTATATATATATATATATATATATATATATATATATATATATATATATATATATATATATATATATATGTATATAAATTAGGCAATACTTTTATTAATACTATGTTGATACTTGAAAATGTCTCCCGAGGCCGAAACGTTGTAAAAGATTATATTAAAAAATTAAAATTCTGGGTTCGTCCTTTTTATGTATTGATATGTATTCTGTGATGACATCTTCAGGTATTAATATTCTCTATGGTTCGGAGGAAACATCTTTTTATTGAGGTGTTACTCAATTTAACTACTGCATTTTATTGCTTAACAATAAATTTAACTTTCTCATTAAACACAGTACTTATTAACTTAAGATAAAATATCAAAATTATCTTTATGAAATATCATATTTCCCCAGACTACAATGATTAAAATTGAAGTGTCAATTTCTGTTTACTCATTGCCCAAGATTGTGGCTGATTGTATTATTTATAAAAAAATAATTAAAAAGAAACAACAACAATTTCTGTCAATTCTGAATATTGTAGATACTATCTTCTATTTTGAATATTGAATAAATACAACAAATATTAATAATTTACTCAAATGTGCATATATATATATGTGTGTGTGTGTGTGTGTATGTGTGTGTTTTTGTTTTTTAACCTTAGTCGCAGTATATAATAGAATACACTAAACATACATAATGCTGTACCAAAGTAGACCAGTCTCTCAAGTAACTATATGATTACATAAACATAGGACTTATAAATAAATGAGAGAAAAAAACTTCCTGAATTTGAAAAATTAAAAAATATAACACATGTATCATACAGTAATATAGTTTAAGTTCGTTTAAGTACATATCGTCTTATACTACTTTGAGTTTAATTTCCAAATATTTCTTATAAAAAATTTTTTTAATTAAACGTTCGGAAAAGAATTGCTTACTAAGCTTGTTAATGTAATCTTTAATAAAATGTACTTCCAATTCCGAATGCATGGTTTTAATTTTATTTATCTATGGATTTCTTATACTGGACAGATTCTTATACATTTATTTTGGAGCATTTGTAATTTTTTATAGTTTGATTCACACATATACAGAGTGTCAAAATTATTAGGAATTCGCTATCATTCTGTAATTTACTCGCTTTAAACTTATTTTTTTTATTTTTAATGGGTTATTAACCACTTTATAACGTCAGAAGAAAGGTATAAAATAGTTAAAATAAAAAATAATGTCAAAATTAATATTATGTTTAACGTTTTGAACGTCCATTTACGACTAAATTAAAAATAGTAGTGTCTAATATATTCAAAATTACGTGTTTTTTAAAGTTGTGTTAAGGCAGTTTTCATATATAAACATCCAGTTAGTAAACTTTTTGTATAGTTGTACGTTTCGCCATATTATAAATTAATCTAACTAATTAATTAATTTTTTGTTGTGAAATATTGTCCCACTCAAGCACTTATCGCTCCTTGAGATCATTTTCAGTTTGAGTATCATAGCTCCTGATTTAATTTTTAGTGAGGCCCACAAATAGTAAATTAAATTTGAAAGATATTATGGAAGAAGAATTTCGAGAACTTACAGAAAACTGTGCTGCCAAGAAATTTGAATAGATAACATAGGAGTATATCTGTCCAGAGTCATGGTCGCGCTAATGTTGAAAATTTAATTTACTCGAAATTTATCTTTTAATTTTAATTTTGGATATTAATCATTTTGAAAGTTTTTAGGAGTTTCTCAAAAACGGCTCGAACAATTTTGATTAAACTAGCTCTAAAGAGGTATAATTTAATGAGCTTTAATATGATGTAGATTTCATTTTGATCGAAATAGTCTGACAGGGCTTAAATGCCGATAGTTTAAATTTTCTTCAGCAACTATTTCATGTTGTGAGAATTTATAAAAAAAATGGCTATATATTAAACGAATTTGATAATCAACTAAAAGAGAAAAGTGCAAAAGTATTTTTTTTTTTTTTTAAGATAAAAACCATAAAATATATGTATAATAGGGGTACTCACTACGTTTGCTATAGTATGCTATTTGTGCTATTGTGCTAAACCCATCAATTTTATACAGGAAACAACTGTAGAAACTCGATGGGTTTAGCAAAATAACACAAATAGCATGCTATAGCAAACGTAGTGAGTACCCCTAATGTACCGCTGGAAAGCTAAAAATTTTAGAAAAAAAAAATCGTCTACACAAAGTTTTTAAATGTAATGGAGAATGATAAAAAGCGGATAAAATTAACTAATTGTTTTAGATAACGATATAATAGATCATTTAATAAAACATATGTTTCTACCGAAAATCAATTCGATTAATTCTATACACTTATTTCATCTCTTAAGGTATTTAAAAATCCTCATTAATTTTAACAACGGAGGTAAGTGAACGTCGAGTGTTGCACGCACCAGATTTTTTTGTATATGTAATCGGATATATTTAAAAACAATATACTTTTCGGTTATCTGGTAAGTGATTTTGCTTTATGGGAGTCTCTTTAAAATATTTATAAATCAAAATAATTAATTTATAGTAGCGAAATTAGTACTTATTAATTGATAATAATTAGGAATTCCGAATATTTTTGACATTCACTGTAGCTAAATGCGTAAGTAAGAATTTGTCGTAGACAAGAGTTATATAACAATGATTTTTTTCTATATTATCGGATTTACAACTCTAGTCGATTAAAAACTATACGTACTCGCTGGGACTAACATTTTTTTCTCTTACTTCTCCTTGCGACAACCCACTCGTTCAAGAAAACTCTAAAACGATACAGACATAAACGTACTAAACACGTATTACTGCGTTGATTCTGAAAAGTAATAAACATAATAATAATAAAAAAAAAATATTATTATATAAGTTTAATATATAATTATTAGTTTAAAATATTCGCATAAAACCAAAAGGTTATTGTTGTTTTTGTTTTTTTTTGTTTTTTATGATTTGCTTTGTAAGAAAAATCTAAAACGATACACACATAAACGTACTAAACACGTATTACTGCATTAATTCTGAAAAGTAATAAAAAATAAAAGTAAAAAAAAAAACTATTATCATATAAATTCAATATATATTTATTAGTTTAACATATTCGCATAAAACCGAAAGGATGTTGTTGTTTTTTTATTTTTTTATTTTTTGTTTTTCTTTGTTAGAATACTCTAAAACGATGCACACATAAACGTACTAAACACGTATTACTGCATTAATTATGAAAGATAATAAAAAAAATAAAATAAAAATTAATTATTATCCTAAAAGATTAATATATAATTATTAGTTTAATATATTCGCATAAAACCAAAAGATTTTTGTTGTTTTATTATATATTTATTTTTTGCTTTGCTTTGTTAGAACAATATAAAACGATGCACACATAAACTTATTAAACACGTATTACTGCATTAATTCTGACGAGTAATAAAAAAATAAAATAAAAAAATTATTATTATATAAATTTAATATATAAGTATTAGTTTAATATATTCGCATAAAACCAAAATATTATTGTGTTTTTTTTTAATATATTTCTTTTTTTTTTTTGCTTTGTTAGAACACTCTAAAACGATGCACACATAAACGTATAAAACACGTATTACTGCATTATTCTAAAAATTAATAAAAAAAAAAAAAAAAAAAATTATTATCACAAAAATTTAATAAATAATTATTAGTTTAATATATTCGCATAACACCAAAAGATTGTTTTTGTTTTATTATATATTTATTTTTTGTTTTGCTTTGTTAGAACAATATAAAACGATGCACATAAAAACTTATTAAACACATATTACTGCATTAATTCTGACGAGTAATAAAAAAATAAAATAAAAAAATTATTATTATATAAATTTAATATATAATTATTAGTTTAAGATATTCGCATAAAACCAAAAGGTTGTTTTTTTTTTAATATTTATTTTTTGTTTTGCTTTGTACTTTAATTTGTTTTGTTTTTTACTTTAATTTTATTGTTTTTTATTGTGTAGGTTTTTGTTTTGAGATTTTTTCTACTGTTTTAATAATAAATTAGGCAATTGTACCACTAACCCCACTTGTACATACTACTAGAGTAACATGTAATTCTCGCAATACCACAACATGTATAAAATCTGAGGCTTGTGTCCACTTCTAAAATTATGACAAATAAAAATCTTAATCTATATAAATATCTATATATTAAACATTTATATATCTATATAAATATATAATACGTACAGACGCAGCTGATGAAGACCGAGATAAGGAGTTGAGTGAAAATGGCGCGCCAGAGTGAGGTCGCGGGACTGACTGAAAGAAGGAAGGCGAAGGAGGAGGAAGGGAAGCAAGATCCCCACCAGCCTCCTCTTCCACCTTCCGCTGACTTATCCGTCTTTTTTTGCTTCTCTTCGAGGATGAATTCTTAATATATTGGTAACTTTTCCTGCCGTTTTCAAGAACACCATGTCGCACAGTGGTTCCAAATGTTTTTTTTTCGTGACAAAACTCTGCCCTGGACACTGATTCCCGAAAAATGTTCACCTTTATTCAATCAGTACTGTGACAAATACCCCTAAATCTAAAAAAATCGTGCATTTATATATGCATAAATCCCTCATCTGACTTCATCTACATATCAAAGTCCTTGAAAAGCGAGTTTCAATTACCTACCCCAGTGGTTCCCAACTGGTGGTCCGCGGACGATCCAGGGGGTCCGAGAGGTAATTATAATTAGCTTAACATGAAATATTTGTGAAGCCTTGGCTTTTAATAAGAACTAATACACGAAGAAGGGGTACTGTTTTTTGGGTTCCCGAAAAGGAAAATTCATGTTGACGGTGCTGCAGTCTGGCGGCTTGTCAATGAAGCACAGCGCGCCAATTTTGTTTTTGAACGTATAATATACCGTTTGAAAGAGAAAGACTTTAGAAAATATATTATCTTATACAGAAGCTTGTAAAATTGAATAAAAAGTAATAAAAACCCGATAAAACTAACTGATTATTTAAGATAATAATATAATAGAGTTTTTAATAAAACATCTGTTTCTATATTAATTCAATTGAATTAATTCTTTAATGGTTTCACTCATTTTTATCTCTAACTGTATTTGTAAATTCTTTAATCGATTTTTAAAACGGAGGTAAGTAAAAGTCGTGTGTTACCCGCACCAGATTTTTTTAATATCGTCCGATATCCATAGTAGCATAAAATTACCTTAAGTGAATAAAAATAGCCTAAAGTTTAAAACTTATAGTAGAAGCTATTTATTCGAATAATCATACAGAAATCAAATATTGTTAATTATATTCTCCGATACATCTCTTCTTTAAGCTCATTATTTAATTTAGAAATGTTGAAAAATTACCAATTTTAAGGTTGTGATTGTGCAGTATCAGTAAACGCTAGAAATCGTGTCACAAAGAACTTTGAAGGGTATAGCCGGATTAGGATGGTAAATCTGCCTCCGAGGCTTTTTTTACTCAAACTTGGAGGATCAATTTGGTGTCGAATAAAAATAATTTACTCTTTTTTAAAATAAAAACTCTTTTTTCGATTTTAATTTTTTTTTTAATTGTAAAATTTGAAATTAATTAATGATGATTTTTTCTTTAATTCTTAGGAGTCAAGGGCATGAACAAATTACATGGTCACGATTCTTAAACGAAAAGCCAATTTTTAGAGGAAGAAATCAAACAAACAAAAAAATACGTATTTTTTTAACCTTTTTGAAAAGTGTCAATCACCGATTGTTTTTAGAAAATGTCTTTTATACTCCTCTATAAAAACAGACATTTTTTCGAATTTTTTGAAGTGGTGGAACAATATGAAAAAAATAAAAACTTGTGAAATCATTAAAGAATTAATTAATATAGAAACATGTGTTTTATTAAAAAGCTCTATTATATTGTTATCTAAAATAATCAGTTAGTTTTATCGGCTTTTTATAACTCTTTATTCAATTTTAGCTTGTGTATAAGATAATATATTTTCTAAAGTCTTTCTCTTTCAAACGGTATATTATACGTCTATATTACTGTTCTTATGTTCAATAACAAAGTTTGCGCGCTGTGCTTCATTGACAAGCCGCCAGAATGCAGCACCGTCAACATGAATTTTCCTTTTCGGGAACCCAAAAATCAGTTAGTTTTATCGGTTTTTCATCACTCTCCATTACCCTTTATAATTCTGTGAATCAGGTAGTATTTTTTCTAAAATCTTTAGCTATCCAAAGGTATATTATACATCTATATTATTATTGTTGTGCTCAGAAACACAAAAAATGCATAAAAAATATTTGTTCAGTTCTCTCCTTTAGCTGTTTATCAAATTCGCTAAACGTGCATATTTAGCTGTTAATTATCAATGGTAACAAGATAATATAATTATTTTAATAAAATCTACAAATTTAAAGGTACTTTAGAGGAAAAAATTTAAAATATCTGCATTTAAGCCCCATCAGACCATTCTAATCAAAATGAAACCTACGTGATATTAAATTTTACATCGATATAGCGAGTTTAATCAAAATCGTTAGAGCCGTTTTTTAGAAAATCGTAAAAAGGTGCAAAATGCATGGTATAAAGTGGCTCTTCTGGTTAGCCGATTTTGATGAAAATGTTGCTGTAACATCTCAGGTGTATAGATGTCTTAAACATGAAATTTCAGTTTCGTACAACTTACCGTTTTGTCGCTAGACTTACCACTCACAAACACACACAGACAGTTTTTTCGGGACTTGGTTATTGGGACTCAGGAGACCCTAAAACCAATATTTCCGACGAAAACTGGAAGTCGAAAATTTTCATGATCGCAATACTTTCCCTTACTTTATATAGTAAGTGAAAGTAACAGAAGTTCTTAATTTGGTTAATCCAGGTTTTATTAGGATGGGAATTTCAAACGTGTATCAGACTTAGCTCAGGCTCTGGAACACCATTTTACGTACCTAGTAAAGGACAGCATAACGAAGGATTTTCTCTCACCGTATAGCTCGGCCTTAACGATATACAGTGGTTACAAACGCACTTTTTCGGGACAAAACTCTGAAGTTGTCGTTCTATTTAAGATATTTGAGCCATTTTAACGTAATGTAGTTCCTTACTAAATTCTCTTTCAACAATATGATGAGCACTTATTTAGCTGGTTTTTATGTCTCTAAAATATTGGTTTTGTCGATAATTTCTCAAGTATGTCTCTAATAAATTAATTATTAAATAACTAATTATTCTAATGCACATCTATATTTCCTTTGCTCACAATTTTTATTAGATAATTTTAAAGAAACTTTGGGCTTCATATCACGACTTGGTTATTTTAAATCTTTAAAAATACCATAAAAATTAAAATTATTTTAAGTATCTCAATATATACAAGATAATGAATAACACGCGATACAGTGAGAAAAGAAAATTCGTGAAAGAGAGATTTCATGAAAGTAGCATTATGCCCTATGTTTGTTAATAAACATATAGAATAACATCAATTATTAATAAGTAATGTGGAAGTTGTTCTAATAATTCACTACTCCTATTAAAAAATGCACAACTTTTTGGCTGATATGCCATCTAGAGGTCAAAAAAACAATTATAATTTCCTGAATACAACCATTCTAAATATGCTTAAAGAATATTAAACATTTTGAAATACATAATAAAATAAAACTTGTTTAACTAAAATTAATTAATCATATATAAATATAAATGTTAATAAAAATAATTAAATCTTATAAAATACTAATCTATGATTAGATTAACGTTAAATTCTGTATACGTTTTGTCCCGAAAAAGTGCGTTTGGAACCACTGGGATTACACGGTCAGAGAAGAAAATTCGTGAAAGCGAATGCTTGCGAGAGAGAAAAGGAGGAAGCATAATTTACATTAATAAATTTTGGAAAATAACATCAAATATTATTGTACTACTTTACCACTTTTAATAAAAAATAAATAATTATTTTTATCTGGTTATTTCTTTCTTTTTTTTTCTTTTCTTAGTTTAGTTTTTTCTTTTAATTTTTACCGACAGTAAAAATAATAATGTACAAATTAATTCTAGGTAATATGTAGCGCATTGTAAAGGATTTCTCATCTATGTATTCTAAATATTGCAAATTTATTCTATACTAATAAAGTTTTTATATGTATAAATTAAAAATTAAAATTAAGAAAAACATAGTAAAATAAAAACTGTTTAATTAGAATAAATTAATTATGTATAAATAAAAATTAAAATGATGTAATTTTATAAAATTATAATCAATAAATAGATTATAGTTGAATTATTTATAAAATAAATAATAAGTGAATGAAAGTAATAAAAATAGTAATTGGCTCAAGTAAATATAACCATGATTAACAAAATAAATATACTCCTTCTGTCATTATTAAGAGAATTAATGGTGATATTAACATCAGAAAAGTCTAATGTCTTATTATTTAATACTCTCTACTATAATTTATGTACACTCACTCAAAAACGTTTCCATACAACATGCTTTTATTTTGCATAGCTATTTATTTTCAACTTAACAAATTCGTAATTACTGATACTGATATTAGATAAAAAAATATATTTATTTATTTTCATTTCATCATTAATATAAAACGAGACAGGATGTCATTTGTTATTGGTAGGTCAAAAAAGTGTCCATACACTTTCAATATTAATCCTATTTGATGTAATATGGCCGTATTTCCAGTGTTATGTGTATAAATGTTATCCCGATGATCAAATCTTAGTTCAGTATTAACTTTACTTGGACCTGAGAAACTGATTTCTTATTAATACGCGCGTTTCTCGTGACTTGAGAGAGCTCTTGGTTCGCACGGCTTATCTATCACAAAAATTGCATATCTGTTGAATAAGTCACATGCTACTGTACAGTATAAACTACAAAGACATAGCAAGTTAAAATCTTAGGAGGATAAAACACGTTCTGGAAGACAGGAGACTGGAGAATCGGCTTAAGCGCGCCATCCTTGCTGAATTCCATGCAAATCCTAACGCTAATGACACCTCAATGGCCATCATAATTAATAGGTACTATGGGATTCACGTCCACCCAGAAACAGTCCAAACTATTCCAAGAAGGGAAGGATACAGTGGTCGAGTCACAAGAAGAAAGCCCTTCTTCAGTAAGTTAAACCAGAAAAATCAGCTGTCATTTGCTAGGGAGTTTGTAAATAAACCCAACAATTTCTGGGAATGGGTCATATTCTCTTAAAGATGCAAATTTAATACTCTAGGGCCAGATGGGGGTTCAAAAGTGTGGAGGAAATCAACCTCAGCTTTTAAAACTAAGAATTTATTTATGGGTGTATGAAAACTTTTTGAGTACGTGTATATGTTTAACTGGATACCAATTTTCTATTAGGATATTATAAATCTTATCTTTTGGTACTTCTAAAGGTTTTTCAGTTGTTAATTTAATGGCTCTATATATATGTAAGCTGTATTAACAATTTGTTGTTTGCTATGGTTACTATCGTAATTTATTGTCGTATTCTATTGCTGGTTATTTCTGTTTGTTTATTCATTTAACGTCACTTTATGCTACTATGTCTAATCGGATGATGCTACAGTGGGAGTCCTAAATTTTGCCAATCCAATTTTAATTAGGGTAGAGAGCTTTAACGAGTACCTGACATCGCACAGGCTCGGGATCACCCTTTTACATCTCCTCCGATAAGGATACGAGAAGGATGGCATGACTAAGGATGATTAAAAAATCCTAGGATCGTTTGACAGGTTTGAGCCCGCTACCTTGGCCATACAAAGCTGTTATACTAGCCTCTACACCACAGGTGACCCCAGCACTTTTCTTTTCTATTTCTTTTTTTTAGTCCATTCAGTTGGTAGATGGTTACTATTTGTATTTATACTGATTTTCAATTAACTATTGAATCATTTACCTTCACTTCAAATTATCAACACAAATATTACTTTTAAGATATAACATACAAAAATCCTTTAAGATCATTAAATATAGAAAGAGGGAAATATTCCGATTGCGAACATTTTTTATCGTGAATATTTTTTTTTTGTTTTTTTGTGAAAATTCCAGCTTTCAACGGAAATACACGTTTCATAGTCCCCTGAGTCCAAATGACCAAGTCCCACAAAAAGGTCTTTGTCTGTGTGTGGTAAGTATAACGAAGAAAGGAAAAGTCGTACGGAACTTAAATTTAATATTTAAGTACATAACTACATGCCCGAAACGTTACATCAAATATTTCATTAAAATCGGCTAACAAGAAGAGCCACTTTGTATCATGCATTTTATAACTTTTTACGATTTTCTCAAAACGGCTTTAACGATTTTAACAACTCGCTATATCTACGTAAAATGCAATAGGCTTTAAGATGGTGTGGGTTTCATTCTAATTGAAATAGTTTGACGGCTTAAATGCTGATTTTTTAAATACGTTTAAATAAATTTACTTCGCCAACAAATAATTAATTTGTCCATCATTTCATTAACACAACAACCAATATTGCAAGCTATGTATAATTGAATAAACAAATGAAAAATTATTGTTTTTAAAAAGGTTGTTGCTTGAAAACATTTTTTTTTAATGTCCGAGCCTCTTGTTTACCTCATTAAAACTAGTTTTTTTTTTTTTTTTATTTGCGATCTATGTATCATAATGATATCAATTTTTTTATTATCAAGATTTAGACTCTAATAAGTTCTATTAATAAAATCAGGGTTTAATAGCAACAATAAAAATGGTTCTTTATTCTTACAAAAATTTATTATACATATTTTGAGTCTAGGTTTCAGGAATCAATGCCAACAAACCATGAAATTTTAATTTTTAATTTGTCAGAATAAATTAAAAATATTTTACAATATAAAATTTAAGTTATATAGTCACATTAATTTTCTTAATGCTTCTATGGAGATTCGTGGATCAATGAAGATCGATTAAGGGCCAAAGAATATGTCGCTATGTAAGTTGAATTTTATTAAAAAATAAGAAATATTTTAGAGCAATATAGCTATATTAATATTAACCTTGAAATGTAAATAAAAGGTAATTGTTATATAACAACTGAATTATAGTAATGTGTGAAAAATAATTTTATTCAAACGATTTAAACATGTAATGAATGTGGACTCAATTCTTTTTTTCTTTTTTTTTGTGATTTTTTATTTTAGTCTTGATAATGGGGACAAGTACCCAAAACTTGATATTTTTTAAAACGTTTTAATTGTATAAAACATAATGAAAGTTAATAAATGCTCATTTATAAAAATATAATAAATTCTTTATTTATTCTGGGACTAGTCCCTTAAGAATAATATGACAAGAAAATTAAAAGAAACACTTTAGAGCCTTAGAGTATAAAAACAAACAAAAACAAAAAACAATACAAATTATAAACAAATAATAATAATAAAAATAAATAAAAAGGAACTTAAAATAAAAATATTGAAAATTAAACTAAATGATAAATAAAATAAGAGATATGTACATATATACAATTTAAAAAAAAAAACTTTTACATTTATTTTTTTATTATGTTTTTGGAGGGTTTAATAATATACTAATAATATAACATGTGCAAAATACAACATAACATAAAGCAGAATACAAGGAAGTAAGGATATTAGTCATAACCGTGGATGTGGCAACGGGATAGTTGTAAAAGTGTCGGAGATTAAGGAGTAGAACAGAGCTAATCCTAAAAATATTAATAGTTTATTAGTCCTTGGTATCTATCAGAAAGGAAAGGAATAGGTATTTAAATTTATAACACGAATTTAGACTGAGATATAAAAAAATAAAACGTAAAGAGCTAAAACATATAGGAAATAATTATTAGAATACTGAATTATGAATGTAAATAGAAAAGCATAACAAAAATATTGTAGATAAAAAATTACAATATTACAAAACAAAAATAATATCTCTTTTTTAAGGAAACAATATAAATATTTGACAATAAGTCTGTAAATTCAAAACAAACCTCAGGCAAAAATATCAAGTTATTACATATTAAGTCACACCTCCACACGACCACCACTCAACAACACATATTTCATCTTTGCCAACACCTTTTTCTGCCTGGCGAGCCAGTATAGGTGCCTGTTGGCCGGCGTCATCGCCTCGTTAACGTAAACAGGGTGCGGTTTGTTCTCCTCCCAGCCTAGGTGGCGCGTGAAAAAGGCTCCCTTGACTCTTCTTTGCCGCACCATTTCATCCTTCACTGCTTGGCGAACGGAACAAGCGATGATGGTCCAAGGGGTCACGGCTTCTTTAGGCGTGGTCCAGATCTTTCGGCTTCACGCCCAGTTGCTACCCCGAACTTTATAATGGTCTCAGTTAGATTTTCACCTGGTCTCTCCGGTATACCTCTGATTTCGAGACTATTTAATAACATATAATATAAGAAAACTTCCTAAAGCTAAGAGAATAGAAAGAAGCTTTAGTAATTTTAATTTATTTTTACAACATTTAAAAAATGGATATTAGTATAATAGTCATAATAAACCTTTGCTTATTGACAGTTCTAAAGATGAAGAAAAGCCTCCAAACGTAGACTCAAAATAAAATTGATGTAAAATAAATTTGTGGAATAATTAAAAACCGTTTTTGCTTTCACTTACCTATATATGAAATATTTAGTAAGGGTAAGTATTGCGATCGTAAGTAAGTAGTTTTCGACGGAAATACACGTCCCCTGAGTCCAAATGACCAAGTCTCGAAAAAAGTTTGTGTGTGTGTGTGTGGTAAGTCTAACGCAAAAACGAAATATTGTACGAAACTGAAATTTCATATTTAAGGCCTGAGATGTTGCAGCAACTTTATACCATTCATTTTTCTTTCTTTTTTAAATTTTTCTCAAAAAGGGCTGTTAAGATTTTGATTAAACTCGCTGTATCGATGTAAAATTTAATGAGCTTTAATATCATGTAGCTTCATTCTGATTGAAATAGTCTGACACGGCTTAAATGCCGATATTTTTAATTTTCTTTCTCTAAACTACGTTTAATTTTGTACATTCCAAAAAAAATTAACCATATCATCTTATTGGCATTAATGAAGGACGGCTAAATACACAAGCTGGACGAATGTGATGGCCAACTAAAGGATAAAAGACCAAAACTATTTGTTTATGCAATTTTTGGTTTTAGATAATAAGAACAATAATATAGACGTATAATATACCGTTGAAACCAGAAAGATTTTAGAAAAAATATTGTCTGATACACAAAGTTGTAAAATGTTATGTAAAGTGACGAATAGGGAATAAACATAATTCTTATTAACAATTTAATATAGTTATATTATCTAATCTAAATCATATGTTTTCTACGAAAATTAATACAGATCAATCCATTTGAAATCGTCCAATTTTTATTAATTTTACCGCTCGACATTTTTGATTTTCGTGATTTTTTTACCAGTTATTCTCTATCCTTTCGTAAATATAAAACCATAAATAAAAATATTTTCGGATTAGTAAATTTTGATCTTGAGAAGATAGTCCTTTTTTGTATATGAATTTTCAAAATTGGAAAAAAATCACTTTTCACCATGTTTACATGGAAATATCTCAAAAGGGACTGAGTGAAAATTTTTGAAACTAATACAAATTACCTATCTATACGATACGTTTAAGTGGTATAAATTTGGTCTTTGAGACTAAACTGATGCCGGAGTTTTAAATTCTCTTAACTGTTAAAATAACGTTTGATTTTAAAAATATTAACTCCGGTAATTTTGCATATTTAACAACCTAACAAAAACTAGAATGATGATGAGAGTATTTTATATAATTTTGGTCGTAACAAAACATTACCTAAATAGCCAAGAAAATGGTTTAAAAAAATCACGAAAGGTTGTGTCACATGAAATGTCCGTTTTCAAGGTAAAGGATTTTTATTAAAAATGCGATATGAAAACAAGATAATTTTATTCAAAGTATTTACCTTCTTTTTCTACACATTTTTCCCAACGTGACACCAACTTTTTTATCCCCGAACTAAAAAACTCTGAGCTTTGAAGTGAAACAAAATCTGAAAACGCACTTTTCACTTTATCATCATTTTCAAAAAGTTTCCTTTTGACGAAGTTGTCTAAATTCCTGAACAGGTGGTAATCTGTTGGAGACAAGTCGGGAGAATGTGGTGGGTGCGGAAGAACTTCGTAGCTCAGTTCTTTCAATTTTTGCACGGTATGTTTTGAAACATGGGGTCTGGCCGCTCAGTGAGATCATGAGGTACCCATGTATCGAGCTTTTTTACTTTTCCAATACACTTTTAATGTCTGGAAACGGTAGATGCACTTGCATTTAGTTGTGCTGAGAGTCCATTAACTGTTTGGTAGAGGTTTCCTTCTACTGTACGTTTGAGGACATCGTTGTCTATATTACAGACGAAGGTAAGTTTTCCAAGTCTGTATCCCCAGCTGAAAACTTAGGAAACCAAAGGTGAATGGTCCGTTCATTAACACTCCCTTCCCCAAACGCCTTGCAAATATTTCTAGCGGCCTCAGCTGCTGAATGGCCGAGTTCAAACTCGTACAAAGATATTATTCGAAAATCGCGTGTTTCCATGTTCATATTTGGAGGTATATTAAAAATTGGGCAATTGATTGGGAAGTTAATGTTTATAATACAAAGGTTGAGGATTATTAACTGTTTACATTAAATATGTAAACATTCGGAAGAAAACAACAGAGACCTGCAAAATTCTTTATGCATTTCAGAAACTATAAAAACGGACATTTCATGTGAAACAACCCAATAGAAATGATTTTAACGTTAGATTATTTGCCCTCATATAGCCTTATCATTACACTACTTGTTTTAGAAATTTTTGTCGATTTAGCTATGTCCTTTTTTTCAATATAGAATTTTAAATAAGGATTTTTTCCCAGCTCAATAATAATTATAGTAAAATATCTCAAAAAGGACTGAGTGGAAAATGATGAAACTCAGATTATACATCTATATTATAAGTACAATAGAATAAAATTTAGTGGCTGAGACTGTGAGATTGTATTACTAGGTTTTTATTAGCGTTCAAAAGAATAATTTAATTTTATTCTCTTATTAACAATGTCTCGCAAGCTCTTTCATAATGACGCCTTGTATTGAATTCTAATACTACAACTGCCGACAACTCTACAGAGATAAAAAGTATATCAATGCTGTTTTGTTTAACCATTTGTTCAGTGGTTTTGAGAAAGAAATTGAGGATTGTTGTATCTCTTATTTTGCAACTTTTTCTTAATCCCATGCAGTGATAATATTGTATCCTGATTTTCGGGATTAGTTAGAGAGATTACACTAGCTACGTCGCAAAAATTAATTTTAGAACTGCTAATTTTCTTTAATTATTGAATGTTGATAAGGGCACGCCACACACTGGCAGCCGTTGCATTTACCACTGCTCATCCCTTTTGTATACGCAGAAATATTACATTTGCACATAATTTTATGAGTACTGTAGACTATACATTAAAAAAAAAAAGTTAAGCTAAAACTTGATATAAATTGTTCATTATACTTTCCGTAATAATGGTAAAAATCTATGCAATGTAGCGCCATTGGTTTTGTATGAAGGAGAAGGAGAAATAAAAAAAAATAAAAACACGACTTTCCCATAAATTAAATTTAAGAATTTTTAGAGATGAAAAAAACTTTAAAGGTTTAATTAAATAGAGCGAGGTGTCATTTGGAAATTATTTTAAATGTACTTGACGTAAAATATTTGAGAAGCCTTGGATTTCAATAACAATCGCAGGCTGTACACAGACAATTTGAACATCCCGAGTGATGAAATCGCTAATGATCACTGACGGGTGACTGCTAGTCCACAATCGCAAATTGGTCATTTTCTAACTTTTCAACAATAATAAGCTTAATAATAATAATGATTTCTTTATTTATTTTGGGACGAGTCCCTTTAGAATAATACATATGGAAGTAAATAAAGTCTTAGATGCCTTAGAGTAATAATATAAGGGAAAAAATATTAAATTAAATATTACATAGAAAACCAAACTGATGGATATTATAAATCGACTTCTCGTACTAAGGATTGAGAGAAAAAAAATAGTTTAAAAAAAAATTACAATTATCATTCTGTTCCTGTAGAGAGTTTTGATAAAAAATGGTTATATACAATGCCTATCTAATTAAAAAAAAACGAGAGAAATAATAATAAATTAACTTCTAAGGTAACACCTTATTTTTTTTCTATTTGAGCATTTTCATTTAAAATTGGTTCTCGTCGGACAGATATACACAAAAGATAATGAAAAAGATTTGATATTTTTATGAGTATTTGAATAACTACTAATCTTGTATTAGTTTTATTTTTTAAAATATTTTTATTGAAATTTACAACTGTATTTTGTAAAACAACTAGTAAATATGCTGGTAAAGATAAAATACATGAAGAGAGACTGCCCGTTGGCAGCACTATAGTAGTAAATATAAACAAGAAGGTCTCGAGTAAATCTTCTTTTCAGACGCCTCAGAGGGTTATCAGAGATCGAAGAGGAAGTTAGGATTGAAACTAGTGGGTTAGAGTGGGAATGGAGTTTTGCATGGAAAGATTCATACCTGGTTCGGGCCTAAACAGGTAACATAGGGAACATCAAGGTCTTTGTGGATGAGTTTATTCGTGACAAAGTAAGAGACGTTGAGGATTTTACGAAGGAATTTGGATTGTAAGGATTGGATACAAGAGGAATTAGATGGTTTGGTAAAGCCCCATAGCTCAATTCCGTAAGTTCAGATAGGTCTTACTAATTGGCATGTAGATGAGCATTTTGTAGTTAAGAGGAAGGTTTGATTGTTTTGTCTAGTAAGTGTTGAAGTAGTCGAAAACGGCGAGCGGCTTCTTGTCGTTTTTGTCTTGTATGAGGGTTCCAAGTTAGACGTTTGTAAGGTGGAGTCCTAGATATCTGATCTGTTCAACAGGAACAAGTTGAGTGTTGTTAAAGGATACTGTAGGACAGGAAGTCATAGGTTTACGACGAAGGGTAAAGGTTATTTGATGGGATTTGTTGGAATTTATTTTTATTCTCCAGTTCTGACACCATACTTCCAGGTCTTTGATGTGTCCTTGAAGAGTTTGAGAGGCGATAAATGGATCATTATGAACTGATAACACGCAGGTGTCATCAGCATATGTAGAAAGGAAAGTGTTAGGATAGGTTGGGATATCAGCTGTAAAGACTAGGTCCCAGGATACTGCATTGAGGAACACCAGCAGACTGAGTAAAAAGGTATGAGTAGGAACTATTGTGATTTATTTTTAAGGATCTATTAAAGAGGAAGGATTAAATAATGAGGAAGTATGAAGGGGGGGGGGGAATAACGGAGTTTGTACAACAGTTCTGGGTGCCTTGGTAAAAGCCTGTTCTACGTCGAGAAAGGCTCCCGTGCAGTACAACCCGCGCTTCAAAGCAGAAGATATAACGTCCACCACACGACATTGCTGGATAGTGCAGTGGAATGTTCGGAATCCGAACTGATGATCAGGGATGATATGATCAGAGTCGAGGATAGGATATATTCTTTTCAGAAGGAGTTTTTCAAGGATTTTACCCATAATAGGTAAAAGAGAGATTGGACGGTAAGAGGATGGATGTTCGATAGGCTTTTGGATTCATCCTCTTAACAATAGATAGTTTCCAGAAGTCAGGAAAATATGTAGTACGTAGGATAGAGTTATATATGTTGATAAGAAAAAAATGGATTTTCGAGGAAGCTGTTTCATTATATGGAAAGTAATTAGATCATGTCCAGGAGCTTTGCGGGAAGGTAATCTGTGAATGATATTGGATATTTCTGAAGGATGATATGCTGTAGGAGGTAGGGTCATTTGGAGAGGAATATCAAGTTCTGTTTTGATACATTCAAGATGGTCGGGATTGGGTATGTCAGGATGAGGAGTGTATATTTAGAGAGGTGCTGAGCGAATATCTGGGATTTTTATTCGTCAGATCGTGTCTTTTATATTTTTAATTTAACGCCATTTTTATGCTACCGTGGCTAATTGGATGATAATATCCTGGAATTCCTAAATTTTGCATATTCAGATTTTATTACAAAAGGGGATTCCTTACTTAGTACAGGCTCTGGATCTCCATTTTACGTTCTCTCTGAAGGACAGCATAACCAAAGATTTTTCACTCTCTTTAAAAAATCCTAGAGCCATCTGGCAGGTAGCCCTAGAGCCTGGTATTTTTTCTTCATTTCCATTTCCCCACCTCGGCCATTTATAGAATATAGAGTTTCGGTAGAGGCATTTCACATGAAATGTAAGTGATATGGTGTAGCCCAATAAAAAAAAAATATATATATATTATATATATATATATATATATATATATTATTATATTAGCATATTATTTAGGGGTCGTTTACATAGAAATATCTGGATGAAGGGGTCAAATTTGTTCATCAAATTGCAAAAATTTTTGTTGAGAATAACAGACATAAAGATTCAACACAAAATTGTGTTTGATTAAATAATTTATAATATTATAATCTACAACAATCAGATATTTTTATTGGCTTTTCATCACACTCCATTGACTTTTCCTTAATTTTGGGTATAAGATTTCTTCTAAAATCTTTAGTATATAGTACTATGTTACTGTTAATATGTACAATAAAAAAAATTACATAAACAAATATTTTTGCTCTTTTCTCTTTCAATTGAATGTCAAATTCGTTCAAGTTATGTATTTTCACCAATTTCTTCTCCCTTTTTTATCAATTGTGACAAGAACATATGTTTCATTTTTGGAAAATTTTAAAATATATATTTTTTAAAGTAAACATAATAAATCCGCTTTGAAATTCTGTCCGAATACATTTTTTAATTAATTTGCAGTAGTGAGAAAATAAAAATTTAATACTAAGTTTTTATATTAAATTATTTTTACGAATGCGAATAACAATATATATATATATATATATATATATATATATATATATATATATATATATATATATATATATACACATATATTTTAAGGCCTCTGCATTAATGGTGTGTTGAAACGCTATTAGAATCCATATAATATTAGTAAGATATTGGCATATTGAGGTGTGTTATCTCATATCACTACGTATTGGTTTAATCTTAAATAATGCAGATTAAATCTTCTAACACGACACAACTTTATTAAGGTTTTTAATCCAGCGAAATCCCTATTCCTAAATAAAACTGTTTCGTTTAAACTTAAATTCTCTTCAACCTTTTCAAACTTACAACATACAGCCTATCTTTATTAAAATACAATTTCATTTAAATTAAGTGCACATAAATTATCTGTAATTTGTAGTACTCTATTGTAATTGCTGGAGACGATTTAAAACGCGAGAATAAATTTAATTGAAAGATTTATATTGTCTTAAAAATAGTGGGACATACACTTCAATAAAGACTTATTGTCTTTAGAAAAAAGAGAGATGAAAAGCCGATAAAACAAACTGATTGTGGTAGATAATAATATAATAGATTACTTAATAAAACACCTGTTTCTATTCAAATACAATTTGAATAATTCTTTAACAATTTATTTTCGTTTATAGATTCGCTTAAAAATTCTGAATTGATATAAATAATGGTGGTAAGTGAAAGTGGTGTGTTGCGCGCACCAGATTTTTAAGATTTGTCTCCTTTCTGCATTCACAGTCTCACTATTACAAATCATCACTCAAAACCCTTGAAATCAGATCGCGCCATTCAGACCTTTACATTTCTACACTAAACACTATAACTGAAACTTTTGATCATTCCTTTCTTGTCAGCGCTACTACCCTCTGAAATATAATTAAAGTATCGGGTAACAAAAGTTATTCACAACACTTGAAGAAGAATCCGCCCTTTTTTGTTTCACTTGATCCCAAATACCCACCCGCATGCAGTTGATAGTTTGCTTTCCGGGTGGTAGCTCTTCTAAAGCGTCGGTTTCGTTTTTACTTTCACTTACTATATATAGTAAGGGGAAGTATTGCGATCGTGAAAATTTTCTAATTCCAGTTTTCAACGGATAAACACATTTTAGGGTCCCTTGAGTACAAATAACCAAGTCCCGCAAAAAGGTCTGTGTGTGTGGTAACTCCCGGGCGGAAACGGTAAGTCCTATGAAACTGAAATTTCATATTTAAGACAACTATACGCCCGAGACGTGACAAAACTTTTTTCATCAAAATGAGGCATTTATACTATGCTTTTTGCACTTTTTTTCGATTTTCTCGAAAATGGTTCCGACGATTTTGATTAAACTCGCTATATAGATGTAAAATTTAATGGGCTTTAATATCATGTAGATTTCGTTCTGATTGAAACAGTCTGACAGGGCTTAAATGCCGATAGTTTAAATTTTTCTTCCCCTAAAGTAGCTTAAATTTTGTAGATTCAATAAAAATAACTATATTATCGTTAACAAGATGATGAAAAACAGGTAAATATATAAATTGAATAAATTCGATACCCACATAAAGGAGAAAACAGAAAAAATATTTTTTAATGGAAATTTTCGTTTTTGAACATAAGAGCAGTAATATACATGTTTGATATACCGTTGGAAAGCTAAAGATTTTAGAAAAAATATTACCTCATACACAAGCTTTTAAAAGTTAATAGAGAGTGATGAAATGAACATAAAACTAACTGATTATTTTAGATAACAACATAATAGATTTTTTAATAAAACACATGTTTCTATATAAATTCAATTTAATTAATTCCTTAATAGTTTCGCGTATTTTTATCTCTAACTGTTTTTGAAAATACTCCCATTGATTTTAAAAATGGAGGTAAGTGAAAGTCGTGTGTTGCCCCCACCAGATTTTTTCATTATTGATGCATTTCTTTTTCACAAACTTTATACCATTTATGTGCATCACTCTTTCCCTTTATGTCTTCATAAGATGTTGGTATGTCATGAACAAAAACAATGGCAGATAAAGCAAAGTTATTAAAATATTTCGGAGGATTTCGTTGCCTTTGACTTCTTCTGACATTTACGTTAGGATTTCGTTCCTCTTCTTTCACTGCCTCTTCTAGGCAATGATTATCTTCATCAGAAGGAGACCCATAAACATCATCTGAATAGTTGCTAGTGTCCTCTTCTTGAATTATTTCTACACATTCTTTTGTCAAAATACTTTCGTCGATGTTGCCTTCTTCTTCAACCCCTCCTGATATGTCCTCTTCTTCATTCTCAAATTTTCCATTCGTTTTCAATATTTTAAAGATTTTTGTTATTGAGTCACCAATGAGTTAGTTAGATTTCTCAGGAAGAAACATAACATTCCGAGCATTAATAACTTCTTTTTACTCTTGAATATGAATTCTAATTTGAAAGATTTGGAGTCCGTTTAATATCCCACATAAAATCTTTCTTTACTTGTCGGGTCTAGTTTCTTCCGTTTTTTTGAAAAGGTAAGTGAACAAATGCCCTAGATCCGAAGTCTCTTAGATGGTCTACCTTTATGGGCTTCTTGAACCATATTTCATAAGAAGTTTTTCCCTGCTGCCAATAAGGTTTTTTGTATAGACCGCAGCAGTGTTGACTGCCTCGGCCCAAAAACGTTTGTCTAACTTCGAATCACTCAGCAAAGTTCTAGCAGATTCCACTATCGTATGCATTTCCCCTTCAATGGAGATGTCTCTTCAGAACAATATGGTGCAGAAAGTTGGTGTCTAATATCCACTGTATCACTCTTCAGATAGATCATCCTTTTATTCAAAATTTCTGTGACATCTGACCGAACAGCTTTGCACATTATATGTTGTAGGAATTAACAAGCATTATTTTATATTCTATAACCTTATGATAATGTAACTGATTCAAAGCTGAGTCAGACACAACGATTACGAAACGGCGCTCATAAGGACATCTGGCTAGCTACTAGGAGTTATTGGTATTTACAAGAAAAGAAGAGGAGGTAACAGGAAATATGAAGGGTTAACACGTGCACATTCTTGGCATAAACGAGTTAAAGAAATAAGGTAATGGAGAAATAAAACTGCCAAGAACAGCTACAAAAGGGGAATGAATAATGTTGAAAGAAATATATTAGCCAAAGTTGACGAACTCAACACTGCACCTTAAATGGTCTACCACTTCATATTATGTATGCAAAAACATAATCTAAAGAATCAGCTATCCTAGCACAGTGATTCCCTACAAGTGCTACGCGGACCCCTGGGAGAAGTGATGGGCAGATTCTCAGATTGATTACTTTTTCATATGAGGAGGCCAGAGTAGTATATGGGTTTCATCCATTTTGTGGTATATTAATAATTTATTTAGGCCACTTTTTACATATTATCGAATTTAAAATCGATTAATTTAATCTCTTCGGATAAAAGCGGTATAGGGGTCTATTGTTATGTTTTTTTGACTCGAGGAATCTCATTGTACTGTCGACCATACACTTGTTCATCGAGGATTTTTTCTATTCTATGCCTAAAGTCGAGAGTTTAAACTCGGCAGATGGTCCTATCATATTTTGTTTAATTTTTTAACCAAAATTATAAAAAAAAATGGCATCCCTTTCGAAGGACGATATAACTAAGGATTTTTTACTTCTTTCAAAAAATTCTAAAGCCACCTGCATGGTTTGAAAGCGCGAAAATAAGAATATAATATAAATCCTTAACCGGCTACTAAACCTTTTAAGGGTCACCGGTGGTGATGCATGGCTTCCACAGCAGACATCTATGCCCATGGTTGGGGGTTCAAACCCGGAAGAAGGCTCTATCATGTATTTTTATTTTTTGTAGCAAAATTCACTTATTAAATCTATTAACGATCACATGTGATGACGCAGCTAGCTAAGAACCATTCTATGCCTAATCGCTGACTCAAACCCGGCAGATGGTCCTATTATATTTTGTTTAGTTTTTAGCCAAATTCATACCTTTTCACATCTCTTTCGACGAAATCAATAACGAAGGGTTATTTACTCCCTTAAAAAATCCAAGTGCCATCTACCGGCATAAACCCGCAACCTTGTGCATACCAAATCCATAACTTTTATTAAATCTATTAAGGGTCACATGTGGTGACGTATCTAAGAACCATTCTATGCCTAATCACTGATACAAACCGGGCAGATGGTCCTATTATATTTTGTTTATTTTTCAGCCAAAATTATACCTTTTTTCGCCCCTTTCGAAAAACGAAATAACCTCACTTAAACAATAAATAAATTCCTTAAAGAACCCTAGACCATCTGCCGGGTTTGAACCTGTGACGTACGATGTTCAGAGGTCCCGTACGTACGATGTATCATTGTAAAATACTTTTTATTTACCTAAACGTAAGAATTACCTATCTCTACATAGACAAATTCACATTCTATGTTATATAATTACTAATGATTACTGACAGGTTTGTGCTACTGCACAATCACAACCTTAAAATGGTCTAACATTTCGAAAATAATGAGCTTAAATGACAGGTGTAACTGCGTGTCAGAAAATGAGAAATATTTGATTTCTTTAAGAGTATTTCAATAAATATCAATATTGTATCAGTTTTAAATTTTAGTAATTTAATGCTTGGAGAAATAAAATAAGCCCCAGATTCTTTTTTCTTTATTTCCATCTCTCCTACTTGGCCATTTATGGCATACAGAGTTCCGGTAGCAGTGGTATTTCGGATGGAAAAAAGTATTTGCACACTTGGTCTACTATGACTCACAAACTCTGTTTACTTTTGCATTAATCCTCCTGTGTCCATAAGCTTGTTTACTAATATATCTCTAACCGTTTATTACCAGTATTCTTTAGTCTTTCAATCAGTTTCCTTCAGTCAATAGACAATTATCATGCCAAAGACAAGTGAACTGTGTGCCGCGTCTCGCGAAAACAATTGCTTTATTGAAGAATCAGCAAAAAAAATGCCGATTTCTAAGGATTGAATTTTTCTACAGTAATATACGTTATAAAAGAGTATGAGGAACGTGGTTCAACCGAAAACAGTGAGCGTTAAGGGCGTCCAAAAAAGTTAACTCCCAGGCTGAAGAGGAAAATAAAAAAAGAAGCTCTTAAAAATCCCGTGATAAGTCCTCGGGAACTGGCTACCATGGTCCAATCAACGCCTGGAGTCCAAGTTACAAGCAGAAAAATTAGATATGCCCTGAATTCGGAAGGGCTCCATTGTAGAGTTCCGAGAAATAAGCCATACATCAGCTAAACGAATCGCGAAAAGCGCTTTGCTTTTGTTAGTACGTACAGAAACCCGTATGCTTTTTGGAAAATATCGTCTTTTATGACAAAGCAAATTTAATTTGTTTGATTTAGATGGTCGAAGGACGATATGGCGACATCGTAATAAAGTCCTAAAGAAGCAAAATGTTTTAACGAATGTAAAGCATGGCGGAGGGTATGTTAAGGTTGAGGGGTGTGTTTCCTACTCTGGCGTGGGAAATCTTGTGTGCATCGAAGGCATTTTGAATGCGGAGGACTATGTGAACATTTTACGACGTAACTTGCGTGTTAGTGTCGAAAAAATGAAAATCCAGGATCAGTACTATTTCCAGCAGGACAACAATCCAAAACATACTGTGAGAAGAACGAAGGACTGGTTAATATTTAATATTCCAAGAGAGCTCCACACTCCTCCTCAGTCACCAGATATAAATATTATTGAAAATTTATGAAACACCCTTGACCAAAATGTAAGAAAACACCATTGCAAATCACCTTAGATAGCTTCTTGTTCAATAATGGGAACAAATAAATCTAGAATTATTTAATAACCTAGTACATTCAATGTTCAGACGTCTAGGAGTAATTATTGAAGCAAATATCCTATTTACAAAATATTAAAATTGAGTTTTAACTTGTAAATGTGGAAGTGTGCAAATCCTTTTTTCCAAACACTTTTATTGTTTTAATTATATTCAAGATTATTATTATTTATCAAGATTATTATTATTTATCAAGATTATTATTATTTATCAAGATTATTATTATTTATCAAGATTATTATTATTTATCAAGATTATTATTATTTATCAAGATTATTATTATTTATCAAGATTATTATTATTTATCAAGATTATTATTATTTATTCAAGATTATTATTATTTATTCAAGATTATTATTATTTATTCAAGATTATTATTATTTATTCAAGATTATTATTATTTATTCAAGATTATTATTATTTATTCAAGATTATTATTATTTATTTCTTTTATTTTCTTTTTATCTTTATTTACGGTTATTTATTCTTCTTTTATTTTATTTATTTTGTATTCATTTATTTTTATTTCTTTATTTTGTGTACATAAGGAATGAATGAACTCTAATATCACTAATACTTATTGCCCAAGATTGTGGCAGATTGTATTATTTCTAAATAAATAAAAGTTATTATAAAATTATATTGTTTGATTATGAAGTGGGTATATTTTTTTGTAAAAGGGTTTTTTATGTTTTTAGTAAATGTACTTTTCATTTTTGCAAAGGAAAGCGAAGTTTTTTTTTTAATTCATTCATAGAAATGTGTTGTGCAAATACTTTTTTCCATCACTGTACGTGACGCGGAACACCGCTACAGCCCAATAAAAATATAAATATTGGGTTGTAAAATACATTCGTAGGGTTTTTCAAAATTTCAATTTAATCCTCTCTATTTAAAAAATCATGTATACTTGGTCAATAATGTTTACATATTCTAAAAAATGATTAGTTAGTCTTTTTTGTATTTTGTATTTATTTATTGATTGATATTTACAACTGTATAGGAAAAAATACAAGTAAATATGAAAGAAGTAACAATTGGCGTGATAAAATCGTGTGAAGAAGCTACCCTGCGGAAGCACTTCAATGTTTATGTCATTAGTAGGTCTCGAGACCACCGCCTTTTCAGGCGCCTCAGAGGGTTATCGGGAATAGAGGGAGATGAGAGAATACGGTCAAGCGGGTTTGAGTGGGCTGGGAGTTTGGAATTAAAGGAGGTATATTCTAGGCTATGTCTCCAACTAATGGGATATTCAGGTCTTTATGGATAGTTTTATTGGTGACAAAATTGCAAGGATTGGATGCGGGAGGAATTTGATGGCTTGGTGGATCACCACATCTCAATACCATATGACCAAGTGACTATATAAATTAGTTTTTTGCAGTAGATGGGAAGTTTTGCTCGTTTGTCAAGTATAATCGGCATCTGCGAGCATTCTTTATCTTTAAGCAGAGAATTTCGCTTGTTTAAAATGGAAGAGAGAAAAATTATTTTCGTAATTTAATGATTTTTCATTTCCGAAAAGAATAATCCGTTGCAGTGTGTATGGCGATGAAGCCTTCTTTTTTTTTTTTTTTTTTTCTTTTTTTTTTACTTGGAAGACGCAAAGGGCTCAGGTCGTCCTTCAAATGTTGAAGACCGAATCCAAAAAATTACCTTTAAGATGCAATATGTATTAGATAAAAATGGGACGTATATAATTGATTAAAAATATTTACAACCATGTGAAGTCTTTATTGAAATCACCAGTAAAAAAGGATTCCAACTCATTATACAACCCATATATATGTAATTTAATATTCAGGATTCAGGGGGTCCATGCCATTGATATTATTGATTGAATATAGAAGATGCGTATCCCCTAAGAAATGTGTGTATATTATTGACAGGGGACAGTGATATACTGAATTGATAGAAGAAGAAGAGGTTTTCAAGGCGAAGAATTAAAAATAATGAGGTAATCACAATAGGGGATCTTGATGCAAGAACGACGAACCACTTTAGCCGAGGCTAAGGAGTATTGGGAAAGCATTGCGCCAAAAAAACAAAACAAATATTAATGAGCAACGATTGATTGGTTTCTCTCATGTCTTAGACCTACTAACAGTAAACTCCCACTTTTTCCACAGTAAAGGTCCACGAGATCACGTTGAGTGCCCAAGAAATAAAGAGAAACAGCATTATACTCTTGCATGTTCTTCAGAAATGCTGGAAACCTTTTTACAGATGTCAAGGTCATAGGAGGACCTATGACCTGAGCTATGGCTGAGTGGCTAGCGCGCTAGTCTCTCATGCTAAAGATTGCGAGTTCGAATCCAAGTCCCCGGAGGACTTTTTCACAAGCATTTAATTAATGGGGATTTATTCACAGCCCCTCCCCCGGGTATGTGAGACCCGTCAGCCAAATGGTGGCCACTCAAAAAATTAGGCGTAGGGAGTGATGACCCTACATTACAAAATTCATCGAGAAACCTTGAATATAATCCCTCAGGAGATTTCACCGCGAGGCCTAGGGCCTACACGGCCTGTCGCGCTACTGAAAAAAAAAAGAAAGAAATATATATAAATTAAATACATATATATGGGAATGTTGGATATAATAAAACACATTATTTATATTAATTTTTCTTTATTTCATCTATTTTAGTGTAAAAATGATATGTATCTAGCGTGTTGGGAGTATACTGCAGTAAGTTATTGCACAATCACATGAAATATATATAGATATAAATATTTGCCTTTGTTTTTTTTATTATGCCTTGAAACGAAACATGAAGTCATGCCGTTTTTAAGTATTGGGAACTTCTTTAACATTTTTTAGGTCAGGCCCTGTCTACAGTAGTAGCATTTTACACTTAGGCAACTATTTCTTGATATACTCATGTAAGAAATAAATTTAGTTTAGTACCGACATAGAAGAATGAATCAAAAAAATTTTTGTCTGGAAGGTGCTTATGAATAGACATGTTGTACCAATATAACTTCCCCGAGGAACCTTAAAAAGTCCGATTTGACCCATATATTATGTTTCGACCTTGCTCTTAAATGATAAAAGGTTTGCCTAAGTCACTGTAAGGAAATCCTCTTCAAAAGTCGGTACGTATAAGTTTACCTTAGGTTTAAGTCTTCTCAATCGCATCGCCTAATTCATTTTCCCACTTCCATAAAAAAAAAATTAATAAGTTATCAATAAAAATACATTGATAAAATGTAATAAAACATTTCTAACTTATTATTATAATCCATTCCACGTTTTTAACTTCTTTCTGTCATCTCTATAATTATTATTTTCTATAGGCGTTTTCGGTCCCCTTCTCAACTCTAATATTAATCTATATTTCGTAAAACGTCGTATTAATATTGTAATTAATCCGATATTAAAACCTCGTAGCATTGTTTTAAGGTCTTGTATTTCTGAATCATGTATATTAATGCTCTCATACAAGTTTTCAGAGGTTCATGAAATTCTTTTTATGATGTATATATATATATCATATACACACGCAAAAATACCCTGTAATATATTTACTATTACTTATATTTGTAAAACTACCTCCATTTTATTATAATTTAATTTCAATAACTCGAATTCTCATTGAAAAATAGGTCACCTTGGAGCAGTTCCATTACTGCCTAAGGACGAACAAATAGTTATTTTCGTGTTGCAGGTTATTGATTCAATTTACATTTACACAACAAAGACTTATTTTAAAAAAATAAACAAAAATAGTATTTATTGTATCATACTGTATATTTATATCGTACAATATATGCAAAATAATTTAGTTAAAGTATTCAACAGCTAAACTTAAAGTAACCTGTTATTTCTTTTCTTGCCATACTCTCTTTGTCATGAGGATAGTACTTGGACACTACAACCCTCTAGAATAAAAAATAAGTGAGTTATAATAGAATAAAATTTAAAAAAGTTAGTCTGTTTACAGCTAAGATTAAATGTCATTTTTTTTTTTTTTTTTTTTTTTTGGCACTCTGGCCCTTCTGTTATAAAACCTTTCACAACCAGCACCATTATTAAGAATTTTTTTCTGCATTACCTCAACTATTGGGCACCGATCATTTGTGTATAACATGCCCTTATCACACATATAGTCCGTGAGCCAGCAACAGAAAATGTAAAAACGTTTTATGTCAAGTATTATGGTAAAATAAAAACTTTAACTCTGCCAATCCAAATCAGGTGGATTACAAAACGATAGCGATTAAAAACTAAAGCAAAGTAAATGCTTTGATTTCAATTATAAAAAACATTTTTCAAATCTAATAGTCACCAATATAGAAGTTTTACTAAAAAAAAAATTTTACTTCAACCAAGAAATTACAATTTTTAACATTATTTTAAATATCAGGGAAATGGTTTCTCCCACGAAGATATCCATTATGAGCATTATAATAGGGCATTAAATTGAGGTGTAATAGATATTTTTAGGTTTAATAGTCGCCGACTTAAAGTAAACACTAAAACACTATTTTCCCAGAATTTTATTCGTAGTTTAGGTAAAGTACAGATTCCGAAAAGCGTCTGCCATGGCAAGGCATCTAATTATGAGCAGCAGACGCGTCGTTTGATTCGTATTTTCATGACGTATCATGTTGTCAAAAGAAAAATTGTGGTCAAATAAGTCCAAATTTAGGGTCCGAAAGTGCAAATTTTGGAAAGCGTTTATCTCGGTAACCCATCCCTTATAATTGGGAGACTAGCGTTGCCAAATTCGGCTTAACGCCTATTTTGTATGAGGTTCGATAGAAAATCGTGCTCGAATGATTCTGGATTCCATATATTTGTCCACCTTTTCAATCGTCCACATTTTATAATTCACCCGCTCTGGATTGAAAACGTGCTTCTTTTTTTTTTTCTTCTACTTTTCAATATTGTGCTACGGACAAAAACAGAAGCGTTGACCTAACCCTTTAAACTTACACCTCCTGAATCATCCGTATCATTAGTTAATAATAGTATGATTTAATTAAAAAAATCTTCAAATTTATTTCGAGTCAAAGTGGAAGAATCGATAACGAATTCGTTAGTCCTGACTTAATGTTTCTTCCGACAAAATTAATATCGATATGATTTATGTTTTTAAAGATGCCATGGTACAGTCAGGTTTCCGTTTTCATCTTTCTACACTTAACAGATCCGCCGCCCTTAACTGAAATGACTATATAGGTCTTCATAATGCTTACTCATTGGCAACTTCGGGCGGGATTCTTCAGGACTAAATCTCCTGGTCACAAGTGATGCGAAGTGTCACACTACAGCGATATCTTTGTGACAAAGATGCCTTCATGGAGTATTCTTCAGCAGTATAAAGAAGTTCCGGCAGTTTACCTATTGAAGTGGCCCAGGAAGCATGTACATCATTGCGGGCATAGCATAGCTGACACAATAAGACGTAATGGAGAAGTCTCAAGTCCCGAAACAGAAAAAAAAAAATGACCGGGAATTAAATCGCCCCATGACGCTCGTCACAGCGATTGTATTCATGTTCAAGGTTCGAAACGATAAACTATTTAACAATACGATTCGCCCTCTGAGCGACGCTCAATATCTACTGTATGAGTCATATTAAACTTTCCGATTTCAAAGAGGTGCATAATAAAGCAAGATGCAATGAAAATGATTTAATTATTTCAAAAACTATAGAATGCAATTTTATTTTATTATGATTTAAAAATTATATCATGTAAATGTCTACATCCATTGTCCAAACACTGACCAAGCCTTTCCTGGAGGAAGTTGTCCATGACTCTGTGAATCATATTCAGAGGAATAGCATTAATTGCTTCAATAGCAGCCTTCAGTTCATCGCTAGTTCGGGTTCCATTATTTGAAATATGTTTATTTTATTTTTTTATTATTTTATTTTTTAATTATGGCTTCCCATTTAGACTTCCGCCATAAGGGATCTGGCAGCCCAGTACCATTCCGATCTGGATGGGGTTTCACCTCTTATTTTTTGTAATCTGGGGCATACTTCTAGATGCGCTGCATCCATTTCACTATTTGCTTGACAAAGGCAGCAAAGTGGAGACTCTACTACTCTGATCCGATGCAAGTGTTTTGCGAGGTAGTCATGGCCAGTAATCATTCGGAATTGTGCAACAGCATCTTTTCTCTTTAAATCTAATGGTATCCGTTCTTCTTCAATAAGGAGTTTGGCCCAGTGCTTGTTGATAGAACTGAGTCTTTGGGAGTCCGTTGGTAGAGCATGATATGCCCTCTTAACAAAATATATTTATGGACTAGATTATTAGTTTTATGTGAAATTTTCCTGATTTTGTTTTTTATTGATATTAGTGTTTTGAGAAAAGAAGGTATCTCTTCCGAATGATATCTGTTGCAATTGACAGGAATCGATATTGACATCGCGTTTTTAATAATTTCATTACATAGGTATGAATGTGACATGTTTTGTTTATTTAATTGTTAACTACATTTATTTGTATTTATTTTGTCTACAAATTTTGTTATTGTATACGTTTATTTATTTTGATATTATTTTATGTAATTTGACTTACCTTTTATTTATATGGTATGAATGAGATCCTGTAGCACTATTATTATTGTCTATTATGACAAATTGTAATATATACGAATAAAAAATATTAAAAAAAAAAAAAGTCATTAAACAAAGCAATATTTTCTTCAATATCAGTAGGCGTATCGATTGTTGGGTTAATATCGAGTTGTTTATCAAATTTTTCCCTAAAAGATTTCCAGTCAGCTTTTTGAAACACATATTGGGTTGTGTCACATGAAATGTCCGTTTTCAAGATAAAGGATTTTTATTTAAAATACGATATGAAAACAAGATAATTTTATTCGAAGTATTTACCTTCTTTTTCTACACATTTTTACCAACTTTTTTATCCCCGAACTGAAAAACTCTGAGCTTTGAAGTGAAACAAAATCTGAAAACGCACTTTTCACTTGATCATCATTTTCGACAAGTTTTCCTTTGACGAAGTTTTCTAAATTCCTGAACAGGTGGTAATCTGTTGGAGACAAGTCGGGAGAATATGGTGGGTGCGGAAGAACTTCGTAGCCCAGTTCTATGAATTTTTGCACGGTATGTTTTGAAACATGGGGTCTAACGTTGTCGTGTAAGAGTATAGGATCCTGCCGATTTACCAATCCAGGTTGTTTTTATAATAATTTTGTGTGCGTTTGGTCAATTTCATTGCAGTACGTAGTAGAGGTAGTGGTTTCACCTCTAGGTAAAAAGGAATAATGAATTATCCCAGCCATGGACCACCATACTGTAACCATCAATTTTGTTGGGTTGCAAATTCGGTTTTGGCATTAGCACCGGGGTTTCGTCGATAATCAACCACTGCCCTAACCGACGCTGATTGTCATATGGGATCCATTTTTCATCGCAGGTAATTATCCTTTCAAGGAAAGAAGCAAAGAAACGCAGGTCTCAAAGCGTTTCAATTGCTGCCGCTCAGTGAGATCATGAGGTACCCATGTATCGAGTTTTTTTACATTCCCAATACACTTTAAATGTCTGGAAACGGTAGATGCACTTGCATTTAGTTGTGCTGAGGGACCTTTAACTGTTTGGTAGGGGTTTTCTTTTACTAAATTCGGTATCCCCAGCTGAAAACTTAGCAAACCAACGGCGAATGGTCCGTTCATTAACACTCCCTTCCCCAAACGCCTTGCAAATATTTCTAGCGGCCTCAGCTGCTGAATGGCCGAGTTTAAACTCGTACAAAAATATTACTCGAAAATCGCGTGTTTCCATGTTCATATTTGGAGGTATACTAAAAAGTGGGTATTGATTGGGAAGCTAATGTTTATAATACAAAGGTAGAGGATTAGTAACTGTTTACTTTAAATATGTAAAATTCGGAAGAAAACAACAGCGACCTGAAAAATCCTTTATGTATTGCAGAAACATTTCATGTGAAACAACCCGATATTTAGGAGGCTTGTTAATCATGCAAATGTTCTTTTCGAATCGATAAATCACTGTGTTGTGATCCGAGGTAAGACATGGTAACGACACAAGTCGAGAAAGATTATTTATGTTTTTAGTCAGGGCTAAATCGATGATACTAGGTTTGAAATGCAGCTGGACCGGAATGTATGTAGGGCTATGAATTCGGATATTATGCCTCATAGAGAAATTTAGAAAGGCTTTTCCGTTTTCATGGTTATTATGACAGTTCCATTCTCCAGCACCTCCATGCTGTAAGGTACAAGTAGGAAAAATAAGAAAAAGCGATGTTTTTTGCGTAAATAGTTACCTGGTATGATCAAAATCTAGCCAAACTAATCCCCAGTTAAAGCTGTCTTTATTGCAGTAAAAGCCCCATATTGCTCCTTGGATTAAGTCCCTTTAGCTCTCTGGTTGAGAAGTTATACAGTTGTGATTTTTTGAAAGGACTTTCCATGAATGAGGCTTTCTTTGACCTTGAGTTCCTTTAAAATTCTATTTCACTCTTCTCTATCCAAGGCTTGCTGCCCCATATGCCATCACACTCTCTTTCACCTTATCTATCCATTTCATTATTGTTCTTCCTCTTTTCGTTCCAGTTTTAGCTCCACAGTATTAGTTGGTAATATTTCATCCAACATTCTTTTGACAGGTTAAAACCATCTTAACCTATTTTCTTCCATAGTTTTAAGGATGTTCTTTTTCACCATCTCCATTATTTCTCTAATCATTTCATTTTTTATACTCTTCCGTCTGGATTTTATTGCTTCTCTTCTCTGAAAGTCCATTTCTGTATCCAACAGCCTTTTGTAAACTTTAGCATTAATGACCATGATTTAGAGTTATATGTCATACATTTTTAAATTAGCTTCATGGTTTGGGGAAGCATAATTGAGCACCAAAAAAACACAATTTAACTTGGCAAAGATCTTCCTTCATTCTCCTATTCTCGATTCAATATCAGCGGTGGAACTTTGTTTATTATTGAAGATAAATCCAAGATATTTGGACATCTCCACTGTTTTACCCCTATTTTAATAGTACATCTTCTATAGATGTACCTAGGTGCTCTGTTTTTGATTACTTGATGTTCTGTCTGTATTGGACTAAGATCAGTAGCTTGTCAAAAACATTTTGTTACTAATTTAAACTTCTTCACTGAGCCTTATTCCCATTTTCTTTTCCACCCCCCTAGAGTGGAATCTATATAAAGTATGAATAGAGTTGGCGAGAGATAGCATCCTTATAGAACTTTAGAAATGTGGAATGTCCCTGATATTCTTGATCCCAATTTAACAGGACATGCATATGGAATATTGGTAGAATAATTTTTAATTTTATTGTGTATTGTGAAACGAAAATGAATGTTTACCTAGAGATTTTTATTAGAAATTAAAAGTAAAATAGTATTTGAATTGTAGAATTTGAAAACCTATATGTAGTTAATCAAAATTATATATGTAGATATCTCAATATATACATGGCATAATGAATTTTGTATGGTGTCAAAAATTTTAGTTTTAAATATTAAAATTATTAACTTTAATACCAATTTTTACACTGTTGGAGTGTAAGGCATATTTCACTGAAGATAGTTTTTAAATGGGGAGATCAGAAGAAAGAAATGGTCTATAGAGATAGTTTGAAATTCAACTTCAATTATCAGGTAAGCTTTGAAGTGAGATTATAAATGTCACTGCTTATTGCTAAATTTGATATCTACTATCAAAGTAATAAACTAGAATGTTTGATGAGACAATATTAATCTAAAAAATGAGAGGAAATACTGGTCCAAAATTCTATAAAGCATTGAGTACTGAAACAGGAATGTAAAACCAAGGGTGTGACGAATACTCCATTCAAAGTTGCACCACACTTACTAAAAAATTTTCATCCCTTTTAAACATACCTTATCATTGCTTTTATAAATTACATTAATTTGCTCAAATACTGTTTATTGGCCATTATTTTACACAGTTTTGTATTATATTTTTAAAATATTAGACTTATTGACTTCAAATAAACTTTGTTAAACAAAAATGCAATTGCTGATTTAATGTATTTAGTAAGAAACAAATAAACAATACTGATTTATGATCAGTGGCATTTATCTGTTCCATTTATTACAATAAAAACTTATCCATTCTCAGTCATTATCTTCTTATTGCTAAACAAAAACAAAAAAAAAAAGTGAACAAATAAGTTCTTCCTAATAAATTATCATTCATTGTTTTTTTTTTCATTTTTCCTTTTTCTATAACTTTCTAGTTTTTTCTTTTGATACTTGTTTTAAAATTAAATACCATTCAACATATGAATATATACAAGCTTTACAAATAGAAAAGAAAATATTTTCATGAACTAAATTCGAAGAGATAAAATGTTATATCTTAATATAACTAACATTTAAAGAGGTAAGAAAAGTTATTTACAATAGAAATTTTGTAAGTCATGCTTCTGATTTCTTATCTTCAACATATCACAAAAACACAGTCATTATTTCTTTCTTTTTTTTTTCTTTTTTTTTTTTTTTTTTTACATATTAATGCATTCTACAGCTTAGTGTTATCTCTGATTAGGACGAGGCCGCCTGAAATATACCAAAATAACCAGTAGACCAAGCAGAAATGAAAAAATGTATAAGTCCCAATTCGGGCCAAAATGGGAAGTCATAACCCGAAGACTCACTAAGTCCTTCCAGTTCTTCTAAAAATAAAAAATAAAATTAATATAAACATAATTGACACAGTTAAATTAAATATAATAAACTTAAATAATTATTACAATGTAGATACAAACTAATAATGAACAATAAATATATCATATCAAACAGTGCAAATTAAAAAAAATCATAAGCAAATCATGTAATTGTCACTTTGTAAAAGAAAAATAGGCCTAATAGATATAATCCAAAAACAAACTCCAATAATAATTAATTTAATGATGTACCCATCATTAATATATTAATAAGCCTATTGGGTTTTATTCCACATATACTTATCACTTCTATATTTTTCTGTATTTATATAATAAATACTACTATTTATTTATTTTTTAAATTGATGCAACAGACGAAGATTTCTGCCAAACAATGTTGTATTTTAACAAATTATTTTGGGCGATTCGAAACAGAAAACTGTTTTGTTTTCTCCAGACTGGAGAAGATCACATACTCTATTACTACAAATTAAAGCATTGAACATTCTATATTATATTAAATCATAAATCTATAAGCTAAACACATTGACTAAGCCAAAGTCTATGACTGTTCATAGTGACCAGACATTCAAGAATCTTTGAGTTCTTTTCCCAAAACAAACACCATACAAAGGATGGCAAAAGCACTAGAATATTAACTAATAGCACCTGACCCCAAAATCAGTTCTTTTTAGATACTCATAGCCTATACAGGACCTCATCCATGAGTCATTAGACGTACAAATTTAATAGCTGAGAGTGATACTAAACAACCAGTTAAACCAAATATAATCAGTAATCCATTATTAAGAACTGCACCCTGGACTATAGTAGAACAAGCAAATAGATAAATAAGCGAAGAAACATGACACTTAAAACCAGTCAATATTATCAACATTAATCATATAGTAGTATTAACAAGGTGTCCACACCTACAGTTCTATATTCATATCTCTTTGTATTTGTTACCTTGCCATTTCTGTTTTACTGAGTAAACAGCCCTCAAACTTTGTGAATAGTGAGTTAGTTACCAGTTAAATATTTTATACGTCATAATTGGAGAGACAGGTGAGTGCAGTTAATTTTCATAAGCACGTAATAGACTGGTGATCGCCAGAGACTGGAGGTAGTACGAGACTACTTACGGGACCTGCCGAGAGGCTACTAATTCCTTCTGCCCAGCTATTGTTTATAAGGTATCGGCCAACACTGTTGTCATTTACCACTTAGTAACCAAGACATTATTCATATAAACATTATTTTTATTTCTTCAAAGTTATTATTTTTTTCTATTTTATTTTTTTGTGAGTTTTTTCTTATTATTCTTTCATTTCTTTTTTTTTACGATTCAGATATTTTTCTTTCAATTACGTTTTTATGTGTATAATGTAAATAGTTTAGTTTTAAGGTTTTATTTCTTTTTAAGGTAAATATTCTGTTTATTAGTTATTGCAGATTTATATGTTTTTTTTTTCTTTTCTTTATTTGTCATTATGGACTCAGATATGGTTACATCCTGCGATGACTCAGACGGAGAGACACCTTTTTCTGAAATTAGTTAATCTGATTCACAATATTTAAAGCGTCGGTCACTTCAGAAAAGAAATTACCACTCAAACCCTGCATCCTAAGAAAATTCGCCTACCAAAAAGAAAAAGAAACCGGCCAAGATCAAACAACCGTCAATACAAATGATATCACTGCCTAAAACTCGCAGTACTACTGCAGCCAACAAGAACAAATCAATTATGCCATCTACGTCTTCTTATACCGCCCAGTCTATCTCTACCTCTCAGTCTAATTCTACAGCTCAGTCAGCTAACCCAAGAAACCCAAACCCAGAAGAACCACCTCCTGTATTCATCTCAAAAATTAGCGATTTTATGTCCTTCGGTTGAGAAATAGCCAACTTGATTGGGCAGTCTAACTTTCATAGCTTTTCAAGACATAATGACATCAAAATCAACACCACCTGTAAGGATAGTAACAAAAAGCTAATAAATTACTTAAGTATAAACAATTATGAATTCTAACCACACATTGATTACAGGACGAGTGGACTGGGATGGATTCCGCTTTGACTTGGAAAACTAATTGGACCTAAAAATTTCACTAAAGACTCGACATGATTGACAAAGCTATTGAACTACTGACTGACACAAGAAGTACCAGTACACTTTATCCACACCCAACATCAATACTACTAAACAGACTATACTGCCATAGCACAATTGCACTTATTAAGAGACAAACGCAGGGCAAGATCAAAGTGGCATAGGACTAGATATCCATCAGATAAAACTTACAAAACCACATTGACCAACAAACTGAAATCAGAACTCAGGAAATTCAAAACTCAAACTTTACTTAATTTGACTGAAAACCTCACTACCACTGATAAATCACTATGGACGGCCAGTAAAAAGCTCCTAAAGTTTAAGGATTTAAACCATCCTCTCCTAAACAAATCCCAATCCTGGACAAGATCTGACGAACAAAAATCTCAGACATTCGCTCAGCATCTCGTTAAATTTACAACCCGCATCCTGATATTCTTAATCCTCTTCACCTTGAATGTATTGAAGCTGAACTGGATACTCCTCTTCAAATGAACCTTCCTACTAAAGCATTCCATCCATCTGAAATATCAAACATCATCCATAGTTTACCATCCCGCTCCTGGACATGACCTAATCACATCGTGTGGAGGACGTTATCTCCTCAGAATTGGAGTGCAAATTGTACTGCATGGGAACCTTCCTCAACATAGAACAAGGCTTTGACCGAGTATGGCACCCAGGATTGCTTTACAAACTCCCAAAAGTCCTTCCCTCCACATACTTTCTAATCATCCAGTCCTACCTCACTGATAGATCCTTCAAAGTAAATCACAATAACTCCTATTCCTCCATTTACTCAGGGCAGTATTCTTGGACCCATTCTTCACAGCTGATATCCCAACTTCCACATTCCTTTCTACTTATGCTGACACCTGTCTATTGTCAGTCAATAATGATCCCACAATTGCCTTTCCAACCCTTTAATCCCACATCAAAGAACTTGAAGTATGGTGTCAGAATTGGAGGATAAAAATGAATTCAAATAAATCCCACCAAATAACCTTCACTCTGCATCGTAAACTGATGACATCCTGCCCTACAGTTCCCTTCAATAACACTCCACTTGTCCCAATCGAACAGATCCGATATCTAGGACTCCATCTGGATAAACGTCTTACTTGGTATCCTCACACAAGACTAAAATGACAAGAAACTGCCCGACGTTTTTGACTACTGCAGCACTTATTAGACAAACGCTCAAACCTTCTGATTAACTACAAAAGACTCATCTACATGACTATTATAAAGCCAATATGGACTTCAGGAGTAGAGCTTTGGGACTCTACTAAACCATTAAATTCTTCCCGTCTCCAATTCTAACAATCAAAAATCCTTTGAAAAATCCTCCATGCTCCTTAGTTTATAACGAATCAACTCATCCATAAGGACCTAAATGTTCCCCATGTTGCTGATTTGGCCCAAACCAAGTACCAGTCCTTTCATGACAAACTCCATTCCCACTCTAAACCACTCAAGTTTCAAACCTTGCCACCTAATTAAACTATGGTTACTAATTTTATAAAACAACAAATAAAGGGTCAGTTCACAAAGAAGCAATTCTACTGGAATTAGTTGTTTATTTATTTATTTGTTGCTGTCATGAAGGGAATTAAGGCTGTTAGCTACATCCATAACTCCAGTGTTCTAAAACTATTTTTGTAATTACTGTTTTGTTATTACCAAGCTGAGCAGATACTATTCTACTTCTTAATCCCTAAGAATGTAGTTTCCTCAGGTTTTAAAAAATTACCACGAGGAGAGTAACAACATTAAATAAATTTAAAAATAGTTATGAAGTTTACCTCTTCAAAATATTTCAAACTACAAACAAGTGAGAGTTTCATCAATGCCAGTGCTACAGGAATTTTCGCATCTGCACTAGCTTCCGCAGCCATATCATAACACCTTTTGGCAAGATGCATATCCTTAACAAAAAAAAAAGTAAAAAACATTAAAATATTGAAATAGAGAGTAAACATTAAACCAACAAAACTTGGCTTTTTATTTAAAACAAATCAGAAAGAAAATTAATGATTACAACATAAAAATGAGATGCAATAAAAATGAAAATCATAATACAAAAGAAAGAATTTTTTAGGGATGAGATTAAAGTAACTTGCAGGAATAACACACCATAATTCTTATTGGTAATGATTTATCAAACTATGAACATCAAAATTCTATACATAAACAAAAAGCACTTGAGTTGAATTTGTAATACCTGTTGAAGACCTAATCCCTGTTCATGCATGTAGCCTAGATTAAACATAGCTTGGGCATTGTGCTGCTGATCAGAAGCTAATCGGTAATGCATAGCTGCCATTTCATAATCAACGTTAGTTCCTAAACCATAATAATGATAGTCTCCCAACTTCACTTGAGCAGGTGAATATCCTTGTAGAGCAGCTCGGCCCCAATAAACAAGAGCACGAATATAGGTTTCATTTTCATCTCTCTGTGCCAGGGATACTTCACCTAAAAAAAAAAAATTAATAATAATCATAATAATATAAAAAAATCTACAGATAAATAAAAATTATTCTACTTTTATAAGATAAAAACTTTTAAAAAAGTTTTCATTCATACTGTTTGTTACAATTGCTAGATAGTCTAAAAAGAAAATAAATCTTCAATCAAGGCCAAGTGAAGCAAGGACTGGCAAAAGGCAGGGCAATAAAGAAGAAAATGTCTGGTAGGAGGAAGCAGAAATAGATGTAGAAAGATCAAGACTGGCAAAGCTGCAGGATATGATCAAATCATACCAGAATTGATTAAATATGGAGGACAAGAGGTTGTAAAAGAACTACAGATTCTATTACAGAAAGTATGGGACAGCAAGATAATACCAAAGGATTGGGCAATAAATGTCATTATTCCTATTTATAAGACTAGTGGACCGGCCCCTGCTTCGCAAGGGGTTCAATTTATTTTTTTTAAACTACATAATTAACAACGGCTCCTATCTTATTCGGTTTATGACTATTTTATATTTCAAATGAACTATTTAAATTGCACTTTAGAAGTTAAATTAAGTTTCCATAGGAATCTCATTTACTTTACAATGAAATATCTGCTTTCATTTAATAGTAATAAATTTGAAATAATTATTAACAATGTTAGTTTATAGAATTATAACAACTTACCATTGATGTTAACAACTTTTACAGTTACAGTTTGGTACGTAATGTTTTTTCTAAAACCTAGCATACTAAATAGAAGGATATAACCTGCATGATCCTGTATGACGGTGATAACCTCTCTCTTTAACAATAACATATATTCATAAGTTTATGAGCTTACTACATCATACGTCTATGTTACTACTAATATTTCAGGAATAATTTTTTGATGACTTGGTTACAGAAAATTTATTTTTCCCTTTTAAATAAAAGCTAAATTGCAATGCAATTTACTTATAAACCTTCAGCAAAGAATGCACTAAATGATGGTGAAAACCGTTTCAAAATCCATCTTATGGTTTAGAAGGAGTTCAGGGAATCCAAAATTGTGTTATCATTTTATATATAGAAAGAAGAGAAGGCAGAGTGAATATAGCAACTACAAGCCAATGTGTCTCTGCTCAGTAGAATAAAAAATGTATACATCCATCCTCTAATACAGGCTTGGAGAAATAGTGAAGAGTGGCTTGGAGGAGGAACAGGCTGGTTTCAGCACAGGATTGCTAACACAAGATAATATCTTGATATTGAGAAATATATTAGAAAGGGCATTGGAGACAGATAAGGATATTTATCTTGCATTGTTAAACTTGAAATCAGTCTTTAATTCTGTTCCAAGGAAACATATATGGGAATCCCTTGTGCAAAAGGATATTCCTGAAAGACTACTAGATGCTGCTAAGACAATTAAATGGTCAAGCATCAATACCATTTCCTATGGAATGAGGAGTTAAGCAAGGGGATAGCTTGAACCCCCTTCTCTTCATAATTCTTATGGATGAGATCCATTAGATATGCAAAAGAAGGACAACCGGGACATTGATTGGAAAGTGGAATTTTAAGGAAATTCTAACAAAATATTATTTTTTCGCTAATGATATTGTACTACTCGCTGATACTAATGAGAAACTGCAACAAGTGATAACTGAGTGGCAGGGGAAGCTTTTGTGTAAAGGCATGAAGATAAATACTTCCAAGATCAAAGTACTTATTGCTTCCAGGAAAAAAACAAGAAACAGATTTTTATTGTAATAGAGAACAGAAAGAAAACATCGATGATCATATCTAATTGGGAAGCATTATTAGCATGTCAGGAAGGATATACATATAATAGAATCTCAAATAGAATAAAGAAAGCGAACAAGGTCTATCCACAGATTTGATTTGTGACACCATTGGAGGCAAATGAGAAGTAAGCAACGTAGTGAAACTTCAAATGTTTAAAGCAGTATTTCTTTCTACCCCTAAGATAAAACAAAAAATATTTATTGTTTTACTTTTATAATTGATTAGTAAAATAAAGCATTTGTTCATTCAACCAAACTATTTGATAAGGGAAAACCTTTTGTCAATAGCATCATGACAGGTAACAACACATGGTTGAACTATTAAGATGTACCATCCAAGGATTAAAACAAAGTTAGGGTATTTGACGATGAGGATACACCAGTGAGCAGATTTTTTAAATGTGTCATTTGGACACACAAAAGAGAGTCACACCTAAGTGGTCTACTAAGCAGTGCCTGTTTAAATTAATAGATTCCATGAATAACCGGTGACCAAAGACAAGAATAGCCACCTGGTACTTCAACCATGACACCGCACTGGTTAAACCAGCCAGAGCCTGCAGCAAAGCATTTGGACACAACTGGATTGAAACTTCATGTGCACCCTTCTACAGTCCTTAACTTGCACTGTTCTCAATGTGAAAATAGAGCTGATATAAACATTTTTCTAGTAACGAAAACCTTCTGAGCGATTGGGACAGAGAATGTGCCAGATGAAACTTGGTATAGAAGGTATAATAAGGTCTGATTTCAACAAATGGAGATGTGTATTGAATGTGATGAAAATTAAATAAATAAATTTGTATAACAAAACTTTTGTAGTACTCTTGGTAATAAAATAAATATCAACCATAAAAAAATAAATCAAAATATTATCTTTTATTATTAATATTTACAATATGTGTTTACAATTAAGTTGAAAAATCATATAATAGTAAAAATTTTATAAAAATTAAAGGAAGTTATAATAAAAAATAAAATAAAATAAAAATAATGATGCTTAAAAAATAAAGGTACTTTAGAAGAAGAAAATTAAAAATATCGGCATTTAAGCCCTGTCAGACAATTTTAATAGAATAAAACCTACATGATATTAAAGCCCATTAAATTTTACATCGATATAGCGAGTTTAATCAAAATCGTCGGAACCGTTTTCGAGAAAATCGAAAAAAGGTGCAAAATGCATGGTATAAAGTGGCTCTTCTGGTAAGCCATTTTGATGAAAAAAGTTTTGTCACGTCCCGGGCGTATAGTTGTCTTAAATATGAAATTTCAGTTTCATAAGACTTACCGTTTCCGCCCGGGAGTTACCACACACACACACACACACCTTTTTGCAGGACTTGGTTATTTGGACTCAGGGGACCCTAAAATGTGTATTTCCGTTGAAAACTGGAATTAGAAAATTTTCACGATCGCAATACTTCCCCTTACTATATATAGTAAGTGAAAGTAAAAGTAAAAAAAAAAAAACACATTTTTTATAGTACACAAAAAAAACACATAGTAAGTTAGTAATATAGAAGTATTTCTAAATTTCATACCTCTATCCAGCATAAAGGCAGCATTACTTTGAGCAACTTCATATCCTAACTCAGCAAGTAAAGAATACAGCACAAATGCCTCATTGAAACGACCTTCCCTGTAATGACTATGAGCTTCCATTAATTTTTCACCCCATCTTCCTCTTTCAGCAACATTTTTGTAAAGCTGAAAAAAACACACAACAAATTTAATAGATATAATTAACTATGAATGAATTGTTTATGATAAGAGTAATATAAATTGAAACAGTGTACAATTGTAATTTTACATTAATTTTTTGTTTACATGAAAAATAAAAATGATAAAAAGTGTTCAAATTAATGAATAAGTGTTGAACAGGAAAAAAAAAATATTTATCTTCAGTTAATTAATATAAAAATATTAATTAATGTAAAATATTAATTAATATAAAAATATTAATCTTATGTTATAACTTTAAATAGCAATAATTTTAAATAATGTTAAATTATTAAATGTGTATATATGATCATCTACTAACAGATAGTCTTTTGTTTTTACTCAGTTTCTGCATGTACTTGGGAGAGAAACATAGCATGCTCACTTTATATATATATATATATATATATATATATATAAATAATTTTTTTTTTTTTTTTTAAGAAGCTTTTAAATTAACTTAATCGAAAAAGCTAGTGTTTTTTTTTTTTTTTTTTGCTCCTATTGACAGTGGTAGAACTATTTTTTAAAAGTAAATTTAAAAAATTTAAATTCTTCAATAAGATAATGATAGGAAAATCATAAAACCTACCCACATAATTCAGTAAACCCTAACTTTTTATCCACATATCACAAAGAAGATACAATATTTTTAATCTGAACATTGTATCCTAAAGCAGTTTAAAGAAAATTATTCAACGCGTTCACGCTGATGTGACCCACCGGTGAGTCACACTCGGCTTCTGTGGGGCAGCATGACCCACTGGTGGGTCACACTTGACTATTCTGTGGGGCGGTGCTACCCACTAGTGGGTCATGCTTAACTATCCCGTGGGGCGATGTGCATCACAGGTTAATCATTTGTTTTCAGAAGTTGTTAAAAAAATAATTTTATTTTATTTTTTCTCAACATTATATGTTGTATGAATTAACAAGCACAAGGGTTTATTTATTAAATATTTTATAACCTTCAACATCCCAATTAGTTACAATCTCGCATTTAGCACATTCAAAGCCTCAAATTGTTGTGATCTCCCATTAAACACATTAGAACTTGCTACAGCGTCATCACCCTGCCCCACGAAGAGTAAGCAGCTAAGATGGTCCAGCTTCATGTGAAAAAACGTAGATATTCGTACAGGAGTGAATGTGTTAAAATAAGCTACAATGTCCTCATTTTGATCAAAGGAACAGTTTGCCACTAACTATCATAGAGTGGGGTTGTACCAAGCAGCACATTGAACTGTTAACTTTGATTATTAGATATGTTTTTGTTTTTTCTAATATAAAGTATTTTTACACTCTAATTATATTATGACTATAATCCTAGACGTGTTAGGAATCTTGCTCCATCATATATATTAAGGCTAGGCTGGATTTGTTTTTGAAGACCAATTTCGAACTAAGTAATAGCCTAAGGTATAAGAAAGGTGTAATGTTCTATTACTGAAGTACAACTAAAGGCTAAATTCAACTCTAAACATTTTGAAGTTTCGCAGGTTTCCTAAATCTCAAATGAGTCAAAGAAGCCCACCCTATGAGTTCTGTTTCAATATTAAATAACGAAAATTTCAAACTTAGTAACATATTTTCTACCCATAAAAACTATAAATTTATAAATGAATGAATTGAAAAATTCATGAAATAAAAAATGAATTTAGAGAATAATTATAATAAGTATAAGTAAAACAATGAATATCAATGGAGCTCTTTTTAATAAAATATTTGCCTTATTTGTTTATCAAGTAATAATTATAATAAGTATAGTAATAATTATAATAAGTATAAGTAAAACAATGAATATCAATGGAGCTCTTTTTAATAAAATATTTGCCTTATTGTTTATCAAGTAATATAAAATTGATTCAATAATAACTTTCCCCTCTAGGAACATCATATTATAAAACAAGACAAAGCTGAACTTAAATTATAATGTAAAGAATAATCAAGCAAAAAGGGAGAGATTTAGGTAAATATATGACTTAAAATAACTTACTTCTACTGCAGTTGAACATGACCTCATTATCCCGGTGCCAGTTGCATGCATTTGTGCTAAATTATAAAACGCTAATACATGCCCAGACTGCGAAGCTAGAGTAAAGTACTTATTAGCTAACTTATAGTCCCTCCTCACTCCTAAACCACCTGAAAATCAGGAAATCTAAATCATAAAACCTTCATTTAAAAATTAAGAAACAATTATTCATATAGATGGATAGCAAGGGAATACATTAAAAATTTCAGGGGTTCAGAGAGAAAGAAGTGAATCTGATCCGTCAGAATGGGGAGTGCTGCAACAAGTTTATAGTGGAGAAAAGGGTAATAAACTTTTGAGGGATAATTGAAACCATTGTCGATGAAGAAAATAAATGGGAGCAGAAGAGATGACTAGGCTTTTTGAAAGAATAGAATGACAGGCAAACCAGGAAACTGAATAGTGTTTACCATGAGACATCTTTAGGATCTTGCTCTGGTGATGGCAAAATAGAGTAGCAGAGCTGCTTGCAGAATAGTGTCTACCAAATAAGCTCAATAAACAAGTCAGATGAAGCTAGCTGACATGGTGCAAATTAACCTAAGGCGTACTATATGGACTAACATTTCTCCTTCTTGTCGACAACTGGTCCTGGAGCACATAATCATAACACATTTAGGATTACTTATATAAAAAGCGAGCCAATCATAAAAATATGGGTTAACAAAAAAAGACACGGCAAAGAGCATACAGACAATGCTGAAGATGATAGTGATCATGGGTCAAGAATATATATCCTCTGTCTTGTAGAGTATTACAGTAGCTCTTATGTATACCGGTCACATATGTTTAATTTTCCGAGCATTTTGAACTCCTTCTTGTTTAACTTTAATTGCAAATTCAGTGATACAAGAGAAAAGGAACTGTGCTAGCTTATTCAAAATTGGAATAAGAATAGTTCATACGACTCTGTCCCTAGACCAATCTTATGGAAAGTGGTGCATGACCATTTGCAGCAAGAATTGGAACCGGAATGATTTCCGAAGACAAATTATCTCCAAGGCAACTACGAACAGAAGGGAACTAATTGAACATTGAGAGAAGGGTGCCAGCAAGAATCAAACAGAGTGCTATGAGAGGAGAAACAGAACCCTGGCCTTTGTAACGACCGAGGTTTGACAGATAAAACTCATTTTATCAATCACAACATAAGAGAACATGTCCAGTTTGGTGAAAAGGTGATTCCAGAAAACAATGTTGAAAATAGGGGATGCGTTCATGGGCAGGAAACAGCAAGATGCGACAACCAAAGTACAACTGAATCATGTCAGGAATCTTGACTTATACAAACCCTGTATGGAATCATCAATTTAAATAAGCACAGGAGGAGAAGATAAGATATAGTTAAAACCACTTATAGGACTATATTATATATTAAATACAACAGATGTTTAAATAAAACAGCTGTTTGAATTGTGAGAATAATAAAAAGTGATAATGTATGGTTTCTAAGTGAGTAATTATTTAATAGCATTAAGAAGATATAATATTGGAGACAAGGATGGGATGTCTTTGTGTTTAAACTGGAAGTAATACAACCAGAGCAAACCAATTTAACTTGTACTCAGAAGATTCCAATTCTGAAATTAAGTCATACAATTTTGTTATTAATAGTATTCCTGATACTAACAAAAAATGTGCTGTAAATAAAATTATGTTAAAAATGACCATTGTAGGGGAACAATGTTCAATGGAACTCCGCATTGGTGTGTCAGTTTTATCACTACCCCTAAGCGATTTCAACGAACTATGTCTGAACATTAAACTTGTTAGGAATATTTTGGGATTAAAAATGTGTACGGGTGAAATAATAATTCCAAATGTTAATGTTATGTATGAAATGGATACATTTAGAGGAAAATTGTTCGTAATTGACCAAGATGTATCACATATTTTGGGTAGAGACTGGCTCAAAGATATCCATGAGGATTGAAATAAATATTTAATGTTTCATAAGTAAGTTTACCTAAAGTTTCATCTCAAAGAACAATGGAAGAAGCTTACTTACTTAGCATAACATGATAGTGAAATTTATCTTAACAGATCAAAGAATTTATTAGTAACAGGTGACATGGAAGCGGAATGGTTGACATAGTCTAAGAAAAAGAAAACTATAACTTCAGAGGGGTCAAACCTAATAAACACAAAACTGAAACTGTTCAAAATGTATTACGACAATGTGAATCATGGGATCCTTTATTTGATTCTAAACCTTTGATTCGAAATAGAGTTCCTAATTCTAGAGGAGGCAGAGTTGGCAGAAAATTCCATGGTAGAGAAAGTTGTTTTTAACAATCTCATTATCCTGGCCATGAGAGAAGCTCTAACAGGCCCAACAACCCTCACTGTAATAATTTAGAACCAGAAGATGGTGAGATTATTTAAAGCAGAACTTTTGAAAGACTTGTTCCTCACCCAACGGTAAGGACAGTAGACACATGAGTTCCGAAACAATCTATATCACCGATGCTAAACCAAAATCGTTACTATGAATGGGATGAGGAATAATAACAAGTATATAGGGTCGTTATCAAGTACTTTAGTTTACACTTCATCTAATTATTACCAGGATATGCTGCCAATGCAACAGCAAAGACTCTCTTCTACAATGAACACTGCATATTATGAAATAGGAAACCCATCATTGACTAGAGACGTGGGTCTATACTAAATAAATGATAGAGTTTATCCTAAACATGAATATACTCATGGCATCAAATGATTGGGGGTTATCCATCCTGATAACCTGTATACAGATCCCTGCATCCTGACGGATGCTGATCAAATAAAAAACAATGATTGGAAGAAAAATGTTAATGTTTGTTTTCTTATTTTTTACTTGTTTTTTTTTCATTAATTATTTTTTCATGGGGGGAAAACTATTATGTATTAAATACAACATATGTTTCAATCAAACAGCTGTTAGAATAATAAAGAGTGATATTGTATGGTTATTAGGTGTGTAATTATTTAATAGCATTAAGAAGACATAATAGACAGTGGCTAAGATTAGGCGATGATCACTTGATAAGGTACGATGGACCAATAATGAAAGGGTGAAATCTTTAAGAAATACTTACAGCTATGCTGAACTTGCAGCTGTTTTGGGCATTGCAAGGAGGCCCAGAGGGGGCTACAGCAATCCAAAACTGTATTCTTAACTTCAAGAATACAGAAGAAAGAGTCAAAAAGGCATAGCTCAATCAGTAAGATTTATTTATTTATCTTCTGATTATATTGAATCACATACATTTTGTACATAACACTACTCCGTCAAAATCCAGTATTTCAGGGTAGCAGAAGTAAGACTACAAAGAACCTATTTCAATCCAAGCAACTTGTTGAATAACCAAAATTTGAAATAAAAGATAGGTACCTGTCCAAATACTTTCAAAGAAATCAGCTACGAGTTACCTAGAATAATTTGTCAACTGTGATAATGACTGCAGGTATAATTCTTATAACAAGTTGGTTTGGGCCTTCGCATATATTTTCCATAGAAGTAATATCTGAACAACATAATTGATTGCAACTTTTCCCATTTCAAATGTAACTTTTACTATTTCTTGATTTGAAGATTCTACACTATTAATTTATTTTTAAATAATTAGGGATTTAAATTGAAACATTGTACCCAGTGAATTAAAACAATATAGAAATGCAATAAAGGTACCTATTTATAATCAGTTTCTGTGCACAATTTAATGTGTCTGACCAATGCGTGAGTGATTGTTGTTACAAGCTAAGGCTATTTTTCATTAAAGTAATTTTCATTAATTCAAATAAATTTCCAATAACATCTCGCGGAACCCCTGGACATCGTATGCGAAGCCCCACGGGTCAGTGAACCACTCGTTGGGAACCACTGGCCTATAGACATCCAGATCTAGATATCATAGAAAAAATAATATTTTCTATCAATTGACTTAAAAACTATTGAAAGTTATCATTATTTAAACATTTCAAATCAATTATTAATGAAAGAATTATTAAACATACTAAAATGCATGATGCCTAATTGAAGTTGCCCATCAACCCAGCCCTGCTCTGCAGCTTGTGAAAAATACTTGAGAGCTTTGCTGTAATCTCTTTCAACACCTCTACCTTCTAAGTACATCAAACCAAGGCCACTTTGTCCAACAGGATTACCCATATCTGCAGCTTTTTTGAAGTATTTGTAAGCAGTGGCATTGTCAGCCTTAACCATTTCACTTCCTTCTAAATATATCTATAAAAAAAAGTATACATGTTTGTTAATTAATACATAAGATGTTCTACAATGAGAAAATTATAGTAAAAAAATTAATAAGAAGTATTTTTCTTTAAATGAATGAATAGAAAACCACGTAAGAAAATAAGGTAGGTCCTAAAAAGGTTGAACACAGAAAAGTGATTAATGTGAATGGTAATGGTTACTGAAATATATAATCAGTAAAAAGAAAATGAAATGGGACATCAACACCTGATTTTATAAAATTAAAGAAATCATACTGATGGTGTTGCACACAAATGTATTAAGAGCAGATTTGACCAAAAGTAGTTTGAGTTTGATAACATATGTGTTTAAATTGAACAGTCTTTTACTTATCATATTAAAAACGGTTCTTGATTTGCAGAATTAAACTTGCAAAATTTGCAGATATTTTTTTTAAAATCGTTCTCTTTCCAACAGTATATTATACGTCTATATTACTGTTCTTACTACTATAATATTAAAAAAAAAATCTCATAAAAAAATAGTTTTGCTCTTTTATCCTTTAGTTGGTCATAAAATTAGTTCAGGTTGTATATTTAGCTTTTAGCAATGATACTCAGATTATATTGTCGGTTTCATAAAATATAAAAAATTTAAGGCACTTTCGATGATTTTTTTTTTAAATATTGGTATTTAAGCCCTGTCAGACTATTTCAATCAGAATGAAACATACACGATATTAAAGTCCATCTAATTTTACATCAATATAAAGTTTAATCAAAATCGTTAGAGCCGTTTTTTAGAAAATTGTAAAAATGTGCAAAATGGAATACAGTGGCTCTACTGGTTAAGACAATTTTAATGAATAAGTTGCTGTAACATTTCGGGCATTTTGTTTTCTTAAATATGAAATTTCAGTTTCGTACGACTTTTCGTTTTTGTGCTGGACTTACCACAAACACACGACTAACGGACACACAGACATTTTTGGGGGACTTGGTTGTTTGGACTCACGGGACCTTAAAACAAGTGTTTCCATTGAATATGGAATTAAAAAATTTTCATGATCGCAATACTTTCCCTTACTATATATTTCATATACACATAAGCGAAAGTAAAAATCAACCTAATTGAATTTCACAAGCAATTAAAACAAAATAAAAATAAAAGTAAGTCTTAACTATATATACAAGATAATTTATTCACAGAAACAGCATAATAAGGAAAATAGTTACCCTTCCTAAAAATGCCATTGCAATAGGATTTCCTGCATCAGCTGCTTGGAGAAAATAATGCAAAGCTTTTTGATGATCACGTACTACACCTCTTCCTCCTTGATAGTGGAGCTGACCAAGTCCTACCTGAATATAAAACAATTGTTGGCATGAAGGCAGGAATAACCAATGACCAATGATTGCATAATGTAGATAAGTACGAATGTTGTACATGCAAAAATAAAAATCAATATTTAAGCTATGTTTCAAACTAATGATGATCATTGATATTAAAAAGAAATAATAAAAAAGTTTCTCAATAGTAGCAAATATTTCCCTTTGCTTGCTTAACAAAGACAGAAAAGAAGAAAGATCTTATAAAAAGGGAAAAAAATAAAAAGTATGAAAAAAAATTTAGATATAAAAATATGAAAGTATATATAAATTAATAATTTTTCGTAGTTCAGGATTTAAAGGAAAATAACCTGAGAAAATTTCTTGACTTTTCCATAATTTCAACAAGATTTTTCTGATAAAATACAACAGAAATAAGTTTAAACAATACAATAATATTTATTACCTCATATAGTTAAGTATATATAGGGAACAGCATGGTCTAGTGGATAGAGCACTAGTCTACTGTTCTCCGGATCCTGGGTTCAAATCCTGGCTGTGGTAGAATATTATTTATTCTGTTAATTCTGTGGGGGGGGAGGGGGGCGACTCTAGGGTATGGAGATCCTCCTGGGGCAGACACAGCCTCTTTAAAGTGGGTACCCAAAAAAATTGGGAAAAAACATGGCAGCTGAGTATGATCAAGGCCTAATCACCTCATTGCACGGCTGTTGGCCTAGAAACATTATGAATCTCTATATGTACTGAGCCCAAGACCCTTCATGGGTTGTAGTGGTACAGGAATTTTTTTTTTTTTTTTTTTTACTTAAGCATGTATTAAATACAAAAGATAATGCATGTGTTAAATCGTAACAATATGAACATAAAATTTCATTAGAACTAAGAGCATTATCAATTATCAATATATTATCAATATTTAATACACATAAACTATAAAACTGACTATCAAGGTAAAAATGTTTGTTATATTATTTTATTGAACAAGTTGAGATTACCCTAAACGACATTCAATTTACAAACAAATTATCAACCCCTGACTCATCAGAAGCGAGACGGCCTAGGAAGTCAGGGGTAAAAGGAGGAATGGCAGCAACAGAATGCTCTACAAGAAGAGGATTGGTAAGACAGGAAGATGTGGCAGGCAGATATTTTGGGCATCGATAAACAATTGTTCTTGTATAAAGCCCAAATAAATGCATTACAATTTTTATGTTTAATGGCGTTAATGATATTAATACTTCTTAATTTATTTTTTTTATTTTTCTTGACTCATTAAATATAGATTAATATGTTCGAGAGAAATCATAATTGTATTTTATTTCAAAGAATATTGCCTACAAACAATCTATGGGCCCTACCTATACTATGTACCAGTTGTATAAATATATAGATAACAAAATTAGAAAAGGAACCATGAGTTAAACAAAGGTAGAACTTGAGAAACTTTTACCATACATGTACTACCAGCTAAGAACCATTGCTATATCCTATTAAGGTACATTATTTTAATGGTAAAACTATAAAGATTTAATGGATAGAGAAGGAAAGAAAGACGAACAGAGGGAAGATTAAAAATAATAGTGATAACTTTATAGGTTTATTTAGTACCTGAGACTGGACATCTCCTTTCTCAGCTAGCATTTGGTAATATTCTATTAAATCATTATCTAGAATTCCTGAATTATAACCTGGATTATCAACTTCATCAAGAAGTCTAACTCTTTGTATAACAGACCCACTGGACATCTGTACTTCATTAGCAACTAAAATAATTTTCTATTATGAGTAAAACAAATAAATTAAAAAATAAAAGTAAATAAACAAGTAACCAATCAAATCATATAATACCTGTGTTTGCAACTAGTCGATAATATTCAAGAGATTTCTCACAGTTTGATGAAACAGATACTCCAGACCAGAACCTGTAACCAAGAGCCATTCTAGCCCATGTACTGCCACCAAGTGCACCAATAGTGTAGTGTACAAGAGCTCGAGCTTGACTAGCATTAACTGAGAGCCCAACAGCATATAGATATCCTAATCCCTGGAATGAAAAAAAAAAAAGAAAAAAATTAACTGATTGGATAGATTCATTTAAAAGAAAATAACTCTTATTCCCCTTTTGCTTTTCAGCAAGACACAAATTTCATTGCACTAGTCTGCCAGTTGATAATGTCTTTTAAACAACTTTGCACTTGAAACGCAGAGCAATTTGCAAAATCCCTCCATATCCATTACACCCTCGGTAATGCTACCGACTCTAAATCCACATTGAAAATGATCTCTTTCAGAGTATAATAAAATAAAATCACTTCTAATCACAACAGATGATCTCAACAAGCATTTGACATCCTTTGTTTCTGCTTCCCTACTAACTTCCATACTGAACATCAGGCTTCAACCCTAGTTTTACTCCCATGTGCCATCATAGCAACTATTCTAAAATTCCACAATAATGATTAAAGGCCTGACAACATAAACCTAAAATTAATAAAATCCTTTCTTCACTCCTTACAACTGTATGATACCATATTTTCAATTATTCCTACTTTTTGAAAAACTACTTTAGTTCAACCATTAAATAAAATTTCTAATCCTTCCTTACCACTTAAGTATTTTATTTCTCTCATCTCAAATCTTTAGAAACAAGTGGAACTTAATAAATCAACTTTCAAGCTTCCAAGAAGAATATTCCCTCAACAACCCTCTCTAACCCAGTTTCTGACGGGGTAATTCAATTCAATCTGTTTTCCTAAAAATGCCCCATGCATGATCTACAAACCACCATCAAACACTAAAAGCTAATAACTCTTATAATAACTATATTAGTTATAAGTACAGACCGGATTATCATGATTTTGCACGTTTTATTTGCTTGCACATATCAGCTTCAAACCCGGACAGCTATCCCGTTAATGTATTAGGGAATAATATATTACAATTTTATAATGCGAGAAATTGAACGTTTTGTCTTTTTTGGGCTAAATTGCACATTTTTAATTTGTATTGCATTAAATGGTATTTTTTGCACTTGAGAGTTAAAATAGATTATTAAATTTTAACATCACAATTGATCGACCGAATGTTCAATGATAAAAATTCACAGATATACTAATAAATATTTAAAATTTTATTTTATCATCTTTCTCTGGTTAAATCTACAATTAAATTATTAGTTAAGAATAGAAAAATAAACGGAAATATTAGGACAACTGACTTCAGTAAGTAAACAAATCCGTCTAGCATAATGCCTTTCATTATTTTTATCCATTTAACGTCACTTTCTAATTAGCCACTACTGAGTGGGAAAATCCAGTCTTTAGTCATAAGCATTTGACCATAACATCATCCTCCCTAAATTAAGATATCTTCCTTTATCCAACACTGCTATGAAGTGGTTGATGTCTTTCCACTCTGAATGTTTATAGTATGTAGTGGTCCCAGGCCAACCACGACCATGATACCGTCCATACATTTTGATGTTCTTCAGAACTATCCCCCTCGATTTGCTACTGACATCAATGACTTTCTTTCCACCTTCTATCACTCCCAATACAATATCCATGTGACAATTTCAAAATTTACTTGCCTTTCCTAGCTACTGATCAATTACTAGTCCTTCTATACCAACTCAATTCCTAATTAATAATCTATTCAAAATCATGAAATTAACTATGTAGCTTATTCCATTAGGAACCCTAAAGGCTACTGGTTACCTCCTTAATACTTTCTCACTTTTACTATTGTTGTAGGGTTTACAGGAATACCTTTTGGGATCACAAGGTTAAACTAAAATGGCTGATTAATTGCTTCATACATTGTATCTTCGGGAACCCAAGAGATGGTTCCATCAACTGATTTCTCAGAGAGTTGACTAGGCTTCAATTTAATTCTCTCCCCATTGAAGCAAAACCCACATCTGGCCTTCAGATTTACATGTAAGATCTTGGTGCAAAAGAAACTTAATAGATGAAGCAGATGGAATTTTTATATAAAATAAGAAAATTAATTTTAGGTTTAAAATTTGTATTAATTAATTTTGCATGGGGGAGCCCGTGGCTGAGTGGCTAGCGCGCTAGTCTCTCATGCTAAAGTTGTGAGTTCGAATCCCAGTTCCGCCTGGGCTTTTATGTAGATGTAATTAAATGGGGATTCACTCTCAGCCTCCCCCCTCCCCCCCCCCGCGGGTATGTGAGACCCGTCAGCCAAATAGTGGCCACTCACAAAAATAGGCATAGGGAGTGATGACCCTACCTTACAAATTGTATCGAGAAACGCGAGTGTAATCACCCAGGAGATTACACCGCGAGGCCCAAGGCCTGCACAGCCTGTCGCGCCACTGAAAAAAAAAAATTTGCATACTGCCCTCCTTAGCATTCTATTTCCATTACCCAATTTGGATCCTTCCTCAACTCATTAGGGAATCACTTTATTATGGGTGCAGACCTAAATGCCAAACATCAACAATGGGGTTCCAGAACCACAAATACTCGAGGACAGACATTGAAGGCTGCACTCCACTCCCGACGCCTTAATCTCCTACCTCCCGATTCCCTTACCTACTGGCCAACAGATCCTAACCGTAATCCAGACATCCTCGACTTCTTCATCCACAGCTGATTAGGCTCCCTGAACTATTCTGTAACTCCCCTTGATGAACTATCCTCTGACCATAGTCCACTGATCCTAAATGTATCACTAACAACAGTTCCTAAACCTGTCCCACTGTCATTCATCAGAGGCCCTATTACCTGCAACCATCTCCGCTAAATCCTCACCAATGATATTGACCTCAGAGGGACTCTCAAAACCCCAACTGACCTTGACGATGCCGTCTATTCTTTTATAACCTCGATTCAACAAGCTGCCTGGACTACCTCCTCTCCCAAATAAATCCTTATAAAAACCATTTACCACAACACCTCCTGGACCTAATCCACACCAAATGCTGAGACAAAACATTATGGCAACGCACCCGCCACCCAGCAGATTTCTGCTCCTATAACTTCTATTGTAGACAATTAAAGCGGGAGTTGGAGATCTTTCGTTCACAATCCTACAATACCTACCTCTCCTCTCTCTCGACTCGTGACAATTCTTTGTTGAATGTCACAAAAATAATTCTAAAATCCCACCTGATATCCCATCCTCTCCGGCATAGTGATAGTTCCTGGGCTGCTTCTGAAGAAGATAAAGCCCAGGAATTCCCACACCCTTTCCAAAGTATTCACTCCTCATTCTGACCTCAACCCAACCCATACTGCAATAGTTGAAGAGTTTTTTACCTCATCAGTAACAATCTCCTTACCACCTAAAGCAATCAATCTCTCTGAAGTCATATATCTTCTTAAAAAGCTTGCTCTCTGTAAATCCCCCGGATACGATCTCCTTACTCCTCAAATCTTAAGACAACTTCCACCTAAAGCCATTACATTCCTTACATATATCTATAACTGTATCCTATCCTATGCACTACCTATTATCCTCTGTTGAGGAAACACTCGACTACCATCCTTTTCCTAAAACCAGGCAAACCTTCCAACTGCACGTCATCTTACAGACCTATTAGCCTACTTCCGATCCTCTCAAAAATCTTCGAAAAGCTCCTACTAAAACTAATCCTAGCCAAATTTCAAATTTTCCTTCACACCAGTTTGGATTCCGTTCTCAACATTCCATGGTTCAGCAAGGACTCCGAGTTGTGGACCACATTTCCTCCGCCCTTGAGTGCAAGGAGTATTGTTCGGGAGCCTTTCTGGACATAGCTCAAGCTTTTGACTGGGTGTGGCACCCAGGATTGCTCTTTAAGCTCAAAACCCATTACCCCAATCCTTATACCTAGTCCTCCGATCCTATTCATCAAACTGCTCCTTCCGAGTTCGCTGTGGTTCAAAATTTTACAAACATTATACTGTTCAGGCCGGTGTTCCTCAAGGCAGCGTCTTGGGACCCATCCCCTACATCCTCTATACCGCTAATATCCCAACCGATCCCGATACCTTTCTGGCAACATTTGCCAATGACACAGCCATTTTGTCATCCTATTCCGATCCTGAAGCAGCATTGCTAAATCTCCAAAGGCACATTTTCCTTGTCAAAGACTGGAGTAATGCTTGGCGTATTAAGGTGAACGAAAGAAAATTCACACACGTCACCTTCACCCTTTGACGCAAATCCTGCCCAACAGTTAAATTTAATTCCATACCCCTTCCTTCCTCAGACACAGTCCGGTATCTTGGCTTTTTACTAGACAAAAGACTGACGTGGAACCTACATACAAGACTTAAAAGAAAAGAACTCAACCGCCGATTCGGATAGTTATACAGACTACTAAACAGAAAATCTTATCTTACAGTTGACAATAAATTATTAATATACTAGACAGTACTGAAACCTATATGGACCTACGGACTTGCACTGTGGGGGACAGCTAAATATTAATATAACATCAAACGCATCCAATCCAAAGTCCTCCCAACAATAGTTAATGCTCCTTATTATGTTACCAATTGTACCTTACACCACGATCTTAATATTCCATTTATTTTAGACCTGGTACCATCCAAATTTCCAAATTCCATCAGAACCCTCTTTATCATCCTAATCCTTTAGCTCCACCCACCCCTACAATCCCCCTCGAAGATTGAAACGGCAGTGGCCCGGTGAAGTTCTGTAAACATTTATACTGGAGTTCTGACACTAGTCATATCCTCCACTCATGTACTGTATGTTTGTGACTATTGCGCCCTAAATCAGCCTCCACTGGCTCACACCAATGCGGCTGAGAGAAAGGAGCTGGGATCTCTTGGATTCTGCTTTGTTGTATTTATTGTATATAGTTATGATTGTTTGTATGATGTTTATTTATTTGCCAACTTCGTATTTATCTCATTTATAGGTTGTTGTTTTTATTTATTTTTTAATTAATTATAATTTTAATGTATATATATATATATATATATATTAATATATATATATATATATATATATATATATATATATATATGAAATTATTTATTTTCTATTTTATGTAATTTGACTTATTCGTTATTTTCTGTATATATTGTATGAATGTGGTCTCGTATCACTATTACTATTGTTCATTTTGAAACAAATTTCAATAAATCTCAATAATTAAATATTTTTAAAAAAATTTGCATACAAATTTGATAAATTACATAAAAAGTAGAGCAACAACAAAATAAGTAATACCATGTGGGCATCAGAAAAACCCTTATCTGCAAGTTCATTAAAAATTTCTTTGGCTGTTGTTATGTCTTGTTTTAAATATGTTCCCATCAGCATACCCCAAGCAACTTTTAACTTAGCATCAACATGTCCATAACTGCTAGCTTCAAGTAACAATGAATATGCTGCTGCCTTATTGCCTCTTGTTGAGTTAATCATCAGCATTGCTTTGTTGTAAAGTTCTATTCCTAGAGAAAACAAAAAAATAACTTTTATGCTATATTTTAGATCAAAAAATCGTATCATATTTATTTAAAGCTATTTTTAAACTCTTATTTAATTTTATGATTTTAATTTACATTTTTTTTATTATTTTATCTTCAACCCTTTACCTTCCGACCACTGCGGAGGTAGAGAGGGCTTGCTGGACCGACTGGTAGTGAAGGCAACTGTGCCCACTGGACCGACTACTTTTTGACTCTGCTATTGTGTTTTTTTTTTTCATTAATACCTTACAGTTTCCCCAACATCCTTTTTAACCGGACATCAGACAGGCACAGGTGGACTTAAAAACATTTTTTTTTTTGTAATTAAAAAAATGTTTTTAAATTTTTTTAATTTAATAAATTTATGCAAAATTCTTTAAATATGCAACACAAAATTTAACCAATAGTATCCTAGATACTTGATTTGGATATGAAATTGATTTCAGGGATGCTCAAAGGCTCTAAACAAAATACACAATTGCATAGAAATCTCCTCTCAGTCTCCAGACCACATGATGGCTCTAGAAACAGAGCTACTACAGTAGCTAAGGGACTTGAAACACTGGAGAAGCAAAGCTACTATAGTAGTCCACGGTCCACAAGGCATGGCGTGCTTAGACTACAACAGTAGTCCACAGACGCTAAAGGGTTATGTGAAAACCCATTTGAACCTCTTAGCAGCTGTTAACTGTTGTTGTCGGCAGCATGAAGTGTTATACATATTTTCATTGCTCTCCAATTGATCTTTTTAATAATGAATAACAACCTGGAATTAGTGCATGGACTTGACCTAACTCTTAGTGATACTTATCGGCTAGGTACAGGCTTTTTTAGACAATTAAGACTTTGTCTACAGCATTTCATTCAACTCTTTCTAAAATATATTTAATAAATTATAAATGTCTATTGTAAAGTTCTAAACTACCTAACTATGTGAGTTTACAAAGCTGTTCTTCTTTTAAAAGCAATGAAATCTTCATACATTCAACACTTTGACAAACAATGAATTCTTCAATATTTAAAATTTAAATAAAGCATATGTTCATTAAAAATTAATATAATCTGATTATTGTAATTAAATTAAAACTATTACGTTTGTTGATAAATATGACTCATCAACCATAAACCATACTTTCACATACAAAATTATATTCCACATTAAAAAGCTATTTTCTTTTAATCAGAACATAAAAGCAAAATGTAATTAAAATAAGAAACATAGAGCAGTGTTGTCTGTGCATAGGGCACTAGACTACTGTTTACCATGTGTCAAGTTTGAACCTAACAGAGGCAGGACAATTTGTTTAATCTATTATTTTAGTTATGGGACAATCTCAGATTCTAGTATGATGATGGGCCTAGAAACAATGCGAATCCCTACGTAAACTGAACCCAAGACCCTTCATGGCTTGTAGAGGTAAAGGTAAAAACCTTATGTTATTAAATGTGGATAAAATTGTTAGAACATTTAAAAAGTACTATTTCCTGAATCCAAACATATGCAATAGAATTAGTTCCCATTTCCCTAATGAAAACTAATATAAAAAAAAAATAAATAAGACAAAATACACAAAATTTATTCTGTCATACTAAATATCAAGAAGAAAAATTGGCTCTTTACAGCATATATGGAGTCCTAGACTATAGAGATTGGTATACAAATGATTTATATACAAATGAAAAATTCTATACTTCAATAAATTTATCGAGTCGTGTTAGTTAATGTACACGTAAATAATGGCATATTTAAAAATGCCAAGGTGAATATCTGATAATCAGTGAATAATATACTAGCGGGCTCTAATACATCCATAAACACAAGAAAATGTACTATGAAAATAAAAGCCTGTACCTCAACAGCCTATGAAGGGTCTTAAGACTAGTCATATAGAGTTTCATCTGTTTCTAGGCCAACAGCCGTGCAATATGGTGATTGGGACAAGATCAAACTCAATGCTAATAAAATATTAAACTTGAATAAGTTATATGTAATTCACATGACCTTTTTTCTTGCAAGATAACAATAATCCCTAAATACAGAATATAAATGTGAATAATCAACATATATAAAATCACACATGAATTGGGACATCATACAATCACTTAATACACTGTATTAAGCTTCTTGAACAGAAAAATGTCATTGTAAAAACAACATTAAAGGATAATGAACTAAATGAACAATTTTTATATTTCAACCATATTTTGTATATTGGGGGTTAAGTATTTAATTATAGATAACATAAAAATGAGACTTTTAAATTTAATCATGATTAATAGAGAACTCTATTAGCAGTTTGAAAAGGCATCTAGCAGACATGAAAATGTTGGCACTTCGTAGTGCAAGGTAAACGGAAAACATTTAACTGTCAATTTCCAAATTTAAGAAGCTTCAAAGGACTATTAACTTAATTAAATTAAAACCCTTGACAAACTAAATAAAGTTCTCTTAGGGTTGATTCTTGAAAATGTTAAAACATTATGACTATGTTTATAATTCAACATATATGTAAATATTGATAGTTTTGGAACATAAATTGAGAAATACCTTGAACCTGAAATTCGTTAGGCTCTTCTTGCTGATTGCCGAAATCCGGAGCTATGAAGAGAGCCTCGAAGGAAGACTTATAGTCATCATTCTTATCACTAGCTTTCTCCTCATAGCTAGAAGTTCTTTGTAAATCATCTAATACAGCATCACCATCATCTTCATTACCAATTTCATTTTCAGCTTCTAATTTTTCATCTTCATTAAAACGATTTATAGTATTTGTAGTATAAGTATCTGAGGATTTCCTAGGTTGATTAAGAGCATTTAAATTATCATCATCGCTATCACTATATTTTGAACTTGTAACAACTCCCAATCGTAACGAACTTAAAACAATAAAACATAAATATAAATATATAATATGAGGTCCATTCATGTTAACGCCTATTATTTACAAGGAATTCACTATGGAGATAAAAAATCAATTATTAGGCATTAGTTATACTACGATAAACACTAAAACATTTAGTTCCATAACCTAAAGATTTACATTATAATATCACCCCACGGTTATACCATAACAAAATGACAAGGTTCGGTCAAGTGAATACTCTGATAACACACTTTTAACATAAAACTCGATACTGACTTTTTTGAAATGCAATTATGAAAATGAAATAACCTATCAATAAAATATTAATTTTAAAAGATGAATAAATATAGAATTATAGAGTTAAATTAATAATGTATAATTTAACCAATAGTACCCCAATTTTTTTTTTCGTGCCAAATCTTATATACGCATCGACACGTAAGTTAAACCTCAAGAAGCCACGCCCACATATTTTGTGCGGTTAAGATACCAGTTTAATTTTTATCTCTAAATATGATTAGTTACTATTACATTAGAAATTTTAAAAATTGCTAGTGAACCTATGAACTTATCAATAAAAAAGAAATATCTGTTTATTATAGCCTGAAGATAAATTTATCTCTGTTCCAAATCATCAATTTATCAAGCGCTCTTATTTAAATTCACTACAGAAAAAACTTGCTCTCAGGAGGAAGAAAAAGGAATGGACTGGACGACGAATACAATAAAATCAAGTGGAAATCTTGATTGTGTAAGTTTGGGCTGAAATATCCTTAATCTCGTAAGACAGAATATAGCATATACATATAGCGCTAAAGACCAGGATGGATCTTGTCTTCTCAACAACTATCTTGAGCTCATTCTCTACATTATTTAATTTATGTGACTATTGTAAAAAAAGGTAGACTAAAAGAGTAATTATGACAAAGATGCTTAAGATCTGGGTACCATACCTAGGTACTTGTGACATTATACAGCTGACACGAGGATTTCTGGCCGCTGGTTGGGTCTTTAACTCCCCATTCATTGTTTTTAGACCAAAAAATGTAGGTACTATTTGTCTTGATCCATTTCCCTCTCGGTGGAACCTGCTTACCTTTGTTTCGGAGTGGTTAAAAGCTATTTACACTAGATCAGTGGTTCCCAACTAGTGGTCCGCGGAACCCTGTGACTTGTAATAATAATAACGAAAGTATACGGACAAATTCAACATTCTTAGTGATATAATTGCTAGTGATTACAAACAAATGACTTCTACTATACAACCACAATTGTTAATTTGGTCATTTACTAAAATTTTGTAAATTATGAACTTAAAGGACAGATGTAACTTGCCATAAGATAATAGACAATCTTTGATTTCGTTGTCCAATTGTGGATCCTCAAGATGAACCTGGCATCCGCCGCCACTCCATTAATCCATCGGGGACGAGGTCTTACCACTCTCCTTTGCCCATAAATCTTTTCATTTAGGACCATTCTAAAAATCTATTCCTGGGCCATTCTACTTATATGCCCTGCCCAACTAAGTCGGCCTACTTTGATGATCCTTACGATGTCTGAATTCTACTAAACTCTTGTTAACTCAGCATTCGTCCTTATCCTCAAGACTCCATTGGTGCAAACTGGCTCATAAATTCTTCATATTTTCCTCTCAAAGCTCAGTAGAAGAGTTCCTGTGAACTCGGTAATGTCCAGCATTCGGAGGCATAAGTGAAAACCGGTCGGTAACGACGTGAAAGACGGTTACAAGCGTCTTTTAAGTTTCACCTTTGTATTTAGATAAATAGTCCTGCTCCGGAACTGCTTTAGAAGTCCAAAATAAAATTTATTTGAGGACTTAAATCTGCGATGAATTCTACTCTAGCTGCTGTTATTTGGAGACTGTTAAAAGTGCTTTCTAAATCTGTAAGGGTTCTTCCAACAATATCTATGTCATCAGCGAAAGTCGAAATAAAAGATCTATTAAATATAGATCTCCAACTTGTATATCCTCTTCTCAATCATCTACTTACAGGGCCTAACTCAGTCATTATCAAGAAATGTCGAGATAGGGTCAGGAAATAGTTATAGATGGCCTCGATAATACGTTTAGCCTAGCTGAACATGACACAAGAAAGATATGGGACACAAATAGGATGACCGGAGTACCGAAGGGGCGACCAACGGGGATCCTTAGGGCCTTTTCACACATAGACGGCTGCCGTAAAAAGGCTTATCTGCCGTGCCGGTCGTTAATCCCCTCCCCTTTCACAAGTACACGGCTGCCGCCCACTTATAGTTGCCGAGATAGGGAAATGTGCCGTACACGGCAGCTGCACGGCTGTTTTTTCTCTCCGGTTGCTACACGGCTATAAAGAGGATTATAAACCGTCCCAACGGCAGCCGTGCATGTGTGAAAGCTACAACTATGTCCCTATATCAACGACCGTTTGACCGGCTGATAAGCCAAGGATTATAAACCGTTTGGACGGTAGCCGTCTATGTGTGAAAAGGCCCCTTACCGTGCACCCCTTCACACCAATGTTCGGTTCATCATCGTTTCCTAGGTGATAATGCATGCTTTAAACTGCTCCGCGATGAAACCCAAGAGGCAGTACGACATGCTAAGTCCCGTCACATTCATAGCTTCCTTTCATAGATTCCAGAACCAAATGGAAAATACTCCGAAAATTGTCCCGCCCAGAATCCAATAGCCGCAATTCCATCCCTGTTACGATAGATGATCTCAACAATCATCCCTATCTTCTCACTCATCTTCCACTAATGTTTTGAATATCATAGTTTCAATCCAGAAAATTTCTTCTTCTCCTACGTTCCATATGTCGAATTAACAACTATTCTTCTATCCCATACAAATTATTACGAACCTGACGACTTCCATTAAAAAAAAAAAAAAAATCCTATATCCCGGTTCTCATGCCAAACCTATATGATATTTACAATTTTTCTTTTCAAGACTCCATTTTCTCTGCCTCTTGGAAAATCGCACTAGTTTGAAAACTACAAAAAGTTCCTAATTCTTCCTCATTATCCTACTTCCTTCCTATTTCTCTACTTTGAAATCATTCCAAACCACTGAAACGCCTTGTTCAAAATCAGTTACTGAATTTCCTGGAAGAGCGTTCCCTTATTAGCCCTCTTCTATTCGGATTCCGATCAGGTTATCCAACACAATAGGCTCTCCTAAAAATAATCTACGGCCTCCAATCAACCATTGAACACCAAAAAATAACCATCATCATCCTCCTAGAGTTTTCCAAAGCATTTGATAACTCATAAAACCCTTCTTACCAAACTACAAAATATTCCATTATCCAACGGTGCTTTCTGCTGGTTCAAGTCCTTCCTCTCTGATCGTTTGCAGTATGTGGTCCCAGTCCATTACTAACACCCACCCTGCTTTGCTATTCGTATCAATGATCTTCCCCTTCATAGCTATTGCTCCCAATATCACATGCATGCTGATGACTTTCAGATTTACCTATCCTTCCCTCCTTCGGACCAATCACCTTTTTTTCGGAGGCGCGACAGGCAGTGGAGGTAGGTCCCTTGACCGTAAGGAATGATTTCCTAAGATTTCACACCGCGATTTTTGAAGATATTTTGTAGGGGAGGGTCATCACTTTCAACACCTATTGTAGTGAGTAACCACCACATGGCTGGCGGGTCTTACATATCCAAGGAAAGGTTGGTAGACTAACGCGCTAGCCATAGCGCCACGTTCTCTCCCCAATACCGGGACCTATTACTAGCAACTTAAAAGCTCCAAGAAGATCTGAACCGACTTAGTTATTGGGCAGCAGTCAACGAGCTTAAATTAAATGCAGAGAAGACAAAAGTGAATGTAATAAGTTCCAATTCTCCCCTTAAAAAACTTTATCCCATTCCATTAGTGCTTTTCAATAACAATAAAAAAAAAAATCAACAAACCGTTAAAAACCTCGGAATCACCCTCGATCAATCTCTTTCTTGGGAAAACCATGTCTCCGTAATCTCTCGACACACAATATCCACTTTAAAACTCCTTAATTATCTTCGTCACCTTCTTCCATTTGAAACCTGTAGACTCCTGGTTCGTTCCTTAATATTCCCCCGCTTTTACTGCTGTTGTACGGTGTATGGAAGTGTCTCCTGGGTGCTTGAAGAAAAATTAAAACGATTGTTTAACTGTTTGATACGCTTCGTGTTTGGGATATTCAAGGACACTTCTGTCACCCGATTCAACGAAGAGTTGACACTTTTTACCCTTCCTACGGTTGTAAGTACATCCTGGCATCCTTTCTTTTCCAAGTTCCCCAATCCAGCCGTACATCGTACATCTCAGATACAATACACTTTCATTCAATGCCTCATCGATCTGCAGCTTTCGACAGATCCTTCCTAATCCGTATGGATATATTCGTCACACTGATACTCTTCCGGCCTTCAAGTCCCGTTTATTCAAATACTTCCTTTTTCTATAAAACTAATTTTTAAAAACTTTTAATTATTATTATTAACACCTCACCAATATTATAAATCACTTTTGATAAAAATTAGTATTTAAGATTTGTTAGTATGCACATTTGTTTTTAAGGACAGTTATGTTATTAATTTTTAATATTGTAACATTTTTAATTTATTACTATTGTTAATTTTTTTCTATTATTTTTTTTAATCTGACACTTTCTTCAAACCATTTTATATGTTTTGTGGTCCTATTTTGGGACAAGTCCCTTTAGAATAATATTAGATAATATAAAAATATACACTTATATATGAGACTTTATTAATAAAATTGAAGATAAATTTACTTCTATTTTAAAACTAGTGTTTTAATTACTTTGATGGCCATAAAAAGATAGAAATCCGTCCAGGCTTGGAACAGGCACTGTCGAAATCAATAACGACACTTGCCCAAGTGTAGCTGATCATTGAATTCTAAAGCCCCCACCTTTTGTATTTTGATGCATACGGCTACAGCTAAATGGGGATAAAATAAAACATAGGTTCAAGAAAAGTAAACAACTAAAATAAATTAACTAAGGGAATTATTTATTTGAGGCTGTGTATCTCCAAAAATAATCATACCAAACGAGGCAAAGCTCGACACGGACAGGAGTGTTGGGGTTTCTCTATAAAGGACACACCTTACACTTAATAATTTTAGCTACAATTACTTCAGGAAGATTTTTCGTTTAATGAAAAAAAATGTTGCATAGGGAAGTTTGGAATTTCACAGGAGCTTTGTAAATCTTATTAGAAGAATACCTAATGAAAGCCCAGAGAAAATCAAAATATCGGGTTGTTTCACATGAAATGTCCGTTTTTATAGTTTCTGAAATACATAAAGGATTTTGCAGGTCTCTGTTGTTTTCTTCCTAATGTTTACATATTTAAAGTAAACAGTTACTAGTCCTCTACCTTTGTATTATAAACATTAGCTTCCCAATCAATTACCCACTTTTTAGTATACCTCTAAATATGAACATGGAAACACGCAATTTTCGAGTAATATTTTTGTACGAGTTCAAACTCGGCCATTCAGCAGCTGAGGCCGCTAGAAATATTTGCAAGGCGTTTGGGGAAGGGAGTGTTAATGAACGGACCATTCGCCGTTGGTTTGCTAAGTTTTCAGCTGGGGATACCGATTTGGAAAACTTGCCCCGAGGAAGACCTCCGTCCGTAATAGACAACGATGTCCTCAAACATACAGTAGAAGGAAACCCCTACCAAACAGTTAAAGGACTCTCAGCACAACTAAATGCAAGTGCATCTACCGTTTCCAGACATTTAAAGTGTATTGGGAAAGTAAAAAAGCTCGATACACGGTATCTCATGATCTCACTGAGCGGCAGCAACCGAAACGCCTTGAGACCTGCGTTTCTTTGCTAGCGAGGCAAAAAACCGAACCTTTCCTTGAAAGAATAATTACCTGCGATGAAAAATGGATCGCATATGACAATCAGCGTCGGTCAGGGCGGTGGTTGAACATCGACGAAACCCCGGGGTAAATGCCAAAACCGAATTTGCATCCCAAAAGATTGATGGTTAAAGTATGGTGGTCCATGGCTGGAATAATTCATTATTCCTTTTTACCAAGAGATGAAACCATTACCTCTCCAACGTACTGCAATGAAATTAACCAAATGCACACAAAATTATTTTAAAAAACAATCTGGATTGGTAAATCGGAAGGGTCCTATAATCACATTACATATTATAATTACACGACAACGCTAGACCCCATGTTTTAAAACATACCGTGCAAAAATTGAAAGAGCTGGGCTACGAAGTTATTCCGCACCCGCCATATTCTCCCGACTTGTCTCCAATAGATTACCACCTGTTCAGGACCAAATGTCGTCAAAGGAAAACTTGTTGAAAAGAAAATGATGATCAAGTGAAAAGTGCGTTTTCAGATTTTTTTTTCTTCAAAGCTCAGAGTTTTTCAGTTCGGGGATAAAAAAGTTGGTGTCACGTTGGGAGAAATATGTAGAAAAAGAAGGTAAATACTTCGAACAAAATTATCTTGTTTTCATTTCGTATTTTTTATAAAAATCCTTTACCTTGAAAACGGACATTTCATGTGACACAACCCAATAATTAAAGTTATTTACACAAACAATGACGATGATTACTGAAGTACTTTTTCTGTAATTTATTCTTTATATTGGAAAATAATTTTAAAATCTAATAATTTCAGCAGCTCTACCACAGTTGATAACATTTTTTTAAGAAACAGTAGGTTACACAGTATCAATGGCGAGTTTGTGGCTTCACTGAGCCGTGACTACAGGTTAAATGAATGCTTTAATTGTCGTCAATGCAACGGAAGCACGTAACAGCCATGACGCATTTTACAGTATCTGCTTTTTAAATATTTACGCTGTTTGTATACTTTATACTCATAATAATAATAATTATAATTATATTAATAAATGGCATACTTATTATAATATTTTTTTATTATAATCACGCCGAAGGTATTTTATTGATAGAAATACTAAACTTAAATTAATATATAAATCTCACGTGTTTATTAACCTCAATTCTCAATCAAATGAAAACTTACATCTTTTAAACGGCAAGACATCGTCAGATGTTTCATTCTTTTGCTTATCATAATTTGCAGGTGGCAGGTGACATGTTCCTGTGATTCAGACATTTTGATAAAATCAAGCACTATTTATTAGTATATTATGATATAATTTTTTCAAATCCGTTTTTATCATTTGTACTTTCAGAAAATATTCACTGACAAACGTAGCCATTCACATGATAACTTATTGCAAAGACCCACATTATTATTACTTCCAGAAAGTTTGATTGAATATCCGTTCAGAAAAATATCAACAATTGATCGATATTTTTAAAGATAATCTGAATTTAATGATAGTTAATGAATCAAACGTATAAATAAACTGATGTAACTGTATTTACGATACAAAAAAGGAACATGACATGCTTGCTAGTGTATATATAATATATAATATACTTCATTATAATAACATTTTTTTAATTATTTATTTATTTTATTTTATTTTTTTATTTTTTTTTTTTATTTTTTTTTTTATTTATTTTTTTTTTATTTATTTTTTTTTTTTTTAGGCCCCTTGGGAGTGGGGTTAAAATATGGGTAAATAGATAAGTAAGAAAAATAGGAGGATCTTTTATTTACTTAAATAGGATATTTTTTGTATTAATAAATGGCTGTGCCAATACTTTTTTGTCCAATGAACACCAATATGGACAAGTAGCAGTGTGCTATGAGATGGAATGAAGGGTGAAATATGATATAGAAACTATATAATGGAAAAGGAATAAGTCTTGAAAATGGGGAAACGTCGACAAATATGAAAAACTGATAAAAAGCTTATGAAATAAAGTGATTGGGTGAGGAAGGGAAGGCAGTGTGTGCTCTTTTAAATGTTTATTTTCCTCATTCATTTCTATCTTAATTATTTCTTTTTTTTTCTGGCTATGTCAATGGTTTTTAATGTCTATTCAAACATAAAATTCATTACTGAATAATAAGTTACACACTTTAAGAATTAAACGGAAAAAACAGGGTGTGCCAATACCTTTTTGACCCACTGTATATCCATTTCAGACAATTTCACATAAAACGCAATAATCGGTCATTTATTTATTACTCGACCAATCCACTTGATTCTTTTTTTTATTAAAATCTAAAGTTGATATTTTATTGTATTAACAGCTTATTTTTCCAAATGATTGCACTTTTTCCCATGACTTTTTAACAATATAATATGAATATAGTATTTTTTTGGAATGAAACGTGGATATAATAGTTTTGGGAAATAAATAAAAGGGGTATAGTAGTTTTTGGAAAGAATTAAAAGGGGTATAGTATTTTTTGGAAAGAATTAAAAGGGATATAGTACTTTTTGGAAAGAATTAAAAGGGATATAGTACTTTTTGGAAAGAATTAAAAGGGATATAGTACTTTTTGGAAGATTATAACGGGAGACAACAGTCATCATAACCTTCCTCATAACTAACGTCTTTAATATGTTAATTACTAAGTTATGTGTATTTCGTTATTCACGTTCTGAGAAATATTTTTCTTTGTTGGTCAACTAGATTTTATTGTCTTTTCTTTATTCAAGAAAGCATATATTCAAAGGATTATTTATTTATTTTTAGCACTTATAATAAGATAGTATGAAATTATGAAATTTGTTTTAGACTTATTCTTTCTGTGAATTTAACAAATACATTTATATTATTAACTACGTGTAAACAATATTTGGCGATTAAGACTGATAAATAAAGAACTTTTATTTTGGTGTTTTATCTCTTTCAAAAATATATTTCTATTAGGTTAGATCAGGCACGGTTTTTCTTCTCATATTTAGCTAGGTCAGGGAATTGTAATTCCAACTATTTGCTGGATAAAATGCCATTATTCTATTAAAATGTGGGTTTATGACAATGTTTATATCAAATTTATGTGGCTGAGAGAATACTAGGAAAAAAACTCAATTTAATTGAGAACCTACGAGAACCAAAGCTATTTTCAAATACCCTTTTAAAGGTTTTCTATGTTTTTTAGATAAAATCTGATGACAGATTTAGATAAAACTAAACCATTAGTATAAAAATATGTCAAAATATCAATTTAAAAAAAAAAAATGTCCTTTAGTACCTTTTGGAAATCAACGTCTAAATTGATGCATTTTTCTCAAGAAATTTAGAAAGTTTGCAAATAATAATTTTTGTTTCTCGTTTCAGTTACCATAAAGCAATCATTTCATATTCAAATTATAATGATAGTTGAATTACTGTATGGTGCTGGATATATATGCTGTATATATTATTGTTTTTATTTTATCAATCCATACTTTATTAAATTCTAACATGACTTTTTTTTTTTTTTATATCAATAGTACTGGGCACTCTATTATATGGTACATACGTTTTGGGAATGTTTTTTGCAGATAAAATAGAGACTGTTTAACTAATTTTTTTGAAAAGATTACGCTCATTTCCAAAACACCCATAACTCATATGTCACGATTGAGTCAGGTTTTTGACATTTAATATATTTTAAAGAAAGATATATTGGAGGTATAAAATTGTAGAAATGGAAATAAAAAAATAAATAAATAAAATGTTACAACAGACTTAAGGACCTAGATAACAATTAAAACATGCCTATCAACTAGATTGCAGAAGTGCATAGGTCACTGATTGTTATGGGCTTAGAAGAAATAAGGACTCTAAATGATTCAGTTGCTTTAAAAAATTCAAAGAGCAATGCGTTTGAAAAAAATGGCAAATCATTTATTTTCCAAGGATATATAAGCCATTACTAACTCTTCTTTCAGTAATAGCTGAATAATAAAGAAATTGAGTAAAGTATATAGTCATACAACCAAATTCGTTCTCCAGAGAATAATATTTAAAATTTAAATGCCTAGAGTGCTTCCATTGGGAAGCTTCTCTACATGTGTTCATGCCTTTTTATATTTCATTCCAATTTACTTGTTGTATTCCATTATACAGTTGTAAATTCCAATAAATATAAAAAAAAAAAAAAAAAAATTTAAATGCCATATAAACAAAACAATGTCAATTGCTCAAGTAAGACTGGCAGGCGAGAAGTCACAGAGGATGATGGTGAATGGATTAGTGTATAAAGGGCCTAGCCGGATAAGCATGTGAAATCTGCCCCCGCGTGTATTAGAACCAAATTTATACCATTAGGTCACACCTATGAGAAACAACCTTACGCAAATTTTTAGCCCCTTAATCCTAACGGAAGGGAAGTTATGGAGGGGGGGGGGAGAAAAAACAAAATAATTTGTTTTCTCCTGAACAGCTCAACCGATTTTCACGAAAAAAATATATGTTATGCACTTTACAAATAGGTTTCAAAAAATATTTTTTTAATATTTTTTACACGAAAATGCTGGTCAAAAGAATTTTTTGAATTTTTCAAAAAAATATTTTCTACTTATGATGGTTTGGTACACCTCCAATTTTTCGTTACTTTATTTCATTGGAGGGTCCTCCATAACATATATTTTTTTCAATTTTATTGCAAGTGTACCCCACGGTGAAAAATAAAAAAACAATTTTTCCTCCTGAACGGATCAACCGAATTTTACGAAAAAAATATATGTTAATGGTTTACTAAAATAGTTTCAAAAAACATTTTTTTTTTATTTCGAAAACGTGAGTCAAAATTTTTATTTTTAATTTTTAAATTTAAAAAAAAATTATATTGAATTGGTACACCAACAATTTTTTGTTAATTTAATTCATTAGAGGATCCTGCACAATATATATTTTTTTCAAGTTGATCTAAAATGTACCCAATAATGAAAAATAAAAAAAAACAGCATTTTCTCAGCTCTCTGAGTAGTAGCTGGTCATGCATTAAGAGTAGAGGTAGAGCTGTAGGATCGTAATGTCATTAGATATTACTTGCCCACTATCCACATACATACTATTAATTATAACTATTATTATAAATATCTCATGTTGGATTGAATATATTTATTTGTTTACTTTTTTTTTTGGATAACTACTACATAGCACTCACTATATGCTATATTTATATTAAACATAACTAAAAGATTTTTTAACATATATTTTTTCATATTATTATATGTTAATCTAAAAAGCTATGATGTCAGACTTGCATAGAATTTTGGAGAAAAAAAAACTCTATCTTCGTTAACGAGTGAAATTATTCCGTTTTTTACAAACATTAAAAATTATTTATTCTTTAAATATTGCCTATCTATCTAAATAACCTGAAGTAGCAAAAAATACTGGTATTTTTATTTATTTTTTGAACGATCATTCCATACATCATCATAATTTTATAGACTAACATTTTAACTGGTTTTACAGTTTTATCTTAATGATATAAAAATTGTTTCGTAGTTTCTTTTTTGAATTCTTATTATTAATTCTTATATAAATAGAGCACATAGTGTTATGTTGTTATAAAAAAAAATTTAAAAAAATCTAATATTATAAATTACAGCATTTTTCGCTACTTCAGGATATTTACATAGACAGTTGATATTTAAAGAATAAATAATTTTTAATGTTCGTGAAAAAACGGAATAGTTCATCTGGGAGACGAAGATACTGACTTTTTCTTGAAAATTTCATGCTGTCAAAAACTTTTTTGATTAACATATAATAATATGAAAAAATATATGTTAAAAAATCTTTTAGTTATGTTTAATATAAATATAGCATATAGTGCTATGTAGTAGTTTTCCAAGTCAAAAAAGTAAACAAATAAATATATTCCATCCTACATGAGATATTTATAATAATAGGTATAATCAATAGTATGTATGTGGATAGTGGGCAAGTAATATCTAATGACATTACGACCCGACAGCTCTACCTCTACTCTTAATGCATGACCAGCTACTAGTCAGAGAGCTGAAAAAATGCTGTTTTTTTTTTATTTTTCATTATTGGGTACATTTTAGATCAACTTGAAAAAAATATATATTGTGCAGGATCCTCTAATGAATTAAATTAGCAAAAAATTGTTAGTGTACCAATTCAATATTTTTTTTTTTTTTAAATTTAAAAATAAAAAATTTGACTCACGTTTTCGAAATAAAAAAAAAAAAATGTTTTTTGAAACTCTTTTAGTAAACCATTAACATATATTTTTTTTTGTAAAATTCGGTTGATCCGTTCAGGAGGAAAAATTGTTTTTTTATTTTTCACCGTGAGGTACACTTGCAATAAAATTGAAAAAAATATATGTTATGGAGGACCCTCCAATGAAATAAAGTAACGAAAAATTGGAGGTGTACCAAACCATCATAAGTAGAAAATATTTTTTTGAAAAATTCAAAAAATTCTTTTGACCAGCAGTTTCGTGTGAAAAATATTAAAAAAATATTTTTTGAAACCTATTTGTAAAGTGCATAACATATATTTTTTTCGTGAAAATCGGTTGAGCTGTTCAGGAGAAAACAAATTATTTTGTTTTTTCTCCCCCCCCCCCTCCATAACTTCCCTTCCGTTAGGATTAAGGGGCTAAAAATTTGCGTAAGGTTGTTTCTCATAGGTGTGACCTAATGGTATAAATTTGGTTCTAATACACGCGGGGGCAGATTTCACATGCTTATCCGGCTAGGCCCTTTGAACCTAACTTGACTTGCCCTCTATGTAATACCCATGATTTCGGTAATATTAAACATTTTCTAGTGTTGTGTCCTGTTTTGAATCTAGTCAGAAGATTCTTTTTATTTAAGTATTCTTTGGGAAATTTTAATTTATAAGAAATATTAACCATTACCGACTACAAGAAGTTAATTGACTTGTTTTTATTTACAATAGAAGCTTTGAAGACTAGAAGTGTTGTTTCTTCGTATAGTACAAGATTAATAGGCCTTTGTTGTGTTATTATTTTTTTGTTTGTATAGAACGGTTAATATGTTGTGTTTTTTTCTTGTTTTTTTTTTTTTTTTTAAGTGTCATCGCTTATTATTTAATCAAGACATGTATTATTAGTAACTTTGTTAATATTCATTTAATTGTTCTTATAAGTAGTCAATGCATTTTTTTTTGTTTTTTATTTATAAATTTTCATTGTTAACGTGAAAATGATTTTGTTTAAATGAAATAGAGGCCAAACCTCTTGCTAAAAGATGTAAATCTTAAAAAAAATAAAACATTATTATAATTATTTTTAAATTAATCGTATATTCTTCCCACATCCAATCCCTACAATCCATAATCCTTTGTAAAATCCTCAATGCTCCTTACTTTGTCTTACTTATAAAATTCAAGATTTTTTTTTGTATTTATTTTTTATTTAGTATACAAAAAATATCTATAATACCAAATTTTCATCCTCTTTCTTCCACTCATGTGTTTTTTAACCGCGATTTTAGTATAATAAATAACGTATCCTTAGGCAAATAAAGAAAACATGTGATGGGAAAACCTTTCTAATTCCTGTAATTTTTTTTATATCATATTGAAACACAATCTAACAATAAGATAAGGGCATTTCTTGTATTTTTATATTTTTGTACTTTTCTCCCCACAACTCAATACCTAAATAGTGAAGAATTAAATTTTCGATTTTTTTCCTTTAAACAATAATTCCTCATATATTCTGTATACGTCATAAATTCCTGAGTAAGACAATGGAATAAATTAATCACATATAAAAAATGTATTAAATCTGTAACTATGTAAAATATTAAACAATGAAATGAGAGTATCCTATACTCAAAAATGAAAAAAAAAAAAAAATTAATTTATCTTAATTAGAACAAGAGTTATAGACTTTTGGTCACTAAATCGTGATTTTTCCCATTGTGAACCACCAGTTTTTTTTTTTTTTGTTTTTTTTAACTATATTTTTATTGATTTTTACAACTGTGTATACAATATATACAACAAGTAGAAGGGCTAAAAGTACAAATATGGCATGAATTAGTCTAAACCACCAGTAATTCCACAATATGTAGAAATGGTATCTATGGCTAGTGTCAAAGCACATCACCAAAAGGAAATTTTCTTTTTACAAATAGAAATAAGTAAATGAAGTGAAAATATGAAATGCACTAAGTAAGTGACCGAGTGTCTAACGAAATTCATGCCTGCGGGTGGTACGCTCATCTTGTGCTAAACCACTCCGCTACATGCTAGTTGCTAATGACCACTCTGTTATTTGCCTAATATAATTTACGAATTAAATAGAATAACGAATAATTTAATTAAGATAAGAACAATCTCTATATAAGGATATGCATATATATTTTTTTAATATATAAGCAACTAATATTCAATAATAATAGAAGCTATTATTTAGTATACTCGTATTGAACGTTGAATGAGTTATAGTCTAAGATCCGAACTTGTAACGATCTGCACCGAGTTGATAATAGAATGAAACATATTTGGTATATTAGAAAATATGTTAAGAATGGGTTGCCTAAAAAAATCCTGAACAGACTATTTTTAATTATTTAAAAATAAATATTTTCAATTAAATGTTGCAACATCATGATAATAAGAAAACTTTTACTCTGACTTAAAGTATCAAAGGTATAGAATGTGCAGCCGTTGGTTGCCTAATCTTTTCCTGGACAGACTATCGGTTGTCAGGTAAAAGCGGGTATGTCGATATCAGTTATCTGCACCGGCTTGATAATAGAAAATAAATTATATCAATATAAGCGCTGTTTTTTTTTTTGCAAACACATTGATGTACGGTTGCCTGCAAAAAACTTGGTCTGGGTTGCCGAATTTTAAAGATGAAATTTTAACGCGAGTGGAAATGCGTGACAGAAAGATCCGAGTGAGTATAGTGTGTAATAATAAAGGACCCAACATTGCAGCCGCACCTATCGGACATTGAATATAAGGAAAGTTTGATATCCCATATAAAATTACAGGACTATTTTTTACGCAAATAACAAATACCTAATTGCAGGGTAAAAGTTTTTTCATCATTGTTGCAAATTTAATTAAGGGAAGATTTATACATCAAGTAAATGTGATGGACTTAGTAAAGTGACATGAATACATGCAGAACGCTACCCATTAGCAGCACTCTAACTAGAAGGTCTCGGCTCTACTTTTCAGATGTTCGAGGATTATCAGATCGAAAGGATAATAGCATAGAACGGTAGTTTAGAGTGAAAATGGAGTTTTTATTGCAATGATTGATACCTGGTTCGGGCTATTAGCTACATATGGAACATTAAGGTCTTATGGATGACCTTATTCGTGACAAAGTAAGGAGCGTTAAGGATTTTGGATTGTAAGGATTGGATACGAGAAGAATTCGATGGTTTAGTAGAGCCCCATAGCTCTACTCCATAAGTCGGTCTTATGATGGTCATATAAATAAGTCTTTTGTAATTAAGTGGAAGGTTGGAGCGTTTGTCCCGTAAGTGTTGAAGTAGTCGGAAACGTCAGGTAAGTAGTCATTTTAATTATTGTCCATTGAAACAAATTGTAGTATATTCTAATAAATAAATGAGGAAATTTTTTTTTTTTTTTTTATAACCCGTAGTAGCATTCGCAGCTGGAGGAAATTTACAAATCCTAAATTTCCAGATATTTCAGGATTTATATTATCCTGAAAAAGGGGGAGTTTTCCCAACTCTCGCACTATTTCTGCAATATTGGCAAATCGATCTCTATCTATTTCATCTTGTCATGAGAAATATTGTTTGTCAATTAATAAGAATTGAAAAATATTTTATATAAAATTATATAAATATATATAATATATTTTTTAAAACTATCTTCTATTTTTATTTTATTTATTTATTTTTATTTTTTTATTTTTATTTTTTTTTTAGGTAGGAAGACTAGTCGAGGATTAGAATTTATGTGCTATGTAACTTTGATGAGTGGGAAACTAGAATTTTAAAGATTGAATTTTAACGCGAGTGAAAATGCGTGACAGAGAGATCCGAGTTGAGTATAGCGTGTAATAATAAAGGACCCAACATTGCAACCGCACCTAATCGGACATTGAATATAAGAAAGTTTGATATCCCATATAAAATTACAGGACTATTTTTTACGCAAATACCAAATACCTAATTGCAGGGTAAAAGTTTTCTTATTATCATTGTTGCAACATTTAATTAATTAAAAAGTTTTTTTTTTTTAATAATTAAAAAAAGTCTGTCCAGGATTATTTTAGGCAACCCATTCTTAACATATTTCCTAATATAGTAAATTTGTATAAAATATGTTTCATTCTATTATCAGCTCGGTGCAGATCGTTTCAAGTTCGGATCTTCTACCATTAAAACAATCGCAATGAGGCTACTGTAGGTTTAGACAGCTTGACAACCGAATAGAAATATGTACTAATGAAAGGTAAAGTAAAATAAGGTTATCTGTACTATCTACAATAACATGCTTAGGCAACGGCAACTGATAGAAAAAACAATGTATGATCTTTTCGGAGATAAACTGAGACAATCGACGGGTAATAGTGGACTAAGTTCGTTATTCAAAACAAACGCAATTATTCATAATGTTTATTCAAGTATTTCATAATGATTTATGGCATCTTATTTATTGCTATCATAAAACAAAGCATTCTCTTCTATTCTACCACTGTATTGATGGTTTTGATTTAGATGTGATTATTGTGCATTTAATGATTTTTTTTACACTATTAATTACTATTATAAATTACTAAGTACCTCCTAGCATCCTTCCTTTACCAAGTTCTCCGATCTCAACGTCCATCTTACATCTCAGATATATTTTCATTTAAATCCTCCGTCCACACCTGCAACACTCGTTCGCGACCTTCGGACCTGTACGTAACGCCTCATCGAACCGCAGCTTTCGACAGATCTTTCCTTATCCGATCCTCGTACCTTATGGAATTCTATTCCTTCTCATATCCGTCACTCCAATACTCTTCCGGCCTTCAAATCCCGTTTGTTCAAACACTTTTTGTCGATCTAATTCTCAAATAACCCCAATTAATCAGGAAATTTCAATAAAAATCAGTAAATAGAGCAGAGAAAAACAATTATTTACTATATCTTATTATGTATTCAAACATTTATGTATTTTATGTTACAATTTTCACAAGCATTGTAAATTTATTTTAATTAGCCCTGTATATATGAATATGTAAATATTTTATTTTTTGTCTATTTTGTTTTATTTGTTTTTCTAAATTATTATTATTAGAAGCTACCAGTTAATTTATTACTATTATTCATTTTCTTTGTTATTTCTGTTGTTTTTTGTTTATTTTATTTTTTTTTATTACTCTAAGATACTGAAGTTCCAATTTGATTTGTCTGTAACATTATTCTGAAGGGACTTGTCCCATAATAAATAAATAATTTATATTATTATTATATTTCCTTTTGTTGCTAGGTATGTTTTCCCATTTCGCTGAAAAGCAAAACATATTTTCAGCATGAAATGCGAGCACAGTGGCTAAATACCAGAAGTCAAACGCCTTACTCAACTGCACCAAGACCATGCTGTCCTGAAATCCAGAACGTTTTTCATTTGAAAGAAATTGGACATTTTTATTATTTCTTCAAAGCAACTTTTATTTATTAAAAATCATCTGCTTTTAACGGTACATTATGTATCTGTTCCTATGTTCAAAAAAACAAAACTTACATTATGTTCTTTTAGCCTATTGTTGGCTATCAAATTCGTTCAACTTTTATTTGTAGCTGCTTTTTATCAATGCTAAGAAGATAATATGGTTAATTTTTTTGAATCTACAAAATTAAAGGTACTTAAGAGGCAGACAATTTAAAATATCGGCATTTAATCCCTGTCAGATAATTTAAATCAAATTAGATCGACATGCTATTTAAGGGCATTTAATATTTTATCGATATAGCAAGTTTAGTCAAAATCGTTAAAGCCCGTTTTTGAGAAAATATGTTATAGAATAGAATAGAATATACTTTTATTGCAGTCGGGGATTTCCCCCTACAATAGGAGTGTACATAAATCATATTTTTTATATACTGCTTTCAACTTTTTGGTGTAACAAACTAAAGAAAACATATATATATATATATATATATATATATATATATATATATATATATATATAATATATATATATAATATATTATAATAATAATAATAATAATATATCTACATAGTCATATATGAGTACAATAAAAAATAAAATTAAATTAAAATACAAATAAAATAAAATAAACAATAATAATTGGCAAAAAAAAAAAAAAATATATCCATTTCTTATGAATTCAAAAACAAAACAAAATCATAATAAATGAATTAAGATACATTTTTTGAGTTAGTGATCTATCACAAAACCTCTTAAATTTAGGCTTGCTCTGGTGTAAAAGTACAGTTTTTTAGTATTTTCGGAGGTTATATTTTTGAGATATAGTCTGAAGTTTGAAGGTGTTAACTGGGCTATGGCTGGTATGATGGTTGAGCGGTAGGAGGAGTAGGCTAGGATATGTTATACACATCATAAAAAACATGTTTTTTTTAATATAGAACCTCCATTTTATGAAATTAAACATTATTTACGATAAAAATTTTAAAGAAGTAATTGATGAAGTTTTATGGAAAATACAGTAATTGAATATTTATACCTTGAAAGGACGCGAGTGTGATAATTCACAATCACCAAATCACATATATATATTTTTTGTTTATTTTATTTTTTTTATAGTTATACAGTTACGATTATTATATTATATTTATTAAACTAAAAGTGTGCAACATTAATTCCGAAGTTATTTATTCATTACTTTAATTGTATATTACAATACTGAAGCCCATCTGGACCTACGGACTTGAACTGTGGGGGACAGCTAAACGTTCTAACATCAAACGCATTCAATCCTTTCAATCCAAAGTCCTCCGTACAATAGTAAATGCTCCTTATTATGTCTCCAATTATACCTTGCACCACGACCTTAATGTTCCATTTATTTCAGACCTAATTCCATCCAAATTTTCCAAATTCCACCAGAACCTCATTCATCATCCTAATCCTTTAGCTCAATCCCTATCCAGCTCCACTCATCCATACAACCTACCTAGAAGGTTGAAACGGCAGTGGCCCCGCGACCTTTTGTAAATATATTGGAGTTCTAGCACTGGCTAGATTCTCCACTCAATGTGATGTATGTATGAGTGTGTGTATGTGTATATAGGTATAAGTGAATTATTGACTTTTGTATTGATTCATTATTGTGTATATATTTTATTGTAATTTTATGTTGTGTAAATATTGTATGAATGTAGTATGTTTGATATCATCCAGCAATACTATTAATGTCCAAATTGGGACAGATTGTAAAATTTTCTCAATAAAAATTGTTAAAAAAAAAAAAAAAAAAAAATTGTATATTAGAGAAGGAAATTATTTGAAATCATCCCTTCTCCTATAACATGAGATTAATAAAATATCTACCTCTAATATTTCATTAACACGGGACCAAGCTAGGGTAAGTTGATGAACTAAGCAACAAGAGGTTTGCAAAGGCCATTGGCCGGCCCGAAGAACATCAAATTCAATTTTGGGGAATCTGCTTACAATTGATAATCTGCAGAAATTAAGTGATATTTTTAACTACACTGTGGGCAGTTTAAAAATTATTTTATTTAATATTTATTTGTTGAGATATATTACAATTTGTTTCTAATTAAACATTAGTAATAGTGATATGAGACCACATTCACACAATATATACAGAATGCAATGATAAAGTAAAATTACATAAAATATAATATATATATATATATATATATATATATATATATATATATATACAAAAAAAAAAAACAACCTATAAATTGAGATAAATACAAATAAATGAAATAAAGAAATAAGAAATACACATCATTCACACAATCATAACTATTTACAATATTTACAATTTGCTAAAGGAACCCCAGACTAGGCCTTTTCCTGCACTCAGTTTAAAAATTAGATCATTTATATTAAACGAATAAAGCTCATGATATAGAATTTCCGGTTAATGCCTCATTAATTTTGTATTAAAAAGTGAAGTGAGATTACCGTGTTTATTTGTTTTCTTTAACTTATAATATTAGTTTGCATTGTTTAGCCTAGTTTACACAATGTTATAAATTTGAAAGATTAACTTTTTTATTATTACTATAAGGATTACTTTAAATTTCTCAATAGTTCGTTGGGTTTTTTGTTTTAAATTTGTATTTGATGTAAAGAAATACGCTTTATTTATTTATTTTATATTTATGATTTATGTAAATAATCTTATTTTTTTTTTTTTTTGTATTTGTAACATATGAACTGTGCTGACCAACTCCTTTTGTATGGGGATTACCCCAAAAACAAATAAATATTATTCTTATTCTATCTATTAACATTTTTCGTTTATTTTTTATTTCTTTTTTTTTTTTTTTATAGTTATACAGTTACGATTATTATATTATATTTATTAAATTAAAAGTGTGAAACAATAATTCTGAAGCTATTTATTCATTACTTTAATTACATATTAAAAAAGGAAATTATTTGACATCACCTATTGCCCTACATTCACTATAACATGAGATTAATGAAACCTGTACCTCTAATATTTCTTTAACGCGGGACCAAGCTAGGGTAAGTTGATGAACTAAGCAACAGGAGTTTTGCAAAGGCTATTGCCCTGCCAGAAGAATATCGGGCGAAGCACAAAAGCTCTCACACCGCTGTGCTATTATGCAAAAAACAAAATAAAAATCAATTTATAGTTTAAATTTCTTACAATGAAAACAAATTTTAAGAGCTTTTGTGTTCTTAAATCGATCTCGGATATGTAGAACAAGACTGAGGTTGCATTATTCTTTATATGCCGGAGAAGGTTGTTTTTTTTAAGGAAGTATGCTAAATCTAAAGTTTTCAGTAATTTTCTTCTCTATTCGAATACAATATCAAGGAAATTGCCATATACTCTGAAAACATTTATTATCGAATTCAAATTTTGATTATTGTATATAAGTATGGGTGTGTTCAGGTTTTGTTCATTTATTTGTTAACTTAGTATTTTTTTTGTTTATTTAAACATATTTATTGATATTTACAAATGTATTATATACATCACAGGGGAGCCCGTGGCTGAGTGGCTAACGCGCTAGTCTCTCATGCTACAGGTTGTGAGTTCCAATCCCAGTCCTGGCGGGCTATAAGTGATGACCCTACACTACAAAATACATCGAGAAACGTGAGTGTTATCTCCCAGTAGATTACACAGCGGGGCCCAGGCCCTACACGGCCTGTCGCGCCACTGGAAGAAGGAGAAGATTATACACAATATACATCATCAATTATCATACATCAATTAAATGTGATGAACTTAGTAAACTGACATGAAATACCTGCGGAGACGCTACCCATTAGCAGCACTCTAAACTAGAAGGTCTCGGGGCCATCTTCTTTTCAGACGTCTTGGAGGATTATCAGGAATCGAAAAGGATAATAGCATAGAAACCGGTAGTTTAGGAAATGGAGTTTTTTATTGCAATGATTGGTACCTGGTTCGGGCTAATTCAGTTACATATGGAACATTAAGGTCTTTATGGATGACCTTATTCGTGACAAAGTAAGGAGCGTTAAGGATTTTGGATTGGATACGAGAAGAATTCGATGGTTTAGTAGAGTCCCATAGCTCTACTCCATAAGTCGGTCTTATGATGGTCATATAAATAAGTCTTTTGTAATTAAGTGGAAGGTTGGAGCGTTTGTCCCGTAAGTGTTGAAGTAGTCGGAAACGTCAGTAAGTAGTCATTTTAATTATTGTCCATTGAAACAAATTGTAGCATAACACAACATAACCATAACCCGTAGTAGCATTCGCAGCTGGAGGAAATTTACAAATCCCGAATTTCCAGAAATTTCAGGATTTATATTATCCTGAAAAAGGGGGAGTTTTCCCAACTCTCGCAATATTTCTGCAATATTGGCAAATCGATCTCAATCTATTTCATCTTGTCATGGAAATATTGTTTATCAATTAATAAGAATTGAAAAATATTTTATATAAAATTATATAAATATATATATATTATTTTTTAAACTATCTTCAATTGTTTCTTAACCCTTGAGTTTGATAAATCAACATACGTACTTTTTATTTTTATTTTATTTATTTTTTTTATTTTTTTTTTTTTTAGGTAGGAAGACTAGTTGAGGATTAAATCAATAAGAATTTAATTTATGTGCTATGTAACTTTGATGAGTGGGAAACTAAAAAAATCCCAACAAGAGAATGACAACCGAGAAAAAAAAAAGATAATGTTTAGTTTTTTTTTGTTTAGTTTTTATTTCGTATGTGTAAACCACTTGGGTAATTTTGCCTTAAATCACTATGATAAACGGATTTAATATTATAGTCTATTGTACAAGTCTGTCTGTCGTAGATAGTGAAAAAGTTTTGCAGTTGTCTGTATGTTGTCTTGTAGAACGGTTGGTAAGTCAGTGTCAATTGCAAAATGAGCTCTGTGAATATCAAAAGCCCTACACTCTGTCAAAATGTGTCATCTAGTTTTAAATACAACAATATTTACCATAACAATTACTGGTAACAATGCTCTTAAATTACTTTAATACAATAAGTTAAAGTTTGTAAGTATAGTACAGCAGCAGGTTGGCAAATAAGTCTTTTCGATTTTTTAGGGTGAAATAAAACTCGATGTATTGTAAACATAATATTTATTTTAATTTATAATATACTGACCATTATTTAATATGACTTTTCCCCATCTTTCCACAAACTGAATAATGCCGTGTTCATAGAATGCCTGGAGTTTATTGTTAAAAAACTGATCTAAGTGGTTTTTTCTGGCCTCTTCCTTTTGGAATTTCTTTCCATTCATGGAATTCTGCTGAGACAGACATAAGTGGTAGTCACTTGGAGCTAGGTATAGTGAATAGGGAGAGTGGGGCAAAAAGTACCATCCAATGCTCAATAATTTATTGCGTGAGTGACGAATGAGATGTTGGGAGTAGCGTTGTCTTGGTGGAACACACCACCCTCCCAATTTGCCAGTTCTGTTTTTATGGATTGATCCAATTCTGTTAATTGTGAGCAGTATAGAGTCAAATAAATTATTTGCACTGATTGCAATAACTCATAAAATATGACATCCTTGAAATCCCACCATATGGAAAGCATTATCTTCTTTGGATGGAATCCGGGTTTTGTCATTCTTCTAGGAGCCTCACTATTAGGATTTTAAGATTTTCTTGTTTAATCAAAGCTTGTGAAAATGGTTTTTTAAACTTGTGTTCGACTCATTTAGGGCTATAGGATTCTGTCGCACTGATTGGGTGGGATTTTGATCAACAGTGGCCTTAACATCGCTCGTTTCCATTCCATGTAGGCGACCAGACCTTTTTTTTTTTTTTTTTTTTTTTTTTTTTTTTTTTTTTTTTTTTTTTTCCCCTGCCTCGCCATTTCTGGCATACGGGGTTTGGAAGCAGTAGGGTAGTGCGCTGGGAATGCGCACGCTACTGCCCCATTATACTCTGAAACCAGGCCTAGGCGACCAGACCGTCAAACATGATTGATTTCAAAATTTCTTGAATGAAATTTGGCGAACCGATTTTGACAGGTGCGTTCGGTTAAGGTATTATCCCCCCTCCCTCCATAAATACTGCAAATTTTCCTATGAGTTTTTGTATAACGCTTACTTTTTTTAAAATAATAAAACAAAATATTCTGATCGTGAATAGCATTTTCATCCATATTCACAGTGCAATAGCCAGCACAATACTAAACTAGCTACCCAAGGGTTAACGGAAGATATAATCTGTTGAGGATGTAAAGTTTTTTTAGTTTTTTTTATGTATAGCTTTTCTCCTCATTGTTAATAATTGTATTTGTAAATAATCGTTGTAATTAATAAGTACTCATGTTTATTTTGTCTGTTGGCCAGACATATTATATATTTCTATTGTACATAACTATTATTCTTAGGGGACCTTGTCCCAGAATAAAATTTGTTTTTCTATTCTATTTTATTCTAAAGTCGACTGTAAAAATTATCATAGGTAGAAATAATCGGGAGTCAGTCTTTTTAAATATTTTAATTTTGACGACGTATCGGCTCAAAATTGTGAGCCATCATCAAGGGCTACAAACATCAGAACAAAATAGATACATATCAATATGATAATGAAAATTTATTTTGAATGTAGTGACAATGATAAAATAGAAAATATGACAGTATACAACCATAAAAAGCGCTTAATTAATTGCTCTGTTCGATTCATCTTCGGGGTCCCTAGATACACCTCCGTATTTCATTTTTATGGCGATTACCCTTCCAATCGACGCAAGTATTCCCTCGCATCATTCTTTTACCAAGTTATCCTATCCCGCCGCCCATCATACATTTTCGACCTCCTACAATTCAAATCCTCTGTCCATCCCCGTTGTACACGCTCCAGGCCTTCGGATTTATACAGTACGGCCTACCGAACTGCACATTTCGACAGATCCTTTCTCATTCGATCCTCCATCATATGGAATTCTATCCCTCCTTCCATCTTCACTTCCAACTCTCTTTCTACCTTCAAATCCCGCATATTTAATCACTTAATGAATATCCAGGCTCAATGAAATTGTAAATAACCTTTTTTTTATTTTGTTGTGGTTGTTGTTTTCTTCACATTTAAATATGTCTAGTTTATATGAGATTTAATATTATGAACAGCTCAACACACTTTGTATATTCTGTACATTTTATTCTAAAGGGACATGTCCCAGGATAATAAAGGATTTATTTATTATTATTATTTTAATAGATACAAAATGTATCATGATAAACAATATGATGTTGATAAGTATGAAATCAAAACTTTAGACTTTAATATCGAAGTAAAATAATATATATATATATATTAAAACGTACCATTCCTTCTATTTTTTTTACTTCTAAATTAAAGTCTAAAGTTTTGATTTCATACTTATCAACATCATATTGTTTATCATACTAATTTGTATCTATTATATTGTTGTATACTGTCATATTTTCTTATTTATTTTTTGTTAACAAATTTTTTTTTTTTTTATATTACAGATATTGATTTTGGGTGCTTGTTTGAGTGGATTGTTTTTATTTATGATAGTGTGATTTTTTAGTATGTAGTTGTTTAATGTATATATAATTTGTTGTTGTTTTTTTTTTAATTTAATGTTCGATGTATATGTATAGATATATCTAAATATTGAAAGAAAATGTAAAACGGTAGAGAAGGAAAATAAAAAAAAAATAAAATAAAAATAAATAAAATAAGTAGGGAGAAAAAAAAAATTAAAAAGATAAAAAAGGAAAAAAAAAAAAATTGTATTTATAGTTAGATAAAATATTAAGAATATTCCTGTAGGAAAGAATTGGTATGCTGTGTTATAGCAACCCAATTAAGTTGGGCAGCATCATTTTGTTTATTTATTTATGATAAAGTGTATTCTCCTCACTATATGTAGAACAAATTCTCACAATCATATTGATATGTATCTATTTTGTTCTGATGTTTGTAGCCCTTGATGATGGTTCACAAGTTTGAGCCAAAACTCGGAACACAATAAAAAATAAGTACTACTTGTTAGTCTGTGTTTTTTTTTTTTTTTATAACCGCACCCCCAACCATCTTCCTCATCTGATTTCATAATTATATTTTATTTGAACGAAACGGAGGGGGATGGAGTTCGGACTTTATACCGATCCTAGCCGAGTTTGGCGACGAAATAGAATGGATATAATTTAAAATGCTTCTTTCAATAGTTGTGTTTTTTTTTTTGTCTTTTTTATAAGTTTAGAGGAACTTGTTTAAAGAAATAGGATAGGAAAGAAAGTGGGCAGGCTGCGGCGAGGTGAGCGAGGAAGCAGGAACAGCGGCGAGGGCCAAGGAGAGCCGCCTTCCTCTGCTCAGTCTTCGCCTCGCCGAGGACCTAGCAGCACCGCACCACACCGCACAGCACGTCGCGTCGTTCGTCGCACCGCACCCTCTTACACCCACCTCCAGGTCAGTAAATCAATAAATATTTAAACTTACAACCTTACCCTAATATATATAATCGATTTTTAATAAAACACGTTTTCTATAGAAATTCAATTTAACTGATTCTTTATTATTTTCACTCATTTTTCTCTTTAACTCTATTTGAAAATTCTTTAATTGGTTTTAACAATAGAGGTAAGTGAAAGTCGTGTGTTGCCCGCACCAATTTTTTTATTTATTTTTAATTATTTTATATTTTATTTACTATTATTTTTTTTTCTTTTAAATATTATCTAACATTCATTTATCTCAAATAAACTAATACTTATTATTCTATTTGGCTGATATTGTTTAATTGATTTTTGTTGTTATTGATAATTTTAATTTATTTCACAATAACTATTTTAACTAATACTATTTATTTTAAATTAATCTTCTAAAATGAACATTCATTGAAATGTATAACATACACCAAGTAATCATCTGATGTCATGGCAAATATGTTTCTGTATATTAAAAAAAATGCTGAATACAATACTGATAAAATGTTTACTCCTGAAATAAGAATTTCCGTCGCATCATATTTAATTTTGATTATTATTTTATTACTTTTGTCGTCTTATTTTTACTGTTTAACTATATATATATATATATATATATATATATATATATATATATATATATATATATATTTATATATTTTTTTTTTTTTTTTTTTCTTAAATTATATTTTTTTTGGTTGTTTTTTTTTTTAAATTTTAATGGCACAAGACATCCGGTCATACATAAATAAAAAATACGATATTATGGTTATAAAATAATAAAGAATCTTTAAAAAGTAAAAATAAGATGACTAAAATTATAGTCAAAAATAAATTTGATGCGACGGAAATTCTTATTTCAGGAGTAAACATTTTATCAGTGTTGTATTCAGCATTTTTTTTTTTTTTTATATAAACAGAAACATATTTGCCATGACATCAGAAGCCAAATAGAATAATATAAGTATAAGTTTATTTGAGATAAATGAATGTTAGATAATATTCAAATGAAAATAAAATAATAGTAAATAAAATAAATGATAATAAGAAATAAATAAAAAATCTGGTGCGGGCAACACACGAATTTCACTTACCTCTATTGTTAAAACCGATTAAAGAATTTTCAAATAGAGTTAGAGAGAAAAATGAGTGAAAATAATAAAGAATCAATTAAATTGAATTTCTATAGAAACATGTGTTTTATTAAAAAATCGATTATATTATCAAAAACAATCAGTTAGCTTTATCGCCTTTTCATCACTCTCTATTAACTTTTACAAGCTTGTGTATGAGATAATATTTTTTCTAAAATTTTTAGCTTTCCAACGGTATATTATACTTGTATATTAATGTTCTTTTTTTCAAAAACACAAAAATTGCATTAAAAAAAAAAGACACGGTTATTTTTATAAATATACAAAGTCAAAGGTACTTAAGAGGAAGAAAATTGAAAATATCGGGATTTAAGCCCTGTTAGAATATTAAATCAGAATGAAACCTGTACGATATTAAAACCCATTAAATTTTCCAGCGATGTACCGAGTTTAATCAAAATCGTTTTAGCTGTTTTCGAGAAAATCGTAAAAAGGTGCAAAATGCATGGTATAAAGTTCCTCTTCTGGTAAAGCTGCTTTTGATGAAAAAAGTTTTGTAACGTCTCGGGCGTATATATGTCTTAAATATGAAATTTTTAGTTTCATAGGACTTTTCGTTTACGCGCTAGAGTTACCACACACATACAAACAAACCATTTTTCGGGACTTGGTTATTTGGACTCAGGGGACCTTAAAACAAGTGTTTCCATTAAAAACTGGAATTAGAAAATGTTTGCGATCGCAATACTTTCCCTTACTATATATTTTATATATAGGCAAATGAAAGTAGTAAAAAAATTATAGATTAACGCTTCAAAAATATAAAAATAAAATATAATAAATTTAAAAAAAATAACAATACTAATAAATAAAAAATAAATAAAGTGAAATAATGAATAGTATACAATAAATATAATAATTAAAATAATAAATATATATGAAAAACAACGGTCAAATTTGATTTTCTAAACGAGGGACTCTCGAAACCCAAATCAGAAAATAATATATCACTCGAAAATATTTTATTAAATAGTAATTTAAAGACTGTTATACAACTTCATTTATTTAATAATGTACTACATTTGTAATAAGATTTCAACGTTAATCTAACCATTGATTATAATTTTACAATTAAAAATTGAGACGTTGATTTCAAAAAAGGTACTATACACATCTAGAAACTTTTACAAAAAGCGCGGAAATCTCTCATTACTATATTATTAAACCAGCTAATTTAATTATTTTCGAATTAAAATCTAGAATTGTTTTTTTACTATATTAATAATATAATATTAAAGTTATGAAATTTAATGTTTTAGTATGATTTGAAATGAAACTAAATGTGCAATTTAGTACCTATAGAAAATAATGGCTAAGGTACAAAATTACAGACTTAGATTCTTTCCTAATCATACTTAAACAATACATTCCATAACGTAAAAATAGTGTTATTAATATAAGGAAAATAATCAACTAAATTTGTTTAATAATATGGTAATGAGAGATTTTCGCACCTCAAATGAAACGTTGATTTTCAAAAGGTGCTGTATCCATTCTAGGAAATTTTAACTCTCTTATTACTATATTATTAAACTAACTTAAATGATTCTTTTCGCATTAATACCTAGAATTGGTTTTTTAACTATATTAATAACACATTATAGTTACATAATTTTGTAGTATGATTTAGATCGAAATTAAATGCGTAATTAGTACCTTCAGAAAATAACAGGACTTCTAAAGAGTTCATTAGATAAAATCAAATAGAAGATTTAGACAAAACTAATTGATGTGAATACAAATATGTCAAAACATCAATTTCCTTAAAAATTTCCTTTTGTACCTTTTGGAGATCAACGTCTCAATTTATCAGATATATAAAAATCTCGTCGTCGAACTCCTCCGAAAATTAAAATTTTCGGTAAATTGTTATGTTTCTCTACAATCTTCTCATTCTCAGAGTTATTCTGCGATCTTTTGTATTCATTTGAAGGAATGTTATAAATTATAATAATTTATTATTATTATAAACACTTGAAATTGAACTGTTTTCTGAATAAACCGATTGAATGAAAAATTACTATAGTAAAGAATGAATGAAAGTGAATGAGGGGTTGCAGGCGTTTTCTCGAGATCTGTTGGAGTGAGCCAGTGTTTCTATTTCTTAGTTCACCACTCACTCGAATTTAATTGAAAAATTGAAATTTTAAACCCGAAATGAAAAAAAAAAATCGTAGCTTTGAGCATTCTTCTGTTCATAGGTTGGTATTTACTATCCCGACGATTACGAGACAGTAAAAAACAGAAAAAAAATTCGTTTTGCGTGTTTGAAGATTTAATGTACTGAAGATTTCCATCAGTTTCAACAACCTATTGAAAAATAGTTTATCAGTTATAAAATAATCTTAGTATATTCGATCTATTAATTCCATTTTAACATTAAAATAATTTTCTGCAAATTTCCATTGAAAAAATCTCAATAGTGTACACATATACATTAACCTTTGTATCTCACTTCAGCGCAATACGTTATTAATAAAAAAAATATTAAGTCAGACTTTAAGCTAGTTTACCATGATAATTTTTTTAATCGTCTTTACATTAAAAAAATCTCTATAGTTATAAAATAACTATGTCTTACGCTTTACCAATATTATCACTAATGAAAAAACTCAAGCAATTCGCTCTTGATTATGTTACGTATTTAAAGAAATATTTAATTTAATTATAATTTCGAGACAGTATGAAACAGCAGAATACGTTTTCATAAGTACGACGATTTAACGCTGTAATTTACCATAAAAGTTACTTGTACGCTTCTTTTTTTTTTCTTATTTCACCTCTCCAACTCCACCCTGATATTATAAATTAAAATTAAATGGTTTCTGATGTATGATAATCTTCGGACAATGTATTTTTATTGGATTTATAATTCCCAATGGTGTATTAAACGGTAATAAATGTATTGACACTATTCCTTATATTTATTGAAATTTTTAAATTAACACATAGATTCTCACATATCAAACAAGTCATTTACGGTTACTCGTAAAAAAAAAAAAAAAAAAAAAAAAAAAAAAAAAAAAAAAAAAAAAAAAAAAAAAATCATTTTATAAGAAATTAATAAGACATACATAAACCGAAATATGGATAAAGTGTCAGATTTTGTTGGATTTGGAATGAAAATGGGTACTATTGTCATTCATTATTATTTTTGTATTGACTTATTCGCTCAGATTATGAAGGAAAACTAAAGACAAAAACATGACACACTTTAATTGAATTGGGCTGGAGTGAAGGGATAATGACCAATGATCAGTTTTTAATGATTGCTAATTATAGTCCTTCACAGAATTAACTCCCCAAGATCATGGTTTTAGTCCACGAAACTCGCGCGTACTCATTCAGAAAAAAACATAATATGCAGATATTATATATTTATTCGTGTGTTATTGTCATAATAAATAAATTTGCCGTTTTTGATAAGTGTAACTCGAACTTTTAGGTGAGAAAAGGGATACGTTCTCAAGAATGTGAACATACCAGAAAAAAATACTAAAAATAATATTTATTTACAAGTTATTTTCTTTAAATTAATTCGTTTAAGGATTCATTATTTTTTAAGCTTATTTATTTATATCCTCCCATCAAAAACTAAGTTAAAAAAAAAAAATTTCTATATTTACTAACAGAAAAAACTAAAACACAGAATGGAATGAAAAACCGGGAGCCGCAATACTCAACGGTATAGCGGGTCGGGAATCGCGGAAACTATCGGACGCATCTAAAGTCTCACTTACAAGATCGTTCTTGACGACGGTTTAGAAGGGCGTTTCGAGGCGTCGTTCCAAACCGGTGAAACGAACGATCGTGCAAGAGTCAAAACTGAAAGGTTTGAAGGACGGTTCTGCGACCTGGCCGAGAAAAAAAAAACCCGACGCACACAGGGCAAAATCACCAATTCAGGTGAACAAAAGTCAAGTGAAAAGTTTGGAATTTTCCAGTGCTTCAACTTCTTATTATTAGTTGGCAAGACCCTTAATACTAATATTTCCCGCCATACCGTGCTTACAAATAAATAATAAATGAGTGAATCATTCCTGTTCACAAACGTGCCTAATAACCGGCAGTGGGATTATCTTTATTGGATGGTCATTTATTGTGTTCAAGGTGTATTTAGAGCAAAGTCTTTTTGCTTTTATTTAACAATGGACATTGCTGAGACAGGTAAAGCATTATATTTCCAAACTCATTATTGAATATGCATTGCAATCTCACCTGTTGCGTTAATTTAGCAATTTGTAAATGTATGCCCCTATTCAATAATGAAAAACTATGTAACCCCCAAGTTACCCATAATTAGTTTTTTATAACCTTTATCTTTAAATATAACATAGAATTTTGCGTTTTGGGTTATACATAATTTTTTTCAGACACAACACTCCGAATCAAAAGTTTTACAATCTATAGGTTGATTTTCCTAAATGATATAAAATACATCTATTAGCAGGTTTCAGCAGCTCCAAGCCATAATTAGATTTTTGTATTTTTTCCCCGTATTCTGGGACTTCAAACGTAAAATGTAGGGAAGTTTTAGATTTTAGAAAATAAATTTAATGTTTGACCACTGTGCGTTCGCCATTTGTGTCAAAAATTAATTTTATAATTGTTTTCATAATTTTTTCCTTAATCTGTTACCCCAAAGATTAAATATGGACAAGTTTCAGAATTTTGTCCACCTAATTCGGTCGTTTTTTTCCTTAGAATTTCTCACACTCTATCCATTTAGCTACGATAATTCTTCCGTTCTTTTATTTATTTACTTACTTTCAAAAAAAGATAAGGTGATGGTATTTTCGAAATTAGATAAACGTCCACCTTTTTTCCTCGATCAGACGACAATCACAAATTATTACCTAACTTGGATGAAATTGATAGTGTTCCCTATAAGTAAGCAGAAGTTATTTGTTCTCAAATTTAAATAGTTTATATAAGCTCACTTCCACAAAGATGATAAAAAATAGTTTTAAATAGCTGTGTGGCACCAAGTCTTGTTTTAATGTATGTGTACTAGAGTCCACGTCATGGTTAAGGGTTAATTGGCGTAGCAAGAAAAAATGATAAAAACAATTTTTTTTTTTAAATATCACGATTGATATAAGGGACCTTAAAACTTGTAATTCCGGGGAAAACTCGAATTCGAAAATTTTCATGGTCACAATACTTCGAAACATTGCTGCTGCTGTTCGAGAATCAGTTCTAAAGTAAATTACACACTGCTAGGTGATTCAGGTGTTCCTTTACAGATCTTTACTTTCACTTAAATATATGTGAAATATAAAGTAAGGGAAAGTATTGCGATCGTGAAAATTTTCGAATTCTAGTTTTCAACGGAAATACACGTTTTAGGGTTTCTTGAGTCCAAATAACTCCAGTTCGTAACAAGTCCCGAAAAAAGGTCGGTGTTTGTGTGTATCCGTATGTGGTAAGTCAAGCGCAAAAACGAACAGACGTACAAACTTGAAATTTCATATTTAAGAAAACTATACTTTGGAGATGTTACAGCAAATTTTTCATTAAAGTCAGCTGAGCGGAAGTGCTACTTTATACCATGCATTTTTATCTTTTTGTGTTTTCTCAAAGACGGCTCGAACGATTTTGCTTAAACTCGATATGTGGATGTAAAATTTAACGAGCTTTAATTTGATGCAGATTTCATTCTAATTAAAACAGTCTGACAGGACTTAAATGCAAATATTTATAAATTTTCTTCTTCTAAAGTACCTTTAATTTTATAGATTTAAAAAAATAAGGCACATCTTCTAGTTATCATCGATAAATAACAGCTAAATATGCAAGTTGAGCGAATTTGGTAAATAACTGAAGAAGAAAATTGCAAACATATTTTTTTAATGCATTTTTGTGTTTTTGAACTCAAGAATGGTATTATAGATGTATAATATACAGTAGGATAGCTACAGATTAAAAAAAAAAAAATCTAATACACTGAATTTTAAAAGTAAATGGATCCCATCAAATCATGTTTACCCTTCGTCGCAAACCTATGGCCTCCTGTCCCACTGTATCCTTTAGTAACATCCCATTAATTCCTGTTGAAAAGATCCGCTACCTAGGACTCCACCTTGGCAAACGTCTAACTTGGAATCCTCACACCAGACTGAAAAGACAAGAAACTGCTCGGAGATACCGATTGTTACAACACTTTCTTGACAAACGTTCAAAGCTTTCAATCTACTACAAATAACTAATTTATATAGCCCTTATTAGACCTATTTGGACATATGGCATTGAGCTATGGGGATCCACCAAGCCATCAAATTCCTCCCGCATCCAATCCTTGCAATCCAAAATCTTCCGAAAGATCCTAAATGCTCCGTATTTTGTCACTAATAAAAACTATCCATAAAGACCTGAATATTCCGTTAGTTGCAGACATAGCCAGAACTAGATATACCTCCTTTAATTCCAAACTACCAGCCCACTCAAACCCGCTTGTCCGTATCCTCTCATCTCCATATATTCCTGATAATCCTCGGAGGCACCTGAAAAGCCGGTGGCCTCGAGACCTGCTAATGACATAAACATTGAAGTGCTACCGCTGGGTAGCTTCTTCACAAGCCTTTATCAAGCCAATTGTTACCTTTTTTTTTCACATTTATTTGTTGTATTTTTTCATATACAGTTGTAAATATCAATTAATAAATAAAAAAATAAAAAAAGTTAATGGAGAGCCGATGGAACTAACTGATTGTTGTTCATAAAAATATAATAAATAATTTAATAAAACAAATGTTTCTATAGAAATTTAATTAAATTAATTCTTTAACAATTTATTTTTATCTCTACATGTATTCAAAAATTCTTAAAGTGATTTTAACAACGGAGGTAAGTGAAAGTCGTGTGTTGCGCGCACCAGATTTTTTTTTTTTAAAGAAAATGTTATTTATTTAGTGTATGAAAATATATACAACAACAATATTTTCATCTCCTTACCCCACCCTAGCATTTTTTTTTACCATAGCATTATTTTAGTAAGAACAATAACCTTATAATTTAATTGTCGTTGGTATTACAAAACTCTGGTATGAGAAACACAAGCCTCTTTCTCGTTCTTTAATTGACTTTCACTAACCTCGACTTTTAAAATCAATTAAAGAACTATTAAAAAAAATCAGATTTGATAAAACGTTTAAAGTTAATTTCAATTAAAAGCTTATTTAGTTTCGTTGGAAACATAAAAAAAAACAAGAATTACATTCACCAAAATATTTTATTTTTTCTTCATTTGGCTATCAGATTATTTCAACAAAAAAGATGGTATGGTTGTTGTTTTCAATGTGGTGTCATTGAATTATAATAATTTTTAATCGGCCGTTATTTTAAAACTGATTGGCGGATATCAATATATTGGTGTTAGGGTCATCGTTGGATGAAAAAGTATTTTTGTGGCAAGTTTAAAACAAATCAGTCCAGTAGTTTTGGAGAAAAGCCGCGGACGGTGACAATCGTTTTTTTTTTTTTTTTGTTTTTTTTTAAATTCTTCGTTTTAATTTTAAGGGGGGAAAACTGCTTATTGTTATTATCGCCCTCACATCTTTACCAAAAAGAAAAACGATTTACCAAAATGAAGATAGCAGAAAAGAAAATAATAAATAAAATATTAATATATTAACATACAATAGATAAATAATGAAAAATAAATTAAATTAATAATAATGATAAAAAATAAATAACTAATAATAGTAATAATAATAAAAGATAAAATAAAACATGAATATAACATAAATAATTAATATTACAAAAATAAAATAAAGGAAGGAAAAAAAAGTAAATAAATTAAGTAAAATAAAGAATAATAATAATTTAAAAAAATAAAATTTTCGGTTAAACTGAATAATGGTGAAGAAAAAAAAAATTAAAAAATAATACATGAAAAAAATAGATAAGTTATATTTGCTAAAACAAACGAATATTATTTATCAATTTAATGGTGCAGTTAAGTACTGTTTGTCATTGTTGCTCAAAGCCTCAGAGATCTAGCTTGTTTTTCAAATTTCTCAATTTCTCTCCTGTATCGTGGATTATTATTACCTTTGTCTGATAATGCGATTTTATTATTGTTTTGCGGTGTTTAAAGAAATGGGAATCACAATTTAAGTTAAATTTCTTTAGAGTGCTTTTACGTAGAGCGATTTTAAATATCTTGCAACTTAAGTCCCCAAATTTTGAGGGGGTAATATTTTTTAATCATTATTGGTTCATTATTGAAAAAAAAAAAAAAAAAATATATATATATATATATATTATATTGTTATTTACAGCTGTATAAAGGATTAGAACAAGTAAATGTGAGTAAAAATTATGATACACTTGTAAAGAAGCTTCCCATTGGAAGCACTCAAAAGCAATTAAATTTCAATTGTGATTCCCATTTCTTGAAATACGCAAAACAATAATAAAATCTCATTATCAGACAAAGGTAACGCTATATTTGGAAGATAAGGGTGGCTGGAGGGCACTCATTAGCCTTTACTATATGTAAATCATCATTTTTTTATTTAGCCATGACTTTTTGCATTTTCTCTATCGAGGTACTTCCTCCGTCATAATGTAAACATGCAGGAATATGTTTATGTGTGTGTGTATTGAAAACGGAAGTGGTTAAGTAAAAACTCTCGGAAGCGGATCTAGAAAGGAAGTAGTCGCCCTTGGCCAGGAGCTCCACCCTGTAATTCAATTGTCTCATTACACACCAATTATAAAATCGTTTGGGGCCTATCGATTTCCTAGACACCAGGGTTAGGAAGCCGGATTAGAAGGAAGATTATTTATTACTCCAATCTGCATACAACATACACCCTGAATTTGAGGTGGACAGGACTCAATACAGATGGGCAGACGAGAAACATCTCGGAAGCGGATGTACTGAGCAAGTTGCCCTTGGTCTAAATACTTATCTCCTCCTCGCACTTTCAATGCAATTATCACCCTCACCAATCGAGGCTTTCATTTCCAATAGACGCTATATCCGTTCTGGGAAGTTTTAAAGGAAGCGCGAAAATCACTGGTTGGTTTTTTATTAAAACCTCCGTTGTTAAAATCAATTTTAGAACTTTTAGGGAGCGACGTGTTCTAGTATTGGGTTGTTTCACATGAAATGTCCGTTTTTATAGTTTCTGAAATAAATAAAGGATTTTGCAGGTCTCTGTTGTTTTCTTCCGAATGTTTACATATTTAAAGTAAACGGTTACTAATCCTCTACCTTTGTATTATAAACATTAGCTTCCCAGTCAATTACCCACTTTTTAGAATACCTCCAAATATGAACATGGAAACACGCGATTTTCGAGTAATATTTTTGTAGGAGTATAAACTCGGCCATTCAGCAGCTGAGGCCGCTAGAAATATTTGCAAGGCGTTTGGGGGAGGGATTGTTAATGAACGAACCATTCGCCGTTGGTTTGCTAAGTTTTAAGCTGGGGATACCGACTTTGAAAACTTGCCCCGAGGAAGACCTCCGTCCGTAATAGACAACGATGTCCTCAAACATACAGTAGAAGGAATACCTACCAAACTGTTAAAGGACTCTCAGCACAACTAAATGCAAGTGTATCTACCGTTTCCAGACATTTAAAGTGTATTGAGAAAGTAAAAAAGCTCGATACATGGGTACCTCATGATCACACTGAGCGGCAGCAATCGAAACGCCTTGAGACCTGCGTTTCTTTGCTTGCGAGGCAAAAAAACGAGTCTTTCCTTGAAAGAATAATTACCTGCGATGAAAAATGGATCGCATATGACAATCAGCGTCGGTCAGGGCGGTGGAGGAACATCGACGAAACCCCGGGGTAAATGCCAAAACCGAATTTGCATCCCAAAAGATTGATGGTTAAAGTATGGTGGTCCATAGCTGGGATGATTCATTATTCATATTTTTATCAAGAGATGAAACCATTACCTCTACAACGTACTGCAATGAAATTAACCAAATGCACACAAAATTATTTAAAAAACAACCTGGATTGGTAAATCGGAAGGATCCTAAACTCTTACACGACAACGCTAGACCCCATGTTTCAAAACATACCGTGCAAAAATTGAAAGAACTGGGCTACGAAGTTCTTCTTCTTGAAAATGATGATCAAGTGAAATATGCGTTTTCAGATTTTGTTTCACGTTAAAGCTCAGAGTTTTTCAGTTCGGGGTTAAAAAGTTGGTGTCTCGTTGGGAAAAATGTGTAGAAAAAGAAGGTAAATACTTCGAATAAAATAATCTTGTTTTCATATCGTATTGTTAATAAAAATCCTTTACCTTGAAAACGGACATTTCATGTGACACAACCCAATATATATATATATAGCATTAGTCTACTGTCCTTCAGGTCCCGATTCCTTCATAGTCCGTGAGCCAGCTACGAAAAATGCAACCTATTTTACTAAAGTTTTAGTATGTTTCATGCAAAGCATCCATCGCAGTAAAGCAAAAAATACGCGTCTGCGAATTTGAAACGGGTGGATTACAATATGCCGGACATTCAAAACATGAATATCCCTCTTTTTTAACATAATTATGGTTACTATCATGGAAACGACTCATCCTATGAATATAATCGTTCTAAAGTAAATCATCAAGTATTGTTATAAGCTTTCATTTAAGTGGTAAAAGACATTTCTATTTCTAATATTCAACCATATAGAGGTATTACAAAACAAATTATTTTACGGAAAAGGAGATGTCACTCTTTTCTAACATTATTATGGTTACTATCGTGGTTACCGCTCATTTTATGAGCATAATCAATATAAACTAAATAATCAAGTATTTAATAAGCTTTCATTTGAGTGGTAAAAGACATTTGTATGTTCCATATTCATCGATATAGAGGTAATACAAAAAAACAACATTTTTTTCGAAAACCGAGATATCACTCTTTTCTAACATTATTATGCTTAATATCATGGAAACCGCTCATCCTATGAGGATAATTGTAATAACAATTAATATAGGTAATTAAATCACCTTTAATTTGATTTGAGTTGTGAAACACGTCTGCATGAGTAATAGTTACAGAGATATGGTTCTTACAAAAAAAACGGAAACCAAAACCTTAAAAACGAGATATCACTCTTTTCTAACATAATTAATTATTATCATAGTTATGACTCATTTTACCACGAATGTTTTTTTTAAATCTCATATTACTAAGCGATAATGCGAATCAAACGACGCTAGTCTGCCACACAAAAGTGGATGGTAAGCCGCGGCAGACGTGTTTCAAAATCAGACTTTTAGGGACGAATTCGGACACATTTAACCAATGCATTGACATTATGCCGGTGAGTACTATACCTACGGATTTCTATTACTACTCAAATTAAAGCTAATTTTATACCTCGTAGTTTATTACCATTATATTGTTAGGAATAGGCGTTTCCATGATATTAAATATTAAGAAAAATAAGAAGTTTTGGGTTTCCAATTTTTTGTAAGAATCATATCTCTATAACTATGAGTCATACAGACGTTTTCACAACACAAATTGAAGGTAGTCTAATTACCTATATTAATTGTTATAACAATTATACTCATATGTTCCCATGATATTAGGTATAATAATGTTATCTCGTAAAAAAGAATGATATATCGTTTTCCAAAAAAAAATTTTTTTTTTTTTGCTTTACCATGATATATCTTTTTCATAAAACATACTAAAAATTTTAGTAAAATGGGTTGCATTTTCCGTTGCTGGCTCACGATCTATCAGGTATAAGTCCCGGCTGGGGCAGAATTATTTGTTCTGTAATTTCAGCCGTGGATCGACCCTGGGGTATGGAGACCAACCAGGGACATCTCGGGCGTATATTTCTCTTAAATATGAAATTTTAGTTTCATACGACTTTAGCACAGTAGCTAGCAAACAGCTGTCTATGCCGAAGGTCGCGGGTTCAAACCTGCAGGTTTATGTAAGTAAAATATCCTTAGCTATGCCGTTCTTCGGAGGGGACGTAAAAAGGTGGTCCCAAGCCTATGCGATGTCAGGTACTCGTTAAAGATCACTATCCTAATTAAACCCGGATAGGCAAAATTTAGGACTTCCACTGTAGCATTGTCCGATTAGCCATAGTAGCATCAAGTGACGTTAAATTTATAAACAAAATTGCTCAATGACCTTGCAGTTAATCGCCTAGGCAAAATAAATAACCTAACCTAACTTTAGCGGGACCTATCATTATTTTTTATTTTAATGATTTTTTACCAGTTATTCTTTATCTTTCCATGAATAAAAAACCGTGACTTGTTTTTTTTTTGCTGGCAGATACTTTTAGTGTTGCAGTCGTTTTAAGTCAGCTTCGCGACTGAAAAGATGTGTTGGAAAAATCTCTCTATTTCTGTTAATTCTGTAGATATCGAGTCAAAAAAAAAAATAACAAAAAGATAAAAATATGCTTTATATATATTGTCCTTACAACTTGTTACCTTAAAAGTGTAGAAAGTGGTTTAAAAAAATCTCGAAAAACAATAAAAACTGAGACTTTCAGCGATTTAAAAGTCTATAAAGGAAAAGAGACTCACCTTTGATTATTTCTTAATACATATCTTAGTCACAGTCCTACTTGCTGTAAAAATTTCGATCTTAATAACAGTATATTTTTGTATACAAAATTTTTAAAAATGGCAAAAACTCGTTTTTTGCAAAGTTTAACAAGTAAATATTTTAAAAGGGACTGAGTAAAAACTTATGAAACTAATAAAGGTTACACCTCTAAATGATATTTATAAGTGCCACACATTTGATGAATGAGACTTAACTGGTTCTGGAGTTATAAAATTCTCTTCGCTGTTAAAATAACATTTTCTTTAAAAATCATTAACTCCTGTAATTTCGCATATTTCAGAACGAAACAGAAACTAGAGTTTTGATGAGACTACTGTAAGCAGTTTTGGTCCTTACAACATATGACCTAAGTAGCCAAGAAACTTGTGAAAAAAATTCACGAAAATTTAAATCAACTGAAACTTATAGCAGGATATGACAACACATGTTTTCAGTCGCGAAACTGACTTAAAACGGCTGCAAACACTATAAGTATTTGACAGAAAAAAAATTTAACCACGGTTTTTTATTCATGAAAGGATAGAGAAAAACTGGTTTAAAAATCCGGACGTTTCGAATGCATTGATCCATATCTTTCATTATGCATATCATAGTATGTTTATGATATGTATCTATTGTTGACGGCATTCCGCAATAATTAAACTGTGAGTGACACATGTTTGTCATAAACCATATCTCCATAAAATTTTCTGTTGCTTAAACGCTTTTCCTTTGTAATCCACATAGAGGTGTTTTTACTAGTCTGAAGTATTCTTTCCTAACACCCGCATACGTTTATGTAAATAAAGCTAGTAGGCTGGTTGCGTATCGGAGTTAAATGCAAATAAGCATGGACTCTAGTTGTTATGGTGCCCTACTTTTTAATCATATCGGTTGTATTGAAAAATTAAAGTGTAATCGATTATATGAAAAACGAAATGTCACGTGAAAAACATTTGTATGTATATGAAACTAAATTTTATGTTTATAGGTGTGACAATCTTGCGGTTTATCGCTTTAAAACCTATACCCTACCCTGAATTCCATGCGGTCAGGCTAGACCTATTAACAAGGTTTAGACATTTTTATCTTACTGAATTATATATATTTATTGAACTCTTTCCAATAATGGACAATGGTAATAGTGATAACTGACTTTATTAATACCATATTTATAAAAATCTGGTGCGCGCAACACACGACTTTCACTTACCTTCGTTGTTAAAATCAGTATAACTAGTTTTTAAGAATTTTTAAATACACTAAGACATAAATATTAATTTTGAAATAATGAACTACATCGAATTTCAATAGAAAAATGTGTTTTATTAAATAATCTATTATATTATTATCTATGACAGCCCTTTAGTTTTATCGTCTTTTCATCACCCTCCATTAACTTTTCCAACGGTATATTATACGTATATTTGTATGTTGAAAAACACCAAAATCGCAGAAAAAAAAATATTATTGTTATTTTATCTTATAGTTGGATATCGTTATCGTTCAAATTTTATATTTATCAGTTTTTTATTAGTACTAGATAGATGATATAGTTATTTTCAAAGATTATACAAAATTAAAGGTACTTTAGGGGAAGAAAATTTAAAATATCGGCATCTAAGTCCTGTCAGATTATTTCAATCAGAATGTAACCTAAATTATATTAAAGCTCATTAAATTGTATATCGATATAGGGAATTTAATCAAAATCGTTAGAGCTGTTATTGAGAAAATCGTAAAAAAAAATAGCTAAATGCTTGTCATAAAGTGGCTCTTCTGGTTAATTGATTTTGATTAAAAAGTTGTTGTTACATCTCGGACATATAGTTAAATATGAAATTTCAGTTTCATACAAATTTTCGTTTTCGCGCTAGACTTACCATACACGGAAACACACACACACACACAGACCTTTTTGCAGGACTTGATCATTTGGACTCAGGGGACCCTACAACGTGTAATTGTGTTGAAAATTCGAATTCTAAATTTTTCACGAACACAATACTTTCCCTTAATTTATATGAAATATATAGGTAAGCGGAAGTAAAAAGGAAAACCGAAAGGACTTACTTATACACAGACACTCAGACCTTTTTGCGGGAGTTGGTCATTTGGACTCAGGGGACCATACAACGGGTATTTTAGGTGGAAACTGGAATTCGAAAATTTTCACGATCGCAATACTTTTTCTTACTATATATTTCATATATAGTTAAGTGAAAGTAAAACTTGTTTCGTAAAATTATGGCAAAAAATATAAATAATATAGAAAAAAAATATATATGTGGGTTTGCGACGCACGACTTCCACTTACCTCAGTTTTTAATATCAATTTTAAAAAATTTAAATGAAGTTCCCTTTTTGTGGGACTTGGTCATTTGGACTAAGGGGGCCCTAAAACATGTGTTGTCTCCTCTTACCCCTCCCCCACTAATAGAGGGAAAAGAATAACTCAAGAGATCAAAGTGCTTCTTTCTCACCCGCACCGCTCTGTCGATAGTCAATAGAGGTTGTGTAAGAGCTTACAGTACTAAAATTGTTAGCAAGAATTATTAATACATTGTTTCCCGTTTAATAGTAAGTACTCATGTTTATTAAGTACTCATGTTTATTTTGTCTGTTGGCCAGACATATTATATTTTTCTATTGTACATAACTATTATTCTTAGGGGACCTAGTCCCAGAATAAAATTTTTTTTCTATTCTATTCTAATAGTTTTTGAATCGATTGACATTAGAATAATGTATTACGACTTACTGATTAAGCTAGTCAAAATTGAAAACTGATTTTATGGTATGACTTGACTTATTAAAGGTACTAAAAACATCCCTTCCATAACGTACTATATCTTCTGTAAACAGAAAATCTTTCCTTTCATTTCCTTCCAAAAGGTATATTTCATAATGTACAGTAGAAGCACCTAACCCCGTAATATACAACCATTAATTTATTGTTTTCTTCATTTTTTGCATTTTAATTGGTTTCAGTTAGCACAGCTATTTTTTTCATCAATGGTTTTAACCTAATAACCAGTTTTTAGGCTGCTTTAAACAAGTTGATTGTGTCCCTTCGGATCACGTTGTTTTTCAATTAAATTGAGTTTTTTTCATAGTATTTCTTCTTACAGCCACATAAATTTGATATGAAAATTTTCTTAAACCCACATTTTGATAGAATAATGGTATTTCATCCAGCAAATGGTTGGAATTCCAATCCCCTGACCTTGCTAAATATGAGAAGAAAATCCGGGCTTTATCTATTTAAAAGACCAAAATAAAAGTTTAAAAGTTATTTGTTTATCAGTCTTTATAGTTAAGTATTGTTTTCACGTAGTTAATAATATAAATAAATTTGTTAAATTCACAGAAAGAATACGTAAACGTTCAAAACAAATTTCATTATTACATACTCTCTTATTATTGTGTCAATAATAAATAAAAGATCCTTTGAATATCCGCTTTCTTTATGAAGAATAGACAATAAATTCTAGTTTAACAACAAGGAAAGATATTTATCAGAGTTAGAATAGAGAAATATTCACAAATTAGTAATTAACATAGTAAAGACGTAAGTTATGAGTAGGCTATGGCGCCCTCACTTAACTTCAGCGGACTCACACCAGTGACGCGGCTTAGAGGGAGGCGCTGGGATCACTCGGATTCTGCTTGCCCTTCCACAAGTGGGGGGACAAATCAAGTCTGGGGTTCCCCAGCAGGGTATACATATTTTTTATAAGCATGAGTGTGTTCATCCTTTATTCAGTTATTTGTTAACCAAGTATTTATTTAGTTTATAACTTTTGTTATAATATACCTTTATTTTATTTTATGTAATTTTACTTTCCTTTTGTTTATACTGTAAATATTGTATGAATGTGATCTTGTATCAATATAATTATTCTCCTTTTAGACGAATTGTAATATATCCGAATAAATAAATTAAATTTTAAAAAATAAATAAATAAAGGTTATGTGTTATGTTGTATTAGGAAGGTTATGATGACTATTATCTCGCGTTATATTCTTCCAAAAAGTACTATATCCTTTTTAATTCTTTCCAAAAAGTATTATATCCACGTTTCATTCCAAAAAGTACGTTTCATTACTACATATAAATTATTTATATTTAATATATTTAATTTACATATTAATATATTTAATTTATACATATACATATAAATTAATGAAAATTGGACGATTTCAAACGGATTGACCCACATAGAAGATTACTTATAATAATTTGTTTTGTTTTTTAATTATTAATTTATAGGAGTTTTGAAAGTAAAATGAGATTTCTATCTACTTATACAATAATTCATATAATTTAAATAAAATTTCTTGATTCCAATACACTTAACATTTTTTCTCTACCATTAATAATAACCGAGTGATCAGGGAGTAACATCTCTTATAAGTTGTGGCTTGGCCATGTAAGATTTCTTTTTTCTTTTTCTTCTCTTTGTTCATCGCGTTGACTTGATCTCAAAAGTCTTATCGATTTTTCTCCATATTCAATAATAACCGATATTTAATGGAATTACATATATTATAATTTGTGACTTGTATACGCAGATTTTTTTTATTTTTTTATTTTATATTATCACAGTTAACTGATTCTAAACCTCTTTATATAGTTTTCTCTATGTTCAAAAATAACTAAGTTATTGGCGTATTTATGGAAATTTTTTTTATTTTTTTCTCTTGATTACGATCTGAATTCATTTAGGAGCTGTATGGAATTTCTTTAACCTCCATGCATGTATTTCCTTTGAGGAAAATTATTGTCAAGGGACTTTTTGTTTTTGTTTATATGTTGATTGAATTGTTCAATGGTGTGAATAGATAGTAGTAAGGTGATTGAAGTGGTGGGGGCGGCCAGGGGTTCAATAGTCATTCAATACACTAGGTCACTTCTGAGGTCATTGTAGTCCTTTGAGATTGGCCATAGTCTTCACCGTAGCATCCTCGTACAATGTCACTAGCTCCTTTGTCCTTTGAATAAAAACAATAATAATTATTACATCCCTCCTAAAACCTCGTGTATGACGGGCTATCTGAGAAGTTTGATATGGATGAATCGTTTTATTGTTTTTAAGAAGCTCTCATGTTTCTAGTAGATATACCGAGTTGAACTGGCTCTATCCCTCTTTCTGTCTCACAGTGGAAAATATGACCGATTTAGGTGAACAAAATTCTGAAACTTGTCCATATTTAACATTTGGGGTCCTAGATTACGGAAAAAAATTGTAAAGACTAATTATTTTTTGACACGATTGGCGAGCGCTCAGTGGTCAAACATCAAATTTATTTGCTAAAATCGAAAAATTTACTTTTTACGTTTGAAGTCCCAGAATACGGGAAAGATAGTACAAAAAATATAATTATGGCTCGGGGTGGCTGAAACCTGCTAATAAAGGTATTTTATATCATTTAGGAAACTCTTCAAATTATTGGTTGTAAAACTTTTGATTCGGAGTGTTGTGTCTGAAAAAAATTATGTATCACCCAAAACGCAAAAAAATCGCAAAAATTCTTTGTAATATTTAAAGACTAGAAGGATTGATGAAACAAATCCTACAAACAAAACCTTGGAGTAACTTGGGGGTTATATAGTTTTTCGTTATTGAATAGGGGCATACATTTGCAAATTGCTAAATTAACTTTACAGGTAGATTGCAATGTATATTCAACAACGAGTTTGGAAATATAATGTCTTACTTTTCTCAGCAATGTTCATTGTTAATAAAAGCTAAAAAACGTTGTGCGAAACTCACCTTGAACACAAAAAATGGCCATCGAATAAAGATAATCCCACTGCCGGTTATTAGACACTTGTGCGAACAGGAATGATTCACTCATTTACTATTTATTTGTAAGCACTGTATTGCGGAAAATATTAGTATTAATGGTCTTGCCAATTAATAATAAAAAGGTGAAGCACTGGAAAATTCCAATATTTTGACTTGACTTTTGTCCACCTAAATTTTTGATTTTGCCCACTGTGCATCGGTAGTAATTCCTAGGTGTCTGTCTCTTTCGACTTTTAAAACAAAAAACCTCCTTATATTCATGATATGCTTACCACTTGATCCTCTGTCCATTCAGTGAACACGAGACCCCAACCCATAAAATTGTATTGGGTTGTTTCACATGAAATGTCCGTTTTATAGTTTCTGAAATACATAAAGGATTTTGCAGGTCTCTGTTGGTTTCTTCCGAATCTTTACATATTTAAAGTAAACGGTTACTAATCCTCTACCTTTGTATTATAAACATTAGCTTCCCAATCAATTACCCACTTTTTAATATACCTCCAAATATGAACATGGAAACACGCGATTTTAGAGTAATCTTTTTGTACGAGTTTAAACTCGGCCATTCAGCAGCTGAGTCCGCTAGAAACATTTGCAAGGCGTTTGGGGAAGGGTTAACACTTAACTTAAACGGGCCATTCGCCGTTGGTTTGCTAAGTTTTCAGCTGGGGATACCGACTTGGAAAACTTGCCCAGAGGAAGACCTCTTTATTATTATTCAATGTTTCAGTTCATTTTATTTCTTTTATCAATTATAAGGTTGCAATATTACCTTGTACATATATATGCGTGTGTTTAAGTGTATGTATGCATTTTTTTTATTTTATTTTTTTTTATTCATAATATGCAGTATAATTTGTTGTATGATATATTTTGTAGACGTAATAGCCAGAAGATTAATACTTTAATGTACATTTATATTATTCTTAGGGGACTAGCTGTCCCAGAATAAAAATTATTTTTTTCATTTCATTTTAAGACCTCCGTCCGTAATAGACAACAATGTCCTCAAACATACAATAGAAGGAAACCCCTACCAAACAGTTAAAGGACTCTCAGCACAACTAAATGCAAGTGCATCTCCCGTTTCCAGACATTTAAAGTGTATTGGGAAAGTAAAAAAGCTCGATACATGGGTACCTCATGATCTCACTGAGCGGCAGCAAGACCCCATGTTTCAAAACATACCGTGCAAAAATTGAAAGAACTGGGCTACGACGTTCTTCCGAACCCACCATACTCTCCCGACTTGTCTCCAACAGATTACCACCTGTTTAGGAATTTAGACAACTTCGTCAAAGGAAAACTTTTTGAATATGATGATCAAGTGAAAAGTTGGTGTAATGTTGGAAAAAATGCGTAGAAAAAGAAGGTAAATACTTCGAATAAAATTATGTTGTTTTCATATCGTATTTTTAATAAAAATCCTTTACCTTGAAAATGGATATTTCATGTGACACAACCCAATATATACCTTCCTACAGATCTGCCTCCTTTAAAATATCCTTTGTTATACGTGCTACCCTAGTTTGGAATTCCTTGCCTATATCAATTCGTAAGCACTTAGTCTTGACATCAGTTATTTATCCATCTCCTTAACTCTCAATCTTCCCAACATATGTAATATCTTAAGCTTTAAATGATAACTATGCATTGTTTTTAAATCCTTCAGTTATGTAATTATACTTAAGTCTTAAAAGCCATGAAAAATGACATTTGTAATGTACTTTTTTGTTATTCTCAGTGGCTTACCCAGAATATAAATTTATTTTTATTCATTCATTATTCGTTACTCATTTTTTTATCGTTGCAGCAAAATATCCATTTCACTTTTAACATAGAACAACAAAATTTGGTGCGCGCAACTTTCACTTTCCTCTGTTTTTACAATCAATTTAAGAACATTTAAATGAAATAAATTAAAATATAAATATATAATATTATATATTATATTGATTATATATAATATATAGTATTATATATAAATATATATAATATATAGTATTATATATAAATATATATAATATAATATATACAAAATAAATATAAAAATAAAAATAAAATAAAATAATAAGTCGATAAGAGGCTAAACAATTATATAGTTGCAGATTAAATAATCTATAATATTATTATCTACGATAATAACTTAGGTTTATCTGTTTTTCTTCGCTCTCCATTACCTTATACAACTCTGTGAATAAGATAACATTTTTCCTGAAATATCTAGATTCCAGCGATACATTATACACCTATATTATTATTATTAAGTTAAAAAAAAGAAGAAGTTTGCTCTTTACTCCTTTAATTGGCAAATTCGTAAACTTGTATATTTACTTTTCTTTTTTTTTATAAATTCTTATTAGATGTAATGGTTAATTTTTACGAATCTACAAAATTAAAGGTACTTTAGAGGAAAAAAAATTAAATATTGGCATTCAAAATTCTTTAGCTTTCTAACGGTATATTATACATCCATATTACTGCTATGTTAAAAAAAAAAAATACATTACAAAAATATTTTTGATCTTTTCTCCTTTAGTTGGTTATTAAATTCTGTCAACTTGTAAATTTAGCCTTTTTTTATCAACGCAAATGATCGCTATGTCACATAAATAAATATAATGAACGGATATAGGAAAGTATATTAAAATGTTGAGCTTTAAAAGGGTTTGATGGTTCTGGGTCAATGTTGCAATTGCCTTTAAAAAGCCTTATGAAGAACCTTGAGGTATTGAGGCCTTCATCTTTTCAATCTTCTCGGAGGATCATCGTGAATAGATGGATATAAGAGGTTACGGTCAAGCGGATATAAAAGGGCTGGTTGTTTTAAATAAAATGAGGTACATCTATTTCGGGCTAAATCTGCAACTAAGGTCTTTATAGATCATTTTATTGCTAACGACGTATTTTGGATATTTCGAAGGATTTTGGATTGCAAGGATTGGATACTGAAGGAATTCAATGGTTTGGTGATTGTGATAAACTCAATATAATATGAGCATATAGGCCTAATTATGGCAATATGAATTAGTTTTTTGCAGTAGCTGGTATGTTTTGAGCGTTTTTAAAGTAACTGATAAAATCGGTTCATGTAGTTCTAAGTCTAGTGTGAGGGGTTCAGATAAGACGTTTTATTAAAATAGAGGTGGTCAGGATATAATGAAAGGACTTTTATATATATATATATATATATATATATATATATATATATATATATATATATATATATATATATTTTTTTTTTTTTTATTATTATTTTTTTTTTTTTTTAATTTAATGAACGTTTCATGATAGCTGCGTTAAAAATTGTTATAAATTGCATTTTTAAAAATAGTGCTTTTTTTATTGTATTTAGTAAGGTTGAACATCTACAATATATTCATTAGGAACTAAACTAACTTCAAGAACAAATGATGAATTTCAAGATAACACTTACCATTTGATATGGTAAAAATTTAATTTTTTTTTTATTATAGCTAGATGATACTAATGAGTGATATAGTTTATCTGGCTGCTCAGTGTGTATTTCCTGTATATTAATCGGAGAACAGAGAAATAACCAAATCAATTTAAAGATATTTATATTAAAATAGAAAAATAAATATACACCCATATTTTAGTAAAAACCAAATTTTTGACAAATTATGAGAATGAGGTTCCACTATAACATCATTAATGTTTAATTATATTTTGTTATTTATATTATGATTAAAATTTGGTATAAATAATATTTTAGAAAAAAAAAAAAAAAAAGTGCTTTCTTTCAGTACATACAAATTATCTAGTTGTACAGTTCATTCATTCGGTTGTAAATTTCTATATACACATTAAATAAATTAAAAATAAAACGCAGGTAAAACTCGAACTATATTTTCCTATGAAAACCTTAATTGCAATTTATGTTACTTATAAACCTTCAGGAAAGAATACCTAATTGGTAATACAATACAAATATTGGGGAGCTCGTGGCTGAGTGGCTAGCGCGCTAGCCTCGCACGCCAAAGGTTGTTCGAATCCCAGTCCTGGCGGGACTTTTATAAGCATATAATTAAATGGAGATTCACTCACAGCCTCTCCCTCGAGTATGTAAGACCCGTCAGCAACTCGCAAAAATAGGCGCAGGGAGTGATGACCCTACACTAAAAAATTCCATCGAGAAACGTAAAGTATATTCTCCCCATACACGGCCTGTCGCGCCAAAAAAAAAAATAATACCAAAATGATAGTGGAAACCGTATCAAAATCCGTCTAGTGGTCAAGAAGAAGTTCGAAAAAACCAAGAACCAAAGTATCATTTTATAAATTATATACCGTTAAAACGCTAAACATTTTAGAAAACATATTATCTAATTTAGAAAGCTGTATAAGGAAATGGAGAGTTATGAAAAACGGATAATAATTTCTATTATTTTGTATGAAATGAATTTTTCCATCGAAACCCAAAAATCAATTCTTTAAAAAGTTTTCAGCTCATTTAACAACGGTGGTATGTCGTGAATAGCGCGTCAGGTTTTTTTTTTTTTTTGTGTTGGTTTTTTATACCTAGGTAAGAATAAAAAAATGAAAACAAATAGAATAAAAGACTGGCAACCTTTTTAATAATTGACTCTCCTTTTGAAATAAAATATCACTCTTTTATTAATCAGCTTATTGAGTCAGGGATAATCGGAGTAAGTGTTCTTTAGTAGCATGGTCATTTTATTTCACAACATCAGAACAAAATAATCCGCTTTGGATACAATATTTTTCTATTAGTCTAAAACCATTTGTGATGGGAAAGTTGGTTAGGGGGCGCGGTCCTCAAGAATAAAAACAACTAATAAGACATACTTATTATATTTGTGTGATTCGGCCTACGTTGTGAGTCTTCTTCAGGGCTAAGGAAGAAAGGACGATCTAAAGAAAAAAAATAAGTTGACGGTGCAATAATAAGATAACATTAATGAAATTTAGGAACAAACAGTAATATGATTATTATGATATGAAAATATTTTAAGATAATAGTCAGTAACCAAGAAATAAATAAAAGTTGTGTAAATTAGGTAAATAGTGTGCAGGTGAAGATATATATGTCGAACCAATAAATTTAAATTAATAACAATAAGATTAAAAAGTAAGATGACGGTTTTGAATGATAGGAATGCAGTCTATAATTCTTTAACAGTTTATTTCCATCTCTAAATATATTAGGAAATTCTTAAATTGACATTAACAACGCAGGTAAGTGAAATTAGTGTGTTGCGCGCACCAGATTTTTGAGTTTTTGAACATAAAAATACTAATAGAGATATTATATACCGTTAGAAAGCTAAAAACATTAGAAAAAAAATTATTATTACTTAAAGTTGTAAAAGGCAATAGTGAGTGATGAAACGGGAACAAATCTAACATTGTTATAGATAATACTATAATAGATCATTTAATTAAACACTATTTCTATTAAAATTGAAAGTAACTAATGCTTTTACTTTATTAATCTCTGGATTTAAAAATCCTTGAATTTATTTTAACAAGAGAGGTAAGCAACAGGCGTGTGTTGCGCAGATCAGATTTTTATTAATGTTAACTTATTATTTATTATATGTTATATAATAGTAAATCTCACAATCAGATATGAAACAAATGATGGAGAATCAGGCAACAGAATGCAAGAAGAGAAATAAAACATTCATACAAAGTATATTCCCTACCTGTAAGAAAAGTTTCGTAAAGAACTCGGCAAAAGAGAATTTATATTGGGTTGTGTCACTTGAAATGTCCGTTTTCAAGGTAAAGGATTTTTATTAAAAATACGATATGAAAACAAGATAATTTTATTCGAAGTATTTACCTTCTTTTTCTATAAATTTTTCCCAACGTGACACCAACTTTTTTATTCCCGAACTGAAAAACTCTGATGTTTGAAGTGAAGCAAAATCTGAAAACGCACTTTTCACTTGATCATCATTTTCAAAAAGATTTCCTTTGACGAAGTTGTCTAAATTCCTGAACCGGTGGTAATCTGTTGGAGACAAGTCGGAAGAATCTGGTGGGTGCGGAAGAACGTCGTAGCCCAGTTCTTTCAATTTTTGCACGGTATGTTTTGAAATATGGGGTCTTGCTGCCCCTTAGTGTGATCATGAGGTACCCATGTATCGAGCTTTTTTACTTTCCCAATACACTTTAAATGTCTGGAAACGTTAGATGCACTTGCATTTAGTTGTGCTGAGAGTACTTTAACTGTTTGGTAGGGGTTTCCTTCTACTGTATGTTTGAGGACATCGTTGTCTATTGCGGACGGAGTCTTCTTCGGGGCAAGTTTTCCAAGTCGGTATCCCCAGCTGAAAACTTAGCAAACCAACGGCGAATGGTTCGTTCATTAACAATCCCTTCCCCAAACGCCTTGCGAATATTTCTAGCGGCCTCAGCTGCTGAATGGCCGAGTTTAAACTCGTACAAAAATATTACTCGAAAATCGCGTGCTTCCATGTTCATATTTGGAGGTATACTAAAAAGTGGGTATTTGAGCTATTGTTTATAATACAAAGGTAGAGGATTAGTAACTGTTTACTTTAAATATGTAAACATTCGGAAGAAAAAAACTAGTCCTTTATTTATTTCAGAAACTATAAAAACGGTCATTTCATGTGAAACAACCCTGTAGTTAAAGAGCTTTGGTTCGGACGCAGGGGAACCATCCCATTAGTTACTATAGCATACTTGGGAAAGTATGGACTTAATTCTAGTTACTGATTAATTCTACATCCGCCCTATCCACAAGTCTCGCATGGTGATTATCATATTTTCTGATACCTGACAAATTTAATGATTGAAGATAATTAGAAAACGCGTATTTGGAGTTTGTCTATATTCAAAATGGAATCTTCTATTCCGAGAGAAGAAATACATTGAAAGTAGTGGAGACTATTTGGATTAAATGAATAAGTTTTAAATCTCGCATTATTTTCCGTAAAACCAAATTAATTCTAGAAATCTATAAAAATTCTTTCGTTTTTAAAGGTTATTCTTCGCTTACTGAAAGGTTTATTCTGTTGTTCGAAAATTACCTGGCGGCTAGTATTGAGGAAGCAGAGAGGGGTTATTATGACAGTTGAAGGTAACGATTCCAATAGCCATAGCTTTCCTGCTTCACCTTATAGGACAGAGAAAAATTATTCATCTTCTATACAATAAAAAATTATGATCACCAACAATAATACTTTTTGTATGAGATATGTAACTGAATCCATTATTAATGAAACACAGACATTATGTTTATTACCTATATATATATATATATATATATATATATATATATATATATATATATATATATATATATATATATATATATGTAATATTGATGGGACTGATTTCTAACTAATAAACAGCAATCGTACAGCACTATAATAATAAAAAATTAATATCAATCATATTTCATTATAGAGTATATTGATAAAAAAAAAATCCGTTCTACTCCATGCTACTTCTACTGAAATACTGATGTAAATAAAAATCTGAATTTCAACAAGTATTTCCAAATTTTAAGGTAAGGTCCTAAGTCCAATGCAATACTAAAGTCTAGCTCAATTTTTTTTTTTTTTTTAAACATAATTTATTGAAATTTACAACTGTACTGAATAATACAACAAGTAAATATGATAAAGGAAAAATGACATGAAAAAGACTTTTAGAAGAACTACCCAATGGTAGCACTCCTGTACCTATTCTAAACTAGAAGGTCTCGAGGCCATCTTCTTTTCAGACGCCTCGGAGGATTGTCAGGAATCGAAGAGGAAGCTAGGATTGAAACTTGTGGTTAGAGTGGGAGTAGAGTTTTTCATGGAAGGAGTGATATCTGGTTCGAGCCAGATCAGTTACAAATGGAACATTTACGTCTTTATGGATGAGTTTATTTGTGACAAAGTAAGCAGCGTTGAGGATTTCACGAAGGATTTTGGATTGTAAGGATTGGATACGGGAAGAATTTGATGGTTTAGTTGAGCCCCAAAGCTCAACTCCGTAAGTCCATATAGGCCTTATGATAGTAATGTATAGGAGTCTTTTGTAGTTAAGTGGGGGGTTAGAGCGGAGATCTAGGTAGCGGATCTGTTCAGCCGGGACAAGCGGAATATTATTAAAGGATACTGCAGGACAGGATGTCATTGGTTTACGACGGAGGGTAAAGGTAATTTGGTGGGATTTGTCTGAATTAATTTTCATTTTACAATTCTGACACCATATCTGGAGGTCTCTGATGTAGGATTGTAGGGTTTGAGAGGCAATAGTAGGATCGTTATTGACTGATAACACACAAGTGTCATCAGCATACGTGGAAAGGAAAGTGTTAGGATTGGTTGGGATGTCAGCTGTATAGACTGTGAAGAGAATGGGTCCGAGGATACTGCCTTGTGGGACGCCAGCGGATTTAACAAAAAGGGATGAATAGGGACTATTGTGATTTATTTTGAAGGATCTGTTAGTGGGATAGGACTGGATGATGAGGAAGTATGTTGGAGGGAGGAATTTTGGGAGTTTGTAAAGCAGTCCCGGATGCCAGACTAGCTCAAAAATGAAACTAAAAATTTCATACTTTATTCAAGTAGATGTCTGGAATGTTCCAGCAACTTTTTCACTTTGATCGACGAGCCAAAAGACTATATATCACTTTATTATACGCATTTTACGTACGGTTTACGATTTTCTTAAAAACGGCTCTAACGATTTTGATTAAAATCGTGATACGGGTGTAAAACTTAATGGGCTCATAAAGGTTTCATTCTGATTTATATAGTCTAAAAAGGCTTAAATGCCAATATTTTAAATTTTCTTCCTCTTAGGTACCATTAATTTTGTAAATTCGAAAAAAAAATTCCATTTCATTATGTTAGCATTGGTAAATATCCAAGATGAGAGAATTTTATCACCAATCGAAGGAGAAAACAGCAACAATATTTTTTTAGGTAAATTTTTGTTTTCCTAACAAAAGAATAGTAATATATATATATAATTATATATATATATATATATATATATATATATATATATATATATAATTAGTGTAATACACCGTTGAAAAGCTCAAGATTTAAATAAAAATATATCTAATTTATAAAGTTGCAAAAGTAATGGAGACTTATGAAAAAGGATAAAGCTTAGTGATCATTGTAAATTAAATTTACTAGTGAATAGAACCTTTGTAGTTTTTTTAATATGAGAAGGTGCAGATCAACGTTCATGAACTTGTTATAAATAATCAATTGTTGATTAATTATAATATTTTATTATATTTAAGGTAAACAGTATCATAGGACTCATCAATCCAATCACTCAAACCAAGTAATATTGTATTGTGGAATGACAGACAGTAGTTTTTGAATATTGGGATTCGTTCAAAGTTATATTTCACCTGGATTGCCGGTCACTGACTTGAGACAGTCTCTGACGAACTTGTTATAAATAATCAATGGTTGGTTAATTATAATATTGAACTGTATTTAAGCTAAACAGTATCATAGGACTCATCAATCCAATCACTCCAACCAAATAATACTGTATTGTAGAAATTTTGAATATTGGGACTCGTTTAAGGTTCTGTTTCACCTTGATTGCCGGTCACTGACTTAAGATGGTCTCTGACGAACTTGTAATAAATAATCAATGGTTGATTAAGTATAATATGGAAGTACATTTAAGCTGAAGAAAAAATGTATAAAGGAAAAAAAATTCAAGTGAATTAAACAAAGATACAATTAGTTTCATACATTTAGTAGTGAAATTGTCTTGCTACTTCTAGAATTATAACTGAACATGTGAAAACGTTTTGGAGGGATTTTAATGATGATTAATGAAGCATGGTCTAGGTTTAATAATTGTAGTGCAACTCAGAATTGATATTTTTTGTTTTAATGACTCATAATACCGTGATTCAATTTGATCGATCATTCAAATTTTTGAAGATTAATTTTGACAACAGCCAGAGAAAAAGCTTCAAATTTTATTAATTGTCATTTATTTGATTCCCTGTAATTTCCAAAAACTACTTCACATGGTAAGTATAGAAAAAAATATTATTCTGTTGATTTTTTAAAAATAATAATTACTTGTAAAACTTTTATATGTAGTAAATGCCCGAGAAAGGAAATAATTCAAAGGGAATGGTCAATCACCATTTCTAATATCAAAAAGACACGTCTCTGCTATTTTTTAACCGATTTCAATGATACTTTTTTCGTTTTTGGTATTTATTTATAATAATAATAGTCTTCATTGACATACATATAAACATTTATAATACACTTTTTTCTTCTTCCTTTATATACATATATGTACGTAGGCCTTCCTTTTCATGAGTTTAAAGTCTTCAACGGTAACTACCCGTCCTTGGGTTGAAGAGTTCGCTCATCTTCATCTTCCAATTTTCTCTATCCTTGGCTTTACGTGACCATAGCACTCATTTATTTTTTTATTAATCGGTATTTATTTATTTATCTTCAAAAATAACTGAGTTAAGGACGTATATGTAGGTGAAATTTCAATTTTTTTTTTCTGATTTATAATTAATAGCGGTGTACTGGTTCTAAAACACTACAGAATTTTTTCCAATATCTTCCAAAATAATAGAGTTACAAGCGTATATAAAGGCAAGATTTTTTTTTCTTTATTCGTCGATGTTTCTGATCCTAAACTCAGTACAATTTTTGCTCTATCTTAAAAAATAACTGAGATATAGGCGTATTTATGGGTAAAATTAAAATTTTTTTTCTTTTCCTTTTTACAATTATTCGCGGTTTCTTGGTTAAAAAAACACTAATAATTTTTTTCTTTATCTTCAAAAATAACTGAGTTTTTTAAGTAAACCATATTTTTACATGGAATCCACACATATTACTGAAACGACTAGAAACTGCCCGCCGCTTTCGGTTACTTCAACACTTACAAGACAGACGCTCTAACCTTCTACTTAATTACAAAAGGCTCATCTATATTACCACCATAAGGCATATCTGGACTTACGGAGTTGAACTTTGGGGCTTTACTAAACCATCTAATTCTTCCAGTATTCAATCCTTACAATCCAAAATCCTTAATGCTCCTTACTTTGTCACGAATAAACTCATCCATAAAGACCTTAATGTTCCATATATTACTGATTTAGCGCGAACTAGGTATCAATCCTTTCATGACAAACTCCACTCCCACTCTAACCCACTAGTTTCAATCCTTGTTTCCTCTTCTATTCCTGACAACCCTCCGAGGCGTCTGAAAAGAAGATGGCCTCGTGGCCTTCTCGTTTAGGTTACCTACCGGATTGCTGCCAATGGGCAGTCTCATGTCATGTCTCTCTTCTTGTGTTTTTAATGTAATTTATTTCACAGCTTATTTACTTGATGTATTAACCAATACGGTTGTAAATATAATTAAACAAATAAAATAAAAATAACATTTAATCGGCCGCCCTTTTAAAACTAACCGGCAGATATCAATGCATAGGTGTTAGGATCGTCCTTGGATGTGCTAGTATTTTTGTGCCAAGTTTCAAAAACATCGGTCCAGTTGTTTCAGAGAAAAGCCGCGGACGGTGGATTAACGGATATCTTTTCATATTGGGAGGGGGATTTTTTTTTTTTTTTGTAAATAAGTACAAAGGTTCGTTATTGAAAATAATATTTCAAAAATGGATTGATAATTTGGATGGATAGCCAGTGATCATTTTGTATTTAATTAAATCAAGATTTTTCTCATTTTACAGTAATTAACCCCAAAATAAAACTAAAACAAAAGAGTTTCAACAGGGCTTAAATAAATGTAGATATATGGCAGGGTGTTAAATAGATAGAGACTGATCTGAAAAACTGCGATGGTACCTAGAATGTCACATTTCACAAAGTTTTCTCGTTTCTTTTTTTTTTTTTTTTCTTTTATACACATCTTTCAGGATCGGTTTGAACTTAAAAAAAACATTGTTATCACAAAATGGAAATTGAGTAGCCTTGGTATTTCTTGAGCGTGTAGATATTGTCTGAAGGCACTAATGTCATCACCGACCTTTGGATCAAGTCAATCCTTGAAGGAAAGGTCAAGGGCGAAGAAGATTTTAATTCATAGCGAATCTCATTTTTTCAATCGGCCCTTTTTTTTTTTTTTTTTTCTTGTCAAGTCCAGCATGCAGATGAAGCAGTCCCTTAACTGATGCAAACTGGAGCGTCAGTAAGAGAAGGTCAGTGATTCCGGTTAGAGGGGTCAATTGAGACGTTGATTTCCAACAGGCACTAAAGGACATTTTTTTTTCAAAATTGATATTTTGATATGTTTGTATACTAATGGTTTAGTTTTATGAAAATCCGTCATCAGATTTTATCTAAAAAACACAGAAATCATTTAAAACGTATTTGAAAATTGCATTCAATTTCAAAATGTAATAAATTCACATTTCGTTTCATTCCAAGATACTAAAAATATTTCTTTCCAAAACATACAAGATCCACTGTAAACAGATAAGGGTCAATCCATTCGAAATCGTCCAGACCTTACCGCTCTGCATTTTTGATTTTCGTGATATTTGGACCAGTTATTCTCTATCCGTTCGTGAATATAAAACCACAAATACAATTTTTTTCTAGCTAATACTTTTAGTGTTGCAGCCGTTTTAAGTAAGCTTCATAGGCAAAAACATGTGATGGGAAAATCTTTCTAATTCCTGTATTTTTTTAGATATTAAATCAAAACAAAAAATAACAATAAGATAAGGACATGCTTTGTATTTTTTGTCCTCATGACTCATTCCCTAAATAGTGAAGAGAGTTGTTTAAATTTAAATTCTCGAAAATGACTAAAAAAACGATACTTTTAGCGAGATAAAAGTATATAAAGGAAAAGAGATTCACTTTTGATTATTTTTCCCTTTATAGCTTAGTCATAGCCCTACTTGCTGTAAAAATTTCGATTTTGAGAACATTGTCCTTTTTTGGATATGAATTTTCAAAATTGGCAGAAATTCATTTTTCGCCATGTTTACACGGAATTATCTCAACAGGGACTGAGTAAAAAATTATGAAACTAATACTGATTACCTATCTATACAATGTGTTTAACTTATATAAAGTTGGTCTTTGAGACTAAGCTGATTCCGGATTTATAAAATTCTCTTAACAGTTAAAATAACGTTTTATTTAGAAAATATTAACTATAATTTTGCATATTTAAGAATCAAACAAAAATTAGAAGGATGATGAGAGCTAATACCGTTGAAAAGCTAAATATTTTAGAAAAAAAAATATTATCTTACATAAAAAGTTGTACATAATGATGGAGTTTTGTTGACCGTAGAGAAATAGATGAGGAAGATGGTTGGGGGTGCGGTCATAAATTAAAACACACAATTAAAAATAAGCGTTATTTTAATTATGTGCCGACGTTTCGGCCTACAATGTGGGCCTTCATCAGGGCTAAAAGAAACAAGATAACAACCAATGTAATTATAGACTTAATAATGCGTTAGGTATATAATAATAATATGACAGTAATAAATTATGGGAACATAAATAATATTAAATGTGAAATGATAATAAGATGACAATTATAAAGTATGGAAATAAGGTGACAGTTATAAAGTATGGAAATAAACAAAATTAAGATGATAGTTATAAAGTATGGAAGTAAACATAATTGAGATGATAATATTGTAATGAGAATATATAAATAGAGACTAAGTAAATGAAAAAAATGATAAAGGAAAAATATGTGAACAATTAAAATTTTAAATATTAACAATTTTGAGTTGATATATGACGGTAATATATTAAAAACATAGTTAAGAGTATAGGTAATATATAAAAATATAGTCATTACAAAAGAGAAACAGTATGAATAAAAAATAATTTAAATTTTAAAATAATGTAATATTAAACTAATAATTATATGTCAGGATAGGTAACGGAGAAAGATATGAGTATGGAAAGGGGGAGAAAGAAATGGGCGATGAAAAAAGACCCTTATCAATAAGAAAGAAACACTTACGTGACAACGTGAAAGCTTTGCCTACAGAAGTGATGTTTCTCAGTTAAAAAAACGCTCATTGCGTGGAACGGAAAATATGAGAACTAAAATGTCCGTTAGGAAAATTCCAAGAAGCTAAGTTATGTTTACTGATTCGATTGTTAAAAAATAGCCAAAAGTTATTACTTGAGAGTACTAGAGTTATTACTTATGAGTATTTGATAAAATTGTAAGAAATAGTGACGAGGTAAAGATTAAAAGATTTTAAGTAATAACGGATGACGATGATAAATGATGAATGATGATAAGGTAATAACGAATTAAAAAGTTGTACAAGGTAATGCAAGAGAAAAGTATGGCATAAAATTATTACTGATGATTATACGTAAAAATTCGATATTGCTATATTATTTAATCTAAATCATATGTTTCCAATCTTATTTAATAGTTATTTAATTGATTATAAGAGCCGAGGGAAGTGAAGGTTGTGTGTTACTCGTACCAGATTTTTTTTACTTTACCAACGAATTAACCCATTTTGTAGGTCATCGAAGTGTCTCAAGGCACAGGAGTAAGTTCTGACTGATCCAATCCTCAAGTCCTCCGAACAATAGTTAATGCTGCTTACTATGTCACCAACTATACCTTACTCAACGACCTAAATATTCCATTAATTTCAGACCCTATTCCATCTGGATCTTATTCATCACCACAATCCTCTATCTCAATCCCTATCCAGCTCTACACATCCTTACCATCCCCCTAGAACAGTGGTACTCAACAAACGATTTTCGGACATCTTTATTCAATCGAAACTCGTTTACTCAAATCCTTATACCTAGTCTTCCGATCCTATCTATCAAACCGCTCCTTCCCAGTTCGCTGTTGTGCAGAATATTCCAATTATTATCCAGTTGAATTCGGTGTTCCTCAAAGCAACGTCATTTGTCCTATCCAGTACATTTTATTCACAGCTGATATTACAGTTCACCCCAATATCTTCCTTGCGTTCGCTGATGACACATCCGTCCTAGACTCTCACTCAGATCCTGAAACTGCATCCTTAAACTTCCAAATGCACCTTTCTCTAATTGAATACTTGTGTAAAAACTGGTGAATCAAAGTTAACCAATCCAAAAGTAAACATGTAACCTTCACGCTTTGAAGACAATCCTACCCTCCAGTTAGACACCACCATATCATTTTTGTATCGTGATTTGCTATTTTCGTAAGAACAATAACCAAATAATTTAATTGTCGTTCGTATGACAACACTCTGGTACGGGCAGTACGCGACTTTCACTAACCTCGACTTTTAAAATCAATTAAAGAACTATTAAAAAAACTCAGATTTGATGAACGTTTGAAGTTAATTTAAATATAACGTTTATTGGATGTGATTTATAGGCGTTCAACCACGGGGTGGTCATAAACACCTTTAAGGATATTAAACTTTAATGTCTTTAATCATTAATTTATAGTATCGAGGTTATATATCTTTGATCTAAGGTTCAACTCCTTTAGGCCCTTCAACATACGTTGCCTAGAGCCACCGTTACATCTGGAGGTCGTATTTTTGGCATCTTGGTGGAAGTTCCCTTTGGACAAGGTACTCATGCGTGAGTCTTGTATGCCCAATCCGCAGGCGTGTCAGTACTACCTCCTCATTGCAGTTACTGCGGCAAGAGCTCTTCCACAGTATTTCGATTCTTTTTATGTTTCGTAATTTGCTTGAATTCTGTTCCCACATTGCCTGCCATTCTTTATTTATATTTCCTTTCAGAGCGCGTTTCTGCAAGTTCGTTTACACCTATGCCCTTATGTCCGAAGACCCATATAAGGTGAACATTTTTCTTGAAACGTTCTTGACATCGACACATATTTCTGAATTCTTGCTATAATGGGGTTTTCAGAATATAACTAGTCAACACCAGATAAGCACACTCAAAGAATCTGTCCAGATTACGATATTGTCTTTAGAAGAGGTCATCGAGTGGTAGAGAGCCTGAGCGATTGCATTGAGTTCTGCGGTGTACAAGGTACATAACTGGTCAAGTTTGAATTTATAAGTTGATTCTGGAGTTACGAAGGCTGATGTGGTTGTTTCGGTCCTTGAACCATCGGTAAAAATAGTAAAATTGTTGGATATGAAATCAATAAATTGTTGGATTTTTCTTAGTATTGAGTTGGCTGAGACTCATCCCCTTTTAACTTTATCAATTGTAAAAAAATAAGAAGTTTATTAGGTTTCGTTGGAAACATAAAAAAACAACAATTAAATTTAAAAGAAGAATTATATATATTATATATTATATATATTATATATTATATATTATATAATTATATATATATATATATATATATATATATATATATATATTGTTAGGTATTGAGGATACTGAGCGGGCTAAATTCATTATTAGATTATTTTAATATTGATCAACTAATTATTAACAATATCTAGCGGCAAAAGTACAAAAGGCGTTTCCTACCCCGCTTGGTTTCCTCATTGGTCTGGCCCCTACCCGCGAAACTCCAGGAACATCCTAAACCCCAACTACTAGCCGATGAGGGTATGAAGTGTGGACAAAGGCTGGACCGCCGACTTCTGGCACTTCCCATATCAGCCCTGCCTTCCTTTGTCATAAACACCGATAGGAAATTTCCAAAATATAGTATTTTTGAAAATAAGAGAGAATAGAAGTGACGAGGGTGAGAATCGGGATGCAGAAGAGGTCAGTTGGTGTTTAATCCACAAGAAGAGGTCAGTCGTATTCCAAAGAAAGAAGGGTGAAAGACCTTCAGAAATCCGAGAGAAGTCTTTCGAGGGCCGCAGGGATACTGGGGACGAGAAGGAACGCCTTACACAAATTTCATCTTCCTTAGCCGACTTAAAGGTAACTTTTTGTAATATTGTATGGTAAAGCTAGAAGTAACGACGCCCTCAGTATTCTTAATCGGAGTTCAAGACATTATATAAATAGACTTTAAGTTCAAAATCCACGTTTTAGTTATGTTTAATAATAATTGCTCTAATTGAATCCTGTTTAATTCAAGCTTCCCCACCAGGCCACCTATTAATATTGGTAAACACGACCCCTTTGGAAAAGAACTTCAATGGTTCCAAAAAGTAGAGTTTTTAAATATATTAATTAATTAAGTTTTAGTAGCAACCGCTGCCTTAGAAAAGCAGCCGGTCGATTACATAGCAATATATATATTATAATATGAAATATGCCTCATATTTTATAATTTGTCTTTTCTTTGTCTCATTGAAATAAAAAACCGCTCTTTTTCATATTAAAATTACTAGCATGTCGTATGTCATATTTCTTCTTTGAAAAAAATCCCTTTCTCTAAAGGGATTATTAAGTATTGGTAAGAATTAAATAGAACTTTTAAATAGAATATTTTAAGTCCTTTGAAATCTTTAATTCGATAAAATGCTTTGTTTTTAATACACCCCATTATTTTAAATCTATATGGTCTCCATAACGATTTTCAAGCAACCCCCTCCTTCCCTATCAAAAATCCTGCATACGCTTATGGGTTTGAGTCATAATACTTGTAAATAGCGTAAACGCCACCTGTGGACTTCAATGAATTTAATTTAAAATCCTATATGAAATTTAAATGGATTTTAAGGCAGTGATGTGCCAATGTGATGCTGTGATAGTCCGATAGACTCGATAGTCGATTTTTTTTTTTTTTCACATCGTAAAGGTATCAAAACAAACCAACAAAGAAACAGGTTTCAGACCTACTGGGGTTGAACTTTAAAAAGTAGCCATCTTAAAAACATTTTCATAAAATACACTTAATTTGCATAGTTTAGGAAGTGGTTAAGTATCTACGGGAAATCCAGTTTCTATCTCTTTCCTTTAGGGTATAAAAAGGACAATACCCTATCACACCTTTAATACGTTTTAAACGTTTCAAATAAAATGTATAATCAAATGTATAGTCCTCTCATATTTCCACGAAGATTTAAGAAAAAAATCTGATGCGGGCAACACACGACTTTCACTTACCTCCATTTTTTAAAATCAATTAAAGAATTTTTAAGTACAGTCAGAGATAAAAATGAGTGAAACCATTAAAAAAATAGTAAAATGTAATTTCTATAGAAACATGTGTTTTATTAAAAACTCTATTATATTATTATCTAAAATAATCAGTTAGTTTTATGTTCATTTCATCACTCTCTATTAACTTTTAAAAGCTTGTGTATGAGATGATATTTTTTCTAAAATCGTTAGCTTTCCAACGGTATATCATACATGTATATTACTGCTCTAATGTTCGAAAAGGAAAAATTGCATTAAAAAAATATTTTTTCTGTTTTCTCCTCTAGTTGGGTATCGAATTCATTTAATTTATATATTTACCTGTTTTCCATCAGTGGTAACAAGATAATATAGTTATTTTTATAGAATCTACAAAATTAAAGGTACTTTAGAGGAAGAAAATTTAAAATATCGGCATTTAAGCCCTGTCAGACCATTTTAATCAGAATGAAACCTACATGATATTAAAGCCAATTAAATTTTACATCGATATAGCGAGTTTAATCAAAATCGTCGGAACTGTTTTCGAGAAAATCGAAAAAAGGTGCAAAATGTATGGTATGAAATGCCTCTTCTGGTAAGCTCATTTTGATGAAAAAAGTTTTGTCACGTCTTGGGCGTATAGTTGTCTTAAATATGAAATTTCAGTTTCATAGCACTTACCGTTTCCGCCCGGGAGTTACCACTCACACACACAGACCTTTTTGCGGAACATGGTTATTTGGACTCAAGGGACCCTAAAACGTGTATTTTCGTTGAAAACTGGAATTCGAAAATTTTCACGATCGCAATACTTTCCCTTATTATATAAAGTAAGTGAAAGTAAAAATCTGTTGTGGACAACACACGACATTCACTTACCTCGACTCTTAAAATCAATTTAAAACTATTAAATATATGTCAATTTGAAAAATATTTTAAGTTGAATTTAATAAAACATGTATTCATTTTCGTTGGAATCATATGATTTAGATTAAATAATGTAACTATATTAAATGGTTAATCAGTAATAAGTTTATTCCCTATTCGTCACTTTATATTACCTTTTACACCTTTGTTTATCAAAAAATATTTTTTTCTAAAATCTTTCTCTTTTCAACGGTAAATTATACGTTTATATTACTGTTCTTATTATAAAAAAAAAAATCTGGTGCGGGCAACAAACGACTTTCACTTACCTCAATTTTTAAAATCAATGAAAGGATTTTCAAATACAGTTAGAGATAAAAATACGTGAAATTATTAAGGAATTAATCAAATTAAATTTCTATAGAAACATGTGTTTTATTAAAAAATCTATTATATTATTATCTAAAATAATCAGTTAGTTTTATCTTCTTTTCATCACTCTCTATTAACTTTCAAAAGCTTATGTATCAGATGATATTTTTTCTAAAATCTTTAGCTTACCAACGGTATATCATACATGTTATATTACTGCTCTTATGTTCAAAAACGAAAAATTGCATTAAAAAAATATTTTTTCTGTTTTCTCCTTTAGTTGGGTATCGAATTTATTCAATTTATATATTTACCAGTTTTTCATCAGCGTTAACAAGATAATTTAGTTATTATTATTGAATCTACAAAATTAAAGGTACTTTAGGGGAAGACAATTTAAAATATCGGCATTTAAGACCTGTCAGACCATTTTTATCTAAATAAAACCTACATGATATTAAAGCCCATTAAATTTTACATCGATATAGCGAGTTTAATCAAAATCGTCGGAACCGTTTTTGAGAAAATCGAAAAAAGGTGCAAAATGCATGGTATAAAGTGCCTCTTCTGGTAGGCTCATTTTGATGAAAAAAGTTTTGTCACGTCTCGGGCGTATAGTTGTCTTAAATATGAAATTTCAGTTTCATAGGACTTACCGTTTCCGCCCGGGAGTTACCATACACACACACACACACACACAGACCTTTTTGCGGGACTTGGTTATTTGGACTCAGGGGACCCTAAAACGTGTATTTCCGTTGAAAACTGGAATTCGAAAATTTTCACGATCGCAATACTTCCCCTTACTATATATAGTAAGTGAAAGTAAAACACGAAAATTACGTTAAACAATAGTTTTGTTCTTTTATCCTTTAGTTAGTAAAAATAAAATTCGTCCGAATAGTAAATTTAGTTGTCCTTTATCAATGTCATTAAGATGGTATGGTTAATCTTTTTGAATGCACAAATATAAATGTACTTTAGAGGAAAAATATTTTTAAAATCAGCATTTAATCCCTGTCAGATTATTTCTATTAGAATGAAACAGCTTGTGGGAGCAAAGATGTTATGTGAAAAGACAACTGCTGACGTGAGGTTACAATAGATCTGTATATATAAAATAATGATTCTACAATAATAAAAAAATAAAATAATAAATAAAAATTGGCTTAATTAATTATAAAAAGAACGAAAATATAAACATGTTTGAAACAGAGACAAATCCATTTCACATAACATCTTTGCTCCCACAAGCTGTTTGTTAATAACCTCACACATTGGGCCCGTCACACTTTAATGTATCTGTTTTGAATTTACAACATTTGATAATACTGATCTGATTTAGATTATCTTGTTTTGGATTTGTAGATGTTTTTATTAACTTTCAAATAAGTACTTACAGTTTTTCAGAAGATTCATAATTTCTGATTTATTTGAAAACCAAATTTCAAAAAAAAAAAGAAGAAGAATTAAAAAAACGGAAGCCTTATTGCACATTTAGACGGTAGGACTAACCTCCATCAAAATTTTCTGCTTCCCGACCATTGCCATTTTGAGTTACTGCGATGACCAGAAAACAAAGTGAAATGTTTTTTTCTTTTAGAAATATAAATTATATTTCAATCCGATTTCGACGGGGTTCGACGTTGAACATCATATAACTTTCACTTACCTATACATGAAATATATAATATATATAATATATTTTTCAAATTGACATATATTTAATAGTTTTTAAATTGATTTTAAGAGTCGAGGTAAGTGAATGTCGTGTGTTGTCCGCACTAGATTTTTACTTTCACTTACTATATATAGTAAGGGAAAGTATTGCGATCCTGAAAATTTTCGAATTCCAGTTTTCAACGGAAATACACGTTTTAGGGTCCCCTGAGTCCAAATAACCAAGTCCCGCAAAAAGGTCTGTGTGTGTTTGTGTGGTAACTCCCGGTCGGAAACGGTAAGTGCTATGAAACTGAAATTTCATATTTAAGACAACTATACGCCCGAGACGTGACAAAACTTTTTTCATCAAAATGAGCTTACCAGAAGAGGCACTTCATACCATATATTTTGCACCTGTTTTCGATTTTCTCGAAAACAGTTCCGACGATTTTGATTAAACTCGCTATATCGATGTAAAATTTAATTGGCTTTAATATCATGTAGGTTTCATTCTGATTAAAATGGTCTGACAGGGCTTAAATGCCGATATTTTAAATTTTCTTCATCTTAAGTACCTTTAATTTTGTAGATTCAATAAAAATAACTATATTATCTTGTTACCACTGATGAAAAACAGGTAAATATATAAATTGAATGAATTCGATACCCAACTAGAGGAGAAATCTCATACACAAGCTTTTAAAAGTTAATAGAGAGAGATGAAATGAACATAAAACTAACTGATTATTTTATATAATAATATAGTAGAGTTTTTAAAACAATATAATATAATATAAAATATAATATAATATAAAACACATGATTCTATAGAAATTACATTTTACTATTCTTTTAATGGTTTCACTCATTTTTATCTCTGACTGTACTTAAAATTTTTTTAATTGATTTTTCGCTTTTATTTTTGATATAACCACTTTAATATAATATATAATACTTTCAGTTTCACTATTCATAGTTATATGGTGTTGTGAAACTGAATTTTCCCTTAATTTTTAATATTGATTCTATGTCATCAGACTTCCACGTTTATCATTCAAATGTTAATTGTCATATTAAATTATAGACACTAACAAATAAAATAAAGTAAGAACAGCCCATACTATATTTGTATTTGTATCTCCCTTAGTGACAGAAACTGATAGCAGTTTTACAGGGGTAAACTTCAAGTTAAGTACTAAAATATTTAAAGAAAAATACACGTTAAAAGCAACACACATTTTATGAGTCGGTTTGTAAAAGGCAGAAAGTGCATCGGCTTCATCAACTCAACGGATTCATGGCAAAGACAGGCTTGTAAATTCCGACAACTTACTTTTTATTTGCCTCCTATACATTTTTCCTAAATCATTCTGTTTCCAGCAGAGGTCATATCTGATCCTTTTTAATGTCACCGATGTAATTATCCGTATTATAAAGAAGATCCAAACAAAAAAATAAAATAAACAGCCTGTGCCATCCCCGAGGTAGAACCAGTTCTTCCAGATTTCCCAAGAACTGATAAATTTTAGAAGATCTGGTTTTCCAGCTTTAGTACTCTTAAAAAAAAATGTATAGGTCCGACCATTTGAAAATAAAAGTCTAAAGTGGAACGATTTAAACAAAGTGGTTGGTAAGATGGCCGGATCAGTGAGTGTTCCGCCAATCCGACCATAAACCCCTCACCTGCCACCACTAAGCCTCTACCAGTGCTCTTTAAATCGTCAAAAAAATACATCTTAGATTAAGACAAATAGTTTATTCTAAATGATATTAAACATTTAAACACTTTCTTGATGTTACAAATTTTCAGCATACACAAATGGGTCAGTCCATTTTAGAGCGTCTGTTAATTCATTTTCCACTTTAGACTTTTATGGAAGCGGCGTTGTCTAGTGGAAAGAGCATTAGTCTAATGTTCTCCAGGTCCGGGGTTCGAATCCCGGCTGTGGCAGAATATTATTTAATCTGTTAATTCAGTCGGGGGACGACACTAGGGTATAGAGACCTTCCTGGGGGCATATCCAGCCTCTATCAAGTAGGTACCCAAAATAATTGAGGAAAAAACTGGCCTAATCACCTCATTGCACTGCCGTTAACCTTGTATGTACTGAGCCCAAGACCCTTCATGGGTTGAAGTGGTACAGGTTAATTCATTTGGCCACACCACAAAATTTATTTGCATAATTATTTTATTAGTTATTCTAAATTCTTTCTTGAATTTAATACCGTGGATAAAACATTTTTCGGAAAATTACTTTTAATTTTACAGTCATTTTAAGCCAACTTCGCGGCTGAAAACATGTGATAAGGAAAGGAATCTCTATATCTGGTTATTTTGATGACATCGAATCAAAACGTCCAAACGTGAACCTAAATAACCAAGTCCCGAAAAAAGATCTGTGTCTGTTTGGTAAGTCTAGCGTGAAACAAAAATACGAAAATGAAATTTCATATTTAAGACCAGTATACGCCGGATATGTCACAGAAACTTTTTGACCAAAATTTGCTGACCGAAAGTTCTACTTTATACCATGCATTTTGCACCTTTTTAAGATTTTATCAAAAACGGCTCTAGCAACGATTTTGATTAAACTCTCCTTATAGATGTAAAATTTAATGGACTTTAATATTATTTATGTTTGATTCTGATGGAAATACTCTGACAGGGCCTAAATGCCGATATTTTAAATTTCCCTCCTCTAAAGTACTTTTAATTTTATAGATTCAGAAGAATTACCCATATCATCTAATTAGGACTGATAAAAAGTGGCTAAATGTAAAAGTTGAACTAATTTGATAACTAACTAAAGGAGAAACGAGCGAAAATATTTATTTAATGAAATTTTTGGTTTTCTAAACATGAGAACAGCAACATAGATGTATAATATACCGTTAAAAAACAAAAAAATATAGAAAAAATATTTTCTTATAGACATGATAATTATACGTAACAATTTTATATGGCTATATTATTTAATCTGAATTAAATACTACGAAATTAAATACAATTTTTATTAAAATCAACTTCAAAATTTTTAAATTTAAATTTATTTAATAGTTCTTAAATTGATTTTAACAGCCCATGGAAGTGAAAGTCATGTGTTGCCTGCACCAGATTTTTTTCTTTCGCTGGAAGAAACTGAAACAAAACCAATTAAAATCATCTGATAATGAATTACCATTGTGCATTCATAAGATTTATTGAAAATATTAAATATTTAGTTTAATAATTTCATTTTATTTATGTCCATATATTTTTAATGTTATACATATTACACGTATTTGTCTTAAAACGTATACACTTATTCGTACATATTAGGTGTTTTCAATCATCCGAAAATTCTAGAACTTCTGAAGGAAAAAAAAATGAAAAAAACATGCAATTACTTCACACGATGATTTAGAAATGATCATAGACGTAAACAGTTTCTATTTTTAGTTTAAAGTGCGTCTATGTAGTAAGCCTAGCTGAAAAACGAATAGTCATACAAAAACGGAATTACGTATTTTGAACAAGCCTGAGATAGGACAGCAATATTTTTACGAAATTTAGCAAAAACTGAGTGCCATTTATATTGGGTTGTCAAATAACTCCATTCAGTTTTCCTTTTTATTACTTTCACTTACATATATATTTCATACATAGTAAGGGAAAGTATTGCGATCGAGAAAATTTTCGAATTCCATTTTTCGACGGAAATACACATCTTCGGGCCACTTGAGTCCAGATGACTAAGTCCCGTAAAAAGGTCTGTGTATGTGTGGTAAGTCTACCGCAAAAATGGGAGGTCGTAGGAAACTGAAATTTCATATTTAATACAACTGTACGTCCGATATGTTATAGCAACTTTTTCTTCAAAATCGGCTGACCGACAGATCTACATAATACCATGCATTTTACACATTTGTACGACTTTCTAAAAATCGGCTTTAATAATTTTGATTAAACTCGCTAAATCGATGTAAAATTTATTGAGCTTTAATATCATGTAGCTTCCAATCTGATTAAAATAGTCTGACAGGGCTGAAATACCGATCTTTTAAATTTAGTTCTTCTGAAGTACATGCAATTATGTTGTTATAGTTGTTATAGTTAAAAAATAGGCATGTCATCTTGTAATAATTAATAAATGGCGGTTAAATGTGTAAGTTGGACGAATTCGATAAACAACTAAACGAGAAAATTGCAAAAATATTTTTCTATACAATTTTATTTTTTTTTACTTTCACTTACTATATATAGTAAGGGGAAGTATTGCGATCGTGAAAATTTTCGAATTCCAGTTTTCAACGGAAATACACGTTTTAGGGTCCCCTGAGTTCTGTGTGTGTGTGGTAACTCCCGGACGGAAACGGTAAGTCCTATGAAACTGAAATTTCATATTTAAGACAACTATACGCCCGAGACGCGACAAAACTTTGTTCATCAAAATGAGCTTACCAGAAGAGCCACTTTATACCATGCATTTTGCACCGTATTTGATTTTCTCGAAAACTGTTCCGACGATTTTGATTAAACTCCCAATATCGATGTAAAACTTAATGGGCTTTAATATCATGTAGGTTTTATTCTGATTAAAATGGTCTGACAGGGCTTAAATGCCGATATTTTAAATTTTCTTCCTCTAAAGTACCTTTAGTTTTGTAGATTCAATAGAAATAACTATATTATCTTGCTAATGCTGATGAAAAACAGGTAAATATATAAATTGAATAAATTCGATACCCAACTAAAGGAGGAAACAGAAGGAATATTTTTTTTATGCAATTTTTCGTTGTTGAACATAAGAACAGTAATATACATGTATGATATACCACTGGAAAGCTGAAGATTTTAGAAAAATATTATCTCATACACAAGCTTTTAAAAGTTAATAGAGAGTGATGAAATGAACATAAAACTAACTGATTGTTTTAGATAATAATACAATAGATTTTTTAATAAAACACATGTTTCTATATAAATTCAATTTCATTAATTCCTTAATAGTTTCTCGTATTTTTATCTCTAACTGTTTTTGAAAATTAATTTATTGATTTTAAAAATGGAGGCAAGTGAAAGTCGTGTGTTGCCTGCACCAGATTTTTTTTTTAGCACAAGAATAGTAATATAGATGTATAATATACCGTGGAAAAGCTAAAGCTTTTAGAAAAATAGTATCTAATACACGGAATTTTAAAAGTTAATTGGGAGTGATGAAAAGCCGATAAAACTAACTGATTGTTGTAGATAAAAATATAATAGATTTTTAATAATACACGTGTTTCTATTGAAACTATATTTAATTAATTCTTCGATATTTTCTCATCTCTAAGTGTATTTAAAAATTGTTAGATTAATTTTAACAATATAGGTAAGTCAAAGTCCTGTGTTGCGCATCATATTTTTTTTATATCACTATCATACACTTCTTATATCTTGAATTAAACCCTAAATTATATTGTTTATCCTTTTTGTAATATGTCAAAAACTATATGTATTAACTATTGTGTTTGGCATTGCACTGAGAATATAGAAGAAAATATCATTTATTATCGGCATATTTTGTTGTATTATATTAAAAGCTGCGTGCTGCAGAAGCTCACAGAAAAATATGCAGCGTACATGAGGACGATGCCTTAACCGAAAGCACCTGTTGAAATCGTTTTGCCAAATTTCATTAAATGAATTTTGACATCAATCATGCTCAACGTGAAATTTAAACGAGGAATGTTTAGTCAATTGCTATTCAAAATCCCATTCGATCAGTGCGAGAAATTGGTATAGCCATAAATGTGTTTCACACAAGCGTAGAAAACCATTGAAGAGGTTTAATGTCTCTATCCTTTACTCTATAACCGAAGTCAACTTAGCATCACGCATTTCTGTTTGTGATTCGCTACGGAAACGGCAACAAATTGATCCATTTTTTAAAAGGCTGGTAACAGGAGATGAAAAATGAAAAACAACCATTTTGTACCTCTTAACATTTGCTCAAAACCGGCTCTAACGATTTACATTAAATCCGCTGTAAAATTAAATGCCCTTTGATACAAGTTAGAAATTTATTGCTGTAAGCAGATTTGATTTTGTTCGTTTGAAATAATTGGCCCTTTCTCGTTGTTAGTATTAATGATAAATGGATGAAGACGAAATATGAAAGAATTAGTCAACTAAATTAAGATGAAAATGGGAGAAATATGTTTTAAGGTTTTGGATATAATACACATTTGAAAACTAAATATTTTTTTTTTTTTAATGTTATCCAAAATGCAAATTGTATGAGGTAGAGGGTGTCGAAAAAATACTTGATTATTGTTATGTGATAAAATAATTGCAATTTTTATTTTACTTGACCAAAAAATGTTTTTTTCATTTTTAAAAAATATTTATTGCGATATATTACAATTTGTTTCAAAAGGAACAGTAGTGATAGTGATATGAGACCACATTCATACAATATATGCAGAAAGGAGGAAATTCCAATTTTGGATCTGCTGCTTCAACTTCGCTGAGTTGCTACAGTACACAGCATACCACATCAATCCCGAAGACAATCTCAAAGAAGAAACAAGATAGAGAGAGATTCCGCCAAATAGGAAATACATATATCAAATTACATATAAAACATAAAAACATAAATATAAATTCTATATATATATATATATATATATATATATATATATATATATAATATATATATATATATACAAAAACATAATAATAAATTAAAAAAAAAAAAATCAAAACAACAACCTATAATTGAGTGTGAATATAATTATATCAGATAATTTGATAGAAAGGCTTAAATAAAAAAAAAATTCCTTCGTTAATGGGCTATTAAAATATATTTAAGTAATAATTATTGGTTTCTTAAAAAAAAAAAAATATTAATCTTCGCGTTTTTTTTTTTTTTTTTTTTTTTTTTTTTTTTTGCAAAACTCGATTACGAATAAAATAGTGTTTATCATTGTTCATGTCAAAATGGATTTAGTAACTTGTGGAAATCAACGTCATTTCATGTATGTTTTGTACGTTTATGTGTGTAACGTTTAAGCGTAGCCTTGTCATATTCACCAATTTTCCGAATAATTGGGTTGTCGCCATTAGAGATGAAGGGAAAAAAAATTGTCAGCGAGTATGAATATAGTTTTTGATCGATGGAAGTTGTAAATTAGAAAACATAGTTGAGATTCGCGTGTAACGATCATCATTATTTGGGATCCACATACATGTGTTATGAACCAACTCCATTTTTTGGTAGCAAACTGGGGCAGAATAGGTCAATTTGTGAGGGATGACAGTTTTGTATATTACCAATTTTTACAATACTATGATCTACGTAGTAATAAACATTTTAGTTCATAATAATACAAACGACTCGCTTTTACTTCCCACGGGTACACTTTAAATTTGGTGTTATTTATGTTTAAAAAATTACAATTTAACCAATAATGAGCTTATCCGTTTAGGATTATAAGTTCATCGTAACGTAAGTGCCATTTGCAAGAAAATATTATGTTTTTTTTTATAACTTCCATTAATTATTATATTTAATCATCGGCAGCATATTTAATTACAAACAATAGAATTTCGGCCAAAAGTATAAATTAGTTCAGTTTATTAGTCTGTTTTGTTAAACGGTTTCTATTTTATTCGATTTCTTTCTATTTTATATTCCAAATACATTTTAAAATTTTAATTTAGTATCCATGGTTACAATCCCTATCTCATTCTTGTCACATCCCTATAATCCTCCTCGTTGGTTGAAGGGGTATGAGTGTATGTGGCTCAAGCGCCCTCACTTAGCGTCCACTGGCTCTCAAGACGAGGCTGACTGAGAGGCGCTGGGATCTCCTGGCATTATTCCTCGAAACCCACAAGTGGGTCAGTGTGTTAATATTTTATCTAGGTATGAATATGGCTAAGGTTGTTATTATTATTTTATTTTATTTAATTCTTCTTGTAATTGTCTACTTTGTAGATTTAGGATGAATGATTTCTTCTAGCTAAAATAATTATAGCCCCAGCAGGTAGCAGATTGTATTATCCCTGAATAATAATATTTGAAAAAAAAAAAAATAATGAAGTTCCCATGGTAGTCCCATTTAGTTTAAAATGAAATATTTGTTTTCACGAAATAATCTAAAAGTGTAAATTATTAATAACAATGTGAGTTTTTTTTTAATTTATAACAACTTTCCATTAATTTTAACAACATAGGTACGGTTTGGTAGGTAATATTTTTATTCTAAAATCTTGAGTACTGTACGATACTGTACGGTGGCAACAATGAATCACATAATCTCCCTCGTTAAAAATAACATATGTTATTAAGTTTATGGACTTATAACAAGATTCTGTTAACTTGTATAACTTATTTTATTTCATATTAAATTTTCTGAAATCTTGCGCTTTCCAACGGTATATCATACATCTATATTACTACTCATATTTCAGGCAAGAAAATTTAAGTTTCCTGTATAAAGATAAACTTTATTGCGATGGGTTTTGCTTATAAACCTTCAGTAAAGAATGCTGTATATGACAGTGAAAACCAAAATCCGTCGCGTGGTGTAGGAGTTCGGGGCGACCAAGAATCGCGTTATTTCAATTTCTTATTAATCTATTTATCGCCCTCTCTCTCGCTCTCTCTCTCTCTCTCTCTCTCTCTCTCTATATATATATATATATATATATATATATATATATATAGATAGATAGATAGATAGATAGATAGATAGATAGAAAAGAAATTGAAAGTATCTTTTGTTATTATGGCCATATCTTTTAAACCAATCCTTAATGATGGATGTAAAAAAATGTTGGCAATTTACCTGGCTGCTGATTCCTTGGCCTTCGTCGATTGAAGAAAGGTAATGGCATCCGTTCTAATTTCCGGTCTCTACTTCCTAGCTCCAAGACCTCCATAGGAGCTATTCTGCTACATCAACAGCATCCCGGTTCTGCCATCTATTTTCCGTAAAAAAAACAAGTTAAAAAAGGAAGATTTTTTTTTTTGTTTAATTTATATTTGTTTAAATAGAAATAAATGTTAGCAGAGAAATAGAGGACTTGGAAAATTTATTGCTGAAATCATAGATTCATATAAAATGTAGTTAGATAAATTTGCGACCAAATATAGATATGCACATAGCTGTTAAAACTAAATTTTAATGAACTTTTCACTTTGAAATAACAAATAAATAAATTTAAACCGTTAATATACACTTAACTCTTTTAAATTAGAAAATAATGTTAAAAACTGAACCAATATTGATTTATTAATCAAAATTATGTTTCTCATTTTTGTCGATGATTAAATATAACAATGAATACACGTTATAACATAAATATAATATTTTCTAGCTTAGTTCACTTTTAGTAACGATGAACGTTCAGTCCCAAAACGATAAACTCTAAATCGATCAAACAGCGCTTTTTTAATCATAAATGACACCACGTCAATTTACACCCTTGCGTTGAAGGGGCTAGTCACTAGTATAAACAGCGTGCAGCATTATAACTTCTTTTTGTCAAAACTCAATAAAACCAATTGTATAAATCAGGCAATTTTTATTTTATTTTTATTTTTTATAGTATAGGGCCATAAATAAAGTTTTGTTTCAATTAGTTTTTAAGGTGTAATCAGGTAGGTGAGGTCTCCTATATTGCACTCACTGAATAAACAGATGTCTAGTTTTTGTCATGACTCTTGCCAGCGTATTAAACGTTGTGTTGTCACTTTCTTCCTGCACCTTGGTCTTAAATTCTTTGACGGCTCACATATAGACAGGATTAAAAAAAAAAAAAAAAGTATAGAAAAAAATCATTAGGGGCCGAATTCGTTAGAGTGGTGTTTGATATTGCACATTCCTTTTGTGATAGTATATCTGTCTGTTAACTCGGTGTGTAGGGGATGCGGGACGTCACCGACCTAATTTGATCTTTAGAAGTAATAAAAACAAAACTTTATGTACTTATGTTTATACTTTATAAAAAAAAAAAAAAATTTGCTGATCCGTATAATGGGTTTTATTAAGTTTAAAAAAAAGGAAACTATGCTGCCACATTCTGTATATTCATAAACTCTTTGGCTCGTCTCTTAGTACGGCATTACTCTCTTCAGCGTTTGCAAGTGAAAATGCGGAGACATAATCATGCTGAATCCAATCGTTGGTTATTTGCAACACCTAGCGTATGTGTGTATATATATATATATATATATATATATATATATATATATAACTTATATATTCCCGATTTTTATGATTTAGGGAGTCCTTGTCATTGCAGTGAGTGGATGAAGGAGTCCGCGAAAAATGTTTGTTGGGAACCACTGGCTTTTGGACATTTAATGCTTATTGTATTGAGATAATAGGCTGATTGTATTTGCTTAATGTATTTGTTAAAATTCTGTTATAATTTAACAGGATATATAAACACACAGTTATAGTAGGAGGGCCTATCTATAGTGTTGATAAGAAAAAGAAAAGCCTGTACCTCTACAACCCCTGAAGGGTCTTAGGCTCAGTACATCTATATATTCGTACTGTTTCCGGGCCCAATTACCGTACAATGAGGTAATTTGACCTAGAATACACTCATCCGTCAGTTTTTCCCCAATTTTGGATTCCCACTTTATTGATGCTGGGTGTGCCCTAGGAGGTCCTCCATACACCAGGTTTACCCAACGGTTGATATATCAGAATAAATAATAATCTTCGTAAACCTATGACATCCTGCCCAACAGTATCTTTCAATAACACTCCTCTTGTGCTGGTTGAAGAGATCCGATATCTAGAACTGCACCTTGACAAACGTCTTACTTGGAACCCTCATACAAGACTGAAACGACAAGAAACTGCCCGACGTATTCGACTACTTCAACACTTACTGGACAACCTTCCACTTAAGAACAAAAGGCTCATTTACATGACTATCATAAGACCAATATGGATTTACGGAGTAGAGATTTTGGGCTCTCCTAAACCATCAAATTCTTCTCGTCTCCAATCCTTACAATAAAAAATCCTCAATGCTTCTTATTTTGCCCTAAAAAAAGTCATCCATAAAGACCTAAATGTTCCCTATGTTGCTGACGGCGCGAACCAGGTACCACTCCTTTCATGACAAACTCCATTCCCACCCTAACCCACTAGTTTTAATCCTTGCTTCCTCTACAATCCCTGATAATCCTCCGAGGCGTCTGAAAAGAAAATGGCCCCGAGACCTTCTAATTTAGCATAGGTTTTGGAGAGCTGCCAATGGGTAGTATCACCGGTAGGCATGGTAGTTGTATCACATTTACTAATGTATTTTATTATACAGTTGTAAATATCAATAAATATATAAAAAAAAAAATTCTGCCACAGCCGGGATTCAAACCCGCGACCAGAAGAACAGTAGACTAGTGCTCTATCCACTAGACCATGAAACTCCCAGTGTTAATAAGTACAAATCACGGATCTTTCCCTAAAAACAAATAAATTAATAAATAAAAAAATATACTAAACAAAAAACATTACACTTCCAAATACTTTTGACATTGTACATTCCAGCACAGAAGCGTATTATTGTAGCGGACCGGTAAACACTAAATTGTTTAACTATGGATCTCAGGTAAAGAGGAATCTTGATCAATATGAGATTGGATTTATGTTAATCAATGGTAGACGTCATAGATCTCCGTCAGGTAAATATCATGGAGGTAATTGAACTATTTTGTTCGCACTGAAAGGTGTGTTAGACCCTGACCTAGAATTGCATAACGTCATAGCGAGCAATGGCCTATATGCTATTCAGTTACGTTATTTAGTTATGCTATATTATAACTTGTAAACTTTCGGTTACTCGTGCTATAACGTACTGTTCCTGTAATGATGGGACCTTTAATCACTTTGAAGCCTTAATGTAGATGCGCTCTGACTCATCAGACTGGTACGTAAGATACAAGTGACCAGCCCCCTGTTTCGCACTCATGCAATTTGAATGTGATTTCATTGATATTTAAAAAGAAAAAAAAAAATTTTGACCGATTTATGGTTTTTCGCTTAGGTGTTAGAACTTCGTTGCAACGAAAAGAAAACAATATGTTTATTTTATGACATCTATCCACTAATATATATAATTCGGATCAATATTCGTCTTGCAGTTTAGAAAGAGGTCGAAAACTAAGAACCGATCTATATATATAAAAATCTCGTGTCACAATGTTTGTTCGCGATAAACTCTGAAATTACTGAACCGACTTTGATCAAACTTCGTAAGTATCTGTTATTTGGTACAACTTGAATGATAGAATAGTTTTTATTACTATTCTAAATGGTTGAAAAATATTTTTTTCTAAAACGCAAAACAAAATTTGTTTAACTGTGGGCAACACTGGTTCCCAAGTAACCATATTTTCACATATGTGATTATTAATTAAAATATAAGTGTGTGTGGATTGTTTCTATGCGTTCTTATTTATAAAATATACATTCATATACACTATCCACTAGACCACGCCGCTCCCAAGATAAAAAATTAATGAGGGAAAAAAAAAATGAATAATGATAAGAAATAAATACATTTGGTGACGTTCTAATTAAATAATATTTAAGGCTTTTGATTAAGCTATTGGGGGCGGGGTGGCTGAGTTAGTTAGCGCGCGTTGCATAGCCACTACAGATGACCATAAACCTGTAAAAAAAAGAATTACGAGTTCGAGTCTCGGTCCTGAGGGAGCTTTTATTTCAGCATTTATCCCCGCCCTCAACCCCCAGGCCCGAGAAACCCCGTATAGGCGAGGTAAGGGTGAACAAAAAAAAAATAAAAAAAAAAATAATAATAAAAAAAAAAAAATAACTTTAGCAACTTAAGTAACAAAAACTTCCTTAAATACTTGTATACAACTAAAAATATTGACAATAATTGAAATAGAAGGTATTTGAAAGTGGTGAGAGGTTGCTCGATGAATGTTTGATGGGAGAGAATTCCTAAAACTGGTTAAACGGACTAGAAAGGAACGTTCATGTTTTTCAATTTTGTGGGAAGGGATAAAGGTCGGAATGTTGCGATCTAGTTTCTAGTGAATGGGTTGATGGTTTGAACTGCAGAAGATCGTATATGCACTGAAGGTGTTGGGAGTTGACGGTTTGGTATAGGAATGCTCCGAGGAAATATTGACTGAGGGTTTGGGGGAAAAGGTACTTTGACACGCTGTAAAAAAAAAAAAAAAAAAAAAAAAAAAAAAATACAGTTCATGATATACTTTTCTTGATTCTCTAGCATCGTCGAGAGGCCACCATACATCCATAGTCTAAGTGGGGGAAAATCAGTGGATCGGAAACGAGGAGTTCACGAGTGAGTGGACTGTGGATAGAAGAAGATGGAGGGAAGGATTGAATAACTCGAGAGTACTTATTGACCGTCGGGAAATTCGTGCTATGTGTTGTAATATAAACAATTTAAAATATATATAATTATCTTCTTTTTTTTCATAAAATCTCATTAAAATAAATTTCATTAATAATCGGTGAATACCTTTTTGTGATGTTCCTACTACCTCCGGCCTAGTAAATGCTAGTGATATTATAAATATAGTAAACACAACTTCGCTAGAAGTCTTATATTTATATATACAAGTCTATATGTTTATATAAGTCAGTATTGTATTTATTTCTTCTAATATTGATCTTATTGAATGTTTCAGATGTATTTAACACCGACATTACCCCACTCAACGAAGGCGCTGCTACGGCAGTACTTCGCCTCCACAGCTGGTAAACCTTTTGTTTTATAATCCATTCAAATATTCTATCTTGAGACTATGATAACTGAGATTTTTATTATTTTTAATTTCGCACTTCCTGAGCAATTGCTGAGAACATTCACCTACCTTGACTCATATAGTCAAGGGTTAGGCCCAGATTGTTATATTTAAGAATTTTCGAGCTGTTGTCGCCGTTCCCAGAACGACTGCTTGATGAACCCCTGCCAGAATCTTCATAGGTAGTTCAAATCGTTGAATTGATTCTAGCGTACTCTCTGGAATCATGCCATTACAGGATAATATAATTGTGTAAATCCATAGAGTTTCTTAAGCTCCTCTGCAAACTCCTGGTATTTTTTTTTCTTTTCAGAAACTGTTGTTTGAAGATTGTCATTCTATAGGACACATATCTCATTAATCTGTGCCTGTTTTCTATTTTTATCAATAACTAAAATGTCTGGTCGTTTATTTAAAACTGTGTAGTTATAGGGTGATCCCAATAAATTTTAGTTTTGTGACCGGTAGCAATTAGTTATGGATAATTAGCCGAAACGTAGTGCGAATATTTTTTTCAATAAAATAGTGGTGAAGTAGACATCAGCCTCCAATTTTATTCATAGTTATGGATTATATTTGTATTAGAGAGAATGGGTGCTTAGGAAATTCATCTTTGATGCAACTATAAAGCACACTAACAAGATGAACTTATTCCATTGTATGCCGAAGTTTCGGCCTACATTGTGGACTTTCATCAGGGTTAAGAAAAACAAGTTAACAACCAATATAATTAAAACAAATTATAATAATAAGTTTGCTACAATAATAAGATGAAAGTAATAAAATATGAAACAACAAACATTAATATAAACTGATGATATTGAAATGAGAATATTTGAAGACTATTATAATGAGAAACTAAGCAACTAATTAAAGTTTAAAGAGGAACGATTGTGCAAACAATCAAGGTTTTAAAGAAGAAAATTTTTTAAGTAATATATGACGGTTTTGTAAGAACAATTTAGATGAAATATAATATTAAACTAACAATTATATGTGAGGATATATAACGGAAAAGGATAAGAATAAGGAAAGGAGAAGAGGGAGAAAGAATTAAATACCTTTTCTGTTATTTATTCTTACATTTAATTATTAGTTTAATATTATATTACTTTAAAATTGTTCTCCTTCGAAACTTTTATTGTGAGTAGAATATAAAAATAATAAATTTCATATGGAGGTATAAAGTACTCCATAACTATAAAATGTGAAACTAAAAATTTCATTTGAATTTGCAATATTTCAATAACGAAATTGGAATTAAAAATTGCATCAAATTTAACTGGGAATTTTATTTATTTAAATTCAATTTTATGTTACTGTGGTTAATCGGACGATAGGACGGAGGTTGTCCTAAATTTTGCCAATTCAGTGTTAATTTAATAAGGATCTTTAACAAGTACCTGAATCATAGGGTTATCCGCATTCTTGGGCAAAGAAGGATGTTATGCTACAACACCACAGGTGACCCAGCTGAGAGTTTTATAAACTTGAATTTTTTTTTTTTATTGAATAACAAGAAAAGCTTCTTTAATCAAGGACAATCATTATATGTACTCATAGGAACATCGGTACACAGTAAAATAAGTTTATCTTTTTAGTGTATTTTATTTGATAACCGCACCCTCCAACAATTTTTCATGCTTAACGTTCAACTCCTCCTTAACTTCATCGAAAGTGATACTTCTTAACTTCTAACAGGTTATACCTAAACAAATAACCTAAACTAAAATAATAATGTCAAAAAAAAAAAAATGGTTACAGTAGCTATTTCTTGCTCATAGAACCATCACCGATATAGTTAGCCGCATCGACAATAAAAACAGACTGGAGGAGAAAGTAAACAACCCTGATTGGGAGCCTGGTTTCAAAACACGTTCCACCGTTTTGATTCAATCAGGCTGGACTGACGTAAATTAAAAGGTATAGCCTTGAACCCAAAAATGTTTATGGAAGGAACAAGTTCTACCATAAATGACATCAAGTAGGCTAGAGTCAGAGAGAGCGAAGTTTTTTACATCTTTGTATGATATAGGCGTTTCCACGTAAGAATTGAGCTTTTACTAGGGATTGGTGTAGGTGTAGTTCATAGTGGATGTGGGGTAGGTGCTTTACATCTGTATTGTTGTGGTGTCTTCACTAGCGAGTTGGTGTAGTCTTCTACAAGCGGATGTGTGGTGTAGTCTTCTACAGCGGATGGTGTGGTGTAGTCTTCTACTAGTGGATGGTTGTGGTGTAGTCTTCTACTAGCAGATGTTGTGTGTAGTTTAGTCATCTATGGAGGATGGTGGTGTAGGTTATCTACAGGCGGATGTTGTTGTGTAGTCTTCTACTAGTGGATGTTGTGGTGTAGTCTTCTACTAAGCGGATGTTGTGGTGTAGTCTTCTACTAGGGATGTTGTGGTGTAGTCTTCTACAAGTGGATGTTGTGGTGTAGTCTTCTACTAGTCGGATGTTGTGGTGTAGTCTTCTACTAGCGGATGTTGTGGTGTAGTCTTCTACAAGCGGATGTTGTGGTGTAGTCTTCTACTAGTGGATGTTGTGGTGTAGTCTTCTACTAGCGGATGTTGTGGTGTAGTCTTCTACTAGCGGATGTTGTGGTGTAGTCTTCTACAAGCGGATGTTGTGGTGTAGTCTTCTACAAGCGGATGTTGTGGTGTTGTCTTCTGCTAGCGGATGTTGTGGTGTAAGCTTCTACTGGCGGATGGTGTATGTAGTATAGTCATCTACTGGTGGATGTTTTAGTATAGTATCCTAGTAGCGGATGTTGTGGTTTAGTCTTCTACTGGCTGATGTGGTCCAGTCTTCTACTAGCGTATGATAGCATTCTGGAATCCTCCTCCCCCGATACTTCTAATGTTGAATACCTTTTTCGTGAAAATTTCCTTCGACTAATTTTCTCTTTTCTATGTGATAGGATACGTGTCCTATAAGTCTTGTGTCCTCTATGTCTATTTACATATTTTTTTTCAACCACTTACTTCAAATCGTAGAAGACAAGTTGTGAATATGAATAAAATGTAAAGAACATCCTTGTCTTATTATAAGAAGAAAAAAAAAAACTTAATTTGGGACTAAGTCCCCGAAGAATAAAATAAAATTTGACATAATGTAATAGTTACCTCTGGCGAAGACACAAAATTAATGAGGAAATAAAATGTTTAAAATTTAATTTTAATTATTTAGTTTTAATTTTAATAAAAAAAAAATGATGAGAAATAAATTATTTTAGTGAAAATATAATTAGATAAATTTACTTCTAATGATTAAACTTAACGAGGATTCACAAAAATAGAAAGGTTGAGATATTTTGCATAACTAAATGTAAAAACCTAAAAATATTTACTAAAATCTAACTAAAATTTAACAGTACAATTCGTATTGCCAGACTTCGTCATTTCGGGAAGCGAGAAGATACTGAAAAAAAAAGGATGGGGGAAATGCCACTTTGACTCGCCATAAAAATAGGTCAATGTGAATCATTCTTCTCGCAATATTTGTAATTGAAATAGTATTTAAGTACTAATTACTTTAGTACACCTTATCAAAAATCAATTTTGATCTATTAAAAAGGATCGTAGAAAACCAATAGTGTTAATCGCGTCAAACATAGCCTGCAACCGAAGAGGCCCTTTCAGCTACTAAACTTTTCGGGTTTTTTATCAACAAAATTACATCAATAGCAGACTTTAAGTGTCGTTAAAATTATAATAGTTACCTGAACTACTAGATTTTAATTTTTTTTCTCGATGTCTAATCCTAACACTGAAAATAAAGTTGATTTATGTGTGTTTTTTATCAACTTTCTATAATAAGAAAAATTATAGTTGAATAATTCACCAACAGTTTGAACTGAAAAAAGAAGGTCATCCCGATTTTATCGTATTTGATCCCTCGCCTCGAGGTTCTAAATATACCTTAAAAAACAGTTAATGACTAACTTCCCTCGTTTCTCTAGCACCATCGAAAAGCCATCGTTCACCACACAGCTGTAGTCTTACTATTATTACTAATTCTACTAGATTGTGGAAGAAGATGGTCGGAACGCGTGATTAAATTGAGGATATGTATTGAAGGGTAATTTGGGCTAAGTGTGGTTTCAGGATATATTTTAGTCAATAGAGATACCTAAGTTTTTTATTCAGGAGCTGAAAGCGATGGGTTGTTCATTTAGGAGTAAGATACAAAGAGAAGGTGAAGGAAGGGATTGGATGCGATAATAATTGCTTGAGTTTTTGTAGCGTTTAGTCTCAATTCGTTCAGCTTTTCATAGGTACAGACCCTATAAATGCTTACTTTTGGAATACTACCAGAATCAGACAAACGCTCCTAAATCTTGTTTTCTTACAGATATATTTACATGTCCACCATCATAACATAGGAGGAAGTAGAGAAGTAAACGAAATCCCTGCCATTGACATAAATTAGAGATCTCATCTCATCAAAAGGGGAAATAATGAAGCAATAATGGAACAATAGCCCCCTTGGCAAATTACCTATCAGCTCCGCATCAAGAGATTAATTCAATCCTGGGAGCAATCAACCGGTATCATTTCAAACTGGGACACATTTTAATATCCATCTCTTTAAGTTACATCACTTAAAATTGGAAAAATACATTTAAACACGTTATGAGAGTTTTATGTATATCTAACATATATTACATAATGTAATAACGATTGTGTGATAAGAATATTTAAAAAATAGTCTTTATCTTGTTAATTATTGCTATGTAATCTTATTTACTTTCACTTACCTATACATGAAATAAGGAAAAGAATTGCAATCTTGTAAATTCGACTCCTTTAATTCCAAATAGCCAAGTCGCGCTAAAAGGTCTGTATCAAAGGCTGAGGATCTATTCCCACCAGCCCTTACTCCGGATTCTTCCGTTGTTATTATTATTATTACTTTCACCTACACACATATATATATATATATATATATATATATATATATATATATATATATATATATATATATATATATATAATACATAGTAAGGAAAACTATTGCAATCGTGAAAATTTTTTAATTCCAGTTTTCAACGGATATACACGTTTTAGGGTCCCCTGAGTCCAAACAACCAAGTCACGCAAAAAGTCAGGTCTTTGCGTGTGGTAAGTCGAGCACGAAAACGAAAAGTCGTACGATACTGAAAATTTATATTTAAGACAACTATACGCCCAAAATTTTATACCAACTTTTTCACCAAAATCAGCTGACTGGAAGTGCTACCTTATACTGTGCATTTTTCATCTGTTTACGATTTTCTAAAACGGCTCCTTCGATTTTGTTTAAACGCGCCAAATCGATGTAAAATTTAATGGACTTTAATATCATTATCTAAAGTAAATTTTGTTTTGCAGCTTCGAAAAAAAAAAAAAAAATTAAGCAAATCGTCTTATTACAATTGATAAAAAACGGCTAAATATACATATTGAATGAATTTTATAACCAACTAAATGAGAAAACATCAAAAATATTTTTGAGGTAACTTATTATTTTTTTCCCTCTGAACATAAGAACACTAATATAGAATAATAATACAATATTTTCAGAGTGCTGCCGATGGGTGGCATCTCTTCATGTATTTCATGTTAGACTACTATATCCATCACATTTACTTGTTGTATATAATTATACAGTTGTAAATATCAATAAATATGTTTAAAAAAAAAAATAAAAAAAGAATAATAATATACCGTTGGAAAACTAAAGATTTTAGAAAAAAAAAATTATCTTGTATACTAAGTTATGGAAGATAATATAAAGTGACGAATAGGGCATAAACTAAGGTGATTGTTGTACATAATAATTTTATATTATTTAATTTAAAATATATGTTTCCAACAAAACTGACTATATGATGAAGTGACAATGGTGACTGTGTGTATATATGAGAGAAGTTAGTTCAAGGTGCAGTCAATATAACACACAATTAAACGTAAACTTAATTTTATTGTTAGACCAAATAGGATTTGTTATCAAGTCTTGAGGGTCATTTGTAATATAAATAAATAAATAAATAAAATTTTATTGTTAACTTAATAAATTAAGTTTACGCTTAATTGTGTGTTATATTGACTGCACCCTGAACTAACTTCTCTCAACAAAAAAAAAACTGAATATAATTCTTTTAGCTTTTTTGGACATTAACTTTATTTAAAACTTTTTAAATTGATTTTAATAACCGTGTTATGTGAAGGTCGTGGATTGAGCTTTTTCGAATATAAAATTATATACCTCATTGCGTACAATGTTTTTTTCCATTCAAGCAGAGATAAATTTATATTGAACAAGGGATAGTTCCCAACTTAATTGCAACACACTATGCTGTTCTCACAGGACTATTTTAAATATAAAATTTACATTCATAGTAACAAAACATTAATACATTTTTATAGTACATACACTAGAGTTTTTACAGATTCTCATAAAACAAGCGCGCGCGCGCGCACACACACACACACACACACGCCTGTACATATATGCAGGCAGTAGTAACATTAGAATCAGGGCTTGGCAGACCCTTGCGCAAGACGAAGAATGGAGGTGACGCCTTGATGCGGTTCAAGACCCTCACTGAATTGTAGAGCCTGTGATGATAATCGTAGTATATATGTGTATGTACTTTTTTTTTTTTTTTTTTTATATACACTAATGATGTATATATTTATTAATACATAAATTATATTATATTCTAGTTATTCGCGAAAAACGTAAGTAATGTATGAACCAAAAAACAATGTGGTGCGGGATCGAACAACTTTCACTTACTTTGTAGTTCAATTTAAGATGTAAAAGTAATTACAAACATTACATTATATTAAAAATTATTATTACCATTAGCATGTGCGGCTTTATTTGTAACACACTGCATTTACAAGTCAAATCCAACTTTTTTCAAACTAAATTTATCCTTTTACAAATAGAATTTAACCTTTTCCATTCCAATTCAAGCTTTTCTGTAACAACAGTAAACATTTAAAATTATACTTTATCTGATTTCATTATAACTTAATTAAAACGATGTAGTTATGATGCTTTTGCTGTTATTTTAATTATCAACTATGTTTTTAACCAATTTAGCTTTTAACTATTAATTTAGATGGGGTGGTTAAATATAGGCTTATTTTAACTGTTTACGCTCTAACCGATACTTAAGTCATAAGTTGGCTTATGGAGAGTTTTGCATAGTGAATATAATGTGTTTTTAAAATTATAATATGTATAATATCATGTTTGATAGGTCAAAGCTCTCGAACATTTATTTATGTTAAAATATTTATCACTATCAACATCTAGATAGAACCTGTGACAATTAGTTATTTTCTCAACCACTTTTTTATAATGGTCTTTAATTTAACCTAGGTGTGGATTAGCCTTATTTAAATAATATGAACGGTATACTTTTTCAATCAATGTATGGTAAGCAACTTGTTTCCCAAAGTAATGCTCTAACGAAAAATGAGACACTCCAGGATTTTAATTGGAAGGAGAAATAATTTCACGAAGATTTGCACTATATAACATAACCTAGCTTTTGTTTCACAGAATAATGATTTAACACGACAAAATATTGTAATTTGAATCTTAATATTTTTTTTTTTTTTTTCAGCAACGATAGCAGTAATTATGACCGGTAACGCAATGGGTTGGCCATCACCAACACTGCCATTGCTGCTTTCAAGCCGCTCCCCGGTGCCCATGAACACAGACGATACTTCTTGGATGATTTCTCTCATGTACTTCGGAAACCTCTTCAGCCCAATCCCTTGCGGCTACATGATGGAAAGATGGGGTCGAAAATTTACCCTACTATCCCTTAATATATTCCCCTTGACTTCCTGGCTTCTAATCCTCTTCACTAGAACAACTTCCATGATATTTCTCGCTCGTTTTCTATCTGGCTTATGGCTTGGTATAGTTTACACTGTAGTGCCTATTTATTTAGGTGAAATCGCTGAACCTCGTATTCGTGGATCGCTCAGCACTTTTTTCGCTATTATGACATACATTGGTGTTTTGTTCGAGTACGTTATCGGCCCTTACGTATCCTATAGTGCTCTTGCAGCAGCATCCGCCGCCTTTTGCATCCTCTTCGTGGTTCTTTACCTACCCATGCCAGAGTCACCTTATTTCTTAATCAAAGTGGGCAAAGTTGAGGAAGCTCGAGCATCCCTTTTTTGGCTTCGAGGAGATGACCCTAAAGTCGACGAAGAATTGACTAGAATCCAAAACGCCGTCCGTCAGCAAATGGCTAATAAAGGGACGATCAAAGACTTATTTGCCACGAAAGGAAACCGAAAAGCTTTTTTCATTGTAGGAATTCTGTCTATTCTACAGAGGTTGTCTGGAATCGGAGCAATGATCGCGTACACTTCTATAACATTGCCCAAAGATTCACTAGGCCCAATTGGGCGTGATGAGTGTGTCATAATTTTGGGAACAGTTTGGGTACTGTCGACTCTTCTGTCCTCTTTCATGGTTGACAAAATAGGGAGAAAGGTACTACTAGTGGTTTCCTCATTAGGTTGTGGTATATCAACATTTTTAGCAGGGCTGTGGTTCTTGATGAACGACAACCTAAAAATGGATGTGAGTTCGTTTAGCTGGAGTCCCTTTGTCTGTTTCGTACTTCATGGTTTCTTTTATTCAATAGGGCTCAACCCTATCGTGACTACAATCAAAGGAGAAGTTTTTTCAGCAAACATAAAAGGTGTCGCATCTGCTCTTACGACGCTTATGTTAGCAGTGGCTTCTACTTTTCTCAATAAATCCTATCAAATGTTTGCGGATTATGCTGGAATGTACCTTAATTATTGGCTCTATGCCTTCGGTTGTGTGTTAGCTATCATATTTACATTGACCTACGTGATAGAAACGAAAGGTAAGACTCTTCAAGAAATTCAAGATAAATTAAATGGAAATTGGCATAAGGAAAAGGATCTACAGGTCAGCAAATTATAATTAATAGGACTACTTTTTTGGAGATAAACGACAGTCAGACTGAATATCCTCCCATTCCTTTATCTATATTACATTATTTATTTAATATTATGTATTGAATATTTATATGTAGCTCATCTTGAACCTATTACTGTGGGACCAGTTTAATCAATGGTGCCACATTGAATTAGGCAATTTTATATATATGCATATATATTATATATATATATATATATATATATATATATATATATATATATATATATATATATAATATATATATTATATATATGCATAAGTAAACTATTTCACAGCGATTTTCGATACTCAAATTTAAATACCTAGTATTCCAACAGCTGTGATATATAAATAGAAGAATTAGAGAGAATGTTGGTGTAGGTATAACGGTTTATTTTATAAATTGTAGTGATGTAATTATTTTTTCCAACTTTAGATTTTTTAAGCCCATTATCCTTATTCTTGTGTCACCCCGCATGGGAAGAATTGGGCCGTAAACTTACAAATAGCTAACTATTTTAGAATATATGTACTTGTGTGTGTGTGTGTGTGTGTGTATGTTTATATATATATAATTATGGGCGTAGACAGAGAAGATCGGGGAGAGGCCACCCCATCCCAGTGGGAGGGCCACCCCTTTCTAAAGGTTGTGGAATAAATAAAAATAAGAGATAAAAAACTTCAGGTATTAAGATAAAAGGTGTAGTTAAAGCATGTTTTTACTTCTAATTAAGTGCTTGATTTTCGAATGAACATGCTTACAGACAGTGTTTTGAAGAAAAAAATGTACTTATATTTTCTACCAACATGTCCCACCATAACGATTTTTAACCTAAGTGGCCTCTCGCCCTAACAAACATTCTGCCTACGCCTTTGTATATAATAGAAATATATCAAATCCAAGATGGTATTCTTGGAAAAATTACAAATATGTGTCATATTTCATTATAGTAGAATGGTAACTGTGATAAGTGTAGTATTTATATATTTCCTATACAAGATGAACATTTTTTCTACTGGTTCAGTTGCTTAAAAAGAGGCGGAGAACTGAACCTCAGAACTTTAAACATTATAAAAATAATCTTCATTAAAACTCAGTATTTATTTGATTATCGTTCAGTTTTTCTTCGAAAATTTTAAGTTATCAATATTAAAATTCATATTTTTTTGGATTATTTTGTGAATAACACTATGTTATTTTCATTAGATATAAAACTTCACCTTCATCGAGTAAGATATTTGTATGTTCATTTTTATTTTAAAATTGTATTTAATGTCAAATTAGATATAATATAAATAAGTTATTTCACAGATATGTGGCTGTTATTTATTAAGTTATTTTTATTGTAAATTAATTGTAAAATACAAATGTTAAAAAAAGTGTATATTTTATTTAATTCAATAAAATATTTTCCTGTCCCTATCCTTAAATTTTTTTTTTTTTTTAAACATTTTATTGATATTTACAACTCTACATACAATATATACAACAAGTAAATGGACTGATTCCTTAAAAATTAAAAATAAAGATGCACGTACACTGCCGGTCAAAAGTTTGAGACCACTTATGTTTTACATTAATTAATCTGTTAGAATTTTTTTGTTTTTTTATAGTATTATTTTAGTACAAAATAATTGGATAAAAGTTATGTTGTTCAAAACGCACGCCAGGCTAACGCTATGAAACGCCTATCTATTTAGCCACTTAAAATCATTTCTTCTAAGGTCTCGCTTGTTCACATATACTCTATGGATTTTTCTAGAATTGATGTATATTCGGTTAAAAAAAATAATTTTTTTTATATTCTTCGATAATCTAAAAACTTATAGTTTATACTTCATACCATTCATTTAGTAATGTATGGTATGAAGTATAAACCATATCACTATTACTAATGTTCATTTAGAAACAAATTGTAATATATCTCAATAAATAAATATTTAAAAAAAAAGGAGAAAAAAAAATCTTAAATTTTGTATATTAAAAAAAATTAACCATTTTGTGTTGTTAATATTGATAAAAAAACGGCTAAATATACAAGTTGGGAAAATTTATATCAAATGAAAAAGAAGAGTGTAAAAGTATTTTTGTTTTGTTTTTTAAGATAAGAACCATAATATGTATGTATAATATACCATTGAAAAGCTAACAATTTTAGAAAATATATTATTTTATGCACAAAGTTGTAAAATGTAATAGAGAATGTTGAAAAGCTCATAAAATTAACTGATTGTTTTAGAAAATAACATAATAGATTATTTAATAAAAAACATGTTTCTATCGAAAATAAATTTAATTAATTCTTGAAACTTATTTAACCTCTAACGGTATTTAAAATTCTTAAATTAATTTTAACAATGGGAAATCATCTCTTCTTTCATTTGGTACCACTTACTTTTCTGTGCGGGCACATCAAGTGCCTCAACTTAAATCAACTCAAAATTTTATTTTACTCATTAACCATTGAGAATCCGAATATGGATCATTATGTGTGTAACAAAGCCAACAGAGCTCTGTATGCTATATCCATATTTTAACAGACACTCTAAATCAAATGAAAATAATAAATTATTGTTATATAAGGCTTGTTTATGACCAATTCTTACCTACGTATACCCAATATTTAGCTATATGTGTAAATCAAACTATTAAAAATTACAAACGCTCCAAATAAATTAATAAGAATCTGTGTAAATTATCCATACAATAAAATAATCAAAACCATGCGTTCAGAATTGAGAGTAGCTACAAAAATTTTCTTATAAGAAGCATTGGAAACTATACCAAAAATAGAACAAAGCGGTATGTACACGCACACAAACTAAACATATATTACGGTAAGATACATTTGAAGTAATTTATTATTTTTTAAATTGTGGATGTTTTTTATATTTATTTTTTCTTTCATTTATTAATGTGTCTATATTCCATGTTTATGTTATGTGGTTACTTGAGAGACTGGTCTACTTTGGTACAGCATTATTTATGTATTTTATTATATATTGCAATAAAGATTATATTAAAGAAAAAAAAAGACCATAGATCATATGAATTTTTTGTTCCAATTGAGGTCTAGTATATTATTATTACAATAATATTAGACATTTAAAGAGACCCTGTATAACTGCCATAAAATTCAACTCAGTCAATTTTGGCGGGTTGTTAAATAATGTTAGCAATTGACTTGTATGGAGAAATGTTTTCATTTCAATGCCATTTTTTTAAATAAATGAACTATATCAAGTGTAAAAGGTTGAATAAAATATAACAGCAATTTCATAAAATATAAAACCAACAGTTTATGATTTACAAATAGTACATTGGAAATTTTTTATATAGACCTATATTATTATTATTATATGAAGTATATTATACAATTGATTAATAAAGATGTAATGATTGAAGAAGAGATGGTGTGTCCAAGGAAACACAGGGCATAGGTGAGGTTAATGCTGAGGAGGATGGTAAGTCCCTGGCAGTTACCTACCACGCCCCTGCTCGTCTGAATCGCTGAAGGACTTTTACCTGTAATCATTGACAATAAAACAATATAATATCACTAAAAATTAAATTAAATCATTTAATATTTATTTCTTAACTGTTCTCAAGAAGAAACTCAAATTTATTCAATATTACTTTGAGATAATAAAGATATAATATAATAATAAAGATAATTTAAATATGACATCATAACCTTAAATTATGCATATATAATAACAACAAAATGCATAATAGAAGGACCAATATGAAAGATTATATGATACAATGGATTAAAAAAATATAATTTATAAAATATATTGTATAAATTGTGATAAATGCTTCCATAGGTAAAACTTACCAATAATAGGATGCATAAAAAAAAAATTTAACGTTTTATCAAATTCAACGTTTTAAATTATTATAAATATATTAGCCTATCTAATAGTTTTCACTACTTAATAATCACTTTAGAGCATTCTCTAAACTTTTTTAATCACATCTGAATTCTTTAAAAAAAAAAAACAACAGTTTGTTATTTTATTATTTGTTTCAAAGAAGAAATATGAGTGTCCTACGAAATTCTAGTAATATTAAGACATTATAGAAAACTAAAATTTACAGGGGTTGAAGCAACTTGTGAAATTATTAAATATGAAGGGAAAAGTGTCCTTGACCACCGCACTGCGCGGCGTTGGTTCGAAGAATTTAGCAGCGGAGATACAACGTTGGAAAGGAAGAAGGGTTCCAGGCGACCATTAACACGTTCACGCCGGGGTGACCCACCTGACTATCCCGTGAGGCGACGTGCATCACAGATGTGGCACTTGTTTTAAAAAAATAAGTTTATTTTATTTTTCTAAACATTAAATGTTGTAGGAATTAACAAGCATAAGGTTTTTTTTTTATTAAATATTTTATGACTTTCAACGTACTCCCTCAAAGGACTCTTATCGGTTAATTTCATTTGATTACTCTTCTTAAAGAATTTTATTTAGCAGTGCGCGGTTTCTTTTCATATTTTTATCTCCATATTTTTGCGAATTTGACAGAGATTGTGGAGTGCAGTAAGATACTGTTATACCATCAACTCAGCATGGGGAAGGTGGAAAAGAGCAGTAGACTGATCCCTCGCGAACCTACTCCTTAAAAATCAGCTTAGAATTTAGAAATTTGTGAAAACTCATTAAAAAAAAACCTTCTGATATTTTTAATCAAATTTATGATTTATTTATTTATCAAAAATTAAGATCAATTATGCTTGACTTTGGTCATCAGCAGTTTCTGTATCTTTGGCCCTAAGGCATTATCGCCATACACATTGCAAATATTGTTAATCGTCTGCGCAGCGGATTTTCCTTGTCGGAAATATAAAACCATTAAATAACAAAGATGATTTTTTTTTTTCTCTTCCATTCCGAGCAAGCAAAATACCACTTAATAGTAAGGAATCTCGGTTGAAACTGATGTATAAACGCACCTTAATCTTATTTTAGAGCATGTAAACATTATCGATCATGTAAACATGATGTTATAAACATAGAGAGGATTAAATTGAAATATTGAAAAATGCTACGAACTTTACAAAACCATACTTAGTATTTCTGATGGATCGGAGATACAATACTTACTGGAGTGAACGTGTACTTGGACGTAAGCAACGTCTGCATTGGAAGGGCTACAGTAGTATCTTCCGGAGTCTTGTTCGACCGCCCTCCTGATGAGCAGGTGACTGCTACTCGTTTCTGCTTTCACTGTGATGACGCTGATCCCGCCTCTCTCGGAGTCGTAGTTGACAACAGCCACCTTACCCCTCTCAACAAAATAGTCTCACTCAACACTTATCACCTCCAACAATACTAAAAATGAAATATAATACATCTAACAAAGGAACATCATGTCTTCTTTTATATGTGTGAATTTGCCTGTCCGGAAAATAATGCAAGACTTTTGTTTTTTCTTTGAATACCTTTCTATATGATAAACTGTTTACGTTTGCTGGGTTATTCATCTATTTGGACGACAACACCTAAATAACATAACATTTAGATGGAATCCCAAGAAAATGTTTGTTTAACTATGTACCATTGCACTGCTTGAAAATAATTCAGTCTTTGCGAAGATAGCAATTTCGTATGAATTTATTTTAGGAGATTAATCTCGGACGTACTGAGTGAAACGGTCAGAAACATCAATGAACTGTGGGGCGAGTGCAGTACTAGTAAGTATAACGTTTTTTTTTTTTCTTTATTTTTTTTTCGGTTGGCGCAACAGGCCTAGAAGGCCCTTGGCCGCGGGGTATGGTTTCTTAAGTTTCCACACCGCGATACTCGATTATATTTTATAGGGTCATCACTCCCTACACCTATTTTTGTGAGTAGCCACCGATTGGCTGACGGGTTCCATATACCCGAGAGAAGGTTATGAGTGAATCCCCATTCCATTAAATACTTGAAAAAGTCCTCCTGGAACTGGGATTTGACCTCATAACCTTTGGCGTGGTAGGCTAGCTCGCTAGCCACACAGCCACGGGCTCCCCCAAGTATAACGTTTAACGGGCATTAAAAAAAATTGAACCTCAACCTGAAAGGCAAAGAAGGTCGTGGAATGACCTTTCCTCGTTCAGCCAGTTTTGGTGAAAGAAAATCCCATAACAACTGTTCAAGAACATGCAGGGAAACTCGATGTATGAGTAACGACTGTCGATGAAATGCTCGTTTACCTCTGTAACATTTCTCTACTTTATTAGTTCAAACTCGGCCAGGACGGGAACCAAACGGCCAGAAGACATAAATGAACGGCGGCAGTATTGTACCGTTCAACGATGGTTCAAAACATTTCGAGTTCAACTTCCATCTGGCAGACAAAGAAGATCGAGGAAGATCTTCTTCCCTCGTACCGCGAGCTTTCCTGGAAGAAAATCCCAAAACATCTGTTCGAGTACTTGCGGGAAACTGAATGTAAAAAGAAAAATCGGACGTCGATGCCAATCTCAAAGGTGAACAAAAAATCTAAACCTGGGATTCTCACTCATTAAACGACCGTCAAAAAATTCTACTTTCTGAAATTTCTGCCTCACTTCTTTGCCGAAGCAAGAACGATCTATTTCTGTCCATAATTGTTATTTGTGATAAAAAGTGGATCTGGTACGATAACATCAGAAGTTCTGGGCAGTGACTCGACAAGTGAGAAGCAGCCCAACAATTTAAGACCCTTATGAAATGGGTTTTCTGAATTTATAAATTTGAAGGATTCCAAAGGGTATGGACAAGTTGACAACTCTCTTGTATTGACAGTAATGGACACTATTTTGATAAATAAAAACAGTTATAATTTTTCTTATATATTATTGCATTTTTTCCGGACAAGCCAATAGATCCTTTAACATTGCCTCCGAAAAGATTTGCCTGATTCTATTGTTGATCCAAGATTCTCTTAAACTTTTCATAATGGCAACCTAGGTTAATATTTACATCATGTATAGACCAATTTAGGTCAAGTGAAAACCAAATTCTATTAATGAACAAATGAAAAAATATATTTCGCCCAACAATCTACCGTTGATATATTACTTTTACCTACCTATCTATGAAATATATAGTAAGGGAAAGTATTGCAATCGTGAAAATTTTCAAATCGAGTTTCCAAGAAACTACTCGTTTTAAGGTACTTAAAGTACAAATAACCAAGTCGTACGAAAATGTCTGTTAGTGGTAAATCTAGCTCGAAAACGAAAAATCGAACGAAACTGAAATTTCTTGTTTAAGACAACTATAAGATCGAGATGTTACAACAAATTTTTCACGAAAATCGGCTTACTGGAACGCTACTTTACATGCATTTTGTGCTTTTTTACGTTTTTATCAAAAACAGATATAATGATGTTGATTAAACTCGCTATATCCAAGTAAAATTTAATCAAATTTTATATCATGTAAGTTTCATTTTGATTGAAATAGTATAATAGGGCTCAAATGCCGATCATTTACATTTAAATGTCCTTCCGCTTAAGTACTTTAAATATTGTAGATCCGAAAAAATATATAATTTAGTCAAAATTGTTAAAACACGGTTAAATACAAAAGTTGAACAAATTTGATAACCAACTAAAGGAGAAAAGATCAGAAACAGTAATATAGGTGAATATTACACTGTTGGAAAACTAAAGATTTTAGAAAAAAAAATCTCATTTACAAAGGTGTAAAAAAGAATGCAGAAAGACAAATAGGTATAAACTTAAGTGATTATTGTAGATAACTTTATTTAATATTTCTTAAATTGGTTTGGCAACGGAGGTAAGTGAAAGTCGTGTGTTACCCGCACAAGATTTTTTTTCATATGTAATCTAAAAAAATGTATTTAATTAATGAAAGAAAATGAATAAAAATGAAAATAAGAGTTATAATATAATAAACAACAAAGTTTACTGAGCATTTTTGGAATTGATCGAAATCATTACCATACTAGTAATAGTACTAGTAGTACTATTTAGAAAACTATGGATCATATATATTTATTTAATATTTACAAAACATATCTTTATAGTAGTAGATAGATGATCATTATATAAACATACCATATCATGATGATACCAAAATATGTACGCCGGAGGTTCTGTGCCGTATTTTATAGAACATGTAAGATTGATGGTGCTTCCATGTTCCACGTGAACTTCTGACCTTCCGTGGATTACCGCTGAGGGAACTAAAAAGTATTAATTAAATTAATTAAGTATTATTGATTTTTTTTTATAAGGCTAACCAATACTTTATCCAAATTATTATAAACAAAAATATTTATTACAATGTCGTTAGTTTCATAGTTACACATATCTATATATATATATACATATTAGTTTCCGCGAAGTCCTTCAAAACTACAAGATATTTTGATACGTTTTTCACCATCATTTACGGCATTCTTTCCTGAAGGATTATAATTAAAATACAATGCAATGTAGCTTTTATTAAAACGGAAAAAATAAATTTTCTGTTACAAAGTCATCAAAAAAATTATTTCTGAAATATAAATAGTAACATAGACGTATTATATAACGTTGGAAGGCGCAAGATTTTAGAAAAGTTAATATGGAATAAAATAAATCGTACAAGTTAATACAAATTTGTTGTAAGCCCATAAACATATGAACATATGTTATTGCGAAAGATCGTACAGGATCGTGCAATTTCTATTCTTCCATTTAGTACGCAATATTTTATAAACAATATTGCGTACCGAATATTACTAAGTTGTTAACATAAATGGTAAGTTATAAGCTATAAATCTATAAACTAACTTAGTTATTCATTATTTTAAATTTAATATTATTTCATGAAAACAGATTATTCACTGTAAAATATATGGATACCTATGGAAACTTAATGTAACTTTTCAAATGTGATTTAAATAGTTCATTTGAAACATAAAATAGTAATAAACCGAATAAAATAGGAAGAACGGTTTATAATAGATATAACTCAATGAAAAGAATTGTTTTATGATAGATATAACTCAATTTTTACATTATTTATAATTGTGTTATTCATATTATCTTCAATTGATATTGGAGAATCATTATCATTGCTTTATTCTATATTTCGTCCTGAATACGTGGCAATTTTAAGCATGTAAATATCATTTGTAGTTTGTTTTTTATAAGCGTTTTTGCAAATCGTATTTGTCAAATTCCGCCGGTTATCTTCACAGAGGCACTCTTTCTTCGACCGGCACTAAAAGGGTTACATATATAAACTGATTACATATATAATTTGATGTGAAACGACCTTGCTCTGGGCAATGGGCTTACTAATCTCTCGGCTAGATGACGGCAGGATAATTTATTTATTCCACATTATCGGTCGTGGATTGACCAAGAAATTGCTAAAACACCTGGAGGCTAAGCATGATCATATCAAATCACCTTCTAGTTCAGCAGTTCCAGAACCGAACAAATCCCAACAATCTACTTAGCATGGATTGTAGTGATACAGGTACTTTGTTTTGAGTGTTACAGCACGTAATTTAAAAATTTCCGCATAGAAAGGATTTGATAATAACTATTTTCTAGATTTCAAAATATGAATAACAGATACTATATAAAATTAAACATACCAACAACGTAGAGTTGCACGAATAAGCTCTTGACTGGTATCGTGCTGACCTGGCATTCGTAAATACCAGCATCCCTCTTCTGGACCCACTTAATCTGAAGGGTCCACTCGGTACTATCCTTTTCATGAAGAGAGATGAACCTCTGGTCTGATGTGTAGGTGTATGCCCCGACTGTGAGGATGTGGATGTCTCTGTGCCGCACCCATGAAACCTTTGGGTAAAAATAATCATTAGAGATAAAAAGAAAATGTGAAACACTAATTTGACATTTTTTTATTCAACGTAATATCCAACTAATGAGTTTCGGAGTAGTATGAGGAAGACGGAAATATAAGAAGTACATCTTGTAAATGTTATATATACCTAGTCCTGCTTTATAAAGTTTGTTACAAGGAAACATATACAAATTATAACAGAAAAATTAACTTGTTTTAAAACGTGGCGAATTAATGGTAATGCAAACATGTTATCTTCAAGCTCCGAATTCAATCCTGCCCTCCAGTTCACTTTAACTCCATTCCGCTCCCTTTCTCAGACACAGTCCGGTACCATGGCCTCCTTCTAGACGAAAAACAAACTCGGAACCCGCATACTAGACTTAAACAACAAGAACTTAACCGACGATTTGGCCAATTATACAGACTGTTAAACAGTAAATCTCCAACTTTTATTGAAAACAAATTGCTAATTTACAAGACAGTACTGAAACATATCTGGATTTATGGACTTGAACTGTAGGGGGCAGCCAAATCTTTTTACATCAAACGCATTCAATCCTTTCAATCCAAAGTCCTCCGAACAATAGTTAATGTTCCTTATTATGCCACACACCATACCTTACACCACGACCTAAGTATTCCATTTATTTTAGACCTTATTCCATCAAAACCTTATGTATCGCCCCAATCCACTAGATCAATCCCTATCCAGCTCCCACATCCTTACCATCCCCTTAGAATGTTGAAACGAGAGTGGCCTCGAGACATCTTGTAAACATGTATATTGGAGTTCTAGCATTGGCTAGATTCTTCTCTCACATGCTGTATGGTTGAGGATTGTATATAGGTATACGTGACTTTTGTACAAATTCTTTTTTATATTTTATTGTATATTGTATTATTTTTTAATAAACTGATTGTTTTGTATATATTGTGTGAATGTAGTATGGTTGTTGTACTTGGTCACTATTATAAATGTTCTAATTAGGACAGATTGTAATATTAAAAAATAAATAACAAAAAAAAAAAAAAAAACCTTACTAGAAAATAAAAAGTATATCTATAGAGACTAAAATAAAAAAAATAAAAATTACTTAAAATACCCCCTTTTTGCATTGAGGAACACTTCTTGAGGAAAGAACTCAACTGCTCCGACCAGATATTGTTTAAGGGCTTCCAAGTTAGTTGCTCTGTGGCCTGCCATCCTCTTCAGTTCAGACCAAAGCCGTTAATCTAGTGGGTTGAGATCAGGCTTTCCTGAGGGCCAATCCGAGCCAGAGATAAACGTTACGATGTTCTTTTACAGCCACTGCTGAGTTGACCTTGCCTTGCGAGCTGGAGAGGAATCCTGCTGGAAAACCCAATAACTTCCAGCAGACAGTGTATCATTTAGAGGCTTGAAAAAATGAGTCCCAAAATATTGTCCTGATAGTTTTAAGCGTTTTTTTTACGAAAATGAAGCTTTGTGATGCCATCAAAGTAAACTTCTCACCAAACCATCACTGACAAAGGGTGATGGTATATTTCAAATCTTCTAATGACTTCCTTGGCTTCTATAGAGTTGTGTACGTGCACCGATCATTTTGGTAATTATATTTTTCTTTGTATTGTAAGCATTTTCTATTGGCTAAACAAAATATTTCGATGAATTGGGTGTACCGGCCAAGGAGCAATTCGCATTTATCCATTCTAATTTGTTTCAGGAATGTTGTTAGCTTTTGTCCTGCCATCCTTCGGATTGCACCCACCTAAAGACACTTTTTATTCTGCATGACAGCGATTTCCATATCCCGATACATGATTTCTTGTTTTCGAATGGAATTTCTTCCGATTTAAGCAGCCACTGCTCTAACAGGATTTGCCTTTCTCAAAGTCCCGGGACGACCAGATCGAAGTCTGTCACATATAGATAGGGTCTCATTATATCCATTTATAGTGTGCTACATAAACATACGGCTGATACCCAAAGGTTTTAAAATGTTGAAAATCTTTAACCTACATTTTTCAACTTTGTGTAAGGCGACCGACCACTTCTATTCGATTTTCTTTATCATCCCACTACATGTTAACAAAGCGAAATAAAAATACAAACTAATTGGGCTTATCACCCTGGCAAGTAAAGAAAATAATCTGATAGAGGCGAGGATTATCCTAATAATACCATAGGGTGTAAAAAAGGTTCAACTTTTGTAACAGTATTTAGAATAGAATAGAATAGAAAAAAAAAATTACTTTGGGAGAGGGTCCCTTAAGAATAATTGATACGTATAATTTATATATGCATTGTCTCTGGCCACAAGACCGGAGGATTATAATTAATTCTTATTCACAATGATCAAAGAAGAAAAGAATGGATTAAAGTATATAATAAAACAAAAGGGTAAAATAAATAAATAACTTCTGATCGATTAATGTGTTAAACAAAACTAAACATTGAAACTGATTCATAATAATTGATCCATTAACTAAGTAAAATATAATAACTTTTCTTTTTGAATTGATATTTGATTTGAGATATCAGGCTTGTTAAGTGTCTGTTTGGGATGACAGTAGATACTGGAACAGCTGGGACTTAAATGATAGTAGGGAAGGAGAATGGCGGATATAAGTAGGTAGGGAATTCCAGAGGGTAATAGAGGAGACAAGAAAAGAATGATCAAAAGTTCTTGTTCTGTGTGTAGGAATGTAGAGGTCTGAATAGTACGATCTAGTTTGGAAGGAGTGAACTGACGATTTAAATTGTAGAAATCTGTGGATATAGGGAGGTAGCTGTGAGTTGATGGTTTGGTAAAGATATGATCCTAGGAAATATTGTCTGGGGATTGAGGGAAGGAGTCACTTTAACTCACTGTATGAATGGGTCACATGAGACCTCTTCGGTGTACCGAGGACGAATCTTAAAAATATATTCATAATTCGCTATTGCCTGCCCTCAAGCACATTTGAAAGGCCACCATATACCATGAAACAATAGTAAAAATGGGGTAAATAAGTGAAGATACAAGGAGCTTACGGGAGCATAGTGTAAGAAGATGGCGAGAGCGATGTAAAAGTTTTGAGGGTACTTATTGCTCTTCGGGAGATTTGGTAATATGGGGTTTCCAGGAAAGGGTTTGGTCAATGATAATAATCTGATTTTTGACAGAGAAATTAATGGATGATTAAAATTAATTATTAGGAAAATTAATTAATAATGTAATTATAGCAGAACTAGGTACATGACAAGATACAGATATGCCGCTAATATACCAATCCTTATCCAACAATCCGCATTAACAATGTTTATGAGAAAGCACAACAAATTTCTATTGCACTTTTACTAGAGGTGCTATAAAACTCTTTGTCAGAATGGTTTAAAGGGTATAGCCGGGTTACGATCTGCCCCGAGGCTTTTTTGACTCAAACTTGGGGGATCAATTTGGTGTCAAATAATTCACCCCATTTTTTTAGCTTTTTAATTCAAATGTTTTTCGAGATTTTTCAAAAAAAACTCTTTTTTCGATTTTAATTTTTTTATAATAGAAAAATTTGAAATTAATTATTGATGATTTTTTTCTCTAATTCTCAGGAGTCAAGGGCATGAAAAAATATATGATCATGATTCTTAAACGAAAAGCCAATTTTTAGCGGAAGAAATAAAACAAAAATATTTTTTCAGACAATGTAAAAGTGACACCTTACAAAAAAGTTTAAAAATATATATATTTTGATTTTCATTCATCTAATAAAAACCGGTTTTTCGTTTACGAATTACGATCATATATATATATATATATATATAATATATATATATATATATATATATATATATATATATTTTTTTTTTTTTGTCGTTGACTCCTAAAAAATGATTATTTAGCTCTTCATCTATTTAGAGTTAAAAAAAACATCGTTTTTTAAAATTTCTGAAAAAAAGCGATGATTGACACTTTTCAAAAAGGTTTAAAAAAATACATATTTTCGTTTTTATTTCTTCCGCTAAAAATTGGCTTTTCGTTTAAGAATCATGACCACATAATTTTGTCATCCCCTTTACTCCTGAGAATTAGAGAAAAAATCATCATTAATTAATTTTAAATTTTACTATTAAAATCGAAAAAAAAAGAGTTTTTTAAACCATTTAAATTAAAAGCTAAAAAATGGGGTGAATTATTTTTATTCCACACCAAATTGATACCCCAAGTTTGAGTCAAAAAAAGCCTCGGTGGCGGATTTACCATCCTAACCCGGCTATACCCTTTCAGAAAAAAATATTTCAATATTCCATACTATGATACTATTACTTTTTTAAAAATAATTATTACTATAATATTAAATTAATTAAGCGAATAGAAAAGACAGACTATTTTTTGATTATATCTACTGATGAAAGCAAATAAAAACCATTAAACATAATTATCGTTGTAATTACCCATACATAAGACATATCGTTAAGCCCAGTTTTCCTATGTATATGTAAAATTTAAAATAAAAAAAACACGTAAAATTTTGGTTAAAGGGCATTACAAAAAAAAAAAAAATTAGATTTTATTCATTTTTCATATTTTTACTATATATTTACTAAGTTTCAATTTTCTAATTATGAAGAGTATACTTATATTATATAATTGATGAGAAATATCTCTTCTTTATAATTTTATGTATTATTACATAAATAAATTAATACATATTTCTTGACGTTTCGAGGTCCATGACTGCCTCATCTTCAGAAATATTATTTAAAAACTAAAAACAATAATTTTATTTCAGACTTAAAATTTTAATATATTAACAACATTTAAAAATCATAATCTTATAAATAATTTTCTATATCTTAAATTGTTTTTTAAATCATTTGTATATTTATATATACTAACAATTTTCCATATTTAAATAATATAGGTCATTTTATATATATCTATTTTCAATAATCGTCATTATAAAAGAAAAAAGCTATCACTTTGTGGTAATTAGACCAATTAAAATATATGTATATTCTTAGACTAACAAGCAATGAAGTGGACTAATATTTGACCTTTAATCCTACTCCCCACCTGTACTTGCTTATGTTTTTATATCACAATAAATATTATCTAGGTTAAAAATTGAGAATATATATTTTTTTTCATTTTTAAATCAATAAGAGATATTTCTAATCAATTTTATAATTTACTTATTATATTAAGGAACTCCCTATGAGACAATCATAAATAAATTTTATAACCATTTAAATTATACCCCTTTAAAATCCCGAACGGTAATACCTAAGAAAACATACAACAAACGTACATGTAACTGGGGAGTATTTGGTCCTTAGCTGATAGTTGATAATAGTGTTTTGTTGAAAATGGATTTCACACAGGATTCGTACCTTATAAATCTTATACATCTAAATGATAAATAGATATCGTATCAAATAATAAAAACTCACTGACAAATTCCCAACGTTGTGAACAATGCACTTGAGATAAGCTGATTTACCGATGTGTGCAGAAACATTTTTGGGATTGTTGGGGGCAAAATATGGATCACACTTCTCAGGGACAATGCTTCCACCTGAAAAAATTCAATTATGAACCGTGTTATGAAATGTATCTAATAACTATATTCTAAAACTTTCATATAAAACTATGTCAACTACCATTAAGAAGGATAATCTGATGTCTAATTGTGATAAATGAATGTCTATTTCAATTATAATGAAACCTACACCAAATTAAAGCCCATTAAATTTATTGTGGGACTTGGTTATTTGGACTCAGGGGATCCTAAAACGTGTATTGCCGCAGAAAATTGAAATTCGAAAATTTTCACGATCGCAATACTTTTTCTTACAATATATCTCATATATAGGCAAGTGAGTTTTACTCTTTTACCCTTGTATATACCCTTAAAGGTTAAAAGAGTAAAACAATTTTTTTTATGTTTATAGAAATAACAGCAATATAGACGTATAATATAAAGATGAAAACGGAAAGATTTTAGAAAAAATATTATCTTATACACAAAGTTGTAAAGTGACGAATAGGGAATGAACTTAATATTTGATAACAATTTAATATAGTCATATTATTTAATCTAAATCATAGATTTCCTACGATAAATTAATACACGTTTTATTAAAATCACCTTAAAATATTTTTCAAATTTAAGTATATTTAATAGTTTTTAAGTTGATTTTAACAGTCGAAATAAGTGAAAGTCGTGTGTTGTCCGCACCAGATTTTTTAATCTGGTCTATTTTTAATAGGCATGAAGAATGGTCTAATCTTAGGAACAAGAAAATGTAATGTTAGAAAGGTATCAACAACGTCAAAAACTTACTAATAAATTAATTAATCGGAATAAACATATATTGATAGTAAATAGATGATTCCCTCATCTTTCTTATTATTATGACATAAACAACAATCAAGATTCAAAATTTCGGGGGCCTTACCAGGTCAGGTAAGGGCCAAAGAATATGTAAGTTAAAATGGGTAGTTTATTGATTGTTTAATTTTTTATGAATTTTTAATGATTTACATAATTTATTATGGACTGAACTTTAATTAAAATGGATACAATTTTAACTTATACATGGCTGTCAGTGAGTCATGAAGATTTAGAAGGCCATCGAAACGTTGGCTTTTGGTTGTTTTTTATGTAATAATAAACTTATAAGAATATATTGATTACTTATTACCATATATTTATTATCAAAAATTTACTATCCATATATGGTACTGAAATAAAAGGCTTGAGTTTTTGAGAATTTTCTAATTTTGAGAATATATATTCACGGGTGATAGACATTTTTAAAAACCTGGTAGGGGTGACAATTCACTTTTACTTAAATCTTTGTCAAAATCAATTTGAGAAGTATTAAAATAATAATAATTATATTCAGTATCATTAGAAAGTTATGTTTTATATTAAATAATATAACAGTATAAGATTGTTACGTACAGTAACCAGTAATGTCAATACTCTATTCTTCACTTTTTATTAACTTTCACAACTTTTTATGTAAAATTTTTTCTCAAATCTTTAACTTTTCAATGGTCTATATTACTATTCTCAAGTTCGGGAAAAAAATTACCTTAAACAATTATTTTTGCTTGTATCTTCTTTATTTGGCTATAAAATTCGTTCAACTTTTTATCAATGCTAATAAGATAATATTTAATTCTATTAAATTTGGCATTAGAGGTAGCTGTGCGAAAATCAAAAATTCAGACAACAGGTACCATCTTTAACAGGACTGTACAGCTATTAGGTTATGCCGATGACATTGACATCGTGGCGACTTCAGAAAAGGCATCGAAGGAGGCATTCATTGCTTTTGAAACAGCTGCCGCAGAATTTGGTCTCACAGTTAATGAGCATAAAACTAAATATATGCGAGTAGGGGGTGGTGGTGGAGACCATATTGCATTCCTGAACATTGGCCCCTATAAGTTCCACAGAGTGGAGACTTTTGTGTACCTAGGATCCGAAATAAATTCCAGGAACGATGTATCTCAGGATATCAGCAGACGAATAAATAGTGAAACAGATGCTTCCATGGCCTATCCAAGTATTTTAGGAGCAAAAACCTTTCCTCCTGTACAAAAATTAATCTTTACAACACCCTGGTACGTCCAGTGCTCACCTATGGATCAGAGGCATGGGCAACTACTAAAGCGGACGAGAACAGGCTATTAATATTCGAAAGACAGGTGCTCAGGAGAATATTCGGAGCATTAAGAGAAGGAGAATCTGGAGGAAAAAAAAAACAGGGAGCTCTACAACATCTTTAAGGATGCTGACGTCGTTAAGATTATAAAGCTAGGACGACTCCGATGGGCCGGCCATGTGGCTCGAATGAGTGATTTCAAATAAGATACTGACAGAAGAGGTGCACCGAGCAAGGAGAGTAGGGCGACTCAAAACAAGATGGCTTGAGGATGGTGTAGGAATGGATGCAAGGAGCCTGCTCAACATCAGGAACTGGACTGCTGCAGCACAAGACAGAGCCGTCTGGCGGAGGCTGCTGGAGGAGGCCTAGACTCGATAACGGGTTGTTGCGCCGAATATGTATGTATGTAATAAGATGATAAGGTTTTCTTTATTTTTTTTAATCTACTAAATTAGAGGTACTTTAATGGTAGAAGATTCGAAGATTTAAGCCCTGTCAGACTATTTCAATCAGTATGAAATCTTCACGATATTAAAGCCCATAAAAGTTTACGTTGATATAGCGATTTCAATTATAATTTATTGAACCATTTTTGAGAAAATCGTAAAAAGGTGATAGATACATGGTTTAAAATGGCTCTTCTGTTTCTCAAATTTTGAAAAAAAAAAGTTACAGTAACACTTTAGGCATACACGCTTCTAAAATATAATATCTCAGTTATATAAAACTTATTGATTTTGAGCTAGGCTTACCACACACACATGCACACACAGACTTGTTTGTGGGACTTTTTCATCTGGACTTCGGGAACCCTAAAACGTGTATTTCCAGTGAACGATTTTCACGATCACAATAATTTGCTCAATAATATACTTCATTTATATATAAGTGAAAGTAAAAATAATCATATTCTTAAAAGTATAATTTATGAATGTTAATAAACAGAATTACTTTCACTTGCCTATATATGAGATATTTAGCAAGGAAAAATATTGCGATCTTGAAAATTTTCGAATTTCATTTTTCTACGGAAATACACGTTTTAGGATCCCCTGGGTCCGAATAACCAAGTCCCACAATAAATTTAATGGGCTTTAATTTGATGTAGGTTTCATTCTGACTGAAATAGTCTGACAGGATTTAAATGGCGATATTTTAAATTTTCTTCATCTAAAGTACCTTTAATTTTGTGTGTCTTGTAAAAATAACCATATCATCAATTTAGTATTGTTAAAAATGATTCAAAAAGGTTGAAATGATTTATAACTAAAGGATAAAACAGCAAAAATATTTATTTGTTTATTTAATTTAATTTTTGTGTTTTTAAACATAGAAACAGTAATATTGATGTATAATATACCATAGGAAAGCAAATGATTTTAGAAAAGATATTATCTAATATACAAAGTTGTAAAAGTTAACGGAGAGTAATGAAAAGCCGATAAATCTAACTGATTTCCGTAGATAATAATATAATACATTATTTAATAAAATACATGTTTCTATTGTAAATTAAAGTAATTAATTATTTGACAATCCATTTTTATCTCTAAGTGTAGTTGAAAATTCTTTAATTAATTTAAGTAAGTGAAAGTCGTTTGTTGCATGCACCAGATTTTTGAGGAATAGAATAAATTTAAAAAAAACTTTCTTCAGAGAAACATTGACATGTTCATAAAAACTTTGACTTTGAAATCTATAGAATTTCAACTTTTTTAACTTGAAGTCTTTGAAATGATGTCTATTGAATTAGATTAATACTTGCAAATACTGAGATATTTAATTGTAAACAAATTAAAATACACAATTATTTATATATATCCAGTAATACGACTTGTTAAGGATGCAATCATAATATTTTTAACATTAGTTGTTATGAAATAGTTAATGCATAATTAAATGAATATCCTTTTTATCAATTAATGGTAATAGCTAATCATCATTATAATAAACTATGATTATACATCACTATAATCTAATTGAAATATTCCAAACAAAAAGCTTTGAGTCTTATCACGATCAGGACAGAAATGAACAGCATCATATTTGTACAAAGAAAAAATTAATGTACATCTCACATCAACAACACTCAGGCATATAGTCTAGAAACAGTAGCTGACTCAAGAGCATCCAAGTAACTATTTTTTCTTCATTACATCGATCACACATTACTGTATAGTCTGAAACATAAGTATAACTTATTGATCCCGAAAGAAAATAGATTTTATCTTTTTTTTGGAAATATGTGTCTATTCTTCATGTAAATTACGTCTACAGACATTTTTCTAATTATTTATTTATTTATAAGGTAATTATATCGATCTACTGGCCAAACCTGATCAGATGTAGGCAAACCAAAAAGAAAAAAAAAAAAAAAAAAATATATATATATATATATATATATATATATATATATATATATATATGAAAAGAAAGGACTTCAGGATTGAAAATAATACTTATCGATAATAATGAATATGTTTAAAAATTGCAAGGCATGTAGTTTTACCAAATTCATTTTTTTATAATTTGAATGTGTGTGTATGTGTCTAAAACAATTTAATAAAACAATAAAACATTAAGTAATTAATGATACTTAAACAAAGTTCAAAACAATGAAGGAAAATAAAATAGATAAACAAACTGAAAATAAGACAACAATTTTTAAATTTATAATAATGTATCAATAAATAAAAGTAAGATTTCATGAAAGATCCATTTAATCAACAAATCGAGAATGAATCAAGTAGTTTATAAATACGTGAAGAGATTTTTATTATCATCGCGAACAATTTAAGAATATATACTAGGGCATATGTTTTTTGTTTTTTTTACCTTACTCAAAATAAAAACAAAAATTATAATTGACCAACAACTATTATGATAATATTAAGTATATACAGCTACGTATAAATAACAGAAGAAAAAAGAAAAAAAAAGGTGACAGTCACATCTCTATGTACGTATTCTAAAAAACAAAATGTATAAACATAAAATGTAAACTGTAAACCTCATAATATAGTTCAGTCAGTAATGTGTTTAAAAAAAAAAAATCAATCCTGTCTTTTTTATCCTTACAGGACTGCACGTTTGTATAAAAGGGACAATATAAGATTTTTTTTTTTTTTTTTAACCTAACTGAATAAAATAAAATAAAAAATTATTATTGGCCAAAAACTATAATAATAACAGTAAGTATATACATTTACTGAAGGAATTAGTCCGGGTGGCGGTCATTAAATGAAACAACTTAATAGTTTCAACTATTTTATTGTTTGCCAACGTTTCGACCCCCATTGTGGGTCATCATCAGGGCTAAAAAGATACAAAAAGGATACATTTAAAATAAGATTACAAATACTATTTTAAAAAAAAAAAATTTAACAATTTCACTAGAGAATGTCAATATTATAACATAAAAGAAAATAGATGTGTAAAGAAATCAATTAATTAAATTACAATGATAAAGGTATACTAATGAGAGCTATACAGACCAGATAATGACTAAAGATAATGTACAAATATATAAGAAAAAATTACATGAAATAAAAACCATTAACAAAATGGAGTACAGTGGAGATACGTACCGTCTGGTAGGTGAGTGGAAACTAGGTTCAATTTGGTTATAAGGAATATAGGCAGGTAGATAGGAAAGTACGTACAAAAGGTTGGGTAAAATGGAAAATACGTACCATATTTCTAGACGGGATCTGACAACAATGAGTAAAATTGTAATATTAACATAAAAGGAAGTGTTCAGATTAAACCTACAATATTAATAACATCATAACGGTATTAGAAGATGTTTTAACAAGATTGTTGAAGTAAAAACAATATAATACAATAGTAAGAATAATAATGTATAAACTATATATAGTAAAACTGACTACCTCCCAACCAACGTTTTAATAATTATTGTACATATATTAAGACATTAAAATTAACCAAGTGAAAATATTATGACAAAAAATAATAATAAGTAACAATCATTGACAGATCATATAGTTGATACAAAATAGTAAAATAATTACAAATAGGAATAAATTGAATTGTAAAACCATTAAGAATTTATTAAGTGCAGAAACAAATGAAATAGATACATATATAAAATAAATGTATACATAAATAAGTAAAAAATAAACCAATAAATAAAAAAAAAAAAAAAAAAAAAAAAAAAAAAAAAAAAAGGTATACAGTGGGATGGACATGGGAAGCTGTATTACTTAAGAGAGTTTAATATATGGCTGTAGGTAGAGGAGATGCACTGTTTATCAGTTTTATGATTGACAGGATTAGATTGGAGATGGATGTGGACGGATTCAGCGATGAGTCTTTTTTATGGTTGGGAACAGAATCTAAAATGGAACAATCTTGAAAGTTAAAAGAATGATTAAAAGTTATGGAGTGTTCGGAGAGTTTTGAGGCTAGAAGGTTTCGAGAGGATATGGAGGATTTATGTTGAGATATGCGGGTTTTTAAGTAGTTTTTTGTTTCACCCACATAGGACACGTCGCAATCTAAACAAGGTATTTTATACACAATATTTGAGCGGTAGAGAGGATTTATCGGGTCTTTAGTATTAGTGAAAAGGTGGGAAAGTTTGTTCTGGGTCTTTAATCCTAGCTTTAGGGAGGGTAGGGAAGATTTAAAGGATTTTTTAATATTTTCAGACAGGTGTGGAATATACGGTAGGGATCTATATTGAAATATTGTGGGTGAATTTCGGTCTTGTATTGTAGGGGGAGTAATGGTCGTTTTTACGTTGTTGTATGAGTTTATGAGTTTTTTAATGATATTAAGTGGGAAGCTGTTTAGGGTAAGGATCTTTTTAATGCACTGGATATTGGTAGGATGGTACTGTGGATCAGACAAGGAGAGGCAACGGTGGACGAGATTTTGGGCAACATTAATTTTTTGATGGTATGGGTGCTGGGAGAAGAAATTGAGGAGTCTACCGGAATAGGTGGATTTTGTGTACCAATCAGTGGAAATAGAACCGTCCGTATTTCTTATTATCAGTAAGTCTAGAAAGGGAATTGTTGACCCAGAACAAACTTTCCCACCTTTTCACTAATACTAAAGACCCGATAAATCCTCTCTACCGCTCAAATATTGTGTATAAAATACCTTGTTTAGATTGCGACGTGTCCTATGTGGGTGAAACAAAAAACTACTTAAAAACCCGCATATCTCAACATAAATCCTCCATATCCTCTCGAAACCTTCTAGCCTCAAAACTCTCCGAACACTCCATAACTTTTTTCATTCTTTTAACTTTCAAGATTGTTCCATTTTAGATTATGTTCCCAACCATAAAAAAAGACTCATCGCTGAATCCGTCCACATCCATCTCCAATCTAATCCTGTCAATCATAAAACTGATAAACAGTGCATCTCCTCTACCTACAGCCATATATTAAACTCTCTTAAGTAATACAGCTTCCCATGTCCATCCCACTGTATACCTTTTTTTTTTTATTTATTGGTTTATTTTTTACTTATTTATGTATACATTTATTTTATATATGTATCTATTTCATTTGTTTCTGCACTTAATAAATTCTTAATGGTTTTACAATTCAATTTATTCCTATTTGTAATTATTTTACTATTTTGTATCAACTATATGATCTGTCAATGATTGTTACTTATTATTATTTTTTGTCATAATATTTTCACTTGGTTAATTTTAATGTCTTAATATATGTACAATAATTATTAAAACGTTGGTTGGGAGGTAGTCAGTTTTACTATATATAGTTTATACATTATTATTCTTACTATTGTATTATATTGTTTTTACTTCAACAATCTTGTTAAAACATCTTCTAATACCGTTATGATGTTATTAATATTGTAGGTTTAATCTGAACACTTCCTTTTATGTTAATATTACAATTTTACTCATTGTTGTCAGATCCCGTCTAGAAATATGGTACGTATTTTCCATTTTACCCAACCTTTTGTACGTACTTTCCTATCTACCTGCCTATATTCCTTATAACCAAATTGAACCTAGTTTCCACTCACCTACCAGACGGTACGTATCTCCACTGTACTCCATTTTGTTAATGGTTTTTATTTCATGTAATTTTTTCTTATATATTTGTACATTATCTTTAGTCATTATCTGGTCTGTATAGCTCTCATTAGTATACCTTTATCATTGTAATTTAATTAATTGATTTCTTTACACATCTATTTTCTTTTATGTTATAATATTGACATTCTCTAGTGAAATTGTTAAATTTTTTTTTTTTTTTAAATAGTATTTGTAATCTTATTTTAAATGTATCCTTTTTGTATCTTTTTAGCCCTGATGATGACCCACAATGGGGGTCGAAACGTTGGCAAACAATAAAATAGTTGAAACTATTAAGTTGTTTCATTTAATGACCGCCACCCGGACTAATTCCTTCAGTAATTCTCAACGGTCAACTAATTATATCCACTATGATGAAAAGAACACGGGAACAACAACAAAAAGATACATCCACCTCAACTCTCCGCCGCAGTGCCAGAATACAAAATCGCAGACAGGACATACAATCTACAACTCAACAACAGCAGGCATTCTCATCTCAACAAGCCATCTCTTCTACACCTCCAGGTGACTCAAGTTTTTCTCATCACCACATTTCCAGCTCAAAAAAGGTAACAACTCCACGATCACCACCACAACGACTAAACCCTCAATCAACCTCTCTTTTGGATTCTTCTCGACCATCACACCGCTATAACACTAGATTAAATAGTAATAGATCTTTGACTCACCTCCCAACTCAACATTATACTAAAACTCCCCATACGCCTTCTTTCCAAGTTACTTCTCTTTTTTCAATTACTTCTCTGGATACATCTTTCTCCCAAACTCAAAATATATCCTCTTCCCACCTTTCTTCAGGAAATCCTAATAATGACCAACATCATATTTTCTCTTCACTAAAATCGCGATTCCCCCAAAACAGACAAACTTTTAACAATCTCTGCAACATTCACAAACGACTGGCCAAAAAAACGGAACAAAGAATTTTTTTATTAAAATGTCGAACCCATTCTGTTTTTCCAAAATTTATTGAGAACTGCATTAGTCAAGTCCCTTTGTCAAACTCCCTTACTTCTAAATTGACTCACTCATTGGAAAAATACAAGAGAACGTTACTTAACTTAAAAATTAGGGAAACCATACAACAAATAGACCTCATCAACGACAATATCCGCTCCTTAAATTCCTCTTTACATCCTATTATAGGCGACCACAACATGGACAAACTGACTACAAGTATTCAAACCATTTTTGCATTCACTAAAAAACAGACAAAATTTTCCCTCGTTAAAAAAATTAAAACTATTTATGAAAAGAGCATCAATAAAAAACCGTATCCCAAAGGCTCGGATGATTGGATCAAAAATATTTCCTCTACCTCCGTTCCCACTAATGTTAATAATATTTTAAGCTTAGGTCCCAATTTTTCTACCCCTTCTTCTAACCCTTCTAAAATGATTCCTCAACTTATAACAGATCTAGAATATATTTATAAAGACGACATTTTCAAAATAACTGACGAAGACAAAGAAATTTCCCGGTTGCGGATTAGCAACATGATTTCCAACCACCTCCAACACCCCAAACCTCTTTCGTCACTTTCCCCTCTCTTCTTCAAAGATCTTTCCTTAACCCGCTCATTCCTCAAATCAAACGACCAAATTATAGTAACCAAAGCCGACAAAGGTAACGTAACAGTTATTATGGACAGAACTGAGTACGATGACAAAATAAATTCACTTCTATCAGACCTATCAACATATACACCCTCTACCCGTGACCCAACCCGTCCTCTCATGATAAAATTTAACCAACATATCAAAAGTCTCTTCGATAATAAATTCATTAATCTATCTACATACAGAAACCTAATCTCTTATAATTCCTTACCCCCACGTCTGTATGGCCTTCCGAAAATTCACAAACCAGGTAATCCACTCCGTCCCATTATTTCAAACATCAATGCACCTTCCTCCAAACTCAGTAAATTTCTTCTACCGTCACTAAAAATACTCAGCCGTACAAACTCCTACGACATTACAAACTCTCTTTACCTCCGACAACAATTATTATCACTTCAAATCCCCCCTAACTACATTTTAACATCTTTTGACGCCGAAAGCTTATTCACTAATATTCCCATTGACAAAGTTCTCCATTTAGTTAAAAAACACTGGACCATTATCGAACCTCACACCACGCTAAATCTTTCTACTTACTTACAATCACTGGAACTTTGCTGCAAAACAGGATACCTCATTTTTAAGGGAAAATTTTACAATCAGGTCTCTGGACTAGCAATGGGAAACTGCCTAGCTCCGGATCTCTCTAATATTGTTCTCAATGACCTCCTGGATTTCATAACCAAAATTTATAAAAACAATATCTTTTTCATTAAGAAATATGTTGACGACCTCCTCCTAATAATAAACCTAAAAAAATCCCAGATATCCTTAAATCCTTTAATTCCTACGATCCACGCCTCCGTTTTACAGTAGAAAAAGAAAACAACTCCACAATTCCCTTTCTAGACTTACTGATAATAAGAAATACGGACGGTTCTATTTCCACTGATTGGTACACAAAATCCACCTATTCCGGTAGACTCCTCAATTTCTTCTCCCAGCACCCATACCATCAAAAAATTAATGTTGCCCAAAATCTCGTCCACCGTTGCCTCTCCTTGTCTGATCCACAGTACCATCCTACCAATATCCAGTGCATTAAAAAGATCCTTACCCTAAACAGCTTCCCACTTAATATCATTAAAAAACTCATAAACTCATACAACAACGTAAAAACGACCATTACTCCCCCTACAATACAAGACCGAAATTCACCCACAATATTTCAATATAGATCCCTACCGTATATTCCACACCTGTCTGAAAATATTAAAAAATCCTTTAAATCTTCCCTACCCTCCCTAAAGCTAGGATTAAAGACCCAGAACAAACTTTCCCACCTTTTCACTAATACTAAAGACCCGATAAATCCTCTCTACCGCTCAAATATTGTGTATAAAATACCTTGTTTAGATTGCGACGTGTCCTATGTGGGTGAAACAAAAAACTACTTAAAAACCCGCATATCTCAACATAAATCCTCCATATCCTCTCGAAACCTTCTAGCCTCAAAACTCTCCGAACACTCCATAACTTTTAATCATTCTTTTAACTTTCAAGATTGTTCCATTTTAGATTCTGTTCCCAACCATAAAAAAAGACTCATCGCTGAATCCGTCCACATCCATCTCCAATCTAATCCTGTCAATCATAAAACTGATAAACAGTGCATCTCCTCTACCTACAGCCATATATTAAACTCTCTTAAGTAATACAGCTTCCCATGTCCATCCCACTGTATACCTTTTTTTTTTTTTTTTTTTTTTTTTTTTTTTTATTTATTGGTTTATTTTTTACTTATTTATGTATACATTTATTTTATATATGTATCTATTTCATTTGTTTCTGCACTTAATAAATTCTTAATGGTTTTACAATTCAATTTATTCCTATTTGTAATTATTTTACTATTTTGTATCAACTATATGATCTGTCAATGATTGTTACTTATTATTATTTTTTGTCATAATATTTTCACTTGGTTAATTTTAATGTCTTAATATATGTACAATAATTATTAAAACGTTGGTTGGGAGGTAGTCAGTTTTACTATATATAGTTTATACATTATTATTCTTACTATTGTATTATATTGTTTTTACTTCAACAATCTTGTTAAAACATCTTCTAATACCGTTATGATGTTATTAATATTGTAGGTTTAATCTGAACACTTCCTTTTATGTTAATATTACAATTTTACTCATTGTTGTCAGATCCCGTCTAGAAATATGGTACGTATTTTCCATTTTACCCAACCTTTTGTACGTACTTTCCTATCTACCTGCCTATATTCCTTATAACCAAATTGAACCTAGTTTCCACTCACCTACCAGACGGTACGTATCTCCACTGTACTCCATTTTGTTAATGGTTTTTATTTCATGTAATTTTTTCTTATATATTTGTACATTATCTTTAGTCATTATCTGGTCTGTATAGCTCTCATTAGTATACCTTTATCATTGTAATTTAATTAATTGATTTCTTTACACATCTATTTTCTTTTATGTTATAATATTGACATTCTCTAGTGAAATTGTTAAATTTTTTTTTTTTTAAAATAGTATTTGTAATCTTATTTTAAATGTATCCTTTTTGTATCTTTTTAGCCCTGATGATGACCCACAATGGGGGTCGAAACGTTGGCAAACAATAAAATAGTTGAAACTATTAAGTTGTTTCATTTAATGACCGCCACCCGGACTAATTCCTTCAGTAATTCTCAACGGTCAACTAATTATATCCACTATGATATACATTTACGTAAGAAGAAGAAAAGAAAAAAAAGGTCATAGTGACATCTATGCACATATTATAGAAACAAAAGTATATACATAAAATATAAATTTTAAACCCATTAAATAGTTCAGTTGGTAATATGTTTGGAAAAAAAAAATCAATTATGTTTTTTTATTCTTATAGGAGTGTGCGTTTGTATTAAAAGGACAATATAAGATTTTTGTTTACCTTACTGAAAATAAAAATTATTATTTGCTAAAAACTATTATGATAATAGTAAGTATATATGGTTACGTTTAAATAACAGAAGAAAAGAAAAAAAAGGTCATAGTGACATCTCTATGTACAGATTCAAAAAAAAAAAAGTATAAACAATAAATTTAAATTTTAAACCTTATATAATGTTCAATCAGTAATGTGTTTTGAAAAAAAAAAAATTCTGTTTTTTTTATTATTATAGCACTGTACGTTTGTATAAAAGTGATAAGATAAGATTTTTTTTACCTTACTTAAAATTAAAATTATGATTGGCCAAAAACTATTATAAAAATATAAATTATATACAATTACTTTCAATAATAGAAGAAAAAAAAAGTCATAGTGACATCTCTATGTACATAGTCTAGAAAAAAAAAAAAAAAAAAAGTATAAACATAAAATTTAAAGTGTAAACCTCATTATACAGTTCAGTCAGTAATGTGTTTCGAAAAAAAAAAAAATCTGCTTTTTTTATCATTATAGTACTGCACGTTTGTATAAAAGTGTTTATAATCATATTTTTTTTTACCTTACTAAAAATAAAAATAAAAACTATAATTTGCTAAAAAATATTATGATACTACAATTATAAGTATATACGGTTACGTTTAAATAACAGAATAAAGAGGAAGAAAAAAAAAAAAAAGGTCATAGTGACATATTCTACATATTCTTGAAAAAAAACAAAACATAAAAATAAAATTTTAATTTTAAACCTCATTATATAGGTCAGTCAGCAATGTGTTTAAAAAAAAAAATCAATTCTGTTTTTTTTATTATTACAGTACTTTACGTTTGTATAAAAGTGATAACATAAGATTTTTTTTACCTTACTGAAAATAAAAATAAAAATAATAATTTGCTAACAACAATTGAGACGTTGATTTCCAAAAGGTACTATATCCATTTTAGGAAATTTTACAGGAAGCGCGAAAATCTCTCATTACTATATTATTAAACTAGCTAGTTTCGGTATTTTTGCCTTAAAATTTAGAATTATTTTTTTACTATAATAATAACATCATATTAAAGTTATGAAATGAATTTTTTTAGAATGATTTGGAACGAAAACAAATGCGTAATTAGTACTTTTAGAAAATGACCGCATTTCTAAATCGCGTTTTTTAAGGACTTGAGAATTCATTAGATAACATAAAATAGAATATTTAGATAAAACTAAATGATGAGAATACAAATATGTAAAAAAATCAATTTCGTAAAAAATGTCCTTTAGTACCTTTTGGAAATCAACGTCTCAATTATGATAATAGTAAGTATATATGGCTACATTTAAATAACAGAAGAAAAGAAAAAAAAGATCATAATGACATCTCTATGTACATATTCTTGAAATAAAAAAAAGTATAAACAATAAATTTAAATTGTAAACCTCATTATATAGTTAAGTCAGTAATGTGTTTGAAAAGAAAAATCAATCCTGTTTTTTTTTTATTATTTTAGTACGGTACGTTTGTATAAAAGGGACAGTATAAGATTTTTTTTATCCTTACTGAAAATAAAACTAAAAATTATAGTTGGCCAAAAACTATTATGATAATAGTAATAACACATGATTAAGTTTGAATAACAGAATAAAGAAGAAGAAAAGAGAAAAAAAGGTCATTGGGACATCATTATGTACATAGTCTAAAAAAAAAAAAGTATAAACAATAAATTTAATTTCAAACCTCATTATATAGTTCAATCAGTAATGTGTTTGGGAAGAAAAAAAAAAAAAAATTCAATTCGGTTTTTAAAAATTTCAATTAAAATAAAAATTATGATTGGCCAAAAACTATTATAAAAATAGATATTATATACAATTACTATCAAATAACAGAAGAAAAAAAAAAGTCATAGTGACATCTCTATGTACATAGTCTAGACAAGAAAAAAATAGTTCAGTCAGTAATGTGTTTGGAAAAAAAAAAAAAAATCAATTATTTTTTTTATTTATTCTTATAGGACTGTGCGTTTGTATAAAAAGGACAATTTAAGATTTTTGTTTACCTTACTGAAAATAAAAATTATTATTTGCTAAAAAGTATTATGATAATAGTAAGTATATATGGTTACGTTTAAATAACAGAAGAAAAGAAAAAAAAAGGTCATAGTGACATCTCTATGTACAGATTAAAAAAAAAACAAACGTATAAACATAAAATTTTAACTTTTAACCTCATTATATAGTTCAGTAAATAATGTGCTTGAAAACAAAAAAAAACAATTCCGTTTTCTTATTCTTATTAGACTGTACGTTTGTATTAAAGGGACAGTACAAGATTTTTTTTTTACCTTACTGAAGAAATAAAAATTATAATTGCGTAAAACTATTATGATAGTAGTAAGTATATACAATTACGTTTAAATAACAGAAGAAAGGAGAAGAAAATAATAAAAACGTCATAGTGATACCTCTTTGTACACATACTAGAAAGAAAAAAAAAGTATAAACAATAAATTTAAATTTTAAACCTCATTATATAGAACAGTCAATAACGTGTTTGAAAAAAAAACAAAACAATTATGTCTGTTTTTATTATTATAGGACTGTAAGTTTGTATAAAAGGGACAGTAAAATATTTGATTTTACCTTACTGAAAATAAAAATAAAAATCATAATTGGCAAAAAAAATATTATGATAATAGTAAATATATACAATTAAGTTTAAATAACAGAAGAAAGAAGAATAGAAAAAAAAAGTTCATAGTGACATCTCTGTGTACATATTCTAGAAAAAAAATAGGAAAGTATTAACAATAAATTAAAATTTTAAACCTCATTATATAGGTCAGTCAGTAATGTGTTTGGAAAAAAATACAATTCTGTTTTATTTTTCTTATATAACTGACAATATAAGAATTTTATAAATTTATATACTTTAGAGAAAACAAACTATTCAGGATATCTCACAGAAAATGTATATTGAAATGGTGATTACGCAAATGCCATTTTGAGATAAAAAATAGTTTTCAATCGAGTGTTTTTTATTTGCTCGAGAAAAACAGAACATTCGTTCACAAAGCTTTATACTAAGAGGGGGTCTTATCAACAGGGGTGTAAAATTGATACAATAGGCGATCTTTTTCTTCAGTGTTTTTCTATTTCATTGTTGTTTTTTTATGGTTATGGATAAGCTTATAGGCTAAGATATAGAAACTGATGGAACCAACCTGGTATAGGAGATAGTATGAATACAAAGATGACAGGACACATGCCCTACCGCCACGACGAGCCGACTAGCGGATAGCGGCTAGCGCTCGATACCTCTCGGCCACGCCCTACAAACTTGGAGGCAAAGTGCCTTTTCCCCAACACTAACCCCTCATTTTGGCGGGAAAACAATCACCATAACTGAAATAATAATAATATTTCCCACTCAAAAAAGCACTCATTAACAAATTTATTTTTCTTCACTTCACATTGTTTTTATACGTTTCGGGGTTCTATCCCCATTATCAAGACTAAAACAAGTTTTAATAAAAGGAATTAGTCCTGGTGGCGGTCGGTGAATGAAAAAATTGGGTAGTTTCAACAGTTTATTTTTTGCCAACGTTTCGACCCCCATTGCGGTTAATCATCAGGGCGTGTTATAGGCGAATGAATCTCAGTTTTTTTTTTTTTTTTTCGAAACCAAAAAAATAGTTATATAGTTGAGAAATTCCTAAAAAGGTGCAAAATGCATGGTATAATGTGGCTCTTCTGGATCGCCGATTTTAATGGAAAAAAGTTGCTGTAACATCTCGTGCTTATAAATGTAAAAAATATGAAATTTCAGTTTCGTATGACTTTTCTTTTTCGTGCTAGACTTACCACATACACACAGACCTTTTTGTTTATTTGGACTCAGGGGACCCCAAAACGGGTATTTTAGTTGAAAACTGGAATTCGAAGTTTTTCACGAACGCAATACTTTCTCTTAATATATATATATATATATATATATATATATATATATATATATATATATATATATATATATATATATATATATATATATATATATATATATATGTGTATGTATATCATATATAAGTAAGTGAAAGTAAAAAAAAAAAATTTAGGGTTTGAATTTTTTTTAAAAAAGTACCCTTAAACTTTAAAAATAAAAAATCCATCGGGTCAATCTACTTATCCTCTATCCTTTCCTGGATATAAAAACGTTGATAAAATATTTTTCTGACTGATACTTTTTACTTTCAATTACCTATATATGAAATATATAGTAAGGGAAAGTATTGCGATCGTTAAATTTTTCGAAATGCTGTTTTCAACGGAAATACACGTTTTAGGGCCTCCTGAGTCCAAATAACCAAGTCCCGAAAAATGGTCTGTGTGTGTGTGTGTGGTAACTCCCGCGCGTAAACGGAAAGTCGTACGGAACTGAAATTTCATATTTAATACAACTATACGTCCGAGATGTTACAGCAACTTTTTCATCAAAATCGGCTAACCTGAAGAGCCACTTTATACTATGCATTTTGCACCATTTTACGATTTTCTCAAAAACGGCTAGAACGATTTTGATTAAACTCCTTATATTGATGTAAAATATAATAGGCTTTAATATCATGTAGGTTTTATTCTGATTGAAATAGTCTGACAGGACTTAAATGCCGATATTTTAAAATTACTTCCTCTAAAGTACCTTAAAATTTGTAGTTTCAATGAAATTTACCATATCATATGATTAGCGTTGCTAAAAAACAGGTAAATATGAAAGTTGAACGAACTCGATTTCCAACTAATGGAGGTAACTGCAAAAATATTTTGTAATGCAATTTTTCTTTTTGAACTTAAGAACAGTAATATATCGTTGGAATGCTACAGATTTTAGAAAAAATATAATCTTATACACACTATTGTAAAGGTTAACGGAGAGTGATGAAAAGCCGATAAAACAAACTGATTATTATAAATAATAATATAATAGATTATTTAATAAAACACATGTTTCTTTATAAAATCCAAAGTAAATAATTCATTAACAATATATTTTCGTTTCTAAATTTGTTTAAAAATTCTCAAATTGATATAAATAATGGAGGTAAGTGAAAGTCGTGTGTTGCGCGCACCAGATTTTTAGGTTAGGAAGGAGTCTCACGCTTAATTTTATTTCTTCCATAGTCTTATCATCGCACTACTTGTTTCAGACTCCATTCTAACCTTCCTTTTTATAGCACGCTTAAAGTTTTAGTTGATGTAAATTATCGTGAATTTTATTAACCATTTCCTTAGCTATTCGGGCAATGTGTTGTAAGGACCAAAATTGTTTGGAGGAATCTCATTATCAATCTAAATTTCATTTCGTTTTGAAATTTGCAAAATTAAAGGAGTTAATATTTTGTAAAGAAAACTTTTTTTTTTTTTTTAACTAAGAGAATTTTATAACTCTGGAACCAGTTAAGTCCCAGTTTACTAAAATTGTATCGCTTATTCACATCGTATAGATAATTTGTATTAGTTTCATAATTTTCCACTCAGTTCCTTTTCAGTAATTTTCCTTTAATATCGCGAAAACTGGATTTTGTCATGTTTGAAAATTTATATACAAAATTACTCAAGATCGAAATTTTTACAGAAATTTGGACTATTAATACGCTGTAGAAGAATAAATAAGTAAATGTTGGTCTCTTTTCTTTTTTATACTTTTATCACGCTGAATGTCTTTTTTTTTATTCATTTTTTAAATCACCTTCTTCACTATTTAGGTAATGAGTTGTGGGAAACAAAAAATAATAATCTTTATCATTATCTTATTGTTAGTCCATGTTTTTATTCGATATCTACAAAATTGCAATAATTAGAAAGATTTTTCCTAAACGTGTTTCCAGCCGGGGAGCTGCCTTGAAACGGCTGAAACCCTAAAAGTATTAAATATTTTATCAACGCGTTTATATTCAGAAAAGGACGGTTAAAAAAAAAAAAAAAAAAAAAAAACAGTTGAGAGGCAATATTAGTGAAAATTGGAAGAATTCAAATTGATTGACCTATACATTAAATTAAACAAAAAATAAAAATATACTTTTTGGATACAATCAGAAATTCATAAAACTTCTAAACTTTTAAAAATAACATAAAATTAAAAAAAAAAAATTGTAGCAATATACCTACTGTATGGAAAAAAAAAATCCACATGTATTTTATTTTAATGCTTGAATAAAACATAAAAGATTTTTATTTATCAAAAGGACAATACAAATAATATAATAGAAAGTTGTTCAAGTATTAGCTTTTTTTAAACTTAGAAATTTAGCATTGTTCCAATTTCAATAAAAGAAGTAATTTATATTAATTTGAAGGAGGAAAAAAAACACCCCCACACTTGAGACTAAATTAAAATGTAACATAAATTAATGAATATAAATTAATAGTGTTACATGATTTTAAATTAAATTAATAAACATAAAGTTTCAGAGATACACTGTTAAAATTAAAATATAATAACATTTTGAATAAAATAGAATAAGAACAAACTTAAGTTAGCTCATGTTTCAGTCTTTTGTGTTAACATTTTTGCAGCTAGATTTTTTATTTGTTTTTATTATACAAGTGACCTTCAAGATTTGAAACCAAATCCTACATGGTCAATACATGCTTTAATAAAAACTTAGGTTACGGAACTAAATAAAATAAAAAAAGATCAATAAATTAATTAAATAGAGAATAAAATAAAATAATGTAAATGAGAGAGGAAGGTTACTCAAAAGAAATAGAAAAAATAAAATAATAATAATATTAAAATTAAAATAAACTCTGTTAAGTGATTTTTTTTCTTTAGATTTTACATTGAGCGCTAATGAAGAATGGCATGATGATCATAAACTTTTCTATCCTAACTTTTGTTGAAACATGGCTTCTGTTTCTAGGGGAACCACTACTTCCCTTTGCTTTCTATATTTTTGGCATCACAGCAAGATTTACCTAACACATAACTAACTATTGTGTTTTTATGTTTAACCAAGTAGAAATTACTTACAGATTATTGTTCTTTAAAATTGCTAACGACAAAGTTTGCTCAAAATGTCCAGGAAGAGATATAGAAGGAAAAAACTGAAAAAGGGCTTTTTTTTATAGTTTTTTTTTTCAAGATGGCAGAAAACGCGCAAGGGTGAAAAGTGTGGAAACTTGGGTTTTTAATGAGGTGAGCAGTACAAACAATCGTTTCTAAAAATTAAGTTTACCTCACCTGGGCTAGTTCGTGTAGGCTGTTGTGGTGGGAAATATAGATAGCTAATGTATTAGCTACAATATATATCTTTTAGAAGTGGTTGTTTGTATTGGATAACAATGAAAGCCAAGGTATATATATACATACACGTAGAGAAATTCATATTCCTTACTGCAAGATCTTAATATAATTTAATAATACAATATATTAATTGTTTTCCTAATAAATAATTAAATAGCTATTTCAAAAACAGCATTATGAAAAAGTGTGCATCTTGGTATGATTTAATAATTTAACGACATTGCAAATAAAATTCTTATTTCTAACAAATAATTAAATAGTTATTCCTAATACTATATAAATGATTATGGGGAGCCCGTGGCTGATTGGCTAGCGCGCTAGTCTCTCATGCTACAGGTTCTGAGTATCGAATCCCAGTCCCGGCGGGACTTTTATAAGGATAAAAAAAATGTGGATTCACTCACAACCTCTCCCCCGGGTATGTGAGACCCGTCAGCCAAAGGGTGGCCATTCACAAAATTAGTCGTAGGGAGTGATGACCCTACACTAAAAATTGCATCATGAAACGTGAGTGTTAACTTGCAGGAGTTTATACCGCGAGGCCCAGGGCCTACACGGCCTGTCGTGCCACTGGAAGATGGAAGATATAAATGATTAAATAGTTATTTCTAATACAACATAAAAAAGTGAACATCTTAATATAATTTAAAAATATAATTAACGTTTCAAGCCTAGCCCTTGACTATACCTCTGTTTTTGATATTTATCAATTTTGTTGTTGTTGTAAACTTGTTGAAATTCTAAAGGAGATCCGACTGGACGAACTGAATATAAAAATAATTGTCAACTTATACTGGCAACAAACGGCATTTGTTCGCATCAAAGATGGTGAATCGGAAGATATTTTGATACAAAAAGGGGTCCCTCAGGGCTGTGTGCTGTTGCCTCTACTTTTTAATGTACGTATACTCGGATCGGATTTTTCGAAGATGCTTTAGACGATACAAACAGAGGAATTAAGATCAACGCAGATAATGCAGTAGTATTTGCGAATAGCCTTGAGAGTCTCCAAGAGGTTATAACTCGGGTGGTCGTGGTCAGTGAGAAATACGGACTGTCTCTGAACTTCAAAAAAAAAACAAAAAACACATGGTTGTGTCAAGAACCAACAACCATGCTGGTCAACTCGCAATAAAAACCAAAAAGTAGAAAGAGTTCAGACATATACTTATATCGGAACCAAAATATGTGAAACGTGGGATCACTGTGTGGAGATTAAATGCAGCATGGAGGGGTCATTTGGAACATATAATGAGAAACAGCCAGTGGTATAACTTGTTGCAGTTGACTTTGCAGGGCAAGGTGGAGGGCAGGAGGGGGCCTGGTAGGAGAAGGATATCCTGGTTAAAGAACTTGCCAACATGGTTTAATACAAAAACGGCAGGCCTTTTTCGTACAGCAGTGAATTAAGTACGCATTGCTTTAATGATCGCCAACATTCATAACGGATAGGCACCACAATAAGAAGAAGAATCGATTTGTAACAAAACTTATGAGGATTCGTTATTACTTTAAATATATAGAGTTTTTAACAAAAATAAATATATTTTTTTAGTTTATTCACACTATCAAAATTTAAAAGATTTTCTAAGGATTATTGTTTATTATTGATTATTGAGTTAAAGAAATCAATTGTATTATTTTTAGAACATATTTTTGGATTTTTGGAATATTTAAAATCTCATCTATGTGTATTAATCCCAAATCTCCCGAAGAACAAAAAGTACTCTAAAATTTTTCCATCGCTCCCTTCATCTTCTTTCACTGTCTACCCGTAAGCTCCTTGTATCCTCATTTATTTCCCCCACTTTGACTATTGCTGTATGGTATATGGTGGCCTCTCGGCTGTGCTCGAGGACAGGCTAAAGCGAATTATGAACATATTTTTAAGATCTGTCCTCGGTACACCAAAGAGGTCTCATGTGACCCATTTATACAGTGAGTTAAAGTGACCTTCCCTCTATCCGCAGACAATATTTCCTAGGATCATATCTTTACCAAACCATCGACTCCCAGCTACCATTTAAATACAATTAAATCGTCAGTTCACTCCTTCCAAACTATATCGCGCTATTCTGACCTCTACATTCCTACACAAAGAACAACAACTTTTGATCATTCTTTTCTTATCTCCTCTACTACTCTCTGGAATTCCTTACTTACTCATATCCACCATTCTTCTTCCCTACTATCATTTAAGTCCCAGCTATTCCAGTACCTACTGTCATCCCAAACAGACGCTCAATAAGATATTTCAAATCAAATATCACATAAAAAGAAAATTTGTTATTTATTGTTCATTTTTTTATATTGATCAATTATGAATCAATTTCAATGTTTAGTTTTGTTTAACTCACCAGAAGTTATTATTTATTTATTTAATCTTTTGTTTTATTATATCCTTTCTTTTATTTTTGTATCATTGTGAATAAGAATTAGTTATATTCCTTTGGTCTTGTAACCAGACATATTATATATATCTTACTTGTACATATGAATTGTTCTTAAAGGACCTTGTCCCAGAATAAATATCTTTTTCTATTCTATTCTATTATATTATTGGTATTCGTCTTGGAAAAGAGTCAATCAGTCTCATTTACTTATTTTGTGCGATTTGAACCTTTAAGTAATGAGAGGCACACGTATTTTATCATATCGAGCATGTATAGAGCAGGGCAGGTCTTAAATATAAGTAATAAATCAACCTCCTGTTAACTAGGTTTAAGCTAGACTTAGTTTATTAGGGGAAACAAAGTTTGGAGTAACCTGTTTGCTTTATCTCATTGATTGTTTATATGTTTTGTAAAAGTCAATTTTGTGTCTAAGGTTACACCAAGATATTTAACACTTGACTTCCACTCTCTAATTTGTACCCCTACTTAAACTTTACTAAGGTGACCAGACGTCCCGCTTTTGGTGAGACAGTCCCGATTTTTCACAATTTCTCCCGGGTCCCGCGACGTTATTCAGGCCCCGAATTTTAGAATTAAGTTAAATTTTATATTTATGAAAATAATAGTTCTAAGAATCCTACGGGTTACAACGAATAACACGTTGACACATTTTAGTAATTTCTTAAATTCTCATAGACATATAATATTGTAGTTTACTAAAGATCAGTTAGGTAATCACAAATTAATTTAAAATTTTAATTTATCTTTAAGAATCAAAACATACAATTATACGTTTTTTCAACAGTAAATCAAATGTGGACATCAGAAAAATCAAAATGAAGTGTTTAAACTTTGAAAGCCATTTTATGTGTTAAATATAATTTGACAAATTCTTGTGAAGATTTTTACAATATGTATTTTAAAAAATTACAACAATCTATTGAAACAAATTCACTCAGATAAAAAAAAGTTGGGGAATAAAATATTATACATTTTTTTTATATTTATAAATTGTACTTCTGTTAAAAATAAAAAAATATTACGATATATTTTATTCGGCATGAAAATTTTTGTTGATACCCCCTTCCCCCCCCCCCCCGTTCAGTTATACAAAAAATTAAAAATTATAATAAAAGAAGGGCAATCCCGATTTGTCCATAACCTAAATATAGGTTAAACTATTTAGAATACCTCTATATCCCTAATAGTTAAACCTGAAGGCTCTGAAGTTTCATAAACATAAACAGCCAAGAAATATCTGTTTCTACGGAAATAGCCATTTTTTTTTTTTTTTTAAATCCATATAATCGGAAATATATTATATTATATATATATATATAATATATATATAATAATATATATATATATATATATATTCACCGAGTGGACCCTCAGACTCTTTTAAAGTTAGTAATGGATTGAGGCAAGGAGATCCATTAGCTCCTCTCCTATTTAATATTGTTCTCCATGCTATTGTGAAGCGAGCTGAGCTGGACCCAGGAGGAACCATCTACACCAGGATGAGCCAGGTAATGGCATATGCAGATGATGTGGTGATCATTGGAAGATCCCTAGCTAGTGTGAGAGACGAGTTCACAAAGCTTGATGCAGAAGCAAGGCGTGTGGGTCTTAGAGTTAATGAGAGTAAAACCAAGGTAATGGCATGCAGAAGGAAGAAGCCAGTGCACCCTCAACGTACATGTGTCATCAGGGATTACACGCTGGAAGTGTTTAACAGTTTTAGCTACCTCGGGGCCCGTATCAATGAAGATGCTGATGAGGATGAGGAGATAAGAGCAAGATTGGCGGCTGGGAATAAAGCATATTTTGCTCTTATTAAGCTATTCAAGCTGAGTAGGACCACTAAACTTAGGCTGTACAAGACGCTGGTTAGACCAGTGACAACATATGGATGTAAGACATGGACGTTTAACAAGACTGCTTCTGAAAAAATGGACCGATTTGAAAGAAAAGTTCTTAGACGGATCTTCGGACCAGTCCAAGAGTCAGGAAGATGGAGGATTAGGACAAACAAGGAAGTATATCGGCTATATCAGGAATTAGCAGTGTCCATGTTCGTAAAGATCCAGCGTCTTAAATGGCTAGGCCATGTTCTCAGGATGGAAGATTCAAGAGCAGCCAAAAGATTATATATGCATGACCCTGATGGAGTGCGCCCGAGAGGAAGACCCAAGACCAGATGGCGGGACAATGTAAGCGGTGACCTCCGAAAGCTAGGAATAACGATAACAATGGCAGAAGATAGAGCACAGTGGGAAGGGCTGGTTGAGCAGGCCAAGGACAGCTACATGCGTCTGTTGTGCCAATAGAAGAAGAAGATATATATATATATATATATATATATATATATATATATATATATATATATGTATGTGTGTGTGTGTGTGTGTATAATGACCATATTTCAACCAAATATTTGCATAAAAGTATGTCTTTGATATAAAATACGATTACCTCTGAGTACCATCATAAGCCAATTGCTCGATCTCACGTTGATAACATGGTTTGGGATGGCTGTCAAAGAACTATTGTACCATAATTTCAACTTCCGCAAAATTACCAATTTTTCCCTAGAAAATAGGCCTTAGATCGAAACAAGTTGAAATCCGATGATGCAAGGTCTGGACTAGTTGATGGATAACGCAAAAGTTCCAACCCATGATGCTCTTTAAAATTTTTCTTGGTTTGACGGGGACTTTGAGGACGAGTATTATCTTGTTGGAATAAAACTCCTTCACGCACTACCTTTTCCAGTTGTTTGTAGTAGAGTTCAGAATTCATAGTGTGTCCACCAGGAACAAATTCGTGATGAATAACACCTTATAAATTACAAAAAACACCCAAAGCATGGATTTTTTTTCCAGACAGCCCTCTTGCAGCAACCGCAAATCACTACAAGTAAGTCCAAATAAAAAGTATTTTCTTTTAAAAATAAACATGTCTAGCCCAAAGGAGAAACATCATCTTTTAAAAAAGCTACATTACTTTTTTCCACTTAATTAATTGATGATACACTGAAAACAATTCCACTCGCAACTGTTTAGAAGGACTGCAATATATTTGTTTAAAGAGACTGACCAACGGCTTAGAACGATGAAATTGAATGATGGTTTGAGGGTGCTTCGGTTCGTCGTTCCAAAACAACGGTTTTTCCCATGAACGATCATGTGAGGGAGCCTTAAGGTCTCATCATTCCAGTCTGTCATTCTTTTCTTAGAATATTCACTTTATCCATGTGTCTTGATAATTCTACTATCTTTATACTTACTTTTATAAGAAGTTCAATTGATTTATTTAATTAGAAATATATAAATCAATAAAAACTAATTTCATCCATCTATCTTCATAGCTCTACAACCCATGAAGGGTCCTGGCTTCCTCCAGCAGCAAGCACCACGATTCCCTGTCTCGTGCTGCGGCCATCCAGCTTCCCACATTCAAGAAAGTTCGTGCGTCATTGGCCACACAATCCGCCCAGCGCAGCCTTGTCCTCCCAACCTTGCGACGACTGTAAACGATTTCGGTTAGTAATTTCTTTGGAGGCATATCGTCAGCCATTCGTGCCAGATGTCCTGCCCATCGAAGCCGATCTTAACGAAGCGGGATACATCACTTTCACGATATAAATCGTAAAGCTCTCTGTTGCTCCTCCACCTCCATTCATTATTTTCATAAACACAGCCATATATTCGGCGCAATACTTTCCGCTCGAATATAAGTAGAAGCTGGTCCTCAGCTCTTGATGTTGCCCACGTTTCTGAGCCTTAACATAGTACAGGTCGAATTAGCGTTTTATACATTGTTACTTTTGTTCGCCTAGTCACATGAGAGCTGCAGAAATGTTTTCGAAGCCCAAAATAGTAACGATTTGCGGCTAGTATTCTTCTTTTTATCTCAGCTGCGGTTTCGTTGTTGTGATTCACCAAAGACCCAAAGTATAAAAATTGGGAAACATGCTCAAACTCGTATTGTCCAAAAGAAACCTTGGGGCCAAATAATCCTGGAGCTTCATCCGAAATCATATACTTCGTCTTATCTACGTTTACAACGAGTCCAATGCGTTTCGCTGCAGCTTCTAAAGCAAGGAAGGCTTCTATTACCGCTTGCCTGGACCGTCCCACAATATCTATATCGTCCGCATATGCCAGCATTAGCACCGATCTGTTCCATTCAGTGCCTGAGGTTTGTACCTTGGAGTCCCTTACTGCTTTTTCCAGGGCCATATTAAAGAGCAGGCACGCCAGGGCATCCCCTTGCCTCACTCCTCTTGTGGATATGAACTCCGATGATCTTCGAACTTGCACTCGGACCACACATTGGATGCTTGTCATGGTCAGCCTAATGAGTCTGATCAATTTAGGCGGAACAGCCAGCTCTCGCAATGCTTTATATAGTTCCATTCTCTCAATGCTGTCTTAAAATCAACAAAGAGGTGATGTGTGGTCACATTATAGTCTCTTCCTCTTTCGAGTATTGTGCGCAGGCTGAAAATTTTGTCTGTCGTTGATCTGCCTTGTCGGAATCCACACTGATAGGGACCTATCTCTCTTTCAGCAATTGGCAGGAGTCTGGGAAACAGAATATTTGAGAGGATTTTAAATGCGCACAAAAGTAAAGATATCCCTCTGTAATTGCTGCATTTAAATATGTCTCCCTTTTTGTGTATAGGACAGATCACAGATTTTTCCAGTCCTGAGGTAGTACTCCGATGTCCCAAATGTTTATTAACATATTATGTAAGCATTTTATGAGTTCCATCAATTCCTGTTTAAACAGTTCCGCAGGGAGTGAGTCAATTCCAGGAGCTTTATGATTCTTTAATCTACTGATTGCTTCAACAACCTCTTCCTCATCAGGAGGTTCCAGTTAGCCTTCATTAAGTTATTCTTGGGGAATGTGTTTCATTCTCCACTATTCCATTCAGCAAACCCTTAAAGTATCTTTTCCATTCTTCCATGCATGCCTTATTGTCGGTCAACAGGGTACCCTCCTCATCCTCACACATAGTTGGCATCTGCTTAAATGGTTTCCTGGTAAAGTTAACTTTCCAGAAAAATACTCTGGCTTCGTTTTTAGATCTAAGCTTCTCCAGTTCTTCTAAGTCAGCATTGATTCGTAGCGTCTTCTTCTTTCGATGGCATCGTTTCTCTTCCTAACGTTTTTTTCGATAATCCTCAACAGTTCCACGTGTCCGCCTATTAATCATCGTTCTATAAGCTTTGTTCTTAGAATCTGTGAGGGCTCTGCACTCTTCGTCGAACCATGGAGACATTAAATCTTTTTCTGCAGGACCCAAAACTAATTTCATCTAGACATTTTAAACTAATTAAGCACCATAAAGGTAACTACAATCGTAAAGTTTAATGGAATTTATGAATGAATGGAATATGAAGAGAAAAATGTGAAGGTCTCAACTACAAATTAGATACTAACTCTTTGTTTGTGCCTTATTTAATCTTAATTGTGTTTCTACTTTTCTTTATGCAATATAATATATTGAATTACAAAAAAAGAGATTGTAGCTCCAAGTTTCGCATTATCTAGAAGCTCCTCTAGGCTTAAGAGTAATATTATAATGGTACTGTTAATAGCAATTGTAGAATCATCAGATTTACTGATAAATTAGCCAGTTACTTATCAATTTTATTTCTTTTTAACCATATCAGTATCAACTATACCTGTACAGCTGACTATAATGTACTGTTTCATAAATTAAAATGACCAATTAATCATTATATTTTACCATTCATTGTTTTCTTATACTATAGGGAAAAATTATTGCTACAAAGATACAATGGTAGGTAAATAAGCTTAATTAATTTTTTGTTCTTGAATTCTCCCTTAATTATTGTATCCAATGTCAGGATTCTGAATGGATATAATTTTAAATTACATTTTACATTAGAGATTGGTTTGGAAAGAACAGTCAAATTAAATAAAAAAATATAAACATGAAACTATGTTTTTATTTAAGCTAATATAGTTGTAAAATAAATATATTTTTAAAACATAGCATTAATACAATTAATCACAATGTATGGCTTTATTAACAAAACTATCAATTTTTCGTAACAATAATTTTCATTAAAATTATTATTCAAAGCAAAAATATAATATTTAAAAGTTTCATTCTCTATCTCAATAAAAAAATTTTAAATACCAGTTTACTTTTATGATCCAATTCTAATTTGACAAATTTTTAACACAGCTTAATTACTTTCATTTCAGTTTTTGTTGCATTGGAAAAAATATTTTTATATCAAAGATGTACATAAAAATCATATATCTATAGATTAGATACTAAGAAATAATGCAAAGTTTATAGTTAAATACCGCAATAAAAGGAAGTAAAGTAGAATTATAAGTTTATTATTTCATTAATGTATGATATTTTAAAAGATAACACAGCTGAATAATTTCCATGATGAAGGCTATACTCTTAAATATTAATTTTGATGAAAAATTTAGAGATATTAATAAATTGTAAAGAAACATTAATATACATCATTTTACATATTTTTCACTTTGGTTAAGCGTAATACAAAACGAAAAAAATTTGGTAAAAAATAAATAAAAAAATAAATAAATACAATTTTTTTTATAAGACAAAATCAAGAGTATATACATTTAAAATTCAAAAAATCATAAAAACAGAACATTTAAAACCTTTCAATGTTTTATAAATAATAAAAACAACATTTTAAACTAAAAATCATTAAAGCAACATCAGACCAGCTTGCGTAAAGCAAGGAGAAAAGCATTATATCATATTAACTTTTTCTATAAAAATTTCATAACAAAATATTTAAAAAATAATAGAGCTCTTTTTAAAAAATTGAACACAATTGAAATATCATGTACCATCATTCTCAACATACAATAGATGGATTAATTTTATGAAAATATTATAATTATTAATTGATTAATTTGTTTTCATTATAATTTGCCTAAAATTAATATTTTATAAAACTTGTATTAAATAACAATATATTACATATAGAAAAAAATTTAGTAACAAATTTCTCGTACGTAGTATATATATATAATTTCTAAATGTTATCTACAAAGTATACATCTTAAAAAGGCCATAAACTGATGCATCAAAAATTCATGCTTCCCATAATACGCCTGGAAACATTTCCAAGGAGGTACCAGCCAGTTACTTCCTTAGTCAAATCATCAACATCAGCTAAATTAATTGTAGTTCCACCAAGAAATTCATTTTCTTGGAGAGTATCATGGTTCCAGACAGTTGCCTGAAGAAATCGTTCCCGTACAATTTCCAATGGCATTCGATATTCCAGCTAAAATGCATAAATAATTAACATTATTTATTAATATTTAAGTAAAATATATATGATATAAAGGGTTGTCTGGAAAATAATGCAGAAATACGGTTCAAAAGAACAAAACAAACTATCTATACCTCTTTTATCACTGAAAATATCTCTATTATTTTCAATATATTTCTACCAACATATGGAAATTCCTCTACATGGAATTTGGAATCTTTATAGTTTATAATTTCAGAAAACCCATTTTTTAAGACTCTTATATCTATAAATCTTTTATTTTATAAAAAGTGGTCTAAATGAAAAAAAAAAGTTGTAATGAGTTAGCAAGAAGTATGGAGAAAGTGTGACTGTGGCACATTTTATTGTTTTACTATCACTGACTTAAATGACTATTATCCTTTTAACCCCTATATGGACTTTCCTCTTCTTTAATTTTCCTGATACTTAAAATTTAGTTTCTCCACAATTGGGAGGAAGGAATTTTGGAAAGGTGTTGTTAAAAGAGCACTGTAGCAGTGAGATTATAATAATCTACACAAATACACTCAGATTGAAAAGGGAATAAATTAAAGTAAAAGAAACAATGATATAAATATAACTGGTTAAATTTAATTAAACAACTTAAACATAGAAAAATCCTTACCGTCTCCATAAATGATGGATGACAATTTTTACGAACAACCTTTGTTTTACGCTTTGTTGCTTTTATTGGATCAGGTAATAAATAAACCTTTACATATGTAGATGGCTCCTGTCCACCTGATAATGAAGGAAGCTCTCTAACATGATGGACCATAACCTTTATGAAAATAAGAAAACAAATACAGCATTTATCAAATAAATTTATCATAAACAAATCAAAACTGAATGTATGTGTGTGTTTGTTCTAAACTTTGTTTTTTGAAGTTTTTGAGGTTCAGTCAATAAATAAACAACTATTTTTTGGTGACGTTTCAAGTTTTTATATTAGTCTCATATTCATATCCTAACAGTGAAAATCAGAACATATTTTAAGTAATAATATGTGTTATACACTAGGATAACCTCTACTCTACTTAACTCTGCTGGGTAACAAAGTTACTTGCAGGTAAAAAGAGAAGAATACAGAAGCCAGTCAAGAGTAAGGAAGTTAAAATTTTAACTGAGGACAAGGCTTAATGAGTAATTACTTTAATGAGCTATTAAACTGGCAGGATGAGGAATGATGCTTAGAAGGTACTCTAGAAGTTTGAGAAAATAGGAGAGAGTTAAGTATATTCATACAAACTGATAATATGCCTCCCTTTCTACAAGATATTATTTAAGCCATTAATGCCCAAAAATAATAACTCTTTAGGAAACCAATAACTTTGGGGCAGAACTATTAAAAGTGTGGCTTTGAGGCTTCTATGCCTATTCAGGAAGATATGGATAGAATAAGTGTTGTTAGTGAAAGTTTCAAAAAAGGTAGACCTCACAGACTCCAGCAACTGGAAGGGATCAGCTTCTCTCTCTGTCTAGTAAGGTTCTGTCGAAGATAATCCTATAAAGAATTTTTTAGGAAACTACCTTAGAAGAGAACAGCATAGTTTTGAGTTGAAACAATCCAGTATAGGCCTAATTAATGCTATAGAGATAATTCTGTAGCAGTCTAGAGAATACCAACCTTACTGGTGACTGTTGATTTATTAAAGCTCTGTGAAAGCAAGAACAGAGACAGAACTCGGATCATGAAAATTGAAAAATTAGACAGGGTTGCTTACTATCACCTTTTTTGTTCAAAATGGTGCTGTGTGTGGTCATGAGGATAGGATTGGAATGGATGGTTCTCAACATTTCATCAAAACTAAAAATTAACAGAAGGAAATCCTTTCATGTATTTTTGCAAAGTTGAATGGAATAAGACAATAGAAAAATAACACTGTTTGTAGTAACTGAGGAAGTAGGCCTTACCATTCCTTCCAGTGAACAAAATAAAATGGACATAGAAAAAGCATATAATGAATTGTATCATAGATCTAATACTTTATATGAATAAAATAATTATGTTAATGTAAAGCTATGGGGAAAAAATTCCAAATACTAAATTAGTAGTATGATGAATACCTAAGTTTAGTGAATCATGTATCAGAAGCTGAACTCTTCGAAAAAGTATGCAATCTCTTAAAAATAAGTGAAATATTAATACCTCAAAAAGCTTTTGAAGATGCAAAAACAAAATGTTAGGAATAGCGTTAATCAAACTAGGATGCAACTCAATTTCTTCTCTACTATCAATGAAAACAACCTACTAAGATGACTGGTGTCTATGTTACACTCCATCATTGGACTAGATGAAAAGAAACTATAGCAAGAAGTCTCAATGATAGATATGATGAACAAACTAAAAAAAACACAGTTTAATTAAAATTAAGTCAATTTCACTAATGTAAAATTTATACATCTACCAACAGCAATATAATCTAATCTAATATTATATATTAGATTATATATATATATACATACATATATATATATATATAATATATATATATATATATATATATATATATATATATATATATAATACATATATATATATTAAATAGTGGTTAGGTAATTCCACTCGAAGGCCAGAGAATTTGTTGTCCAAAATCACTCCGGAATAAAAATTTGATAGACAAAGATGTCAGGCAAGGCCAAAGCATACCTGGGAGAAAGAAGAAAGAGAATTTCATTGGAAGTATACCCATTATTGACAGCTAGACTAACGGATCCTGGTTATACTTGGTAAGGGCTATCAGTCAAGGATATTTAAGCTTTACAACCATCCATTGAATAAAGGTGTTCTTGGCTCCTAGATGAAGAGGCACACTCGTTTTCTATTAACTTATATTCCTACAAGTACATACTAAGTGATAATTCACAAGGTAGAGGGCAAAAGGCTGCAATAAGCTGGCTATATAAACTCCTCTGTTATACCAGTACAGGTTTAGTTTATTCATTTTTATTTTATTTTTTATCCCTTAGCTAAAAACTATGCTAAATACATTACTAAATGTATAAAAGTAATACCAGGCCAACAGCTAACTATAGAAGCATTTTTCTAGGATCTAGGTTATTTAAGATCGTTCCTGTAAATATTGCCATAAAGTAATTATGTAATAACTATAGAAATATCAATATGGGCTGCAAGAAATTAAATGGCCCTCAATTAGAATAAAATAATTTCTTGTTATTCCATTTAAATTTTAAAATTGTTTAATAAGAGAAACAATTTTCACTTTAAAGTGCCTAAAAACATTAATATTATTTACAAAATATACAACATTAATTTTGTTTAATGAATAAATTATAGAATTAAAAATTGTTGGATACATACATGACAGATTAAATCACACAAATTTGATCACTTACAACAATGCCAAAGAGTTTAATAACAACATATGCAAAAGATATTGAACCTAAGATTCATAAATTGATTTTAATAAAACTGTATAACAAAACAATTATAAATTGAATGTTTAACAATAATTTGTGAAAAAAAGTTAGTATTATTATGACTTACCCATAGTGTTTCACGTTGGTAGTAAAAAGAAAGCTTTATTTGTCCCTTGATGAAATTGGAAGAACATCCAGGATTACGATCCTTTTTTTGTTCTACGAAAAATAAAATCAATAACTAATCTTCTCATTATACAGTATAAGTACACACATAAAAAATTATTTAATAGTTCTTCTTTATTTATAATCACTTTATGAAAAAACATCCCCCTTTCCAAGGGCAACTACTGTTCTGTGGTTAGTTCATAAATCCACCGCACAATGGAGTAACAAAATGTCAATTAAATCTTTTTAAAAACTTTTAAAAAATAGAAAAACTAGAGAGAAACAATGAAAGCGACATGAAGGAAATATATATATATTAAAAAAAGAAAAAAGAAACTTCTAAACTAAATTTATATCGGGCTGATGCGAAATTAATGCAGGTTTCCTCTAGTGCAATATCTTAATTCCAATTGTGTAAACAAAGCTAATCCTAACATTGATCATTATTATACCAAAACAAACCTTATCTAATACCCTCTCTTTCACCATGAATTTGTTTAGTAAAATCGTTTTGTTCAGTGTGTTCAAAGGTCTTGAATCGAAAATGTCAAAGTGCGATTTTCGTCAAATTTATTTTTACGAATTTAAATTAGGGCGCAGCGCTGCGCAAACGGCTCGTAATATTAATGAAGTGTGGGGTCAGGGGGCTATTAATGAGTGCACGGTGCAGCGTTGGTTCCAGAAGTTTCGCAGAGGAGATTTCGACCTCGAAGACAAGGAAGGCCGGGGCCGTCATCTTGCTCTGGACAACGACCAGCTGAGGTCAAAAGTGGAAGAAGACCCAACCAAAACCACACGAGAAATGGCGGCGGAACTCGGTGTGAACCAATCCACAGTTGTACGCCACTTGGAAGCAATTGGTAAGGTAAAAAAGTTGGCCAAGTGGGTGACACACCAATTAAACGACCACCAAAAAAATCGCTGCTTTGAAATCTGCTCCATGCATGTGACACGCAATAAAAATGATCCATTTCTCGATCGCATTGTGACGTGCGATGAAAAATGGATCTTATACGACAACAGAAGGCGTTCTAGCCAATGGCTGGACAAAGATGAACAACCAAAACCTTTCCCGAAGCCCAACCTGCACCCAAAAAAGGTTATGGTCACAGTTTGGTGGTATAATGCTGGTGTTATTCACTACAGCTTTCTCAATCGAGGTGAGACTATAACTGCTGACAAGTACTGTCAAGAAATTGACAGCATGAATCAAAAATTGCAACGTCTTTGCCCAGCATTGATGAATCGGAAGGGGCCGATCCTGCTCCACGATAACGCCAGACCACACGTTGCACAACCAACGCTTCGACGACTGCACAAGTTGGGCTACGAAGTTCTCCAACATCCGCCTTATTCACCTGACCTCTCTCCTACAGACTTCCACTTTTTCAGGCATCTGGACAACTTTTTGAGGGAGAAAAATTTTCAAAACCAGGACGACATTGAAAATTCTTTTCGTGATTTCATTGAGTCCAGGGATTCGGATTTTTTTTTCTGGTGGAATAAGAAAGCTTGTTGAACGTTGGCAAAAGTGCATTGATTCAGATGGAAATTATTTTGATTAAATATATATGGTTAAAGTAAAGATATGGCGTATTTACAATACCTACTAAAAACCTGCATTAATTTTGCATCAACCCAATAATCTAATGACACATCAACCTTTTGAAAACAGAGTAAAAATAATTGATATACTTTATTTCTTAATTATTGAAGTAAGGAAGTATGATACAATAAATATTTTTACCATTGTCAAAGCAAATATGACATGTAAAGATTTCTCCAATACACTTGATAAAGAATATCTTTGAAGTAAAGACAAATCTTGTATAGAGTGAACACAATCATAACATAATATCAAAAAAGATTTTTTTAAATTTAGTCAGTTGCAGCCATGTGTCCATTTAGTTTTTAGTGAAATCATTTTTAAGTCAATCAAATGTGGTTTGTTGTTGTGGAAATGTATAAGTCAGTATGGAAGGTATCGTAAGAAACATATGGCAGTGAGTTTGTTGCTAATCTTAAAAGTTTAGATTCAAATGTTTATAATTTTTTAATGTGTCTTTTTAGTGGGTCCGTAAATCTGGCAAGTGTAAGTCAATAGAGGTTTTAATAAATAACTGCATACATTAAGTATCTATCTGGTCATTTTAAACAATAGACTCAGAATTATAATATATACTTCAATATTAAAGAAAGAGGCTCCTCAATAAGATAGGAATAAATTAGGATTAGCGAGAGTGCGTACCACATAACTCATTCATAATAAGAAGGGTTGAATGATGACGATAAAATTCAACCACCCATCCTGACAAGCTCAAGAACAAGTTTTAGCAATCAGAACATTACAGGAAGAAATACCTCAATGTTAAGTGAAAGCATGAACTTTAGCAGTAAGAGAGACTAGCAAAGTTTGAGCTATGATTTATAGGATCAGAATTTCCTTCTTGGCAGTCTCACAGTGTCTGCATTCAATGGAGCAAGTATGCTTCAGCTTAATGGCAGCAATATAGGTTGATACAAACCATCACATCAATCAGAAATGGGACTCCAAGGGGGTGGTTGGCCGGAACAGGAAGAGATAACCTAGAGATTACCTCAGCAGGAATAGGATGCCTGTGGGTTTCAGATGTGATACATTCAACCACCAGAGGGTGAACCTTGAAGTTTGACTCATTATTAAGAAACCCTCCAAGTAAGCCAGTCTATTTAGTTTTCAAAGGTAATGCCTTCTAAACCAGACATTTTACTTAAATTGCTTAAATTATAAAAAATTACCTAAATATTAAAGTGATTTATTTTACTACCGATTCATGAAGTGAGTTCAGGAGTAATGAGAATGCAGTGGCTGCCAAAACTAAGTAAAAGATGTGCCAATGCAGAATGCCAAGAACCATCCAATACCGTAAATATAGTGTTCATAAAAGATTCAAGAGGATAGTTATAATGGCTGGACATGATACATATGAAAACAAGTAAACTGGCTTATTATCTCCAGGGAAAAGAGTGAGATGGTTTTCCCACATGTAGCTTGCTATGGTGTTCAGGGCTGCAAAACATGCACAAGAATTCCGATTAATAGGGTGAAACCTGATGACCAGATCTATAACAGTTGTAACTCAATTCAGATGATTTCACAAATTCATGGCTGAAGTTTCATTCAATTATATATATATATACACATATGTAGAGAGAGAGAGAGAAAGAGAGAGGAGAGAGAGAGAGAGAGAGAGAGAGAGAGAGAGAGAGAATAGATAAGGAATACCTCCTTTAAAAATTTACCTTTTAATTTGTGTTCATGAATAGAGGATTCTTGTTGGTCCCTCAATAGAGGATGAAAAAATGTGTAAACTAAATCAGAATGGCAAATTTCATCTGCCATAATAAAAAGGGACTGAAGAAATTTTTTTATATCATGCATTCTTTTATCAGCAACTTGTTTTATATTTGATCTGCCCATGTGTAAACTTGAACCAGGAAGACTAAAACAAAGTATATAAATATATCAAAAGCATACTAGCTCCAGTTGTTTTTATAAATGCTATGACTATGAAAAAAATAAACTTCTAATATACTTTAAATTACATAACATTATAAATGAGTACCCTCAGACACAACAATATTTACATTTATAACAAAAATTTTAACTGAAGAATAAGCAAATAACTACTCTAGAGTTAAATTCAAAGACAACTACATTTACAGAAGCAAAAAAATTCAATACCTATAGCATTTCACAAGGGGGAAAAGAAGACATAGTTTTTGATGAAATTCACAGAACTCCTTATAAGACCTAAAGAGGTACGATGGATCTTTTTGACCAACTCTTTCCACTTTCAGAATATACATATAATATTTTTCTGGGTCATAACGTTTTTGATAGCCATATACTTCAACACTTTTAAGGCGTCCTTCTTGGAGCATACTGTAAATAAATGATTATTACAGACAAACATAATAAGAACAGAAGCAATATTGTTAGTAATAATGTATAATTCAAAAGATTCCTTTAATCACAACTTCTTCATTTTATTAGTCATTTAATACTTCATCCCTTATAGGCCATTATAAAGGATACACCTTACCTAAATAGCTTTTAATACAATTTCATCAAAAACATAATAGACACTCTTTACAGGCTAATTAACGTATCTTATTCTAACAATAATAATATCATAATTTTGTATGGATGTTAGATAATGTCACATTATTCTGTAAGAAGTGTTACTAATATTGATGATAAAATTATATTAAAATCTAATAAGGTGTTTCCTCCATTAGTATTTATGAACATGAAATGTATTAATAAATTAAATCTTATCTCAAAAAACCATAAGCATATAAATTGTAAATAATAATAACACAATTTATTTATACGACATTAACAAATTTTAAAATATAATAAATGGGTATTAAGAATATAGAAGGTGCTGCAAAAATAAATGGGACATAACATTTATATGGAATAACTAAGTACAGAACTTAAAAGCGGAGTGCAAGGTGTGTTCACCACTGAATTAAATACAATTTTTTGGCTGAATCAACAATAAATGATGATTCGACCCACATTTTTCTATTTCATCCAATGGGTCTTAAGAGCTGAGAAAAACATAATAAAGCATGCTAAAACTGTTTTATTTTATTTATTGTTTGTGTTTGAAAAATTATTTATTGCATGATTTAATTAAAGCATTTGCATGTATTAAAAAAAAAAAACATAAAAAAAGAATTTCTTTTTAGTCAAAAACATTTTTAAATATATATAATTAAATATATAGTGTTTTATCACAGATAATGAAATCTTAAGATAAACCTAAAATTTAATTACTTAATTAATGAGGATTGGGATATTTTAAATTTTATTATTTTAGGATGACAACTAATCTTTAATGTTACCTTTATTACATCCAACAAGGTCTTTTAAATAAGATATAGCATGACATCCAGAGCTTGACCGAGCACTTAAATATTTATATATTGTAATGTCATAAGTAAAAATGAGAAATATAAAATACATTTTTTAAACTTCAAATATCACCAAGAGTCTCTTTTTGTTAAAATAAAAGTTTTTTGGGACACTGATTAAAAATCTAGTGTAATTTCTGAAGTGAAAAGAATTTATAGCACTAGTATATTTGAAAATTTAAGCAATTAACAAACATTTTCTTATTAAAAATAAAATCTTTGTATTAAAAAAAAAACCGGTGTGCGCAACACACTACACTACATTCACTTACCTCCGTTGTTATAATAAATTTAAGAAATTTTAAATAAATTTAAAGATACAAATAAATTGTTAAAGAATTAATTATTTTGAATTCAATAGAAATATTTGTTTTATTAAATAATCTATTGTATTTTTTTCAAAAAAATCAGTTAGGTTTATCGGCTTTTTATCACTCTCCATAAACTTTTACAATTCCTTGTATCAGATAATTTTTTTTTCTAAAATTTTTAGCTATTCAACGGTATATTAAACACCTATACTACTATTCTTATGTTCAAAAAAAACAAAAACTGCATTAAAAATATGTTTGCACTTTTCTCCTTTAGTTGTTAGTTAAATTCGCTCAATTTGCATATTTAACTGTAATTTATCAATGTTAATAAGATGATATGTTTAATTTTTCCGAATCTACAAAGCTGAGGGAACTTTAGAGGAAGACAATTTAAAATACCGGCATTTAAGCCCTGTCAGACTATTTTAATCAGAATAAAACCTACATGATATTAAACCCCATTAAATTTTACATCGATATAGCGAGTTTAATCAAAATCGTTAGAGCCGTTTTTGAAAAAATCGTAAAAAGGTGCAAAATGCAAGGTATAATGTGTCTCTTCTGGTCAGCTGAATTTAATGAAAAACGTTCTGTAACATCTCGGGCGTATAGGTGCCTTAATTATGAAATTTCAGTTTCATAGGACTTTTCGTTTATGCGTGGGAGTTACCACACACACACCTTTATGTGAGACTTGGTCATTTGGACTCAGATTTGGGACCCTAAAAAATGTATTTCCGTTGAAAACTGGAATTAGAAAATTTTCACGATCGCAATACTTTCCCTTACTATATATTCTATATATAGGTAAGTGAAAGTAAAAAAGGAGAATATTATGGTGTAAATACTATGCCAATAATATTTTTCAAACAAAATATATAAAATAAATCAGTTTCAGCACATCTTATTTATTTATTATTGTCAACTTCTAGGATTTATCAGAAGAAAAAGAGACAAATAAGTTGACTTTTTTTAAATCTAGAATCATCCAAAACATTTTGATCAGTATTAGTGACAGAAATACAGTTTAATGCCCTTGTTAGACAAAATATTTAGCATGATGAATCAAAAAAATATAAATAAAATAGTGGGACCTTAACTTTTATTATTATTATTTATTGAAATTTACAACAGTATTAAATAATACTAGTAAATATCCTTAAAGAAAAATTATGCGAAACAAATGTGGAGAAAAACTACACTGACCCATTGGCAGCACTCCAGTAAATATTTTAAACCAGAAGGTCTAATGGCCATCTTCTTTTTAGATGCCTAGAGGATTATCAGGAATCAAAGAGGAAGCAAGAATTGGCACTAGTGAGTTGTAGTGGGAATGGAGTTTGTCGTAGAAGCAGTAGTACAGGGTTTGGGCCACTTCAGCAATATATAGGAACATTAAGCTCATGGTAGATGAGTTTATTCATGAGAAAGTAAGGAGCATTGAGGATTTTAGATAGTAATGATTGAGCAACAAGAATTCAATGGTTTACAAGAGCCCCATAGGACAAATGATAGTCATGTAAATGAGTCATTTGTAGTTAAGTAGAAGATTAGAGCATTTGTCAAGTAAGTGTAAATATAAAATATACATATGTTAATATAATATAAATACATCCAGAGCTTAGGATCAGCTCATCCTAAAATTCGAGTGGAAAGTCTTACGTCAAATTTATAGGGATGTCCAAGAAAATTATGAATGGAGGTAAAGAAGCAACAGAAAGCTATATTATATAAATCGTGAGCCTGATGGCTCCTGCTTCATTAAGCTCAGGAGGTTCCGATGAGCAGGACATCTCCCAGAATAGCTGATGATCTGCCACAAAAGAGAATTATGACTGAGCTCCTTATGCTCTTAATAAAACACAAATTTTAAGTGACAAGTAAGCCTGCTCTGAACTATTAGTTTTTCAGATTGATGTGCTATTATTTATACTGGTCCGTATTGATGCAGTCAGTTTTTCTAAGGCTCTGTCAATGTCATTTTTTGTCTGAAGAGGAAGTCTAATTTATTTTCTAAATCATATCAAACTCAGTCCCAGTTTATTTGTCCTGTAATCAATGTAGAAGGGGAAGATAATATAATGGCAGTTGGATGATCTATAACCCATTGGTGGTCTTTAGTGTTGCAGTAGCCTCCAGAAATAAAGGTTGTATGAAAAGGAATCACCAGAAGGGCAGTATACAGCTGAGAATTTTAGTTTTTGAGCTAGGCTTACCATATACACTAACTGACAGGATATTGCCAAATGTAGGAGTAATCAACAATTATTATACAAAATTCACACAAACATTACCTGTATCTCTTAGGCACAAAACTCAATAATTCATCATCATTATGATCCCCAGTGAAGCGTAACTGGGCTAGATTATGAAGAAAAAAATTTATTTGTGTAAACCATGATTTCAAGGAGCTTTGAATCATCCTCGCAAATGTTGCAGCAGCTTCTGCATTTGACAGTTCAGGAAGTAAAGCATCCTGAACATAACGCACAGAATCTGCTGTTAAACCCGAAGCTCCTGAAGAAGCCATCTGTAAAAATTAAAAAGCACATAATATATTTTCTATATACTCATCTATGGTCGGTTGTGTTATTATTTATCAAAATTAAATTTACTAAAATAAAAGTAGCAAATGCCCAAATACCAAAACCTGAATAAAACCATAATGTTGGGTTTTAACACATGAAATAACCGTTTTTAGAATCAGCTAGAAAAAAAAAAAATAAATAAAAATTAAGAACAAACTAACATGTTTGCCATTCAAAATATTTACCATCATTTTTGATACACTTCTGCCAATGGCTTACTAGTTTTCTATCCCAAATTTGAAACAACTTGAGTTGAAAGAAATTCAGAAAACACCTTTTTAATGTCTTAATCATTGGTGAAAAATTTTCCTCACAAAAGGTTGTTCAAACTCAAAAAAAAAAAGTAATATAAAGGTGAAATATAATAAATACCTATATAATTATAAATTGGGAAAAATTTGACAACCCCACCTCTATCCCTCTCCCCATCCCCCCCTCCCCAATTTCAGGGCTAATTCATAAGATGATATCCTCTCCCTGGGGCAATTGCTACCAATGAAAAATAAGGAATGCCCCTATCCACAGGTCCACTGACAGAGGAAACAGAAGCTAGAGACAGAGAAGAAAGATTCGCGGATGAGACCAAAGGTGACAGAGAGAGAGAGAGAGAGAGATTAGATTAGATTAGATTAGATTTTTATTGTCTTAGGGCCTGAGGACCTTTCTTACAGACAAAGTAATAATTTTTACAATAATTAATGTGCCAAAAAAAAAAAAAAAAAAAAAAAAAAAAAGACAGTTTTAAACAATACATATATAACCCTTTTCTCTTTTTTCAGAGAGAGAGAGAGAGAGAGAGAGAGGAGAGAGAGAGAGAGAGAGAGAGAGGAGAGAGATCTTGGATTTGACAGAGCACCCAACCAGAACCTCCCAAGATTGTAAATTAAAATAAGTTTTAAATAATAAGTTCCCATTGCATAAAGTTCAGAATTATTATATTGCTTTTCATAAATTATTTATTTCAAGATATTCAATATAATTAGTAAATTGATAAAACACAAATCCGTATCTTAAAAGATTCCAATTTAAATTTCTAGAATCAACAACTATTTTTTTTTTCAAGTTTCTACTAGTTTTAAAGTAATTTTGCATAATTATATAGAATGATTTCCCATGACATTCCATCTATAACTCTTCTTTTTTAAATAGATAAGCCATATCAGTCTTGAAGAACAAAGTCAAAATAAAGATTAAATTTCAGTTTTAATAAAAGAAACAATAATTAACTTAACACAATTATAAAGAAATTAAGATTATATGTATAATAAGAGGGGGAATAAAAACTTACCAAACCAAATAAATTTAGTAAAATGTTTCCTCTTTTTCTAACAATATTAAAAGCATTGCAACATAAATCTACGAAGTTATGAAACTTTGCAGATGGTTTATCTCCTCCATTAATGACGTATGCCATATCGGATGTTAAAACAAATGGAGTACGGTCTCTGAAATTTAAGTTTTAGAAAAAATACAACATATTCTTTTAAATATATACATTTAAAAACAAGAACTAATAAAAGAAAAAAATATATTATTTTTATTTCTTAGTATTACAATCTCATAATACGGAAAATAAATTCTTGTTAATAAAAGAAGTTGCCGACTGTAACTACAGAAACAAAGAACATAAAATATTGCCTTGCCCAAAAGGAGCATAGGAAAAACAATATAAAAGTAGGAGAAAATCCTTAAATAATCCCTGCTTACTCCAGATATTACTCGATGAGTTCTATTTTAGTGTCACAATTTTAAAAAATACATTGGATTTTTCTAAATGAAGTAACTTTTGAGAACACTAGTAAAAAAAAAAAAAAAAAAAAAAGATTTCCAAAGGAAGAACTGTTTGATCAAACTATTTTTTATGAAATCATTTTATCAGTCACAAAGAAGAATTAACAAGAATCTATAGCAAATGGGCAATATAAAAAAGAAAGGAAAAGAAATTATTGTGTTGTCAGGAAAACAATGCATGATTGTGAGTTTTGTTTAAAATACTCCTCTATATAACAAAACTGTTCATATTCACTGAATTATTTATTTGTATGATTGTCAACACTTATTAATCCTCTTCTAAACGATAAAAATGTGTTTACTTCTAAAGCATTTCACTGCTTAGAAATAATGCAGTCTTTACTAAGAGTACTGTTCTTCAGCCTTGAAAACAAAGGTTGTGAAAGGACTTCCTCTCTTAATGATGATTTTCTGTGGGCTTTGGTGGAAGAAAACCCAAGAACAACTGTTTGAGAGCTTGCAGGGAATCTTAACCTTCAAAAATTCAACCATCAAAGAGCTTGGAAAAATAAAAAAGCTTGTAAGTTGGGTTCAGGGAACACTAAACGACTGCCAAAAAAAAACAACAGTTATGAAGTTTATGCTAAACTTGCTTACAGATACAAAAACAATCATTTTCTTCCGAGAACCGTTACTTGTGATGAGAAGAGGATACTCACTTTAGGGGTAGACATTCTGAACAGTGGCTCGACAAAGGAGAAGCACAACATTCTCCAAAACTCCCAACTTATCAAAAAAAATGTGATGGTTACTATTTGGTGGGCTTCATTTGGTTTGATACACAACAGCTTCTTAAATCCTGTAGAAACCATCAATGCCGAATTTAATGGACCAAGAGAATTATAAAAAGTGCTTTTGGAGATAATTAATTCTAAATATGAGTAATTCTAATGGGAGGTAACGGAAAAGTTGCCAACATAGTGGCAGAAATGTATTAATAGTAGTCGAGACTATTTTTATTAAATAAAACAGTTGTAAGTTTTTTTTTTTTTAATTTTCTATTGAAACCAAAATCCTGCATTATTTTCCGGACAACCCAATATACATAAAAATTAAATATTATATAAGATACATTGAAAATATAGAACACCTCACCTTTTAAAATTACCAAACATTTGGGCATCACCTAAAAACTTTCCAAAGTCTATGTGAAATAAATGGCCAGAAGTTTTAAGCATTATATTGTCATTATGGCGATCACATATACCAAGCACATAAGTAGCTACACAATATCCAGCACAAGATGCTAAAAAAAAATAAATAAAATAATAATCAGAAATTTTTATTTCAAACCATTAATTATTGAAATAATTTAATGGTTATAAAACAATAAAAATAAATAACCAGTGAAGTTTGCAACAGCTCTTTCATAATCAAGAGCAGAAGGATTATGTTTAGCAAGCCATTCCGCTATTGGCCATTCTTTAAACGAACCAGTAACACCAAACTCAACCTGAATTTTTCTTAAAGTTTCAGCTTCTGGTACCATTTCAATCATTCCTAAAAAAAAAAAAATAAAAAAAAAAAAAGTGAACAATTTTATTAATTGATACACGTACATTAATTTATATCGCATTCGGATGGGGTTTGCAGCCAACAGTATCAATTGATATTCATAGCATAACAAAGTGGAAGTTCTTATTTTCAGTTTTAAAACCTTTATTATCAAGCATAGCTCTACTTAAGATCAACATTTGAAATCACCCTGTTTAAATTATTGGTTTTAACGATTTTTCTGCCAGTTATTCCCTATCATTTGTTGAATACAGGAACATTTTTCAGAAATGTTTTTATATAGCTATAATTTCAAGTTAACTTTACAGCTGAAAGCGAGTTTTGGGAAAATGTCTCAATTCTCATAATTTTTCAGTAATTAAACCAAAATATAAGTTATAATAATAAAAAAAATTGATATGGGTGTGCATTATTTTTTTTTCTTCTCTTTTTCTCTCAAGATATATTTCCTAGGACCTGAAGAAAATCCAAGGGATGACAGTGCCATTTTTTTTTTTGGAGAAAAGTCTTCTGTTGTATTTAGAGAATAGTGTGTGAGAATAATGAATATATAAGGTGAACCAATAAAGGTAGAAAAATTAATTTGGGAAAATCTATGAACCTGGGATGGATTATAAAAGCTAGTAACTTCAATTGAATGTCAGATCCAAAAGATCATGTGATCAAGCGGTGATCTAGTGAATGATAACCAGTAATAATTTAAGAAATTCTCTTAGACACTCTTATAAAATGAGTTGAAATCAATTAAAATAATAGTTACCTTTCTTAAAGCCAGTTGGAACACAACCAAAAGTTACAATTTTCAAGTCAAGACCTTCTTTTAACCAGAGTTTATTCATTATTCTGATCATTTGTAATGTTAGCATATCTTGTTTTAAATCATCACCAACCTATGAAAATAAAAATACATATTCTATTAGATATTTAATAATGGTGCTAAAAAATACCTGAGATATAAATAATAATAAATCACCTTAAAAATAGCTGGGATAACAGCCTCTTCGCTGGTGAAATTGATTTTTAATGGCAAAGTATTGGAAGGAAAGTATGAAGATGATTTAACATGTATTCCATTTACATGAAGGCTAGGGCTAAGAGGTAAACAAGTTGGGTCATCTGACAAAGATTTGTGTAAACCATGGAGACCTTCCATTAAAACATTTAATCTGCTTGATTCCTTTGATTGCTTTACACTTTCTGCTATGTCAGACATTCTCTAAAAAATAATGAAAAGTTATAAATTTAATGGTACTTCCTAAATTCCAGCAAATCAGATGAAATATACTTTAGAAAAAGGTCAATGTGTTAACTTTTCTATAACAATAAATAATATTGTCAACATGGTAGTCCTTATATGATAATGGTAAATTGACAACTAATTTTTCATTTGATGTAACTAGTTTAGTAGTTTCATGCTAGCAGCAAAAGCCTTTAGAGAGTAATACTTAAAAGTACCGATCAAGTACTTGTTCTGTTTTTAATTTGATTCGATTCCTGTTTGAAAGATACTTTCTGTTAGAACTGAGAAAAGAAATCAAATCACATTTCACATGTTTTCCAAGTTTTTAAGCATTCTGGCCATATTTTTTTTTTTTTTTTTTTCTAACATGGTCCAATGTGATTAATCCTTTCCATTATTAACACGATTTGATTCTTTTCACAATTTGAAAATGCTCTCAACAGAATCTATTCTGTAGTTTTCCAAAAATTGTTTGATGGAAGATGGAACGTCAAAAGTATTTTGTATATAAATAACGTTTGTAATATTTTGTGCAAAAAAAAAAAATGAGCCTTTGGAATGAAAGATTCTCTATCTCTACATCTTAAGATGACTCGAAAGATTAACCATCAGCTCTAAAGCCTTATCCAAATTGATCAATGCCTTCAGTTATTGTCCCTTAAATATTGTTTTATCTTTGGCAAAAGGGCAAAAGTAATTTTTAAACCATTCTTTAAAGATAATTTTGTCATCCAACCTTCCAAGTTGGATTTGTTCCAAGTAATTGCCAGCAGCATTAGCACCAAGGAACAAAGTAAATGTACTTCTTATTACTTTAAAACTCAAACTGTCATTACTCTTTATTTTTAAATGGCTATTAATGAATTATAGATACAGGCTCATTTCCTTGTCTTAAACCCCGCTGCTTATATCTCTCCTAATATTAAAAAAAATTATGAAAAGACTAAATATTCATAGAAAGAACTAATTGAATTTAATAAGAAAATCCATTGCCCTCAGAAACATTTCTCATAAAACCAAGTAAAATATAATTAAAACTAAGGGACTTGATTATGTCAAATACAGTTATCAATAAATGCTAAAAATCAATTAAATGAAATAAAAATTGAATATGTAGAAAGTAATTAAATACATTTTTAATATATATAGTTTAAATAAAATAGAAACTCCAAAACTCTTTAACCATTTCACAATTTTTTAAAGTTTTCTTCTTTTATTTTTCCTTGATATGACAAAAACGATGTTCTTCATTTAAAGTAGTTTATTAGTAATATATTTGAGGAAGAACAGCCTTTTTATTTGTTTACTGGGTATTAAAACTTATAAAAATTATTGGCAAGCACGATGAAAAAGTATATAGTTTTTTAAAGCAAATGCAAATATTAACATTTCTTAAACTGTTATTTCTGCTTCAGTCACATAGAGTAATAAGGGAAGAAATATCATAGTAGGTCAAACTGAATAGATGTAATTAACAAAACAACTAAAATTTTCACAATGCCTTTTGTTCGCCAAGATTTTCCAAGTGTGTATGCACCTTGAAATTATAATGGTAATTAAAAAAAAATGTAAAAGCACTACCTTAACCAATAAGTCTTGTGAAACAAATGTTTTCCTCAATGCTTCTCCAGATATAGCCCATAATGCCCGTAAAACAAGTTGCAGTCTTCTGTAGTACCGAGCTTCAGAAATAAGCGATTTATCAACAAATTCACATGAATTCTAAAAATATAAGAGATGTTATGAGGTGAATAAATATTAATTCATGACCAATATCAAAACAAACAAACAAAATTATCACCTGAGGAGTACCTCCAGGAAGTTCCTGAACAAGCAACCAATATAAATAATGAGCTACTCTAGGAGAACTAAGAGATCTTTCAAGAAGCAGTTTTGATAAAGCTGAAGCTTCATAGTTTTCATATTTTAGTGCTTGTACAATTTGTGGCAAATAATCAACCAATTCATCACTTTTTAATTTACTGATACAGCCAACAGCAAATGACCGTACCTCATTATCAGCAAAACTAAAATATGTTGTATATGATAAGATCATTAAAAATATAATTATCAAATCTGTACACAAAGAATGTTTATAAAATAAAAAAGCCTTAATAAATGCTATTGGCTTATTTTCAATAATGAAACTTAGTAATCGACAAGGAAACAAATGTTTAGTCTCTTACCTTACCCTTCCTGATGTTTCTTGATTCAAGGCTAATATCAAGTAAAACAAAAACAAAAAATGCATCGTCTTTCTAAAAGAAAATCCTTTAAACATTTTATAAAAATGTTGGGTTGAATTGCAGAAACAATAAAATCAGCTCAGATTTATTAGTTTTCATACATTCTGGCCATATTAAAAAAAAAATTATTGTTCATCAATCAATAATTAAATTCTCTACAAAACAAAAAACACAAGTTCAAAGAAATGGGAAAGTGGTGTGAATGGAAACACCTTATTGTGTTGAGTTGTGCACATAAAATCCACATTATTATTAACATGTGAAGGAAGCTCCATACAGAAGAATATTGGTTCATTTCAACTCTTTTGGCTGGGCCAAATAAATTGTTTATTTAACAGGCGATCTAAAAATTTATTAATTTTCCCAGTAGAGCACACTAGCGTCTAAAAGCTGTAAATTTTGTCACTCTCACAAGCAGTAGATTGTGCCTTTTTGGTAACTACATGTTTCATACTTATCCTCTTTTTAAATTCCACCCTTTAAATTAGACAAATGACTTTTGCACTAAATCTGTTCCTGTGCTTATTTTTCCATTTAGGAGATAGCCATGTTGGACGCCAAACACAGAGGTTTGGTGGCTCACTTAAAACTGTGATATTATCTGTGTGCTTTTTAATGTAAAAGAACAGTATTTACAATTATTTTAACTTCCATCAAAGGTAATAGTGATCAATTACGAAGAGAACAATACTTGAAAACTTGTAAGGGACCAGGAAATATTGCCAACATTTGAGAAGTGTCCAGGAATAAAAAAAAAAAAAAAAAAAAAAAAAAAAAAAAAAAAAAAAAAAAAAAAAAAAAAAGAACCTATGGAAATGTCTATAAAGTGCTTTTTAATGTAAAAAAAAAAATGTTTCTACTGCTCTTTTAATTTTCCTGAAAGTTAATATTAATGAGCAATGAAACAAATACTAGTAATGGACCAGAACACACTGTCAATATTCGAAAAAGTCTCTGGGAAAATAAAAAACAAACCTATGAAAATGTCTATGAAGTGCTTTTTAATGTGAGAAAAACTGTTCTTTTCCAATATTTTGAATCTAAAAAGCACATAAAAAGCTTTAAAAAGGGCAACCTTACCCATGTTTGCAACCCCACATAGCAACCTCCTAATTGAAAAAAGAGCACAAAAACAGATTAAGTGCAAAAGCCACTAGGTATCACTAATGTAATTTAAAGAGTGCAATTTGAAAAGGGAGCAAGAATGGAACACATAGTTACCCAAAAAGATGGTAGATACCACACGTCAGAGCAATAGCCCCAGACGTTAGTGTACAGAGACCCCTAAAACTAAAAATACACCTGATATCGATAATATCCAATAAGTTAAAATAAATTTATTACTTCCTTAAAATTGTTTATTTTTTAAAATCACCATGAGGCTATAGCGGCTAAGGAACTTCTGGAGGAAGATTTGCAGGACTGAGAAAAATGGTAGCATGGTTTATCAGGACATAATATTTCACTTTGTTGTAATAAAGTTTTTTTTTTTTTTTTTTTCGATAATTAAATCCTGAATATCTAGAAAAGTGAAACCTTAAAGTTTTAGGGATGGTTAAAATATTGTTTTCCATATTCGATTATAAAGGTTCATTATTAAAAATAATAAATGAAAATAACAGACTTACCATGGTAACAACAATTGAAGAGCACTAACGTGATCTAATGGTGCCCAAGAATGTAACATTGAATGCAAATCTTGAAGACATGAATAATCCCAGCTATGGGCAGCAAGCAATACTTTTGGCAATGCTTGAGGATGATTTAATAAATAATGTCTTTTTTCCCACATTATCTCTCTATCAACATCCATGGGGCTAAAAAATTTATATATCTTATATTAGAAAAATAGACCTTTGTGATTACTTAAGACAGTATTGGCTACATATGAAACATCTTTAGAATAAGCATTACAAAAAAAAAAATTTGACATGAGATGTCCTTGCTTTATAAATTTAAAATTTATTTGAAATCAGCTAAAATGACCATAAATTCAAAATTTGCTTCACTAAAATATACAACAAACTTATGATAGATGACATTTTTAAGCAATCAATTAGTGAATTCATGTGTAAGGTTTAATGAAATGAATGATTAAATGAAATGAAAGGTTTAATGAAATGAAATGTATAAACAGACACATATATAGGTAAATATATTTAACTAAGAATTTGAGTTAATGATAATTATTTATCAAGATGAAGCCTGAACTGGGTATAACATTAACTGATATTTAATAAGGATTAACTACAGAGGCTAAAGCTTTTAGATTGTCTAAGATATGAAAACAAAAAATTTTTTAAGAGTCAGTGACCAATGTTATAAAATTTATATCTGTCGTATTTGCAGATTTAAATTTTCCAGTTTGATTAAATGACAAATTGACTATCCAAATCCATTCTTACTTTGAAAAAGTATCTTGACTAATGATTTCAAGCAACTGTTGTTGAGTATTAAGATCAAGTGAACAGAAATCATATACGCCATCTGGAGGAATAGGACGAATTTCTATTTTGGGAAATTTAATATCACAGCCATAATCCTGAAGTTCAATTCCTACAAAAAAATAAAATAAAATAACAAGGTAACATTGAAAAAATTTTAGAATCACATCATACTTACTCCTAATTTTTAAATAAATTGAATAGCAATGTTGTTCAAATATCGTCTCTGAAAGAATTCTGAGCAAATGCTGCTATGGTACCAAAGTCCAAAGACAGATATTGCTTATTATGTATTTCAATGCAGATGATTTTTCACTCACAATAAAAATTTATCGATTGTTACACAAATCAACTTACAGTTTATGTTTTGAAGAGAAGAAAACTGAACAGATAAACTATACACTAAATCATATTGAAAAAAAAAAAAAAAAAAAAAGGTTATTTATCAACAATGCTTTATTATTTACACAAACAACAAACATTATATTGTGACTTTTCTTTGAAATCAAACAAGAGGATAGTTTTGTAACTGGTGGTGGTCTGCATGTGTATAAAAATGCCCAAGAGGTGCAATGGAGGTCGCAACAGTCCCTTCTCTATCTATTTAATGGAAACTTATTGCAAGAGCTGTTTCATTGTTAATCTTTCCTATAGCTTTAGTACTCTTCAATCGAAAATGCTTCTTATTTTGAATAAATGGAATCAATAAAGTTAAATGATTCAGATTTAATATAAAAGATTTTGTGAAGTACATACCAATCACCGGATCTACATCTCCAAAAGGATGAGTTCCAGGAACTGGAGCAGGTCCTAAACGCTTACTTCTTTCTCCTTCCCAGAAAGGCAAGAGATAACTGCCTTGTACAAGTTCCCTTTATTTACAAAAATAATAACCAATTGTGAAACATGATTAAACAAATTTTTTCTAGTTTATGCAGTTACCCATTTTAATTAAATTTCTCTCCAGCACTTACCCATTATAATTAAACAACTGAATAGCAGCCCATCCTAATTCAACTTTTTGAATAGTTTCTTCAACAAGTTTTTGTCCAATAACAACAACAACTATACGAGATTCTCTAGGTAAAGAACTAACTGATATGGACTGGTAGGTATTAATTCCTTCAAAATGAAGCCTGAAAGAAACACAATAGGTTAATATAAAATAGAAAATTCTTAAATTCACTAAATATTTTCTTGCAAGAAATATTTATATTTTATACACACGTACGTACATAGGTATGTATGTATGTGTGTGTGTGTATTATATACCTTGTATTTTATAAAGTGCTATTAATATAATTAGTGGGAGAAAAACCTGGTCATTTTGGTTAACAGTAAGTCTGCTGGGCACTATAGCCAAGAAGTTCTCATAGTTTAAATCCCTTTTTGCTCTGCCATCATCCATCCAAATTATGTGAACAAGCTATTAGAAGCGTCAAATGCACAAAAATTGAGAAACTTAGAGAGTATAATATTAATCATAGATTTATTTGTTCCTTCTCAAGTAATTAGCACCATTTTGCCTAATGCCGCTTAACACTTTCCACAAACCAGTAAATCTTTCTGGCAAGGTTTGGCACAAGGTCCAGGTTGCAAAGGTATTTAATAGCACAATTTGGATGATTATTTTTTTATATTAGACTGAATAGTTGAAACAAATAATTTCCCAGGGAAGAATATGGTTTGTTAGCTCTCATTAAACCCCACTGAGTTTCTTTCTCTTTCTCCATCTAATCATCAACTACAGAGCTTAAAAATTGGCAAAAAAAAAAAAAGTATTCTTTTCCATTACATAATGATTTGGCGAGTTTACAGGTTTTTGTCTCCCAAGCAATAAAATTTTTATTTTTTCTTCATTTATGACTCCCTGTTTCACTATCTAACCTTTAGCAGACCTCCTTTATAGCCTAGAGGGACAGCTCAATTAGAGCCACATTGTTGGTACAATCAAGCAAAGTTACTTAAAATGTTATCCGACTGATAAAGCAGTTTGCTATTCATATGGTAGAACACAGTTAAATCTTAATATTTTTGAAAATATTAAAATTGTAAAAGTGATTATTTTTTACTGAACCAAGTAGCTGCAAGGCATTTATCTTAAAGGGTATAAGTAGTTATTTTAATGTATTTAGTTTTTGTCCAATTTTAATTTTTTATGATTAAGAAAAATGAGAATTAAGTTATAGTAGTCGGTAATATAATCCATAATTACCAAGTATCAAAAACAGCTCTTTTGTAAGGACTGGTAGAAACTTCCAGCATCACTGGCTGAGAACAAGCACGTGAGCTAACAGGTCGAGTCCCATGAAAAATTTGAGCTTCAATAGAAAATTCTTCTGAATTCCATTTTTGAGAAATACGATGGATACAACCAATGTATAGCAAAACTGAATCATTAATGTCTGATGATGATTTCGATGCTAAAAAAAACAACAAATAACTAAACAAAGTATAATCATTATATATATATATATATATATATATATATATATATATATATATATATTAAGCATTTTACTATTGAATTTTTATTAAATAAATATAATTAAAACTTAAAGACCCATAAAAGTTCCTTCAATTTAGGATAGTTAAACTTTATGCTGTATTACCCCGTTTACTTTCCAATTTGCCAACACTTTACAACAGTATATTTGCATCGTTACGATAAATATATTCATACTAATAAATTATTTTCTAATTCAATATAAAACTAATATGATTGTACTTATTTCTTTCTGTTCAACACTTTCATTACAGAATATTTAATATATTTGCCAAATTCAGATTTTTCTAAAACAGTTAAGCTATGTATAATTATTTTTTATGAATGCTTAATCAAACATTATAACAAGAACAGCCTTGTTTATCCTGAGAGGCTAGGACCAAATCTCATTTAAAAAATCTGTTCCAGAGACCCGAATAAAGGAAGAAAGAAGAAAATTTATTTATTTACATAATATTTACAATGTACACTCCATACAAATATTTTTGGTTTCATGATTTCAGTGGACCTTTTTTCATGATAACAGAGTTTCAAACATCCTTTGAATTTACTAATTATCATACAATAGAGCAATATTAAGACAGTAGGAAAAGTAACACGGAAAAAAAAACTACATAATATAAATTACAATACCCGAAGAAGGAGGAGGTTTTACTTTGCTTATGCTCAATATCACGAGTTTAATCCAACATCTACAAGTCATAAATCCCTAGTAGACAAACCCATAAAACAAGTAGCATTTATTACCTTTACAATGTAATAACTTGGCTAACAATGTTTTCTAATAAATTATAGACATTTATTTTTTCTATAAAAGTAAAATTAGGGAAGAATTTATTATTTCCAAAAAAATATAGAAATAGTAACAGATAGACTGTCCTGAGAAAGGGGTAAATCTCTAAAATATGGACATTAATATTTACGCAATTTATAAGAAGAAATAAAAAATTAAAGTATTATTATCGAGGACATAAACTGTAACTGAAAATATTTTTTAAAAAGGTTTTTTTTCATAGAAAGATTGGTAGACATTATTATCAGTCGCAGTTAATGTAATGATATCCTCATCAGGTCAAACTGAAGCTGCCTTTATTGTAAACATTCAGCAATGTCACACATTTAAAGGTGAACCGCACTTGGCATTTCAGAATGAATTCCGCAATGAAAGTGTAAAGTTATTCATTTATTTTATCTAGCCTGATAATAGTAATAAATATAATAATAAACTAACTTGTTGGAATTGGTTGAAGAGGTAATAACTGAAAATCTGCTCTAAACATATAGCAATACATTTTTATTAATCCTTGAACAGCAGATCTAATATTGTCACAATGCTGATACAAATTATCTGCAAAATTATCATCTCGGAATACAACAACAGAATAGTTTCCAGAATCATCTACAATTTCAGGTTTGCTTCTTGTAGATGACTGAAAAATATATTTTTCGAGAAAAATTATTACATATTCAGAAATTATGTTTATAAATAGTATAAAGTTAACTTAATCTTGGTAGTGGATTAATAAGCTGTCTGTTGACTCCCAGCAAAATATTTACCACCTGTATCAGACACTTGCTAACCCCTATGTTTGCTTTTTTATAATAGATTTTAGTATAATTTTAATCCTGCCCATGAAAACACACTATTTCCACACTTTTGTTTTTTTTAATAAATACAAAATCTGTCATTCATTGGTGAAGTAAGTTCTAATGAAAGAACCTTTTGTCGTATAATCATCAACTTTTACTAACTTCTGAATGCAACATATAAAAGGAAAAGTTTAGTGGTCAAGAAAAATTTTCCAACAGATCTACAAGTTTTAAGGTTCCCTAAGTCCCTACCTATTACCAAGTTTTGCAAAATGGAGCGTGTGTGTGTGTATGTGAGTGTGCAGGTACAAGTGGTAAGCATAGCTGAAAAAAAAAGAAAAGAAAAAAAGTATGGAATAAAAAAGGTAAGTATAGAGCCATTAACATTCTATACAGACAGATTGGTCTTTTAAAATCAATTGCTAGGACCAGATCAACTATTTTAGAATAAAAATAAGTAATGTATTGATCTTAAGCCACATAAGAATATTTTTCATTATAAAATAGATATAATATACTTAAAAATAGATATATATTAGAATTAATGATCAGAAAATTTTAATTCTTTAATCACAAATATTGGGTTGATGCAAAATTAATGCAGGTTTTTAGTAGGTATTGTAAATACGCCATATCTTTACTTTAACCATATATATTTAATCAAAATAATTTCCATCTGAATCAATGCACTTTTGCAAACGTTCAACAAGCTTTCTTATTCCACCAGAAAAAAAATCCGAATCCCTGGACTCAATGAAATCACGAAAAGAATTTTCAATGTCGTCCTGGTTTTGAAAATTTTTCTCCCTCAAAAAGTTGTCCAGATGCCTGAAAAAGTGGAAGTCTGTAGGAGAGAGGTCAGGTGAATAAGGCGGATGTTGGAGAACTTCGTAGCCCAACTTGTGCAGTCGTCGAAGCGTTGGTTGTGCAACGTGTGGTCTGGCGTTATCGTGGAGCAGGATCGGCCCCTTCCGATTCATCAATGCTGGGCAAAGACGTTGCAATTTTTGATTCATGCTGTCAATTTCTTGACAGTACTTGTCAGCAGTTATAGTCTCACCTCGATTGAGAAAGCTGTAGTGAATAACACCAGCATTATACCACCAAACTGTGACCATAACCTTTTTTGGGTGCAGGTTGGGCTTCGGGAAAGGTTTTGGTTGTTCATCTTTGCCCAGCCATTGGCTAGAACGCCTTCTGTTGTCGTATAAGATCCATTTTTCATCGCACGTCACAATGCGATCGAGAAATGGATCATTTTTATTGCGTGTCACATGCATGGAGCAGATTTCAAAGCAGCGATTTTTTTGGTGGTCGTTTAATTGGTGTGTCACCCACTTGGCCAACTTTTTTACCTTACCAATTGCTTCCAAGTGGCGTACAACTGTGGATTGGTTCACACCGAGTTCCGCCGCCATTTCTCGTGTGGTTTTGGTTGGGTCTTCTTCCACTTTTGACCTCAGCTGGTCGTTGTCCAGAGCAAGATGACGGCCCCGACCTTCCTTGTCTTCGAGGTCGAAATCTCCTCTGCGAAACTTCTGGAACCAACGCTGCACCGTGCACTCATTAATAGCCCCCTGACCCCACACTTCATTAATATTACGAGCCGTTTGCGCAGCGCTGCGCCCTAATTTAAATTCGTAAAAATAAATTTGACGAAAATCGCACTTTGACATTTTCGATTCAAGACCTTTGAACACACTGAACAAAACGATTTTACTAAACAAATTCATGGTGAAAGAGAGGGTATTAGATAAGGTTTGTTTTGGTATAATAATGATCAATGTTAGGATTAGCTTTGTTTACACAATTGGAATTAAGATATTGCAATAGAGGAAACCTGCATTAATTTCGCATCAGCCCGATAACATAGGAAGACTTCTAAGACATAATCACAAACAATTTAACTTTTATTTAAATATAATTTAATAAATTTTAGAATTGTACTTATAAAAATTGTTATTTTTCAACTTCATTGACAGCTTCATCGGTAACATTTTATTAGTTTAAATAATAAACTTTTATCACGGACTGAAGTAAGTTTAGTGAATGTCTTAGAAAACCGAGTGATACCTCTATGTGAAACAAATAAAATATTGAAAACCCTTGCTCACCAGAAAACTTAGTATTCAAATGCATTCTTAGTACATATCCTGGATGAAATTAGAAAAACCAATCATTTCACTATGCTAAAAAAAGTGGTTTGAGAACTTAATTTCAAAATCTCTCCAGAATGACTTGTTTGATCCAGTTGCCTTGATTCTTTAAAATAACACAAACCATTCACTGGTCAATTCGATGGGACTTGTTTTAGTATACTCTGCTCATATTATTATTCATATAGAAATTTTATTTTTAAGTTAAGAAGTCAGTTTGTTCAAGAATTGTTTTATTCTTCTGTAAATCTGTTTAGTTTTTGTGAAATTTGAATTGTTTTTTTATAGATTTTGATCTTCTTTATTTGAATATCATACGGAAGTAGGTTATTGATGTAATATTTATATTTATATTCACTAAAATTATGAATATTCTTATTCTTTAGTAAATTTTAAGTTCAGTTTTTATTAAATTTGAGTTGTTCAAAAGTAATTTTTTGTTTTATTATTTTCTGTATAATCAAATATGTTTAACAATTTATAATTCGATTTTATGTTTAATTTTTTACCAATGTCGGCTGATACAAGATACGTTATTATTGCTCCATGATACACTATAGTCTCAGAGTATCAAAACTAACATTGTAAATATACAAATAAAAATCTTTAAATCATTATTGGGTTTTATGAATTTGCTTGTGTTTACCAGTATCATTTTTGCCTCTTCACCCAACAGTACCAAATCAACAGCGTATCCTAAACGGAATCTAAACCAAAATTATTGGTATATCACCCTATCATTGGAATATACTAATTAATAATAGTGAGGAATCACCTTTTTAAACCAAACAACCTCAAACCTCTTGGAATAATGATTGCCTATTCCAACTTTATTAAAGGTTTGGAATATGCACATGGCCACAAGGTTAACTAACTTCCTTGGTATACAACTTGTAGCAGTCTATGGAAACATAAGTCTTTTTGATACCAATATGACGCTGGCGTAATACACCGTTTATTCCAATTTTTCCTCCAAAATTTGAAAATATTTGATCAGTAGGAGAATGATTTCCCTTTTCTACAATCATTAGAGACTACCATGGTGGTACTACCACAGATCAAATTTTTTCAATTAGTCAAATATTAGAGAAAAAAATGAATAAATAATTATGAATGTGTAATACTTACATAATACATAAGAATAAATAATTACATAATATTTTAGGAAGTGAAAAGACAGTATTAAAGTGTTAAACTAAATATAAAAAATAATTGAGAAATTAAAAAATCAAGGCAAATAAGCCATCACAGCATTGTGAAAATGGTGCAGATAAGGTAGGTAGATTAAATAAACCAGCAGTGGATCCAAGGTGAGTTTCTTTTTTTCTGAGCAGGGTGAACTGTGGCTTTTTGAGGGAGGGAAAATATGTTTTGGAGAGAGAGGGGATAGATTTAATGAACTTTCCAGCATTAATGAAGCCAAACAAGTTTACTATATTACCTTAACACGCATATATTAATACTAATAGATATTAAGTATATGTTATAGTACTTTAACTTAGCCTTTAACTATTATTTTTTCTTGGTGGTCATTTTTAGAGGAAATTTTCTCTTCCTCTCTACCACAGCCCAGAATGAATTCAAATTATATAAGAATAATAAAAAAAAAAATTATGATAAAATCAAGTTATAATTTAAAGAAAAAATAATAAGATGAATCAATATCAGAATCAAGACAGAAGCTGTACAGTAATACTACCATCAGACATTTATGATTGATCATTCATTTCAAGAGTGTGTGATAGAATATCAGAAAATAAATTGTATCTCTCTTTTTTTTATTTTTATTTAGAAAAAACATTGTGGAAATGTCTATCCTTACCTTTTAATTAGTCCTTATTCTGATATTCAATCTCAAATCTTGACATTTAAGGTATAATAGTACATTTGGTTATTACTTTTTTTCCTTTAAAACAAAAAGTTATTAAGTTTCATATAGATTCAGTTCAATTTACTTTAGAATTTATCTTGGAATCCAAGAATCTAATAAGTAAATAAAAGAAAACAATACTGAACAAACATGAAAATTAAAATCTTTTTCTATTGAATTGTAAGCTCAAGCCCTGATTGGATTGTTTTTCTACTGCATACTGAGGCAACTCAGTCTCTATAAGACTCAGATAATGTCCACATTATCCAAGTCTTAAAGAGTATCCAGACCATAACTAGGAAAACATGTTAAATGAGTATTTTAAATACAAAAGATCATCGGTAATCATAAAAAAATGCAGAGAATAGAATAGATTAGAAAATGATTTTATTCTGGAACTTCTTGTGAACAATCTTCATTGCTGTGAGCTCTTGTCTACTATAACCCTGATAGTAACCGATAATGAGGGTCGTAACGTAGGCTGACAATAACTGGTTGAGAGCAATTTAATTGTTTCTTTTTTACTGACCGCCACCCAGATTAATTTCTTCCTCAATCTCTAATCGGTCAACTATTAATATCCATTATGATGTTTAAAACTAATGTAAAATAATGCTATGTGGGAGCTATTTACATTTAAGTAACTATAAAAATATAAAAAAATAAAGTACTAAGGCTATGATAATGAACAAAATATAAGCTATTCTATTTTCTATCAAACAATCCACGCAAACAACATAATAAAGATAAACACAACATAATAACCTGCGCCAAAATCAAACAACTTAGTAATGGAATAATGTTAACTGGAAGATATGAACTGAGGATCTAATGAATTCTACTAACTACAAAAGGTAATCCCTTAGTATTTCATCATTCCTGAATATCCACATCTTAATTAATACTTATCAGCAACTTTTGGTGTGCTCTAGAGAGTCAAATATTATAAGAAAATGATAATAGTGGTCTGCAAAATTAGGCCACAATTTTTAAATTATGAAATACTGTTTAAAAAAATCCAATAAAATTTATAGTGAAAAAAAAAAGAAAAAAAAAGTGAGACATAGAAAACTGAAACAACAGAGTTAAAATAAATACAAAACATCAATATTCATCAAAACATAATGCAAAAATGGAGTTAATTAAAATTTATATTAGAATAATAACAAAATACCTGGCTAATCGGAAATTCTTCACAAGCATGAACAAAATTATCAAGAGCTTGTGAAATTTGCAAGGTTTCTATATTCCCTAGCAAAGCACAGACAGCTTTAACAGCTTGTAACACACTAAGAGGTTGTATATTTGAAAAAGAATCAGTACTTTCTCTGGATGCAGCAATTATACGATCAATTTCATTTTCTAAAGTTTCTGTAACACAAACAAAACAGCATTGGAATCTAAACCATTATTCAAAAATTATTAATAAACATTTATTCCTCTTATCCTTGTAATTAAAATAGAAAAATATTATAATATTACCGAGTACAATAAGAAGTGATTCATAAGAAATAGGCTGTACTGGTTCTTTAGGCAATAATTCTGCTAATGATATTGGCTTGTCATGTATATCATCTTCTTCCTAAATAAAAAAATATATATATAATAACTAGCATAACTCTTTTGCGTTTGATAAAATATATTTGGTAAAATAACAACTACACATAATTATAATTATATATCAAACAATTATGTCCTGTTCGAAGTAGATATGAGTAAATGTTTTGTAACCAAGACTGGGACAAAGTACAAAAATGTAAACAATCGGGAGTGGGGGAAGACCTGCATCAGTAGAGTGAGTGTGTTAGTTGAGTCTTGACTAGTTGCTCAAGTGCTTCCTTACCTTTATCTTATTTTCTTACTTTTATTTTAGTTCTTATCTTTATCTTATTTCTTACCTCTATTGTTGGTTAGGGTGGATATGTATGACCAAAAGAATTTAAGGGGTATGTACATTTTTTTTATTATCTCCATGGAAATAAATATGGCTGTGTAAGGCCAGATAGGTGCTCAACAAAAAAAAAAAAAAAAAAATATTTTAACATTTAAGAGTAGTGTAATATATTAATATCTAAACTCCTTAACTTTTTGGTTATATAATAAAAAGTGGCGCCCAACGTGGGGCCATAGGTTTTTAAGTCAAATAAAAACACAGGTTAATGCCAGGGAGCTGTTTATCTAGTCAGGGCCCTGGTAACTTGATAGGATTAAGATTAAGATGAGCCATTTACCAGGCTTTGTGTTGTTATCAGTAAAAATAGTCAATTATAACTTAATTTCTTTCATTTTAATTAAATATATTTGATTTTCCATCCTTAGTTGTTATTTGATATGCACATGTGAAGATTTGCCTGAATAAAAATAAATTTGGAAAAAAGGTAAAGAATATTAACTTTAATATTATGCACATTAATATCTATTTTAATTTAAAATTTTATTATTGGTTACTCAAGCAATTCTCATAACATGAATCAATTAATCTTCTTCTAAATAACATCATTCTAATGTTTATATCTTATTTATGTATTAAATTTTGATAATTATATAATTACAAATACCATCATATAACTTAAAAATTATAAAGATGTTTTATAATGATTTTTACAATTATTTGTCTGTCTCCTTTTGATAAGAGATTTATTCAGATTATTTTTATTTATTTTTTCCACTGGGGTTTATTATAATTACTTATTACCTGAATATGTTATTATTTGTTTTACTAATTTAAGTTGTTAAAATAATCTTGAGTTACCTTCTGTCTGATGAAATATTGCTAAATTTCTAACTTATTTTCTTTGTATATTATTTCTTAGTATATATATGTATATATTCTTAAATTGTTAATTTACTGATTAATTCAATTTATTAATGTTTTCTAGGTATTAATGATATTGAAATACAATTGTAGTGAACTTATCTTAGACACCAAACACAATTATCCTTTTAATTCAATACTCTACTTCCATTTTCTTTTCTTTTGAATTTTCGAGAGTATCGAGATAATTAATGGTTAACCCAAATGAAAATCAGTCCAGCTCGTAGGAACCGCGCTTAAGTTGGCTCTATCAGTTAAATAAGACTGAACTATTAGAATTAACGAGAATTTGGAGATTAAATCTAGTCAATAATACTGTAGAAAGCTTAAGAGCCGCAATCAAAAATTTCTTTTTGACTAATCCTTGGTTGTGGACAGTATCTTCGACATCTTCAGAGTTTAAGGAATCGAACATGCCTATTAACCAGGAACCGGGACCATCTCAACAAAAACCGCCAGTTGCTATGGCAGATTGGATGATGTTTCCTCCTAATTATACATTACAATTTTTCACTTCCCTAAAATTTGATAATACTGCAACTCTCAGTGCAGAGGATTTTCTTCAAAGGCTAAATGAAAAATGTCGCACTTGTAAGATAGGTGATGCTGATTTACTTAATTATCTTCCTGAATTATTTCAAGGCACACCTCTCAATTGGTGTTGTTTAGAAATAGATAATTGGCGAGATTGGAACAATTTTGAAAAAGCTTTCCGCGCCGCATTCTTTCCTCTTGATTATCAGGAGAAGCTTAAAAAGGAAATCGAACGGCGAACACAGGGTGATCAGGAAAAAATAATGGACTTTATTATCAATGTCAGAACATTGTTTAAAAAATTGGATCGACCGAGACCTGAAGAGGAACAAATTGCTACGATTTACAATAATCTTTTACCTCGATACCAATTATACATTAGACGTTCGGAAGCGACATCCTTTGTTAAACTGATCGAATTGGGGCAAATATATTAATATCTAAACTCCTTAACTTTTTGGTTATAGTTTCTAAAAATAATAGGTAATTTTCTATATATCCCCACTAGTTATTTTATTGAAAACAATGAATTAGATAGGATAAAATAACAGTAAATATTATTTAACCTTATCTAATACCTAGATATTAACTGATATATCTGATAAAAATACTTTAGAAAGATTCCCTCCCTTGTATCATTGACATCGCATAAATTCGCACAGATTAGATTCCAATATTGTTCTTCTGGGAGAAGCTTCAATTTTGTTTCACCTCTTCATTGTAGACCAAAGTGACTATTTAATGTATCTATGTGAGGGTAATAGGATCAACAAAATTTATACCCAAATGTTCATAATCACATCTATAAGGATATAATATATTATAAAAACTATCTATATTTTAACAGGCTTTTCATAGACCAAAAATCATTAAACCATCTGAAAATGCCGCTTCTCTGTTTAATTTTTATAGGATCACCTTTAGAACATACTCTTTCTCGATGACATACACTTTCCAATCAATATCAATAATTTGTTTTCTTTTTTTCCGTATAGGCCAACTAAGGCCCACATCATTCAGTTTTTTGCTGGGAGTGTGCTTTGATGTTTCCTCAGTAAATAAGTATTCTTTGGCTGTGTTTCTCTTTGCTCTCCTTCATCCAGAGGGCACGTGTCTCTTTACAGCATGGATTGTCCTGGAACCTCTTTGGCTTTAAAATTGCTCTCATTGGTGGATGGTCTTTGCTATTGCTGTCGGCCATTCCCAACTCATGGAGATCTTTTGACACTTCCATTAACCATGGGGTCCTAAGTTTTCTCTTTGGCCAGTAGGATAGAATCTGACTGGTCACTCTGTTGGGAATCATCCTCAAAATGTGCCAATAGAAAGTCAAACATCTCTTTTGAATTACATCGCTGATCTTCTCAGTGTAACAGTAAAGTTCCTGGTTGTGTCGTCTCATGTATTCACTGTCTAGTTCACTGCAAGAGAGGACCAGTTGGTCCTAAATGACGCAGGTCATTAATAAACTTTATTTTATTCTATTCTATTTTCAATGGTGCCACTATCCTCCTCAGAATCTTCTTCTACTTAATTTACAGTTTTTTAAGAATGCCTTATCTGTTGAGAAAGAGGCATTCAGAATCGTAGAGGGCCTTTGGGCGAATAACGGAATGGTAATGTCTGAACTTGATATTGCAGGAGAGACATCTCTTATTGTATATACTCTTTGTCAGCTGGTAAGCCACATCTAGTTTATTAATTTGAACTGTAAGAGCTACCCATTCTGACAGATTTGGTTTAAGCCACTCACCTAGGGACTTGAACTTGCTAACCTCCTCTATCTTTTCCTCTTCCAGAAGAAAGATAAATTTTAAACTCTGAATTTATCCCCCACCCTCAACCTCTGGACTGAGAAACTACTGTATAGCCTTCAGCTCGGCAATAGCTTTGTCGCAGTCTTCTGTCCACCAGGCATGTTTCTTCTGATTCTATAATGGAACAGCTTCAGATAAAATTGTCTCTTTGTTGTCCCCAGTTGTTTCCATTTCATCTATGAATTTCAACATTTTCAGCTTTTCCAGATCGAACAGAGTGAGATTTGTTGTTTGACGCTTCCTGGTGTTACAGGTTGGGAACTTAAGCTTTATTTTGGAAAGTGGAAATGAAAGAGATCATAATCCAAAATAGCACCTCTCAGTATCATGACATTCTGGATTTTGATCTCCTTGAATTAGTCACATGGTTTATCTAAAACTCTCCCAAGTGCTTATTTGCTAAAGTCCTGGTCTTCTGCTTCATGGGTAAATGCCCAAATGCCGTCGACTTTATCAATAGATTAAAGAACCAGCAGAGTTCCACCAGATGCTCTCCGTTTTTATTGGTCTATTTGTGTGAAAAGTACTACCCAATTATGTATTTTATTTGCCTTTCTTCCCTAGCTGGGCAATAATGAATGACAATAATATTAATAATCCAAGTCTTGTCAGCTTGGACACTTTTTTATGAAAGAATATCCTTTCTATAAATAGTTATGAATGGACCTTTTACTAATAAATTTCTTGTTCCTTGAAAAATGAATAGAAAACTATGTTTTCTCCTCGTTTATAACAAAATATTCTCTTATAACGAACTAACAAACTACTTTTGTGGACCTCAGAAATGAATTTGTTCGGTTGTTATGAAAAATGAAAAAGAAAAAAATTTTAATACGTCTTAATTCCCAGTAAAGAGCGGGGTCTTTCAGTCCAAATCCTTCTTACCTCCCCCTCGATTCAGCTGAGGTCTGTGATTCACAATCTGTGACAGCTTCTAGCTTCTAGAGTTTCAGCTTGTTATTCGGTTGTTATTGCTTTTATTCGAGGTGAAGTCTATCTCGCTTTTCGTTTTAAGTGCACTTCCCCTCCGTACACTATGTAAAAGAGAAAATCCATTGATTTAAATACAAAGATAGCGATTCTTCAAGAAGTGGATACAAAAATTGCAGGAAAATATGGGATATTAAAATCTACTCTATCAATGATTATCACTAATAAAGATAAAATCGATGTCTCCATTGCGTCTTCATTGGGATGAGCAAAAAAAATTAGAGGAGCAACACATGAAATTCTTGATCCCCATGTTCTCCAGTGGTTCCAAGAAATGAGGGCCACAGGAATACCCATTTCAGGACCTATCGCTCAGGAGAAATCACGTCAAATAGCTAATGAATTGGGCATCTCAGACTTTCAGTACTCAGCTGGCTGGCTTTGGTACTTTCAGAAACGTCATGGGATCACATCACTGGTAGTTAGAGGCAAAGAGAATAAAGTAAACCAAAGCGACGTCAATAGTTGTCTGGAAAGGTTTTTGCCAGAGTAGACAAAATATGATGCAAGAAATGTTTTTACGTGGGTGAATCAAATATAAACTTATTTTTTAATTTTTACTTTGAACACAAAGAAAATTACACCTCATTTTTCTACATAGTCTCCTGATTTGGAAAGACATTTTTCCCAGCGCATAGGTAATTTTCCAATCCTGTGCTCATAGAATGAAGTAGGTTGTGTCTTCAGCCAATTAAGCACGTAGGCTTTAACCTCATCGTAACTGACGAATCCCTGACCTCCCAAAGCTTCCTTGAGTGGGCCAAACAGGTGAAAGTCACATGGTGACAAGTCTGGACTGTAGGGAGGGTGTTCCAGCATCTCCCAGCCCATTTGCTCCAATTTTTCTCTTGTCAGGGCCGCAGTATACGGGTGAGCATTGTCCTGAAGAAGAATCACTTCTCTCATCGGTAGATCCCTTTTTTTGCGGCGATATGCAAGTCTGCCTTCATTCAAAATGTGGCAGTAGTATGTGGCATTGATAGTCCAGCGTTTATGCAAAAAATCAATATGCAATAAGCCACGCTGGTCAAAAAACACGGAAGCCAAAACCTTCCCAGCTGACAGCTGTGACTTGGCTTTCACTGGTCCAGGTTTCCCTTTCAGTCTCCACTCCATACTCCACACTCCATTTTGATTCAGGGGTGTAATGATGCACCCAAGTTTCATCACAGGTGATAATGTGAGTGAGAAATGAGGCTCCCTCAGCCTGAAATCATGCAAGAAGACCTTCACAGACCTGCTAACGGTTCAGCTTCTGCTCAGCTGTGAGAAGTCAAGGAACCCACCTGGCACACACCTTACGAAACCCTAGCTCATCTGTGAGTTTGTAAAAAAGTACTTCATAGCTTATCCCAACCTCACTTGCAATGGCACTGGTGGTTAGACGTCTGTCACCTTCAATAAGCTGTCGAACACGGCTGATGTTGTCTGCTGTGACGCTGGAGTGGGGTCTGCGGTCAAGGCTTTCATTCTGAACACGATCACGACCCTCCACAAACTGTTTATGCCATGCAAACACTCTGGCACGAGAAAGTGTCTTTTCTCCGAACTGTACAGTCAACCTTCTCATGATATCAGCCGGTTTTACACCTTCAGCAGCAAGAAATTTGATGATAATACGTTGCGCAATCGAGGGGAATACATCCTGCTCAGACATCGTCACAACGGTAACTGGTGAGTTCGAGGGCATACGCCTGCCTGCTTACCCCACTTGTGGCATCCCTACCCAACACCTCTAAACATGGGAACGTTCCCGCACCTTCACTGGGCTTCCAGGACAAAAAGTCTAATTTATATTGGGAAATCAAAGAATCCTAGATGTTTTAAAAACAACAACACCTTACTACTGCCATGCCATTGCTTAAAAGCTTGAGCATCAATCCAAGCAGCTATAATGTTGGATTGATGCTCAAGCTTTTCGTGAGTGGATAATAAAATTAAACCGCCACATTTCTTCTGAAGACAGGCACATCATTTTAAAATTGGACAACTGTAGTACCCACAATACAGAAGGCTTAGATTTGTTCAACATTAAAGTTTATTTTTTTCCATCGAACTCGACCAGTCGAATACAGCTACTTAACCAAGGAATAATAAAAAAATTTAAAAGTTTTTACAGGGGAATGCTTGTTCGCGATATGATTCTATCCGCTGAAAATAATTTGACCAAATCAAAGTGGAACGTCCTACAGGGGATTAGAAGCATAGCACTGTCCTAGTATAAAATTTTCCCTGTAACAATCAAAAACTGTTTTAGAAAGGCTTGGACATCACCACTTTCGGACAGTACATTGAAACAAGAAGATCAATTAGTGGAGGACCCGTCTGAATGGAATTAAGCCTGTTCCATGTTGAAGCAAAACATAAGGCAGCTTTAGCAAGTACCTCAGTATTGATGACAATCTGGCAACTTCGAAGATCACAGAGGTATCAAAAAGGCCAAGCTCTGTAGACATCCAGTGTCAATTTATTGACTCAGATGATTCCGATGAAGAACCAGTAATCCGACCAACTAGCCCGAGGAGACATGCACTTTTCATGTCCTGCAACGGTTCACCAATACCACTTCCATTTCAGAGAGGTTTGTCGAAGCTCTGAATGTCATTAGCACAGATCTAATAACTTTACTCAAACCAAGACTTCAGCAAACGAAAATTAAAAGTTTTTTTAAGCGCCAGTAAAATAATTTTTCATTCATATTATTTCATTATTTTAATCATATAGGGTTTACTGTAGTTTTTTTAGCACTTTCATTACAATAATAAAAACAAAGCCATAATAAATTTTGATAACATGAATAATAATATAAATAAAAAGTTACTAATGGAGATGGATAAAAAAAAATTACTTAAATAAGAATGTAAAATTATAAAAAATATTTCTGACAAATTCAGAACGGAATTAATAAAATTTTAAATTTCATTGTAGTGGGATTGTAGAATAAAACTAAATTATCAAATCAACTAACTGTAAAAAAATACATATACATGCAAAACCTAATTTATTTTTATTTTTATTTATTAAATATTTCTTACAGTTCTTAACAATTTTCTGTAAATGGAATCCTTTTGAAGGAGACTGAGTTCTACATCTTTCTCAAGTTTAATACAGTTATGAACATATTCATAATCTGCTAAACACGTGTTTGATTCTAAATACTCAGCTAAACCATAAACTTTCAATATATATTTTTCAACAGAATCAGTATCCAGTTCACAAACTATATGCATTAAAACGTGCTCTACACTAGAATTCACTGGAAAAAAAAAAAAAAATAAAATAAACATGGTAAAGAATAATAAAAATTCATAGTTTATATAACAATAATTCTATATAACAGAGACTAAGTACAGGAGCACATTGAAAATGTAAAAGTTTAGATTTGTTGATAAAAACCAAAATAGTAATCAAAAGTTCAAGGTCTCAAATTTCTGAAATCAACTGTTACAGTGCAGAATAGATTTGATATAAAATAATATAAAAAAGGAAGTATAATATCATAAGACACACTATATGTAAACAATGACAGCTAACTGACCTAACCTTTCTTATTATCAAAACAATACTATATACAATCTACCACTATAATCTCTTCCCCCCCCCCACAAAAAATAAATTCTATTACTTATGCTAATGTTAACAATAGTAAGAATACAAGATAATGATAAATTATAGATACAAAAAATACAAAGATACAAAAAGTACTTTTTTTTTTTAATTACTGATATAATTTTAATTTGATATAAAATGCCCTATATCTTGATGGGCTGGCAAAAGGTGGAGCTTCAAGGAGGTTAGACAAGCAATGAGAAGGTGATAAGGCGCTTGAGAGAGAATTTGTCATCTAATTTCACAAAATAACAGTGTTTACTTAATCTTTCTATAATCATTCAAGCTTCCAAATTTCTTTGTCATTAGAGTACATTAGAATTTGCTCTCACTAGCCAACCTAGAAAGATTTGAGGATGGACTTAAACTTCTTAGTGTTAGGTACAACCTTTCCAATTCCTGAGGAAGATTTTAAGGATTTCATCAAGTCAAAGCATGGATTTGAAAGCCTAAGGGGAGTGACACGATACTAGCGAACAATTTATCTCATCTTGGAAGGTGTTTCACTCTTGATTGCACCCAATTTCTTTTTTTATAAACTGGACATAGCGCTCAGCCAGACCATTTATCTATGGATGACCAGGGGCAATGAAGCGCAGATGTATCCCATTAGCCCTGCAGAACCGAACAAATTCTTCACAAGTTAAAACATTAGCATTGTCGCATCCTAATTGTCTGCAAGCTATGCACACCGATAATGTCTCGAAGAAAATCTATTGTAGAAGCCTAGGTTGGAGGTGTTTTTGACAGAGAAATCCCTAGTCAATCAGATTTAGCATCAATGATAATGAAAATCCAGTAGCCTAATCCTGTTTAAAGACTAGCATAATCCATGTGTGTTCACTGAAAGTTTGATTTTGGTTCATAACCATAGATGCAAGGGTGTCTTTGGAGGATTATTAGCAGAAGTGGCACAAGAAGGACAAACTTTCACAAATTGTTCAATATTTCGACCAATGTTGGTCCAATAACAGTATCAATGGTATAAATTATTGATCCTTGATAATTTGAGGTGAGTATGATAAAGTTATGTAAGTAAAATAGTTTGGAATGATTTAGGTATTATAGATTTGGTCCCTCTAAAAATGATGCTATTTTGCAGTGAGTACTTAGCTTGCCACCTAGTAATTTTTTTAAAAGTGTCAATGTTTCTGGGTCTTTGGCAGTCTTTTCTGAAATTTTTTGATCTAAAATTGTCATTGAAGAAATACTGTAGATAGTTTGATAATGAATAATAAAATCTATATCAAGTTCAAGCTGTAGCAACAGAATCAGCGACTGAGAAGAGTAGTCAGCAAGTGCTATTTTTTTTTTTTTTTTTTTGTTCTGCTTTAACGTGCTTAGCTATGTAATCAAATCTGCTTAGGATTGTTACATATCATAGTAGCTGGAAAGTTGTAAGTTTTACCTCTTAATGAATAATTCACCTTAGGGCTTCATTACCAGATACCAAACTAAAATTACCTGCCAAAACATACAAATAGAACTTTGCAATCCCAAATATATTTGCCAGACCCACTATGTTAAGTTAACTTTAGTTAGTTTTAGTTGACATTATTACTGGTAAGCTGGGATCATAAGAAATTAGTAATTTGTCACAAGCTTTTAGCTTCCGAAATCCGGTTGCAGAAGATCAATGAAAGGTTCAATGTTTCTGAAGTAATTTTGTAAGCTCAGACAAGTGGGGGAGGCATTTTGAATGGGCAGATCAATTTTGATATAAAGATAGGCTTTAAATATGCTTAACTTACAAAATATCTGGGCATTCCTCAAGCAATTGAAAATTTCATCAACTCAGGGTTAGGATAATATGCATCTCCTAGTACTTTTTTTTAACAGAAACTTTATAATCGACACTGAGTCTGATTCGGCTGCTTGGTTTAGGGATTGGCACCAATGTGGATCCCAAATTTGAATGTTGAACAGGTCTGATAATGTAATCCTCCACCTAAGTTCGTAGCATTTCCTTTTAACATCATACTACAAGGTGCATGGAATGAATTTCACATTTAAATAAAACTGGCTTTGTATTTGGATGTAACTTCAAAGAACACTTGAAATATATAAACCCAACCTTTTCTTCAAAAAATCAACTTTGTAAGCAAAGTTGATTTAATTCACTGATATACTGTGTGATTGATTCAGACGCTTAGATAAAAAACGATGTTGAACATAAATATTAGGCATGGGGCTATTTTCCAAGACCTCTACAAGAAATGAATATGTTTCTTTAGATTATGTGGGGCAACTTCAGTTTTCAAAGTCACTATAATTGTAACCCTAAATGGTACAAGAGCTCCTCAGTCCTAGGAGTTAGTAGAATTGCAACTAATTCTCAAGGCGCTTTCTGTACTGGCAAACATTTATCTTTGAACCATCAAAAGTTTTAAGCTTCTACATAGCAGTGAAATTTCCGACTGTCAACCAATTCATTATAGATATAAGTTGTTGATTATAAGTAAAACTGTGTTCACAGTTTGAAGAAGATTTATCACAATTGTCTCATCCAATGCAACACACAGCTGATTTTGACAGTTCACTCAACATGAGTTTTTGGCCAATAATTTAATTGAGTAAATGGAAATAACGGCATAATTATTAAAATTTTCAAGGTAAAAAAAAACCTTAACAATATGAAAGGTGGAAATTTGAGTTCTTTAGGTAAACACATGATATACCCACATGCACTACTTTTTATTTTTTTAGAATTGATTGTTGAGATACTACCTCAGATGATAATATAACTGTAGTCTTAATAAAATTTTATCAAAGCATTAATCGTACAGATGTCCATTACAATTAAAAAAATAAATAATCCAATACCTGTAAGAACAGTCATTAACTAATCAAATTCTGATACAGAACATTATCTCTTCTAAAAAGTAAGAATACACTCTGAAGTGGGAAACCAACTTATCTTCAGACTAAACTCAAAAATTAAATAAAACATCTATTGTAAAAAAAAAAATAAAATAAAAAATACAATAATGCTAGAATTTTACCATCACATGTTAAAGTAATAGGATGTATTATGTTCAGTGAAGAACAATGAATTATCAATTTAATACTTGTTTCAATTTTGTAACAGTTCTCAATCATCGGGCTGATCACTATCCCCAAATTTGTCAAGGAATCAGTATAATCATATCTCTCTAAAAATAAAACATAAAGAATAATCACACATTAAATATAAACATATTCATTATTGTTTAAAACAAATATTAAAAAATAAAAAAATAAATGAAATAAAATAGATAGCATACCTCTGATTTCTTTAACATTTAAATGGAAAGCAATCACATCTGGATCATGAAGATTTGTTCTTCTCTCAATAGGCATAATATTTTCATATAACCTTGATGAACATTTTGTTTTTACCTAACCAAAAAATAAATAATTATTTACATATGTAAATTAATTCAAAATGAAATGAAACATTTTAAAATGAAAACTATAATTAAATCTCTATTAAGATTACAGATAAAAAATGGATTAAGAAATAAATACTGAGATTAGTTTTTCTTAAGTTTGGATTTTGTCCACTTAACATTATAAATCATGAATGAAGTCCTTTTGATTAAACATCAGCGAATTATTTTTAAAATTTTTAGAAATTAGAAAAGTAAAAATATCTCCAATATTGTTTTTCCACTAAAAATAATTAGATAATAATATTTACATACATGTTTTGCTTCACTATTTATTATTATGAGGAAAAATTATGGCCTTCAAGATAAAAAATATTGCTTTTTCAACAAATAACTTACAAAGCATAAAATAACAAATTCTATGAAAACAGAATCATTTATTTTGTATGCATAACGGTTCTAAAAAGTTAAAAATAACGCAAATAATAAGTTATTCTACTAAGAAGTTAGTAAAATTACCTTTTTCGTAGCATCCTTCTTAACAGTGCTGTTTCTTGGAGGTAATGGTGGTGCTGGTGTCTGAATTGGACTACTAGTAATCTTTGTAATAGTACTATAAATTGGCTCTTGTTTAACATTAGGAGTTATACTATCAGCTATAGTTGAATATAAAAAGTCAAAAGGATCGTATGATTCATAAATAACATCTTTAGGAGTAGCTAAAAAAAAAAGAAGATTAATAGTAAATAAATTAAAAGTTAATGGAAAGATAGTTTAGTAGATTGAATAATAGGAGAAGTTCGTTAAGGGTGCATTCATCTAAGACATTCCTCTCAAATAAAGAAACTAGTGTTATCATCTACCATATTTTGGCTTAAGATTTAGGATATTAGGGCAAAGAAAAAACAAGATCCAGTTTGATATTAGGATAAAAACTATTTCAAGAAATAAACCAGTACCTCTATAATACGTCTTAGGTTCAGTACTATTAGAGATTAGTACTGTTTCACAGTCCATGAACATAGGTGATTAGGCCTAGATCATACTCAGCCGCCAGGTTTCTTCCCCAATTTTTGGCAACCCACTTTATAAAGACTGTGAATGGACAACTGCATTGGATAGAGCCATCTAGTGAAGGCTCTTTGAGGACAGTAAGAGCCACATATGATTGTAATGCTATGTATGTATGTTATGTATATGAGTATATAATATATATATATATATATATATATATATATATATATATATATATATATAATCTGTGTGTATATATATATAATTATATATATGCATAATTTATAGGGGCTGATTGTGCCTCAGGAGAGTCTCCATACCCCAGAGTCACTAACCTTTCAGCATGGCAGAGGAGGGTTGAGCTTAATACGGAAGTTGAACAGGACTGGCCATACACAAGAAAAACAGCCTGAAGCAGTAGAAAGGTCAGCACTTGACTGAAACCCTCAAGCAATACACCAAAAAGAATGAACTCCCATCACTTAAAAAATATTTGTACTGAAGGAGGTGAAGCAAGCAGGAAATGAAGTGAGGTGAGGGTGTGATAGAGATGAATGGAGATAGATTGTTGAGGTCCTTTATTTCACCGGTAGTAATAGGTCCTAAGTCAAGTTAATTGTTTGCAAAGGTGAAAAGAATTGTGGACATCATTCCCAAACTGGAGGTTATCTGGGTTTTTTTAAGTCCTGATAATGGCCTAAACATTAGGCCAAAACCTCTGCACACAATAAAATAAGTTTTCACACAATAAGTTTTCTTATTTGAGAATGATTTATTCTATTATCATGCCTCAAATCAACTTCCCCTATAAAATATAGAAGAATAACTAATAATATATTAGGTTTTCTGGAAAATAATGCAGGATTTTGGGTTTTATTTGAAATATCCCTCTATATAACAAACTATTAACTGGATTATTCATTTGAATGAATGTCAATACTTATTAATCCTCTTCCAAATGATAATGTTTTTGTTTTATGAGTTTAAAATCAGCCAGAACAGAGACCAACATGGCAAAAACATCAATCAAGTCAGGGGCGAGGGCAGCATTAATGAGAGAAATGTTCAATGATGGTTCATTAAATTCTGGGCGTAGACTTCAACTTTGAAGAGAAAGTAGGTCATGGAAGGACTTCCTCTTTTGATGACCATGTTCTGCAGGCTTTGGTGGAAGAAAATTTCAGAACAACTATTTGAGAACTTGCAGGGAAACTTGACCTTCGACCATTCATGTCTAACCAACTGTTGATGACCAATTCAAAGTAGGAAAAATAAAAAAGCTGAAAGTTGGGTTTAACATACATAAATAACTGCCAAAAAAAAACGACAGAATTATGAAGTGTCTGCTAAACTTCTAGGCGGAAACAAAAATGACCCTGTTCTGTCCAGAATTGTTACTCATGATGAAATTTAGATAATTTACAATAAAAGTAGACATCCTGGACAGTGGCTCGACAAAGGAGAAGCAGCACAACATTTTTCGAACCCATAACTCATCAAAAAAAGGTGATGGTTACTGTATGGTTGGCTTCATTTGGTTTGATACACTACAGCTTCTTAAATCCTAGAGAAACCATTAATACTGAATCGTACTGTAACCACTTTAATCCAATGCATCAGAAATTGGCAATAATGAAGCCATATTTGGTCAATCAGAAAGAGCCCATTTTGTTGCATGGCAATTCCCAGCTAGATGTCACACATTATGTCATAAAAACTGTTGTTGTAGCTTGGACATGAAACCCTGCCACGTCCGCCTTACACTCTAGACCTTTCTCCTAAGAATTATCATTTTTTTTAGACACCTGGACCACTAATTACGTGAAAAATAATTTAATGGACATAAGGAATTATAAAAAACATTTTTGTAGTTTATCAATTATAAAGATGTGAAATTCTATTTCGAGGGAATGGAAAAGTTGCCAACTCATTAGTAGAAATTTTTTTAAAGCAGTGGAGATTATTTTGACTAAATAAAACAGCTGTAATCTTCCTTGTTTCTTTTAAAACAAAAATCCTGCATTATTTTCAGGAAAAACCAATAAAAGAGTAAAAGTTCCACTAAAAAAAAAATATTGAATAATTGTTAAAGACAAAACACTTAGTTTTTGGGACCTTCCAATTATATTGAAAAACATCAATTCTTTTTTTTATTTAACTCACTTTTTATAATGAGATATAAATTACTGAGTTAAGATAAATTTTCTGCCTCTACTCACCATACTGAGACTCACAAGTAACTAGAGGATCAAAAGCCTCCAGCAAACTGACCCTTACATTTTTGTCTCTTGAAGTAAGACCATCAGTGCTAGATGCATTAAAGTCAATGAGATTCCCAGATGATTTTTTTTCACTATGAGAGTTATGAAAATTGGTTCCTAGAAAAAAATGTTTATTGAAAAAAATATAAATACATACATTATTTAAGTAGGTAAGTTATTTCACTAGCATAAATTCAAAAATCAATGAAATATTCTCATTTTCTAAAAATTATAATCAGATATATCAAGCATTAAAAGATCAATACTAACCCATCTAGTACAACCATTTGTTATCAAGGATACTATCTTTTTACTGAGAAGTAAAAATTTATAAAATCCACCATCCTATCTATTCTAAATTGGTTTAAAACCATTACAAAAAAAATTACCATTTCATTTTTGCTCACACTGTAGTAGCTAAGGGCTCACAACTCATACATGTACATCAGAAACCAATCTCAGACAGACTATCTAATAGTAAGCAATAAACCTAACATAGTCACAACAGATCGAAAAGTAAAATGTGGCTATGTCATCGATATTCAATGATGATGCATTGTGCTATGCGAGGTGTACCTATCACTCACTCTGATTGAGAAATGGAGAAACAGCACAGACAGGTGTGTAGACTGTCACGTGCCACACTTAGTAGCATTAACCCTCTCCTATCGACTGTCTGGCCTCCCATAAGGAATTATAGTTCATAATTGATTCACCCCCATAACTAATATATAAATAGGTATTACATATATATACCTCGAATGTCTGCAGTAGCTTTAGAAGCATTGGATATCGGATAAAATTGGAATGAACTTGTATTTAAAATTGATGCTTTGTCATGAATGGATGGAATATTTGATAGCCCTGGCTGCTCTCTCTTGTGCAGTTGAACAAATTCTGTATTTGCTGAAACACTAGAATGTGAAGACTTCTGCAAATATCTGTAACAAAACATAAAAGTTAGAAAAACAAGAAAAAAAAATTAAGGAGCTAAAATTATTACTCGAGTAAATTTTTGTATGATAGAAACTGAAAAGTAAGTAATATTGGTTTAGATATTAAAAATTGCTCTTTTTAGCGTAGGGACCTAGATCACTGAAGATATTTCACTTTATATCCTCTTACTTAAAAGAGAACGAGTCAAAAATGGGGGATCTCATCCATTTTGAATAGTATGCTAGTCACCAGACACATTCTCAGCTGAAATAGAACTGTTCTTGGCCAAGACCCAGGCTAATCCAAACTGCCAAGTCTAACAAAAAGAGCGACATCTGATTCTGAGAAAATGTAAAGCACAGCTGCAAAGTGGAGATTTCCTATAGATTATTCCACCTTCAAACTCCTGAGAAACAGTACCCAATCCATGATACACTAAGCTAAATCCCAATATTTTCAGAAGACTCCTATCTCCAGGCCTCCTTCTTGAGCTTCACCACTCTTTTAACCTCATCATTCCACCATTTTGTTTTATTGGTCGAAGGCTTTATTTTCTGAGTATCACATACTTCTCTTGCGGTGTTGAGTATGCACTTCTTTATTTCGCTCCAAAGAATGTCCAGCTCACTGTCTCCGTTTACCTTCTTTAGGCGTCTCTCAAGCAATGACTGGTATTCCTCCTGTTTCCTTTCTATCCTCAACTTACACACATCTATCCGACAGTACGCTTTACTGAAACTTTTCCTTGGTCTGATGACTTTTGTGTCCGCTACAAGAAGTTTGTGGTCAGTACTTAATTCTGCACCTCTTATGACTTTTATATCGATATAGAACCTTCGGAGATCTCAGTCTATAATGAAGTAGTTGATGATGCTTTCAACAACTCATAGCTTTAAACTATCTTTAGAAAAATACACCCATAACCAAGCTATCCCTATTTCCGCTGATCTTGATACTCTGCCTCCTTCTCCTATTATTTCTCACATCAGACGCCAATGGTGACACCCATGCACCATTTCAACCCGGATTCCTTCTTTTTTCCCATATCACCCCTAAAGACTTCCTTATCTCAATTCATAAATCCTATACCAATGAATACGGGCTGATAATATCAAAGTTAACTAATTAAAGCCTAACTTCCTTCCATCCCTCTAATCCTGTATCATATATATAATTTTTCTATAGATAGTGCCAACTTCCTGGAAAAATGCTTGTCCGCTGAAGAAAAATTCAAATGAATTAACCGCTAATGATTTTCGCCCAATTTCTCTCCCATCAAACCAATTCAAGCCTTTAGAGCATCTGGTCTGATCCCAGTTATCCCTTTTCCTCAAGCAATATAACATTTTAAACCCCTTCCAGTCTGGATTCCAGCCCACCTACTCTACTCAATCTGCTCTCACCCAAACTTATCAAGATCTCCTCCATAAGACCATAGACCAACATAAAATAACTATTCTCGTTCTGCTTGATTTCTCCAAAGCCTACAATTCTGTAGACCATAATATCCTCCTATCCAAACTACATAGACTACCCTGTATCCACAGTTGCTATTCACTGGTTTCAATCATTCGTACTGGCCGTTCACAGTATATTGTTTTTCCCAAAGACTGCTTTTATGCATCATATAAAGAGTTTAGATAAACAAAACATATAATTTGTTTTTCTAAACTATTTGTAAAGGTTATATGATCCATAGATTTTTATTTTAAGTTAGATAGGAGAGATATTAAATTCATATTCTACACTGAAAATAATAAACTTACGATGAGTATTGTGAACTATCATTACTAAAACAAGATTGAAAAGAAATCAAATCATCAGATGAAGTTTCCCAAGAACTAGTTGATGTGCCATCTCTTCTAATGACTTGCGGTGGAGGAATTTTAGGAAGACTTGCAGATTCTATGGAAACGAAAAAGAAAAAAAATTAATTAATACAACAATCAATCACATAATTTAAAAATAATAAATGTGTGAAACAATCAAGTGATGAACAGGAAATTAACATTTGAGTTATTACATGTATTTAAAAAAAAAAATAAAAATGCAAAAGTGATTTAAAAAAAAACATTATGTGTGTGTATTTATATATATATATATATATATATATATATATATATATATATTATATATATATATATATATATATATATATATATATATATATATATATATATATATATATATATATATATATATAGATAGATAGATAGATAGATAGATAGATAGATAGATAGATAGATAGATATAGATAGATAGATAGATAGATAGATAGATAGATAGATAATAGATAGATAGATAGATAGATAGATAGATAGTAGATAGATATGTTTAAAAAGAATCACAAGAAATATGAAGAGCCTACTTTATTCAAGGATGAATATTTTTCAATAGGAAATATTGACATTGGGGCAAGAAAAAGTTAACATAAATTAATAAATACAAGTATTGGGTAAGTGCTCAGTAACCACATTAATAATTTACAGTTTAGTTGATCATTAATAATAAATACATATGTTATAAATCAGCAGACAATATTCAACAAATTTTTAAATGGTATTGATTTCACCACATAGTTTAGGTTAATTAATAAAATTTGCATAGTATAAAAGATAAAACTAATCTACTAGGGTCACCCTGTGGTGTAGTATCTAGAAAAACTGCCTTGTATATCCAATTTGGCGGGTTCACCCCGGCAGATGGTGCTAGAATGTTTTAAGGCAGTAAACTGTTCTAGATTATCCTGTCCTTTGGAGGGGATATAAAATGGTGGTCCCAATCATGTGAAATGTCTCATATTTGTTAAAGATTCTTACCCTTAAATATATCTGGATAGGAAAAATTTAGGACTCCCAGTATAGCATTATTCAATTAGCCACAGTAGCATAAAATGACGTTAAATAAATAAACAATGCTACGGGGCAGTTAATATATTTAATAAAATTATAAATGATCATTTTAATTTTTTTTTAAATCAGAGTGGGTCAGTGTATAAGGATTGAGGAAGGGAGAAGCACTAGCTTTTCCCTATATGATTCATCACTCAGATATTTAAAGATTCAGAAATAGAACACGTCACGCTGATGACATCAACATTACTGGACACTCCCTTCTGCTTTTCAGTGATATGTTCGGTGTTTTTTAAGAAAACTTGAAGCAGCAAGGAAAATGGAGCTTGAAGTTAACACAGCAACGACTAAACACTTAGGAACAGAAGACATTTTTTGAAAGGAAGGTTCGACTTAGAATATGAATAACATAAGAATAGAATATGAATAATAACCATGAAGGTTGAATAGGAATGGAGATGCTGAATGAACTAAGTGCTCAAAGATTTATTAAAAGAGTCAAATGTGGTTGATTCCATGAGGCTTAACAGATTAAAGTGGTCCAAGACACATTGAATAGCTCAGGATGACCTGTTAAACAAAATAATGACGAGATAATCATGGAACCAAGAGAAGAAGAAGATTTTGGGTTCAGTCAAGTAATGTTGTAGCTCGCTGTATTAGGTCCATATTAGCCGTGAGGAATTGAACGGCAGCCACAGAAGATCGGAGCAACTGGAGAAGGTTAGAAACAGAGGAGAGAATTTGACATCAAGTTGTCAACCAAAAATTAATGATGAAAATATGAACAAACTTACATTACAAAGTGCTCCTATTTCCTCAGTTTGTCAATTTATTGAATATTGAAATGAGATGCATCATTGTCAACAGAAAAATAAATTGTATTTGTGTTAGTGATAAGTTAAGATAGCCCCACGTTATTAATATGTTTGTTATTATTGGGTTGTATCACATGAAATGTCCGTTTTCAAGGTAAAGGATTTTTATTAAAAATACGATATGAAAAAAAGATAATTTTATTTGAAGTATTTACCTTCTTTTTCTACACTTTTTCCCAACATTACACCAACTTTTTTATCCCGAACTGAAAAACTCTGAGCTTTGAAGTGAAACAAAATCTGAAAACGCACTTTTCACTTGATAATCATTTTCAAAAAGTTTTCCTTTGACGAAGTTGACTAAATTCCTGAACAGGTGGTAATCTGTTGGAGACAAGACGGGAGAATATGGTGGGTGCGGTGCGGAAGAACTTCGTAGCCCAGTTCTTTCAATTTTTGCACAGTATGTTATGAAACATGGGGTCTTGCTGCCGCTCAGTGAGATCATGAGGTACCCATGTATCGCGCTTTTTTACTTTCCCAATACACTTTAAATGTCTGGAAACGGTAGATGCACTTGCATTTAGTTGTGCTGAGAGTCCTTTAACTGTTTGGTAGGGGTTTCCTTCTACTGTATGTTTGAGGACATCGTTGTCTATTACGGACGGAGGTCTTCCTCGGGGGAAGTTTTCCAAGTCGGTATCCCCAGCTGAAAACTTTGCAAACCAACGGCGAATGGTCCGTTCATTAACACTCCCTTTCCCAAATGCCTTGCAAATATTTCTAGCGGCCTCAGCTGCTAAATGGCCGAGTTTAAACTCGAATAAAAATATTACTCGAAAATCGCGTGTTTCCATGTTCATATTTGGAGGTATACTAAAAAGTGGGTAATTGATTGGGAAGCTAATGTTAATAATAAAAAGGTAGAGGATTAGTAACTGTTTACTTTAAATATGTAAAAATCCAGAAGAAAACAACAGAGACCTGCAAAATCCTTCATGAATTTCAGAAACTATAAAAACGGACATTTCACGTGAAACAACCCAATATTATACGAAAAAAAAAAAAAATCTTTCTGTTAAAAAAATTGAGTTCCTTCTTATAGGTCTATAAAAAAAAAATTGTAATATATCAATATATTCTAAAAAACGGAAGATCTCGTATAATTATTAAGGTAGATATTCGGGCTGAATAACTTCTTCCATAAAGACTCAAATTTTTTATTACATCAACATGACATTTCGGGATCTTCTCCCATCTTCAGAAGTGTGGTTATATATTTTGAACTACCAGCATTTTCACAAATACACAAATTAACTAGGAAAATTAGTAAAAATGTAGTCAATATGTAAAAACATCAGATCTGAGCAAGAGTATTATATAATACTCTTGCTCAGATCTTTGTCCTCAACTCCAGGAGGGAGGTATGAAATATGGTATATTGAAAGGAAAAATCGTAAACGTGATAGAAAACAGGTATAAGAATCGGAAGAAAGGATTTTAATTATTTTGCAGGACTATTATTAGATTCATATGGTTATGGAAATAAAGTGGTCTGTTGTGGGATTTTAGGATGGTGGTTAGTAATTTCTCATGTGAGACATGAGAGAAAAGAAAACTCTTGGTTAAAGCTATGATGTTCAACATCAGTAGGGAGGGAAGAGTTAGCAGCAAAGAATATGAAATGATAATTGAGATCGTCTGGTGTGACTGGGATTGAGGTGAGGTAATTCGATTCTAGGAGATAGTGTATGTAGTATTTCCTTTTTAGATTTAGAATCAGGAGCACTGGAAAGGGTGGTATGGATATGGAGGGATTTAGCTCCCCAAACTACGAGCTGGTTTTCATTTCGAAGTTGTTTAAAATGTACATAATCAGTAGACAGGCGAGTACAGCGAAATTTGCATCAATTTCACCATTGTCAACTTTAACAAAGGTTTCAAAGAAGAAAATAAAAACACTAATGAAAATATCATCTAAACTTTCAATATGGCAGCTTTGAGTAAATTCAGGACATATCTTGCGTAAAATCTGGATGATAGATTCATATTTAAGATAGGAAATATTCCTAGATGGGACTTCTTAATCAAAGATGAAGCAGTTGGAAAGAATTTAGAATTGGGTGGAAGGAAGTTAATTAAACACAGTAAAACTATATACTAACTTGGTTCAATGCAACTAGGACGTGGTCTCTGTGTTGCTTTAGATAAAATATTTCTATTTCTTACTTTCTCACAGCTATTACTGTTGCTGGCATTTTTTCCTCTCAAAGCAACATGGCCTAAAACATGATTAAATATCAATATTTAAGGAATGTTACTGCACAGATTTCAATTAGGATAAGGATTTTACCAGGTTTTACAGCAAAAGTATGGGTGTTTTGAAGCTCAGTCTTTTGTTTTTCTTGCCTAAATTTTTCTAAAGCTAATGTTTCCAAGCTTAAGGCTTGTGCTTTTTCTAAATCCTCTTGGTATTTCTTGTCATAATCACTTTGACTGATTTTCGACATCTAATAATAAAGGAGGCAATTAATGTCGTTTTAAAAAGGTACCAGAAAAACGATATCACAATAAAATTTGTTAGCATCATAGCCATATAAATTAAGATATACTTGCCCTTATCTTAATCATTTACTTAAAATTTTCAAACATAAACTTAAATAATGTACAGTCAACATAAACATTTTGTATAGTTACTGGAAGGTTACACTATATTACTGTTATGAGAAAGTTTAAAATTTGTTTGAATCGATTGTGACCGTCAGATCCAAAGAGCAATCGTAAGTAACCAAACTATAAGGTTGTTGATAGTTTTTGCCCTTTTCAAGGAAATACGTTCTGTAGCTATACTATTAAAATAGAATTTAAAAAAAAAATTATGGGACGAATCTCTATAAGAATAACAAAGATTTACAAAAACGAGAAAAATAATTCTTTCTAAAGCAATACAACCTAATAAATAGTACAGAAGCCAGTGGTAAATTTAGGTCACTCATCGAACATACTCCTAGAAATAATTTTAAATAATAGTTATCGTTTAAATACAGAATCGCGCGTCTGCCTGTTCACAATGTAAATTCAAAATTGACTAGCGTGACCGCTGTCACTGATAATAATGATAAAAATCAAATTCAATTGCTAGAGCATATTATACATTCAACCGATTTCATCACATACATACAGTGAGTCACAGAGACAATGATGCTAGAGATTTTTAAAAATAAAATTTCCATATTTTAGAACTAAAATTGTATCCATCAGTTCTAAAACTTAAATTAAATAATGAATATATCAAAACACCATTTACATTAAACAAAAAAACATATAGTTGAATTTTAATTTAATAAAAAAAACAAACGTCACAATGAAAATGATGCAAATGAAAAATAGATGTTTTGTAATATACATATGTACATCAGAAATAAATTTTGAAATAGTCAACATTCAGAGGGAAGTCAGTATAACGTTTTTTTATAAATTACTCTGGCTTAGCTTATGTGTTGATTTTCCGGGTTGAAGCGTTCATAATACGTTGAACTGAAACTCGGCTCCTCCCAACAATAAAGGCTATTTCTCTTTGCGTCTTCCCTTTTTTTCAAATTCTCATTGAAGATTTCTCTGCCCCGCAATGTCGTTTGGCGCCCTTGTTCGAAACGTACTTCAGACGAAGTTTTATGGAAAACTAAATCGCAGTTACTTATTTTACCACCATAGATTTGATGTCAAAAATTTGAATACAATTTTGATTCCACTTAATCATTATATAAACACTATGAATATATACATCACTAAAACAGTACATTTTAAACTTTTATGATTTTTTTACCAGTCATTCTCAATTATTTTCGGAGTTAATCCGTGAATTACATTTTTTTCTAGCTAATGTTATTGGTTTTGCAATCATTCAAGTCAGCTTCACGGCTGAAAACGTGTTGGAAAAATCTCTCTAGTTCTGGTAATTTCGCAGATATCAAATCAAATTAAAACTAACCATATGATAAGGAGGTGGATTACATTTTTTATCCTCACATGACTTTGTTTAAATAGTGAAGAAAGTTGTCTAAAAACCTTTTCGAAAATTAGCAAAAAACGATGACACCAGGTTTTTAGTTTTAGAATTTTTAAATATAAAAAAAAAACCTGTACCACTACAAACCATGAAGAGTTTTGGGCTCAGTACATGTAGAGATTCGTACTGTTTCTAGGCCAACGGCCGTGCAATGACGTGATTCGGCCAAGATCACGCTCAGCCGCCAGGTTTTTCCCCTTTTTTGGGTATCCACTTTATAGAGGCTGGGTGTGCCCCAGGAGGGTCTCCATGCCCCAGGATCGCACACCGGCTGAAATAACAGAATAAATAATATTCCACCACCACAGCCGGGATTTGAACCCAGGACCCGGAGCACAGTAGACTAGCGCTCTACCCACTAGACCACGCCGCTCCCCTCAAAAAACAAAACAGAATACATGCCGTGCAACTCATATGTTTCTGCTGATTCTTTTTGTAAGTACTGTCTTTGATTATCTTATACGATAAACCTCGGAAGTGTAAAAACGGAGATCCAAAAAAACATAAAATGTCTGTTAAATGTGAGTACTGTGGAACAAAAATTTATCACTCTAGAAACAGAAAACATACCGTTTCTTCCTCATAGAGACAACGTTGTATTAGGTAAAACGTCTAAAAATAAATTATTGGCCCTAGAAATATAATTCTGGAAAGAGCCTGGTAATTTCGTAGATATCAAATCAAACTAAAACTAACCATATTATAAGGAGGTGGTTTACATTTTTTATCCTCACATCACTTTGTTTAAATAGTAAAGAAAGTTGTCTAAAAACCTTTTCGAAAATTAGCAAAAAAACGATGACACCAGGTTTTTTTAGTTTTAGAATTTTTAAATATAACAACATTAAATTCCCCAAAAACGAGACTTTTAGAAATTTGTAGACATTCATCAAGGAAAAGCGACTCACATTTCATTTTTTTTTTCTTATATGGCTTAGTAATGGTTCTGAAGTCATAATATTCTCCTCTCTTCGGAAAAAAAGTTTTCATGAAAAATTATTAATTCTGGTAATTTTACAGATTTTGGAACAAAACTAAAACAAGAATGAGGATGAAAGTATTATCTACCATTTTGCTAGGCAAATGTTTAAACAAATTCACGAAATTAGACATCTACCAAAACTTATATTACGTAAAAAAAAAGGAATGTTAGAAAGGGAACTCACGTGTCTATGTTTCGTGAATAACCTCATCATTGTACTACTTGCAGGCATTTCGATCTTGAACATTGTCCTTTTTTTTTTTTTAATATTAATTTTCAAAAATGGTTTATTGCACACTTCAGCAACATTTAAAGCGGAATTTCTCAAAATTTACTGAGTAAAACAGACGAGACTTATGCGCATTATACCTATACATGAAAGTACAGTAAGCAGAAATTTAGTAGCTGAGAATCAGCTAGTTATAGGTTTAGTAACATGGATGGGCTTATAACAGTATTCTGGAACGGAATAGGGGCTTTATTGAGAAAGAGCAAGGGGTAGTGTGGAAGTGAGTTCGAGGTTGGTTTGGAGCCGATGAGGATTGCTTTAGTTTTATCTGCATTGAGCTGCAGCTTGTTTATATTTGCCCATTGACAGATCTGATCAATAAATGTGCTAGAGGCAGAGAAGTTTTCCTCACACGTTTCCAGCAGCGAAGCTGACATAAACTGGCCAAGAGCATCAGTCAGAACACATGTTATTCACTATTTTAAACTCCGGAAAGAATAGAGAAGGATTGTTAAAAAAAACAACAACATAGTCTAGACGATTTTGAATGGATTCACAAATATTCGTTATTAATATTTTATTTTACTAACGGAAAATATGTAGTGCACGTGCTTCGCAGACGAAAGAGTCGTTTGGGAACAGTACTATAATAAAAATTATAATTCCTATAGATAACAATTATCTTCACAATTCAAGCCTTTAATTAATATTATAATTCAAAACTAATTTCAATTTCTAACATAATTTATACTTTGATAATGAATTAAATACTAGTGACCATTCTAGTTTATAATAGACTATTATATACATTTGTATAAACTTTTTTCAATTTATAAATCCTATGGAAGAAGAAACTTTATTTACATATTTACAACTTGACAAAATATTTACAAATGATTTCGGATGAGACATCCTTATAATCCAATAAATTTCCTAAAAAATGCCAGAGAGGATTGTCTCTACACATATACATATCTAACAGGTTTGTTCCCTCACCGCTTAGAGATCTAGTGGACCATGCATTTTTCTGTTATGATCGGACTTGTAGGAACGTAAAAAGTGTATATTTTCTGATGCAAGAAAAACATGGTTAAGTTTAAATAACGTAGATTAAATGTAATCTTGTTACTATAAAACTTCCGAAAAATATATACTGATTTATTATTTTTTAGCTTTCATAAATTTTACTTTATTTATTGCAATAAGTTTTCATAAAAAAATGCCTAAAACAAAACGTAGTTCTTCTGTTTAAAGAAACAATAATGGGTTGCATTCATAAAACATTTAGTTAAATATCAGGTATATTCACATATTAAATACAGTACTTTTTTTTTTTTTTAAATCTTTTTATTTAGAAATAATATAATCTGTCACACTCTTGGGCAATGAGTATTAGTGCTATAATAATAAAGTCATTCATTCCATATGTACAGTAAATAAAAATAAAAATTACAAAGAAGAATAAATAAACCTTAATAAAGAGAAATAAAATAAAATAAATAAATAACAATAATCTTGGCCACATTCATACATATATACAATATTTACATATTGCTCCTGGGAACTCCGAATCAAACCCCGACGCCAGGAGATCGCAGCGCCTCTCAGTCAGTTGCCTTACCGGTCTAATAAGCTAGTGGAGACTGAGAGAGCCACTGACTCTCTGGTATAAGTGGAGAAGCTGGACATTGCCAACACTCAGCATTGCTTAGTTATAAGATGTCTCTAGGCCACTGCCGCTTCAACCTACAAGGAGGGTTATAGGGATGGCTGGAGCTAGATAGAAATAAAGTACTAGCAATTATATATAATAATTCATTATATAAACATATATTAAATATATTTTATTTAAAAAAGTTAAAATGAAACCTATTTTAAAATGTTGGCATTTTCTCAATTACAAACTTTAGAGTCCTCAAGCAGCCTTACCATACAGTTTTGATCACATTTTTTATTTCTTTTGTTCGGTTTTCTTTTGACATTTGAATCTTTTATTACTGCGCTAAATATTATCATATTGAAATTGTATATATCCCTTTACTCATAGCAAAAGAAATCACAAAATCCTAGATATTTACATTAAAAAAAAAATTAAAATCTGATTATAAATTAACCAAATCGTATAATCTCAAAATTAAATTGCATAATATAATTATTAATAACTTAATCTAGTCTCACCTTGAGTCAATTTGCACTTAAATAATAACACCGAGGACCATCTTAACGTGTGGGCCGCCACAGCCTTCCGTGGTTGCTCTTCTGGCGGTCATTAGTAAGGGTTTCTAATCGGCAAGATTTGATTATTTTCGACATTTTTGAGGCAGAGCAGATTAGTTAAAACCAAAAATAATTGTTCAATGGGCTAGAAAACCGGATGTCAATTAAACAAATTAATTAGCTGATTAGTAATAGTTTTAAGGCCGCAAGAAATGCATTTTTGTAATAAGTATGGTACAAATAAATTTTCAAAAATATTTCTAGATGTATGTTCGATGAGGTAGTCAACCATACATCTGGCTCCTTGACTAGTTGGTGTTTTCTATTCATAGTCAATAAATGACATCCCATATGTTCTAATTTATGGGAGGGAGGGAAGTTATTACCACCATTCTTCCAGGAAAATTATAGGGTCGATTTTCCCTATGACCAACCGAGCAGTATCTTCGTCGATACTGATCAGCTGAAAACATCCTTTCTTTCAGGTAGAGCCACGGAATTCTGGACAAATGCCAGGGCCACAGATGGGATCATAATAGTAATTTCAAGATGTGTCGCGTGGAATTAATCCTCGTTAAGACCACCATCAAGGTATTAATTCGGAAAGATGAACACCTTAACAACCAACATAGCTCTTTGGTAAGATATGGTTGGCAGAGTAACTCCTTCACCAATCAAGATGGCCAGGAGGAATCCTTTCAGTTCCAGTAAAAGGAGTAATCACTCTTTACGTCGTTTATAAAGCGTCCATAAATGATACACGACGGCATATCATAAATGATATATCAAGTTAAATAAATGATACATGATTAAAAAAACTAATTAATAAAAATAACTAAGCAACTGAACTATGATGACATAAGAACTGATAAAAAAACACAAATGTAAAATACAATATTTGTTCTGATAATTCATTTTATATTCAATATGCTAATTTATATTTTATGTGAATAGTATCTAAGAAAAACATTGAAAATACTCTTTAGGAACAGTTAAAGATATTGATTTCTCTGCCTTCAACTCCTTAGCAACAGTTGTTTATTTTGATCACTAGTGTTTATGTTGTTATAATGGACGAAAAAACAAATGAATATGAAATACCTTACTTGGAACCTAAGCTCTTTTATGGATTGTCCACAACAATTAAAGAAAATGCAATTTTTGTGAACGATGTAGAATTGCTTCATCCTGCAGGGAAAATTTTAGTCATAGATAACTTAAGTAATGGGAAACAAAATTTTATAAAAGTTCCATTATCCAAAAAAGAAATAACAGGAATCATAATAAGTCCTAATCGGTAAGTGCTCTCAAGCTATTGAGAATTAAATAATAGGATAAGTAATTTACACAATAATTTACGCAATTTTAATTTATTAAAATATGGGTCTCCAAAGTTTTGAAGATGTAAATACATGCAAAGACTTTGCACTCGCATTATTTGTTTACGCAGTTTTCGTTCAAGAATAGATGTATTAGTGAAAGTATACAACAGAAAATATTTATATTGGGTTGATGCAAAATTAATGCAGGTTTCCTCTATTGCAATATCTTAATTCCAATTGTGTAAACAAAGCTAATCCTAACATTGATCATTATTATACCAAAACAAACCTTATCTAATACCCTCTCTTTCACCATGAATTTGTTTAGTAAAATCGTTTTGTTCAGTGTGTTCAAAGGTCTTGAATCGAATTGAATGTCAAAGTGCGATTTTCATCAAATTTATTTTTACGAATTTAAATTAGGGCGCAGCGCTGCGCAAACGGCTCGTAATATTAATGAAGTGTGGGGTCAGGGGGCTATTAATGAGTGCACGGTGCAGCGTTGGTTCCAGAAGTTTCGCAGAGGAGATTTCGACCTCGAAGACAAGGAAGGTCGGGGCCGTCATCTTGCTCTGGACAACGACCAGCTGAGGTCAAAAGTGGAAGAAGACCCAACCAAAACCACACGAGAAATGGCGGCGGAACTCGGAACTCAAAAATTGCAACGTCTTTGCCCAGCATTGATGAATCGGAAGGGGCCGATCCTGCTCCACGATAACGCCAGACCACACGTTGCACAACCAACGCTTCGACGACTGCACGAGTTGGGCTACGAAGTTCTCCAACATCCGCCTTATTCACCTGACCTCTCTCCTACAGACTTCCACTTTTTCAGGCATCTGGACAACTTTTTGAGGGAGAAAAATTTTCAAAACCAGGACGACATTGAAAATTCTTTTCGTGATTTCATTGAGTCCAGGGATTCGGATTTTTTTTCTGGTGGAATAAGAAAGCTTGTTGAACGTTGGCAAAAGTGCATTGATTCAGATGGAAATTATTTTGATTAAATATATATGGTTAAAGTAAAGATATGGCGTATTTACAATACCTACTAAAAACCTGCATTAATTTTGCATCAACCCAATAAATATACCCTCCCTCCAGAACCAGTTCCTTAGCAATTTTATTTATTAAGGAAGAATGTTCCTATAATAAATCATTATTTTGAAATTGTTAGTAATTAACAAATAATTTCAAAATCAGAAGATAAGGTTTAGTGATTACCAATTTTTGTAGGGAAGTGTCGAAGGAATAGAATATGGGTGATGCAACCTCACTGCAAAAAGTTTCGGAACGGTTCTTATATTTGAGGAGTAACGTTGCAGCGAAATCGATAAGACATTGGGAAGCCAAGATCGACATAAAGTACCTGATAAAAAACGACATTGATAGTTTGGGGTATGTAGATCATGAGCTGAATTGGTGAGAGGTGAGAAATGAAGAATTAGATAGAAAACAAAATAGTTTGAGCAGATGGAGCTGGAGTCGGGTTGGTAAGACGTGGAGAACGAAAGGCCTCATTCGAAATTTTAGGAGTCATTCGCACTGGATTTGTATCGCTAACAGATGTAGAACTAAGTAACAGATGTAAAGCGAAATATGTGGTAAACAATCGGAGTATTTGGAAAAGGAGCCAAATCGCTGAGGGGTGAGGAACGAAAAGTCGCTTCGTAAATGGTTGGAATCGAAGCTAGAGGTATGGGTATGGTCTTAATTTAATGCTTCCAGTGTTGCTAAAGAGTTCCATTTACCGATAGGCTGCAATTTCTCTTGAAACCTACGTCAAGAGATTTTCAAATTACTACCGTCTAAGGTTGATCACTGGTTTATTATAATTACAGACAATAAATACTTTTAAAATGTTCCGTTTTGAATATCTGTTTACTTTTAGATATTTTGCAAAATTCTTTTACTTGTATTATCCCTTGTATCCTTTTGTTGTTCACAATTATTATTATTCTTTCTACCTATTATGGATTGCCAAGTACTACTAATTTTAGTACTGCACCAGTACTATAATAGGTATTGTTATGTATTTGACCGGCTGCTTTTCTAAGGCAGCGGTACCCTCAAAATAGTATTAATTATTATATTTAATGTATTCATATATTATACTTTTTGGAACCGTTGAAGTTCTTTTCCAAAGGTATAGTGTTTACCGAACCCAGTAGGTGGCATGCAGGGGAATATTAAATTAAACCAGGTTTCAATAAATGAAATTATTATTTTAAATCAACTTACACATATACAATCTATTTAAACTATGCCTGAGAATATTAAGGAATTTCTCATAGTTAACCTTCCCAAACAATATTACAATAAAAAGTTACTTTCTGAAACTTAGTCGGTTGGCGGAGGTGGAAATTTTCTCAGGTGTCCCTTCTAGGCTCTTAGACCCTCTGACAGACCTCTCTCGAATCTCTTCTTCTCTTCCTCCTTTATGACACTCCTCTTCTTGTAGATGGAACTCGACTCTTCTCTCGCTGGACTTCAACTGCCCTCTCTGATTCTCCATCCACGCCCTCATCACCTCTTTCCAAATATACTCTTTTTTGGAAATTGTCGATCTGATATCGGACAAGGAAGGCGGGGATGATATGGAAAGTGCCCCTGGGGTCTAGGAAGTTTCCCGGGGTATCGCGGGGGGGGGGGACCCAAGGGAGGTAAGTAAACGCCTTTTGAACTTATGTCGAAAAAGGCTTATTAATATTTACTTGATTAATATATTAATTAGACAATAACGAATTTAGAGCTCTCAGTATCCTCAATACATAACAGTATAACAAAATTGTATTTCTATTGTTTTACTGAATGGAATATGCAAATTTTAAATGAAGTTTTTTGCAGTTATAATTAATCGCGTTTTAAGTGAATTTTAGTAAAATTAAAGAATTTACTGTAATCATCTAGTGAATACTTTAGTTTCCAAAGAAGCCTTTATATATTTATATAAAATCCTAAGTTTATCATAAATTACTTTTTCAATTGCGAATTTTACCTATGATTATTGTTAGTGCTTGTGTGGAGCAATCTTAATGTGAGTGATGTGATGATATACTGTGCAAGTTCTTCCATTACTAAAGAAGGCTTTATATCCCTTCAGCGCTATTTTCTACTTCAGAATTTTGGTAATGTTGAAGCTTATTTTTGACCTCCTCGAAGTGACCTTTTGAATGAACAACGATGTTATGCACTTCTTGATAATCATATTTTTCTTCAGCTACAACTTCCCGCTACTGAACACGATATGATTACTCGCTATATCTTAAAACAACATCCTCAAAAAGCTATTCTAATCTTCAGATACATATAAAATCCCGTAACCCATTCCACATATTTTTTTGACCCTTGGAAAATTGTATATATGATACCCAAACACAGAAAGTCGCTAGAGCATCCATCTCACTACTGTCCTATATCGGTTTTACCAATTATGTCTAAAATGTTGGAAAATCTTATTCTGAAACGCCTGATCTTATCTTAGATTCTAATAGAATAATTCCATAGTAACATTTTAGACCCTGAATAACACACTCCACTGTCCTGGACTGAGGTGGATGTTATATATTTGTTTTTATTAGAACGCGGATTATACTGCTCGGGGTGCTTTCTCGACTTAATTGTTTAATGGTATCTTTCACCCGGGATTGATCTACAAATTTGGTTTACTCCTACTCCCTGCCTGTCTGACAGATTTTCAAATTAGACCACAAAAAATACCTATTCATGCGTCTTTTCTCAGACTGCTGTTGTTTCTCAAGAAAGTATCTCCGTTTCCATTCTGTATTCAGTATATAAAACTAATAAAAATATTAGTAAAAATCTGTCCTAGAAATATCTTCTTAGTGTAAAATCGCTCTTCAAGAAGTGAAATATAGGTTTTGAAGGATTGAAACCAAACTCAGAGAAGAAATTAGAATATGAAATTCCAAATAATTAAGAAGCGATGGATTGATTTTTTGGGTTATTATTCCTGGTCAATCATTTATTCATTTCCCTGATTAATCCTTTTTTTAATAAATGTCAATAACACCAAACCAGGCACAGTTCATGGAGATGCCAGTCAGAATGAGGTTTCATTAGAATGTAAGCTAGTAGGAGCTGAAGCCCAGCTAAGATCGCATACTTGCAAATGGGAAAGGGATGTTTTGCTGTGGTTTATGTATTTGAGAGGTTTGAGCATAGTCTTTCCGGAAGATAGGACAGATCATATACCGATCGAAACCAGATTCATGAAACTATTTGTAAGTGGGCTCAAATGATTGCAAGGTATGCTTTTTCGTTGGCCGAAATTCATTGCAACGAAAATTCGCGAGAACAAACAGAACTTTAAAAAAGCACTGGTTGTAGAAAAGTAAAATAAAGCGAAAACAAGAGTAGTGAAGTATAAAATGATATTCTTGACTTTTGTTTATAGCTGGTCACAAGTAAATTAGTGTAATGCACGAAATGAAATAATAACGTGTTCTTTGACTATAGATAGCACAATGTGAGATAGAGTTACCTGCATAAATATAAATGGGAGTGTTAATTAAATTAGTTATAATAGATTTGAATTAGTTGATGAGGTATATGGTTAAAACTAGTGGCGTATAGTGGTAGATTTGTTTTTGTGGGTGAGGACGTGGTTTTTAGGCGAGAAAATTTTAATTTTGATGGTGAAAGATGGAAATCTTAACATGCTTTAATTAATCTCTAATAGACTTATTTTATTACATTAACTCATGATTATTGGTACTATTATATGGTAGATTGTGGTAGTACTTTGAATTATCTCTTCATTTACTGGTGGATAGTCACTATCCATAAAAGTCATTCCAGCTTGGAGAGACTATTCCCTTTCCTCTTCCGCGGATCTGTCACTAGTCAGAACTATGCTTTAAAATAAAATTTTGTTAGATATAACTAATCCTTATGTAATAAGATGTGTATAAACATTCATCATTGTACCGTTTACAATTGTTTCAGGAACTTTGTAGTCGTTGCAGAAAAAGGTATAAAACCAACCCTTAGCGTCTACGAATTAGCTACTCAAAAGAGAGTGAAATTGCTAGGAATTCCCCTCAAAGAATCATCAGCCTCTGATTGGGCAAGTGTTGCTTTCATGGAAGATAACATCCATATTATCGCTGTAACAGGGCATCCCAACTGGAACTACCTCATATATGACTGGCACAAAGGACGCGTCGTCTCTTATGGACAAGCTGCATATAACTCTTTGACTGTAACTCAAGTATGATTTATTCCTTCATTATGACTATGACATCGTTAGTATTTATGATTTATAATTTATTAGACCCAAAATCCTTTCAATAAAGAATCATGGACTTCTTATAAACTAGAAGTTATGACGAATAGTTCATAACTATAGGATTTATTGGGTTTCTCATCCTCTTTAGTACAGTAAAAACTGCATTTTCGCTTAAATTTCATTTTTTTTATCAATTTTCAAACGAAGATCAACCCTTAAAATGTTGTTAAAAAATTGAAGTTTGTTCAATTTGATTTATGTAGTACTTTATTATCACTTCTTAAAAAATTCCTTGCCCTTGTAATGTGTTGAAGCATTTGGAAGAGCTGCTAAAATACTGAGCCTTGGAAGTATGAAAAAAGATAAAAAAATAAAACAAATATATATGTAAATGATTTTTCCATGATAACTACTTTTTAGTGTAGTTTAGAGCAATATAGTATATATGCAATGGCAAGGACTTCCTAAATACTAATTCTGTTATATTGTACAGTAATTCTTACACACACACACACACACACACCCACACACACACACACATACATACACATATATATATATATATAATATATATATATATATATATATATATATATATATATATATAAATGGCGTAGCCCTTTTTAACTTCTGTTATGTATTGAGGATACTGAGGGGAGTTCATTATTAAATAAGTTTAAAATAAATGTTTATAAGCCTTTGTCGGCAAAAGTTAAAAGGCTTGTACCTAATCCCCCCCCCCCATGATATTTCCTATGGGCAGCCCGTGATACCACAAGAATTTTCTACAATCCAGCTACTAGGCTGGACAAAGACTGGACTGGGCACTTCCTATGTCAGCCCCGCCCGAGGTGACGAGGACGATAAAGAAGATTTCTTATCCGTTCCAGCAAGAGGAGAGTTGAAGTTCCATCTACAAGAAGAGGAGGTCCGTCGGTGGTGAGAGCAGCTGGAGGATGAAGTCGAGAAGGGAGGCCTAAGACTGATTCCACCTTCGCCAGCCGACAAAGTGTTTTAAAGGTATCTCGTTATTTGTAATATTGTACGGCAAGGTTAATTGTAATATGATCCTCAGTATTCTCAATCATAGATCTGGAAATGATGTAAATAGAGTTTAAGTTTAAAATCTATGTAATAGTTATATTTAATAATAATTGCTCTAATTTAAATATGTTGGTAATTTAGTATTCTCCTGCATGCCATCTACTTGGATCGGTAAACACGATACCTTTGGTAAGGAAATCCAATGGTTTCAGTAATATTTGTCTAAATATACATTAAATATATTAAGTAAGCTAGTTTTTGAAAGTACCGCTGTCTTAGAAAAGCAGCCAGTTAAAAACATAGCATTTCATTGTGGCGGGCAGATGGTTTTCTGTAGAAAGAGGAGTATTTGCCGTGCGCCTGCTAACCATAAACTCATCTAAATCCATGTAATTCGAACAAAATGAAGATTCTAGGGTTACTGAGGAAGAAGTTTACATTGGAGGAAAAGGTTAAAAATCCTTGAGGTATAATTGAAACCGTCGTCGATCAAGGTGGCAATGAGACTACAAATGGCAAAATTTTTTGTAAGAATAGACTCTATGCATATTGTGGATTGTGCATATTGATCCGTACCGGGACAGAAAACAATAGGATGATTGGCATACTGGCGAATACCCACCGGGAATTGAAATGTGCCCGCCATGAGACTCGTACGGGAATTGGGTGAAGGATAAATAGAGGAACAGGACTTCAAGTAAGAACTCCTAAACAAGCTCAATCAGCTCAGCTCCTAAACGCTGGGATAGGAGAGCTTATCCGAGTAATATGAATATCGCTGAAAATACTTGGGTCAAGAATATCTATCCCCTATTTTCGAAGTAAGCACTTGCAACGAACTTACTTTAATCCGCGAAACATTGAGCTCGATGAATTACAGAATTTAGAAATGAAACATTGGCACCTGTTCAAATAATTTTTTAAAAAATGATCATCAGTCACCGGGAACAATATGTCAGCTGGAAATGATCGAGCCTTTGCTAAAATTGAATAAAACAGCATTGAAGATTGTTGTATTTCGTATTGTGGTGGGAATGGTTATCCATTTAACGTCGAGATGTTTTTGACAGATACTTATGGGTCAATATAATAATAATAATAATATTTTTTTTATATTTTACTGAATTTTACAACTGTATATTACATAAATACAATAAGTAAAAATGATGAATTATAATAAAAGGCTTGTGAAGAAACTACCCAGCGGTAGTACTTTGATGTTTATTTAAGTAAGTAGATCCCGAGGCCATCTTCTTTTCAATCGCCTCGGAGGGTAGTCAGGAATATGTGAGGTTGATAGGTTGCGGACAAGAGGGTTTATATGGGTTGGGAGTTTGGAATTAAAAGTGGTATATCTGGTACGAGAAAGGTCTGCCACAAATGGGATATTAAGATCGTTATGGATGATTTTATTTGTGACGAAATAAGGAGCATTTAGGATTTTGCGAAGGATTTTCGATTGTAAGGATTGGATGCAGGAGGAATTAGATGGCTTAGTAGAGCCCCAAAGCTCGATTCCATATGTCCAGATGGGTCTGATGACAGTAATATAAATGAGCTTTTTGTAGTGAATTGGAAGTTTTGAACGTTTGTCTAGTAAGTGCTGTAGTAAATAATAATAATAGGCTTACCGAACCCGACGGTTTGATGCCGATACCACCAAATACCGCTTACACAGATTCGTCCAATGATCGCCGTTCAAGCCCATGCCCCCAATATCAGCCTTAACGCAATCCTCTCATCGACGCTTCGGTCTACCTTTCGGACGCCTACCAGTCGGTTCAGCGTATACCAATTTTCTCGGAAACCGTTCCTCATCGAGCTCGACAACTTTACTCGCCCATTTGAGTCTTCGCGATGCTATCAACTCAATTATATTCACAGAGTAAAAGCTCCGCAATTCCGCATTGTGCAACCTTCTAAACTCCCCTGTGGCCTCATCTCTCTTCGGATCAAATATTTTACGCAGTACCTTATTTAAAAAAAAAACCTTAAGACGCTGCTCATCCTTCAAAGTAAGCGGCTTAAAGTATCCGTAAAGTATCGTCGGAAGAACAATAGTTTTATAAATTCTAACCTTTACGTTTTTAGACAGAAGCCACGGGCCAAGTAATTTAGCGACTGAATAATAACACGCATTTCCCGTCTTTAACCGGGACTTTATTTCCTCCTGGATTTCATTTTTTCTTGTTATCATTGAACCCAAATACTTATGGGTCAATATACTTTCCAAAAATAAACTTATTATTATTTATCTTATATTCTTATGTTACTCTCTTCAGTTTTACAAAAATAAAACTATAATTTTTTAGATCGCTCCAAATCCTGAAGACAGTAGCATGTTTTTATTATTAGGTCCAGGACATTTTCGGCTGATGAGTCAATCGGACCGTATATGGCGACAATATGGCTTCTCAAGGGCTGAAAAAGTACCATTGCAAGTGGCCTGTTGGCTTGGACCACAAACAGTCTTAGCAGGATCGAAAGACGGTAGGCTTTTGCTCGTTGCCTATGGTGAGCTTCGAGGAGTTTACGAAGCTGACAGCCTATCTGAGATTCACCTAACAGAGTAGGTTTTCTTGTATGTTACTCTTAATTATAGTTTCTAGTTTGTATTTATTGATTAATTTAAAGGATGTTGTAATTGTCTCAAATCGTTTGAAACAGTTTAAAGAAGGGCGACATGGACATTAAGAAATGCGAAGGCAGAAACGCTCAATGACCACTCCTGGATCATGTGAAAAAACCACCGATAATTCTCTAATGACCTAATGAAACACCTATTAGTAGCATTAAAAGAGGAATATCATTAAAGGATATCAGGGCAGGAACTCAGGTGTTTATGATAAAGGGTAAAGTTAGTAGGGATTTGCTGAAGGAATAATTTGAATAATCATAATTTGAAGGTATACATAAATTAGAAGGATGAGATCTTGCGGGAGAACGCGGAGTGGGAGGGTCAAGGATAAGGAAGATTTAATTCTTTCTTCAGGAAGGATAAATCCATTCCTGACCAGAATACCATTGAGAAATGTGGTTCGTCAGTGGAGGCCGAAAATAAATTGTATAAAGTAGTTCATTTGTCTTTTTAGATTCATATAGTTCACATCAGAGTCTTCTGTAGGCGGTGGGGAAGAATAAGGGACGATACTAAGAGATTAACAGAAATGTAAGAGCTGTTCGATGAAAGGTATGGATTTTCTAGTAATTCGGAAAATATCAAACACACCCCTAGTGTTTATGGTGTTGTGTGTTTCCATTGGGTTGATGAGAAATTAATGCAGGTTTTTAATAATCGTTGAATATAAGCCATATCTTCACTTTTACTATATATATTTTATCAAAGTAATTTCCGTTAGGATCAATCCACTTTTGCCAATTCTTATCCCAGGAGAAACAAAATATGGATCCTTGAATACCATGAGCTCACGAAAAAAAATTTCAATCCCATCCTGGTTTTAAAAGTTTTTCTCTTTCAAAACGTTGTCCAGATAACTGAAAATGTGGAAATCTGTAGAAGAGAGGTCTGGTAAATAAGGTGGGTGTTGGAGAACTTCATAGCCTATTGGTTTTGGTTGAGTCTCCTCCATTCTAGTTCTCTTGATCGATGGAGCTGGTAGTTGTCATCTGCAGAATGGCAGCCACGACCTTACTTTTCTTCGAAGTTGAAATCTCCACTAAGAAACTTCTGGAACCAATGCTGCACAGTGCATAATATACGAGCTATTTATGTGCCCTAATTTAAATTCGTAACAATAAATTTGACCAAAATCGCACTTTGGAATTTTAAATTTAAAACCTTTAAACAAACGGAACATTTACAGATTAACACGATTTTACTAAATAAATTCGTGCTGATAGAGAGGGTATTAGATAAGGTCTATTAAGGTGTATAAGGAATGTTAGGATTAAATATAAAACATATATAAATAACTAATTAACTTTAACAATGATGGTAGGCATGCTACTTATACTTTTCACAGTTAGACGATAGCATAAATAACCGAGTTTAGGTTATAATTATGTCATAATAAAATAATACAGATAATAAAATATATATATATATATATATTTTTTTTTTTTTTTTTGTTCATAGATCTGAAGAAGTAGTAACTCTGGCATCAAATGAAGTATCAGATGACATGGCAGAAAAGCATGAAGTAAGAGCTTTGATTTCATTTAATAAAGGCTTTCTATATTCTTGCAATCTTGGGGAAGTATACGTATTTGAGAAGATAACAGATTCGAGGTATTATCATCCCCTTCTATATACATTTTTTTTCATGAATATAATGTACGTAGGTTAGGAGATCTTTGTAAAAGAATATAACCAAAATTAAGATTTTTTTTATAACATATTAAGTATTTCCTTTAACTATCTTGAAATTTGACATTTGAATATAAACATAAAATTTACAGTAGGTCAAGTATTCCACCATGCTCTGTAAATCATACAACAGCATATGTTAATAGTTAATACCGGGTTATAGTGTTAAAAATAGCACAAAAGATTGTTTTTAAAACTTCATTTTTTAAATGTGCTATGCTTCCAAATGAAATAATGGGATATCTGAGTGTTCTGTATGTTTCATTGCATTATATATCATCAAAACAGTAATATTTTTGGTGTAAAATATGTTCATAGTTCTTTTTAAACCAAAACTTGCATATATTTGGTTTTATTGCTTACAAAACACTTCATATTTAAATTATAGGACAATCTATTAAGACTAATATTTCCTAGCCAGAAACATTAATTATTTATATTTGTTCGAGAAAAATTCGGCACATATAACAGAAACTCACATAAAAATCCCAAGTTTAATCTGTTGCGTCCATAAAGGTTCTCGAACTATAAGATTTGCTTTAATGATGACCATTTATAGAGCAACAGCTAATACATGCAACGGGCTAAGCAAAAGAGGTGGGTATAGAATCCTCAAAACGTCCTATTGAAAAAATATAAATAACTTACAGACAATAAAAAAAAATAAAAAATATGTAAAACAATGTTAACTAATTAATATTATTTTTGTTTCAGATGGGTAAAAAAAAATGTAATAAATATATCATCAGTTGGGATGGAAAATGGGGAGTACGATAATATGTACCGCATAAATTATGTAACAGTGAACCCTTCTCAAAATAAAATAGTTTGCACAACAATGAAAACAGAACTATATATTTCTGATATATTTTTCCATCAGGATTTTAATAAGGTATTTTAAGTGACTTATATATAATAATAAAAATAACTTTATTCTGGGAGCATGCCCCTTGAAAATTACAATGTAGTACAGGAAATATACACTTCAATATATACATGTCTGGCCGAGAGACCAATAAAATAAATTTTTATTTACAAATGTTCAAAAAATAAAAATAAAATATAAAAAAAAACTATTTATATATAAAAAAAAAACCTGTACCACTACAACCCATGAAGGGTCTTGGGCTCAGTACATATAGAGATTCGTACTGTTTCAAGGCCAACGGCAGTGCAATGAGGTGATTAGGCCTTAATCGCGCTCAGCTGCCAGGTTTTTCCCCAATCACTTTGTAGAGGCTGGGTCTGCCCCAGGAGGGTCTCCATACCCTAGGGTCGCCCCCCGACTGAATTAACAGAATAAATAATATTCCGCCACTACCGGAATTCGAACCCAGGACCCGGAGCACAGCAGACTAGCGCTTTATCCACTAGACCACGCCGCTCCCCATTTATATAGTATATATCTATATATATAGAATATAAACAAATGAAAAAAAAATTGCTATAAAATAATAGAGCTGGACAATTTCTAAGTAAATAAAATAAATGAATTAATCCATAACTCTAGGATTTTGATAAAATAAAAAAATCTGTCCTACGTTGAAAGTAGAATAGTGGATTAACAATTTTACCTTTAGTGTGCGTCTCTTTGGGATCCTAGAAGGTGTTGAAAAAAATTGGGTTTGAATGAGAGAAGGGAAAAGGCATGGCGAATATGATTAGGTAGGGAATTCCAGAGAGATGCAGAGTGGATATAAATGGAATTATCAAAAGATTTGGTTCTATGGGTAGGAATGTAAAGGTCAGAAAGGCGTGATCTAGTTTCAAGTAAATGAATTGAGGATTTGAATTGAAGGGTACTGTGAATGTATCGAGGATGTTGAGAATTAATGACGTGGTAGAGGTATGTTCCGAGGAAATATTGTCTACGTATGGAAGGTAGGAGTCACTTCAATTCCCTGTATAAGTGGGTTACGGGCGACCTCCTGATTGTACCGAAGATAAATCTCATAAACATATTCATAATCCGTTTGATATATATATATATATATATATATATATATATATATATATATATATATATATATATGTGTGTGTGTGTGTGTGTGTGTGTGTTTTTATTTATTATTTTACCAGTATAATACTCTCATAGAACAGCATTCTATGAAAAGTCCGTCGTTATCCGTGCTACAATACTTTGACACTCTTTACTCATTTCCCTCCGAAAATTGTCATTCCTAACCACATTCAAACACCCATTATTTAACCACCTTCTCAAAATCAATTTTCCGCGCATATGTAATAAATCTAGATTCTGATAATACTGAACTAAACTCATTTGGTTTTGTTATCTGTTTGTTTGTTGTTGTTTTTTTTGTAGCTTTTATTCACATCAACCTTAAATAATTTATTTGACTAAATAATTATAAAAGAAGCCAGACAAATTGGTCTTCCTCTGTTCATTTTATATTATTCTTAGGGGACAAAATGTCCAAGAATAAAAATTATTTTTCATTCATTCATTTATATCCAAAATGGAAAAAATAAAATAAATATATATATATATATATATATATATATATATATATATATATATATATATATATATATATATTGCTATAGCATTATACAGCTACTATACCATAGCAAATTTGTATAGTAATAGAAAGAAAAAAAAATGTATTAATCTAGCGACGTTCCCCTTGGAATATTGATAATGCATATTAATAATAAATCAATACATCTGTATCATATATATGAAATATAAAATAACAGAGAGTGTTATTACTAAAACTATATACACACATTTTACCAAAAAAAGTTCCAACCAACAAGTTTGCTTTTACAAATCTTTATTCTCGAAGGCCATACCAAGTGTTATAATGAAGGAATATTATTCCCAGTGAGTAAAAAAGTCATAAACTTTCCAAAGATCATTGAGTGGATACCGACAAACGTCAAATCGATAACGGATGACTTTCCTTCTATTGTAGAGTTTGTACTCGTCTCGTGGTCCTTAAGGGCAATCTTAGTTGTTTTAGCCAATGCTTTAAGGAGAGCTCCACCCTGACGATCGGACACTCCGCTTCCCAACACTTACCCACGCCTTAAAATCACCAATACTATATCTGATATGTGACCATTAGTATTAGACCAAACAAAGTTCCTGAATATATTGCCTACCAGAAGCCTAGGCAACAGCTTTACTACTAATATTGGTCACCCATGAGGTGATTCGAGATTCTTGTATTTTTTTTACCAAGTTTAGCCTGGTGAAGTGTAGTTTCCGTACACTATCAAAGCATTTTAACAGTGGTTCATATTTGACGAATGTATTATCATCTAGGATGTTGTTGGGCATATGTCATGACATACGGAAAACTCAGCACATACTACTTTGACTCTCTGACTTTTACGAATTATGGTCAGGCCGAAATGTAACTTATTTCACGCCACAACTTTTCACGCGTGAATAACTGGCAGAGCATCGACCGCCGTCTGCGTAGGATTTACTGGTTGTTCGTTCCGCTATGATAGGCAATGTTTCCTCACCTAGTAGAAGTTTTAAGAACTCCAAAACCTTGTTTATAGTGAGAGCGTCCAAGATTTTAAACAGAGATTTCTACTTTGATACACAGTACGTACTTCTGCCCCATCGTCAAGTGTACTTTCCATATTGGCAAATGCCATCCCTTTTTTGCGGTCATTCTGTAGCATAAAATCATCGTTATTATTTAGAAGAGTTATAGATCCAAACTTTAGTTTTGAAAAAGCCTGGACTATCAAAATATTTGTATACGTATGACTGGCAATCTGATAAATTAACAATGAGATTAGTTCCTTTAGTCTAGTACGCCTCCTATCTTATGTATTATTATGTATTCAGAATACTGGGGGGAGTTATAATACATTTTTAATTAATTTGAATTGATAGCAATATTAATAATCCTTTGATGGCAAAATACGAAAGCCATTTACCTATCCCCTGGACTCTTCCCAAGACCCCACCAATCAGCCGACCAATGGTATTTGGTCTGCTCAAGAGATAAGCATACATACCATCAAAGGTTTATTGGCTCATTTTACGTATGGTACTAAGAATGAAAAATATCTCTGTTTTCAAAAAAAATATATTCCTATGTATATACGAAGTTATGTTACTTAAATTTAAAGAATGTAATAAACATTGTAAAATTAAACTAGGTATCATTTAAGTCCAAAATGAATTATAACTTTATTTAATATTTTATCTATTATCATCGATTTCCTTAGTAAAAAAATTCAGAGCTTCCTTAGTAAAAGACTGTTTGTGTACCTTGCTTTTCCGTCCTGGCAACAATACGTGGACTATGACACTTGAAAAGTGGATTAAAATTTTGTGGACTGTGGGTGGCATTGGTTGCCATGGATACAAGTAAATATAATATTTTGCTGTATCCATGGTGAAATATGAAAACAAAAAAAAAATAATTGAGGTCTATCTCGAGACCTGAAGATAATACTTCGAGAATAATTAAAAACAAAATAACTCATAAAATATTCACTCCTGGCAGCTGCTTCCTTTGGCATATTATTATGAAACTACTATACAATTTACTGGAAAGAAGTTGTTATATAGAATAACAGCTTTGATTAGTTGAAATCAACCAGTTGCTCACAGCCAAAACTGATTTAACATAATATAATAAAAATAATAAAATAGATAGACTAATCGAATTAATGAGATGATCATTATGTATTAAATAGGAGCCTGTTGCTGAATTCAAGATTTTGGGCAATGGATACCACGATGGTGCTATAGCTTCAATATCAACTTGCTTATGGAAACCATTTTTTTTAACCGTTGGACTGGTTGATAAAACTATACGACTGTGGAATTATGAGCTGATGAAGGTTGTTATTCAGAAGAAATTCACTGATGTGATTTACAGTGCTTCGATGCACCCATCAGGTAAACTTACAAAAATTAATGTTTTTCGATCATTACATATCATCAATTCAATAACTCAGTTATTTATGAAGGTAGAGGAAAAATGATCAAAGTTCTTTAACCAAGAAAGGGCGAATAATTATTATAAAAAATAAATAATAATTATTATTAAAAAAATTAATCTTATATGGTCAAACCTCAACTTGTAAGAGATTAATGAAAATCGCTATTTTAAAAAATAATAGACAGGAATGGTTAGAAGAGCAATTACAAATTCAATAAATTGCTGCTCGTCGCTACTCATACTTAGATTTTTTCCACCTGTTAAAAAAATCATGAAACAACGTTCTTGGTAATAATATGAGCGATAATATAATATGAAACAGTGATAATATAATATGAGCTCATAATTTGATATCCAAAATAAAGTTTTTTCGTTATTCGATATTATGTTTTTAATAAAGTTTATAAATAATTTGTTCAGGCTTCGGATGCGATTTTAAAGATGTTATCCTGCCACTACTTCAGGCACCATTTTCCACTACTCGGGTTGTCAGGAAGAGTATGTGTCTTAACTTCTAAGGACAAGTGAACTTCAGCTTTCCATTATTTTTTTTTTCTTTTGCACCTTCATGGAGTTGTTTGACTATGGTATAAAGATGCTTTGTATTATTTTGGGTATTGAATTCGCGTTTTACTTTTTGAAAGTTGGGCAGAGGTCGAAGTAGATTGGTCATACAATCCAAAAGTAGCTTGAAAGGGTGGAAAGCTTGGAGGTTGATTGGAGCCATAAAGCAACCTTTCGAAAAGTACAACAACCCAGCATCAACTGGAAGAGTTCCGTTTTAAGGCGGAGCAAGCAGAATTGACTCATGATTGTGGTAAAGGCATTGGCTGGTGGCAGTGATGGATGGAATTTGTTCGCTGAGGTCATAGAAGCTACATACCTACATATATATATATATATATATATATATATATATATATATATATATATATATATATATATATATATTTTTTTTTTTTAAATTTATTCAAATATATTAAAATTGATCTCAATGGACAATAATAATAGGGCTGTATGATCACAGTCATATAATTAGAAAATTAGAACTAAATTACAAAAACAACTTGCCACATGAAAATTTCCTTGGATACAGGGAGAATGTTGAGGATAAGTCCAAAAATTGTACAGTATAAATTATATTATATAATTTTTCTACATTCTCTTATATATGTGATTTAGTTTTTCTCGATTTATTTGCCTGTACTTCAAAAACAGTTAGGGAAAATTTATAGTTAAATATGAAAAGGGTTTCTGAACAAGTTTATAAAAATCATGCACTGATATAGCAAACGTATATTTCTTTCTTTAGATCGTTCGTTGGATTTTCAAAGTGGCTAAGTTTGATATTGATCGTAATTTTGTTTTTAACGATATTTTATAGCAATTCTTAACTTTCTCGATTTAATCGACAAAGGCTTTATTTAATAAGGTCCTGAGGGCTTTCTTATGCAGTGCAAATATTAATGGTAAAGAAGGGATCTGTACTGACCTACTTGGCAGACGTCTTCTGCGCAACTGAGTTAATCATTCATTGCTTCGTTCTTTTTTTTCTGAAATATTCGAAATGTTCCGAACAACTAAACATTTTTCTTTTCTTCTAGAGTACATGATCGAAAAACTTTAATTTTAGGGAAAACTAGGCCTGACCACTTTCTTGCACGGCCGTTGACCGTTAAACAGTGCGAATTTCTATACGTATTGAACTCAAGACCTTTAATGGGTTGTAGAGGTAAAGATTTAGGATCCCTTGACCCCCCTCGATGACAAATTGAATTAGCTTAAATTTCATTTAGGTTTCATGATGAAAATTGTCTGACAGGACTTAAATGCCGATTTCTTTTATTTTCTTCCTTTAAAGTACCTTGAATCGAGAAACGCCTGCACGGCCTGTCGCGCCACTGGAAAATAAAAAAGTACCCTTAATTTTATAGTTTCAAAAAACAATTAACATATTATCTTATTAACGTGGATAAAAAACAGCTAAATATACAAATTGAACGAATTTGATAACTACAAAAGAAGAAAAGAGCGAACATATTTTTTTAGATAATTTTTATTTTACTGAACACAAGAATAGTATTATAGATGTATAATCAATATAGCGTTAAGAAGCTAAAGAGTTCAGAAAAAAAAACATTATCTTATATACAAAGTTGTGGAAGGTAATGTAAAGTGACGAATAAGCGATAAACTTTGGTGTTGTACATAACTATTTTATACATTAACATTTATTAATCTAAAACATATGTTTTTAACAAAACTGAATGTAATTGTTCACATTTTTTAAACTCTTAACTTTATTTAAAAGTTCTTAAATTGATTTTAACAACCGACGTTAGTGAAATTCGTGTGCTGCGCTCAGCAGGTTTTTTGAGTTATTGAAGATATGAAATTGATAATCAATCAAGATCAATATAAATCAATAGTATGTATGGAGATTACTGTATGTTCAGAACTTGTATGGTATATTTTAATAGTATAAGTTTTGATATGCATTACACTCAATCGTGTGTTTTAAAATTCATTAATCTCATTAATAATTTCTAAAATAAGACCACGATAGAAAACTAACCATGTTTGATTTTGAGAACCATATTACGTTTTGCCTAGGTTTTTACTGTTTACTTGGCTTCACTGATAAGTTACGCTTCAATTTAATTTTGGCTAATGATTTGAAGACAGTTGAGCAAGTTGACATCAGAGCATGTAAGAATGTTGCCTTCGCCAGCGGTGGTCATTTGTTCGCCGCGACGAGGGATATAACCATAGAGGTTTACTCTGCGGTATACTTCACAAGGATACACGTTTTAAGCGGTCATCTTGGCCCTGTATGTATTTATCAGTCGAAATCACAATACGCAAGGGTTTATTTACATTTTGTGTCAAATTATTTTATTTCAAATTACAGATCAAAAGGCTGGTGTTTGGTCTGAGGGATAAGAGCTTATGGAGTTGTGGTGGTGAAGGATCCTTGTACGAATGGGACATGGACACCGGTAAAAGAAAAGGTGATATTTTTACAAATAAAAACGGCCATTTTGGTTTGGCAGTTGGTGACGCTGTATATTCAGTTGGAACTGATGGTGTTCTGAAAGAAGTTATAGATGGTGTTGTAAGTTTACAAATGTTATACAGTCTTACTAATCCGCTTTTACGAACCTTAATCTCTAATGTCAATTGTTACTTATTAATATACTAAATTTTCTAAAACACCTATTGAATAGCTAAAAGCGTATCATTAATATTTGAGGAACTTTCAGGTGCTTAAAATAAAAGTAAACTTGACCATGGTCTGCGAGTAGCATCGGACCTAGCCGGGAGGAACTTTTGGATGCGTAAAATAAAAGTAAAATGAATAGGTTAGCTAGTGCCATCAAACTTCTCCGGGTGAAACTTTTAGATGCTTCAAATATAACACCGATGGGTTCAAAATGATAAGGATGAGATGGGTAGAAATGATAAGGAATGGGGTCCAAAGGTCATGTGATCAAAAAGGGGCATGGTGTATTAGTTAAGGTTAGGTCCAAATGTTGATTGAATTTATATGAATACAATGAATAGGTTAGCGATTACCATCGAACCTAGCCGGGAGGAATTTGCAGATGCGTAAAATGGACCAATGTGATAAGCTGATTAGAAAAAGGCATGAATGATAAGGGCTGGGTTCAAAGGTCCTGTGATTAAAAGAGGACGTGGTATGATAGTTAAGGTTAGATAGAGGTGTTGGATTCATAGAAGACTATTATTTTTTTTTCCTTCAAAAGCATTAACGTCATCATTATTTATTTTTTTCGGAAGAATTAGGGACTGTCCAACGAGGATAGGAAGAGGTCCGGCCATCTGAGTTTACCCGAATGTTACCGAACTGGACCGACGACATCATGAAGCCTGTAACGAGTTCAAATGCAGAATAAAATTGTTAATTAGGAGTAAATATAACTTGGAAAAAGTAAAAACTTGTCCGAAAAGATGAGAAAACAATTAAGAAAGTTGAAAAGATATATATAGGTAGAAAATGAAGTTTTATTAACACTTTAAGCAATTTTCAGTACAAAGCTGATGATGACGTTTTAAATTTGGCTTTTTACGATTAAATTATTAAGAATTAACCATTCAACCATCGTGATGGTGAGAGATTAGGAAGATTATTTTTTATCTATTTATATAAGAGATAAATATTAAAAGGTTTAAATCTTTATTTATATTAAATAGGATAATAGGTCAAAATCCAAGGGCTTAAGATACCCTATATCTATATTTATTTTAAAAAGAATTAACCATTCAGAGTCCAGGCCCTTTTTTTTTTTTAATATTACTTATTATTATTTTTTTAAATATATTTATAGATGGTTAAGAGATAAAACGTACAAGGTTCGAATTCTTAAGAAGCTTTATGTCTATATTTATACTTAAGAGGAAAATATTTCAAAGTCCCGCTATATCGCTTTTTAATTTTAAAGATTACCGGATCAAAGTTCGAAGCTGTATAGGATTAAGAAGCTCTATTACAATTTTAAAGAAATTACAAAGTCCATATTTACTTTTTACCTACCTGCATGCTTAAATATGATAGAAACCTGTTTGTACTTGCTCGAACCTATCCCTGCATGCTCGAACATGTTTCTATATGACGGAAAATGTACACATTATTTTATTTGTGAGTCCAAAAAAAAATGGCGGCCGGGTAGAGTCATGTTTTGTAAAGTGTGACGTCATAAAAACATAAAGGCGGTTGGGTAGACTCATTCCTTGTAAATTTTGACGTTATAAAAAATAAAATAGTGGCAGGGTAGACACAGGCTCTATTTAAATTATGACTTACTAAAAACAAGATGGCGGTTAGGTAGACTCAGCCTCTGAAAATACCTAATACCCTTAAACTGTTGAAAAATAATATGGCGGCTGGGTAAACTCAGGTTATATTTAAATGTTGATATTTAAAAACAAGACAGGGTGACTAAAAAGAGACGTGGTCCGGTGGTTTAGGTTAGGTTAATGGCGCAAACCAGGGTGGTAGGGTCGATATCGAAATTGAAATTCAAATCTCCCGCCATTATGACTTATCAATTCACGCGACCAAATGCTGACCTCTGATTGGCTGCTTAAAAAAGTGCACCAGCTCCCAAAATTTTTATCTACTACCGGAATATTTGGTCTCACAAGTTCTAACAGGACATAGGTGCTCCTAAACCAAACTGAGATAGATGCCGACCTTTTATGTCCCAGCTGTAGTGTCTTGAAGTCTGCTAAGCACATTTTGCTAACGCGAACCGCCTTTGAAGCTATTTCGGAGGAATACCGGAATCTGTGTCAGAGGACTTTCCTCAGCTGATGACGAAAATGAACTACCCGTACTCCAAAGATTTTAACTCATTTTAACATTAGGAAAAGACAAACCAGATACCAGGCATAGAAGGTGCTCAAAATATGAAAATGAACGATGAATTATGAAAAATAATTGGTAACATTAACTTTCTGGCATAAGCCGAATGTTAATGTTGCCGTAATTCGTATTGCATATTATGCAAGATAGGGTGAAGGAATTAATAAATAGTTTTTATGATCTTTCATGCAAATAATACGTAATTATTGTTTTGCTGGCTAAATTATACCACAATTAAGAGATACCCTAATTTACAAATAATTTTATCAATACATTATAACAAACTGATATTAACTTTTTAAAAAATCTTGATTAGATATCACGTGAAATCGACATGCTACAAAGTTCTCTGAGCTGTGTGACACTGGGTAATTCAGGACAATTATTGTTTCTTGGAGGGCAAAAAGGGACAGTTGTGTCAGTCCTGTACCCCCTCGTTCACCCTCCCAAGTGGCAAGAGTTTTCAATGCACAGCCAACCACTTCAAGAAGTGAGTGGATAAGTAACCTTTTTATGATTACATTCTATTGCATGATAATATTTATTATTATTCTTATTGTATACAAAAATAAAATATTTTAAAAATATTTCTGTGCAAAAGAAATATTTACATAACATAGTCTGCACACAATTAGGTATCTTTTTCATTAACTTATTATTCATGATATGAGAATTTTCTAGAATTATTCCCTAGTACTTTAAGGTTTCCAACCCTAGTAGATTCGGTGACAAGGCAATGACGAACTCTAGGGTGGTATAATGATGATGAATGGCCGGAGTAGAGGTATGCTGGGCGAACCTCTTTTTCTTTCCCATAAGCAGCTAGAGTCTAAGGGTGAATTCTAAGGGTTTAGCGTCGAAGTAGGAAAGTTGGAAAGGCTTTAATTATGCCTTTCTCTCCTTAAAATTCATTGGTCGCAGGGGAATAACGTAAAGGAGCAAGGATATTCCTCATTCCATTCTCCATATAGAAAATAGTCTCAATAAAAAGGAAAATACCCTCAGCTAACCTGAGAGTTACTGTAATAACGTTTAAGCAGACATCAAACCAAGATTAACCTCTACAAGACAATAATTCGCCAAGTACTACTCTACGGCTCGGAAACCTGAACTCTGACCAAGAAGAGCGAACGAAATCTCCTCGTGTTTGAACGAAAAATCCTTTGAAGAATATTTTGAGGAGTTTTAGAAGAGGATACTTAGAGGAGACGTTCAAACCGGGAGATTTACGACGTATATAATGAATGCAGTTCAGGTCATCAAACTGGACCTATTACGATGGGCAGGGCATGTGGCACGCATGAGTGAAAAGGAACTGTCCAGAAAAACCTTTTAAGACCGTCTCAACAGAACAAGAAGAAGAAGAAGGTCGAGATATAGATGGGAGGACGGTGTTTCTGCTGACGCTCGGAGCATCCTGGGGGTGCGCGACTGGATGATAGCTGCAAAAAACCGTGACGACTCGCGGAAGTTGTGGCCGGAGGGCGGGACCTGGCAACGGTTTGTAGTGCTGAGTTAATAATAATAATAGTAATTCTTCATAAACATATTTTTTTCGACGAATCTGCCGCAGAAGTCGAGAAGAGTTTGATGCGCGTGGCTTAGCTAGAAATCATAAACTTTTAGTTTCATGTATTTCAATATAAAATTAATCACTCTTCCTACGATGCCGATAAGCTTAATACACTACTTTCTATTGAATTTAATTAGCTTTGATTAATTCATATATCTAAAATACTCAAATTAAAGCTATTTAAATGCACTTTTAAGTAGTTTTTTTTTATTTTTTTTTTTATAATTTTCTTCCTATAAAGAATAGTTTCTCTATTCTATTCTCTATTCTTCTTCATAAAGCTAAAAGTTAATGAATGATTTCTAGTTTCTAGCCCACAATTTTGAGCAACTTTTCTTGGTAAGTATTAGGAAAGAAAGAATAAAAAAAGCTTTATCCTGGGACTGAGTCTGCTAAGAATAACAATAAATTTGACGTTTAAAAAAATTAACATGAAGAAAATAGAACAATAAGAAAAAATTAATTCTTTTTGTGACAATACCATTCTATGAATTTTACTGCTTATGTTTAAACGAAAGGATAATTCACAAAAAAGAAAAGTGATGTATGAAATAAGTTATATAGATACATCTGATAAACTAAAAATATATCCTACAATCTAACTAAAACTTAACAATACAATTCTTATTATCAGAGAGAGTCATTTGTGGAAAAAGAAGATCTTTGAATATGGAAAGAGAGGTTGCACGGCGAATGTATGAAGGAAGAGAATTCCAATAGCTGGTGTAACGGGCTAGGAAGGAACGTTCATATTCTTTTGTTCTGTGGAATTAATCAACATATGTTAAATTCTAACTAATGTAGTTTATTACACTTATCATTGTAAGAAGAGTAGTTTCTATGATATTGGTCTGAGTGGGGCCAAAATCAGTTGTTTAACTACCTCGGTTTTTTTTAAACTTTAACTTCATTTAGGTCAATACTACAAATAGCTTGGTAAGTACTACAAACCACTTTATAGAACATTTAAGTACCTTTAATTTGTGTGGTATTAGACATCTGTAGGTTGAAAAGTTACGAAGGCAAAATAAAAAAATAAAAGCTAAATAAATGCACTAAAAATTTGTTTATTACACTTTCTTTTTTTATTAAAATTGATTTCATTGAAATATTTTCATGTTTTTTAGGTTGTTATAAATCATAGCGATAAAATATTGATGACCGCCAGTACAGAGGGTTTTCTTTGCCTTTGGGATATCGTTTGTAGTAAAGAAAAACGTTCAATGATAGCTAAAACTATGCCTAGCTTAAGCGAGATACTTATCAGCTTGCATGAGCTGGAAGATTTGTGGGGAAGGAATAAAGAACTGAACGACCGCCTTACAGATATAGAAGGACAACACGAGTATGCTATGCGTCAAATTACTGTCAAGAATGAAACAATCCTTCGTGAAACTCAAAGTAACTATAATGGCATAGTTGAAGATTTAAAGTTTAGGCTGAAGGTGAGTATTTTAATTTTTAGTAAGAAATTTGAAATCTGCTAACGAAGTTGGAGACTCCTGAACATTAAGCAACAAGTTATATGTTTCAGGATCCATACCATCCTTTCATGATATATAACTTTATTTAAAATATGGGTCTATGAGAATTGTTGATTATTTGCAAATATCAAAGAGTATAGTCGGGTAAGTATGGTAAATCTGCCCCCATGGCTTTTTTTACTCAAATTTGGGGGATCAATTTGGTGTCGAATAAAAATAATCCACCTAAATTTTTAGCTTTTTAATTCTTACAGTTTTCGAAATTTTTCAAAAAACCTCTTTTTTAGATTTTATTGTTTTTTCAATAGTAAAATTTTAAATTTACCCCTGATTCTTAGGAGTTCTTAGTTAGTAAAAAAGAACCAAAATATGTATTTTATTAACATTTTTGAAAAGCTTCCATCACCGATTTTTTTTTTTTTTTTTTTTTTTTTTTTTTTTTTTTTTTTTTTTTTTTTTTTTTTTTTTTTTTTTTTTTTATGAAATGGCTCTTATACTCTTCTACTACACACAGGAATTTTCGAAGCGGTGGAACAATATGAAAAAAAAATAAAAACTTTTTTTTCTGAAATCTTGCATTTAATTAATATTTTCTTATTATTATTGAAAAATGAGTAAACTATTATTTCTCACCAAAGAATTCAGAATTACATTACTTATAAAACATTTTCAATCATTTTACTATAAAATTATTGGATAAAACCTTTTATTCCAAAAGGCGTACCTGGCCAGCGCTCTATAACACCGTCTATTTAGCCACTATCTATCATTTATTTTAAGGTATCGGTTGTTCGAGGTATTCTCTAGGGAGGATGTATTTTCGGTTAAAAAAATGATTTTCTGCACATTTTTTGATAACCTAAAAACTATAAGCTTCTTAAAACGCAAGATTTCAGGGGAAAAATCAGTTTTTTCATTATAGTCACTTTTAAGATTAAAAAAAAAGTCACTTAAAACACGGCTTTTTACGAAGCAGAAATATTATTTTATGTACTTTTTTTTTTTTTATATTAGTAATATAGATGTTATAGTATACCGTTGGAAAGTCAAAGATTTTAGAAATTATGTTATCTAACATAAAAAGTTCTAGCTAGAATGGAATGCAGAGAAACGAAAAGCGGATAAAATTTAGTTATTGTCGAAGATAATCATTTATATTGTTGTATTATATAATATATAATAAATTGAATAAAAAACATATTCAACGTTTTTTTGTAATTCTAAAATTAATATTTACTAATGAGGCAAGTCGTGTGTTAAGTGAACCTGATATTTTTTAATCAAATACAAAAAATAAAATAAACCGTATTTAAGACTAGGCTATTGGTCAACAGGAACTGATATGTTTGTGTTTTTATTCTTAATATTCATACGTTAAGAGTTTAGGATTGATTTATGTCTCCTTGGCGGTATCACCAAAAACGTTTTTTTCATAATCTCTTTTATATTTTACTATAAAGTTATAAAAAAATGTAAATTCCAATTAAGATTAACCACTATATGTACATTCATTGTGAATTCAGTACATTGTTAAATGTATTGCGAAAATAAATAAATAGAGAAAGAAAATATTTTCTCTGTAACAGTAACGATATCTACTAATTATTGTATGCAAATAATATTCTATTTTGTTTTTTCACAGTTAGGGTATGAATTCTCAATGCGTAGTCGGAACACAGTTGTTTATTTATTGACTGAACAATTCAACAACTCAAAACTTAAATTATCAACAGTCCAGAACTAGCAATGTTTATTATATTGTGTTTATTTCTAACAGCAATTAGAAAGAGAGCACTTGGTGGAAATAAACAAATACCAAACAAACCTAAAGGAAGAATCAAATAATCTTAAGAAGAAAATTGAAGAACAAGAACAACATTTTAGCAATAAGCTTTTGACTGAGCTTAAAAAAATTGAGAATTAAAAGAAATCAACAACAACTTACAAACAGAATTCGAAAGGCAAGTCCATCTTTAAATTAGTTTTTCTGCCTGCTACGAGGCATGTTTTTAAGTAAGTATCGTTTTGTAATTAAAAAAAGGCGTGCAAAGATATCGCAATAATTTTATTTTTACTCGAAAGCCTGTACCTTAATCATAATTTCCATGAATTTTGAGGCACTTGTCATAACGCGGCACCAGTTTTTGAATATCCTCCTCAAAAAATTCTGCCGCCTGACTTGTTAAACGACGTTGACGAAACATGGGTGGCCTACGTCACACCAGAATCAAAAAAGCAATCCATGGAATGGCGACATTCATTATCACCCAAAAGAGTGAAGTTTAAGCAAACAATTTCTGCCCGGAAAATCATGTGCACAGTTTTTTGGGGACAGAAAAGGAGTATTGCTAGTGGAGTTTCTGCCTCGCAATGAGACAATTGAGACGTTGATTTCCAAAAGGTACTATATCCATTCTAGGAAATTTTACAGGAAGCGCGAAAATCTCTCATTACTATATTATTTAACTAATTTGGGTCTTTTTGCCTTAAAATTTAGAACTATGTTTTTACTATAATAATAACATCATATTAAAGTTATGAAATGAATTTTTTTCGAATAATTTGGAACGAAAATAAATGCGTAATTAGTACTTTTAGAAAATGACCGCATTCTAAATCGCGTTTTTTAAGGACTTGAGAATTCATTAGAAAACATCAAATAGAATATTTATATAAAACTAAATGATAAGAATACAAATATGTAAAAAAATCAATTTCGTAAAAAATGTCCTTTAGTACCTTTTGGAAACCAACGTCTCAATTAATGCTATCATTTGTTCCTGCACTTGAAGAAACACCTGGGCGGTCGGCGTCTTCAAGACAATAACGAAGTCAAAACATATGTGATGCAGTGGTTAACAAGTAAGGCGGCAGAATTTTTTGAGGAGGGTATTCAAAAACTGGTGCCGCGTTATGACAAGTGCCTCAAAATTCATGGAAATTATGTAGAAAAGTAGATTAAGGTTCAGGCTTTCATGTAAAAATAAAATTATTGCGATATCTTTGCACGTCTTTTTTTAATTCCAAAACGGTACTTACTTAAAAAACATGCCTAGTACATTGAAACTACGAGTTAAATGATAGTTTAAACCTTTTATTTTATAAAAATATTACTTAAACATTAATTTTTAGTCAAATATTGTTGAAAACCAGCTAACAATCAAAATTAAAATTCTAATGTGTCTATAGCCAAATCTACAAAATTTTCCGATTTTTTGCGTAATAGAATACTTAGTGCATTCTTAATATTCACATTTAATGTTCACACACCAATCTATATAAATATTTTAAATTATTTTCACTGGATAATTTTTAAAGTTATAAATAACAAAAAAAATGTTTCATAGGAAGCGAGAAGAAATTGAGCAGATTGGCTTTCGAGAACTGAGAGAAACAATTAACAGTAAAAACGAAGTTATCAGTCAGAAAGAAGAAGAGATAAAACAAGTAATAATTAGATAATATAATGGTTTTTAAACCATAATTTATCATTTCAGTTTATCCTAAATTAGTATTAAGATATTTCCGTATAAGATGAGGAGTAGTGGGCTAATCCAGTATAAACGCCAGCTGCCATGTTCGGCGAATTGAGTTTCTCATATCACAGCCTCTAGTTCTCATATTCAGATAGTCAAGGAGCCAGATGCATGGTTGCCTACCTCATCGAACATACATCTAGAAATATTTTTAAAAGTTTCTTTGTACCATACTCATTACAAAAATCCATTTCTAGCGGTTATAAAAATCATACTAAGCGGCTAATTAATTTGATTAAGTTATAAAATATGTCCTAAATTGGACAGATTGTAATATTACTCAATAAAGAATTGTTTCTTAAAAAAAAAAAAAAAAGTTATAAATTATGTCACGATGATTAAGACCCATCGAACAGACGATTAGTTTTTGAGAATACTTAACATAGATAACTTAATTTAATATGTGAATATATCCGATGTTTCAACTATTTATTTCATGAATGCTTCGTTAAGTTTAGGCCTGCTTTCATACATGAAAAATACATAACAACCGATAAAAAACATCTGATATATTCACATATCAAATAAAGTAAAAGCATTTATGTCATTTTTAGGTATCATAGAAAGTTGTTTTTTTTTCTTGATATAAAAAAAAAAAAAAAAATTATATTTAATTCAATGTAAAGTAAAAATTGTGTAAACTGAGATCCAACTCCACCTTTCCAACCTTATTCCTAAATGGTCATCCCATTGCTTTCAGTCCCTCCGTCAAAAACCTAGGAATTATAATTGACCAATCCCTTTCCTGGAAACCCCATATTGCACAAATTTCTCGGAAAGCCATAAGCACCCTAAAGTTTTTCCATCGCTCCAGTCACCTTCTTCCCGAATCCACGCGTAAAATTCTTGTCTCCTCACTCATCTTTCCCCACTTTGACTACGGCTGTGCGGTGTACGGTGGCCTCTGTATGACACTTGAGAACAGAGTAAAGCGTATTATGAATTGTTGTTTGAGATTTGTTTTTGGTACCTCGAGACGGACTCACGTGACTCACCTCTATACCGAGTTGAAGTGGCTCCTCCCTTCCACACGCAGACAGTACTTCCTTGGGTCCTTTCTCTACCAAACGATAAAATCCCAGCTTCCTTCCTATATCCACAGTCTCCTTCAATTTAAATCCTCAGTCCACTTGCTTGGGACAAGATCGCGCCACTCCGACCTTTATATCCCATCCCACAGAACAAAAGCCTATGATCGATCCTTTCTTGCCCGTTCCACTGCTTTCTGGAATTCCATTCCTTCCAATATACGTCGTGCTTCTTCATTATCCACATTTAAATATCTCCTTTTCCAGCATCTATTATCCCTCACAGACGCTTGTTGATCTTAAATCTGATAATTTATTAATTATAATGACTAAATGCTTATTTGACTTTGCTTTTGTTTGTGTTTTTTTTTCGGAAAGTTAGTTGTTTTTATTTTCTCATTCTATTTTACTTATTATCATTATTATTATTATTACTTTGTGATTTTTGTATGTATGTATGTAGGTGTGTGTATATATATTTTTCTTTTAATATACTTTATTTATGTAAATAATTAAGTTGGTAATAATTCAATCAATTTAATGTATTCTGGCCAGAGCTATATTTATTTGTAACATCAATGTTATTCTTAAGGGACTATGTCCCAGAATAAAGTTCATTTTTCTATTCTAATCTATTCTATTCTATTCTAAACACATTGATGAAAAATTAATATCTAAAATTGTCTATTGCCAATGCTGTAATTACAAAGAGTTTTGTTTATTTTGTTGAAACGAGCTAATAATTCATGTATAGACATATAATGAATTTATTTTATTTTAAAATGTGAAACTGAAACAACATTAAAATTTTGTATTTTCTCAACTTCAAGACTTTGGAGTCCTCAAGCAGCCTTACATCTTTTTTTTTTTTTTTTTTTTTTTATACGGTTTTCTTTTGACAGATTAATCTTTTATTATTGTTTTAAATATTTTCATATTGAAATATATATATATATATATATATATATATATATATATATATATATATATATATATATTCCTTTACTTGTAGCTGAAGAAATAGCAAAATCCTAGATATTTAATATTAAAAACTAAATTAAAATTTGCTATAAATTTACAAAATTGTATAATCTCACAATTACATTGCACAATATAATTATTATTAACTCAATATAGTCTTATTTTAAGTCAATTTGCACTGAAGTAGTCCCACCTAGGGCCATCTTAACCGCCCACGTGGTTTCGCTCTTCTGGCGGTTATTAGTAAGAGTTTCTAAACTGCTAAAAATGTATTTTCGTCATTTAACTCGTCTAAGAGACTAGTTTAATCAAAAATTAATCGTATGTTCGATGGGCTAGTAACCGTGACATAATTGATCACTTCATCAAATTAATTAGCTGCTTAGTAAGAGTTTTAGAACCGATAGAAATGCATTTTTGTAATAAGTATGGTACAAAGAAATTTTTAAAAATATTTCTAGATGTATGTTCGATGAGGTAGTCAACCATGCATCTGGCTCCTGGACTTATAGGAGGTATTAGGTTTTCTACACCATAGTAATTTTTAAAAATTGTTTTTTTGCTAATAATGTTTGAGTTTTCCTTAAGAATAATTTCAAAACAATATTTATAATCAATAATCAATACTGTTGAAAACCTCTATATGGCACTAAAAAATAAAATATACTTAGGTATAACTGGGCTTAGGTGGTACTAACTATGGTTATGGTTACACCCACCACACAGAAACGAAAGAAGTGTAACTGTTACACGCGGACATATTTTGGCGTGCTGGTTCGTTTTTAGAAAGGTGACACCGTTTTTGAATAATTCTTTAAATATTCTCTATTATAAGATATTGTTCAGATAGCTATACAAAAAAAAAAAAAAAAAAAAAAAAAATACTGGAAATAATATTTTTAAAAATGGGTAAAGTTTGTTGTTTTTTTTCTTTTAAGTCAAAGTTTATTGATTGATTTGTTTTCGAATTCAAGACCTAATGATTGTGCACGACTTAATCTATTCGGACTTAATCGATATTTTGCCAATTAAAAGTTGCTTAAAAGGAATTTGCCCAGGTCTACTCATTTTTATTCTCCGCCATCTAAACATTCATATAATATTTAAGTATACAATTTTTTTGTTACCTTTATCTGTTTCATTACCTTGTAGAGCTTGTTTGTTAATAACTAATTCTTTTAGCTGCACAAGCAATTAGAAAAAATACTATGCGAGAAGGAAGAAATGAAAAGTATTATGGAAAAGAGCTTTAATAACCAGATAGAACAAATTAAATCTTCTTTTATATCACAAGTAGAGGAAAAAGAGCATTCGGTGAAAGAAATTGCAACGGAAAATGGACTCATGACCAAGCAAATACTTTTGTAAGAATACATTTGCTTCATTCTGAGCTATCAACTAATTGTACCCACTACAACACACATTCATTAAAAAAAAAAATAACTGGTGCATAAAAACCTTATGAGACATATTTTAAAGCTTTATATATATATATATAAACCCGCATCAATGTCGGATATTGGCGAAGTTATGAGCAATAACTAAAAGACTCCTGAAATGGATGAACGGATACAAGGGAGAGGAGTGAGGATTTTGTGAAAAAAATCTCGTACCCAATCCTCCTAAAATCCTCAATACTCCTTAATTTTTGTCACGAATAAACTCATTCATAGATTTTATAATAAATTTATTTCAATGTTCCACATGTTGCTGATTTGGCCTGAAACAAATACCATTCCTTTCATGACAAACTTCATTCCCACTTTAACCCTATAGTTTCAATCCTTTCTTCCTCTTCAATTTCTGATAATCATCCGAGGCGTCTGAAAAGAAGATGCTCTGTGACATTCTAGTTAAAATATTTTTATAGTTCTGCCAATGGGAAGTTTATCTACATCTGTACTATCCTTTTTATATTTTTACTCACATTTACTCGTTACGTATAATAAAACAGTTGTAAATATCAATAAATATATATATATTTTTTAACAACTTTATTTATTAGTTTTAAAATAAATTTTAATAAGGGAATCGAGTAAAAGAAGCATATGCCGTGCGCACCACATTTTCAATTATTAATAACTCTTTTTATTGTAACATTTTATTTTAATTTACTAGATAGGTTAATTGTCTGAATAAAAAAAAATCATGATATTTAATTAAATAAATCATCACGTTTATAAGTTGATCCTTTGATACTGCAGAACGAAAATAGTTGGCAGTTAAGAAAAATAATGAAATAATCATAGCTATTCAGTGCCGACGTTTCAATTAAAATTGTTGGCCTCCTTCTGAGCACCTCAAGGTACAGTAGTTAACACGTTGATTGCGGAAGGAGAAATCTGTAATTATCCACAAGTGCAATATGGAGTCAATTGACTCCGTGCAGTAACTATCCATAAGTGCGTCGCGGGGTCAATGGGCCCCATATTCTTTCTTTAGTTTAAATGTATTCAGCTTCCTGAAAAATGATTAATTTAGATGTTATCATTTTTCCCCCCACTCCATAGGTTTAGTGAGTATACCACGGCAGCAGGACGTTAATTGATTCATTCAAAAGTTCATTGACCTCATGGAAGTTGTACTCATTAATTTTTTTTTTTTCATTTTCAATCAAAACACTTTTTCACTTCATAAAATTAAATTTTATGGTATTTTAGAAATAGGTAATGAATTTTTTTTTTTTTTTTTTTTTTTTTTTTGAGTTTCGGTATCCTTCCTACCCCCTACACATAACACTTTTCATACTTTAGTAAAAAAAAAAAAAAATAATTAAAATCAAATTAAAAAAGAGGGTCCCCTCCCCTCATCATTGAGTGATTTATCATTTTTCAGAGGAATAACTCCGTATTTTGGCCCAGTTCTATTTTTGATGGGAATATGCGAGATTATTGAAGTTTGAAACGTATAGACATAATAATTTGTTTAAGTTTACCTCTTCCTCGCTTAGCACTGTGGTAAGTTAGATACGGGGTCAATTGACCCCGTACTGCACTGAACATGTTAAGAGATTACCACCTAACTAATGTAACAGGAAATCATCCACTAACTGGCTCGATTTGTCCTGAAGAAGATTTACAATGTGGGCCGAAGCTTTGGAATTAAATACTTAAGACAATTTTATACTTATTTCTTAACCGCCAACCCAGCTATCTTCCTTCTGAATGATGTGCCGAATATTTTTCCTTCACTGTTTGTGAAATTTAAAGTAATTTAAGGAAAAAGGCACTAACATTCCCTAAATGTTGGTTTCCAGGTTGAAGGTATCATTAAGCCAATGATTAATAAATTTCTTTATTGATAAAATTAAAATGATCGATCAGTATCGTCAGTAGTAGTATCATTAAGTTAAACACGCATAGTACCCAAAAATCTATGAATCAAAATAATATGCCTATTTATATATATATTTTTTTTTTAGTATGAAGAACGAAATTGAAAATCTACTCATGGAACAAAAACGTTTGAATACGGATGCCAGTACCAAGGAAAAGAAGATAAACATTTATGCTGAGGTATGTTTATTTCATATATATAATAATCGGTACACTGTTGAAGAAAAATGTTCAGATTACCCTCGCCTAACATTTTCTTCATAAACAGCATTCTAATTTGTGAGATTTGATTGATAATTACCATTGTAACATGATAATACTTGATAAAGCATGTGTTGGAACTTTAGTTTTTCAAGATATATGTAAGAATGATAACAATAAGGTTACACTCTATGTTTTCATTGTTGAAATAATAAATTACGTGCTATATAGAATTTGATCTTCTCCAAGAACCTGACCCATTACATGGCGTCCAACAAAGGATAGAAGACTTCAACACCTATGATCTAAATAATTTTTATTTATTGTAATAATTGTTACGCATAAAACACTTTTCCAAGATGGGACCAAAAAACAACAACTCAGAAATCATTCGTTCTTAGCGAAAACGATCTTAAAGAACTTCTTGGATCTACGGCGACGACAGCCTATGAATCTATTAACAGTTTTAATGAAGCTAGACGCCCGAAAGGAAATCTCTTGGATTGCCCATTCCGCTTTGACAGAATTTCCGATGTAGACAGGTTTATATCTGGAGTCGAGTTATATGTTGTTGTTTTTTATTTATTATAGAGAAATTTACAACTGTATTAACAAAAAAAAAAATACATCAAGTAAATGTGAACATTGAGCTATGGACATAATGGCGTGAGAAGAATCTACCCAGTGGTAGCACTTCAAAGATTATTCAGGTAAGTAGGTCTTGGAGGATGATCAGGAATATAAGGAGATGAGAGGTTGCGGACAAGTGGGTTTGGGTGGACTGGTAATTTGGAGTGAAAGAAAGTATATCCAATTCGGGCTAAGTCTGCAACTACTGGGATACTCAGGTCTATATTTTATTGGTGACAAAGTAAGGGGCATTTAGGATCTTTCGGAGGATTTTGGATTGCAAGGATTACGAGAGGAATTTGATGGCTTGGTGGATCCCCATAGTTCAACTCCATATGTCGAAATAGGTCTAAGTATGGTAATATATTTTTTTTTTTTTTTTGTAGTTGGTGGGAAATTTTAAACGTTTGTCAAGTAAATGTTGTAATAAACGATATCTGCGAGCTGTTTCTTGTCGTTTCAGTTTAGTGTGAGGATTCCAAGGTTCCGGATCTGTTCAACTGAGGTGAGTGAGATATTGCCAAAGAACAGGCAGACATAGTTTTGCGGCGAAGGGTAAAGGTAATTTGGTGGGATTTAGTAGGATTTATTTTAATCCTCCACTTTTGACACCATTCTTCAATGGAAGCAATGTGAGACTGAAGGGTTCGGGAAGCAATAGTTGGGTCATTGTTTACAGATAACACACATGTGTCATCGGCGTATGTAGTGAGGACAGTGCGAGTTATATATAAGTAACAAAAATGTGGAAAAACACAGTGTACTCGCTGGTATCCCACATCGTTTATGTAGCTTTTATCTTTTATCTTAGTTGCAGGTTGGTAACGCCAGTATCCTAACCTCATAGCCCAAAGCAATAGCCTCGATCAAGGAACATTTTTAGTAACCCAACCAGCTCATTTGACATTTCGTCAATTTTTTTCATGTTCTCAAACTGATCTAAATTATTATTTGATATTTATTTATTTAGATATATTACAATTTGTAATCTAAATAAAACAAAAAAATTTATTCTTCAGTTTCAGAAAAAAAAAAATCCTTGCTCCCTTATAATATATCTGCTGATAAGCAGATAGATAAAATTTACGCTCCACTCCACCCAAGAATAATTCAAAAGATTCCAAGGGAGTCTGTCCACAGTTTTCAGAGCCTTATAAATCACTCAAAAAGTAATGAGCTTAAACATGATAAAACATGTGTTGAAACTTTAGTTTTTCAAGTATACGTAAGATTGATAACAAAAAGTTTACACTCAGTGTTTTATCAAGTATTATCATGTTACACCTTTTAAAATTCAAATTTCAATATTAGTTTTTTTAGGGGGTATTGTTCTGATTCGTTAACCAAAACTTTTTTTTATTTCTAGGAGATAGAAATGCTGAAAAAAGAACTTGATGAAAAGGAATGTGTCATAAGTGATAAGGACAGGCTAATTGTTTATCTAACAAAACAAAACGATGCATTTAATAAAGATATCAAACTCAGAGACACAACTTTTGATGCCTTAATTCAAAAAAATGAGCCAATAGAAAAAGAAATAAAACGTAAAGAGCAACTCCTTGAAAAGGTAAAGCCTCAAATTATACTTAAGTTATATTATGTTTCACTACATAAAACAGTCGAATTCCGATAAGTTGAAACTTCAGGGACAGCAGGATTTTTTGAAATTATATAATTAACTATATATCTTAATTAACGATTGACAGAACAATAATCATGTTTTTAGAAAAATTCCGAAATTTCTGAAATTTTACACCTTATGGCCCGTAAAGGTAAAGAGATCAGCCAATTAAATAAAAAATTGAGCGTGACAGAAAAGACGATTCGAAGACAAAATCTAGAATACAAAAAAATTAAAATGTATTTGAGAAAATTGCGTTTCGAACTTCACATTGCTGCCACTTACGCATTTCAACCTGTGAAACTCAAGAATAAAATTTTAGTGAGTATTCTACTCATACGTTAAGATAATTGATTTGTTCTTTAAATATATTTTTCTTTACTTTCTTGACCAAACAATTTTTTTTTCTCTCAGGAATTGTCTCAAAAATATCTGCATAAATATAACGAAAGTATCGAAGTTGACATAGCAGTTTTCAACGAAGTGAATAGGCAAAGAGCTAAGATGGAATCAATAATAAAGAAACTTAAGACACATTTGAAAGTGAATAAGCCTGTCGTGAAATATGTCCATACGCCACATACGGTGTGTAGATCTTTCTAAAAGGTTCTGATTAAACTTAAAACACAAAAAATCTTAAGAAATCACTTGTTTCTTTATAGGTCGTGCAGCAGTTGCTTTCTGAGTACAACCATATGACAACTGAACTCCAAGAGCGAAGAAAAGAAGTTAAATATTTGCAAACTTTATTGAATTTGAATTATAATCAAAGATAAATAGATATCCCTAACTTCTTTCGATTTTTACTTTCACTTACCTATATATGAAATTTAATGGGAAATTTTCGAAATCCAGTTTTCAACGGAAATACACGTTTTAGGGTCTCTTGAGTCCAAATATCCAAGTCCCCCAAAAGGTCTGTGTTGTGTGTGTGTGTGTGGTAACTCCCGAGCGTAAACGAGAAGTCCTATAAAACTGAAATTTCATATTTAAGATGGCTATACGACCGAGATGTTACAAAAACTTTTTCATCGAAATCATCTAACCAGAAGAGCCACTTTATACTATGCATTTTGCACCTTTTTATCATTCTATTAAAAACGGCTCTAATGATTTTGATTTAACTCGCTATGTCGATGTAAAATTGAACGGGCTTTAATGTCATGTAGGTTTCATTCTGATTGAAATAGCCTGACAGGGCTTAAATGCCGATATTTCAAAATTTCTTCCTCTAAAGTACCTTTAATTTTGTATATTCGAAAACATTAATCATATCGTCTGATTAGCATTACTAAAAAACAGGTAAATCTATAAGTTGAACGAATTAAATATTCAACTAAACGAGAAAACTGCAAAAAAAATTTTTTGTTTTTGAACATAAGAACAGTAATATACATGAATAATATACCTCTGGAATGCCAAAGATTTTAGAAAAAAAATATTATCTTATACATACTATTGTAAAAGTTGACGGAGAGTGATGAAAAGCCAATAAAACAAACTGATTGTCGTACATAATAATATAATAGATTATTTAATAAAACACATGTTTCTATTAAAATCCAATTTAAATAATTCTTTAACAATTTATTTCGTTTATAAATTTTCAAAAAAAATTTTGAATTGATATAAATAACGGTGGTAAGTGAAAGTCGTGTGTTGCGCGCACCAGATTTTTTTTTTATAATGCTCCGCTTTGATATATGCATGATGTTATAAAAAAAAAATAAAGTTATGTATCTGATTGATCTTTTATTTTTTTATACCACAGTTCCTTGTTTGTTTTTTTGATACCCTAAGATTAAGGGGTAAAAATCAGGGAAAATTATCAATAATAATGGAGTATAATATATCGCCCGATAAAGAATTATTTAAGAAAATGTCACCAGCGAAATTACAGGACAATTGGATTGAATGTGTCCTCTCAACTGATAGTTGCGTTCCAACGTCACTCATTTTTGTTAAAGATAAGGAAGGGCATGAGCAGTAATTTAGTTTCCTTACTTTCTTATTTACTTCATTGGATCATTTCTCCACCAAACTATGAAATTCCTTCATCCTTCCTATATCCACAGTCTCCTTCGATTTAAATCTTCAGTCTACTTACTGGAAACAAGATCGCGCCATTCCGACCTTTATATGACATCCCAAAGAACTAAACCCTTCGATTGATCCTTTCTTCCAATATACGTCATGCTTCTTCCTTATATACATTCAAATATCGCCTTTTCCAGCACCTATTATCTCAAACTGACGCTTGTTGATCTTTAATTTTAAATTAGATTTTTCATTAAAAAATGGAATCATTATAATAACTGAATATCTTATATATACCTTTTTTATTTATTAATTTATATGTTTTTATTTTTTTATTTTATATATATGTTTATTTTTTTTTTCAAAATTAGTTGTATTTTACTTTTCATTTACTGTATTTATTTACTTTACTTTATGTTTTTTCTTTTCTTTTGTACATAGATGTGTTTATGTACATATATTTATATAAATTTCTTTCTCTACCTCTTTTACTTAGGAAAATAATTTAATCTATCTAATGTTTTTTGGCCAGATGTGCTATCTTTTGTTATTCTTAAGGGACTACGTCCCAGAATAAAAGATTTTTTTTTCTATTTCCGTTCTGATCAGTGCTTGTTGGAACAAAAAATTATAATGCACATAGCCGGACGTGTCAGGAAATTAGTAAGGAAAAGTAGAGAAATTTGATTTTTAAATTTGTTTGTGTATAACTAAAAATCCATCATTTTTTTCGCAAACATGTAATAAATAGTTGAAGTAGTTTGAAAATTCTATATTGATGATTTTGTATATATTATATGGATACTATTTATGGCTTTTCCGCCGTCATTAAAAAATTTCTAACGGAATAGGGGTGGTAAAGATTTAAATTGAGTTTGAATTCATTACTTTGTGATTTATTAATAAATAAACAATCTCTTGATGATCACCGCGAATTCATGGTTGTTAGAGTATTTTTATTGAAAGTGAAGAATGCACAAATTTAGCAGTTTTCATGATATTTAATAACGTTTAAAATATCATATTTCTCGTCTTCCTCTCTGCTAAAACCTATTCGAGAAATTCGGAGCTTTCTGCCATTTTTATTGTAAGGATAATGAATAAATTATATCAAGTTAAAGCTTTTTTTTTTTCCTTTTTAAAAAATACTTCTTTATTTAAATCAAAATACAGACATTTTACAGTGCAAGTAGAAGTCACCATCCCACTAAGACGAGCCCGTGTGTGGGAAAGGAGTTCACCTGCGGCAATTCAATAAAAGTACAATAAAAAATAGTAACAGTACACAGTATGATACAATACAATACTTAAATAGTATAACACAATTTTTATAAAGAAACAGTAACACACTGCACAGCAAAAAACAATACAATACTTAAGGAATATAAAAATACAATTATAAAGAAACAGTAACACAGTTCACAGTATGAAGCAGTGATTGACTAAGCTTAAAAGCTATAAGGAATATATATGCATATATACAAGATATAAATTTAAGGCATGCAAATACAAAATTGAATTATATAATACCTAATTAATACAAAAAAACAATAATAAGAAACAGTACACAGAAACTGACTAAACCAAAAGCAATAAAGAACACTAATTCAAGAGTACAAGATATAAAATTAAGGCAAATAAATACAAGATTGAATTACATAATAAGCAATATAAAGAAAAATAACATAGTACACAGTAAGAAACAGCAATTGAGACGTTGTATTCCAAAAGGTACTAAAGGACATTTTTTACAAAATTGATTTTTTCACATATTTGTATTCTCATCATTTAGTTTTATCTAAATATTCTATTTGATGTTATCTAATGAATTCTCGAGTCCTTAAAAAACGCTATATAGAAATGCGGTCATTTTCTAAAAGTACTAATTACGCATTTATTTTCGTTCCAAATCTTTTTAAAAAACTTCATTTCATAACTTTAATATGAAGTTATTATTATAGTAAAAAAATAATTCTAAATATCAATCCAAAAAAACCCAAATTAGCTAGTTTAATAATAGAGTAATGAAAGATTTTCGCGCTTCCTGTAAAATTTCCTAGAATGGATATAGTACCTTTTGGAAATCAACGTCTCAATTGACAAAATCAAAAGGCAATAAAGAATACATATACTTGTATACAGGATAAATATCAGAATGAGTGACGAAGGCTGGCATTGACGAAATGTCTATAGCGATGAGTGATTTGGATTCAATAATTCAGCAATTTTTTTTTTTTTTTTTTCAAATTTCGTGTGACTGCTATTATATTTTTTAATTTCGTGTATTCCACTTTGAGCGCAGTAGTAAACGGAACGGCTACCAGTTTCCAGAGGTGGCGCATACTTAAGAACATCAAAAACAACATTCAATGAGTAGGAAAATATCAAAAAACCACCTTAATAAAATGGATTTTCGAAAACAAAGCTCTTGTAATGGTTGTGACATTTTCTAACTATACTCAGTGGAACATACGGAAATACGATAGGTCAAAATACAAGCTCACTCACTAAAATAAACGTTATATACCTTTTTGCGTAGAGGCGCTCCGAAATGATTTATTCTTAACGTAATGAATGTGAGTTAGTGAGTCACCTGTGACGGCCATCTTGGATTCATGACCTCGAAAAAATCAAGCTGCACAATTCGAAGACAAACACCAGTTCTACACCATTATCTAGCATGCAATACAGAGATTCCAAGGAGTCGTTAAAGTCCCTTCACGAAATATCTCATTGGATGCTAGAGAGCAGTTTGCCCCTCGTATATATTTCATACCAGCTGAATAAGCCCAGTACGATGACTTATTTTAAGTAATTAAGAATATATTATTACAATTAAAAGTGTAAAAATACAATAAAATAAGAAATAATAATAAATACGAATACCTCCGTACGAATTTTTATTTGTATACTATGTTCATATCTATATCAATGGATGCTTAATATAGAATTTCTAAAAGGTTCATGATAATCTTCTTCAATTATTTTATTCCGCTTGTCAAACGTACCATTCATTAATTCATTTTTTTATGTTTTGAAGTTCTATCTGAAAATTGGTCACATGCAAGAGCTCATGATGTACAATCGAATATTTTCAATAGCAAATGTTGACAAGCCTATTATACTGGGTTGCCATTACAACGGTCATTGATATGGCTCTATGGAAGGATGGAGGTAGCCCAAGAGAAAATGTAAATAGGTAGTGGGGAGGTGGTTCGGGAGCAGGTCACCGTTGTACTTTCTAGTTGAACCGGGGAGGGGGGCCGGGAAGAAGTGAGGCCAGTGCTGCCCGGGCTATGGAGGAAGCAGGATAGGAGGATGTACCGGGTCAACTTCTACGAGAGCACCTGCCTCAGGTGTGACCAGACAGTCTATCAGGTCGACAGGGTAGGGCCCTTGAAAGATTTCACCTTCTTTCACTCGGGGTGCTTCAAATGTGCGGTATGTGGTACCAAACTCACTTTGAAGACATACTACAACAATCAGCACCGACAAGAAGACAAGGAAGTCTACTGTTCCGGTCACGTTCCCAAAATAGGTCCTGGTCATTTGGACGGTTCTGCAGTGGGTATCAGGTCTGCCCTTAACGTGCCTAAGACAAGCTTGTTCGTCAATGAACAGATCCGATCGACCAACGGGAGCACAGTGGCACCGGCCCCGCAGGTGGACCAGTACCAGTACGGGAGGTTCGACGCGAGTGCCCTCCACATCGCCCACGCCCTCAGGGCCACCGAGATACATAGGGCTTACAACAAAGCTAGGGAGAAGCCCATAGAGTATTATCTTGTGAGTACAATTCAAATTATTCAATCTCCTAGTCTAATGTTATTGTATTTTGTATTGGATATCTACATAATAAGAACCCCAAATCCATATCAATACACTAATGATAAAAATGAAGGCTGTAGTTGTTTATTCATTTGACGTCACTTCATGCTACTGTGGCTAATCGAACGATGCTACAGTGGGACTCCCAAATTTCGCCTATCCAGGTTTGATTAGGATAGGGATCTTTAACAAGTTCCTGATATCGCTCAGCCTCGGGACCACCATGTTACGTCCCCTCCAAAGGACGGCATGACTACGGAATATTTTACTCCTATTAATCTTCCGGCCATCTGCCAGGTTCGACTTTGGGCATATAAGGCTGTAATGCTAGCCATTACATCACCCCTTAAAATGAAATTGTATTTTACCTTTTACTGATTCCTGATTGTTTCTTATATTATTATGAATGTTCAGTTAAATTATGTTTGTATTTGCTTTATACTTAATCATTAAGTGTTATGTCCACTAATCAGTTGTCTGAATTGAAATATGATTGAATAGAGTGTTGATTCGTTGACTGATTCACTAAATAGTCATTCCGGTAAATCAGATGCACATTTATTTGTTTCCTAAGCTTGAATGTCTGCTTTATCAGCCTATACATTTTGTTTAATATCCCTATATTGAAATAAACCTGATTGTTTACATTGAATACAGGTAAGATTTTACTTGGCTGAAATTTTATGTAGTATTGAAGCTTATTAACCATTAAGGCAAGCTTGATTATTGACTGTGACGAAAATGTAGAGGTTTTGTGACAACTTGATAAGATGAAGATAATGCTACTTAACTTTAGTGTCATTTCTTCTTAATCAGTTAATAATATCGATTTAACAACACTAAATTCAACTAAGTTGACGATGAGCCTAATGATACTGCTCACAGGATATTCTTCACATAGTTAAAATATCCATCGTATTTAATAAGTACACATTAGATCAAAAATAACAGTTATCAACTATAAATAAGTAATTCACTATAATTTATTTTGCACTAGAATCCATTAAAGATACCACAATAATAGTGCTTTTTTTCTGAATATCCTGCTATATTTCCTACCAAATGTTAAAATCGAATTCATACAAATCAAGTTTGACAGGAGGACTCAGCTCATTCGTCTGAATAATTATTTAGCGTTGGTAGTTTTACATAACTATTATGTATTATGTAATGAATTCAGTTATAACTATTATAAACAACCTTGGAATACTAATGAAATTCTTGGAATAATCTTTATTGTCCATGGCACTTGACAACTAAGATGGTATATTGAAAAAAAAATCATTTCTATGTTCTTGAAGTAGATTTTTGACTGGTTGATAATCCAAATTATTCATACTAATAAATGTAAATTGAAGCATCGAATTGAAGGATTTCTCTGTAAAGATGTAATGTAAAATGACTGAATTTAGAAAGTCAAGAATATTTTATGAACTAATGTTCATTATCTCCCATAAATTGTATACTAATGTACTTATAGACCTTATCAGAACGGGCTGTTGCACATTCTACAATGGTTCGTTTCAAGCCAACGACCTGACTAAATATTCTCTGCTCTGTTTCATTAGCAATTAAATCTTTCTTTTCCTTCCGCTAAACAAAATTGCATTCTCTGATAATAACGGAATGTATGAGAGCTTAGCATCCGTAGTCTATCATTAAAGGTATCGAGGTCAGGGTTTTATGTCCGCTTATCAACCGAAGAACAGGTATTCTCTATTTTTCGTGTAATAAGAATTGAATTATCAGAAATATAAACGGACGATATCTTCGAATAACCACCTATTTGTTCCTTACACTGCCCTTAAATAATGTACTGCTTATCATTGAAGAAACCTATTATCTTTGAAAAAGGGACTCCCAAGAAATCTTGATTAACTTCTCAATTTTGCTTATTTTTTTATTAACAATTTTAATCATGAATAAAAATAACTGCCAGTTTTTACTAAATGCCCTTATAAGATCCATCTATTCTAGCGGTATATGATAAGCTGACCAATGGGACGGTACGATATAAATTAATATTTTTTCCAAAAGTCTTAGTCTTGTCAGTTTGATGTCCGTATAAAAAAACCAGTCGCTAATTTAAATAAAATTTAAAATTCTAATAGATAAATTTTAAAAACCTATTTTATCATATCGAAACAAGACGAACGAAATAAAAGTAGGGTAGAATGTTTCTATATAAGAACTTAAAATCAAATGAACGATCAAATCGGATAAATACTTTGTACCAATAAAATAAATGGCTTAGAAATTAAACAAAAACCCTTTATTGGCTATACGAGGATTTCTCGACACCAGGGGTGAGGGCGAGGGATTAATGACGAGATAAACCCCCTCCCGGTACCTAGACGCGAACTCGTAATCATTTTAACAATCTCAAATTATTTTATCCAGTTGCTGGGCAACTCACGGATATTTCACGCGCGTTAACCAACTCAGCCACCAAGTCTCTGGTGGTTATAATAGGGAAGTTACTCATCCATTTATAACTGCACAAAAATACGATTTTTTTTTCAATTATTTTTTCTGGGATCAATCCCCCTTAGAACTAAAACAATAAAAACAAAAAGCTGCTTATGGTCTAGTTACTTTTTTATATAATTTATCTAAAATTCCATATATATCTTTGCGTACTTATACACACATGTAGCACGCACATATATATACATATATTTATCATATATATCTATTATTTTACAATCGAACAAAAGATTGAGATATGAGGAAGAAATGGAAGAGTAGATGTTTAAAGGCACAGAGGTGATTCTAGGGATAGAGTTACCTAGCAAATTCCACAAAAATGAGAAGCGATAGAGAAAGGTCAAAATTCTATGTGATGGAGTATAAATATTGATTGATTGGGTTCTAGTGTTCAATCAGTATATGCTAGAACGGACGGTAAGGAGTTAAGTTATATAGGAAGGTTTTCTATTTTTTAATGTTTGGAATAGGTAAGGCGCATGAAAATATTTCAGTCATAGAGAAGGATGAAGCCACTTCAACTCGGTATAATAGCCAGAAATACGGTTGCGTCTGCGAGTTCTAAAAGAAAATCTTATAAACAAATTCATCAGAAGTTTTTCATTATATTTTAATTCGTTGGTAAGTCCATTATACACCAGACAACCGTAGTAAAAGTTGGGGGAAATAACAGAGGAAACAAATAGGTGACAGGTTTTAAAGTTAAGAAATCAATCGAACTGTTAATTTTTTCCAACCCGTTCGTTTCTTTCACATCTAGAATATCTGAATGAGTTTCCTTTACTGCCTCTCCGCTTTCGTATCCTTTTTTTTAATTAACAGTATCATAGCGGCATAAAATTGAGCTATTACAACAAATTGGTAATCATCCTGGCGTCCTGTGATAAAAATAATTGCGAGGGAAACCTTTTCCATTTAACATAGCTAGGCTAATTCAATCATAAAAACTATGTTAACAACTTCACAATCATGCTTTTAATTTTATTAATTGACTGCAAGTCATGCCATTTTCACGCATACCAGGACAAACTAATGCCATCATGTCACAAAAAGCATACCGCACATTCATTTCCAAAACATTGAATGAATTGACAACAATGAATGGGCAATTTAAAGGTCATTAAGTTTAACCTGATTCAAGGATGACCTAAATTTACCCACCGAGTATTAAGACAATGGAAAAAATAGTTATAAATCAAATTTCCTTTGCTTTATTTTTTTTATTGAACCTTCAGGTTCGCTAAGCCTATAATTATTATTATTTCTTTTCGTTTATTTCTCTGAAAAATACTTATTAATTTTCTTAAATTAAAAGAGCCTACGAAAATTCCCTGATGCTTGAGCCGATGATAATCGACAGCATATCACTGGCTGTTATATCATCTAACCTTGACAAGCCACCTTGTCGCACCTTTCATGGGAGGCTTCAAACAATTTTTCAACTTTCAAACAAAATTCGATTATTTTCTAAATTTCAAAGTGTGAAGATATTGTTGATAGCCTTCACATTTTGGCAACTCTTTTCTGGCATAACTTAGTCTCTTTCAGTTCCCATTTAAATAGTCAGGAGACTTGAAAAGAGAATGCTGTCAGATTAAAAATTACACTATGAAGAATTTGAATCTGTACATTTATTGAATCTAGATACATATTTTTTTAAATTGTTTACTATCAACTCTTTTATATAGTGCTATGAACAATCAGTACAACTAAGGTGTTATGGCTTTCAGTAAATATCTTTTTATGCAACGTATTTTTTTCATTTTTAGTGTCATTAAATTTTATCCCTTATCGATGACAGGTGGCAGTTGTTTGTACTAAAAAAAAATCGTAATTCTCCTTAAAAAAAAAGCTTAAAATGCTTCTTTATATATATATTTATGTATAAAGTTAATATATAATCTTTACAAGTTTTCTTTATTTTTTAAAACTTTACAAATAGTTCAACAATGATGGGGTATTCCCCTCACATGGTACATAAATTGTTGTTTATGTTTTGTTTTTATAATATTTTGTTATGTTTTTTATATTCTTACTATGTTTATTATTGTTGGTGAAAAATTAAAAAAAAAAAAAAAAAAAAAAATCAACAGAAATTTTTAAAAATCAACAGAAATTTTAAAAAACCAACAGAAATTCTAAAAACCTGCAGAAATTTAAAAAAACCAACACAAATTTAGAAAAAAATAAACTAGCAGAATTTAAAAAAGAACAAAATACTTATAATCTAGTACCGCGTGCGATAAAGTTCTATTCTATATTATGAAATGTAATTCAACTGGCGAATATATTAGGATAAATGATGAAGTAAGAGACAGTTTTTTACTTAATTTACTAAGTACGTACTTATTTTTCAAGTTAATATGCGTATAGACAGCGTGTGAAAAAATTAACTTATATTTTCGACCAAATTGGTCTCTTCCCTAACGAAATACCTACTTAAGCCTTTGAATAATCTCTAAATACATAAAATGACAAAGCGATTTTTAGTTTCCGCGAAATCCTAAACCAGACGACAGATTTTGATGTGGTTTTCTCTATCATTTAGGGTGTTCTTTCCTGAAGGTTTATAGGTACAATACGTTACAATTAAGTTTTTCTTTGGAAGAGAAAATTAAATTTTCTGTAATCAATTTATAAAGATATTATTGCTGAATCCTGAGTAGCAATATTGACGTATGATATACCGTTGGAAAGAACACGATTTTAGAAAAATTAATAACCAATAAAATAAGTCGTAAAAGTTAATATAAAGTTGTTATCAGCCCATGAGGTTATAAACATACGTTATTTGTAATGTGTTAAGGGAAGTTATGGCCATTTACTGTTGCTACTGTACAGTATCGTACGAATTAAATTCTTCCATACATTACTCATGATATCAGAAGAAATATTACGTTCTATCATAAGTTGTTAAAATAAATGTAAAGTTGTAATAAATCCGTAAACCAACATTGTTTTTAAGTATTTCTACTTTTTAGACCATTTCATGAAAACAGATGTTTTACTGTATACTAAATGGGACTTCCATGGCAACTAAATTAGACTTGCAAAATGTATTTAGAATAAGTTCATTCGAGATATAAAAGAGTAATAAATCAAATAAAATAGGAACCGGTGAACATAATAAACAAATAAACTGGACCAAGTTTGATTTGTTGACCAATTTATGCTTCTAATTTCTGTCTATGATTAAATATAATAATGAATAGATGTTATATAATAAATAAAATATATTCTTAAAATAAAGTTCATAGTAACGAGGACACACTTGCACCTACTAAGAAACCCAATATTCCGCGAACCAGCAACGAAAAATGCAACCCATTTTACCAAAATTTTTAGTATGTTTTATACAAAGTATCTATCATCGTAAAGCAAAAAATACACGTTAAAAAAGACTCAACTCTGACTCATTTGACCACGATTTTCCTTTTGACCTCATAATACTAGGCGATAATACGAGTCAAACTATGCTAGTCTCCCATTCTCAGGTGGGTGGGAAGCAGCGACAGACGCGGTTTTAGGAAGAGAAATTCTATCCTATGTAATCATTGCGCTTACATTATGTCGGTGAGTGTTAGATCTGTGGATCTCTATTACTATTCAAATCAAAGCTAATTTGATGATTCGTAAAGTATTTTATAACCATTATATTGTTAGGAACAGCCATTTCCATGATACCAACCAAATTAATGACAAAAATAAGAGGTTTCTCGGTTTCCGTTTTTTTGTAAGAGCCATATTAACTATTAGTTAACTATAAGCCATAGTAACTATTAGTCATACAGGCGTTTTTTACAACTCGAATTAAAAGGAAATTTAATTTTCTATTTTTCTAGAATTAAAATAAATCCCACCAAATCACCTTCACTCTACGACTTAAACGTATGACTTCCTGTCCAATTGTTTCCTTTAATCATACCCCACTCATCACTGTAGAACAAATACGATACCTTGGACTTCATCTTGACAAACGTCTTACATGGAATCCTCATACAAGACTTAAACGACAAGAAACTGCTCGTAGATATCGACTATTAAAACACTTACTTGACAAACGATCAAAACTCCCTCTTTACTTCAAAAAACTCATTTACACAACCATTACTAGAACTATCTGGACTTATGGCATAGAGCTATGGGGCTCCACTAAACCATCGAATTCCTCCCGCGTCCAATCCTTGCAATCCAAAATCCTTCGAAAAATCCTAGAAGCTCCTTACTTTGTTACCAACAAACTCATCCATAGAGACCTGAATATCCCACTCGTTGTAGAAATTGCCCAAAAAAGATACTCCTCCTTTCATTCCAAATTACCCGCTCATACAAACCCGCTTGTCCGTATCCTCTCATCGGCATCTATTCCCGATAATCCTCCGAGGCGTCTGAAAAGACTGTGGCCTCGAGACCTACTTAACAAATAAACACTGAAGTGCTACCACTGTGTAGATTCTTCTCAAGACTTTTTCAAGCCAATGTTCTGTGTACAGTTGTAAATATCAATAAAAGAATTTTTTTTAAAAATTTCTATATTAATTTTTATGACAACTATCCTCGTAAGATGAGTTAGTAGCCATGTTAGTATTTTTTGTTTCCATATTAGTAGCTATAATAATGTTAAAAAAGAGTGATATCTCTTTAACCACAACTTTTTTTTTTTGTAATACCTCTATATCGTGGAATATTAGACATTGCATATTTCTTTTACCACTCCAATAAATACTTGATGATATACTTTATCACGATTATACTCATAGGATGAGCCGTTCTTATAGTAACCATAATTATGTCAGAAATGAGTGCTATTTCGTGATAGTCCCATTTAGAATGGCTGCCGTATTGTAATCCACCCGTTTTGAGTTGGCAGACGTGTATTTTTTGCTTTACCATGATAAATGCTTTGCATAAAACATACTAAAAATTTTAGTAAGATAGATTGCATTTTTCGTTTTTGGCTCACGGACTATCAGTGATGAACTCTTAATCGGTCAAACTAAACTTTTTTAAACATAAATGACACTGGATTTAAATTGCACCTGAGCGAAGCAAGGCGGATCGCTAGTATTTCATATATAGTTAAGTGAAAATATAAATCAGTTAAAACTATTAGGAAATTTCAAATATCGTCCATATCCCAAAATGTATTATTCCAGCTTTCCTATCTCAGTGGAACTACAATGAAACCCACTTTATTTACTCTTGGAAGTAACTATTGGTCAATTAATTTACGACTTAATTAACTGATTGCTTTATAATACATTACTACAGCAATTTTGGTGGGGGGAAAGTAAGTTTATTTAAAAAAAGTAAAAATAAAGCTATTAATGTAGAAAAACATGGTGTCATTTACATTTAAATTGCACCCTTTTAAAGGGCCAGTCTCCCATAAAATACGAATAGAATGGTGTTTTTTGACCCTAACCCGGTGAGATCACGTGGATGTGTGATGTTTTGCGTGCCGGCCACGGTACCGTTCCCTCACTGCATGGTGTAAATAGGCTTTTGAATTCCCGGCTGGGAGGTAACGCAAGGATGATTTTGGATCCACCATTTACAACAGGCTGTTAACTGCTTATATTTTTACGCAATCATTTATTATTTTATCGTCTTATTTTGTATAATGTACTAAAAACTTTAAATGACCTTTGCCAATAATAAAATGATTTATAAAGACTTCAATATCCCATTAGTGATATAACTCTGAAATAGATATAACTATTTTGATTCTAAACTGTCCACAAAAAAAAAAAAAAAAACTGGTTATCAGCAATCCGTCATCTCTGATAACTCTTGATAATCTGAAACAAATTTATTGAAATTTACAACTGTACTATGGAATGCATATAGTAAATGTGAGAGAATTTTTTTTTTTTTTTTTTTTTTTAGAAACAATTCTTTATTGAACAATATTACAACCTGTCCAATTTAGGACATTTTTAATAGGGATAAAGTACAACATTCATACTGCATTCACACGATATATACAAAACAATAAATTTGTATAATAATAATACAATATAAATAAATACAAAACAAAATCAATAAAAATATATACAAAAGTCACTCATACCTATATACAATTCACAAGCATACAGCACGTGAGTGGAGAATCTAGCCAATGCTAGAACTCCAATATACATTTTACAAGAGGTCTCGAGGCCACTGACGTTTCAACCTTCTAGGAGGATGGTAAGGATGTGTGGAGCTGGATAAGGATTGAGCTAGGGGATTAGGGTGATGGATAAGATTCTGATGGAATTTAGAGAATTTTAATGGTATAAGGTCTAAAATAAATGGAATATTTAGGTCGCGGTGTAAGGTATGGTTGGATACATAATAAGGAGCATTAACTATTGTTCGGAGGACTTTTGATTGGAAGGATTGAATGCGTTTGATGTTAGAAAATTTAGCTGTCCCCCACAGTTCAAGTCCGTAGGTCCAGATAGGTTTCAGTACTGTCTTGTATATTAGCAGTTTGTTCTCGATAGATAATTTAGAATTTCTGTTCAGTAGTCTGTATAATTGTCCAAATCGTCGATTAAGTTCTTGTCGTTTAAGTCTAGTATGCGGGTTCCAAGTTAGTCTTTTGTCCAGAAGGAAGCCAAGATACCGGACTGTGTCGGAGAAAGGAAGCGGAACGGAGTTAAAGAGAACTGGAGGGCAGGATTGTCTTCGAAGGGTAAAGGTGACATGTCTGCATTTGGATTGATTTACTTTGATTCTCCAGTTGTTACACCAGTCTTCAATTTGAGAAAGGTGTGTTTGGAGGCCTGTAGATGCAATTTCGGGATCTAAGTGAGAGGATAGGATAGCTGTGTCATCAGCGTACGTTGCTAGGAAGGTATTAGAGCAAAGAGGATGAGAGAATATGAAACTAATTCATAATACACATGTTGTGAAACTTCTCATTAGGAGCTCTCCAAAAACTATGCTAAACCACAAGGTCCCAAAGCCATCTTTTTTTTTTAGACGCTTCGTAGGATTTTCAGGGATTGTAGAGGAAGCAAGGATTGAAAGTAGTGAGTTAGAGGATGGATTTGTCATGAAAGATATGGTACCTGGTTCGGGCCAAATCAACAACATACATATCATTAAGGTCTTTATGGATGAGTTTATTCATGAAAAAGTAAGGAGCATTGAAGATTTTACGAAGGATTGGATACGAAAAGAATTTTATGGTTTAGTGCATTAACATTTTGTACTTCCTGCTTAGTTTAATCCAATTATTACAAAATATATCGGCTTATTTAATTAAAATTTACAAAAAAAGAATAAATTACAAATATCCCTGTTCATTTTTGCTCATAATCTATAACGTTAGAATTTACGAAAGAATGATGGACGGACATACATCATACTTATCTAAGAAAATATGCTAAAACTTGATTTATATCATTTCTTCAAGACGTTTGTATTAATATGAGTTGCGAAGTCGAAAAATATAAGTCAAATACAGTATCGGTCGACTCAATTTGAACATTTTGTTCCTTTTCAAAATCACAAGTCTAGAAGTTAATCAGTTTGAGGACCTACTTCAAACTACTGTAAATTGTTCGACCCATCTAAAAAGATGCTATATTTTAAAATCAATGGCAATAGATCTTTGTTTCGGGAATCTGGGATTTCATCGATACAATGTTTTATTTTAATAGAAATGAAAATTACAGTTGTAAAATTTAGTCTATGTATATTAAGACAATAAAAAAAAAAAAAATCTGGCCTGCGCAACATACGAATTTAACTTTCCTGTTGTTAAAATCAATTAAGGAACTTTTAAATAAATTTAGAGTTGAAAAAAGGTTAAAGACTTGCATTGAACTTCGATGGAAACACGTATGTCAGATTTAATATAATAAAAAAAATTAAATTATTATTTACAAAAATCATTACCCGCTATTCAATACTCTTCATTACCTATACAAGTTTTTATATAAGATAAATTTCTTTTCTCAGATCTTTATCTTTCCAATGCTATATTATAGATTTCATGGCATACTGTTATAATATATTACTATTATTCTGTACGTGAAAAAAAATTTACCTAAAAATATATGTTTGCTCTTTTCTCCTTTTGTTGGTTATCAAATTCATCTTGTATATTTACTCATTTTTTTTAGCAATGTTAACAACAAGAAATGGTTAGTTTTTCGTACAAAGTATCAGTATTATACCCTTTCAGACTATTTAAATCAGAATAAAACCTGTATAATATTAAAGCTGATTTATTTTTACACCGAGAGGGAGTTTAATCAAAACCGTTATAGCTTTCTTTTTTTTTTTAATTGTAAAAATGTGCAAAATTAGTTAGCCGATTTTGTTGAAAAAGTTAAGTTAAACTTATTATAATTATAATTAAGTTAAAACTTAAGTATACTTATATAACAGACAGATTTAGAAACAATGCATAGTTATCATTTATAGCTTATGACATTACATGTGTTGGGAAGATTAAGAGTTAAGGAGATGGATAAATAACTGATGTTTAAAAGTGGTTAAGGATAAGGTTTTACGAATGAATATAGGCAAGGAATTCCAAAATAGGGTAGCACGGATGACAAAGGATTTTTTTGATGGAGGCGGATCTGTGAGAAGGTTTATGGGTTAGGATCTATTGTTTATTGAATGATCAAAGGAACAAGTGGTAAGCATATCAAGAATATAAGGAGGTTTTTATGATTACAAAATCGGAAAATACAGACACCCAGGAGATATTGCCGACGGTAAAAGGCATAGATCCAGTTCAACTCGGTATACTTACTAGAAACAAGGGAGCGTCTGGGAATTCAACGTGTGAATCTAATGAAACAATTCATTAGTCTTTTAAGTCTCATATCAAACATCTTAGACAGCCCGCCATAAACGAGGCAACCGTAATCAAATTAGGGGAAAATGGGAGAAGAGACCAGTAACATACGGGTTTTAGGAGGGATGGAATCACGAAATCTTAGGAATTGTTTTAAGATAGTGATCGATTTGAGAGATGTGGTCACTCAAGGATAGATTTTGATCAATAATGAATCCAAGGTATTTTACTGAGGTTTGAAAGAGGATAGGCAGTTTGTTGAGGTAAAGGAGAGGATAATACGGAAAAGAATTTAGAAGGTTCTTGGAACCGATGAGGATGGCTTCGGTATTTCCAGCATTCAGCTTCAAATCATCGGTCGTAGCCCATGCATTGTCAATATTTTATTGTGATTTGTAGTAAATATACGTACCTTTCTAAAATATGGAATTTCAGTTTTCAGTTTTTGAGCTGAAATAACCTCATACAAACAGACTTTTTTGCGAAACTTGGTCATTTTTGGACTCATGGAATCGTAAAACGTCTACTTTCCGTAAAATCAAAAATTTACTTAATGCTTCATAAAATTTAATTAAAACTCGAAATCAAAATTGTTTACGATCGCAATACTTTCCATTACTATAAATTTCATATATAGGTAAGTGACAATAAAAATCATTCAAAACTATCAGGGAATTTTAGAAATCGTCCATACCCCAAAACGTATTCTTGCAGCTTTTCTATCTCGATGGAATTCTACAATGAACACCTCTTTATTTACTCTTGATATAACTATTTATCTAGTCAATTTATATGTATAATCTGGTAACTATAGTAACTTAGGTAGAGGGAGGCAGAAATGTCTTAGTCGCTTCTCAAAGTGTAAAGATGTGTAAAACCGAAGTACTTGGACTTAAAATAAACAAGGTTTAAGTCATTGTTTTCCGTTTGGTTTAGAGCCTAGCACTGGTTTAATTTAAATTCGGTGTCATTTATGTATAAAAAAGGACAGTTTGGCCAATTAAGAGCTCACCACTTTAGGATTTCAATTATTTTATTGAGTTCATAATAATGAAAAGTGCACTTAGCAAGAAGATATTATTTTATTTTATAACGTCTATTTAATCACGTCTATTTAGAAACATAAATTGGTCAGTAAATCAAAATTACTCAACTAATGTGTTTTATGTTAAACGGTCCCTAATATATTCGGTTTATTACTATTTTATATTGCAAGTCAACCATTTAAAATACATTTTAAATGTTTAATTTATTTTAGAGCGGAACATCTGCCTTCGTGAAATAATCTCCAGTAGAAAAAATGTTTCTTCATAGATTTATAACAACTTTCCATTTCTTTTAACAACTTACATTTTGGTACACATTATTTTTTTTTTAAATTAAATATTCAGTACTATATGGAACAATGTAATCTGTGCGATATTCTACGGAAGCAACACTGAATCACCATAACCTCCCTCATCATATTACAAATAGCATATGTTCATAAGTTTATGCGCTTATAACCACTTCCTGTCAACTTCTAAAACTTATTTTATTGCATATTAAATTTTCTAAAATCATGCTTTTTCTAATGGTATATTATACGGCTATATTACTACCTAAAATTCAATGCTAATTTTATTATTAATTGCCATGTATTTTACTTATAAACCTTCAGGAAAGAATGCTCTAAATTATAGTGCAAACCGTATCAAAATTCCGTCGCGTGGTTATGCGAAAATAAAAAATCGTGAAATCATTATCTATATATATATATATATATATATATATATATACATACACTTATATACACTTCTTCTAAAAAGTTTCCATACGCCCATAAATACATTCTTAGTTTTGAAAGCTGAGGTTGATTTCTTCCTCACTTTTTACCTTCCATCTGAACCCAAAATATTAAATTTGGATTCCTTATATAATATGACCCTTTCTCATAAACTCAATTACAATAAATTACAGCCGCTTCTTCTGGTTTAACTTACTGAAGATTCTTCACACGAGACTAAAACGACAAGAGACTGCCCGTAGATACCGATTACAACAACACTCGACAAACGTTCAAAACTTCCAATTCATTACAAAAAGCTCATTTATGTTACCGTCATCAGACCCATCTGGACATGTGGAATCGAGCTTTGGGGCTCTACTAAGCCATCTAATTCCTCCCGTATCCAATCCAAAATCCTTCGCAAAATCCTAAATGCTCCTTATTTCGTCACAAATAAAATCATCCATAACGATCTTAATATCCCATTTGTTGCTGACCTTTCTCGTACCAGATATACCGCATTTCATTCCAAACTCCCAGTTCACATAAACCCTCTTGTCCACAACCTTTCAACCTCACATATTCCTGACAACCCTCCGAGGCGATTGAAAAGAAGATGGTCTCGGGATCTACTTACTTAAATAAACATCGAAGTTCTAAGTTGAGTTGAATCCCATAGTAACTATTTATTCTGATGGCTGTTGAGGTGTCGGTAGTGTGAGGATTTGCATACACTTCAGCAAGGATGGCTCGCCCCTGGCTATTTTCCAGTCTCCTGTCTTCCAGAACGTGGTCTATCCTTCAAATATTTTAACTTCAAAGATGTCTTTTTAGTACATACTGTACAGTACCATGTGACTTATTTAACAGATGTGCAATTTTTCTTAGAGATAAGCCCAGCGAATCATAAGCTCTCGCAAATCACGAGAAACGCGCATATTGAAAAGAAATCAGTTTCCCAGGCCCAAGTTACGTTAATACTGAACTAAGATTTGATAAGGTTTATAAGATGAGATAAGAGATAAGAGAGATATGAGATAAGATGAGATAAGGTTTATACATATAACACTGGAAAGACAGTTATCGTACAACAAACAGGATTAATATTGAAAGTATATGGAAACATTTTTGACCTATCATTAACAAATGACATTCTGCCTCTTTTTATATTAATGATTAAATGAATATAAATGTATCTTTTTTTATTCTAATATTAGTATTAATAATTTATACATTATGAAATTGTTATGTTGAAAATAAAAAACTATGCAAAATAAACGTGTGAGTGTATATATAATAATAATAATAATAATAATAATAGTCTTTATTGATATACATATAAACATTTATAATACATTTTTATTTACTTTTTTTTTCTTCTTTCTTTATACGAGTATGTACATATACGTATGTATACGAGAAAGAAGTATACATACGTATATGTACATAGACCTTCCTTTTCTGGAGTTTAAAGTCTTTAACGGTAACTACCCGTACTTGAGTTGAAGAGTTCGCCCATCTTCATCTTCCAAAATTATCTGTCCTTGGCTTTACGTGACCATAGCACTCCTGTCTTTTTGATCTCATCGACCCACCTTCTTCTTTGCCTGCCTCGGTTCCTTTTCTCATCCAATGGGGTCCACTCAGTCAATATTTTTGCCCAGTTTTCATCATTTTTCCTCATTAGATGGCCAGCCCATTGCCATTTCATCTTTTTCACGAATCTGATTGCATCAGTGACACCACTAACTTTTCTTATTGTTTGGCTGTTTAGCTTTTGGCTTTTCCTTATGCCTAACATGCTCCTCTCCATTGCTCTTTGGCATGTTATAATTTTTCTCTCATGAAGCTTGTTGAGGGACCATGTTTGGCATCCATAAGATAGGACAGGCAATATTGAGCTATTGAAGGCTAACGTTTTTTGAGGCTGACTGATATTGTTGTTCTTCATAATCATCCCTAAGCTCCAATATTTTCGCCAAGCCATAGCCGTCCTTGTTTGGATTTCAGTAGACTGTCTATCTTTAAAAGATATCACTTGTCCTAGATATTTGAATTCATCTACTACGTCTATTTCAGGAAGATCTGTTTTGACTTTTGCGACACTGGAGCTGTTGATTATTTTAGTCTTTGCCAAGTTCAACGACAGTCCATGTTGTGCACTTCTATACCTTAATTGTTGTAGCATTGTCACTTTCTTTTCTGAAAATCAGTAGCACATCATCCGCTGTATTTAAGTACATTTATTTTGACACCATTTATATTTATTCCATATTGTTCCCATTCCATCTCCTTTAGAATAAGTTCCAGTACTATAGTGAACAGCTGTGGTGATATTGCATCTCCTTGCCTGACTCCCCTTTTGATTGGAAACTCCTTGCCTTTTTTGTCGCTAGATATAAATGCTTTGTTATCAGTATACAATTGCTTTATTATATAAATATATTTTTTCCTCGATATTTGTTGACTTGAGAGCTGTTATAATGCTGATATGATATATACTGTCAAATGCTTTGGATAAGTCCACAAATATGAGGTATAAATTTAAATTATATTCTTTAATTTTTTCTGAGAGTTGGTTGGCAGTGTGTAAATGATCTATTGTAGACATCCCCTTCCTAAAGCCTGCTTGGTCCAAAGGTAAATTTTCATCTATTGTTTTTGTCAGTCTGGTTTGAATGGTTTTGAGTGTAAATATATGAACATATAAAGAAGATATAGCATTGTTGACAGGTGATGTTTTGAAAAGATGATCAGCTTCAAAAAATTTCTTTTTTCAAAACAACCACTGAATTTCATGGTGAAATTTTTAGCAAGGTACTAACTTATTTGCTTACTTACTTACCCTCTTACCACTTACTTAATTACTACAATAAATAAGGGAGATAGGATGATAGGTATGAGAGCGCTGGTAGGGGGGCTGCCGGCCAGGGGGGTCGTCGACCTCCCCCCTCCCCCTCCCTCCGTACCTTTTACCTTTCTTATAATCCATTTCTACATTAAAAGAACAAAAACATTTAATCTAATTAGTTCCATTGTACACAGCCCGGAAAACAAAATCCTCCTCCTACAAACCCATAATACCCATAATAGCTCCTAAAACCCTACGATGAAGTTAGCTGTAAGAAATAATTGATTTCCAAAAGTACATTTTATAAAATTTTACACGACCATGTAACTGATATATTTGATTATTTTTTATTGAAATTAAGAATTTCATTACCACCTATCAATCGCATTAATTTTACTTTTTTTGAATAGAGTTACTCCCTCCACCCACCAAAGTTACTAAATTATAAATCAATCAGTTAATTAATTGACCAGTAGTTACTGTCAAGTGTAAGTAAATAGGTGTACATTATAGGGTTCCACCGAGATAGGAAAGCTGGATGAATGAATACATTTCAAGGTATTCACGATTTCTAAAATTAACTAATACTTTTAACTGTTTTCTATTTTCACTTACCTATTATTATAGCAATCGTGAAAATTTTTTAATTCCAGTTTTCACCGGAAATACACTTTTCGGGATCCATTGAGTCCAAATGACCAAGTCCCGCAAAAAGGTGTGCGTGTGGTAAGTCCAGCTCGAAAACGATAATTTTAACAAAATTGAAATTTTATATTTTAGAAAGATATATTTCTGAGTTGTTACACCTTTTTTTTTTTTTTTTTTTTTTTTTTTTATAAAAATTTACAAAACCAGAAGAGCCACTTTATACCATGTATTTATGCACCTTTTGACTATTTTCTCAACAACAGCTCTTGAACAAAAACAATTTTGATAAAACCAGCTATATTAATGTAAAATTTAATGGATTTTAATATCAAGTAGGTTTCATTTTAATTGAATTAGTCTGATAGGGCTTCAATGCTGATTTTTTTTAATTTTTCTTGCTGTAAAGTATCTTCGATTTTGTTTATTCTAAAAAATTAACCATATCTTTGCATTAGCATTGATAAAAGACGACTTGAAGTTAAATGAATTTGATCACCAACTAAAGATAAAGAGCAAAACAATTTATTTATTTTTTATAAGAAATGAGAAACATGTATTGGTCAATGAATCAAAATTTGTTTAGTAAAGTCCCATACAAAAGTATGTGTGTACGTTGTAATTCCAATTCAAAAACGACAACTTGTATACAACTGAAATTTCATATTTTTGGTGCTTTTATACCTGAGATGTGACATACCATGCATTTTGCACCTTCTTACGATTTTCTCAAAAATGGCTCAGGCGATTTTGATTAAACTCGGTATACTGACGTAAAATTTAATGGACTTTAACATGATGTAGGTTTTGTTAGCATTGATAAATTATGGATAAATATTCATCTAGTTAAACTAATTTGATTAGCAGCTAAAGGAGAAGAGAGCAAAAATATTTTTATTGCTGATTCTTTTTTAAATATAACTGTTATATAGATAATATACCATTGTAAAGCTAAATATTTTAGAAAAAAATGTTATCTCATATACATAGTTGTATATGATAATGGAGGGTGATGAAAAGCGGATAAAACTGAATGTTTGATGTAAATAATATTTTCTATTGTTAGGTTATTTAGTCTAGAAAAACATTTCTCCATCTAAATTCAATGTAATTCTTAAAACTTTTTTGAACTATAAATTCATGTAAAAGTTCTTAAATTTATTAAAACAACGGAGGTAATTATATGCGACTACTGTGGAGCAAAAAGGTATCACTCTAGAAACAGAAAACATACCGTTTCTTCCTCATAGAGACAGTGTTGTTTTAGGTAAAACGTCTAAAAATAAATTATTGGCCCTAGAAATATAATTCTGGAAAGAGCCTGTGGTATGACATGACTAACGAAAATTCCAAATGTGGAAATAAGAAAAAAGTAGGGCTTAAACTGAACATCCTCAATGAAATTGCAAAGAAAACAGTGATGAGTTACAGTCATGTCGTGAAGATCGATGAGATGCTTTGGCGGCTTCGATTGCTGATGTACTGCCTTGAGAAATGACGAAGGCCCAGCAAAATGTGGATAGAGGACATACAGGTGAACATGGATGCTGGAGGTCCTAGGGAGGAGGACTGAAGGAATTGGAAGAACTGGGTATCGAAACGTAAGGCAAGTTGCAAAATCCGGAAAAAAAAGAAAAATATATTTATATAACAGCCTATGTGTTATATAATGAAATACCTTGATGGATATAATTCTTATTATTATAAACAATAGATTAATTTGACTGATACTTAAGTCACAGTAATCTATCTATCTTTTAGTATTATTTATATACTAATTATAACTAGATGGCATTTAGTGCCACAAAAATGAAGCACCAAAAGTTGATCCCATTATCAGATATGAAACAAATGACCAGGAACAAGGCAAAAAGATTCAAGAGGAGAAAGAAAACATTTATACGAAATGAATTCCATACCTGAAAGAAAAATTTCTTGATGGAGTTCAGCGAAAGGTAGTTTACAGTCGTAGAACTTAGGTTCGGAAGGGACCATCCCAGTAGCCACTAGATCATTTTTTGAGACTTATGGACTCGAAATAAATCAGTTGCTAAACATAGCGGAGACCATAATCTTGGACTCACTGGGAATCCCGCATCACCACATATATTGAGGCTAGTCTGGATTTATATATCTCCATGATCGATTTCGAAATAAGTAAAGTCCATGTATTTCTGGCAGAATCTCCCTCTATCTTTTTTCTTTGAAATTGTCTTCAAGATTGATCCGGTATGCTGTGTACTCATATCAACTCAGCGCAAGTTGAGTAGCAGATACTAATTGGAATTTCTTTTTCTAATTACATAATTGTGTCCTAAAAATAACATTTTCGGGGAGGGAGGGGGCTTGTCTCCTCCCTCCCCCCAACAGTTAGTGGGATAAATAAAAATAAAATAAGTTATTACGAAAAAAGGTGTATTGTGTGACTGATGTTACTTCAAAGCTCCTACTTTGTACTTACTAATTTTAAAATTCATATGCGTATAGAGTATTTGAAAAAAAAAAAAAACCTAATCGTATCGACCAACATGCCTCCCGAACGATTTTCAACCAACTTGCTCCTCTCTCTCTAACGAAAATCCTGCGTACGACCTTGCATAGCCTCGTAGAAGAGTTTGGTTCAATTGGTAGATAGTTTCACCGAACGTTTGGGAACATCAATTTATTTATTGTCATTATTTTTAGGACCGTCGTCTTCTCTTCATGCTCATAAGCTGCTTCAAAGCCATAAAGAAGACCTCTTTACTAAAGTAATAAATAAATATTTATAGAGTGGGTTCGTGAATAGGGTATTGTTTTGTTATAAATAAAATTTTTCAAAACATTTATTTAAGTAAAATAATATAAAGTCGGTCAATTATTTCTGGAGCCCGTGGCTTAGTGGCTAGCGCGCTAGTCTCTCATGCTACAGGTTCTGAGTTCGAATCCCAGTCCCGGCGGGGCTTTTATAAGGATGTAAAAAAATGGGGATTCACTCACAACCTCTCTTCCGGGTATGTAAGACCCGTCAGTCAAAGGGTGGCCACTCACAAAACTAGTCGTAGGGAGTGATGACCCTACACTAAAAATTGTATCGTGAAACGTGAGTGTAAACTAGTAAGAGTTTATACTGCGAGGCCCAGAGCCTACACAGCCTGTCGCGCCACTGGAAGACAATTATTTCAGTATTACGAATGCATAGTTAATAACCATAAATTTATTAATGATATAGATAGATAGGTAATGAATTTATTTACTAAAGAAATATCCTTGTACAAATATACAACCAATAATGAACTTCATACAATTCATTAAGAGTCTACCACATCTATTGAAATATTAATTATATAACCAAAGAAATAAAAATCAATAAAAATTATAATAAGTGATATTAATAGAAATAATAATAGCTACAATGACAAAAAGTGAACTAAATGATATGATAATAAAAATAAAATAAAAATGAACTACTTCTTTTCTAATTTACAAAGAATTATATATACATTGAGACATATAATAATATATTTTGTTTAATTTATCAACTCTATCATATTGAGGATGGTCTCTATGTTTCATTGGTCACAATCACTTGTTATATACTGTCTCAGATATTTCTCTCTATATTTCTTAAATTTTGTACAGTGGAGAAGCATATGATACAAACTGTTAGACACAAATTGGCCACAGTTATTGCAGAGTTGATTTTTTGTAAGTAATAATGTTTTATTTTCCTCATAAAGTTTAATGTTCTCTTGGCTGTTGATTCTTAAACGACTGACATATCTCATATTTTTTGATGCTGACCCTGTAAGACAAGTAGTCAGTTAGTAAGTTTCTGGAGTATTAATATTAAAATTTTACATTAGTCTATTGTATTGATGCCTATTTGAGTCCAGAGAACGGCTAATGCCCAGCGATAGGGTGTGATTTATCATTTTTTCTAATACGTCATACTTTTGTCTTTTTATTTCTATCGGAGACAAGCGTATAAAATCCTGTGCACAAACCAAAGGTGCGACTAGTAGCTTTGCTTGGGATACCCAGTTGTGTTTATCATCCGCTTTCATTGAATCAAGACAAATCAGTCTATTAAAACACTGTCTAGGCAGAAATTAGTAACAATTTTGCCCAAAAGTTAATAATTTTCTTGATGATGATCTTGACTGGATAGCATACTGTTTCAAGGCGAACAATTGAAGCTGTATTCCTTGGCCAATGAAGAATGTTATATACAGTGATCAATAAAAATGATGTAATTTTCAACATAAACAGTATAATTATTAATATGAGTTATATAATTTTTTTTTTTTTTTTTATTGAGATATATTACAATCTGTTTCTATATGAACATTAGTAATAGTGATATAAGATCCCATTCACACAATATATACAGTATACAATGATAAAGTTCAATTAAAAATAAGAAAACAAACAACAACCTATAACTGAGATAAATACAAATAAATGATATATATAGAATTAAATAATAATAAATATAAAAACAAAACATTAACCTATAATTGAGATAAATAAAAGTTTGCAAATAAACAAACATCATTCAAACAAACATAACTATATACAAAATATAAAAGTGCTATAGGGACCCCTAACATAAATAATTCAATTATTAGCAAAAGCAGTATAATTATTTTTAAACTAACTTTTTCATCAGAATCAGTGAACCAGGATTCAATCAACTATCAGAAACAAATTCACTAACTGAAACTAAATTTTACGATTCTTTTAAACTAAAATTTTTAATTTATTAATAGGGAAAAAAGAGCAAGTTGTCGCACAAAGAGGATAGTTTTCATTACAGCTAAATCTTTCGTTGGAATGATAATGCGGGAAGTACTGCGCAATCAGGATGAGATTAACAGCAGTAAATAAAACGAGTGCTTTGTCCTTGTACCTCCCAGCTACATACTATCAACTGTTTAGCTAAGTTTTTACTTTGATAGCTATATTAGTCTTTGTTTTCTGCTTCCTATGTTCCTATTTTGACAAACTGTTCGACGTATTATAGACATTTTACATTGCAAGTAGAAGTCACTATCTCACTAAGGCGAGCCCGTGTGTGGGAAAGGAGTTCATCTGCGGCAATTCAATAAAAGTATAATAACAAACAGTAACGCAGTACACAGTTAAAAACAATAAAATATTTAAATAACATTACAAAATATAACGCAATTTTTATAAAGAGACAGTACGACACTACACAGTAAGAAACAATACAATACTTAAATGATATAAAATTACAATTATAAAGAAACAGTAACTCAGTACACAGTAAGAAGGAGTAATTTACTAAGCCAAAAAGCTATATGAAATACATATACATATATACAAGATATAAAATTAAGACATGTAAATATAAAATTGAATTGTATAATACCTAATTAATACAAAAAATATATATAAGCAATAAAAGCAATATAGAATACATATACATTTATGCAGGATAAATATCAGAATGAGTGACGCAGGCTGCCATTGAGGACATGTCTATAAGCGATAAGTAATTTGAATTTAATAATTCAGCAATTTTTTCTTCACTGAGGGATTTCACCTATATTTAACATTGTAGTAATAATTTGAATACTTTGGAGGATTTGCTTGAGAATATTGAAAATTTTAAGAAATGTTATTGTAAACAGTAGCAATGGAATAACAAGTCTAGTTTTCCCAAACTTAGTTTTCAAAAACTGTGTCGGAGCTGTTATTAATATTGTTATTAATTATTGTTATGAATAAATTGGGGCGAAATTACAAATCAGCTTCCTCAGAGCACAAATAGTGCCCCTGACATAATCATTGAACAAAAGTCTCTTAATTTGTTTTACAGCTGAATTATTCTAAATCTAATATGAAGAGCGTAGGATTTTCACTAGAGGGGATTTAAATATGGCGAAAATCGTTATTATTATGAATTATTTATGTAGTTGGAGGATAGTTGTTAGATTTCTTTAATAAAGTAAACATTTATCTGGAGTTCTGACACTGGTCAGATCCTCCACTCATGTACTGTATGTTTGTGGCTATTCCGCTCTAGCTCGGCCTCCACTGGCTTACACCAGTGAAGCGCTCAGTGAGAGGCGCTGGGATCTCTTGGATTCCGCTTCTCCCCCCACTTGTGGAGGGAGCAGCCGAGTCTAGGGTTCCTTTGGCTGATTGTATATATTGTATATAGTTAAGTTTGCTTGTATGATTTTTATTTATTTCCCAACTTGTATTTATCTCTACTACAGGTTGTTGTTTTGATTAGTTTCTTGTTGTGTTTTTTTTTTGTATATATTTGAATTTATTTATTTCCGATTTTATGTAATTTGACTTTATCATTATTGGCTGTATATAGTGTATGAATGTGTACTACATCTCTATTACTACTGTTCATTATGCAACAAATTGTAATATTTCTCAAAAAAAAAAAAAAAAAAAAAAAAAAATTTGTGACTTGAAAAAAAAAAAAATAAAATAAATAAATAAAGTAGTTCGATTAATTTAAGAAAATCTTATTAAGATCCTTGGACAGATTTGGCGTTCTACGCTTTCTCTCTAGAACTAGTGACGAAACTTCTGTTATCACCCGACTCTGCTGGAAACGGAGCTATTTGAACTTAATTGAGCTGTTTTCAAAGTTCGTCAGAATAAAATAAAAATAAAATTTCCTCAAATCTTACCACTTCCCGAAAATTGCTTACTACACAATGGTTAGTTGGACAAGTTAGTGTCAGGTTATTTCTTGAATGAGCTTTGAGGAGGTGCCCAAATTAACTGCCCCACGGTACCATATTTAGTCATTACATTTGTCATATATATAAACGCAATGCATATCGAAAATAAAAAAACTTATATTTGCGATTAGAGTACCGTGTGATGACACAAAAAACTTGGAACCGAAACAGGTGTTTAACTGTAAGTATAAAAAAAAAAAATTGATTTTCATTTCATATTAAATATAATTACTATGCAATTAAGTTGTTTACATTTATTTAATTTTGTAATACCTTAACACTTAATACCATATTTTGTCAGGATAATCACCTCCTATTAAAATAAGTGGTTATAAAATAATGATTTTTTTCAATAAACAAATAGTCACCTATAAGTTGCTTATTTTTTACTTTTTTTTATTTCCCTCTAGGTTATAATTCGATTTGTTATTATTTTTCCCGAGCTGTGAGGAAAATATTAAAATCAATGGCGTATATAACGATTTACAAACAATATTCATAAACTTTGTTCTTATTGATTATTGAATTTGCTAATAAGATAATATGGTTAATTTTTTAGAATAAACAAAATCAAAGGTACTTTAGACCAAAACAATTCAAAAATTCAGCATTTAAGTTCTATCAGACTAATTCAATTAAAACCTACATGATATTATAACCCATTAAATTTTACATCAATATAGCTAGTTTTATCCAAATCATTTATGTTCAAGAGCTGTTTTTGAGAAAATCGTAAAAAGGTGCAAAATACATGGTAAAAGTGGCTCTTCTGGTTTTGTCGATTTTGATTTTTAAAAAAAGATGGTGTTACAACTAAGAAATATATCCTTTTAAAATATGAAATTTCAGTTTTTTTAAAATTGTAATTTTTGAGCTGGACTTACTACACGCACACTAAAACATATATATTCATAGAAAACTTTAATTTTAAAGTTTTTACGATCGCAATTCTTTCGCTTAATATATATTTCAAATATAGGTAAGGGAAACAGTGCTTTTTATTATACATAAATGACACTTTATACAAATCGCAACTGTATACAGCAGAAATGGGTCCCTGGTATGAAATAAAATAAAGTTTTTTCTTAAAAAGCTAATTATTCTAATTATTTTGTGCTGAGATTCCAGTTTTAATATTTCTTTTGAAAGACTGGAACAGAGCATAATATGGAATGAAATATGGAATAGATAAAAGGTAGGGAGAAGCCGAACCCCAAGGCCGGCGAGTCCCCACCACGGCGTTCCGTTACCAAACCCATTCAAAGCCTTACCCACATCCAAAATTATTTCTAGCTTTCGTACTACAGCCTACACACAATATTAAAATCTGATTATGAATGACGGAAACTATAAAAAGAACCTTAAAAGGTCACATACTTTGGAACATGGATTCAAATATTTATACAAATAAATCTAACGAAACAAGACGATATTTAAGACAATGAACACTCTTTACTTTGATTCAACGAAGCTATCAGACGAAAAAAATGCTTAACAGGAAGCTCTAGATATTGAAGCTTATACTAGAAATTGTAAAGACAAGCGTTGCAATAAACAACAAGCAAGCAAGGTTATACTGCATGCAATGATTTGCCATAAGCGACTAAGAGAGCAAAAGCGAAGAGTTGCCACCACATAGTGGCGTGCCATAATTAGAGCGAAATTTAATGAAATGAAATTAAAATAAATTTTATTCTGGGACGAAATAGTCCCCTAAGAATCACAATAATGTAAAAAATAAATAATTGTCTGTCGTTCAGGACTTCAATACAGAAATGGATTAGATTTCGTTACAGCGACTAGTTTACATATATAGCTTTAAATATTACATAATTGGGATGATTGAGATCGGCGAAAGAGAATTTACAGTTGATGAGCTTGGGCTTTGAAAGGAGAGAGACCATCCCATTAGGTACGAGAGCATTTTTGGAAAAGTATGGACTTGAAAGCAATCAGTTCCAGAATATGGCGGAGACTATAATCCTGGACTCGATGGGAATTTCGCACCTCCATATATATTCAGGCTAGGCTGGATTCGTAAATTTCCAAGACCAATTTTAATATAAGTAATATGGCTGTATGCATTTATTTGGCAGTATCTCCATTTTTTTTTTTTTTTTTTTCTTCAGAATTGATTTAGTATGTTGATAACAGCAAATTTAAGCAGCCGATCCAATTAAGGAGATGGAAAAATAATCTATGTTTGAAAGTAGTTAATGATAAGGCTTTATAAATGGATATAGGCAATAAATTCCAAAATAGGGTAGCGCGGATGACCAGAGACTCTTTGAAGGAGGCGGATCTGTGAGAAGGTATATAAATGTTTATGGGTTGTGATCTGGTATTTAATGGATGTACAGACTAGCTTGTGGTATGCATATCAAGTGTAAAAGGAATTTTTTTTGTTTTGAAGGATCGGAAAATACAGACATCAAGGAGGTACTGTCGCCAGGAAAAGGGTAGAGCCACTTGAACGCTGTGTACCTACTAGAAATATGGGAGCGTCTGGGAATACCACATATGAATCTAATGAATAAACTCATTACTCTCTTGAGGCTTAATTCAAATTTTTCAGAAAGCCCATACACGAAACAAGCATACCCATACTGGGGGGGGGGGGGGAATTAGAGAGGGGACTAGAAGCAGGCAGGAGTTAGGTGGGATGGAATTGCGAAACCTTAGGAATTGTATAAGATAGATAGCTAATGGATTTTCGGGTGATTCGAGGAACATGGTAGGTTTTGATCAATAATGACACAAAGATTTCTTACCTAGGTGTGGATGTGGATGGGTAGGATATGTATATAGATAGCTGAATTATGAATTGCTATTCAATTCGTATAGCGAAACCTAAATTTCTCCTATTTTTTAAGTTACACCTCCCTAGTCTGCCACTCGGCTATAAATCGATGCCTATTAGTCCTGATATTATTATGAATAAAGTTTAGGGCATACGTAAAGTTTCGACAAGAACTTTAAAAAAGTTGCTATAGAATGTTTACTTCGAAGGCAATGAGATATTCGTTTAAAAATCGAACGATTTATTTTCGCCTCGCATTGTTTCCTGAATTTGACTTTCTAACATTGTTAGGGAGTATACAATCAACTTTACCAAAAGGAAGTTGTAGCGAATTCAATAGCCTTTAAAAATATGTATATTTTTTACTAATTGATCTCCGGGGTAAAACGGCACTCAGTTTATTATATTTAAAAAAAAAAACATGAAAAAAATTTTGATAGGCTTGATTCATATAATCATTCAGCTAATGCTGAAATTAAAATATTTGGAAATCATTATCAAAGAGGTGAAAAGATCCCGCAGCAGAAACTCATTTTAACAAAAAATTGATGTAATTAGATATTTATACTATTCAAGAAGGGTTTCAAGCTCTAGTCTAATCAACAAGACCATGGAAAGGGTAAAGTGGACCATATCCAGGGTGAAATCAAAGTGCTTTTGCACATACATATGCTTGGACTAGCTAGCAGATCACTTTGCGGCCGTGTTTTTTTAACCTTCAGTATAAGGAGATTTGGAATTCAAGTCGGAGGCTTTGTTTTAAATTGGATGAATATAACTCTAGGCTTTGCTGAGGACATTATTATACTCGGAAGAACCTTTGAGGTAATGAAAAACGTATTCCTAGAGCACTAATGAGCTGTTGAAAGAATAGTACATCAACTAGGATAAAACTAAATATTTGTGTATAACATAAAACCCAATAATACCAACTGGACATTATTATTTTCATTGAATAGAAAAATTGGTATATTTAGGGTTCAAGATCAATTCTAAGAATGGCTTTGCTCGGTATCCTTCAACGCGGTTCTTGGACAGAAGGATTACATAAGCAAAATACTGCCTTATGATGAAGAGTGCTGGGCTATATCCAGAAGCCAGGTGAGCAAGTTCTGCTGAGCTCGATATGCCGAGTGGAAGGAGACCTTTGGGATAACCTGCATAAATGTTATCAGTCATTATTTCATTAATGGACTTGTATCTGGAAGTGAATTTTATTATTCTGATTCATAAAAAGCATGTCACCTCAGGTTACCTGTAGCATGGTATTTAGCATAACAGCCTCCTATGCCGAAGATCCTGGATTCAAACACGCAGGTGGCCGAAGGATTTTTTAATGGGAGTAAAAAATCCTTAGTTATGCCACATTCGGAGGGGACGTTAAAAGGTGGTCTTGAGCCTGTGCGATATCAGGAACTCTTTAAGATCACTCTCCTAATTAAATCTGGATATGCAAAATTTAGGAATCCCACTGTAGCATCATCCGATTAGCCACAGCAGCATAAAAGGACTTTAAATAAATAAACAAACATGTCGCCTCAGATGGCCTGGGCATAGAGAATGCCCGAAGATCAGGTGCCGAGGAAAGTGGCGTACCCGATAATAGCCAATCCATAATAAAAATCAGGATTTGAAAAACGGAAAACAGAGATGAATCGTGGTAAAAATTCCTCGTCTGATGAATTGCCAAAACAAAATCCAGATATTTCCTAAGAAACCAAATAGAATTTTTTAGGAGTATCGTTTATTTTTGATACTATATATGATCTTATACAATAACGATAAGAAATTTTACGTAGGGTGATTCGTGCATCAATTTTCATTTTACTGCTGTATTTTTTATTTTTTGATGCGTATTAACTAATGTTCAAGAATTTGAAGATTGTAGTGTCAATAAATAAAACAACTTTAAAATTACCAGATATTTCTAATTTCAAAAATCTGATTTGTAAGTGTTCGCTTTCCTATAAACTATATCTGAAAATACTATTGCCACGCCTAAAAGAGACGTTGATCATTTTATTTTATTTTTATTATTATTATTTTTTTAGATTTCCGAAACGTAAAATATAGCGTTGTCGGTAGGTGTTGCCTCATTGTATCCCGCACGGCTTCGAAATGTGAAGGTGGATGTAAGCCGACACATGAAGCCCCGTTACCTTGGAGGTCCTTGGGTCTACCCTAAGAGTTCATTTCCCAGCTCCCGGGTTCCAGTTTTAGGACGCTGAAGAATCCCTCCCGTTACTCCGTTACAGCTTCACCTTGTTTAGCAATGAAGGCTCGTAGCAGAGAGTGCTATTAGATGATTAGACATGGTCGGAATTGCACCTCCTCTCCTCACGGAACCACTTCCAAGGGACAATACCACCTCCCAATTGACATTTCAACTTCCGAAAAGTGATACAATAGTTCCTTAAAGGAGTATATAACATATTTTTAAAAAATATGAAAGTTGAGATTGTTTCGGTGACGGTCAAAAAGTTGTTGTTTTTTTCCAGAAACAATTTTTATTGAGTTATTTTAAAATCTGTCCTAATTAAGACACTTTTAATAGTGGTCAAGTACGACATTCATACTACATTAACACAATATATACAAAACAATAATAAAATATACATAAATACAATAAAGAATCAATAAGAATATGTACAAAAGTCACTCATACCTATATACAATCCTCAAGCATACAGCACGTGAGTGAAGAATCTAGCCCATGCTAGAACTCCAATATACAGGTTAGGACAATTTTTTAATTAAAATTATCTACACGGAAGTGGCACCGCGGGATAAATGACACCGTAAAATTTATGCCATGCATTTTACAAGTTTCTAGAAAACGGCTCCGCCGTTTTTGATTAAACTCGCTCTACTGATGTAAAATTAATAGGGATTTAATATCATGTACAATCATTAAATATTTGAAATACTTTAATGGCACTTAAAATACGTATTTTCAAAAACAAATTCTCTAAAAGTCGATCTATTTTATATAATTCATCACTTTTTTTTTTTCTTTTTTTTGTAGTAATAAAAAAATTGTTAAATATGAAATATTGAAGATTTCTATAATTAATAAAAGGAAAAGGAAGAAGACATACTTTTCCAGGTAAATTTTTTTCTCTTTTTTTCTGTTAATGTTTTTATAATAATAATTATAGAACAAATTTATTCTAGGAATCGGTCACTTAAGAATAACTATCAGGTACGCAATAGACACTATATTACAATATGTCTGGAAGAGAGATCAATAAAATTAATTATTATCTACAAATATATAGAAAAAGATTAATATATATATATATATATATATATATATATATATATATATAATATATATATATATACAGTCGTGGTCATAGAAATTTCTTTAATTTTTTATGGTAATGAATTCCATCTAATCGAATATTTTTGTTTTCGTCTACTTATTTAAATCATACGCTTAATGAAAGAAAGAAATTAATAAAAATAAATATAAAAATGTTTCGTACATCTTGGTTAGTATTTTCAACTACTACCAGAATATTTTTTTTAATTATGTCGAATTTTAAGTGTTTTGGTATCAAAAACAGTTAACATAATTGTTCGAGTGGCGGTCAAAAAAGATTAGTAAAAAGTAAAATACTATTTATTACCCAACATTTCGACCCACGTCGCGGGTCTTTATCAAGGCTTCAAGACAAGAGTAAAAAACTCTTTTAAGTCCCAATAGTGTATTATATTGATTCTGTGTTATGATGAAGATCTCCAACGTGGGTCGAAACGTTAGATAATAAATAGTTTTTCACAATTTTCTAATATTTTTTACCCTCACTCAAAGCATATCATCCTTAGATACCATAACCAACTCAGGGTCAATTATTTTATATTTAATATCACAAAAAATAAATATTCATTTGGTCCACATCCGAGTTTTGTGGGTTAATTAATTTATTTTAATTATGTTAATTGTTTCTGATTGCAAAATGCTTGAAATTCAACATAATTAGAATTTTTATTCTGGTAATAGTTAAAAATACAGGGAGCGGCCTGGTCTAGTGGATAAAGCACTAGTCTACTGTTCTACGGGGCTGGATTCGAATTCCGGCTGTGGCAGAATATTATTTATTCTGTCAATTTATCCGGGGAGCGACCCTAGGGTATAGAGACCCTCCTGGGGCAGACGCAGCCCCTATAAAGTAGGTACCCAAAAAAATTGGGGGAAAAACCTGGCGGCTGAGCGTGATCAAGGCCTAATCACCTCATGGCACGGCCGTTGGTCTAGAAACAGTACGAATCTCTATATACACTGAGGCCAAGACCCTTCTGGTTTGTAGAGGTACAGGTTTTTTTATTTTATTTTTTGTGAGTTTAAAATACTAACCAAGAAGTAAGAACCGTTTTTTTTTTAATTATTACTTCTTTATTTTATTAAGGGTATGATATAAATAAGTAGACGAAAACAAAAATATTAGATTTGATCAAATTCATTTCGATAAAAAATTGCAGCATAGGTGATGAAATTTCGATGTATATATATATATATATATATATATATATATATATATATATATATATATATATATATATATATATATATATATATATATACAGCATAACCGCATTGGTCTTAGTATGCTTAATTTCCTGAAGATTGAGTTTTTATTTATTCGGGAAAAAAATAATTTTCTGTGATCAACGCAAATATAAAGGTATTCACTTATTTTATTATTTTTTTTTTTTTTTGTCTAAATAAAAATTATAAGTACACATTAACAGAAAGTTGTTATTTTCTTTCATGTTACCTGTTAATCCCAAAGCGATGAACTCTTAATCTCTACGAAGTAGGGGCGGGTAACTAGTTTATGGATATACGAGGATATTTATGGATATATTTCTTCAAAGACTTTAGAAATCAATTGGGTCATGACGAAAATGAAGAAAGTTAGGAAACATGAAAAAATTAATAGTGATGGAGTTGAGGATGCGTTCATCAAGAAAATCGTACTAGGATACATTTATTTTATTGTGAGCCAACTATTCGGCGTGCGTTGTGGGTCTTGATCATGGCTTAGAAAATCAAGATCACAACCAATAAAATTAAAAGAAAAAATAATAATAATTTAAAGTAATAAAATATGGGGAAAAAATGATAATATTGATATGAAAATATTAAAAAAAATTATTGATCCCTCGGCCAGACATATTGTAATATAGTGTCTATTCATCGAACCTGATTGTTATTCTTAAGAGACTGAATCCCCCAAAAAATTTGTTTTATAATTATTATTATAAAAATATAAACTGAAAAAAAATATTACCTGGAAAAGTATGTCTTCTTTATTTTTCTTCAATTGACTATCGAAGTCTTCAATATTTCATATTTAACCATTTTTTTATTACTACCAAAAACAAGAAGTGATAAATTATGTAAAATAGATAGACTAATAGAGAATTTTTTTGTTTAAAATTATTCAATAATTCTACATGATATTAAAGCCTTATAAATTTTACATCAATAGTGCGAGTTTAATCGAAGACGGTAGTTTTCTAGAAACGTGTAAAATGCATGGTATAAATTGTCACTTCCTGGTAGAATTTAATGAAAAAATTGTCCTAACATCCCAGGCATATACCTAAGTTTAATTTAAGAAATTAACTGTTTTTTTAATTCCATTTAGAAACTCCGAATGAATTCATGATAGGCCTTGAGTTGCGATGGTACCTTATCCTCGACTTCCACTTCTTGCTAAAGAGCTTCCGAATTGCTTCAAAGCATATTTGAAAAATTTGGTTTATAAAAAATAAACTATTATCAACCTAAAATAATCCAAGGCTGAGAAATTAAAAACCTGGTTGATTTGTTTTGTCGCTAAAGTTCATATACATCTAGCCACTTAATTATCTTTATACAATCATTTACAAGTGATTTTTGAGTGACGTATTAATTGCGGGGATACCTTGTAAGAGAGGTCAATCATCAATTAATCATTGCGAACTATTACTTTTTTTTCGGAGGATGATGAAGATTTCTTTTCACACTTTTCTTATTACCACGTATTTCTTTCTCCCTCTTCACCTATCCTTATCTTTCTCGGTTATATACCCCTTCACATTTGATTGTTGCTTTAATATTATACCTACGGAGTAGAGCTATGGGGCTCTACCAAACCATCAAATTCTTCTCGTATCCAATCCTTACAATCCAAAATCCTTCGTAAAATCCTTAACGCTCCTTACTTTGTCACGAATAAGCTCATCCATAAAGACCTTAATATCCCATATGTTACTGAATTAGCCCGAACCAGATATCAATCATTCCATGAAAAACTCCATTTCCACTCTAATCCACTAGTTTCTATCCTATCATCCTCTTCGATTCCTGATAATCCTCCGAGGCGTCTGAAAAGAAGATGGCCCCGAGACCTTCTAGTTTAAAATATTTTTAGAGTGCTGCCGATTGGTGGCATCTCTTCATGTATTTCATGTCAGATTACAATATCCATCACATTTACTTGTTGTTTATAATTATACAGTTGTAAATATCAATAAATATGTTAAATAAATAAAGTAGATAAATATTATACCACTTCAAAATTGATTTAATTATTTGCTGAATTGTTCTTCTTTAAACTTTAATTACTTTCTGAGTTTTACATTGTAGCCTTTAGATTTTTTCATATCAATATTATCATTTATTTTTGTTTCCATATTTTATTACTTTCAATTATTATTATTTTTTCTTTTAATTTTATTGGTTGTGATCTTGATTTTCTTGGCCATGATCAAGACCCACAACGCACGCCGAATAGTTGGCTCACAGTAAAATAAATGTATCTTAGTACGATTTTCTTGATGAACGCATCCTCAACCAACTTGTCAATCACATTTTCTCAACGGTCGAAAAAAACTCCATCATTATTAATTTTTTTATGTTTCCTAACTATCTTCAATTTCGTCATGACCGAATTGATTTCTAAAGTCTTTGAAGAAATATATCCATAAATATCCTCCTATATCCATAAACTAGTCACCCATCCCTACTTAGTAGAGATTAAGAGTTCATCGCTTTGGGATTAACAGGTAACATGAAAGAAAATAACAACTTTCTGTTAATGTGTACTTCTTATTTTTATTTAGACAAAAAAAAAAAATAAATAAATAATAAAATAAGTGAATACCATAAATAAAAACTTAATCTTCAGGAAATTAAGCTTACTAAGACCAATGCGGTTATGCTGTATATATATATATATATATATATATATATATATATATACATTAAATACAGAAATTACAACGGTTTGTGTTTTATTCGGTTTATTAATATTTTTTATTTAGATATTAATTTATTTATTTTTTCAACTATTTAAAATACACTTAAGAAGTTTAAATTTAGTTTCTATGGGAATCTAAAAGTAGGAATACTTAATAACTATGTCAGTTCATGAATTTATTACAACTTTCAATTTATTTTAAGTAGTGTATGGAAGAATATAACCTGCACGGTGAACATTGTATCACCATATTCTCTTCACATTATCACACAAATAGCATATTTTTATTAAGTTTATGGGCATATAACCCCTTTCTATTACCTTTTACGACTTTTTTTTTTAATGCATATAAACTTTTCTAAAATCTAGAGCTTTCCAACGATATATTATACGGCTATATTACTACTCATATTTTAGGAATAATTTTTTGTTCTCTTGAAAATTTATATATATATATATATATATATATATATATATATATATATATATATATATATATATATATATATATATTCCCATCAAAAGGAAAACCTAATTGTATTTTACTTATAAACCTTCCGAAATGAATGCCCTAAATGATGGTGAAAACGGTATAAAAGTCTGTAGGGTGGTTTTATATATGTTTTATGATTTTATGCGTATATACCAGTGAGTCGCCCTTGCTTTGCTCAGGTGCAATTTGAATATGGTGACATTTATGTTTGAAAATGCTGGGTTTGAACAATTTTGAGTTTGTCGCAGACACCATGAATCGCCAGATGATAGATATATAGATAGAGGAGAGAAAAAGAGACTTTACAGCAGCAATATTCAATACTAACTTTTATGAATAAGCTTACATTTTAAAAAAATAATGCCTTCTTACACCAACGAGGTCATGCTGTGTATAAAAAAATTTAAAACTAAAAAAAAGACAGGAAATAACAACAGTTTCCATTTTATTTGATTAATTATTATTCTATTTTTCAAATGAACTATATAAAATACATAAATTTAGTTTCCATGAAATTCCCATTTAGTTTAAAGTGAAACATCCGTTTTCATAAAATAATCATTTTTTTTTTTTAAACAATTATATTGATATTTACAACTTTATAAAAAAAAAAATGCATCAATTAAATGTGATAGTTATATAATACAATGACATGAAATACATGTAGGGAAGCCTCCCATTGGAATTCCATATTCTAAACCAGAAGATCCCGGAGCCATCTCCTTTCCAGGCCCCTAGGAGGATTATCAGGAATTGAAGAAGAAGAAAGGATTGAAACTAGTGGGTTAGAATGAGAATGGAGTTGGCATGAAAGTACCATTGTACCTTGTTCGGGCCAAATCAGTAACATAAGGAACATTAGTGTCTTTATGGATGAGTTTATTCGTGACAAAGTAAGGAGCGTTGAGGATTTTGCGAAGGATTGTAAGGATTGGATGCGGGAAGAATTTGATGGTTTAGTAGAGCCCTAAAGCTCTACTCCTTAAGTCCAGGTCGGTCTTACAATAGTCATGTAGATGAGCCTTTTGTAGTTAAGAGAAATATGTGACCATTTGTCTAATAAATGTTGAAGTAGCCTAAAACGGCGAGCTGTTTCTTTTCGGTTTATTCGTGTATGGGTATTCCAAGTTTGTCAAGGAGTCCTAGGTATCGGATCTGTTCATCAGGAACTAGTCAAGTGTTATTAAAGGATATTGTAGGGCAGAAAGTCAAAGGTTTACGACGAAGGGTAAATGTTATTTGATGAGATTTGTTGGAATTTATATTTGTTCTCCAGTTATGACACGATACTTCTAGGTCTTTGATATGGACTTGAAGGGTATGTGAGGCAATAAATGGATCGTTATGAACTGATAACATGCAGGTGTCATCAGCTCAGCAAAGGAAGTAATAATTATTGAAGTATAAATAATTATGGATTATATATTATATATGGATTCATAACTCCCGATTAGGTAATATTTTTTTAAAATATTGTGTTCTGTAAGGAAGAATGTAACTTGTCCGGTGACAACTCTGATTCCTCCTTTTTTACATAAAACATAAGTTCATAGGTTTGTGGACTTAAAACGACATTGCGCTAACTTGTACAACTTATTGCAAATTATATTTTCTAAAATCTTGTTCTTTCCAATGGTATATTATAAGTCTATATTACTACTCAAATTTACAAAAAATTTGTCAATACGTTTTTTTTTTATTATTATTATTATTATTATTTAAATCAAAATACAGACATTTTTACAGTGCAAGTAAAAGTCACTATCCGACTACGGCAAGCACGTGTGTGGGAGAGGAGTTCATCTGCGGCAATTTAATAGAAATACAACAAACAGTAACACAGTACACAGTAAGAAACAATACAATACTTAAATAATATTACAAAATATAAAACAATTTTTTATTAAGAAACAGTAACACGGTACACAGTAAGAACTGTAATTGACTAAGCCAAAAAGATATACATATATACAAGATATAAAATTAAGGCATTTAATTACAAAATTCAATTATATAATATCCAAATAAATTTTAAAAAACAATTACAAGAAACAGTAAAACAGTAGAAAGTAAGAAACAGTAATTGACTAAAATTGACCCTGATTACATAAAATTCCATCTAAAGAAAATCTTTATTGCTATGTATTTTACTTATAAACCAGATGATTGTAGTGTACAGAGAAAAGATGATTGTAAGACCGTATTAAAATACGTCTCGTGGTTTAAAAGAATTTCGAAACCAAGAGCTTTATCATTTTATGTATAGAGAGATATGGATAAGAGAAGAAATATTTTTAATAACAGTTCTATATAAATATATAAAACAATATGTATTTTTATATATTGTTCCAATAATGCAGTTCCAGAATTCTTTCAATAAGGTTTAGAACTGTCGGTATAAACAATACAAACTTTATTTTCGTGCAAATCTTGGAATATTCGCTATTGAGGCCAGCGTTACCTGTAACTGAATATCGTTTGATTGTGTGCTATCAACTTAATTGCTATATATATTTCTTATAAACCTCCAGAAAAGGAGACCCTAAATAATTGGAAGACAGTATCAAAATTCTTCTCGTGGTTTAGAAGAAGTTCGATACAAAGAATCACGTTATAATTTTATGTATAGAGAGATATAGAACGAGAAGACAAATTTTTAAAATCTGGTGCACGCAACACACGACTTTCATTTACTTATGTTGTTATAACGAATTTCAGAATTTGTATATACATTTAGAGAAGAAAATAAATTGTTAAAGAATTAATTATTTAGAGTTTCAATAATTCATCTAATTTACTTGTTGTATTGTTGTATACAGTTGTAAATTCCAATAAATAAAAAAAAAAAGTTTCAATAGAAATTTGTGTTTTACTAAATAATCTATTATATCATTATATACGACAATCAATTAGTTTTATATGCTTTTCATCACTTTCTGTTAAATTTTACAATTTTGTGTATAAGATAATATTTTTTTCTCAAATCTTTACCTTTCCAACAGTAAATTATGGGTCCATATTACTGTTTTTACGTCCAAAAACACAAAAATTGCATTAACAAATTTTTTAGATCTTTTATCCTTTTGTTGGATATTGTATTCATTGCTTTCATTCAACTCTAAAAAGATTATACGATTATTTTTTTTTGTTATAGAATATTCAAAATTGAAGGTACTGTAGAGGAAGAAAATTTAAAACATCGGCATTTAAGTCCTGTCAGACTATTTCAATCAGAATGAAACCTACATCATATTAAAGCCCATTAAATTTTACAACCATATAGCGAGTTTAATCAAAATCGTTAGAGCCGTTTTTGAGAATAACGTAAAACAGTGCGAAATGTATGATATAAAGTAAACTTATCGTTTTCGAGCTAGACTTACCACACACCCGGACAGACAGGCCTTTTTGCGGGACTTGGATATTTGGACTCGGGAGACCCTAAAACGTGTATTTCCGTTTAAAACTGGAATTCGAAAATTTCCACATACATATTTCATATATAGGTAAGTGAAAGTAAAAGAAAGTTCTATATAAATATTTAAAACAATATGGATTTATATGTATTGTTCCAATAATTCAGTTCCATAATTCTTTCAGTAAGATTTAGAACTGTCCGTGTAAACAATACATACTTTACTTTCGTAGAAATCTTGGAATAATCTCTATTGAGGCCAGAGATACCTCTAAGTTACAATCGTTTGATTATTAATTCATTTCTTTGGATTTCGCCTCTTGGGATTTGTGGCTACTATAAGATGAAAGGTATAAGGTAGAGGGAGCGCATGGTTGCCGGATCTCAAGCCCACTTTCTCCGCAGCCACATTCCAACACCTGTCAGCGCCACCTAGCCTCACCTGTTCTTTTGGAGATGTACAAGTTAATGATAAACTTCTTTGTAAAGGATGAGAATCAATAGCAACCCCGAACTTACCATTATTTACGGAAGAATACTAAAACATCACCTTTAAAAAATCTTTTAAAGGATGAATAATGAGAAGAAAGCAATGTTTTATCAATGTCACGATCCTTGGTTTCCGTCAACATCTTCTAAACCACGCAACGGCTTTTGATACGGTTTACACCATCATTAACGACATCCTTACTGAAGGTTTATTAGTAAAATACATTTCAATCAACTCTTTCTTTGAATGGTAAAATCAAATTTCCTGTCAACAAGCCCCATTTGTCATAATATACTTATGAAAAGCGCAAGATTTCAGAAACGTTAATATGAAATAAAAATTAGTCATACAAGTTAATAGAAAGGTGTTATGAGCACATAAACTTAATGAAAATACAGTGAGTGTCAAAAGTATTCGGAATTCACTACCAAATCAGGGTGTCTAACAACAGGGAAAATCGGGAAAGTCAGGGATTTTAAAAACATTTGAAAAAGTCAGGAAATTTGTCTTTGGTCAGGGAAAATGGTCCCTAATTAACATCGTTTCTTCTTCACTTAGACAAAAGTTCCAATGTGCCTACTTATTGTGGTTTTGCAAATATCTTAAAGCGAGTTTCATATTTAATATGATAAAAGAGCCGAAAGGCTGTAGAGAAAAGTCAACCTTCAGGTGACGGAATTTGAGGCAATAAATACATTGCAATCAACTCTTTCTTTGGATGAAATAAAATAAGTCATACAAGTTAATAGAAAGGTGTTACAAGCCCATAACCTTAATGAACATACAATGAGTGTCAAAAGTATTTGGAATTCACTACAAAATGAGAGTGTCTAGCAACCGGGAAAACCGGGAAAAGTCAGGGATTTTAAAAATATATGAAAAAGTCAGGAAATTTGTTCTTTGGTGAGGGGAAATGGCCCCTAAATAACATCGTTCTTTTTCACTCAGACAAAAGTTCCAATATGCCTATTTGTTGTGATTTTGCAAATATAATAAAGCGAGTTTCATATTTAATATCAAAAAAGGACAGAAAGGCTGTATTGAAAAGAAAAGTCGACCTTCAGGTGACGGAATTGGAGGCAAAAAAAGCAAAACTGCCCCAAGAGTCTCAAAAGCTGAAGATTTGGCTGCAGAGATTCAAACATTACAGAAAATCTCTTAAAGTTTATATTGATATATTTTATAGTAAATAAATTTGTAGTCAGTTTGTAAATATTGATTATTACTAACAGCAGTATTCAAGTTAAACATAATTCATTGGTAAGTCAACTTAAACAACTACAATTTCAGCTGGGGTCGGGTAGATATAGTTGAATCTTATCGTAAAGTAATTAGTCATTATATGTATTTTAAATCTAGTATACCATATTAATTATAATTATTCTTTGTTTTGTCGATTTTCACCAAGATTTGGCCAGGTAAAAGACTTCTTACAATATGGAAAATTCAGGGAACTCTTTGAGCTGATTAGCTAGATACCCTGGTAATTTACTTGCTATTAGCTTACACGCGAGAATACACTCTCGTTTCTCGGTGAAATCTTATATGGCAGGGTCATCACTCGCCTATTTTTGTAAGTGACCACCAGTTGGCTGACGGGTCTCACATACCGAGGGGAGAGGCTGTGAGTGAATACCCATGTTTTATTAAATACTTTTAAAAGTCTGTCCGGGACTGGGAATCGAACTTACAACTTTTATCGTATGAGACTAGCGTGCTAGCCACTCAGCCACAGCCTCCCCCTGTAAATATTATTTGCTTTATTAATTCTATTTGACACATCTTGGTTAGTCTATGCTACCAGATTTATTGAAAAAATTTTCAAGGTAGGTATAGGAATCCACCTTTTCCATTACTCTTCATTGAACGTCCACTTCATCCCTAGCAACAGTCATAACCTTGCTCTACCTGCTTTTAACTCCTTATTTTACGAGCGAATTCTTCTCGTCATTCTATAATGACCTGTTGCATTTGATTGACAACTCTTTAAATCGCACCCGTGTGGAGCAAGTAGCGAATCACTAGTCAAACATATAAAGTTTAACTATCATTAAACTCATTCGACCACGGATTTCCTTTTAAGCTCATAATACGAGGCATGTTTTTTAAGTAAGTACCGTTTTGGAATTAAAAAAAGACGTATGAAGATATCGCAATAATTTTATTTTTACATGAAAGCCTATACCTTAATCTACTTTTCTACATAATTTCCATGAATTTTCTTCATTGTATACTTTTGTTTACTGAGTGTTTATTATGCCTCCGACAATCGTGAGTCCCGCTGATTGTGAAGTACGGGATGTTATACGATTTCTTAGTGCTAAAGGCGTAAAACCGATCGATATTCAACGTGAGATCGTTGAAGTTTACGGAAAAAACATTGTGAGTGATGGAATGATAAGGAAATGGGTGAGAGCATTTAAAGATGGCCGCACAAATGTGCATGATGAAGAACGGAGTGGGCCTCCGTATTGCTAGTGGAGTTTTTGCCTCGTAATGAGACAATCAATGCAGCGTCTTATTCTGAGACATTGAAAAATCTGCGTAGTGCAATCCAGAACAAAAGACGTGGCAAGTTGAGTAAGGGTATCGTTTTGCTGCATGAGAATGCACATCCACATGTGGTTAATCGGACCAAAGATCTCATCAAATCATTTAAATAGTAAACTCTAGATCGTCCTCCATACAGCCCTGATCTGGCGCCCAGCGACTATCATTCGTTCCTGCACTTGAAGAAAAACCTGGGTGGTCGGCGTCTTCAAGACGATAACGAAGTCGAAAAATTTGTGATGCAGTGGTTAACAAGTCAGGCGGCAGAATTTTTTGAGGAGGGTATTCAAAAACTGGTGCCGCGTAATGACAAGTGCCTCAAAATTCATGGAAATTATGTGGAAATGTAGATTGAGGTACAGGCTTTCATGTAAAAATAAAATTATTGCGATATCTTTGCAGGTCTTTTTTTAATTCCAATACGGTACTTACTTAAAAATCATGCCTCGTATTATAATATCTGACAATACACCCAGGCGTAGCTAATCGGCCGCTTATAGGTAGGTGGTTTTCCTTGGCAGATGCTTTTCTAAATTCGCACTTTTGGGCACCAAAATCTAACTCTTTTTACCTTTTCCTTTTTGACCTAAGAATACCAATCTAATGACACTAGACTGCAAGTAGAACCTGAAATTCCATTGAAATGAAATCACGTCGGGTACTATTAGTTCTAGAGATTTCTGTTAGAACTGTGTCTAACCTGTAGTAACCTTACAGAATAGGGAATACTCTATTATCTAGCGTGTAGTGTCCAGTTTGTTTTTGTTACTGGAAACGACCCGTTCTCATCCATAGGTCCATAAATACGTATTAGTCCGCAAATAACTTGCTTTGAAACTGTTAATATATTCAGCTGGTGCTGAAGGGCGATTGCTATTTACAGCTTGAGTTCATTCGTGTGACTGAGCAGTCTTTGTTTCTAGCAAGGTCACAATTAGATTAACACTGAATGAGTTTAGTAGAATGCAACTCAAATTTCAATTCATATTTTTTTTTTATTATTCATTAGTAATGTATTTTTACATATTTAAATTATTTCTTCCATCGACTATCAAGTGAACAGTGGGATCTTGCAAATGTTTAGAATAAAATTTTATACTGGTTGATTGTACTTAAGGAGCGGTGTGATATAGTGGATAGAGAACTAGTCTACTGTTCTCCGGGTCCTAGTTTTGAATCCCGGCTGTGGCGGAATAATATTTATTATGTTGTAGCGGAGTGGGTACTCAAACTTTCAGTAAATCGTACCACTCGCAGACATAAATCGCGTTAGCCACTTGGTCACATAATTTGCCTAATTCATATTTTTGGTTGTGAATATTTTTGATATGTTCATTAAATTTATTTGTATATATTTTATAAAATGTGTACCAGGTGGCTAACCAAAAAGTAACCTTCATTAACCTTCAACGTTTTCAAAAAACATTGATGTGCCACATTACTCTATGCATCAGGTGCAAAATGCATTGTATTAAATGGCTCTTCGAGTTTTCATATTGTCTACACAACCGCTGTAACGATTTCGATTGAATTCACTTTATCAATGTAAAATTTAATGGGCTTTAATATCATGTTGCTTTAATTCTCGTGGAAACTGCCCGACACGGTTTAAATGCCCCTTTTTTTTAATTTATTGCTCTTAAGTTATTTTAATTTTGTTAATTCAATGAAATTAACCATTTTTATTGTATGGGTAATCATTGATAAAATGGGTAAATATGAGAGAACGCTTTAGTCAAATGAAGGAAAAAAATAGTAGAAATATTTTTCTAAATAATTTTATTTTCTTCGCAAAAAATAATAGTAGTATAAATGCATAATACAAAATTGGAATATTTATTAAGGTTTTAGGAAAAATGTTAACTAAACACCTTTGTGTAAAGAAGATTATAAAGTGTGACAAAAAGCAACTAATGTCCAGTAAAATAAGAAAATTTCAATCAATCAATTCGGACAAACCTGTAAATCGTTTTAATATATTTTAATTGTCCTAAATACAAGTCATTTGAACTTGCAACATTGCAGGTGGTGAGTTAAACTTTTTTCAGCCGAAAAAACCTAACATTTCTCGGACTTCTTTTAGTTTTCTCCCGGAAACGGTGCCTTATACAGAAATATCTTTTTAACCTATTGAATAATATCATATAATATTATTCTATATGGACTCATCCCACGATAAATAAAGAATTTATTATTATTCAATGGTGCAATTTATTATTTTTATTTATACAACCTACACTTTCTCATATTTTATTAAACTATGTCGAGCGTTATATAAAGAATATTTTAGATATAAATTAAGGATATTACAGAATATGTTCAATTGTATTGCTTAAATTGTATATTGAATTGAATTCTGAGACAGGCTATTAAAAATGACATAACTATCCCGTCGGAGACAAACTTCCACTTGGCCAGTTAAGATATCAATCATGATACAAATATCGTTATTCCCAGTAAAACTATAGCATCATTGACTGCAGATTAAGTTTAAATGGGACGTATCAAGTATTTCTTTACAAGCTCTGCGACGCGTATAGAGAAAATCGTTTAAAAAATATTTTTTTATAAGTTAGCTTAGTCACACAAAAAGTAGTCCATAATAATATTGATATAAATAATAATATATCTTTATTGAGTGTAATTGTAGCTTTCGGCGTCATAGCGCCTCATTCATCTTATTAAAAATCGCCCAAGCTATAGCTTGCTGTCAAATTCTAAATGGGCAGAGCCCAAACACAAAAACAAAATTTTTTTGAGGATTGCCGCAACCGAATTAGGAATTTGGGAATACCTTACGACTTAAAATTTGATGCTCTACAACTTTTTTACTATGAATTTTTTCGATTTGGATAGTCGTTTCAAAGCTACAGCTATCTGTTAGTGACCAAATTGGATTTGTAAAGAATGTTGGAAAAATTCCCTATGTTCGACGAACGATCGCGGCAACATTACTAAACCAAACTCAATGCCTAATCTGACTTAAAAATAGGAAATTTACTATATTCGATTTTTAAGAGAAACATACTTTCTGTAGGAGGCACCATTTTCGAGTTATAGGTGAAATTTTGAGAAAAAAATCTTTTTTTTTTGGCTGCTAAAAGTTGAGCTCGCCGACTATGATGTTTCCAACTCAGATCACTTATATTTAGGAGCATAAAAACTAGATTCCAGAATTTATTCCCACAAATATTGAATTTTGGCTCTATTTTATTGGGCAGGAAGTAATAGAGAGAGAAATCATTTATTTATTTGGCAATGCTGCCCAAATACATCGGGTTGCTTAAATAACACAGCATACTGTTCCAATCCCTTCCCTTGGACATATTTCACATACATTTTATTTTTTTTTACTTTCACTTACCTTCATATGAAATATATACTAAGGGAAAGTATTTCGATCGTGCAAATTTTTCGAATTCCAGTTTTCAACGAAGTCCCGAAAAAAGGTCTGTGTGTGTGTGTCCGTGTGTTTGTGGTTCAGCGCGAAAACGAAACGTCCTATAAAACTGAAACTACATATTTAAGATGACTATACGCCCGAGATGTTACATCAACGTTTTCATGAAAATCAGCTTACCGGAAGTGCTACTTTATACAATGCATTTTGCACCTTTTTACGATTTTCTCGAAAACGGCTCTAACGATTTTGATTAAACTCGCTATATCGATGTAAAATTTAACTTGCTTTTATATTATGTAGGTTTCTTTCTGATTGAAATAGTATGACAGGTCTTAAATGCCGATCTTATAAATTTTCTTTCTCTAAAGTATCTTTAATTTTGTAGTTTTTGTAAAATTTGTCATGTCATATTTTCAGCAATGCTAAAAAAAGTTGAACGAATTCGATAACCAACTTGAGAAGAAAATAGCCAACATATTTTTTATGAAATTTTTGTGTTTTTTAATTTAAAAACAGTAATATAGGTGTATAATATACCGTTGGAAAGCAAAAGATTTTAGAAAAAATATTATCTTATACAAAAGTTTGTAAATGTTAATGGATAGTGATGAAAAGGCGATTAACTAACTGATTATTTTAGGTAATAATATAATAGATTATTTGACAAAACACCTGTTTCTCTTAAATTCCAATGTAAATAATTCTTTAACAATTTATTTTCGCTTCTAAATTTGTTTAAAAATTCTTAAATTGAAATAAATAACGGAGGTAAGTGAAAGTCGTGTGTTGCGCGCACCAGATTTTTTTTTTCTATTCTAATACAAATTTATAATATTTACAATTTTTTCTCTTTTAGTTATTTACATTATTTTATTTTATTTATTTCTACAACTATATTTGAAATTTAGACCTCTGGTGCGAACATTACCACTTTAATCTTAAATACACTAGAATACAATAGAAACTAAATGAAACTCTTTTTTTCAAATATCAAGTCATATGTGCAAAAATCGATTTTAACATGGGAGTTGAGTGAAAGTAGTGTGTTCCAATTTTTTTTTCCTTCTTTGTCCCCCTCTGGCTTAAGCATTTATACATACATAGAATATAGGTTTGTGGCTTTCTTATATTTTAATTTTTTTTTCCTTAAGAAATTTATATAGAGATAGAGATATAGTATTCTACTGAACTCGGCAGTCTGTGGGGTTATCAACATCCTATAGATTAGCGAGGAGGAATGTTATGCGGGTTTGACTGCAGGCTACCAGAAGGGACATTGCCTTGCCACCTTTTAGGTTTGCGTAGCGGGGCGATATGCTTGAGAGTTAATACAGATCATCATCCTGGTGCTCTTACCTCTGAAGCTGAAACTCTTCGTAAAGTGATAACAACCACTACTATATGGCACGGCTCAGTCAGGAGTAGAGTTAACTGCAGCCATTCTATTATAACTTATAGGGACCACCTGTTGCATGGCGGCAAGCATAACAGCCTTCTATGCCAAAGGTGACGGGTTCAAATCCGCAGGTGGTCCTAGGATTTTTTAATGGAAGTAAAAACTCCTTAGTTATTTCGTCCTTCGAAAAGGGCGTAAAAATGTGTTCCTGAGCCTGTGCGATGTCAGGTACTCGTCAAAGATCCCTATACTAATTAAACCTGGATAGCCAAAATTTAGAACTCCCACTGTAGCATCATCCGATTAGCCATAGTAGCATAAAGTGACGTTAATAAATAAACAACAAACAAACTATGAAATATAGGCTAGATATTTGTCCATCAGTGGTGCAGAGGGCCCGCTTTTAAGTATAAAACATCTGGTGCGCGCAACACACGACTTTCACTTACCTCTGTTATTAATATCAATTTAATAATTTAGAAACGAACATAAATTGTTAAAGAATTGTTCACATTGGATTTTTATAGAAAGATGTGTTTTATTAAATAATATATTATAATAATATCTACGAAATTCAGTAAGTTTTTTTTTTCATCACTCCGTGCTAGAAACTACTTGAAGCGTCAGGCAATGACAGCGCCATCCAGTGGCCAAGCCGTGAAACAATTGCATTAAAAAACATTCTTTCAGTTTTCTCCTTTAATTGGATATCGAATTCGTTAACCTTATATATTTATCTGTTTTTTATCAATGGTTATTAGATGATATGGTTATTTCAATAGAATATACAAAATTAAAGATACTTTAGAGGAAGAAAATTTAAAATATCTGTATTTAAGCCCCATCAGACTATTTCAATCAAAATGAAACCCACATGATATTAAAGCCCAATTAATTTTACATCGATATAGTGAGTTTAATCAAAATCTTTATAGCCATTTTTAAGAAAATTGTAAAAAATACACATCATTATATTGCATTGATACCGTACTAAACATATTACAGCGAAACTTCAGAAAAATCAATAAATATTGAAATATTTGGACATTGAAAATAGACGCCAACGGGTCAGAAGACCGAACATAAACCACCACCTTTTATTAAACTCAATCCACATTCCCTGGTCTAAATCAGTTAAACACTTATGCTTAATATTAGATAAATCGTTAACATTTACCGAACATATCAATAGTAAATCCGAAAAAAACAACAACAATGTATTTATAAAATGTTCCCATATTTCAATAAAAAATACAGTTGATGCACTCAGAACAAGCTCCTACTACAATATATAAAACAGTCATACATGCCCAGATCTGTTACGCCTCGCCTGTCTGAAGCTCGACTTGCAATACCAATTACAAAAATCAAGAAACAATACAAAATACATGTATGCGAATCACCCACGATATACTAAAATTTCAAAAATGCTCTATGAACTAAATCTTCCCACATTACAACAGTTTATCTAAACAGAAACCAAAAAAAAAAGTTGATAAAACCACAACTTCTGAAAACCCATTGAAATTCGAAATTGGTAATTACAATAAAACATCACTAAAGCACAACATAAACAAATATTTTTTCTCATAAATAAATCTACTTCCAGCAAAATCTCTGTAACGGCCGGCACCCAAAAGGTTCCTGCCTATCACCAATGCTATTTAATATATATATATATATATATATATATATATATATATATATATATATATATATATATATATATATATCTGATTTTCTCAGCCACCCGTATCTAATAAGTTCCCTTTAAACTGATGATATGACTCCATACACACCATCCTGTCGCATTGATATTATCCTCAACAGGTTCCAGCAGTTTTATAAAATATATATAAATATTGTAACAACTGAAAATTGAAAATAAACGCATGGAAGTCAAATGCCATCAACTTAACAAAGCGCAGATTAAACATAAACCATCACATTCTATTAAACTCAAACGCCATTTCCTGGTCTGGATCAGTAAATTACTTAAGAATAACACTGGGCAAATCGCAGACATTCACAGAACAAAACGAACATAAGCATCCAGAACAAGCTCTTACTTTATAAAACAGTCATACGTGCCCGCTCAACATTATGCCAATTACAAAAAATCGTAACTATCCAAAAGACATGTATGCGAATTATCAGTTACTGCCAACGATATAATAATTTTTTTACAATGCTTTACCAACTAAATATTCCCACATTACAGCACTTTTATACAATAGCCACAGAAATATTTTGAAAAAACACAATATCCGAAAACCTCCTGAAAAACGAAATTGGTTATTAAGATAAAACTCCACATATGCAATACACTCATAAAAGAACAAAACACGTACTTTTAATTTAATACTGTATTTTATATTGCGTAGTAAACGAAATCCAGAGGAAATAAAGTTTTTATTAAAGGCGGGAAACGCGTGTTATTATTCAGCTGCGAAATTGCTTAGCTAGCGGCTTCTATCTAAGAACTTAAAGGTTAGAATTCATAAAACTATTATAACGGTTCTTTACGGATGAGAAACGTGAAAAAATGAACAACGCCTTAAGGTTTTCGAACCTTAAAGTACTTAGGGTATTGCGTCACTGGGGTATTCAGAAGTTAGCACATCGCGTAATTGGTGAACCTATACCCTGTGAGTATAATAACGAGATACTCATATCCGCTTGTAAAGTTGTTATCCTCAGTAAAGAATGAATTCCTAAAAAATTAGTAACCGCTGAACCGACCAGCAGGCGTCCGAAAGGTAGGCCAAAGTGAGGATTGTATGAAGTCTGATTTCGGGGTTTGGGCTTGAACGGTGATCGTCGGACAAATCTGTGTATTATTATATATTGTCTCGATTTTGTTTTTCTGTTACTTTTCTTGCTATAACAAAACAAAATATTGTATTATCCTTAGAAAATTCAAAGGATGACCTAAAAATTATAATCATGAAAAAAAGACATAGGAAACCATGATGAAAAACATATTTGTATTCAGTGTACATTATAAATAAATAACTATTATTACTACAACATTATTTCCGAGTGAGAGGAAATATAAAAGAGGAGGCTACCTCTTAGTATTTAAAGTAGCTCATTTAAAACGATTGACAATTAGGAGTAGATTCTTTTCAGACATGAGGCTTCTGGGTGTAAGATTAGATAAAATTGTCCTTTTGCACCTGAAGATGGCATTTTAGCCAAAATGTTGTGCATCAATATTTAATAAAAGAGGTGAAGTTTTATATATATATATATATATATATATATATATATATATATATATATATATATATATATATATTTATATATATATATAATTTCATGATTGACAATATTAAATATTAATTGATATTACAACGATTAAATGAAAGCGAGAAATTGATTATGCAACGAATTAGAACGTAATATGTTAAAAAGTCTTGTTAGTTAAACACACGACTTTCAGTTACTGATAACATCAATTAATAAACTTTTGAATAATGTTAGGGTTGAAAAAATAAAATATAATCACATCAAGTTTCGATAGAAACATTAGTTTTTAATTAAATAAGATTAAATTAAAAAGACATATAGATTATTAAATGTAGCAGTACTTTATTTTTGTCAAGCTCCATCTTCTACAAATTTGTATGTTAAATAATTTTTTTTTTTTAAATCTTTAGTTTTTTCTGACTGCATTATACAATACATCGAAATATTATTATATTATTTATATTAGCCTGTAAAAAATTTAACCGAGAAATATATTTTTACTTTTACCTCCTTCCTTTGTTCACTTTTCATCTTAACGCATTATATTGATTCATGAAGGGCAATAATTTGCAATACTTAATTATTTCGAAACAACAAAATAAAGCACCGTAAACATCAATAGCTGCTTAGGTCATTGTCACTACGTTAAAAAAAAATTTCATTATCACATTAATATGTATCTCTTATGTTCTGATGTTTGTAGCTCTGATGATGTCTCACAAGTTTGAGCCGAAACGAAAAAAAAATGCTGACTCCCGATTGTTTCCACCTACAAATTCAGAAAAATAAAGAGAAGAAGTGGTTAAAATGTTATGAAAAACAAAAATGTTGAGTGGCCAAATTAATTATAATAGGAGGTTTCGAATGGATTACAAGTTGGTGTCAGGACCGACTCTCTCCTCACAAGATAAAATTGTACTTAAATGATAGTTTAGATCATTTCTTCCTTATTTTCTTATTCGCCGTAAAATAACCTGTCAGAAACGTTCCAATTTTTTAAAAATATTTTGTTAGTATTAAATGGTTTACAGTGTAATTAATATATAGGATGAGATGGTTTGGGTGGCGGTCATAAAAGAATAAAAAACTATTTATTATCCAAAGTTTCGACCACATTACAAGTCTTTATCAGGTTGTTTCCCCAAAAAGTACGAAAGCTGAGTGAACTTTGAATAATTCAATTATTTAAAAAAATCTACTTATTTTTTTACTGATAACATACAATTTTTTGTCGCATAACAAATCTTTTAAACATGAGAGCAAATGGTTTAGAAAAAAATGATCGGAAATTAGCTGGAGAAAAAGAACTTTTGACGATGCAAAAGACTTTGATTATTTTTCTTGTATATCTTAGTCGTTATCCTGCTTGTAAAAATTTCGACATAACTACTGTATGTCTATTCATTGTTCAATGTATCGAGAACAAATTCCCGAAATGTTGCATAAATAAAATTGTTTTGTTACTGACTGAAACATAAGTACAGTAGAAAACTTTATATATATATTTATATATATACAAGAAATTAATTCATCGACCCTGGTTTTAATGACCTAAAACCCGAATTATTTAAAACAAAATTATATATATATATAAACTAAATTATTTTTAGTAAATATTTTGATTGTTAATTAAAAAATAACGAATATGTTATAAGTGTGTGTTGTTGGGATCTATGACAGAAAAAGACACAGAGTGCTGTAGACGATGACCGGCGATTATGTATTTCATATGTGTTAGCTACAAACCGGCTACCTTTGGAATGCTAAAGATTTTAGAAAAAATATTATTTTATACAGAAATTTCTGAATAATTGGGGTTAATCTTATTACTGATCGTACATAACAATTTTACATAGTTTTATATAAATCATATGTTTCAAACGAAAATAAACTTTTTATTCAAATTGACTTTAATCTTTTTTCAACTTTTTTTTTTTTAATAGCTCTTAAATTGATTTCAACAGCCGAGGTATGTGAAAATCGTGTGTTGCCAGACTCTTGTCATACGAACGCGTATATTTTTATCCAAAAATACTTGAATTGCGATTAGAAAAAGTGAGGGTTGGAGAAGGTGGGTGAAAATTTGGGGTTGTAGGTATTTTTTGTATGCCAAATAAAAAATAAATACAAAAAACCATTTCCGTGAAAAAAAAAAAAATGTTTTTGTAAAGGGACACCCAAATTACCTACCGGTATGAAATATACTTTAGGACTAATTCTTATACCTACCAAATATATTTACAAAATTTAATATAAATTAATAATAATAACAGGCTTAGCGAACCCGAAGGTTCGATGCCGATACCACCAAATTCCGCCTACACAGACTCGTCCAATGTTCACCATTCAAGCCCAAGCTCCCGAGATCAGCCTTAACGCAATCCTCCCATCTCCGCTTCAGCCTACCTTTCGGACGCCTACCAGTCGGATCAGCTTATACCAACTTTCTCGGAATCCGCTCGTCATCGAGCCCAACAACTTTACTCGCCCATTTGAGTCTCCGCGATGCAACCAGCTCAATTATATTCACAGGATGCAAGTTCCGCAATTCCGCGTTGTGCAACCTTCAAAGTAAGCGGCCACGTTTTAATATAAATTAATTAATAAAAATCGGTCCAACCGTTTTGGAGGAGTACAACCACAAACAACGATTGTTTCTATATTAGATTACTATACTGTATATAGTAATAACGATTATAAAAAACTAGCTGTACCTCGCGGCTTTGCACGCGACTGTTTTTTTTCTCAATTTCTGCGAATTAAAAAGGTTGTTTATAATAACTGTGTTAGGTGAGGTTATACTATATAAATATACCTGAGATAGCAGTGAGTTAAACTTTTAACTAAGTCTTTGTATGACAAATAAATGATTATTGTTGATTGTCAGATATTAATTTTATTCAGTTTAATCTACAATAATATACCAGTAGCAAGTAGGGATTATCCATACCCGTGATTATCTAATACGGACATTTTTGCTTTAAAACATTATCATTCTCTACCATCGTAACTTCTATGTAACATAAATGCATATTTTTTCCACTCGGGGGTGTACCCTTCCAACTGAATTACCTCGCATATTTTTTTTAGGATTCAGAACTAAGTTCTATTATTTGTTCAAAACTTAAAACTTTTTCAGCCTATTGATCATTTTAAAAACCAACAACAATGAAAGATACGGACTGGATAGAAACCTACACACGAAACATGGCTTTGAAACGAAATATACCTAAATATATTTATTTTAAGTATTTTAGTATCTATACTATAACTGATCAGATTAAGACGGTTTTGCTTCTAAGTAGTTAGAAGATCGATTGTCATTCAAATGAGTATTTGTAGTTTTTGAGGATGCATATAGTTTTTGAGTTATTCGAAAACCAATTTTGTTTTACGTTTTAGAAACATATTTTTTTAAATCATTTAGAGGACGAATTTTCCCTAACCCAGCCTTATTGCACATCTAGATGGTAAGATGAACCTCCAGGAGAAATTTCAACTTCACAACCATTGTCATTTTTGAGAAACTGCGATGACCAAAAAATCGAGTGAAATGGCACTTTCTTTTATAAATATAGATTGTATTTGAGGGGATCAAATAGCTCTATTTTATAAGGTAGAAATATAAGCCACAAATTCGGTAATTCCAAATCAATTTGTCCGAGATCTATTCTGCATTGAATATTAAATATTAAATAATCATAATCAAAAAATATTACTCCTAGAATCAGTCAAACTAGAGCAACTGAATTTGTGCCTTTTTATTATATGGATGTATAATGCATAAGTTTTGTCAACTTTGACCAATATGAGTATTGCTGAAAATATATTAATTTTTTTTAAAATGCTTGCGAATGCTTAGAAGACGGAATTTGTAGAAATATAGTGGTGTGAATGGCATTAGTTTTTTTTCTGTATTCTGTTATGCCTAATCGGAAGATGCTATTGGTGGAGTCCGAAATTTTTTTTATCCTGGTTTAATTAACGAGTCAGGTACGAGCAAAAATAAGAATTTTGGCTATGTCTAAAAATTTACACGAAAAATAGACAATACAATTAGAGATAAAATATTATCTTGCATAGACATATGTCTATTCGATAAACTTTGAAAAAACACTGAAGCAAAGATGCTAAGGAATAGCTCAGGTATGGAGGATTTTCCAAATTTATGGCCTTAGGAGTCCGGGGTTTTCCCCTTTTGTTTTTATTTTGTAATTATTCAGATGTTTTTTTAATATGTCTTTATTAAATTTCAATAACATTAATTAAGGTTTTGGACATAAGACTTTTTATTTATAATTTTAATATTTTTCTATGACAATCATTTCTTTAAAATTTCGTTTGAAGCTGTTTTTATCATAACGTATAATTTTGAGTGAATGGAATTTGAATGTATGTCCAGTTTTTCTGAAATGAGCAGTGAGGGCAGTTTGATCTGGTTTTTAAGGATTTTATGTAATTGAAGTGCAGCTATATTTGTGCTGATACACGCTCCTCTTTAAATATTATTCTGATGTTCCAAAATAAAACTTTCCGCATTTGTCTTCACGAGGAATGTTCTTTTTTTTTTTTCTTTTTTTTCCACTATTAAGGCATGAATGTGAGAACAATAAATTCTCGAAACGTTGCATAAATACAATTGATTATTGACTGAAATCTAAGAAGTGTATACATAAAAGCTAAATTAGCATATGTCATAAATGTACACCTTATGAAAATAGGTAACTCTCAATTCTGTAAAGAACTTCGATCTCACACAATTCCTTCACCATGTTTTTCCACATTCCCTAGGAACCACGATAGTTCTAGACTGATAGCAGATTACAGCAATGGGTGTAAAGCCACTCGTGAGTACTAGGGCCGATTTCCCGGAAATAGTTAATTTACAGCCGGAAATAGATGAAGTGCAGTTCAACTAAGGCTTGACCACTGTCCGTGTCCTCTGCTCACTCAACAGTATATTTAGTGACAATAAAATCTAAACTACTGAAACCCGCGAAGGATTTTAAGTGTAGTTACTTAAATAATATGCAACTACGTTTGGTAACCGAATGTGAGACTAAGGCATGTAGGTTTCTGCAAGACGATGTTCTGAACTGGGAAGTTAGGAAGAAAAAACATTATCTTCTAACAGTGATAAAGGAGACTGAAACTGCAGAGGCTTCAGCCGTAAAGATGACAGGAGACTTGTATATCTTAAATAGTTGCTCCATCAATTCGAAATCATCCTGAAGATTTTGATTTTGGACGATTTTGATTTTTTGGTTTCACCTATCTATTTATGAAATATACCGTAAAAGAAAATATTGCGGTTTCGAAAATTTTCGGATTGGAGTTTTTACCGGAAATACACGTTTAGGGTCCCTGAGTCTTTCACTTGTAAGACTTGCATTGTTGACCTATTTTTAATAATAATTCAATTTGTACCAAATAAGTTGGAGCCAAAGAATATGTGAGGTAGGATGGTTTTTGTTCCCTGTTGGTTATTTTTTATTTTTAAAGACAAGTTTGACAAACAAAATTTGACAACACTTTTAATAAAAAAATGGATTTTTTAATTTTTAAACAATTTAGGTAAATAAAAAAAAATGTAACATTGTTCTGTGAATGTTTGATAATGTTTTTAATTAGTAAATTAAATAGTTATATGTTGATGTTAGTTATTAATTATTGACGTATTTTAGTGAGTCCTGATGATGGGGAAGGCCCTCGAAACGTTGACTCGTTAAAGTTTGCTGAAATAAACTTTTTTGGGAAGAAATAGAAACCGACTAATTTATTTATATAATTTAAATATTTTTCTTATGAATTTTCCACTTATGAAACACAGATAGAGATACAAATAAATTGTGAAAGAATTAATTACATTGAATTTTAAAAAAAACATGTGTTTTATTAAATAATCTATTATATTATTATCTATGACAATCAATTAGTTTTATCGGCTTTTCATCACTCTCCATTATCTTTTCCAAGCTTGTGTATAATATGATAATTTTTTTTAAATCTTAACTTTCCAACGGTATAGTATACGTAAATTGTAAATATTATAAATTTGTATTAGAATAGAAAGAAAATCTGGTGCGCGCAACACACGACTTTCACTTACCTCCGTTATTTATATCAATTTAAGAATTTTTAAACAAATTTAGAAGCGAAAATAAATTGTTGAAGAATTATTTACACTGGAATTTAATAGAAACAGGTGTTTTGTCAAATATTTATTATATTATTATCTAAAATAATCAGTTAGTTAATCGGCTTTATATTACTGTTTTTATGTTAAAAAACACCAAAATTGCAGAAAAAAATCTGTTTGCAATTTTCTCCTTTAGTTGGATATCGTAATCGTTCAAGTTATATTTTCATCATTACTAAATAGATGATATAGTTATTTTTATGGATTCTACAAAATTGAAGGTACTTAAGAGGAATAAAATTTTAAGTATCGGCATGACTATTTCGATCAGAATGAAACCTACATCATATTAAACCTATTAAATTTTACATCGATATAGAGAGTTTAATCTAAATCGTCAGAGTCGTTTTTGGAAAAAACCGTAAAAAAGTGCTAACGCATGGTATAAAGTGGCTCTTCTGGTTAGCTGATTTTAATAATTAAGTTGCTGTAACATCTTGGTCGTATAGTTGTCTTAACTATGAAATTTCATCATTAAGTTTTTCAGAAAACTTGTTTTGAGTTTTATAATCTTGAAACCTGTTTAGCCCCATTCGCCAAATTTGTGGTATGATGAGTATTAGTTTCATAAATTTTCATTACGTCCATTATCAAAAAAATTAGCCTTGTTCATATTCATACTAGAAAAAAAAAATTTCACTAGATCGAAATTTTCAGTAGGATAATGTCGAAGCAGTGTGAGAAAAAAAAATCAAAAGTGTGATTCATTTATAAACTTTAACATTATAAAAAGTTTCGTATTTGCTGAAATCGGATAGTATATTTTATACGGCTATAAACTGGAAAATAAGCATATGTTGAAGTATTGCCTCTTCATTTTGTGGTTATTACCGAGGTTTATTTAAGCATGATAAGACAGACTATATTATTAAAGGTATTGATATAAGTCCCCGAAATGATTAAAATTAGTAACTGAAAAGGGAGAAGATATAACTTAAGCCTGACAATTTAAAAATTATACAATACTGATGTTTAATAATTATTAATAACATTAAAGGATAGTCAAAATAAATAATAAATAAAATTGAAAATGTTAAAAAATATTTGTATATAGAATGAATTTAACAAATCTGGTGCGGGCGACACACGACTTTCACTTACCTCCGTTTTTGAAATCGATTAAAGAATTTTCAAATACAGTTATAGATAAAAATGAGTGAAACCATTAAATAATTAATTAAATTGAATTAATATAGAATCATGTGTTTTATTAAGTAATCTATTATATTATTATTATCAACAATAAATTAATTTTATCCACTTTTCTTCATCCTTTATCACCTTGTACAACGTTATGTATAAGATAATATTTTTTCTAATTTTTTTTTAGCTTCCTAACGGTATATTATACATCTATATAACTGAATAGTTAATAAGAATTTATGTTAAGAAAAAAAAAAAAAAAAAAGGATTTACCTAAACAAATATGTTTGCTTTTTTCTCCTTTAGTTGGATATGGAATTAGTTCAACTTATATATTTACTCGGTTTTTATTAATGATACCAAGATGATATAATTAATTTTTTCGAATCTACATAATTATGTAGATTCCTTTAATTAAAGGAAGAAAAGTCAAAAGTTCATCATTTAAGCCCTATCAAAATATTTCAATCTAAATAAAATCTACGTGATATTAAAGCCCAATCAATTTACATCGATATAATAACGAATTTAATAAAAATCGTAGAAGGCATTTTAAAGAAAATCGTAAAAAAAGTTCAAAATGCAGAGTATAAAATGGCTCTTCTATATTATTATATAAAATAATCAGTTAGTTTTATCGGCTTTTTATCAATCTTTATTAACTTTTACAAGCTAATAAATAATAAACGTGTATAAGATAATATTTTTTCTATAATCTTTCTCTTTCCAACGGTATATTATACGTCTATATTATTGTTCTTAGGTTCATAAACAACAAATTTCATTAAACAAATATTTTTTTCAGTTTTCTCCTTTATTTGTTTATCAAATTCTCTTAGCTTGCATATTTAGATGCTAATTACCAATGGTAACAAGATAATATAGTTATTTGTATGGAATCTACAGAATCAAAGGTACTTTAGATGAAGAAAATATCGGCATTAAGGCCCTGTCATACAATTTCAATCAGAATGAAACCTACATCATATTAAAGCCCATTAAATTTTACATCGATGTTGGGAGTTTAATCAAAATAGTTAAAGCTGTTTTTGAGAAAATCGTAAAAAGGTGCAAAATGCATGGTGCAAAGTAGATCTTTCAGTCAGCTGATTTTGATGAAAAAGATTCTCTAACATCTCGGACATATAGTTGTTTTAAATATAAAGTTTAAGTTTCATAGGACTTTTCGTTTTCGCCCGAGATTTACCACACACACATGGACACACAGACCTTTTTGCGGAATTTGGTTATTTGGACTTAGGTGAACGTGTATTTCCGTTGAAAACTGGAATTCGAAAATTTTCACGATCCCAATACTTTCCCTTACTATATATTTCATATGTAGGTAAGTGAAAGTAAAAATGGAGATGAGAAAAATAAGTTTAGAATGTTATAATGGAAATATATTTTATCTGCATTGATTTTTATTCCAATATATTTTATTAATGCAATCCAAGAGACATTAATTTCTTCTTTATTACCACCAACTCCATATTTTCAGATAATTAATTATATATAAATTAATAATTTGGACTATTTATCCTCATTGAAATTGACTGACAAGAATTAACAGCAGTATTTTCAAAATTGTTGTCTCTTATTTAATACTTTTTAATATGAGATAGGTATTCTTCTAATTGAAAAATGTCTGTCAGGAACAAATACCGAAAATACTCCTTATATTCCATTTCAACGAGTATTTGTGAAAAGTGCTTTAAAAAACGAAAAGTCGTAAAAAAAAAAAAATAAAATAAATATATTCAAAAAGAACGAAATCATTTATGTTGTTGAATGACAGATAGTGTTAATTTTTGATAGTTCAAACAATTCTTTATTGAGTAATATTACAATCAGTCCAATTTAGGACATTTTTGATAGTGATAAATAAAGTACAACATTCATACTATATTGACACGATATATACAAAACAATAAATTTATTTTATAATGATACTATATACACATATACAAAACAAAACCAATAAAAATATATAGAAAAGTCACTCATACCTATATACAATTCTCAAGCACACAGCGCGTGAGTGGAGAATCTAGCCAATGCTAGAACTCCAATATACATGTTACAAGAGGTCTCGAGGCCACTGCCGTTTCAACCTTCTAGGAGGATGGTAAGGATGTGTGGAGCTGGATAGGGATTGAGCTAGGGGATTAGGGTGATGGATAAGGTTCTGGTGGAATTTAGAGAATTTTGATGGTAAAAGGTCTAAAATAAATGGAATATTTAGGTCGCGGTGTAAGGTATGGTTGGAGACCTAATAAGGAGCATTAACTACTGTTCGGAGGACTTTGGATTGGAAGGATTGAATGCGTTTGATGTTAAAAAATTTGGCTGTCCCCCACAGTTCAAGTCCGTAGGTCCAGATAGGTTTCAGTACTGTTTTGTATATTAGCAGTTTGTTTTCTAAAGATAATTTAGAATTTCTGTTCAGTAGTCTGTATAATTGGCCAAATCGTCGATTAAGTTCTTGTCGTTTAAGTCTAGCATGTGGGTTCCAAGTTAAGTGTTAAATTAAATTAAATGAAACTAAAGTTTTAAACTTTTAAGAGATCAAACAATGAACATGTCGACACATTAATGTAATAATATATTGAATTGAGAAAATGAATGTTGTGTGTTTTTGACGGCGTTTATCGTGCAGAAGAATAACGTTTGCCGGATCAACTAGTATGTATATATATATATATATATATATATATATATATATATATATATATACAGAATCTTACAAGTTATATTCTTCCATTCAGTACGCAAGATTTTAGAAACAATATTAAGTACCAAATCGTAACTAAGTTGTTAAGATAAATGGTAAGTTGTATTCTTTTCTCTCTCTCTCTCTCTCTCTCTCTATATATATATATATATATATATATATATATATATATTATATATATATAAAATGATACCACGATACTTGGTTCCTGCGAACTCCTTCTATACCACTGGACGGATTTTGATACGATTTTTACTACCATTTAGAGTATTCTTTACTGAATGTTTATGAGTAAAATTCATTGCAGATTTTGCTTTTCTTTAGGCGGAAATTTTCTTCTTTTCTTTATTACATTAAAATTGGCAAACCCCAAAATTATTTCTAAAACTTAATAACTCGGTTTTTCTGGTGGAAAGCTTTACTCACGAATGGGACTAAAATCTAAAACGTTTTTAGTAATTATGTGTATCCCTAATTATATTGGTGAGTTATTGTTTTGACTGACTACAATTATGATATGGCATTAAATGCAACACTTCATTCGCTGTATATAAAAATAGTTTGAAGAGTAAGAGATAGCTTTTACGTATTATAGGGTTACAGCTAGTTCGTAATAATTCGCTAATGGGTCCCCAGCACATTATAAGTAAAAGATCCAATAATTATTTTAGGTATATATAAAATATGTGATGCGAATCGTGGCCGCTTACTTTGAAGGATGAACAACGGCTTAAGGTTTTCAAAAAATAAGGTACTGCGTAAAATATTTGGTCCAAAGAGAGATGAGGCCACTGTGGAGTTTAGAAGGTTGCACAACGCGGAATTGCGGAACTTGTATCCTGTGAATATAATTGAGTTGATAGCATCGCGAGTAAAGTTGTTGGGCTCGGTGAGGAGCGGATTCCGATGGGAGGATTGCGTTAAGGCTGATCTCCGGGGCTTGGACTTGAACGGTGAACATTGGACGAGTCTGAGTAGGCGGAATTTGGTTGTATCGGCATCGAACCTTCGAGGTTCGCTAAGCCTATTATTATTATATAAAAAATATGTAATACATAAAAATCTCGTGTCACGGTGTTAGTGACCATACACGAGCGAGATGGATCGACCCTTTTTTATAATTTTTTAAGTATATTTGTTAGGTATGAAGAAAGAAAGAAAATAAATTTTAAAAACATATTTACAAATTGACAAAATATTTACAAATGATTTTGATTGAGACATCCTTACAATCAGCAAAATGTTTTGTTAATTTGGTAATTATAATCTATTAGCCTAAATGACTAAATATGTAGTAAAATTAAATTGAGATTATATATAGTTGTAGGAAAAACTATACAAAAAAAACCTACAAATAAAAGCGGATAAAATAATTAACAATATAAAATTTAGAAATTAAAACAAACTAGCTTAAGTTGACAACATATGTTTAGTTCTTTTATGAGTGTAGCGTTTCAGTGAAGTTATATTATAATTACCGATTTCCTTTATTAATGGATTTTCGGAGACTGGTGTTTCACTGAAATAAGAAGCTGTTTGAGCGTAGACAAAATATTTAATTATTGGAATTAATAATTTTTAATTATTATATTTAATTGTTGAATGTCCTTGAGCATAGATGATATTTTAGTGTAGCGGGGGTAATTGTTTATTATCCGCATTGATAGATTTTGAATTCTTTCCAGTTTTTGGTAGTTATTCAAGCAGGTTGAGCTCCAGACTGGCGAGGCGTTAGTAATTAATGGGCGGATAACTGATTTGTATATTGTTAATTTGTTATTAGGGCTCAAATGGGATTTTTATTGAAGCATGGGAACATTTTATATATGAATTTATTGGCTTTATCGATTTTTCTATTGATATGATCTGTGAAAGTAAGAGATTTATCTAATGTTAGGTGTTAGATAAGAAGATCAGCCCTTAAGTATGTATAAAACATACTTAAGTATAAAACCGCTAGATGATTCAGGTGTCACTTAACAGATTGTTTGTTTTTTTTTTTTTATTTGGCATAAAAGAAATACCCTAAATTATAATAATTTTTACACTCCCTTCCTCACAATCGCACTTTTTTAATGACGATTTTAGCATTTTTGTATGAACAATATAAAAATAATTTAACTGTCGTTCTTATTAGAAGAATCTGATGCGGGCAACACACGACTTCCATATACTTCAGCATTTAAAATCAATTTAAGAAGTATTAAAAAATTTTAACGTTGAAAAAGTTTAAACTTAATTTAAATGAAAAGAATATTTAGTTTCGTTAGAAAACTATATTATAGATTAAATAATATATTAATTTAATAATGTTATGTATAATAATCAGTAATAAGTTTAAGCACTATTCGTCACATTTGATTATCTTTTACAAATGTGTATAATAATAATAATAATAATAATAATAATGTGTTTTATTAATTAAATTTACATACATAAATTTACTATACATATATATATATTGCACACTATGCATAGACTTTAGTCTATCTGCAGAATAGCGCGCCTTAACAAAATATTCTTTACAAATATTATATAGATAATAATTATAAAATAAAACTAACCGAACATTTTTCCCCCCATTTTCCCCCTTTCTTTAAATATTGAATTCTGATATAAGTATATATATCTATATTTTCAGGCCCTTACATGATAATTATACAATGCTACCCAATTTTCACCGTTTAGATAACTCCTGTTTGGACAATACTGCCCCGCTAAGCCAACGCATCCTTATTTCTGATAGCACAGAGCAGACCCCTACAAAATGGTACACATCCTCTATGTCTTTACTATTACATAAACTACAATAATGCAGTTCTTCCGCCCTTGTAACATTACAATTAAGGTACAGAAGTTGTCCTCTTATTTTGATTATTGATTTTATGAGTCCCAGGCCGTATCTATCAGAGATATAACTGTTCTCCCCTAAAACATAATTTAATTCTTTATACAGTTGATGGTGAATAGATTTGTTGACTTTAACCAATAAACCATTTCTAACGTCTTCTCTTATATATTCCATTAACCCTTTAAAACATTGCTTCTTTCCATCTACTAAATAATCACTATTTTGCCAGTTATATCTCCGACACAAACATCGGAAATCATCACACCACCATATATTTCTTTTAATAATTTTTAATACAAATTCGTAAATAAGATAATATTTTTTCTAAAATCTTTAGATTTCGAACGGTTATTATACATTTCTATTACTGTTCTTATGTTCAAAAAAACAAAAATTATATATTTTTAAAAATATTTCATGTGTTGCCAACGAATTTCATTTACTTCAGCTGTTAAAATAAATTTAAGAATTATTAAAAAAAAACTTGAATAATTGAAATAAGTTGAAAATTTTTAAACTTTTGAAGAAGAAAAAAAACTTTATTCTGGGACTAAGTCCCCTAAGAATAACATAAAAGTAAAAATAAAATAAAAAAAATAATGATAAGAAATAAATACATTTGGTGACAATATAATTAACTAATATTTAATGGTTTTGCTAAAAAAAAAAAAAAAAAAAAAAAAAAAAAAAAAAAAAAAAAAAAAAAAAACTTTTAGTGTACATTTCTTTCACCTTACTTAAAAACTTTAAAAAAATTAAAAGTATTGACTATCATTTAACAGTAACTTAATTTAAATAAAAAAAATATTCAGTTTCATTAGAAAACTATGATATTGATTAAATAATATAAAAATCTTATCTATAATAATCAGTAGGGCTAGGATTTTCATGTAATTAAAAATTCCAAATACGTAAATATATATGTATTGATTTTGATACAAATATGGAAATAATTATGTAAAATTAGTGAAATATGTAAAAAGTAAACAGCCTTCTAATACAGTCCATACTTTCATTTATTTTATTACAATCCAAAAACGGTTTTGTTTCAAACATAAAAAATACAAAAACAATCACTGTAAGGATAACAGTTTGAAACTAAATGCATTTCCAAATTTTCAAACGCAAAACTACGTTGATTGGCCCTTAGTATCGACCAAATTCCCTTGATATTTTCTCTAATTGTTTCAAGAGTTTATTGATATATATCTTGCAGGTCGTTTTTTCTTAAGGTGAATTCATCAGGCTTTTTTTTTTCAATCTACTTTTCCAAAAAGAATTTAAGAGGCGGATTATTAATTTTGCTTAACGGAATGTCAGCCTGCACAAACTCTCGACATAAATCTGTGTAAAAGGTGGATGTACTCTCTCCGCTTGAGGTAGATGGTGTGATGAAACTTTACTTCAGTTTTGACTTTTTCTCTTTGTTCGATTTGTGAGTTCAATAACAACTAAAATATTTAATAAAAATAATTTATATGGCAGAATAACGTTTGGGGTTAGCTAGTTGTGTTATAAATCTGAAAACTTTCTTTATTTCTTTTTTTATTGAGATATATTACAATTTGTTACAAAATGAACAATAATAATATTGATGAGAGACCACATTCATACTATATATACAGAAAATAATAATAATAGTCAAATTCCATAAAATATAACATAAATTCAAATATATACAATAAAATAATAATAATAAATAAAAAACAAAACAAATTGAAACATAAACCTATTATTGAGATAAATAAAAAGTTGGCAAATAAATAAACATCTTACACACAATCATAACTATATACAATATATACAATTGCTAAAGGGACCCCAGCAAGCGCTTTTTCCTCCACTTGTGGAGGAAAAAGCGGAATCCAAGAGATCCCAGCACCTCTATCTCAGCCGCATCACTGGTCTGAGCCAGTGGAGGCTGAGTTAGGGCGCTGTAGCCACAAACATACCGTACATGAGTGGAGGATCTGACCATAGTCAGAACTCCAGTTTAAATGTTTACAATAGGTCTCGTGGCCACTGCCGTTTCAATCTTCGAGGAGGATTGTAGGGATGGGTGGTGCTGGATAGGGATTGTGCTAGAGGGTTAGGATGATGACTAAGGTTCTGATGAAATTTGGAAAATTTGGATGGTACCAGGTCTAAAACAAACGGAATATTAAGGTCATGGTGTAGGGTACAGTTGGTAACGTAATAAGGAGCATTAACTATTGTTCGGAGGACTTTGGATTGGAAGGATTGGATGCGTTTAATGTTAGAATGTTTAGCTGTCCCCCACAGTTCAAGTCCGTAGGTCCATATAGGTTTCAGTACTGTCTTGTATATTAGTAATTTGTTGTCAACTGTAAGATGAGATTTTCTGTTTAGTAGTCTGTATAACTGGCCGAATCTGCGGTTGAGTTCTTTTCTTTTTAGTCTTGTATGTGGGTTCCACGTCAGTCTTTTGTCTAGTAAAAAGCCGAGATACCGGACTGTGTCTGAGGAAGGAAGCGGTATGGAATTGAAATTAACCGTTGGACAGGATTTGCGTCGAAGGGTGAATGTGACGTGAGTGCATTTGCTTTCGTTCACCTTAATGCGCCAAGCATTGCACCAGTCTTCGACAAGGGAAAGGTGCTTTTGGAGATTTAGCGATGCTGCTTCAGGATCGGAATCGGATGATAAAATGGCTGTGTCATCAGCAAATGTTGCAGAAAGGTATTGGGGTCGGTAGGGATATCGGCGGTGAAGAGGATGTAGAGGACGGGTCCTAAGACGCTGCCTTGAGGAACACCGGCCTCAACAGTATATTGTTCGGAAAATTCGGAACCACAGCGAACTCGGAAGGAGCGGTTGGATAAATAGGATCGGAGGATTAGGTATAAGGATTGAGGTAAATGGGTTTTGAGCTTAAAGAGCAGTCCCGGGTGCCACACCCGGTCAAAAGCTTGAGCTATGTCCAGAAAGGCACCAAATCTGAAAACTAAAAAGATGAAAATTTCGTTATTGTGAATTTTTTTTGTATGAATATGAACATGGCTATTTTTTTAAATAATATTTAAAGAGGAATATCTTGAAAAGGAACTTGATTGAAATTTATGAAACTAATGCTGTTCATACCACAACATAAGTACCTACCATTGCGCAAATTTGGCGAATGAGGCTAAACTGTTTTAAAGATTATAAAATTTAAAAGAAGTTTTCTGAAAATGTTACGAATTCTAGTAATTTCGAAAAAAAAAAATTTAATTCGTATTAAAAAAAAAAATCTGGTATGCGCAAAACACGACTTCCACTTAACTCTGTTGTTAAAATTAATTGAAGAATTTTCAAAGAAATTTAGAAACGAAAATAAATTTTTAAAGAATTATTTACATTGGATTTTAATAGATTAACAGGAATTAAATGATATTTTAGTGATGAAAAAAGTTCAATGAATTATTTAAATTGGATTTCAATAGAAACATGTGTTTTATTAAATAATCCGTCATATTATCTATAACCATCACTTAATTTTTATCGGTTTTTCATCACTCTCATTAACTTTTACGATTTTGTAAATCATTAGCTTTCCAACGCTATATTATACATCTCTATTACTGTTCTTACGTTCAAGAAAACAAAAATTATATAACTTTCTAAAATATTCCCGCTCTATTCTTCTTTAGTTGGTGATCTAATACTTCCAACTTTTAGAGGCGATGGAAGAAAGGATGCTATGATGGTGCGGCTATGTGAAACGAATAGGAGACAATCGCTTACCAAAAATAATTATGGTTTGTGAGGCAGATGGGATAAGAATGAGGGTAAGACCCTCAGTAAGATGGAAGGATAGAGGGGCGGAGGTTTTAGTAGGCATGAGGCCTATTATATAGGCGCCAACCACACACACTTACAATACAGTCGTTCTTTTTTATTTACTAATAATAACAACCAAAATATTTACTAAAAATAATTTATATGGCAGAACAACGTTAGTCGAGTCAGCAAGTTGTTTTATAATTTTTTTTTACTTTCACTTACCTATATATGAAATATATAGTAAGGGAAAGTATTGCGATCGTGAAAATGTTGGAATTCCAGTTTTCAACGGAAATACACGTTTTAGGTTCCTCTGAGTCTAAATAACTAAGTCCCACTAAAAGGTCTGTGTGTGTGGTAACTCCCGGGCAAAAACTGTAAGTCCTAGGAAACTGAAATTTCATATTTAAGACAATTATACGTCCGAGATGTTACAGAATCTTTTTCATCGAAATCGGCTGACCGCAAGATCTACTTTATACTAAGCATTTTGCACTTTTATACGATTTTCTCAAAAACGGCTGAAACGATTTTGATTAAAGTCTATATATCGATGTAAAATTCAATGGACTTTAATATTATGTAGGTTTCGTTCTGATTGAAATAGTATGACAGGGCTTAAAAGCGATATTTTAAATTTTCTTCTCCTAAAGTTCCTTTAATTTTGTAGATTTAAAAAAAAATTGGAACATCATCTTATTAGCATTGATAAATAACGGGTAAATATGTAAGTTGGGCGAATTCGATATCCAACTAAAGGAGAAAAAATATTTTTTTAATGCAATTGTTTCACGGCTGGATGGCGTTGTCATCGCCTGACGCTCCAAGTTGTTCTAACACGGAGTGATGAAAAAAAAACTTACTGAATTTTGTAGATAATATTATAACATATTATTTAATAAAACACATCTTTCTATGAAATCCAATGTAAATAATTCTTTAACAATTTATTTTCGTAAATTTGTTTAAAAATTCTGAAATTTTTATTAATGACAAATGTAAGTGAAGTCGTGTGTTGCGCGCACCAGATTTTTTAAAAATATTCCCGCTCTATTCTTCTTTAGTTGGTGATCAAATTCTTTCAATTTTTATATTATATAGGCGCCGAACCACACATACTGACAATACATTTGTTATTTTTTATTGACTAGAAATAACAACCAAAATATTTACTAGAATCAATTTATATGGCAGAACAACGTAAGACGAGTCAGCTAGTTGTTTTTTAAATCTTTTGATATTTACAACTGTACTTAAAATAACGCAATAAGTAAATGGGCTAAATTACAATTATGGGCTTGAAAATGTTTTGTAAAGAACTACCCAGTGGTAGCACTTCAAGTTTTATAAATCTAAAAGATAACATTTTTTTTGTTTCTATATAAAATAACCGGCTTGGAAGGGGTGATTTGTTTCGTCACTTGTTAAGGATGGTAAATCCAGATTGGTGTTACTCCCATGGCTTGTAGGAACGGCTGGTGAAAGGTGTGGGACCGCCAAGTTCCATTTCCCATGGGCTACATGGATTCCAGGCAGTACCATTCTTTCCCACATCTTACTTCCGAACTAAATCTCTTCTTATAGCCCATGTTCAATAGACTGAATAACATATATTTATTATTAATAATTTTTCATCAGTTATATATACATAAAATGGAGAAAAAAAAAATTAGAAAATTGAGATATTTAAAATCTGTTGTCCGCATGTAAATTTCAATTAAATATCTTGTTAAAATATGTTTACTTTCACTCACCTATATATGGAATATATAGTAAGGGAAAGTATTGCGGTCGTGAAAATTTTCGAATTCCAGTTTTCAACGGAAATACACGTTTACCTGAGTCCAGGTAACCGTCTCAGAAAAGGTCTGTGTGTGTGGTAAGTCCAGCGCGAAAACGAAATGTCCTATGAAACTTAAATTTCATATTTAAGACAACTATACCCTTGAGATATTTCAGCAACTTTTTCATCAAAATCAGCTAACTAGAAAGGCCACTGTATACCATGCATTTTGCATCTTTTTACGATTTTTTTTTTAAAACAGCTCGAACGATTTTGATTAAACTCGCTATATAGATGTAAAATTGGACGGGCTTTAATTTCACGTTGGTTTTATTCTGAATGAAATAGTCTGATAAGGCTTAAATGGCGATATTTAAAAAAAAAAATGTCTAAAGTACCTTTAATTTTGTATTTTTTATGGAATTGACTATATCATCTGATTACCATTGTTAAAAACAGGTAAATATATAAGTTCAACGAATTCGATATCCAAATTAAGCTATTTGAAACTTATGTAAGTAAATTAATGAAATAAAATGCCTATTCATATTCATTCTAGTGACCAGTCTAGTTGAAGTTAATCTCTGTACCGTATAATTTCAATTGAAACAGCCTACAACAGAGGTATCTTTACTTTCACTTACTTATATGAAATATAAGTATATAGTAAGAGAAAGTATTGTGATCGTGAAGATTTTTTAATTCCAGTTATCAACGAAAATACACTTTTTAGGATCTCCTGAGTCCAAATAACCTAGTCGCGCAAAAACTTCTGTGTGCCTGTTTGTGTATGTGTGTGTGTTTGTGAGAGTGTGTGAGTGGGTGTATGTATGTGTGTGTGTGTGTGTGGTGTGTGTGTGTGTGTGTGTGGTGCGTGTGTGTGTGTGCGTGGTAAGTCTTGCACGAAAACGAAAAAGCGTACGAAACTGAAATTTAATATATAAGACATCTTTACCCCCGAGTTGTTCGGCCAACTAGAAGAGCCATTTTATACTCTGCATTTTGAACTTTTATTACGATTTTCTTTAAAATGCCTTCTACGATTTTTATTAAATTCGTTATTATATCGATGTCAATTGATTGGGCTTTAATATCACGTCGATTTTATTTAGATTGAAATATTTTGATAGGGCTTAAATGATGAACTTTTGACTTTTCTTCCTTTAATTAAAGGAATCTACATAATTATGTAGATTCGAAAAAATTAATTACATCATCTTGGTATCATTAATAAAAACCAAGTAAATATATAAGTTGAACTAATTCCATATCCAACTAAAGGAGAAAAAAGCAAATCTATTTGTTTAGGTAAATTCTTTTTTTTTTTTCTTAACATAAGAATAGTTATATAGATGTATAATATACCGTTAGGAAGCTAAAAAAAAAATTAGAAAAAATATTATCTTATACATAACGTTGTACAAGGTGATAAAGGGCGAAGAAAAGTGGATAAAATTAACTTATTGTTGATAATAATAATATAATAGATTACTTAATAAAACACATGTATGTATCGAAACTTAATGTAATTAATCTTTTGACTATCACTTACCTATTTATTTCATATCTAACTGTATTTAAAAATTCTTAAATTGATTTTAACACCGGAGGTAAGTGAAAGTCGTGTGTTGTCCGCATCAGATTTTTATGTTATCTCTACTCTATTGAAAAAATACTGTTAATTTACTTTGTTCGAAATATGTGCATAAATTACAAAATGTATTGTATATAGCCGAGCAAGGCTTTATTTGTCTGAGGAATTCTCCGAAGACAAAGAAATATATTATATTATATTCTAGTCCACGTTCAATATACTGAATAACATACGTATATTAATACCAACTCATCGGGTATATACAGATCAAATGGAAAAAAATAAATATTAGAACATAGAGATTTTAATAATCTGGTATCCGCACGGTAATTTCAATTATATATCTTGTTAAAATATTTTTTAAAACATTTATATAATCTTAAAGTTACAAAAATAAATTGTCATTACATCAAGTTTGGATAGGAACCTTTTGGAACAATTGGGACAAAGTAAAATGCTTTGCGCTGTGGTGTATGGACGGGTAGATGAACACCTGTATAGTCGAAAGCAGACCATCCGCTCAATTAGTTGGTTGACAAACATCTATTCTACAACTTTGAGTATAAGGGCTACAGATAATTTTTCTCATCCATGCCCCGTGCCAGACGTCATCACATTACAAAGTGTTGCAGCTGCTCCAGGGGTAAGAGCATTCATAGGTGGAAGGCACTTGGATTAGGATAAAAACCTATTCGCGGATGTGGTCCAAATACGAAAATCTACGAGATTACAAAGATATTTCTCCTTTGTTAAGTCAAGGGTTAGCAGTTTGCTGTCAAACCCATACCGCATTTCTTCTCGCTCAAAGATTAGGTGATGACGTGGACCACACAGACCTAAGTAATAACAACCTAAAAAAGCGGACGCTATATCTATTTTAAAATTTCTTGAGGTAAAACAACAAAAGGTCCATGAACCTATATTGTAGATTATAGACTAAAAGCCAGAAAGTTTGAAACAAGGAAACAAAGTCGGTGGATACAACATACGACTTTCATATCACTTTTTTGTTAAAATCGTTTTTTGTTATATTAAAAAAAAAACGGAAAAGAAGAATTTCATTGACTTTGGATCATAACATTTAGTTTAGATAAATAATATAACGATTGGTTAGCGGGAGTTATAATACTTACCTACAAAAAAGAAAAAAAATGTGCACCAATTACACAGAAATCACGATGATAAGCAGTAAAGGCAGACCTTATCGCCGAATTTTGAAGGAAAAGAGTGGGAGAAAAGTTCTCGAATTAGAAAACGTAGGAGCAAGCGGGTTGTAGAAGTGGTAGTATCATTACCTGTACAAAATGGAACAGAAAAGAATAGAATATGGCCTTAAAACCGACTTAACACTTGTTGACCCTTAGAAATCATACGAAATGTTCCGTATGAAAATTTTTCGGAAGGCGTTAGATCTTGCTCAGATAAGTAGAGCTCTTATCAAAGCCATAACGATTTTATAAACAGGATCTCTATTAAGGATAAATATAGGAAAGAAATTCAAAGAGCCAATCTCTATGACAAAAGGCCTGAAGCATGCATGTTGCCTCTCTCAAACATATTTTAGTATCTACGTGGAAATAGGCTTAAGGTCGTGGAAACAAAAGTACCGAGGAATGGGCGTTGAGGTTGGTGATGATGTGTTGTTTAGCCTCCAATTCATATATTCTCAGGTTGTACCATCATCAGATGACTATGAGATGGAATGATATAACTATGATATGAGGCATACACCCTGTGGTATTAAGAAACCAGTATAGTAAAAACAGAATATATGTCGTGCAATTCATGTCTTTGAGTTGGTGCTGCGTGAAGACAGAGTGATCACACGAAGTACTGCTTTTAAATATCTTGGGTTTATAATAGATACCTTCGGAAGGGCTAAAACAGACATTGAAGGAACATAAGAAAAGGTACAAGGGTTATAGGTCTGTTAAATGGGGCACTGTGGAATAAAAAGGTGTCGTTCTCCACTAAACAAAATTAATTAACACACTCTTTTTTCGCAGGGACAACGTTATCTGCTGTAGAGATATAGAAAGTGACAACTTCTGGAGAAGAGCCTATGGCGTATAAACGCTACAAATGAACCAAATAGGGAAATCAGACGCACTGTCCCAGCTATATCTTCCAATCCCTTCAATTTAAATCATCAATTCAGTCCTGTTCTACCAGATCCCGTCTTTCCGACCTCTACCCTCCTCCTCACCGTACTGCTGCCTTTGACAAGTCCTTTCTAGCCAAAGCAACTTCTCTTTGGAATTCTATCCATCCGTCATGTAAGAACTGTTTCCTTCTTCAAATCGCTCCTTTTCAACCACATTCTCCTTACCCAGTCAAACAGACAATAACCTCAAACTGCAGATGTTAGAAATAACAATTTTTGTTGTGTTTATATTATTTAAATTATCACTTACGAATTAGCTATTTCTGTTTTTTTTTTATTTTCATTCTAAGAGTCTGATTTGTAAATATGTATATATATTACAGCCTTAATTTTATATATATATATATATATATATATATATATATATATATATATATATATATATATATATGTTTAGTTTAGCAATGTGTTGTTCAAAGCCATGACCACATTATTCGGCCCATCAATTCTGTATTTTTATTTTATATTTTAGGGGCTTTAGTCCCAGGATAATAATAAGTTTTTCATTTCTTTTCTCATATATTATTTGTTTTTCTAATTTATTTCTATAAACACGCAAAATTGATGGGATTTTTATTATAACTGTTTGTAGTGTAATGTGTTATGAAAACATGAACCGTCGAATAAAGGAAGAAAAAGAGTAATGTGTAATTAAGCAATAAAAAATATTGGTATATGAACGAAAATTAAAATATTAATAGAGAATTTTTTTATTATTGAATTGAGATTTATTGAATCAAAGAAATTATATTTATCTTTATGTTTACTTTTTTTTTTTTTTTTTCTAGGACAAAGATGAGCAAACACAATTAGAAATGAAGCACAGAAAAGAAGAAGACGATCTCTATCGAAAGTTCATTAGGCAGCGGGAAGAAGAAGATAAACGAATCAAAGATGAAATTAGGGTAACATTATTATATTTACTCTCTTTATAAGTAAAGTATTAAATATTCTAAGCTTTCTCCTGAATAATGAAATTCATATAGTTTTTAAGCAGAACAAAATATATTACAGTTTTTTCGGCTTTCGCCATAAAGGATCTGGCAGCCCAGTACAACTCCGATCTGGATAGAGTGGTACTGGGTTATTGTGTTGTAGTAGCAATTATTACTCATTCATCTATTCAAAGTACTAAGCATGATGAGATTTTGATATATAACTGCAGTTCTGTGGTCCTGAATCTAACCTATTTTCACTAATCCTCTCCGATTCTTGAATGAGGCAGGGACATTCTTTATGAGCACTTAATTTTCTATTTATAACCTAACATTCATTGCAATAAAATATGTATAAATTGAATTGAATGTGTTCCTTTCATTATTATATCGGTTTAATTATTACTAATAAATAATGATCATTCACCTTTTTGTTTTTAATTGAATCCTCATTGAAACATTTTTTTTTAAGGATGAATGGGAAAAAGAACTAGAAAGACTAACTTCTAAGTTTGAAAGAGAAATGATCGCTAAAAGGAAAAGGCCCGAGGACACTAAAGTCCTAACGCTGAGATTACAACAAGAAAGGGACGATCTTGAGAAAAATATGACTATACGCCGAGAGAGGAAAAAAGAAAGCTTAACGAAAAAACTTCTGGAACATGAAAGGTTAGTAATTTCTTTTTAGACAAAAGAACGTAAACATTTTATTATTATTTCCGCATAATATATGACTTTGTATTGATTTTTTTACATTAGAGAATTTACAAGGCTGTCCACCGCGGAATTGCGGAGGTTGCACCTCGTTTATACTGAAATAAATGTGAAAGCATCGCCGTGGGCTCCCAAAAGATAGACCGAGGCGTAGATAGGAGGATTTGTCGAATCGAGGTGGTTTAGGCTTCGACGATGGTCATTGAATGGAATTGTGTGGGCAATGATTGGAGTATCGGCTTCATATCTTGGGGTTCGCTAAGCCTATTATCGTAATTATTAATAATATTTAATTTTGATAATTGCTGGAAGGAATTAGTCCGGGTGGCGGTCATTAAATGAAACAACTAAATAGTTTCAACTATTTTATTGTTTGCCAACGTTTCGACCCCCTTTGTGGGTCATCATCAGGGCGCATGGTGGGAGAATGGAAACTGACGTCAAAAAATTACATCCACAATTTTGATAATTGTTCGACATTTTTACTTTCCCTTACCTATAAATGTAATATATAGTTATAGAAAGTATGGCGATCGTGACAATTATCAAATTCCAGAATTCAAAAGGCCCCCTAAGTCCTAAAATCGAAGTCACTAAAATCGATTGACTGGAAATGCTACTTTATACCATGCATTATACACCTTTTTCCGATTAGTTTAAAAACGCTTTCAACGATTTTGATTAAACTCGCTATATCGGTGTAAAATTTAATGGACTTTAATATCATCTAGATTTCATTGTGATTGAAATATACTGATAGGGCTTCAATGCCGATATTTTAAATTTTCTTCCTCTGAACGACCTTAAATATTGTAAATTAGAAAAAAAATTAATCATTTCAACTTGTTAGAATTTATAAAAAAAACACGTCTAAATATACAAGCTGAACGGATTTGATAACCAAACAAAAGAGAAAAGAGGAAACATATTTTTTGGGGTAATTTTTTGTTCCCGAACACAAGAATAGTAATATAGATGTATAATATACCGTTGAAAAGATAAAGATCAATTATACAAAGCTGTGGAAGGTAATGAAGTGTAACAAATAGGGTATAAATTTGGGCGATTGTTGTACATAACAATTTTATATTGTTATACTATTTAATTAAATTCAACATTGTTTGAAATATTTAAAATGAATTTAATACTTTAAACTTTTTTTAACTCGAACTTTAATATTTCTCAATCACCGAGGTAAGTGAAAGTCGCGTATTACCACTTTTTTTATAAATTAGATTTTTTTTTCATAAATCAGATTATATTAATTTTAGCTACTGAAAAATGTGTTCAATATTAACACGTTAAAAATGACACGAACGATTTTGATTAAACTCACTACATTGATGCAAAATTAAATAATTTAATTATATGCATGTTGTATTCTAATTGAATCAGTGTGAGAAATTCCAAATTTATATAGTCACCAAAATAGACCAATCGGAAGTCTCACTTTATACCATGCCTTTTACACATTTTCTCAAAAACTGCCTTGATTTTGATTTTAATATCATATGCGTTTTTTACTTATTGAAATATTCTGAAAGGGGTTATAAATGGTGGATGTATAAAATTTATTCTCCTAAAGTATATTTGATATTGTTGCTTGAAAAAAATATCTCGTTTTAGCATCAATAAAAAATGGGTAAATATAAAATATTAAAAACATTTATTGCCAACTAAGGGTGAAACCAACAGAATAATTTTGCCTGCTTAATTATTCTTTTCCACAAAGAAGAATAGTGATATAGATTTATAATATATAGTTGGAATGCAAAATATTTTAGAAAACCGTTAACTAACATACAATGTTGTAGAAGGTGATACAGAGTTACGATAGGCTACAAACAAAAATGATTGTTGTAGATCATATTTTTATTTTTATATATAAATCTAAAATAAATATTTCCTGCGATACTCTAAGAAATACTTGTTTTTGCAAGATACATATATACAATACACACTTCTGTTAAAACATTGGTTTTAGCTAGTCTGCCATTTACCGTAATAAACATTTCAAATGTTTACAGGGCAGCTACAGCAGCATTGGTAGAGAAACAGAGCAGGGAAATGTTAGAACTGATCAATGAAAAGCGATCACAGTACATGATGGCGGAAAGTATCTACTTGGAACCACCAGGCCAAGAAGAAATAACTCCTTACCCCAGTGAAGCTCCGAGCCCGGCTCCTCCTCTTTTAGCTAAATACCATATTTATTCACACCCCGATGAATTCGCCCACGTCGATGAAATCGCTATATCAGTAAGTATTTATCAGTAATTGACCTCTTTTTTGTTTGTTTCAACAATGTTTCATAAAGGAGAAGGTCTCTCATCCAACTCCTCTACAGCCTTCTATAGGCATTTCCTGGCATTAGTGCTGTAGCCATATCATTGATTAGCGTGTTAGAGTGACCTTGTAGTTTATCGTGGAAACGTTATTAATAGTTCCTTGTTCATTTATAGTTGGCATGTGAAGGAAGGTCAGTATGTGTTTATTATCGAAAGACCCTGGGTGTTCCAGGGGACTTTTGATAATAATAAAATAATGTATGGGCTGGGTTTTTAAATGAATGGTGGACTGTATCAGTGAATGATTTATATTTGTTACTATTGCTACATGTGGTAAGCAGAGTTAGTTATCTTAGTCTATTGTACATATCTGGTTATTTCTTTGTTTCTTCTTCTTTCCCCTCGTCCTCTTCCTCGGCCCATGGGTAGGAGGGCTCCTACGAATTACTCCTCCATGGTGAAGTAAGTATTTATGTATAAGGTAATGAAAAATGTCTTATACTGTTGGGCACATGTGCTCACTTCACTCAACAAGTGTCTCTCACCAATTGCTGACCTGCTTGGGGGTCTCGCCAATACATGCCAATTTTGGCAGAGAGTCCCTTCCTCTGGCTGTCCCTAGATGGCGTTGTGACGACAGTAATGATGACAGTGCCTGCTGGATGGCAGCAATAAAGTGTTAAGGACCCTGTCCCCTTAACAGTATGTAAAGTTATATTACTAACGTACCAAGGAGCTTTTGTAATTGTTCTAAAAGTTTTAGCCTAGTGTACTTTTTGTAAGTGTTTAATTTCTGTCGAAGATTTAGTTTTGAGGAGTGAGTTAAGAAATTTCAGTCTTTGGTTAAGAGTTTTCTTTTTTTTTCTCGATATGTGGACCCTAAGCCATTCTTCGATCAAACGTCAAACCAAGGTAATGTAGAGTGTCTGTCTGTGGGATTTGTGTGTTGTCTAAGAAAAAGAAAAGAGTACACGTGTCGTGCCGAAGAGTAAAGGTGATGTGTGGTTTGTCCTGTTTCAGTCGGATTTCCCAGAGTTTGAACTGGTTATGTAATTGTATTATTATAAATTATTATAAATTGCTGTTAGAATATATATTAAAGGCTGCAAGGTATGTCATGAGTGTATATAATATATAGAATTCACTGCACCTTGGGGTACTCCTGCAGCGATAGATCTAATGGGTAATAGCTCTGATCCCTGTCGTAAGGAGAAAAACCTGTGAGAAGGAAAAGAATAAATAATGAGATAGGAAGTAGGTGTAAGGATAGTCTTGAGTTTGAAGAGAAGTCCCTGCTGCGAAACTCTGTCGAAGGGTTGAGCAACGTCGAGAAATACGCCAGTAGAATACAATTTCTAGTGCCGTGGATATGTATGTAGTCCGTCACTCTGTGTAGTTGGTGTGATGTTGCGTGATGTCTTCGAAATCCATATTGCTGATCTGGGATGATCTCATTGTTAGTTATTGTATTAAGAAATCTAATGGGCATGTAGTAGATGTTCGAAAATTTTGGAGCATAAAGGAAGTGAGCTTATTGGTCGGTATGATGAAAGAGTATTTTTGTCCTTGTATAGCTAGTGAATCATTGTAATATCTGAGTATTTCCATTTAAGTGGGTATTTAGTTGTCTTCAGTATCGCAATATAGATCGAAGTCAGAAACACTAGAGCTTTCCTGGAATACCTCAGCGTTAATTAAGTCCTGGGGCTTTTTTTTTTTGGTAACTGATTTGTTCAACGACTTGGGCCATGCGTTGTTCAATCCCTATTTACATTATTATTATATATATATATATATATATATATATATATATATATATTTTTTTTTTTTTTTTTTTTTTTTTTTTTCCAAGTTCACGAATGTTCTTTTGTTTTTATAATGTGCGTTGGTTTTAATTGTTGAAATACATGTGTGTACAAAGCGTCAGTGAATTATTGTGAATTATTAAACGAGAAAACAATATCCCGCCTTATCTCGAAATAAAGAAAATGAGCTTATCTCGTAAAGCCAAAGTGAGGGAAGCAACCAGGTGGTAAGTTTATTTTTCACTATTCTTATTTTAATCACCCAACAGTCTTACGGGGAAAGTTTTTTTTTTTTCAATTCAGAAAAGCCCCTTGCTCCAACAGGCGTGAAGGAATGAGAAGATAATGTCAGTTATAAGGGTTGATCCAGGGTTTTAAATATTTTTTTATCATGTTCAATATTGGTAAATCCTGTGTATGGTAGAAGTGTATAAATAGAAGATAGATATTTGGCGAACAGTTCGCATTTTTCTCCGTCAGTCATGGCCCAGGAACCATCCTCTTTTCGGAGGGGTGCTGGCACTTCTCGATGCTTAGTAAGGTTTTTAGTATGCCACCACAAGCTGCCATCGTCAGTTGAAAGGTTACTAATGTAGTTATTATAAGTTGTTCTTTTAAATTTTATAATTTGTCGTTTGAGTTCGTTGTTGAGTCTGTTGGACGTTTGTTTATATGATGGGTGTCGGTCTGTCTGCCATATTTTTCGGGCTCTTCTTTTTGCTCTCATCAAATCCCTTGTCTACTGTGGATAAGTTGGTAGCTTTTCATGTTTTCTTCACTTGGAAATTTAAGAAGATCATGCAGCGTCTTGTAGGTTATTTGTGAAGCATTCTACAGCATCCTCAAGCTCTTCATCATTTTTAATAGCCAAAGGAATGGAGTGAGAAATATTTAGACAGTTCCTGAACGCGTCCCAATCCATTATGCCATTTATCAGAGATATATTTTTCTTAGCTACAAGTGGTTCTTCAAATAGTACAAAATGCAAAAGGGGATGGTCAGAGCAAAGATTTGAGCACGTATTTATGGCGTGAGCTGTAGTTATGAAAAAGTCTAGTACATCTGTTGTCTCACTTCTAGATGTTGGCCAGTAAGTAGGTGAGTCTGGTGATATTGTGTCTATGGGAACGCAGGGTTATTGTGCCAGGGGAACAGAGATCTAATGTGATCGCAGTATTCATAAAATCTAGTGTTTATTCGCCAGAGTGTCAACAAAAGGGAAGCGATGTTGTAGTTTAAGTTTTTGAAAACGGTTATTTAACAATTAAATTTATGATTGTTTATAATAATAACTATAGCATAAAGATAGATGTTGTAGCAGTAAATCTCACCTTACTTTTTGTGTTTTTTTAATTTATATTCTAGGTTGCTCAAGAAGATCAAAAAACGTTTACCGATTTAGTACGACAACTTGTTGGAAGGTGCGGTTCAGACATAGAAAAAGCAAGGTAATAATTTTTTTTTTATGAGTGCTTATTCTAAGGGTAATTATGTTCTCATCAATGTACCCAAATATTTTAAAGTTTATATACGTTATATAATCTGGAAAAAAATATTACTATTCATACTTTTATGTAAGAAATCTTTTCTACAAATTACCAAAGATTTTTCAGGAAACCGAAAAATACATCCTAAATAACATTTTATTGATTTGAAGTTTACATCATTGCATAATACAATATATAATTAAATACTAATTTGTATTTTTCATAGTTTCATTTTCCTAAATATGAATTATATATTAGAGTAAGTCAACGTCCGATTAGCCACAGCAGCATAAAGGGACGTTAAATAAATAAAATATAATAAAATAAATATATATAATAAATAGTCGTCTCCTTTAGCCTTAACGTTAAGATCTACTTTTTCTATACAATTTTCACAAAAATCAGTTTGAGAATATATGTATTATTCCCTGACTAAATTGTTTATGATTCTTTAAACTATTTTTTTTTTTCGTTTATAATTATCATTTTTCCTAATAGCTCTAATTACCATCATATGTACATTATGATATACTATAACATTAATCTTGGGATTACAGTTTTTCATAAGGTTCCCTTTGTTTTTATTTTTTTTCCATTAAAAATGTTTTATTTTTTCCAGAACTATATTTCGATGGATTACAGTAAAAAATCTTAACACAATGCAATTCGATGAAAATCTCCGAGGTGACACTCCAATGGGGCTTCTTAGAGGGATCAAGCATGGAACGGAAAGCTATCATGTTTTATTTAAACGATTATGCAGGTAAACTTAACAAAATAATCTTTCGATATTATAATAATAATATTAATTTATTATATATTATAAATAGAATATAAAGTATTATTAAAAAAAAAAAATTAAGTCATTAAACAGAAGTAGGGAGGGGGACCATCTCTGATTACACTGGTCTGCAAAAAAAAAAAATGTTTCCTTCCTTTCTATTTCATGCATAACGAATGATAAATTAGATAATTCTGAATAGAAATATAGTAATAAATCTTCCATATCACATATATATTTTTTTTCAATGTTGGTTTTAAATGAAACTCACTTTTTTGCTAAAGCAAATATTAAAATTGTTCAAACTGATACAAATGTTGAATAAATGTGTTACAAAACCAAACAAATCGTTAGATACTCTCATTGCTAGTTGTTAATAAATATTTCACTTTGTACTTTTCTCTCTTTTCATATTTTCTATAGGTGTTTCGCGAAGAAGCAACCAACAGAAATCGACAAGCATCACTTCTGACCATTTTCCATTATAGCGCTTTTCTATGTGCAAAATGTCTTGATGAAACCTATCGCCGTGTTCATCTGATACTGCCCTAAGATTAGTGGGAAAACGTTCAAATGAGAACCCAAGAAATGAATTTTTACGGACATATTGCATTCTAGGGCTTTGTATGAAGAAAGAAGTTCAAGAATGATTTCACGATAGTTCTCTCTTTTTTTTCCAAGAAAAGTATGACATACTTCTACAAATGCGGCCCATGCTCTCTTTCCAGCTTTTTTCAATGTACTTTTAAAATTTGTGTCCTTCATGAGCTCTCGTATTTGGGGACCCACAAAGATCCCTTCTTTCAATTTCGTGTCGCTGATTCCAGGGAATTTAGTTTTGAGATATTGAAAACCTCCACCGTCCTTGTTGTACATGGCTTTTAAAAAATTTGTTCGTAAGGCCCAACTTTATATGGAGAGGTGGCAGAAAAATTTTATCACTTGAAACTAAAGGTTCTTCATTCATATTCTTGACTCTAGGGATCAAACTCATTCTTTGTGGTCAATTTTTTACTATGTAGTGCTTTTCTCTAGCGCGACTACCGCATTCGCATAAAAAGCAACAAAATTTGGTATATCCTCCTTGCAGTCTAGTTAACATTGCAACAACTTTCAGATCAGCCGTGCTAAATGTTACACGTATACTGTGAATATTTCATTTTGTCCAATAACAATAACCATTTTTTCCAATAACTTCATATTTCCATAATTATCTTTCATGTTTGTTGTGTGTGCAAAAGGAATAGAAGGATATTTATTGCAATGTCAGACCAAAAACACGTAATTATGAGAATTTTAAAAAAAATATACTTTCTATATGTGATAGAAAAAAATGGAAAACAAACATCGATTTAGCATATTAAGCTATTCATATTTTTATTTAAAGGAGGATTTCGTTGCAGACCAGTGTTATTTAATATTGAGATGATTTCTTGTAAACAAAAGGAAGTGTTGACAATGTTTGAGGAGGAAACTAAAGTCCTTCAAAGAATAGTCAGTGCTCTAAAGTCCTAGGAATGCCCATGTTCTGGGTGTCTGCGGCTTTAATCCTCTCACTCAGTCTCCTCTGGTTTTTAGTACCAGTGACGCGGCTGGGGGAGGAGCATTGGGAGCTCCTGGATTCGCCTTCCTGTCCACTTACAGGCGGCAGGGCTTGACACCAGGTTCCCTATGACTTAATATAAATATTGTATATGAGTATGCATTTCTCAAGATGTATCGATTAATTAATTCTATTTTATTTTATTCGTTTTTTCCTTTTCCTAATCATGTTTATATCTTATTTTACCACAATCAGTTTAATTATATTTTATTTTATTTATATACATGATGTGAATGGAATATCACAGACCTAATGGTTATTGTCCTTGATTGAGACAGCTTATATTATTTTCTTAAATAAACAAATTTTTAAAATATTGAAAGAATAGAATTCACATAGTGGATTTGGTCACATTCCACGATGCACGTAATTTTAATAGGTTTTATTTTCTAAATCAAGTTTTTTCTGTGTTTAGTTATGCTGGCCTGCATTGTGTTGTTATTAAAGGCTATTCTAAATCCGCTGGATATCAACCAGGAGTTCATTTTGAAGACAACCGATTTAGAAATTCGTGGAATGCTGTGTACGTCGCAGGGGCTTGGAGATTTGTTCAATGTAATTGGGGTGCGCGACATCTCGTCAATGCGAAAGAAATACCCAAAGCTGGCACTAAACTTGCTAAAACTGACAGTTTAAGGTAATATTAACAAAACATAATAAAAACTTCTTATAATCCTCCAAGGAATACTCTTACTTTCATTTCTGCTTCTACTCATTCTATAATTTATATTATCACATAACTCAACAGTTGGTACTTGAATTCTGATATTTAGAAATATACTCCAAAAATTTTATGTTACTACAATACTTGATATAATTTACCATTATTTCTTTTTTTATTTACCCAAATCATCAAGATTTCAATTGCTTCTTTTCCTTATATTTCATTATATTTATGTTTTATTTTAGGTATGAATATGATGATCATTATTTTTTGACTGATCCAAGAGAATTCATATATGAATTTTTCCCACTTCAGTCCGAATGGCAACTTTTGAAAACACCAATTACATTACAAGAATATGAAGAACTGCCTTTCGTGAGATCATTGTTTTTTAGATATGGTCTTTATTTTCCAGACTCCCACACAAAGGCTGTCATGTACACAGATGCGACAGGTAGTTACATAAATGTCAAACAAACTTATTTTTAATTACTGCTTGTTGATATTAAGTAATGATAATAGCTCAGTATCATTAACCAATTGTATCTAATCAATACTTCAAAACCTGAAAATGGCACCACCTAAAATTATTCCTCCATCTTTAAAGCTTTCACTTTCATAAAGCCCTGCTTACATACGTGAAGACCTCAGGTTCCACCATCCCCCATTCCTCCTGTCATCTACTTACACAACGTCCTTTGAAATAACATAAAGCTTTCAAGGTTAACCAACTCCCATGGCCTTCACTTTCATAAAGCCCTGCTTACATACGTGAAGACCTCAGGTTCCACCATCCCCCATTCCTCCTGTCATCTACTTACACAACGTCCTTTGAAATAACATAAAGCTTTCAAGGTTAACCAACTCCCATGGCCTTCACTTTCATAAAGCCCTGCTTACATACGTGAAGACCTCAGGTTCCACCATCCCCCATTCCTCCTGTCATCTACTTACACAACGTCCTTTGAAATAACATAAAGCTTTCAAGGTTAACCAACTCCCATGGCCTTCACTTTCATAAAGCCCTGCTTACATACGTGAAGACCTCAGGTTCCACCATCCCCCATTCCTCCTGTCATCTACTTACACAACGTCCTTTGAAATAACATAAAGCTTTCAAGGTTAACCAACTCCCATGGCCTTCACTTTCATAAAGCCCTGCTTACATACGTGAAGACCTCAGGTTCCACCATCCCCCATTCCTCCTGTCATCTACTTACACAACGTCCTTTGAAATAACATAAAGCTTTCAAGGTTAACCAACTCCCATGGCCTTCACTTTCATAAAGCCCTGCTTACATACGTGAAGCCTGTTCCACCATCCCCTTCCTCCTGTATACTTAACAGCTTTATTAAACTTCAGGCCACTCATGCTCTTTCTAAAGCCTATCGAACCCTTCCCCTCCACTCTCTCTTAACAAGCTTTAAAATAAACTTTCAGGTTCCTCATGCCTTCTTCATAAAGCCCGTTACATCAACCTCGTTCCACCACCCATTCTCTATCTACTTAACAACTCCTTTGAATAACTAAAGCTTTCAAGGTTAACCAACTCCCATGCCTTCCTTCTGCCCTCTTACAACGTGAAACTCAGGTTCACATCCCCCATCCCCTGCATTACTTCAAAGCCTTTAAATACTAAGCTCAGGTTACCAATCCCATGCCTTCACTTTCAAAGCCTTTAATATAGCTCAGTTCCCCTCCCTTCTCCTGTCTTACTTACAACTCTTAAAACACTCAGGTACACTCAGCCTCATTATAAGCCGTTACATCTGGCCTCAGTTCCACACCCCATTCTCTGTCATTACTCCATCCTTTGAAATACAAACTTTAAGTAACAAAAGCTTCATAAACCAGTATTAAGCCTGGTTCACACCCCTCCTCTCTCCTTACTACACTTTGAAAACATAAGCTTTCAGGTTAACAACCCATGGCCTTCCTTCATAAAGCCCTGCTTATCGTGAAACCTCAGGTCCACCACCCCATTCCTCTTCTCTTACACAAGTCTTAAAACATAAAGCTTTCAAGGTTAACCAACTCCAGGCCTTCACTTTCAAAAGCCTGCTTACTAGTAGCTCATTCCCTCCCCCATTTCCGTCTTATTAACAAAGCTTTAATAACAACTCAGGTACACTCCATGCTTCTTTCATAAAGCCCGTTCCGACCCATTCCACCTCCCCATCTTGATTACTAACAGTTTTAATTATAAAGCTTTCAAGGTAACACCATCCTCATTCTAGCTCTTACAACGTAGACTAGGTTCACACCACCCTCCTTCTACAAGCCTTTATACTAGCTCAGGTACCACTCATGTTCACTTTCAAAAGCCTAATACTAAACTGTAACACCCCATCTCCTTTCATTACCTCCTTAAATAAATAGTTCAATACACCCCTGTTCATTCAAACGTCCTTTAAACTAAAGCTCAGGTTACCAACTCCCATGCTCACTTTCAAACCTGCTTAATACTAAACTAGTTTCTACCATCCCCATGCCTTACTTATTACCCGCCTTGAATACTAAAGCTCAGGTTAACCAACTCCCATGCCTTCACTTTAAAGCCTGATTACATACGTAAGCCTCAGGTTCCACCATCCCCTTTCACCTGCTCTACTTACCAGTCCTTAATACAAAAGCTTTCATTAACAACAGGCCTTATTTCATAAAGCTTTACAACGTGACACTCGGCCATCCTCCCATCCTCTTCATCTAACCAGTTCCGAAATACATACTTCAGTTACACACAGGTCCTTTATAACCTCTTCAAGTAAACTCAGGTTCACTCCCATCCCTGTACTACTTACACAACTCTTTAAAACTAAACTTTCAGTTAACAACCATGGCCTTATCATAAAGCTTTAATACGTAAACCCAGGCCTTCCCATTTCTCGCTTACTTACAAACGTTTTAATAACTAAAGTTTCAATTACCACCTCCTGCCTACTTCAAAAGCCCTGTTAATACTAAGCTTTAGGTTCCAACCCCATTCCTTCACTATTACAAACTCCTTGAAATAACTAAGCTTCAGTAACCACTCCTGCCTTACTTCAAAGCTCTTTAATAATAAGTTCAGCAACCACCCCTGCCTTCATTATAAACCCTCTTAATAACTAAAGCTTTCATAACCCCCATTCCTTCACTTTAAAAGCCCCTTAAATAAAAACTTAAGGTTCCAACTCCCATGCCTTCACTTCTAAACCCTTTAATAACTAAGCTCAGGTTAACCACCTCCCTGCTTACTTCAAAGTCCTTTGAAATAACATAAAGCTTTCAAGGTTAACCAACCCATGGCCTCCTTTCATTAAGCCTGTTACTACGTGAAACAGGTTCCACCTCCCTTCCTCTGTCTACTCACAAGTCTTAATAACTAAAGTTAGGTTAACAATGCTCATTCATAAAGCCTGCTTACATACGTGAAGCTCGGTTCCACTCCATTCTCTGTCATTTACACAAGTCTTTGAAATAAATAAGTTCAGGTTAACCAACTCATGGCCTTCACTTTATAAAGCCCTGCTTAATACGTGAGACTCAGTCCACCATCCCATTCTCTGTCATTACTTACAACGTCCTTTGAATAACAAAGCTTCAAGTAACCAATCCCTGCTTACTTTCTAAGCTGCTTAATAGTGAAGACCTCAGTCACATCCCATTCTCTGTATCTCTACACAACGCTTGAATAAATAAGCTTTCAGGTTAACATCATGGCCTTCATTTCATAAAGCCTGTACTAGTGAAGACTCAGTTCCATCCCATTCCTGTCTTACTTACACAACGTCCTTTGAAATAACATAAAGCTTTCAAGGTTAACCAACTCCCATGGCCTTCACTTTCATAAAGCCCTGCTTACATACGTGAAGACCTCAGGTTCCACCATCCCCCATTCCTCCTGTCATCTACTTACACAACGTCCTTTGAAATAACATAAAGCTTTCAAGGTTAACCAACTCCCATGGCCTTCACTTTCATAAAGCCCTGCTTACATACGTGAAGACCTCAGGTTCCACCATCCCCCATTCCTCCTGTCATCTACTTACACAACGTCCTTTGAAATAACATAAAGCTTTCAAGGTTAACCAACTCCCATGGCCTTCACTTTCATAAAGCCCTGCTTACATACGTGAAGACCTCAGGTTCCACCATCCCCCATTCCTCCTGTCATCTACTTACACAACGTCCTTTGAAATAACATAAAGCTTTCAAGGTTAACCAACTCCCATGGCCTTCACTTTCATAAAGCCCTGCTTACATACGTGAAGACCTCAGGTTCCACCATCCCCCATTCCTCCTGTCATCTACTTACACAACGTCCTTTGAAATAACATAAAGCTTTCAAGGTTAACCAACTCCCATGGCCTTCACTTACATGAAGCCCTAAAATTCTACCACCTCCCTTTGCCGGTATGCCGGCACTTGCATGAAGCTTTGAAGTTCTTTAGCTCTAAAAATCTCTACATTCACATAGCTTTTATGTTCTGCAATCTCCCATGGCCTTCAGTTACAGTGAAGCCCTTAAATTCCAATATCTCCCTCAGACAAGTCCTTACTTATAATTGGAGGTTGCACCATTTCCCACAGACGTTACATACATGAAGACCATAGATTCCACTATCACCCTAGCATTCACTTACATGAAGCCCTGTCAATTCATCAAGTTCTCAGGTTCCACAGTTTCCATTTACCTGAATTCCACAGTTTCTACTTTCTTCCACAGTCCCTCATCATATACAGCTTTTTCAATCATCCATCTCACTTTCATTAAAACCTAAACTTCCATCATTTCTTACAGTCTTTAATTACATGAGACCACTAATACTTAAATAGAGCCATCAGATCTTACCATATCTCATAGCTATCAATTACGTGAAGCACTTGGGTTCCAATGTCTCCCTTCCCGAGCCTTCACGACCCTTTGATCACAGCATTTTCCATAGTTTTCACTCGCTTGAAGTTCTGAAGTTATCTCCAACCGCAACTACTCCTATGGAGTTTCTAGTATATTTTCTGCCATCACCCATAGCTCTAACTTCCATGAAGCTGAAAGGTTCTACCATCTCATAGAAACTTAGGTTACATTAAGCTCTAAGTCACAAGTTACATTCATGAGCCTTACAATAGATATTTCCTTCCATCCTTCACACATAAAAACAACTCAGGTTCCGCCTTTTCTTAGTCTTTTTTTTTAGCTTAAGTCTTTAAATTTCACTATCTCTCATAACTGTTACTTACACAAAATCTTTAGGTTGATGTTAAGGGATGATATCTCTACAAAACATATCAATTTTCAGGTTTTAAAATAATACATTATCCCATTAACACTTTAACTTTCTTTTTTGTGAATTTCTGTAAATATTTCTATTTTTAGAATAATGAAAATAATTAATTTTCTTTTTTTATAATTTATTATAATTAATAATTATCCTTTGTTTTAATTTAATAATTTAGGTGCAGCAACTGTTAGAATAGCAATTCCTACCAATATGCAGTCAACGTTAATATTTCATTACAATTTAAAGTTTTATGATAGTGACGGGGATTCATATGATGGCATTAGTCTGAAACGATTTGTAATGCAGGTAAGATAATTAGATTTCCTATTATAGTTATGTATATACTTTGAAAACATCTATGAAAACTTCATTATTCATTGTTTTACTTTTATCACATTGAGAGTCGTTCATATCAGTTCATATGTAGTAATTTAGTTTGAAAACTTCAAATTTATGAATATATATATATATTGGGTTGTCTGAATAGTTCCTTGAGATTTTAAAATAAAATTTACTATATCAATATATTCTAAAACACTGGAAGATATCGCATAAATATTGAGGTAGATATTCGGGCTGAATAATTTCTTCCATAAAGACTTAATTTTTTTTATTAAATCTACATGACGTTTCGGGATCTTCTCCCATCTTCAGAAGTCTACAATGTAAAATTACCAATTTCCATTTCATTAAAAAAATACTATAGTGAAGTGAAATATTATAAGTTGGGTTTCCATTAATAAAAAAATTATTATACAACAAATTTTAAAATCAATAGGAGGTATTAAAAACCATAATTAGCAATGTTACATAGTAATAAGTTAATGCTATAAATAAATATTTTAAAATTATCTGGTCATATAATTTGAACTTTAATTGTTCCTACCAGCATTTCACCAATACACAAATTAACAAGGAAAAATCAGTAAAAAGTAGTCAATATGTAAAAACATCAGATCAGAGCAGGGTATCAGATCTTTGTCCTCAACTGGATTAAGGATTAGACCAATTTATAACTTATATATGGTTATTGTTATTAAATATTGTGAAATTCTTGAAAACATTTTATCATTAAATTATTTATATTGTATTTTAATTGTTTAATTAAATCAAGACAGTTAAGTCACCATTACAACAAATTGGTAATTTTACATTCCAGACTCCTGAAGATGGGAGAAGATCCCGATATGTCATGTTGATTTAATAAAAAAATTTAAGTATTTATGGCAGAAATTATTCAGCCCAAATATCTACCTTAATAGAATTTACATTTTTATTTTTTGTTACTAAAAATTAATCACAAAGCTAATATTTATTTATATGCCTTTAATCCTCATGGAATTAACTTTGTTTACACACTGAATTCGTCTTTATTAAGGCTCAGTAGTGTAGTTTATTGCAAACCAACATGAGTGACGATTTAGTTCATTTTCGGCGTATTATGCAGTTCTTTTTTAAAAAAGGGATGAGTGCAGACCAAACTGCAAGAAAGATTCGTGTTTGGCAGCGATTCAATTGCTGATAGCACGGTTCAAGTGGTTTTCGCGGTTTAGATCAGGAGATTTCAATTTGGAACACTAACCCCGGGCTAGCCGGAGTTTAACTCTTGGCATCGAGGATATTATGACGGTCATCGCAAACAATCCACTAATTACAGTCCGTGAGATAGCTGCGGAGTTAAGAGCCTGCAAATCGACCGTTTTTGATCATCTAAAGAAGGTAAGTATGTCGTTACGACGTTTGGGTTCCCCACGAGCTCAGTGAAAGGAACCTTATTGAAAGGATTTCATGTTTTGATTTTCTGCTGAAAAAAAATGTGGAGGATCCTTTTATGAAAGTAGTTGTTACTGGTTACGAAAAATGGATTCTGTACACCAATACCAGCCGAAAAAAATCTTGGAGGTTGTTTGGAACGACGTCGATCGCTACACCAAAGGCGGCCGGCTTGCATCCAAGAAAGGTGATGCTCATTATTTGGTGGGATTGGAAGGGACCCTTCCACAAAACCAAACTATAAATACAGACTTTTACTGCGCTCAGCTTGATCGATTGAAGGCAGCAATTGAAGAGAAATGGCCAGAGTTGGTAAATCGGAAAAGAGTGCTATTCCAGCAAGACAGTGCTAGGCCACAAGTGCCTTTAAGGACTCGGCAAAAGTTATTAAGCTTCAGTTGGGAGGTTTTACCTTACCCACCATACTCTCCTGACATTGCTCCTTCAGATTTCCATCTTTTCCGTTCTCTCGAAAATTTTCTACAAGGAAAATCCTACTCTTCAGAAGATGACGAACCTTTTATTGTTCTTCAGGAGTAAGGGCAGGGATTTTGGAAAAATGGATAATGGACCTTCCAAGCCGTTGGGAAAGGGTAATCGCTAGCAATGGTAACTATTTTGTAGATTAAATAAATAAATTTTAAGGTGTTCATAAATTTTAATTTTGTCCAAATTTCTCTACGAACTTTCCGGACGACCCAATATATAAAATTGAACGGATAGGTACTAGTAATAATGTTACAGATCTGTTAACTGTTGCCCAGTATTGCAACAAATTGTAGTATATACCAATAAAGTAGTTGAACGAGCAGGCTACTTGGCTGCTAACCTACAGTTCAAAACTTTTTATTATTATTACTAGTTATTACTAGTTAGTTATAGTTACTAGACTACTTAACTAATTTACAAGAATATTGTAATTAAAAAAAAAAAATTGGTGTACTGAAGTTGGGGCAATGTAGAATCATTGCATTTTTCCCCCACATCAACACCAAAAAACTTTTTTATATCATATTTTATTCTATGAAAAGAAAGACCTAATTGTTCCCACGAGCGTCAGTTGAGCTTTACAATAATACTTAGGAAGAATGCCAATAGATCAAAATAAATATTTGATGCCCTTCATTCTTAAACATACTAAAATAACAAATTTAGTTAATTCTGTTGTATATACCTATCTGTTAGTAAAACCTTAACTAAATCCTGCTGATTCGATCCAATCCAGTGCAAGAGTGGATATTACAACATGATAAACTCCTTGCTGTGATCTAACACATAATTATCACATACGTCTTTATTGAAATAAGTATTAAAAGTTAATTGCAATATCCACATTCATTTTCCACTTATGGTATAATAATAGAAATCATTATCTTAGACTATCCTTTAACTTCATAAGCTATTCTTGAATTTATAAAATTAAGTAAAAAATCATAGAAATTCAGCAATGAAGTCTTGACCTCCCAAGCGACTGAAAAGAAGATAAAAAGATGGCCTCAGGATCAACTAATTTAAATGAAACATCTAAGTGTTAGTCAATGGTTAGTTCACTCACAAGACATTATGACGCCTCTTAATGTTACTCGTTGTACACGCTTACTTCTTTTGAAAAGAAATGAAAACAAAAATATTCTGGTATCAATCCCCTTAGAATAATTAACAGTGAACAAAAGGAATCCTTATGGCCTGGTTACTTAGAAAAAATAAAAAAAATACATATAATATATATATATATATATATACACACATATAAAAAATCAAATATTCATTATATCTATAAATCTTTGTAAATTTATACTGTATATACCTTTATTTTACAATGGAATGGAAGAGTGAGATACGAGGAGGTAGTGGAAAAGTTATATTTGAAGGAAGATAGAGAGGTGGCTTTAGGGATAAAGATAGGCCGCGAATTCCTGAAGGACGAGGAACGAACGAGAAACGATTTGTGAAAGGATGCAGTTTTATGTGATGGGGTATAAATATTGATAGATTGGGTTCTAGTATTTAACGATTGGATATCAGAGCGGTGGGTGAGGAGCTCAGTTATGTAGAAAGGTTTCCTATTTTTTAATGTTTGGAATAGGTAAGAACCAAGGAAATATTGCCGTTGTACAGAAGGATAAAGCCATTTTAAGTTGGTATAATAGCTTGAAATAGGTTCACGTCTACGGGCTCCGAAAATAAATCTTATAAAACAGTTCATAAGACGTTTTAATTTTATTTCCAGTTCATCAGTTAGTCCTCGTACACAAGGCAACCGTAGTCAAAGTTTGGGAAGATATAATAGGAAACAAAAAGCTGACGAGTTTTTAAAGGTAAGGATTCACGGAATCTATAGAGCTGTTTGAGTATGCAAATGGATCTCCGGGATATTTCGGATACATGGTTATTCCAGAATAGGTTTTGGTTAAAGGTAACTCCAAGGTTTTTAACAGTTCTCTGGAACGGAATAGGGTCTTTATTGAGAAAGAGCAACGGGTAGTATGGAAGGGAGTTCAAGATTGGTTTGGAGCCGATGAGGATTGCTTTAGTTTTACCTGCATTGAGCAGCAGCTTGTTTTTATTTGTCCATTGACAGATTTGATCTATATCATACTGTAGATGGGATGCTTCTATAAGATTAGAAGGGTGGAAAGAAAAGTATATTTGTAGATCCTCGGCGTAAAGATGGTATCGGGAGTGATGGATGGAATCTGTTAAATCATTTACATAAATCGAAAGAGTTGGTGAAAGAGAAGAACCTTGAGAAACACCACGTGAGAGAAAGAGAAGAGATGAAGGACATTTGTCAGATTAGAGGATTTAGGGTTTTATAAATGAGAGGTTCTTAAGGATCTTCCACTTGGACCTAGGATCAGGAGCTTGGGTTAATGAGTCATGAAAGAACCGAGCCTTGGCGCTGCGTATAGATGATTGGGTGAGGCTTCGAAGACATTTAAAGGTACTGTAATCATTAGGAAGTTGAGTGCGGCGAAATCTTCTCCTGGCTGCATCTCTTCTTTCCGTCAAGTCTCGTCTCTCCGGGGTAATCCAAGGAGCTGATGGACGTCGGAACGTAGCAGCCTTGAGAGGTCCATAGTTATTTAAGAAAGCCAGTATATTCGAAGATAGACATTCAACTTTATCATCGAACGAAGTGGAGGTATAGATAGATTCTAAGGAATGAAGAAGTGGATCGAGGACCGGATTAATATTTTCATTTGTTAATACGTCAAGATTACGCCATGTAATTTTCTTTGGCAATGGTTGTAGTAGGTATATTGTAGGAGACACGAATAAGATTATGTGAAGAGAGGAAAGTTACTGGATACCAGTAGGAGGATAATAAATTTTGCACTGAATCTAGTAAGATGAGATGTAACCAATTATCTGAAAATTGTGTATGATGTTTGATGGGTTGATATGGTCATATAAATAAATTTAGGGAGTAAAAAAAGTAAATAAGATTTATCAGGCGAATCGGCCAAAAAAATTTTATTGAAATCTCCAGAAACAATTATATTATCAAATAGAGAAATATAGGTGAAAAGGGAAGATTCAAATCGAACATGAGGAGGTCAGTACACTGTGAAAAACAGGAGGGAAAAATAGCCAGAGGAAATTTCAGTGAATAGGTATTCAAAATGTTGAGGGTCATTTGAGAAGGATTTAAGCTCTCAGGCTGTTGTGGATGAACAAGCAAACGTCCCTACCATTCCGATCGGACCTATCATGGCGAAACAGAGAGTAATCGATCAAAGGGAGTAATTGGGGATTGATACAGAAGAGGAAGAAATATGAGGTTTAAGCCAGGTTTGAGAGACAGAGATGATATGGTAAAAATTATGTAGGAAATGATCTAGGAATTCTTCATAGTGCATAGTTAGAGATTAAGCGTTTATATGACAAGTTAAAAGTGCGTTAGGATTGGAAGGATTGCGATATCAGGAAAAGGTAAATGAATTTTTGAATTGGTTAGGAATTAAGGAACAATTGCAGTTATTATTGTTTGAAATGTATAATAATATCTCTAAATGTAAGTTCTTTTAAATACTGAAATAGATGTTAATAAACTAAATTAATAAATTTGAAACAACACTCAAAAAGTAGATGCATATATATCAATCGAGAAAATTAAAAATATACAGAATAAAAATGAAATAAAAAATTGAATACAAAAATTTAAAATTAGTAAAGCCAATAATGACCTAAAGGCTTTAAAAAATAATATTAATTTCATTTTCATTCCGGGAAATTCATTTTCTAGCTAAGTATACCTTACAGCCAGTTTGCAATACTTGATTAATTGGACTCAGAAGGTCATATATAATAATAAAAAGACTAAAATCGACTTGTTAACGATATAATAAATACAAATATTTAAATGAAACCACAAGACGATGAGTGAGCTATTGTCGAATAGAGCAAGGAACCTGATTCTGGGACAAGAATAACACATATGAACATAATAAATATATAAAATAAATTATACCTGACCAATCATATATATATATATATATTATATATATATTATATATATATACATTTATATTATAATAAGAATAATTTGGTCTAATTAATACATAATATAAAATTTATTGTTTAGTTATGTTGGTCATAAATTTCAAGAAATGTATAAACTTTTATTTGACAGATAAAAGAACATTGTTTTTAGTCAACAGATAATCTTTAGGTTGAACATTCTTGGGTATTGTATATTTTAATTAATTTAATTCCATATAAAACACATAATTTAACAAATTATTCAATAGCTTAATGAATATAACTGATTATTAAATTTAAATTATTAAACTTGGAGTGGAAATACCTTCTTTTACACATTTTTAAAATCTTAGGTTACACCTGCAGTAACAATGCACAGATAGAAACTCTTGATAAAGAAATGTTAAACCAAAAATTCTTGTTCAAATGAATTAATGTATATTTTATTATTTTTTTTCACTTTATTACACCAAATGATCTTTTGGTTCTGCTGGTAGATAAGTTGATTTTGTATTATGCTAATATTCATTGATATATGAAGAATAAGGTGCTTTATTGATATGTGGTTCTGATAATATGAGGATTCCTGTGTTCAAATTAAGAGAGAGAAATGCTTTAACGAATTAACGAAACACAGTGTACTAATAAATCTAAATGACATATTGTACTTTTTAAAGTTATATTTTATCAATTTTTCTATTGTATTTTGTTCATATCAATTATTACCTGTTATTGTTACTACATAATATTACATTGTAAAGTAGATTTAATTAGAATGGATAATTAGAACGGATCAAAATTTGCCTAGTTCAAGTAATTTAGAAAATTACAATTGAAACATCATGAAACATTTTCGCATGACACTGAGCTAATCATTAAAAGCACAAAGTAACTAGAGGCGTTGTTGGGTGGTGAAATTATATCTTTCATTGATGATTTATTTTTATTTTAGTAAAAAATGTATAAATGCAGGTGAAGATTGCGAATAAGACTATTACAGGAAACTACAGAAAAAGGATCACTTTCTATAGCATGCAGGCATCATAACGCAGCCGATACATAGTTTCAACTAGAAAACTAAATGTAGTTATATGTACTTCACCGTATAAAAGGGAAAAATACCCAGCTAGATCCTTTTTTAATGTCACAATATATGTTCTTGTTATGGAGTATAGTAAGTATATTTGTTGAATATAGTTGTTACATTTAAATTTTACATGTCGTCATTCAGCAAAAGCTTATTGTTTAATGTGATAAATTTGAATTTTATTCTAATTCATCATGGGTTGATAAGGCGAGCTGGGGTTCCATTAGCCATTCTTGTTCTTGTTACCAATATTGTCATCATGCCAGGTATTTTTAATATAAATTTGTTTCTCGGACAGCTATACCTTACCTAATTTTTATGCAATGCTACGCTTCAGTCCAGCTATTTTCCTAAACCTTGGAAACTTTCCAAAATTAAATTAATACCCAAAACCAAAAATCCACATACAGACGTTTTAGAATAAGTTTACCCGATCCTAAATTTAAATAATATCATTACTGATCATCACATTAAATTTTGAACATCCCATTCTACTTTACAGCAATACCATCGTGTGATGAATATTTTCTGAGCCAGCCAGTGTATTTTTGCGTCCCAAAATCCTTTTAAAAATTTCGAATGCTCTTTATTTTGCCCTTATCCTACCAATAAAATCATCCATAATGACCTTCATGTCCTATTTGTTTGTTGGCCCGAAAAATATATAATTCTTTTACTTACCTACATTCTGTTATATTGTAAACCCGCTTTAACATAAACCTGCTATATCATAAACCCACTTTTTAATACCCTATCATTCTTATCTATCCCCAAGGCATTGAATCCCTAGGCTTGAAGTCATTAAAGAGTAAGTCATTGTATATTACTGTTTTATTGCTTAAGGATTCTAACATTATTTATACATCGTTAAAATTTTCTTGAAACTAAGAAACTCAATATCATTGTTTGTTTTTAATGTTTATACTTGACTAATGTAGGAATAAGGAAGTTGTTGGTTTCAGATAAATGTATAACTAGTAAATTGTTCAATTTCTTCGAGCACACACCAAATATGTAATTGGGAAACATTAGGAAGGTTGTAGAAAATGTAAACACTTAGCACTTTATTTAACACTTAAGGGGAAAAAAACCTGTGCCACTACAACCCTAGAAGGGTCTTGGACTCAGTACATATAGAGATTGGTACTGTTTCTAGGCCAAAGGCCGTGCAGTGAGGTGATTTGGCCGAGATCACGCTCAGCCGCCAGGTTTTTCCCCATTCTTATTGGGTACCCACTTTATAGAGGCTGGATCTGCCCCAGGAGGGTCTCCATACTCGGGATACGAACCCAGGACACGGAGCGCAGTAGACTAGTGCTCTACGCACTAGACCACGCCGCTCCCAACACTTAGGAAGGATTTCCAAAATATAAATTTGACAATTGGTCCGCAATTATTATCAGATCTAGACCGAAGAAACTTTCAGATGCTTAAAATGTACATGATGGGATCGGCCTAAAAGAATCGTCCAAGCCACTTTCATGAAAGGATTAGGAAGTTCAAAATCATTGTTGATTTTTTTAAGTTTGTGTTAATAATTTTTTCAGATTAAGAATTACGAGGTGTTACATTGCGTATTCATATGAGCTAAGGAGTGAAAACATAGCCGAGTAAGTAGAGATAGATTCGGAATGGGGTGCTCGGCGAAACCGACTAAAAGCGTAATGTTCTGAGGGTGGCCAAATGGATCCAAAAGTTTTTAAGAGTGTAATTAAAGACCATGGAAAATGGAACGTACGTTCCTTATATAGGCCTGGAGCCTTAAAATCTCTATCGAGTGAGGCTTCCAAGTATAAATTGGATATATTAGTTGTACAGGAGATGAGATGGATCGGTAGTGGAATCATGGACCGGGGGGATTATTCGGTCTTTTATAGCTGTCATGATCGAAACCATACATTCGGTACTGGCTTCCTTGTAAGCCGCAAGATCAAACAAAGAATAATGGACTTTAAACCATTTACTCCTAGGATCTGTAAATTAGAGTGGGGGGTACTTTCTTTAACTATACAATAATAAATGTGCACGCACCAACTGAAGATAAGCCCGAAGAAGAAAAAGACGAATTTTACGACTTAATGGAAAGGGTTTGTTCTTGAAGCCCTAGGCATGATATTAAAATAATAATAGGTGACCTAAACGCAAAAGTAGGTAAGGATCATTTATACAATAACATTGGAAAATATGGACTACACTCAGATCACTCTGACAACGGTTACAGGGAGTACAGAGCCATTGGGATGGCCTTAAGGGTATTTTGTCTGCCGCTGCAGAGGAAACTATATGCGTGAGACAGAAAATCCAAAGGATTGAGTGGTTCGACAATGAGTGTAAAGAAGTCACGGATATAAAGAATAAGGCATATCAAATGATGATCCAAAGAAAACGTACTAGGGCCGCACTGGAAGAATATAAAAATGCTAGAAAAAATGAAAAGCATAGAGGAGTTCAAAAGCAAGAAATTAAGCCGAGACATGTATAGAAAAGTCAACAACATGAGACGAGAATTCCAGCCTCAATCTATTGTCTGTAGAGATAAAAGTGGAAAGCTCCTCAATAACACAGATGTTATTAGAAGATGGACTGAACACTTCAGTGAACTCATAGGTAGGAATGAAGAATATAGTGCGGGAGAAAGAAGAGCGGATCAGGTGGCAGAAGAGCTAGCGGATGACAGGGAAGAGCTGCTCCCTTCCTATGACGAGGTATGCGAGGCAATAAAGAAGCTGAACAAAAGGAACGGATGGTCTTCCAGGAGAACTTTTTAAGAGCGCAGGACAGGACTTTGTGAAGGAATTAACACATCTCATGGAGCGGATTTGGACAGAGGAGGAAATGCCTGAAGACTGGAATAATGGAATGATCTGCCTAATACACAAGAAAGGCGATCCGTTTATCTGTAAAAACTACAGAGGCATTTCTCTGCTCAATACAGCATACAAAATATTATCCAATATAATATTCACTCGATTACTTCCGTATGCAGAAATGATTATAAAGTACTACCAATGTGGCTTCATGCGAGGTAGATCAACCACTGATCAGATCTTCACGCTAAGACTAATCCTGGAAAAGACATTAGAATTCGGAATTACAACACACCATTTATTTGTGGACTTTGAAGCTGCGTATGACTCCATAAATAGAGAGATGCTTTATAAAGCTATGAGAGAGATGAATATACCGCCCAAATTGGTCCGTATGGTGAGAGTAGCCATCTCCAACACTAAATGTATAATTAGGATCCAATCCAACCTGTCAAACCCCATACAAACATGGAATGGACTGAAGCAAGGAGACGCCCTGGCATGCCTACTATTCAACATAACTCTGGAGAAAGTGATAAGGGATTCTCAAATACAAACAGGCGGACATATCTTTAATAAAAGTGTTCAGCTTCTAGCTTATGTAGATGACATATATATAGTCAGTAGATCAGAATCGGGCATAAGAGAGGCTTTTAAAGCTTTAGAGCAATCTGCTAAGACAATGGGACTTGTCATAAATGAATCCAAGACCAAGTATATGGTTGCAGGGGCTGAGGTACGAGAACCATGTACTGAGATACAAGGATACAAATTTGAAACAGTTCAGGGATTTGTATACCTCGGGTCGTTTGTAGATGCCGAAAATAATTCCTCCAAAGAAATAGAGAAGAGAATTTTAGCTGCTACGAGGGGTTATTATGGTCTAATAAGAATATTTAAAAGTAAAGAAATTAATAAGGAAACGAAGGCCACGCTCTACAAAACCCTGATTAGGCCCATACTGATTTATGGCTGTGAATCCTGGGTGTTACGGAAAAAAGATGAACAAAAGATTGCTGTTTTCGAACGAAGAATACTGAGAAAGATTTATGGGCCTATATGCGAAAATGGTCTTTGGAGAATAAGACACAATCGAGAACTTTATGAAAAGTATAAGGATGTCCCAGTGGTGAGATTTATAAAGATAAGCAGGCTTCGTTGGGCTGGCCTCCTTCAAAGGATGGCAGATGATTGTATCCCCAAGAGAATAATGAGCTATGCGCCGGTAGGCAAAAGGAAGAGAGGGAAACCCCGAATGAGATGGTTGGACCAGGTTGGAAAGGATGCAGTGCAGCTGGGAGCGTTAGGCTGGTGGACGATGGCCAGGAATAGAGAAGAGTGGGGAGGGTTTCTTCTGGAGGCCAGGGCCCGAACTGGGCTGTAGCGCCGAGGATGTATGTATGTATGTATTAAAGACCACGTTTTTATGATTGTAATTACATATTGTTTATTATAATTAAATGATGTATGAGAAAGGAGAAATCAGTCGGAATGCTACAAACAAATTTAGAAAAATTAGTTTAATGAGTAGGAAAAAGGATTAAGGTGTTTTCTATATTATTTATTTTTCGTTATTAAATCATAATATTCTTCAAATGAAAATACATAATCATCAGTTCAAAGTCAATGTTACGGGTGGTTATATGCAATACGTTGTAGTTTTATCAGAAACTTAAAAAAAGAAAAATTAAGAAGAAAGATTGGTGAATATGTTCATGTCTGGAGCGGTGGAGAAAACTCGAAACGAGCTAAAGCTGCAGTATCTATACTAGTAAGTGAGAAGCTTAAAAGTAAATTTGTAACATGGGAGTTTATAATTCCTAGAATAATAACAATAGAAATCTATTTACTAGGACGAAAAATCCTTATAATAGGAGAGTGCGTTCCTGTACATTATTCTCATCGAAATGCATAAGATGATTTCTGGGACAAATTAAAGGGTTTCCTACAGTTGATAGAAAAAAGGAAATCTTCATGATGGGACATGTAGTGAAATGTGAAATGAGTTAGTGGGAAGGTTCGGCTTGGAGTTCAGTTGGGCCGTCGAGAATATTAGATGAGAAGAATGGTTGGGGGTGCGGTCATCAAAAAAATTACTCACTGATAAGTAACAAAGGAAACTGTCAGTTTCCATTCTCCCACCATGCGCCCTGATGATGACCCACAAAGGGGGTCGAAACGTTGGCAAACAATAAAATAGTTGAAACTATTTAGTTGTTTCATTTAATGACCGCCACCCGGACTAATTCCTTCCAGTAATTCTCAACGGTCAACTAATTACATCCACAATGATAAATAATTGGTGTTTGAAAGTGGTTAGGGATGACACTATTCGGAGGGAGAGGGGTAAAGAGTACAAAGTATGGTAGCACGGATGATAAAAGCCTTTTAAAAGGATGCTGTTGTATGAAAGGGTGTGGATAGATCAGTAGGTCGGGATCTTGTATTTAGGGTGTGCACGGAAGAGCGCGGGGTAAGACGACAGAGATATAGGAAGGTTTTCTGGCTCCCATGGATTGAAATAGGAAGATGCGAAGAAGGTATTGGGATGTTTCACATGAAATGTCTGTTTTTATAGTTTCTGAAATACATAAAGGATTTTGCAAGTCTCTGTTGTTTTCTTCCGAATGTTTACATTTTTAAAGTAAACAGTTACTAATCCTCTACCTTTGTATTATAAACATAGCTTCCCAATCAATTACTCACTTTTTAGTATACCTCCAAATATGAACATGGAAACACGCGATTTTCGAGTAATATTTTTGTACGAGTTTAAACTCGGCCATTCAGCAGCTGAGGCCGCTAGAAATATTTGCAAGGCGTTTTTTAGCCTCATCTCGTTTTTGCCACTGAGTTCCCCATATACTAGGCATCCATAGTCAAAGTGAGGAAGGGTGAGAGAAGACACTAAGAAATGACGGGTACTTCTATGAAAAGCGTCACGAAAACGCAGGAGCTGTTTGAGGATATAAATGGATTTTCTGATTATTTGGGAAATATGGTTACTCCCCGTTAAGTTTGGATCAAACATAACTCCTGGATTTTTTATGGACTTTTGGAATATGATAGGAGTTTTATTATCTTTATAAGAGAAAGAGCAGTGGGTAGTAAGGAAGTGAATGGAGGGAAGGTTTTGAGCCAGTAAGCATTGCCTTTGTTTTCGCTGGATTCAGGATCAGTTTGTTTTCCGAAGCTCAGCGGTTTATGCTATTTATATATTCTTGGATTTTATGGGAATCCTTGCGTATATCAGAAGGATGGAAAGGTACGTAAATTTGTAGGTCATCTACGTACAGATGATGATGATACTGGGAATGTTGGATAGATCTAGGTAGGTCATTTATGAAGATTGAAATAGACTCTAAACTAGGTCTGGAAAATATTTATTGAAGATATGTAAGAAACTTTAAAAATTGGGGAGAATGGAAAATCTCCAGGTCCTAGTGGAATACCTTTGGAACTCCTCAAATACGGCGGGGAAAAAGTGGCAACACTTCTCATTATATTTTAGAACAAGATTTTAGAGGAGATAGAATACATAAAGATATGAAGCCCGGATATTTATGTTGATTTTCTGAAAAGGAACCAAAAAGTAGTGTATATATTATAGAGGAACATGTGTCATTGGACCTTCCGTGAAACTCCGTAATATTGTTAAGAGTAGGGTAGAAAACAAATTGTGATACAGAATACGAAAATGGGTTAACGACAAGAAGATCGTGCATAGAACACTTGTTTACAATGAGGAAAATCTTCAAAAACATCTGGATAAACCTAGAGGTGTAGAATACATATTTATTGAAATTGAAAAGGCACATGACTCGGTTCCGAGAATGAAATTGGAGGAAGCACTAGAATAAGTAAATATTCTGTAGTTCACAATAAATATTATTAAATAAATGTACCATAATAATCCATGTCACATTAAAGTAGGACCGTGACTCTATGGTAAATTCCAGGCTTCAAAAGTTAGGACAAGGATGCTGTCTCTCACCCATTCTAATCAAAATTTACATAGATGTTGCTCTTAAATAGTGGAAAAGAAAATGTGGAAAAAAATGGAATAAGGATCAGTAATGACATTTACATCTCCTACCTAATGTTTGCTGACGACCAAGTGATCATAGCCCAAGGTAGAGAGAACATTAACTACCACCTGCTCAGAAAAGTAGTAGACTCTCATGAAAAATGCTGACTGAGCATCAATTAAAAAATTTTAAAAAATTATACCTCTTCATAAGATGTAGCAATTGAAATAATGAATAAAAGCAGTGAAGAATTTCAAATATCTTTGGTCAATCTTTGATAATGAAGTAACCTCTACCGGTGACATTGGAAGAAGAATAGAAGGAAGCAAGACCATTGGTATATTTAATTTTGTCCTCTGGAGCTCAAATATACAAACCAGAACAGGCTAATATATAAGTCCATATTAGATTCCATAATGACGTGTATGCCTCAATAATGGTGGTCATTAGTACAAGACTTCGCAAAAAGGTTGTTGACTACAGAAATGGACTTTAGGGGATGGGCAGCAAAAAAATCCTGACTGGTAGAGGAGAACACCCTTTCAGCTATCGAAAAAAAGAGACTCAGGAGGTTTGGACTTGTCAAGAAAATGTCGGCTGAAAGATTGAAAAGAATAGCTATGGAATAAAATGGGGAAGGAAGAAGTAAAAGAGGAAGACCAAGGGTGAAACAGATGAATGGAGTGGAAGAGAGTCTTGCGCGGCATGTTTAGGCTTTGTTGAATGGTCAGATACTCATTTTAGGGAGGCTAAGTTTGTCCGGATGCCATTTTTTAATGGCATGCCCCGCAGGCTTCAGGAAAAAACAATCGTTCGATAGAGAAAGTGGAAAAGAATTTTAAAGGAAATTTATTTCGAGGAAAGCCATATTAGTTGAAAATTCTAAAAAAATCAATATCGCGATGCATATTTCAAAATAAAAGCTCTCAAATAAGTGGCTAAGTAGAACATTTAAAATATGGCATCCGGACAAACTCAGCCTCCCTAAAATGAGTATCTGACCATTCAACAAAGCCTAAACTTTTTAAAATGCAGGAAAAACAAAATGAGTTAGGGCACATCCAACCTATATAAATATCGAATTCGGTCTACAAGAATGCATGAAATGAAACAATGTGATTGCTTGGTTAGAAATTGGATAGAGTTGGTAAGGAACTAGGCTTAAGGATCACGTGTCTAAACAAGGCATGAACAGTTTAGTCGAGGTTTAAATTCAACATGGTAACTAACGTCATTGGTCACGCGGATCGAGAATATGTGTCCCAGCTCCCCAGATATTAAATATTTTTTAATCCACGAAGTGTACTTTGTATTAGAATATGAATTAATTTTGTTTTCCCACTCTTATCCCCTCGCATACATATCGACAATTCGCGTCGGAAAAGAAGTTTGACTGTATTTTCAAAACTTTCAATTGTTGTTTCATGTCTATCACAAAGATAATTTGCTGATAACTTTCTAGATCACAGAACTATTGTATGTAAAGTGTCTCAAAATAATTGTAACTGAAAATATTATCTTTATGAATTCAGTTACTCAAGCGTGAATAAAATTAAAGACATTAAAAATACAATTTTAATACTGTCTATTTTAAATTACTTTCGTTTGTTTATTAATATCACTTTCATTTAAGGTGTTGTTTGTTTTGTTCCGATTATTGACCTAGTCATTGAGTCGGATCGTCCAGATAGTTCGCCACCTATAGTAACTAATTATCTAAGCTCTATTTTATTTTATGATATCCCAATGTTTAACTTGGGAAAAATCTAAACGAATGAGAGGTTTACAATAACACTGCAGAGAGCATGGTTAGTGGCTGCGATTTTATTCCAGCTTTTGGTGTTGATAGAACGTGCTCGTTCCGGACTGAGATTGGATTTGGTGTTATTTGGATTTTGTTCAGTTTTCTATTGTTATTTTTTTTCTGAAAGATCAATATTATTTGATTATAGATGCATTCCGTTTAAAATATTTAATTATACCATTAAATAATTATTTTTTTCTCGTCAGAACAATGTTAGACAAATTTCAATGTTTTATTTTTATTTTTTTTTTTTTGTTCTCTTAGAGAGTAGATTGATGCGTTAATTCATCAATAAATTCCCTTTTGTCACGTCTTCTCTACAAGTTAGGTAAAAAGAATAAGGTTTAACTCAAAATCTCGAGTTTGTCTTCCTTTGTTTTTAACAACTTTAAGATGACACCATCGTTTCAATATTTCATTAGCCAAGAATCTCCTCTATATCTGGTGAGAATTAAAAATTCTTCCTCACTTTCACAAATACTGGACCCTCACTCTATGAGAAGTATTGTTGTCGTTGGCTGTTTACATTACCAATTCTGTCTCAACATGCTTTATTATCTCCTCTTCATCTTCCTCGCACTTTCTTGTAATGATTTTTTTTTTTAAGATTCTTACTTGGCTTTAAAGGTACAGTCTATTAAAAACAGTTTGTTTCTCCATACTGCTTTTTTATGATATCATTAACGTCCTATTACTTTCTTACCGAATCTTTCTTGCAGTTATAATAAATTTCTATTTATTCTCGGACTTCAATTAAATTAAAAGACTTTTAAAAAAAGAACGAAAGTATATTAGGAAAAAAAATATTAGTATGTACTTATGTAAAACTTTGAAATCTCTTTTGATTAATTAACAATACTGATGATTTTTTTTTTATTTCCATTCAATAATATAGAGAAAAATAAATTAATAGTAATAATAAATGACCATTTTAATCTGTTCCTCTACACATTATGAATAAGGTTAGCACATCTCGTTGGAGTTCCTTGGAGTTTGTATAGATTTGTAGTGATTAAAATGGCAGGATTTGAAAGTTGGGCAATAATATTAAAGTTACGGATCGTCATAAGTTTTTTTCGGTTACATTTTAGACTATTTCTAAAGTATTCTTGGTTTTATAAAAAATTTAGGCTTTTATCAGGGTATTTTAATGACAATATACATTTTTTGTCGTGTTGATATTACAACTTTAGTTGAAAGCATCAGAAATATTTTTTTATAACGTATATTTTCACAAAAAAAACAACTAATTATAAATATTATTAAATGTTTATTGTTTATTTGATATTTTAATCGAACGCTTGCTCTAAATTGATTATTTTTATCATTCTTGGAGTTCCATCTCTTAAGCTTTAGGAAGAATGATAACGTGATTCGATCAATAAGAATCATGAATTACTTTTTATTATTTATTTCTAATGTTCTCAGATATGTCAACTAATATTGCAAACAGAGTCGCTGAATAAAAACGAATAGAGGATTAGGATACGTTCTCGCATGACGTGTGATAGGGCTATTCAATCCAGCTTTATCATAGACATTTTTTTTTACTATTCTTTTAAACTTCCTATTTATTCCCATCTTATGAATTTTTCAGTAGAGAGTGGGTTGTTCTACACAGTTGAAAACTTTGGAGAAAATGTGAAGCAAACCTCTTTAGCCGATGTTGAAGGCAGATGCGTCACTGAAGAAAAAAGACTTGGTCTATACATCCTCTTCCTTCCCTAATATCATTTTGGTTCTCTGACATGAAGTTGCTGTACTTAAACCAGTCTACAAGTCAATTATTGAAGAGCTGGGTAAATATTTTTGTAAAACAATTAATGAGGGATGTACCTCAGTATGGAGCCATATCTTTCTAATTTCAGTTAAAATTTATAAATGCTTTTACTACCTTTTTAATCTCAATTCAAAAGATTTGTTCACTGTAATAGTTGAATTTATTTTTATTTATTTAATTTTTTTTAATCCAAAGACAATATTGCTATTCCTCTAGCAAATCATTGTTAAACGTGCTCCTTGGCTTTATTGAGGTCAAATTATAAAAAACGCTAATCGAGTAGCATTTATTATGTGGGGTTAGGAATCATAATCTTGTAAAAAAACATAATATTCGTAGGTATGAAGTTGTTGCTTTTTTTTTTTCTAATTTCTGTGCAGATTTTCTGTTGAATTGTTTAGTTCTATTGTGATTGATTATTGGCATCGTTTGGTACTTCATTTAATTTAGTTCTGAATAATCTCAACATTTTTATCATACCGTATCAGTATTTCTTGAAGCAATGTTGACTAAAGTAAACTTTTACTTCAGTATTAAGATATCATCTACTTAAAATAAATATCAGATATCTGTAATAAATAAATAAAACACACCACGCAGAGAACCCTGAATGATGTAAATTTTATGAGACCACTAGTTAGCTTTGTATTGTATTGTTTTCTGAACTTGGGAGTTGAGACCTGGTATGTTTCTCTAGCTCTTGTGGGCCTTTTGTTCCATCTTTATTCTTTCTATAGATTATAACTCCTTATACCTTGAGAGGAAATGCCAGGAGTCATTTGTGTGAAGATCTTAGCTGACCCTGGAACAAGCATTTTGCACCCCGGTCATCTCAACATTTTTTGTTTTGTCAATTAAAATCTAACTACTGAAGTATACATCTCTGTTTATGCCTGTATAAATAAATACATAATACCATTCTGACTATGTCAACTAACATATCATTTAGACTTGTTTTAAACTTAAATTTATTCAATAAATTTCGTTATTCTCACTATTAAACAGTAATTAGGAAAGAAATGAACTACTGCGAAATACGAATTTTTTTTTTTTTTTTTTTTTTTTTTAAGGGGTTAAAGGGAGCGTCTTTTTCGGGGTCTATCATCAACTTAAAATCTTCATTTCTGATAGTCTACAAAAAAATCAGTAAGAAGTTAAAAAAATATTTAAATCGAATATTATTAAATTTACATTCAAGTGGAAAACCCAGCCAGAGAGATCCATAAACAAATCCTACAATGCATTAGCGGTTTACGATAGACAAAATCTGTTAGCAAATTGATAAAAGAAAATTTAGAAATAAAAACGGTCGACATACTGCCCGTCCTTCATTAAATGTCAAGATCATCTCAATGATCAAACTCCACCCCATAAATTCAAAATATTGCTGTAAACATCTACACGCACAGTAACAGAACGTCCATTGTACATTTTATAATATGTCTGACGACTTCATGTTTAGAGAAACCTTGTTTTAATTTATTAATACAATAATGAAAGCATTTTTCTACTTCTGGTTAACAATTTCACTTATGCTCATATGCCTGAGGCTTAATGATTTCATTTCAAGAGTTTTCTTATATGAGAGCATTTCTCATCCATACCTCACTTGAACAATGTCTCAGTAGATGTACGGCCTCCTCTAGGCCTCCTTCCCTTCAAACGGGTCTCCTATGTCTTCCAGACCGTCGTAACTCGTATGTCCGAACCACCTTAGTTTGTGCTGCTCAAGAATGATCTTGGCTTTGAGGCTAGAACGTATAACACAAACTTAGCTTTGATATGATACTAATGAATGATCCAGCAAACGTTCAGTATACAGAGGGGTATTTACAGAAAAACCTAAAATACTGCATTATTTTCTGGACAACCCAATAATATATTGACATATCAAAGCTTCCTATAAAAAATAAATTGGGTTAAATGAATAATAAAATGTCACAACTGAAATTTCAAATAGAAATATTAATAAATTATTGATTTCATTAAAAAAGAGAAGTAATAACTAATGAACTATTTATTTTATTGAGTTATTTTTGTGTTAATTGGATTCAGCATTAAAAATACCTACAAAACTACATTATTCTTTTTGCCTCATTGATATTTTCTCCTAGCTTCCCCAACTGCAGTCACATTAAAAAGGGTGAATGGGGGGTGCGGCTATCAAAAAAACACACCCTAACTAGTAGTACTTATTTTTAATTGTGTGCTGACGTTTCGGCCTACATTGTGGGCCTTTATCAGGGATGCGACTCAGAGAAGGTGAAGCATCCCTGATGAAGGCCCACAATGTAGGCTGAAACGTCTGCACAAAATTAAAAATAAGTACTACTTGTTAGTGTGTTTTTTTTTATGATCGCACCCCACCCCCTCTCCCACCATCTTCCTCATCAAATATCCTAATCGGTCAACTAAACTCCATCATTAAAAAGGATGAAGTGTGCAATAAAAGGGCGGGTACTTTTCAGGTATCGTTTAGAATGACGTAACAAAGCATACTTTGAAAACAAAAAAGTGGTTTTTATTTATTCCTAAGAAAAATGCAAAAGGTTCTAGACTTGAGGTAACTTTGGCAATTCTAAAGTGAATGTTTTGTCGCCAGCACTCCATTGAGTTTGAAAGTATCCTTCCCTTTGGTTTGAATATCCTCCTTAAGACTTCTTCCTCCAACCCCTTTACTGTTTTCTTCACTCCTTTTTCTTCTCCTACCCTATTAATTTTCCAATTCTCGTTTTTGACGCATATATTAATTTTTATATGGTTTTAAAAAAATTACCATTAAATACTCATTGGTTGCTTGTTTAAATTAGATTAGATTTCTATCAGAATAACGTGTTTTATAATTAAAATAAAAACATTCACTGATTAAAAATATTTACAAACCAGATAAAGATGATACATTTCTTCATCATATAGCCTCCGGTAATATTTCAAAAATAAAATAAAAATAGACTTGTAATAATTGACTGACCAAAAGATAATTTATTACTATCAATTTTTCTTGCTCACATTCCCACTTGATACAATCGCACAAAAACTATATGCAAGTATTGTATTTTTCAATGTCGTTCAAGCATTCAACCACCGTTTTTTCTTTAAACTTATGACCACATAGTATCTCACCTTTCGTATTTTTCTTTCCTGCCGATGATTTTCCTTCTTCCAGGGCCGATTCTTCTACTCATCTAATCCTGGCGGGAGTATCTCTTGGTTCAATAATAATTTCTTTGCTGCACATTCTATATACTTACAACATATCTGTTATTAGTAAAGACTAATTACGCTGTTAATTTATAGACCTTGCGATTTAAAAACAAATATATTATGTCCACTACAAATATGAAAATATTTTATTATAGAATAACATTATATTATTTGTTAAAAAATAATTGTCTTCCCGTTTATGTTGAAAATGAGTTCTCAGCTATACATGTACAAAAACTTAATTTGATATTTTTAAAATATTGAAAAGATATTTATTTTTATATGATTTTAAAAATTCATTACTAAATAATCCGTGTGTGCCTGTTTAAATAACACTGGATTAAGATCAGAATGACATCTTAATTATTGTTAAAATGGGAACATTCATTGATACATTCCTTCCATTGACATGTATATTTCCACTTTACAAACCTGTTATTCTTAGGGGACCTAGCCCCAGAATAATTTTTTTGTTTCTATTCTATTCTATTCTTCATAGATGAACCTTTTACTCAAAAGAATCAACATATATTAACTACAAACATTCCAATAAAAAACATAATAACAGAACCACCTTTGTGCATTTTTATACAGCCATACATATTCACTCTCATCTACCAGCACTTGAGAACATGTAAAGTCACTTTACAACCGATTTCATTAATACTTAGACAGACCTACCAATGACAGACTGGCTAGAAATATAGTTATTACTGACATAGCTATGAATACAAGAAGGAGGGTAAAAAAGAATGGATGAGATAACCCTGTTCGTTAACTTATCAAGGTAACTGAATTAAGCCTGAAAAGAGGCAGTTTTGGGTACACTATGCTTCGTTGTGCCCGAAAGGTGATTGTCACTCAAATTCTCTGATGACCGTGAACATGGTGGATTTTTATATCTAAAAAGTATAATAATTAAAAGCACCATAGACAGTCATTAAGAGAGTTGCTGAAGAACATGACGAATTTGTCTTCCTGACCTCAACAGGATGGAGTCAACGAAACCGTTGGGAGAAACTCTTCAAAAGCAATAATTTTTTTTAAATTATGCTTCAGCTCTTTCATTTATAATCCTATTTCTTCTTTAAATCTAAACAAATAATTTAACACAAAGTTTTACGGATTTCCAAAAATTGCCACCACTGCTAATGCCCTTGGTTTTCTAAACATAAATATGATTCTGCTGAAGATACATCACTTCAGGGAACACTCATTTCAAGCAAATATCCCACTAAGTTAATGATGTTGATATCTAATCACCCTTATATAAAAATGAAGTTATTATATTAATTTTTTTATATGAAGTTATTATATATATATATATATATATATAATTATAATATATAAATTATTAATTATATATATATATATATATATATATAAAATATATATAATTTTATTTTAATTATATATTAATTATGGTTATTAATTAATTATATGTTAATTCGTTGTGTCAATTAATTATTATGTATTAATTATTTATATTAAGTAATTTTATATATATATATATATATATATATATATATATATATATATATATATATATATATATACACATTAGTACATATATAAACTCACATTGAATATCTTTATTCACCACTTGAGTTTTACAAATATTCAGGGATCTCAAGTCATGTAATTGTTTATGGTAAAAGGAAACTTATTCTACAAGTGGGCTTATTGATTACTTTTGCTACCCTCGAGATAATCAATGGAAACATATTGTAGTTGTAAACCTGGTTTTTCTAATGAAGTACCAAAGTATCTGATTAATTATATTTACTGTACCCAGTAATAACAATAATAAATATAACCGTGTTGACTTCAATAAGCATGCAACGCTGTTGAGATGGAAGTGGCAAGAATAAATAAAAAGACTTTCATCTTTGAACCAATGCCAAATCAGGTCCCAGGAGTTAAATAAGCCTTAGTCCAGACGGTGCATCCCCGGTCATAGTGCGGTAAGGCGTAACCTCCGTTGAAGTGAGCCATTGCCCGTTGCACTACTTACAGCAGAAATGCTGAATCAACAGTAAACTTCACTGAGCAAGGCTCACCGTTTAACCTCCAGTAAAGAGGTAATCATCCAGGGAATTTTGAAATATTATCACTTTTATTTTATGTAACTGTTTTATCTGCAACTATTTCAAAGAAATAGATCTGATTAGCATTATACACTTGACATAAGACGAAGAATATATGGAATAGTGGCTCATACAATTATGAATAGGAAAGTATTTTGTCCCCGCCCAAATCATTTTTTCGTGTGTTCTGACGATGAATTTTTTTATAGATTTTTAAATTAATCATTACAATGTTGTAGGAACTTATAAATAGCATCATTATCAAATTCATTATGGATTCCAGTGACCTAGGATCCCAGTATTTGTAATAGTTCTGAATCTCTTTCAGAGATATTTTCTTGTCCCAATGCTGGACCATCACCGGTGCCAAACATATACTTTTTGTTATCTGCAAATTTCCAGCTTTCTTTATATTTTCATATTTATTTTTAAGATGAATTGCTGTCCTTAATTGGACATTTTGGGGACTGTTATAATCCTTTTCAATCTCATTCCAACTGTTATTTTTTTGTTTTGATGTGATTGTGTCTGTTTTTTGTTTTCTATAATGTTGCTACATTTTTAACTAACTTTAATAAAATTAGGATTCCTTTTGTTCACCATGTAACAATTTTGAAATTATGGCACACAATACATCATACATGTAATAAAAATATCTTATCAAGTTTATAGAACACAATTTTTTTCCGAATTAAGATCAATGAAATGATATAATGACAGTCATTTTGGAACCAGATCACAATAAAACAAATGATTTAGGAAAAATATACTTGGAGCGGCGTGGTCTAGTGGGTAGAGCGCTAGTCTACTGTGCTCCGGGTCCTGGATTCGAATCCCGGCTGTGGCGAATATTATTTATTCTGTTATTTCAGCCGGGGGGCGATCCTGGGGTATGGAGACCCACCTGGGACAGACCCAGCCTCTTTAAAGTGGGTACCCAAAATGGGGAAAAAACCTGAAGGCTGAGCGTGATCTCGGCCGAATCACCACATTGTATACGACCATTGGTATAGAAAAAGTACGAATCTCTACAATAACTTACACCATCACAACGTTAGAAATAGTTAAAAATAAATCAACCAATGTCATAATTTTGACTGCAGAAACATAAACAGAATAACATTGATTATATAGAACCTTTTAATTTATCCATTCATATTTGTGTATTTTTTGTTTCAGTCAGTAGTCAGCAACATAGTTTCCTTTCGAGTCCATGCTCCAAGCAGTGGTTCATTTCTTCTTGATATATTTGCCAACTCTGTAACACCTAAGGAATATTTAACGGGAGAGCCAATGAAATTTAAGAGTGTCTGTAAATTTAAAATATCTTGTGAAGACTTACAAACAGTCATGGTACCATTACCAGACTGTGCAAGTGGCGAATGGGGTCCTACCAAAGCAACTAGATTATTTGGGCTCATTCCAATTACACATCAGGTAATTTAATAGCAAATCTTGTTCATTCTTTTTTTTTCTGAATACATAATTATTTTAATGATAAAAGTGTGTGTGTGTGGTGTGTTAATATTATATTATATATATATATATATATATATATATATATATATATATATATATATATATATATATATTAAATATATATATATATATATATATATATATATATATATATATAATATATATTATAAATACTTATTTTTTAAAAATATTCTTTTAAGAAAAAATCAATTCACACAATATTTACTTCATTATTATTAATTTTTCTCTCAGGGTATGGTATGGGTTCTTGACAATCAGGCACACAATCTTTTAGAAAGCTTTTTAATCATAATAATAACTGACAAAATAATACAAACAATATGCAGGCTTACCAAGATCCCTCATCATATTCATATAACAGCTCCAAAATGGATGCTATGTTTACAAACAAACATTCAAATTGGAGCTGTTAATTTTGTTAGCCTGCCTTACATAATATTTAAATAATAAATAAATAATTGTATACTTCATAAAAAAATGGATATATGATGGATATATATATATATATATATATATATATATATATATATATATAATTTTATTATAAATTTAAATTTACTATTAGAATATTGAAAACATTAAGAATCAGCATTTCCGGTATAGTCAGAATAATTAATAAGTATTCAATAATCCAATTCATAAATCTGTCTTTTCAAAGATCCTCTGCCTAATGGTTTTGTCTTTTGCTATAGCTTGTACACAATATTTTATTTAAACCATTCTTTTTTCTAATTATTAATTGGTTTGAAGAATAATTAACTTGAGGTATTACATTTACATAATTGCTTTAAGTTTAAAATAGAAACAATTATCTTTGTTAAAATGTATATTTTTGATAAAAGTGAAGCTTAAACCACTAGTAACTTTTGTTTTTATATGCATTATAAATATTCTCACCATAAAGGTATACAAAATAAAATAAAACAGAAGAAATGACATATACAGGAGCAAAGCTATGGGTTGGTTGCTTTATTCATTTAACATCACTTTATGCTTCTATGTCTAATATGGCAATGCTACAGGGGGAGTCCTAAATTTTGCTTATTCAGGTTTTATTAGGATAGGGATGAGTACTTAGGCTCGGGAGTGGTACTTTACATTCCCTCTGAAGGACGTCATTACCAAGGATTTTTTTATTCCTTTTAAAAATCTTAGGGTCACCTGCCAAGTTTAAACCCTCCCTCCACCTCGGGCAAAGAAGGCTGTTATGCTAGCCACTACACCTCAAGTGACTCCCGCAAAGTTATGTACAACAGCTATAGTAAATCAATCAAATAGTTTTCTCTACAATTTATTCATGGATCAATTCTTAATTATTTGTATCTTTATACTCACAGCATTAATGCTTATTTGAAGGGTTTTATCATTTATGAATCTATTTATTTTTATAAACTTAATTCATTATTTTCCAGGAAGCGCTTATATTTGCTGGCCGTGAACTAGAAATTCAGTTCAGAATGTCAAGACAGTTAACTGATTTCATGGCAACTTTGCATAAAAATGGAATAGAAGAAAAACGTTTATCGAAATTTGTTTCACACAGCATTACTGATGAAGATATTGTTACCTTTTCCCTTTCTTTTCCAGAAGAAGGCCAATATGGCTTAGATATTTATACAAGAGAGTATAGCAGTAGTGGTAATTCGGAAAAGCACTTGTTAACGCATTGTTGCAAATATCTAATAAATAGCTCAAAAAGAAATTAAATAAATAATGTAAATAATGTAATTCCCACTGAGAAACAGACATAAACAAATTTCACAAACAAGTATATTTTAGGAAATATTAATGTACATCAACTTTTAATTTTTATTTTATATTAAACTAAGTATTAGATTTAATAGCTATAGTAACAGTTAGTGAAATTGTAAATATTATGTAATAATAATAAGCAATAAGATATGTGATAATCAAACCATCATTTTGTTGTTATGGAAAACTTTTTCCCATTTGTTTTAATTATTTGTATTTATTACACAAATATTAATTTATGATGTTTTTTTGTCTTTTTATGTACAATAGATTTGAAATATATATTAGTTATCTAAGCTAATGACGCTTCAATTTCAACTATAGTCCGTTTATCTAGCGAATGCTTCTGAATACAAGTGGGAGGGAAATGAAAAAACAAGATTAATCATACACAAATTTTAGATGACAATGTTTAAATGGAAAGTTAGTTCAATGTAATTTATGTTAAACCATTATGAGGACCAATAGATTAGTTGAGGGAGATGTTTCAGAAGCAATCTCTTAGTGAACAGTCTATAGTTTATAAATATATAGAAAAAAATGAAGAAGTATGTTTATAAATATTATGTAAATGCCTAACCAAAGCTCTAAGAAAAAACAAAAAATTAAAAAAAAAACATTCAAATCAGGACTAAGCATGAACTAATTCTAACTTTAATTAGTTTTTTTTTTAAATTATAACTCATAAACCTGATACTTGTTATAAGCAACTTTTATTTAAACCTTATAGCATTTTAAACTACTTGAGCATTTTAGTACATATATGAAAATCAACTTAAGAATTATATACTAGCTATGTGTTATTTAGTCAGCCACTTATGTTTGTTAAGTTTGTTTTAGCTAGGACATTGATTTTGAAATATACAAAATTATGAAGTCATCATTGTAGGCTCTCTCAATTAAGTGCATCAAAGAGTTTTAGTCCTTCTAAGTAAAAAAAGAGTCTATCTTTGAGTTAACCTTGTTCAAAACTTTTTATCCTGGAATGGTACTTCTGAAAGAGCTAAAAGACAGATTTAGAATTGAATGAAATTTTGTAAATTTGCAATATGAGCAGAAATATATATATTAATAATATCAATAGGTTTATTTATTTATTTCATTTTTATTTATTATTTCTTTTCGTTAATTTATTAATAAATTTATATTTCTCTAATTTATTTAGGTAATCTGAAACCTGTTTATTCAAGCTCTTACCTTGGTCTTTTCTAACAGTTTTATTGTTCAGTGATTTTAAGATTTTTGTAGAATATTTTTGTTTATAGATAAAGCCAAGTTTCTTGGTTTTATCAGCTTTAAGGAGGTGCATTTTTTTATTTAAATTTTATAACTGTATATTAACATAAATACAATAAGTAAAAGTGTTGAATTATTATACAGGGCGTAGAAGGCTTGTGAAGAAACTACCCAGTGGTAGTACTTTGATGTTTATTTAAGTGAGTAGATCTTGAGGCCATCTTCTTTTCAATTGCCTCGGAGGGTTGTCAGGAATATGTGAGGTTGATAGGTTGCGGACAAGAGGGTTTATATGGGTTGGGAGTTTGGAATTAAAAGTGGTATATCTAGTAAGTGAAAGGTCTGCAACAAATGGGATATTACGGTCGTTATGGATGATTTTATTTGAGACGAAATAAGGAGCATTTAGGATTTTGAATTGTAAGGATTGGTTGCTGGAGGAATTAGATGGCTTAGTAGAGCCCCAAAGCTCGATTAAATATGTCCAGATGGGTCTAATGACGGTAACATAAATGAGCTTTTTGTAATGAGTTGGACGTTTTGAATGTTTGTCAAGTAAGTGTTGTAGTAATCGGTATCTACGGGCAGTTTCTTGTCGTTTTAGTCTTTTATGAGGATTCCATGTAAGACGTTTGTCAATATGGAGTCCTAGATATTGGATTTGTTCAACGGATATAAGTGGGGTATTATTAAAGGATGCAGTGGGGCAGAAGGTCATCGGTTTACGACGAAGGGTAAAGGTAATTTGGTGGGATTTTTTTTAATCCTCCTGTTCTAACACCATTTAAGGAGGTACATTTAAAATTGATGGAAATGACTCTGTAACCATGAAACAGCGATGTTACTGCAGACTTATTAACTCAGTATAACTTACAAACCCTTCATGGTTAGGAGCAAGTTGTCAAAAACATGACTAAGCTTTGATAAATTTCAGCACATCGCATGTATATTAAGAACTAAATTTTTCCATAAATATTCCTTAATAATGTTTCATTATACAATCACTAATGTAATCTTAACGAACGATAATAAACGAAATTTCTATAGAAGCCTGCCTTGAGACCAACACATAAAGAAAAAACAAAAGGCAAAATTAAGAATAAAGAAAATTAAGTAGGCAAAATTCTATATACTAGAGTAAACTCCTCTGCAATAACCAAAATTAAAATTAGCCCAAGATCTTTCTCCTCATTGTTATAAAACCAATTTAGTCTGAAGTTTATAAAACTTTTAATACTGCAATAAAACTCACACATAAGTAATACAAACATTTCAATAAAAAATACAAACAAGTAAAATTAGTCAAATGAATAATTTAATTTTTGTGAAAACAAATCTGGAGAGGAGATGATATGTTTTATTCAATACGACTGAGAAAGGTGACATATCAAGAATAGGGAAAACCATTTCAAATCTCATGATTTTTAATTGAACTAGAGTACCTTCTAGTAACTGTCCCTGATAAAATTTAGAAATAATTAATAACGGAAACAATTTAAATTTGTAATGTTCATTATAACAACCTGGTATACACCATTCCGCAGTATTGGAAAATATCAGGAGGCTTTATCATTCATTCCACCTTTTTCGCTTTGTTTTTAATATCTCTAATTTATAATACTTTGTTTTTTAAATGTCATCAGTACCAATTATAACATATATATTTTCAAATACTCTTTGAGGCTACCACGGACAATACATTTTGTATCTTCATGGTCTTTTGGTTCTGACCCTGTTTTAATTGTTCACCAAGATTTCACTTGACAAGGTCCATGTCGCTGACCCGGCACCTATCGAGTTTCGAGCTGAAAGTTACACCCAGATTTAGTACTAATTCGCACCAAAAAATTAGAATTAGATTCGGAGTTATTACATTACGTCGACTATTTTTAAACCACGTGGTATGTGAGAATATGAAATCCTTTGATTTACACATTAAAATTGGATTTAAGATCAAATTAGTACTATTTTTCATCAGAATTTCAGAATTAGTATCCATCAGAAACCGGAGTTACTAAGTCGACTATTTATAATTAGTATAATTAGTACTGCTTGTTTACAAAATTTCAGAATTATTACCCTTTAGGGTCCTCAGGTTTTAAGCCAGGCAAACCGAAACCAATAGAGTAGTTCTTTGGGTAGTGATCCCTCTGACCTCACTGAAGTTGGAGCGTATCTAAGCAAACCGGAAGCATGTCGCTGGCCCGGCACCCATTATATAGTTATTTCACCTTTTTTATAGCATTTATTATAATTATTTCGAGTTAAAACTTATACACGATTTAGTAACCAATTAGTAATAATTTGTACCAAAAAAAAAAAAAAACGAATCAGGAACCCGAGATATAGCTGTTCTTAAATTTGCCTCTCCGACCCTATGGTTTTTCACAACGGACATGAAATAGCCGGAACAACACGGAATTTGGAGTTAAGACTTTTACACGATTTAATAGCCAATCATTATAAGCATGTCGATGCTAGTTATGGCATTTCAGGCCTTGCATCGAAGGAAGGGTTTTCAGTACTCTCACTGACCATAAACCTCTGGTTTATGCCTTCTATCAGAAGCCCGGAACAGTAACACCCAGGAGGATTCGCCTTGTGAACTTCATTAGCCAATTCACTTGCGATATCCGACATGTTTCGGGAGAAGAAAACAAAGAGGCCGATACTTTTTCAAGGTTGGAGGAAATTCGCAGTCCGGATGACATGGAGAGCATTGTCGAAGCCCAGCAGGAAGACCCGCTGATTCCCCCCCCCCCCTCCCTGATTGAAGCTGGTCGAATTCCCGCACTCGAACAAGCCACTTCTTTGTGACTTCACAACTTCGAAAGCTCGACCATATGTTCCTACTTCTCTGCGTCAGAACATTGTTTAGAAGATTCACGAGCTCAGCCATCCTGGAATCCGAGGGACACGCCGCCTGGTGTCTCAGAGATTCTTCTGCAGAAATGACGTATGGTCAACCCCTGAGACTTCCTGGGGAACTGTTGGAGTCGACTTCAAAACCAGAGGAACCTGATGGATTTCTGCGTAGGCTAAGGGAACACATGAAGCACCTGCAGCCTGCCCCGCATAGACCTAGTCAAGGGCCAACCTTCACTCCGAAGGACTTAAGGATATGCACACACGTCTTCTTACGAGACGACACGGCCAGGAAACCACTGACTCCTCCCTACTCTGGACCTCACCTTGTGATCGAGAGAGGGGAGAAGACTTTTGTGATCCTTCTCGCCTCCGGAGAGAAGACCGTCAGCGTGGACCGCCTGAAGCCGTCCTATACCTTGGAAGACCCCACCACTCCAGCCACGACTTCGCAACAGCAACCTCCACAAAATGACAACGCCCCCGCCACAGAAGCTGACCAACCCTCATCGGACAAAACAACTCGAAGAGGACGTCGCATCCGACTCCCTGTTCGCTTCTGTGACGAAGTCATTAGGGGGAAGTGATGTAACGGTTGCACTGTCAATCACAACACTGAGGTTACACGACGGTTTTTCAGGTCCCTCAGTGTTGCCAGGTGGAAAGTAATTTAATTATTAATATTAATTTTTTACCTGCAACACTGAGGTAACGAACCAATTACCTGAATTGTGTGCATCGTGTGTACTGTGTTGTTTTGTGGTAATATTGTTAACAATCTCGTGTGTGTGTGGACTAAAAAAAACACTCTTTTCAATTTTATTTGATTACCCAGCAGAAGTTTATTTTTTATTTCTTATTTTTCATAATTTTAATTGTGTTTAAATCGTTTTTTCATTTAATTAAAATAACTTTTATTTTAGAACTTTATTTATTTTATTATTCTCCAACATCCATCAAAGTAGAAATGCGTGTAGTCAAGTTGACTTCGGTTAGATAGTGAAGGATACAAACATTGAGACTGCAAACATAGCCAAGCCTATGCAAATGGTTTGTAGAGTTTGTTTGCGACACATTTAGGGCCATAGAAATCTCTAGCACTGATTGGGTGGGTCAACAATCGATTAAGGTTGAACATTATCTATCAAGCAATAAGATTAATATAATGAAATGCCGATGAAGTGAAGCCAAAGGGAAGCACTACTCCAATTATTTCGGTTTACCTGACGGTCGTCACCTTTAACATTTTATCTGCTTAAGACGTTTCTATGTTTCCTTTTCACCATTTCCATCAATGCTAATGCATACTGGTTTTCTATATATATTCAGTTCAGGAGCCCATACAAACAAATATTATTATTTAATTGAAGTTTATATATAATGAAAATGTTTGAAAATTTCCCTGAATCTCCTCTTTACAACAAAAAAAAAAAAATTAACGTTTTGAAATAAAAATCGGACAACTATTTGGATGAGATCAGTGGTTAAAACAAAATCGACCGAGAGTGGTGCAACATGTCTCAGAAACAAATGAAACTGTCGTCCCCTTTGGCCTTAATGAGGAGGTTTAATAATCGAAATGTAAAAATATTTTTTAATATATTTATAGAGGAGTAAGGCAAAGTAAGGTCTCTGTAAATTAGTAACGGAATTGTTAGAAAGTGCTCTACTGTGCTCCGGGCCCTGGGTTCGAATCCCGGCTGTGGCGGAATATTATCTATTCTGTTATTTCAGTCGGGGAGCGATCCTGGGGTATAGAGACCCTCCTGAGGCACACCCAGCCTCAATCAAGTGGGTAACCAAAAATAGGGAAAAAACCTGGCGGCCGAGCGTGATCTCGGCCGAATCACCTAATTGCACGGTCATTGGCCTTGAAACAGTACGAATCTCAACATGTACTGAGCCCAAAACTCTTGATGGGGTGTAGTTGTACAGGTTTTTTTTTTTTTTTTTTTTTTTTGTTAGCAAGAGCCCTAGTCACTGATGCAAAGGAAAAACCAAGGTTACAGATCCAATGTCCTGGAGATGATAGGACCAAACAGGGGGAGTTCCCCTGTGATTTTTAGATGAAGCCCGGGATCAGAAAAAATAGCACAGACATCTTCCATTCAACATTTCACTTACAATATTTTCAATATTCAATAATATTTATGTACGCACGCATTAATGGATGTTCGATGAAAGAAAATCGAAACTACATATTAATAGCTTTAATCCCTTTTTATAAAATTTCCAAGTTAAGATAGTATAATTTAATAATAGTTACTTAAATTTATTGTTCTTAATAATCAATTTATTAATCGATAATAATGGGGTGTATAATAAAATTAAAAAATTAATGATCGCTACCCGGACTAATTCCTTCCAGTAATTCTCAACGGTCAACTAATTACATCCACAAATATTATTTTATTCAACATTGCATTTCCATAAAGAAATATTAAAAATGGCTTTAGACTATAACTGATCACGGTATTTTGATGACTTAGACAGTAACTGTACTTGGCATAGACATACAACTTTGGAGAGTTTTCTGTTTTTCCTTGTGGATTTTTATGAGAAAATAGGAGGGAGGTGACAAAAAAAAACCAAGTTAGAATTCTATAATTTTACATATATCCTTATCTCTTTCTCCATCATGGACCCTCATCTCGATGAAATAGATAGGAGCTGTACTTGGCATGGGCATAGAACCTAGGAGAGTATTCTGTTTTTCTCTGTGGAGTTTGTAAGAAAAGAAGAGGTGACAAAGAAAACTAAGTTACGTTGTACAATTTTACACATATCCTTATCCCTCATTTCTTCTCTATCAAGGATCTCTCATCTCGAAATACAAGAATTTAATAAAATCTGCGAGATGTGCTAACTTAACAATTTTAAAGCAAAGGTCCAACGAGGTAAACAAAATATTATATTATTCAAATGAAAAATAAATAAATACATGTTCAAGAAAAAAACATTCAATTCTGAAAAATGTTATTTATTTACAAGAATAACTTAAAAAAATATAAGTAAAGGAATAATATTTTTAAGTCTGTTTTACCTATTTTCAGTGTATCTTGAAAAGAATAAATTTCATATCAACAAAAAAGCATTTGTTTTTTAATTGAACCAAGAATATTAAAAAAAATATATACATACATAAATTTACTAAAATCAAATTAATAATAATATAATGAAACATATATATATATATATATATATATATATATATATATATATATATATATATATATTTTTTTTTTTTTTTTTTTTTTTTTTTATTATTATTATTATTTTTTTTTAATTCCTGGAGATCTATAAATTACTAGAATTATTTGTTATTTTACGGCGTCTAGTAGATGAAACATCATCAACAGATATTAGCTTTTCGATAGGAATGTAAGATAGTTCTCCACTAGCTTGTTCTGTATGTTCAGTTTTTCCTGAAATTGACTTTTCTCTTGACTTAGCTTCTGCTGCAGCCCGTTTTTCTTTCAACTTCAGAGAAAAAATTGCAACACTACGAGCTCTTTTCATCAAGCTTTGTTTTGCCTTCTGTTTTTTAACATTTGAGTCATCTTCCTTTGGTAAAACAACATCAGTTTTTATTTTAAGAGGGTTTGTCTGAAAAATAATAATCACTCATTAAATTTAAAGATTACATGAAAGAAAAAACAACCCAAAATAATTATAATCCATTATAAACTAAAAAATAATTAAAAAAATTACAGTTTAAAGTGTTTTTAAAAATATATTTATCGAAATTTACAACTGTATCAAAATAAACACATCAACTAAATTAGAGGAAAATATAAAAAAAATTACATGATTTACATAAAGAGAACCTACTTTTGCAGCACTCCAAAAAGTATTCTAAATCAGAAATCTGAGGTTAATGTTACTCGATCAGCAACATATGGAACATTAAAGTTATTAGGGATGGGTTTATTCATAATAAAGTAAGGAGCATTGAGGATTTGATGAAGGATTTTGTATTTTAATAATCGGATATTAGAAATATCAATGGTTTTGTAGAACCCAAAAGTTCATCTCTATAAGGGTCTCTTCAATTCCATTGGTTAGAAAAGGTATAAATTGCATTTTGTGATATTGCTATATTTTTTTAATTTGTATCTATCATCTCTGTATCTATTGAATCATTATTATCTGATACGTTATTTTCATAATATAAAATTTAAAATATATAGCCTCATATTCTTTCTAAGTTTTATAATTTCTTAACTTTAAAACAACTAAGTTTTCATTATGCTGATGCAATCAAAAATATAAACCAATCACAGCTGGCCTCAATTATAAAAACAAATAAGTGGATAAATGTAACATTAAAGGATAGCCCTAATCCATATATGTTGTATCCTATATATGTTAATTTCTTTATTGATATTGACAACATTTTTAAAAATTTATTTTGAGAAAATTAAAAATTAGATACCAAGAAGATAAATAAGAGAAACATATTGACAGGTAAAATATTTTTTTATGTAACATTACGGAATGTTTTAATAAAGAATATTTAAATAGTTCATTTCTTAAGTAATAATAATTGTTATTTATTTTTAATATATTGTAGGCAGTCCTGAAGATGGGGATAAGCCTCAAAAGGTAGGCTCAAAATAAAATTTGGAGGTAGAATTTATAACCATTTTATTAATCTTGACTATGTTTCTTCTGGCTAAATAATATAGGTAGGGAGATTAATTTTTATAATGAGATTATGCTATACTTCCTAAAGTCTATTTTAAAATCTTCAAAATTTACATTTAAGCTAAATAAAGCTAAATAAATAAACTAAGCAGAAAATATAACCTTAATATTTAATTATTTAAATAATTTTATTTAGTTCTAATAAGCTAAATTGAGACAAGAGATTAATGAGATTAATTTATTTCATTGTACTCACAGGTAACTTAAATCTCTCTCTTTGCCAAGCAGTAGTTGCTGATCTTAATAAATCAGAATCTGAAGACGTTTCCATTTGTGATGCAAGACAGTCTATACTGCGATGAATCAAACCAGATCCTCCCATATCTGGTTCACTGGTTTTTCTAGAGCTTTCAAAATTTAATCTGTGAACCTGAAACTCCAATGATTTAACGATACAGTATAATATATGAATATATTCTACAATATTGCCGGGCGTAATAATCTCGTCATTTATCGCCCTAAAACACCATCCCTCTACAATATTGCAGCAAAAGAAAAATTTAGGTGATTCACTGAGATATAAATGACATCATGACTGAACATGCTGGAGAAAAGATACCAGAGTGACGTCAAGAATATGTTGGGTTCCATTCGATTACTTAACAAAGTACTAAGACTTATCACTGTCAGTACAAGAAAATTTCTGTAAACTCGTGATTAGCCGATTGAGATCAAGTAAATTTACAGCTAAGCGTGGTGGATGCAACCAGGCTTAAGTTATACTTAAATTAGATAAAATATACCTGTATAGAATTATAATGCATTGTTTTTTTTAAATTACAACAGATACATAAGCATACATTAAATCATGAATGATTAGTAATAAAAATAATGAAATACCCAATCAATGGATGCATGAGGACCAACAGTCATATGGTGAGATAGTGGCTGCCTCCAGTTATTGGGCAGTTTCCGCTTTCCAACTGTTGGTGACGAGCAAGCTTCTGTGTCACTTTCAGAATGCTCATTATTTTTCTTGCTATCATTATCATTTGTTTTTTTTAAATTTTTTTCTTCAATATTGGACAAGGGTGTTACAACAAATCTAAAGTTTTGAAATAAAGTTACAAATGTTTACTTGAATACATTTTATTTTAGGCCACTTCTACACTCTAAGTAAGTTTCAAAATCATACCAATACCAAGAATATGTAAAATAATTTAGGCATTCTTCAAATAGGGGGCCCTTAATAGGTTCTGTCGAAAATATTTGAATAGGTCTTAATTCAAAACATTATCTATAAATTTAATATAAATACTTTAAATCATTTATGCCTGATGGATCATTTTTCCATAGAACAATTGGGCATGGATGAAAAAGCTAGTGTGTAACAGCTGCAAACCCAATAGAAGAATTATTATTAACATAAATCGAAATAAGTCACAAAAAGCATTAAATAATAACAGAAACAATAATAATTTATAGTTGAACAGAAATATCTTTCAAAAGTGTTGAATTCACGGTCCTATTTAGCCATTAGTGAAAAATTCCTATCATATTTTTCTTTTTCTCCCATTATTTCGTATATGATACAGGCATTAAGGGATTATTAATCCCTGTATATCAACTATCGGGTACCTTGAAAGGTATGTCAGTTTTGTAGAACGTTTTAGACCAAAGAAGGGTTCAGTCTTTCATTTAAATATACTAGTACATATAATAAAAAAAAAAATTGTATGTATATATACTGCTATGTATCGAGAATACTGGGAGGGGAAGAAATATTTTTGAATTGTACAAAATAGAGCAGTTTCCGGGGGACAAGCAGGAAGGCTTCTTAGAAGGGCTAGACAAAAAAATAGACCTCTCCACTCATACAGCAGGGATGGCGGAGTACCTGGAAGTCTGAGCCCGGACAGCAAGAGAAGCGGAAGTCAAGCCGTGGGCGGAAGAGGTCAGGGGGTCAAGTCAGAGAAAAATTATGAAGATATGTCCTAAGGTACTTTATGTTATAATATGTGGTAAATCAGAACCTCAGTATTCTCGATAATAACAATGCCTTACTGTACCAAGTTTTTATGTATAATAATATGTACTTTTTTATAAATAAATGTGTATTTTAAGTAAATTACCCTTTATGCCACCGAATCATAGTAATACATATACAAATACTGAACCAGAAAGTGCTAAACAGATATATAAAATATAGATCCAGTCAGTAAATATACAACTATATTATATACTTTGTTTTATTTAAATATACAAAATTATTTATTTATTTTAAATTATAAAGATATGTCATTATTTATTATTACTCTTAATAAATAAAAAATGTAACCAATTTAACTTTTTCATCTACCTTCCTATTGCTTTTGTATTTGATTGTCCAGTTGATAAGACCTCATTGCCTGGATGTGAAACACTAGAGCTGCTGAATTTCCTCATAGCTTCTCTACGAGCGAATTCCACCTTAGCCATTTCTGTAGCAACCCATTCAGGAATATCTGGAATTGCTACTTTTACAATAAGACGAAGAAGCAGCATACCATGCTTTAAGTGAAATATTAAGAGTTACAAAAACATTAAAATACATCCAAGGTCAAATAATTATAATCATCTTTCACTACCTCTAAGGCAACTATAAGCAAGATAGTTTGTGTAGTAGACATTTCAGGAAACATTCTGTGCACATGTCCTGATAGACCAATGAGGGCACAATTCACCAGAACAGCAATCAACCCCATAACTTCCATTGCATTCTGAAAATTAATAAAACCAACTAAATTAATAAGGATGTTAAAAGCTTATAATGTAATTAATTGACCTCACCAGAGAGCCAAATTAAGAAAACAAAAATAATAATTAAAATATGAACAACCCAAATGCAATTGTACTGTTTTCTGACCTAACTTTCCAGTCATTGATTATTGTGTTAATAACATTAGCTCTTAGCGCTCAAAGTATTTGGTACAAAGCAGCAACTGGAAAGGGGTTAGTTAGCATTTCTAACTTTTTCATTATTGAACTCATCTTAACTTGAACTAATTGGTTTCTCATATTAGCCTTAATAACTTTGGAGGAAATATTCTGATTTCCAAGACTAAAGTAGAAGATTGAGTCCAGCCTGCTGTTGGGAAAATGCATCATCCTTGTAGGTATCATCTCATAATACTATAAACAACATTCAGCAGCCAGATCAAGGGAAAGGAAGGTTACTACTAAAGTCTTGAGGGATTGTTGTAGCCCCATCAAATGAGATGGGAAAAGGTCTAAGCCGCTGAAGGACAGATACGACGTTGAAAACTCGCATGGACCTTTATTACGCTTTTCTAAATGTCTTGAGTAAACAGAAGTCTAATGGAAAATGAAGATATAAAATTGTTATTTATTTAATTTACGTCACTATTTTCATGCTTTCTACATCATTAAAAACTATTACAAAAGTTTGGCTTAATTTTTTGTCGAACCACTAACAGTTTTCTAGAGTTAGAAGCGGGCAACCACGTCCAGGATAACTCATAGTAAAATGAGGGGCTAAATCAGGCCCTTATTACAGTGGTAATTATAAATATTACTATTTATTTCTAAATTAACTTTAACGGATGAATAATAGCTATGAGGGATATTCGTTCCAAGACTTTCCTGGTCTACATTTCACTTCTATAGGTAGCAAATAGAGAAAAAAAATTGAGAAAGTGATTTCCAAAAGGTAATATATTCATTCTATGAAATTTTACAGCAAGCACAAAAATATCTTATTACTGAAATTATTTTTTTTCTTTATTCTGGGACCAAGTCCCCTTAGAACAAATACAAATGAACAAAAAATTGCTTATGCTCTGGTTACATTTTGATGTAATTTATGAACACTTTTATATACACGTGGAGCACACACAAGAATTAAGGACGAACAAGAAAGGATTTGTAAAAGGACACAATTCTATGTGATGATAAATATTGATTAATTGGGTTCTAGTGTTCAATGAATGGATATCAGAACAGAAGGAGAGGAGTTCACTTATATATGAAGGTTTTCTATTTTTTAAGGTTTGGAAAACGTAAGAACCATGGAAATATTTCTGTCGTAAAGAAGGTTAAAGACACATTACCTAGGTATAATAGCCAGAAATATAGTTACACCTGCGGACTCCTAAGATAAATCTTATGAAACAATTTGTAAAATGTTTTTATTTTATTTTTTTCATACACCAGGCAACTGTAGTCACAGTGGGGGAAGACAAGAGAGGAAAAAAGAAGCCGGAGGTTTTCATTGGTAAGAATTTATGGAATCTATTGAACTGTTTAAGGATAGATATGGATTTCAGGAAATCTCAGATAAATGGTTATTCCAAGGCAGCTTTTGGTTAAAATTGACTCCAAGGTTTTTAACAGAGATTTGGAATTGGTTAGAGAATTTATCGATAAACAGCAACGGAAAGTAAGGAAGAGAATTCAAGAGTGGTTTGGAACCAATGAGGATAACTTTAGTTTTACCTAGAGTTTAGCTGTAACTTGTTTATTTTAGCCCATTGACAAATTGGATGTAATATTGTTTTGCACATTGTGTGATGCCTTTATGAGATCAGTAGAATGGAAAGAATGACTAATTTGTAGATCTGCATACAGATGGTATCAGGGGTGAAGGGTGGAGTCCGATAGACCATTAATGTAAATAGAAAAAAAGAGTTGGTGAAAGGGAGAAACCTTGAGGAACTCCATTTGTCACATGAGAGGAAGAGAGGAGATGAAGGCCATAAGCCATAGTCTGGGAAGACTATTGTCTGCGAAAGATGAGATGAGAAGGAATGGAACAATTTCGTGGTATTATTGGTTAAGGACAAACTAGGAAGTTTGAATAATAAAATCTTATGATCAACATTATCAAAAGCTTTAGAAGGTGGAATAATCAGAACAAAAACCTGATGGAAAAAGATTTAGGAAAGATTTTAGTTCTAGGTATGCGGAAAACTGGAGTTAGATTAATCTTTTCAACGGTTTAAATAGGTTTGCAAGAATGGAAATAGGCCTAAAGTCTGACACTTTAGATGGAGAAAGAACTTTCTTGAGAGGACAAACAACTACCTTCCAAGCTGGGAAAAAGTTGGTGTTTAGGAGGGAAGCATGCAGATGTGTAAAAAGACTGAGAGAATTACAGGAAGGAAAAGTTTAATGAGTTCTACTGGTATGAAACCTAAATCATGGTCATTGGTTCTAGATTTAAGGACAGAAGAAAGTGTAATATGCAGGAGATAAAAATTTTCAGGATGAAATTAAATCCTAGAAAGTGAGGCCGGGAAATAATTATTTACAGGAGTATTTGAAATAAGAATAGTAAAATTACTGTATTAATAAATTAATTTTTTTTACTATTTTCACATTAAAATCTAGAATTTTTTTTTTATTGGGTTGTCCGGAAAGTTCATAGAGAAATTTGGACAACAATTAAAATTGATGAACAGCTTAAAATTTATTGTGGATGTAATTAGTTGACCGTTGAGAATTACTGGAAGGAATTAGTCCGGGTGGCGGTCATTAAATGAAACAACTAAATAGTTTCAACTATTTTATTGTTTGCCAACGTTTCGACCCCCTTTGTGGGTCATCATCAGGGCGCATGGTAGGAGAATGGAAACTGAGAAGTTTCCATTCTCCCACCATGCGCCCTGATGATGACCCACAAAGGGGGTCGAAACGTTGTAATTAAACGATGTAATTAGTTGACCGTTGAGAATTCCTTCCAGCTTAAAATTTATGTATTTAATCTACAAAATAGTTACCACCGCTAGAGATTACCCTTTTCCAACGGCTTGGAAGGTCCATAATCCCTTTTTTCCAAAAATCACTAGGGAGTAGGATTTCTCTAGTAGAAAATTTTCGAGGGACCGGAAAAGATGGAAATCCAAAGGAGGAATGTCAGGAGAGTACAGCGGGTGAGGTAAAACCTCCCATCTGTAGCTTAATAACGTTAACCACTCCTGAACAGTGCAATCAGCAATTGAATCACTGCCATACACGGCATGAATCGTTCTTGCAGTTTAGGCTGCGTTTTTTCCTTTTCTAAAAAAGAACAGCATAATATGCCGAAAATGAACTGAATCGTCACTCATGTTCTTCTTCTTCCAGTGGCGCGACAGGCCATTTAGGCCATTGGCCGCATGGTTTATTCTGCTGGGAGAATACAAATGCGTTTCTAGATGAATTTCATAGGGCAGGGTCATCACTCCCTACGCCTACTTTTTTTAGTGGTCACCGGTTAGAGTAGAGAGAGGTTAGAGTGAATCTTCATTAATTTATATGCCTGAAAAAATCCCTCCGGACTGGGATTTGAACTCACAACCTTTAGCATGGGAGATAAGCCTAGCCACTCAGCCACGGGCTCCCTTCATCACTCATGTTGGTTTGCAATAAACTACACTACTGAGCCTTAATAAAGACGAATTCAGTGTGTAAACATAGTTAATTCCATGAGGATTAAATGCATATAAATAAACATTAGGTTTGTGATTCAATTTTAGTAGACAAAATAAAAGGTAAATTTTATTTTTAAAATCTCTACAAACTTTTCGGACAACCCAACAATACTATATTATTGTGTTAAGATTATAAGGAAGGAAATATTTCAGTATGATTTGGAAAAAAATTAAAAGTTTACATAGTACCTGTTAAAAATAATTTTTAAAATGCTCTATTAAAGGACTTGATTGTTTTCAGATGAAATCGGATTGGGGGGTTTCTATAGAACTAAACGTTTAGAATATAAATATATCTAAATATAAATTTTGTTAAAAATTTCCTTCAGTACCATTTGCTAATCAAAGTTTTAATTATGCATTTCTTTAATATATATTTGTGTTTCATATAACCAAGTTTTAGATTTTACAATTGAGTATAGTTCCTAAATAGACCAAGCTTTCCTCCTAAAACAGGTGCTTATAGTCAAGTTTTCCTTATAATCAAGTCAGTGCGTTGTTCTATCTTTTATTATTATTATTTTTTATAAACAAATGGTAAACATGATATGACTGATGCACTTTTACAATCATAGAGGGTAAGAGAGCTTATATGATATCAAAACGGTTTTTCAGTAGACAAACATAAGAAGCATATCGCAAAGTTTATATGATTAAAAATTATAAAACAGTATTGAAGCGATTCTAGGGAGTATGCACAGAGATAGGCTGACCAAATAGTGAAACAAAGCTACATGGGAGAAGATTGACCGGATCCTAAAAAAGAGAGAAGCAAAGAATTGCTGCTGTATACTAGAGCGACAGAAAATGAGAACTATATCTTATCTTTAAATGTATTTAAAATTATCATTCCATCACTTGATCTTACCTGTTTTTTTATTCCGCCATACAATGAATTTCCAATTCAGTAGCAATTCCCTAAGACGAGCATTATTTATGTATGAGAAGTACAAGCTTATGAAGATATAATTAGATATTAGGAATATTCCTCAAGTACGTATTCAAAGAGTATCCTAGAGTGTGCTACTGGTTTTCTCAATTCAGTATTAAGTTGAGTAGTGGAACGTAGGATATTCGTGCCCGGAATTAATAGCTTTGGTAACTTCCTTGATAGACAAAATATCCGTACTTCGAGGTGTTCATATGCGGCAAGTTGCACTCATATGTAGAACAAGAATAAAAATTGACTGAATTGTTAAATTGGTAAGCTTCATACAATAAAGTAAAATGAATCCAGTGCAACTAATTATAAAGTAGTGTAGTTGTAAAATTATCAAAATGAAAAAATATTTAAACAACTCCTTTTTCAGGGACCCCCAGCGTTGTGGAATAATTCAGTTTGTCACGGACTAGCTTCATGATAATCAACACATATACACTAACAAAAATAATACCAGATAGCTTTCTTACTGTCTTTAGATATAATTGTAATAAATATCTTAAAAGAGTAGGAAAAATAATGTACCTGCCATGTGCCTATATTTGGAACTCGCTGACCAAACGGCCGTTGAAATATAAAACATAATTTGAAAGCATCACTTCTCATTTCAACAAGATTATTTATGAGAGCACAAAGTGCTGCTAAAGGAAAAGCTGAAGAGAAGAGCACAACATATCCCAGTTGAATGAACATCTCCAAATGATCAGCAAATGTTCCATCATACTACCACAAGAAAAACAAAAAAAATAAATTAAATTAAATATTTATATTACATGCACAGGGTGTTTCATACTACCAGCTCCCCCCTTCCCCATTTTTGGGAGAGTGTTTTGAATTTTTAAATTAAACTTAATATTAGTTATGGTGAATAAAATTTCTTTTGATAGTGATCTGTCACGAGCTTTAAATTTATCTTCTCTACCAAACGCACTTAAATTTTCCATGAAAATTAAATCAGAATCTGAAAAAACTTTTTTCTTCCATAAGAATTGAAAATTTATATTTTAAAATGCGAAATGAACTTAATTTTCTAAGGAACTGTTAATAATATTTTTAAAAGCGACTACTGATTTTTAAAGAAGAATAAGTGTCCTAAATCTTTTTCGGTTGGTACCACAGGCCATGCTTTCCCTTGTCTGTGTGTTGTGGTTTCTTAAGATTCCACACCGAGGTTCTCGTTAATGGTTATAGGAGATGGTTGTCACTCCCTACGCTTAGTTTTTTAAGAGGCTGACGACCAATTAGCTGACGGGTTTCACATTTCTGGGGTAGGGGAGGTTGTATGGGAATCCCCATTAAATCATATGCTTGAAAAAGTCCTTCTGGGACTGAGATTCAAACTCACAACCTTTGGTATGATAGACTAGCTCCACCTTGGTGTCCTACATTGTTGGCTGTTTAAGTACTACTGCTCTTGAAATCTCAGGGCCGAAGAATTTAGATAGGAATTTTAAATGTTATTTTATTAAATCCAAAAAGATTTACCTCTCCTCTTTTAGTTTTGATGGTTGTATTTATTTCATTACTGTCACAGATGTTCTATTTCACTGATTCTTTACTAGCAACTTTCAAATATTGTATTTCTCTTGTTAAAGTTTATGTTCTTCGTTACTCACTCGGAGATTTCCACCTCCTCTTATCGTCAGCCTGGGAAGTTTCCCAGGCTGTGTAGTGTAGTTAGTGTGTGTAGTTACACTCAACAGCAAAAAAAGTGGACCACCATAAATTTCTTAAAGAACACTGAAACAACCAACTACCTACTACATCCCGTAAGGTAGTGTTATTTTTCTTTAAAGGTCAATAGAAAACATGAAAATTTCTAGGGGAAATAAGATATTGAATTGATAAAAAAAAAATAATGAAAAAATAACAATCTTCTCCATTTAAGTCAAACATGAAACAAACCGTATTTTAAATGATTACCTTACATTAAATAAACAAATGTTTTGTCTTACAGTTGACTTGGCAGCTTAGTACCGTGCGTTTCCTCCTCTTGCCAATATGATAGTTTCCAACCAAAGACAATCGCAATACTGATTTATACTTCATCATGAAACCTAGAGGCTCTTATCGCTAATCCTTCAGAGATAATAATCCCTAAATACTTAACACATTATCATTCACATTTTCTAACCACAACAAAGGGTCTAGGGTAGATATTATATCCGTTTTTTCAGAGCTTAGTAAGAAATGTATGGTGGTCCACTATGTATTTGTGTACAAAATGCTTGATGACAGCAAGTATTTTTGGTGTAAGTGACATCAATGTTGAAAATTCGAAAGATCAAGAAATTTATTTCTTCAGAGCAGTGTTTTTCAACACAAAAAATGGAATGGGACGAGTTCTGTGCTGAAGGGGATCAGCTAAATTCCTTGTATCTACATATTTGAGAACGTGAAAAGTTTCCGGCTAAGGAATAGAACAACATTTAATACAAATTACGCAGTCAGATTTTTAATACCAGCGGTCTTGATTCCAGTCTCTCTACAAGCAAACTCCCTCTGAGGTACCGAATTTCATGAAAGTTCATTACTTAATATCTTTGAAAGCAGCAATCTTAGTTCGAAAATTCCCAGTTACCAAAGAATCTAATAAACAAATGTGGGAAAAGGTTGTTAACCCGTTTCACTATCCAAGGGTTTTAGTTGGTTTTTTTAATTAAATAATGTAAAAATATAGTATTTTACCTTAAACAATGAACTTTCAAGTTCAGCCTGACTAATGTTTCGATTTCCATTCGTTGATTTTTCTGGGCTATTCTGAGCCTCAGATGGACTTAAAGCACCAAACATTTCAAAGCTCATTTTTGCTAGTCTAACTTGTTCCATGAAATATGGCAGAGCAGATTCTTTAAGGTTTCCAATTACCTGGCGAGCAATCAATAAAGCAGCTAATTGCTAAAAAAAAAAAAAAAAAATTGATTATTAACGTTATAATCAATTACATTGATCTAGAAAAAAATGAACAAGAAGAAATAACTTTATCACCATAAAAAAGATTACTTAAACAAAATACAATGTTAACATTCAGTCCCCTAAGAATAATATATCATATATTTAAAATGGGTCAAATGTCCGGTTTTTATAAATTAAATCATTAGTTAGAGAACAAATAATAAAGATGTTTATATATTAATTGTTTTTTTGTAAATTTTTAAAGCACAATAGTCAGCTGTATACATATTTTAAAAACATGTTTAGTCAGCCCTATGAGGGGTTCTTACCGTGCAACCCCTTCCCTTCTTCCCCTATAAATTGCTCATCCTTGAGTTCTTTAAGGCTACAAATTACAAAAAAAAAGTGGCCACATTCGTTCAAGGTGGTGGATTACCGACTTTGACTTAAATAAGAAAATGAAATTAGGTCTTTAAAGAGAAAAAGGAAAAACAACTTTTTTTTTTTTTTTTAATTTGCCCTATATGGAAAAGGAAGATGCAGATTCAAATGTAATTAACATATATCAGGAGGTGATATAACAGATATGGATAGATATAACAGATATGTGATATAACTTATGTTAAACTTCATTCCAAAAAAAATACAAAACAGGATTTTCAAAAGAAAGAGGATTTGTGTTGAACAAATCTTCTCACAGATATCACTTGTCATTATAAATCTCCTAGCGAAGGGAAGCTACGTTTATGCAATAGTTTTAGGAATAAATGGAATTAGCAAGGTTCTCTGGAGTTTGGTCTGTTACTCTGAGGTCAATATCATTGGTCAGAATTTAGCAAAAGAGGTTCCAGTTGACAGGGCCAATGGTAAATAATGGTGGGATATGCTTTGGGATAGGAGTTAAGAGATATTTTTATGATTAGTGAACTATAGTCAGAGGATAGTTCATCAAGGTGAGTTGTGGACAGGCTAAGGGAGCCTAGTTCACTTTAGATGAAGAAGTCAAAGATGTAAGGATTAAGGTTAAATATGTTAGCTAGTAGGTAGGGGAATTAGGATGTAGAAGGTTAAAACATCTTGAGTTGAGTGCAGACTGAAAATTCTGTCCATGAAAATTTGTGGTTCTGAAACCATTTGATTACTACGGCGGTAACTTGTTGGAAGTCATGGGTGAGAAGTGAGAGTAAGTGATAAGAAAGGAACTGGTGGACAATGACAGTAGTACCGGCACGGGTTTTGCCGTCTGGATGGTCAGTACGCTATGTTATACATTGTGGTATTTTAAAGAAATGTTTAACATTAATCTAGTTTTAGTAACAAGTACATCAACTTGTTTGTCGAAGCTGTAAATTCATCATCGTGATTTACAAATCTATTCACATTCCAAAGGAGAATACATAAGAAGTTAGGTGAAGTCATTTAAAGATTTTTTAAGGTAGGGATTATTTTTTGTACAAGATTTGTAAGCAGTGATATTAGCGGCATAAAAAGTGAATGGATTTCAGAAAGGAAGGAAGTCATCAAGCTTGTAAGGTCAGTGGCATTTGATGGAGGGGGGATCAGAAAAATTTGATGGCAGCAAGTTTCTAATTACAACCCTTAGTGATCAATCCAAAGGGATTATTCAATGTTTATCAGCTGCCAAATATGAAAACCCGCAGTGGTGTCAGTCAGATATTTAATTATTTTCTGTAGGTTTCAGATGTATCTGAGGATATTTTAGTGTCATTTGTTCTACTCAGTGACAAGAAGCTGTCAGTGTTAGTTAATTTATTAATTTGAGCACAAAGCAGCTGAGAATTGCAAAATATTTTAACAAATATCGGGAGAGGTCCTGGGGTATAGGAGTAATTTCATGACTACTTTTTCATTATGGAGGACCTGAATTTGTGAGTTATCCCTGGTGAGAATGTGCCAGACTGGGGTTCGAATTCCAGAGTGGTAGCTGAAGATGTTGCTTGTGGAATCAATATTTTATTTCTTTTCACACTGGGGTCTCTGTTTTATGGGGACAGGTTTGAACCGGCAGATCTATATCTTAGATGCTATGATGAACATCACTTGATGAAAATATTGCATTTTATAAGAAGAAAGAGAATGAAATAAGTATCACAAGGGGAGAAAAAACGTAAATAAATAAAAGAAAAGAAGGGGAAAAATAAAAATAAGTCTACTTGATCTTGTCCTTGCTGGCTGAGAGCACCGACATGGCCCCTGCCAGGTTCACTGAGCTACCGGCACTCAGTTGATATGAGGAAGATATGGCGGCGATATGTGATAACTCTAATGAGATTGCTTTCACTTTTTCCTAATTGTACACAGTAAATGATAATACAGCTTACCAAGGTATTACTCTAATGTTTACAGCTGATGTTTCTTTGAAGACTGGAGATCTTTTCAAGATTGAACTCATATTAATCTGAGAGACAATGTAAAATATAATAGCTCAGAATTTATTTAATTTTTAAACATCCGTATTATTTTCTCTCAAGTCAATTAGGTATTGTAATGTAGCCAGACAATACAGCAAGATTTTTAGGTGTTTGAATGTCCCAGAATAATTTGTTTTTTTCATTTCCTTACAATTATCCATAATATTGAGCAACAAAATTAAACGATATTTCAAATAGCTCAACCTACTGTTGTTAGAATAGGGGGTAGAAACCTCAAGGTTAAAAAAAATGTTCCATTCAATGGATAAGATCCACTACAACTATCTCCTACTCAATTATAAAATAACTAGTATTTTAATAATTAACCGTATTAATGTAGATATAAAATAATAAAACAAAAATAACTAAGGAAAAGAAAAGTTGATAAATTATTACACACATGCTATAAAAACAACAAACTCAAGAAGCATATACAAAAAAGAAATGGTTAAACTAAACACAATTGTATATTTTCTCACAAAAACTCGGGCAAAAGTTTTAAAAACAGAAAAAAAGGATTTGACAGGAAATGGGCATGGTTACAAAATAATAGCTAACGACAAAAAAATAAAATAAAAAGATAGGCTGAAACTAAAAAGATCTAATAATCAATTAGAGAATAAGGTGTACTATTATCTCCATGAAATACATCCGTGCAAAAATAACCATCCATTCATTCAAAAATAGTCCATCATTCTTTTACAACAGGACCCACAAACATGATGAACTTACAGAAAATTTTTGAACGTGACTAAACACACTGACAGTGTAAAAACATCGAAGAAGGGATTTTGGGGAACTGATAAGGATCAAAGTTGGCAAAATATCAGATTTTCAAGCAAAAAAAGCAAGCTTCAGGAGTCCCACAGTCAAAATTTAAATCTGAAATAAAGAAGAAAGACAGAAAATGGATTTATATACAGAATACGTGTTCAGTCACATAAAAGGATGACAAACTAGGATTACTTCCTGGAACTAGAAAAAAAATAAAAATAAAAAATAATAAATAATATATATATAATATATATATATATATATATATATATATATATATATATATATATATATATATATATATATATATATATATACATATATATAAGAAGAAGAAAGAAAAAAAAAACTTTAATCTGGGACTAAGTCTCCTAAGAATAACATGAAATTTGATATAATAAAATATTTACATCTGGCCAAGATACAAAATTAATGAGGGAAAAACATTCAACATAAATAAAAATAAAATAAATAAAAAAAGAACAATGATAAGAAATAAATACATTTCATGACAATGATAAGAAATAAATACATTTTGTGACAATGATAAGAAATAAATATATTTCATGACAATGATAGAAATAAATACATTTCATGACAATAATAAGAAATAAATATATTTCATGACAATGATAAGAAATAAATAAATTTCATGACAATATAATTAAATAATATTTAACGCTTTTGATTAAACTAAAAGAAAATTCACAAAAAAAACATAAGTTGAGATAACTAGTATAAATGCATGTAAAAACCTAAAACTATTTACTGCCATCTAACAGTACAATTATTATTGTCAATATGGGAAGTAAGGAGAAAGTAAAACAAAAGGTATTTGAAAGTGGTGAGAGAGGTTGCTAGGTGGATGTTTGAAGGGAGAGAATTCAAAAAAACTGGTGGAACGGGCTGGAAAGGAAAATTCATATATTTTAGTTCTGTGGGAAGGGATATAAAGGTCGGAATGTCAAAATCTAGTTTCTTGTGAATGGGTTGATGGTTTGAATTGCAGATGATCATAAATATTATATATATATATATATATATATATATATATATATATATATATATATATATATATATATATATATATCTGTGTATGCTTTAAGATATTGCAATTACTTAAATCCTAACTTCCAACCCTTTCACAATTATTTTAATTCTCACCTCCGCAGTCATGACTAATATTCTCACCTCATGTCACATTAATGCGCAAATATAAAGGTATATATACCACCATCAATTCCAAACTAACCATTTATTTCTATGTATCCCAACAAACTGTGTTTTTTTCAAAATTGTTGAAATATTCAGTAGTGAGGAAACTGATAAGGGGTGCTTATAAATTGTCCAGCCAGAGTCACAGCTCTATGAAATTAAATTTGATCAAACCTAATTTTATTTCCCAACAATTGCAACTTCTCCTTTTAATTCTTCTTCTTCTTTTGTAGGTTTTCTCCCTCAATGGGTTGTCAATTAAATTAGAGCTTCACTTCAGTTTTCTCTATCACACCAGTCTCCTCTTGAAGTCCCCTGCCGGCCATCGTCTCCTCCACACAGTCCTTCCATCCGGGTTCAGGATGTTCTTCCTCTTGAGTCCTTCTTCTTCCTGGCTGTTCCCTCAACAAGAGTCACTTCGACCATCTACTTTCCTGCATCCGCTAGTTATGTCAGTACCACCTCAGCTTGTTCTTTCCAATACTCCTTTTAATTCAAAATAAAATTAAAGTTTTAAAATAATTTCAGCATTTATTTATCATTTCATTTTTATTAAATAATTAATTTTAAGATCTAATTTATTTTATTTTTTAACATCCTTCTTAGTGCCTCTCAGCATAGAGGTGCCCCAATCCAAGACTGCCAAGCTTCCTGATCCCAAGCTAGCACTTTAATGGAACGCAGGGCCTTCTCTTTCTTTTCACCAATCCTCGTGACGTGGTCTATCCACAGCAGTCAAGATTTTCCTCTTTCTGGATGAGTGGGCCTTGCTTAAAAAAATTTCCTGGGATCACGGTCCTCTTCCATTCAGAATTGATCCAAACCATCCTAACCGCCTCTTTTTGACTTTTCCCTCAAGGTGCACTCCCAGGTCTCTCTGTATCCTCTCATTCCTTATTATATTATGACCTTGTTTTACCAGCCATTCTCTGGAGGTATTTAAATTTCTGCAGCTGTAGCTCTATCTACTCCAGTGGGACTCCAGCTATCAATTCCTTATATAAGGGTATTTAAGTATTCAGACTTGAAGATTAGTAATTTCATACTGTTTAATATTTCCCCTTTTCCTATAACAATGATGCATCTAATTTTAAATCGTTATAATATATTTATTGTTTTTAATTGTTCTTTCATCTCAAAATATTTATTTTTTATGTAAATAAAAAAATTGTGTGCATCATATAATTTTCACTAACTGTTCAACACTTCACTACCATTTATCATTTCTCACAAATTATTTTAAGTTAATTTTAAACATTCACGTTGAAATTTTATTTAGTTTCCATAGAACTGTTTTCCAGGGTACAGATTTGTTCAAACACTTTTATATACATATTTCCCGAAATGTTTTCCTACTTTAAAGAATAAATATTTCACAATTTAATTGTTTTATTATTCATACATTTCTTACTAACAACAATAATGTGAAATGGCATATTAGTTGAAATAAACAAAATCAAATGAATTTTGATAATTCAATATTTAACTAATGACAAACTTTTCCAATTTGGACACAAAGTATCTTATATTAAAGAGCATTACAACGCTACTATAAGCTTTAATAATCAAATTTTTAATCTGTTTTCAAGAAAATGGTAAAAATCTACAAAATGGGTAGATAGACTATTTCAGTAAGTTGATTTTAGTGAAAAAGTTGGTATCCATGGTTTATACCTTTTGAAATATGAAATTTAAGTTTTTAATGACTTTGGTTTTTGGGCAAGACACTATATACTCACAAGTTATTTTTCAAGACTAGGTTATTAGGACTCAGCAGAGCATAAAACGAGTATTTCTGTTGAAAACTCAAATACAAAAATATTCATGATCTTAATTTATTACGAACCTATATTCCATAAATAGGTGAATGAAAGTAACTTTACATACATAAAATATATAAGATTTGCTGGGCATCTAAAAGTATAGTCACTACAAAATTAAATGTGAGGTGAAAATAAAATAAACCGAGGAGGATGAGAAACATAAAAAAATGGTTTATTAAACAGAGGAGAATAATTATTAACAAATGAATATGTTAATATTATGGTAAAATAAGGACAAATCAATATTAATATAAGAATAAGTTATATCAATAAGAACACGTGGATTTAGAGGAAAATGAAAGTAGAGGTCAATCAATCGAAAGTATATATAATTGTGAAATAGGTAGCTCTATTTGCACTACATTGACCACTTTTAAACAGCCATTACATGAGTGAAAACACAAAGGCCTTAAATAATATTTAAAATAATCAGACCCAATGAGTTAGAAAATAATTAGGAATGGAAAGAATCACAGAGGACAATGACATCTAGGCCTACGGGATGAGCACTAAAATAAGAGGAATGAAATTAAAATTGAAATTTGTGATGACACAGAATACAAATAAAAAGATCAAAACATATTTTTAAATCACTATTGAACAAATGTTAACTTAAAAAATATCAAAAAGTATCATTAATAAATAAATCCCACCTCTTTCAATTTTTCTTGATCTTGAAGATAAAAAGCGATGTAGAACAGAGACAAAAATGAGTTTACAAACTGAAACTGAAATTGAAAACAATTACATTAAAAAATCTCACATTTCATACCCTAATAAATAGCTTTTATCTACAATTCAAAGCAAATACAAATGCAACAAACACTAAAAATTCGTTAAAATGATGAAAATTAAAAAAACAACAACTACTTTTTAGATAATTTTTTATTTATATATAATATAATCTTAAATAATTCAAAAACGTTCATACATTAAAAACATGCAACCACATAACAACAATGTTTTAGCCTGAGTCCCTGGTCATTAACGAGAAAGCTTACCAGCTGACAAGGCTGGGGATAGAGTCCCCTATTTTGTGACAAAACCTTCTATAGGCATTTCAAAAAGAGAAAAATGAAATACAGGATTGGACTCTGAAAAAAACAGACAAAATATAGAGGGAATGTGTTGGTGCAAGAGAAGCCAAACAGCTTATTAAAAAAAAAAGCCTCTCTTGAAAACAAAATGGCTGCTGGGTTATAGCAGAAATGAACTTGGATTAATAATTGAATTTATCCCAATCCAGCTTGAGTAAAAAACCATAAAAGGTATATGGTGTAGTAGGAGATGAAATATGCCACTTACCTAGGCAAGTAGAAAGAATGTCCTATATTCCAATGAAAATTGTGATCAAGATACAGGCTTCTTGGCTATGACAGAATGTTAGATGAAATAGAAAAGCTATCCATCCTGAACTTCATCAGAAAAGGCAGATTGGAAACTATAAGATAACCCGTCCTGATTGCCATATTTGGGAAATTTAGTAATTTAGTGTTCAAAATTATATAAATCTTAATCAAATTGAAATAAATGAAAAAGTAATTTTTCATTTGTCACTATAAGATGTCCTCTTTTAGTGAGAGTAAAAAAAAATAATACACGCATCGTGAGTTTGGATCATTGAAATAATTTTGTTAGTGTACTGATTGTAAAAACTTTTTTTTCAATTAAACCAGTTTATTCAATAAAGGAGAATACAAATGGAAAGAAATGAACTGCCATCTGTCTCTATCGAGATTTCTGTGTATGCAATCGCCTTTCCAAGGCATTTATGAAGTATACAATATTTACATGTAATTATTGTTTAATGAAAAAAATCAAAAAATTAAACTTAACAAATTAATATTTTTTTGATAATCATGGTGTGAATATTTTTTTTTTAAATTCTAATGTGACAAATAAAAAAACATAAAGCAATATTTTAAGGTTTTGCCCAAATGAATATTAAAAATTGGTCTTTAAACTTTTAGATCAACATAACTCTAATCGATTGCATTAGATCGATCAAATTGTATCATGGTGTTTTAGAACTACAGATCCTTTAACATATTAACAATAATGACAACCAAATGTTTCCAAAATAGATTTTATGCTAATTTAATAGCCTTTTTTTTTTTTTTTTTTTTTTTTTTTATAATATATGATTTTTTTAGGTACAAACTAGGAGAATATGTTACGGAAAAATGATGGCTCGGTGAGCGGAAAGAGTGCAGAAAAAGCATTATCAAATTTGCACACAACAATGAACTTTTTTTTATTCATATTTATTGAAAATTACAACCGTATGAAATCATACATCAAGTTAATATGGTAAAGTACAAAATGGCATGAAACAAAAGAGTAGAGAAACTATCTAATGGTAGCACTCCAATTAGAATTGTAAGACAGAAAGTGTCATCAGTAAAGACCCGAAAGTTGTATGAATTATTTAACACAAAGCTATAAATAGTTTTAATACCTTTTAATAATTCTAAATACAAGGAATCTGTCATTTGTATGTGAAGAGCTAAACTTTTGGCAGCCAAAAAGCAAGTTCTTTTATTTTGTAAGGAACAATTCATACAACATGTACAAAATAAGTATGATAAAATATCTAAAAAACAAGAAAAAACATAACAAAAATAAAAAAATATACATAAAATAATTTAAAAAAATGAAATAATAAAAATAGAATAAATAGTTAAATAAAATATATGAAAATAATAATTCAACAGGAATAAGCAACTAAGATAAACAAAATAAAATAATACATCTAACATATCATCATAACACATACATTCTAATCAGCAACCTCCACAACAAGCCTTGTCTCCTCTTATGGCTGAAAAGGCAAGGTTTGAGGAGATCCCAGTACTTCAATCCCAGCAGCTTTACTGGCATTGAAGCTAATTGAGACTGAGTGAGGGAACTAGCACATAACATAAAATGAACTAGTAAGGACAATAGTTTGTGGTCGAGACCCGTTTACTGTCCATCCCTGCCCCTCCCCTCCTCCCCTCACAATGTTTACTTTTAAGTATTTTTTATATTTAATTAAAAACTCTGCAGTGCCTAAAGTCCTGTAAGAGATATTATTATACATAAAAATTTAAAAAAATATAGGGATGTTTTGGGAAAGCATTGACAGGCATAGTGCCACATTGGGTTTCCCAAAGTGTAAGTGTTTGAATAAGGGACATAGCTTTTTATAAATTCTTCAATTTTGACACCTCTGTCAATAATTATAAATGATATAATAATAATATATTTAGCAAATTAATGGAGGATTTTGCAAACTGGATGGGGCACAATACCTTTTTATAAAGGTAGAACAGAGCTTTTTATAAATTCCTCGATTTTAACACCTCTGTCAATATAAATGATATAATAATAATATATTTAGCAAATTAATGGAGTATTTGGCATTATGGATGGGGCAAAATACCTTAAGAGGCACGAAGATGTCTATCATGGTCAAGGCCTGTCACCAGCAATCGGTTTGAAAAGTAATTTGTTAGATGAATCAATGACGTACAATCAATACAATCCTAAATCCAAAAATTAGAATGCAGTCGAGATTATAGATATCGCTGAGCCTAACTTTGGGAACACTAATTCAGTTGGTGCAGAAAACATTCGAAAGTACCAAGCTTTTGCTGCTGGGTTAAAGGAACTATACAGGTTGGATAAAGTCATTGTGAGGCCAATAGAGATATCCAGCAATGGTCTAATAGCAGTATCCACAATGGAAGCCACTGAGCATTTGGGCCATTCAACAGCTGTTATAAACAAAACCCAAAGAGCTGCACTGTTGAAAACTACTAAAATCGTAAGGAGCTTCCTTAATATTCAATAGGTACATTTAAAGAAAAATCACCTGAAGTAGTTTGAGTTGAATCACTCCTTAGCTTTAGAGATATTCCTTCTAATGAAGTGTAGCAAGATAAAAAAAATGAGTATAATAACAATAATTTATTTATTTATTCTTTGGCAAGTCCCTTTAGAATAATGAAGAGGGGGGGAAATGATTAAAGATAGAAAAAGGAGAATAAAATAAATCAAAAAGTAACTTCTAATACGAATATAAAAATAAAAAATGTTAATGATAATTTGAAAAAATAAACAAATAATCGTTACATTAATATACACAGCTTTAACTAACAAAGGAAAAATACGTTTGTCAAATAAGAAAAGAATATAAAATAATTGAACACTTTTTGTTTTGTTTTTTCTATTACACATTTTCATTAAAAACTGGATTTAGTCAGCATTCTAATGAAATTGAATGAATAGGAAGTACTTGAATAGGCAGGATTCAAAAGCCAGGAGAGTTAGAATTACGGATATGAGAAGGAATAGAGTGCCATATGGTAGAGGATTGGAGAATGAAAGATCATTTTATTAATAGTAAACCGCCAAAATAAGTACTTAAGGAGACATTCTGAATAAAAATATTTTCATGATAAGCAAGGTTGTTCATGGACTAGCATAGAGGGTTGCCAACACATCAGTTATATTAGCGATGCTACCTAGCTACATATCACTAACACTAAAAACATCCCTTATAAGTATCACTGTTGCTATTGTGTTTCCTTCCAGGTAACCCACTACCCTTTTCCTTCCTAACAAATCATTTCCGGTATATACAATCCTTAGACAGTGAGAAGAAGCGTTACATGTAAACAATTCCAACATTTTGGTTGGGAGTTAGTAATATTACATTCAGGAGATGATCTTTCATTGCCTGCCCTGCAACCTGTCCCTACCCGATAAGTCTAATTTAGTGCAATTAAAAACGAAAAATCAATTACCATAACATATGTGAGTAAAAATAAAAATAAAAAATAAATAAAGTATGTTTGTTTATTTTTTTTAGGTAAATAGTTAACAGCATGGCTGTTTGAATTCCACCTAGTTTGCTGCTTCATTATTTGTTTTTTAAAGTCCTCATTCATTATATTCCTCTGATTTCAATCATATTTTTTAATTTTGTTTGCTCAGTATGATTTAAACATTCCTCCAAGTCATAAAACCTCGCTTTTAAAGTATTATTTTCTAATTAAAGTTTTTCTAAATTTGTTCAATTCAATTTCAATCAAAGTTGAAATGAGATACCTTTGCAGAGTGATCAGCAAAACAGATGGTGCAGAACGTGTGCAGAATAACAGCATAAATGGGCAGCTGCAGGTGCCCAAACTAAAGACCTCCACTGAAAAAAGACAGCTTAAGTGGTTCGTCCATGCCTGTCGGATGAACGAGAAAGGGCACCCCAGAAAAGCATTGGAAGCCTGTCCCCAAGGAAGAAGACACCATGGTCGCCCGAGAATCCTCTATGAGGATTATATCCAAAGAATAGGAGCCAACAGAGGGAAAACCTTGGCTCAAAGGAAAAGGACTTGCCAAGACTGAGAAGGATGGCTCCGATGGACCAAGGCCCCTCTACGCTAAATGTCCCAAAAGAGGGAGCAAAAGAAGAAGAAGAAGTTCTTCAATTTTTCTGTATCAAAAAAAAATTTCTAGTAGTGTTTCTATTTTTATTAGCTTTTCCATGTTCTCAAAAGAGAGTTCTGATTGCTTCTGAAGGGTCTCTTTAATCTCCACTATCCCCTCCAGCTGGGTCTTCATTTCCCTAAACTCTGCTGAGAGGGCCCTCAGAAAATCTACCGCTATATCAGCCTCAGTAAGTAGTAACACCCTTGATACTGATTCACATTCAGGGCACTTCCATTAGTAACTTATTTCAGTGTCGATGTTATCGACATTATCGATTATCGACATTATATTACGGAGGTTAAATGTTTGACACATTTAATGTCAAAATAACTCTGGCGTGCAATACAAGCTAAAACTTGCCTTCTCTTGGCTAGCTGATTTATTACAAACTTTAAAGCTGACCATTTTATTGATGTTGTAATAAATTATAAATAATAAGATTAAAATTGTTGTTTATACAGCAGTAGAGAGGATTAGGCTCAATTAGGTTGAATATGCATACAGTGTCTAGGCGTTGATGACCTTAGGGTTTTACGCCTTAAAACCTAAACAAACAAAGGATTAGGCTGGCCAAGCAACTGCTCCCCACTACTTCAATCACTAACACAAACTAACTATCCATACATAGGGAATAGAGGGGCGTTACAATTGTAAGAAAAGTAAAACCACTTCCACTCTATGTAGAATCGGGTAACTGAGGTGTCCTTAGAGATCCTAAAGATAAAATTTATAAAGCAGTTAAACAATTGTTATAGTTTTGCCTCAAGATCCCCAGAGACATCTCCATACACCGTACAGCAGTAATGAAAGTGGGGAAATGTTAAGGAACTAACCAAAAGCCTACGAGTTTCAAATGGAATAAGGTGAATGAGGATTTTTAAGGTTGAAATTGTGTGGTGAAAGATTTTAGAGACATGGTTTTCCCAGGACAAGCTTTAATCGAAGGTGATTCCAAGATTTTCAATGATTAAAATAAGACAGTTTAGAACAGGCAACCAAGTTGTTAGTGGTTTATAACTGACCCATTCCCACTACAGTGATCAAAATTATTGGATACTTGAAAAATACTTAAAATGTGATCATTACTAAAACCCATGCATTGCTTATAATATGTGTATATATATGTGTGTATATTGTATTATTAAGAAATGGAAATTTGCAAAATACACACCAAAGAAAAAACTAATATGAAAATATATTAAATGCATTCAATTAAAACAATTTTATAATATCAAGTAATAATTAAGATTTAAACAAGAAAAGAAAAAAGGGGAAAGCAATTGATTTAATATTATAAGGCAAGATTCATGCAAGCATTTTAATACACACCAAAGCCACTTTAACGATGAGATGATTTTCGTACTTGGTTTCAAGCCGGTAGTTTTCTAATGAAAGTAAATAATAAATAATGTAGTATGATAATCAATAAGATAGACTGAATGGAACATTAATTATTAATATTCAACATAAGACTAAAAAATTAAATATAATTTTAAAATAATATTTTCATAAAAAAAAAAAAAAAAAAGTTTCCATTCGCCTACATAAAAAAAAAATTAAATCATATAAATAAGTAGGTATGTTGGACTTTGTTGACAAAATTATTAATACATTATCTATGTTTACATGTAAGAGCAATATAAAACAACAATTATAATTCATTATGTTTCAATTTTTCACTCCCAAACGAGTCTATAGAGGGTCTAAATTAAATGTAGAGATATATAATTCCGTATGATAACCTTCTTCTTTAAAATCTTCCTCAGTGCCTCCCAGTATGAAGGTGCCCCGATCCAGGAATACCAAGATTTCCGATCCTGAGCTAGAGCTTTCATTAAGCTGAGAGTCTTCCCATTCTTTCCACTAATCCTTGTGATGTCTTGTTGATGTATCCTCTTGTTTCTTATTCTATCTCTTCTTGTCTAACGGCCCATTCTAAGGTAAGTATACGGACTTGAAGATGTGTAATTTTATACTAGTTTTTAATATTTTCTATTTCTCTTTTCTCCTATGCGAGAATCCTGAATTCTCATATGCAACCCACAGCATAAAAATGAATATCTAAATCATTTGCGTTGTCCACCCCTGCTTCAAACTGAAAATGCAAGCTCTTTTGGTTCTTGGTCTATCTCAGTCAGTTGATAATTGATGTTATTGTGAAAGTGAGGTATTTAAATCTGTCAATTGTGGGGAATAATTTGCACTATTCAGATCCTGTAGTTAGAGAATCACTTAGACTTAAAGTCATGTATTTTGTTTTAGCTTCATTCATTTTCAGGCCAATTTGCTCTGCTTCTCTTAAAAGAGTAATGGCAAGTCTCCAAATATCCTCTTGATTGCTTCCAAGGACAACTAGGTCTAGGAAACTATGCCATTTTCACATAATGTTGCTCTTATCACTTTATCTATAAGTATACGTTTGTTATATATATATATATATATATATATATATAGTTAGTTAGTAATATATAATATATAGTTAGTAATTATATAAATAGCAATTGAGAAATGATATTCCAACTAAAAAAACTATTCATTGTGAGTATTAATTTCTAAGAAAATTTATATAATAAAATAAAAAAAGTTGTATTTAATGTATAAAATTAAACTAATGGTACTAAAAGAATGTAAATCAAATCATATGTATTTTTAGATATTTGATAAAAAATGAATCATCATAAAATAAATGCTATTAAGGAAATATGAACATGCTAATAACACTTCCAAAAAATCAAAATAAAGAAATCAATATGTTTCAAAGAAATACATGTAATTTTACTCTTCTTTTTATCCTATGGCAATCCTTCATAGGACACATATAATACATGATCTATATTTATTAATTTGTTTTGCATTTCTCTGCAAACAGAGAAGGTCTTGTTGATTCATTCTGGCCACATGGCCTGCCCAACCAAGCAACACAAACTTGACTAAGTCCAGTTCACCTTGTATGTCATAAAGTCCTTCCAGCCATATCTCTGATTGTTCCAATCATAAAACATTGAATTTCCATTCAAGAATGAACAGGTATATTTTGCTGTGCTTGTAGATGGTCCAAGTTAGCAAGAAATAACTTACTGGAGAATGAAAAGTATCTAATAAAAAATAAGCTTGGTCTGCCTACTGATGAAACCACTTTAAAAGATATTTAGAACACCTAAATAGCGTCAATTGGCAGTACTGGCGCACTTTTTTTTCTCAGCAAACATAATTTTTTCAAATTATAAGTAATTGGAGGTAAGTAAACGTAGCCGTAAATATTTTGTGTTCCACTACTAGGGCTATTATCTCCAGATCCAGTGTACACATTTTTGGACTTGGTTAATTGAAAGTCCCATAGACAATGCTGTGCTGATGAAATTTATTATGTTTTATTTTAAGGCTGTTTGCATCAAATAGAAAAGTAGACTGATTAAAGTTATAAGGGGTTATAATTGTCTCAGTTTTCCTACCCAACTCCTAAATACACCATTATCTAAAATCATCCACTCATAATGTGGCAGTGAAAGATATAAATACTGTAAATATACTTAACCACAAAAATGCATAAATTGCAGCAGTGAACATAATAATTTACAATGCTCATGCCATATCTATAAAATGCATAAAAACTTCACAAGCTTTCAATTTTATTTTTAAAATGGCTTATAATTAAGCAAACAGCTGATAAACAACATAATGACAAACTGTTAATAGATTATATTTTGAAACAACCAGAAAAATTACAGTAAAGTGCATTTAGTGAAACATAAAAGGAAGCATTAATAGTGCATCCTACAGATTTGCCACAAATAATCAGGACCAAGGAATTAAAATATAAGAGGAAAAAGAAAGTATACAAATTGTATTCCTTACCTAAAAGAAAATATAGAGAGTAATTCTGCAAAATATTTTTTAAGCTAAAGAGCTTTAGTTCGAAAGTAGGGGTTTAACCACCCTGTTTTCTATAGGGGTATTTCTGGCAAAACTGGTTTTTTGAAAAATTTAGTTCCAGATCGGGTGGAAACCATTGTCCTATAATCACTTATCTTGCATCATTTGTATTAATCCTAGAAAATGTCTGTCAAAATTATAATCCTTTTAACTTTTCTTAACTAACACTCCTTTCATTTTGTTGATTGAATGGAAATGGTATATAGCGTTTATAAAGAAAAATATAATAAATTTTAGTATTTTTCTTTTCCATAATTTCAACCCAAGATTATTTTTCATAGGAAACTTTGTATCATTTATATCATAAATTATATCTAAAGAGTACCCATATCTATGTTGGATGCTTCTTATTTTTTATTGGTATTCTTAAGGGGAAGGGTTGGGGGAAATAAGAGATATTAGAAGGCAAATGTTATATCTGTAATATGACCACCTGTCATTGGGCAATTTGCCTGTTGGTGGGCTCTTTTCATAATAAATAATATATATATATATATATATATATAATATATATATATATATATATATATATATATATAATAATATATATTTATATATATTTATATATATAATTATATATTATATATAGAATTTATATATTTATATATAATTTATATATATATATATATATATATATATATATATATATATATATATATATATATATATAAACAGAGAGAGATAGAGAGAGAGAGAGCTTTTTTTTTTTCAGCCAAATTCATAATTTTTTCAATCAATTTCATAATTCCTTTAACCCATTTTATACAGTTAATTTAATTAGGTTTTGTTATAAAAAACTAAATATTTTTATTAAATCATGTTGCTTATTCATTTAACATCACTCTATATTACTGTGGCTTATCCGACGGTGCTACAGTGGGAGTCCTAAAGATTTCTTCTTTAAAAAAAAATCCTAGGGACATCTGCCGGGTTTGACCCCGTGAACTCAGGCCTTTGAAATCCTTAACTCTTTGTTATATAAATCTAACAATCGTCACCTGTGGTATGATGGCTAGAATAACAGCCATCTATACCAAAGGTCGCGGGTTCAAACCCAGCAGACAACCCTTCAATATTTTTGTAGCTTTTCGACCAAATTAATAGTTTTATAAAAGGGATTTGAAGGACGAAAAACTCTATGGTTTCTTTTCCTTAAAAAATCCTAGGGCCATCAGCTGAGATTGCAACAGCGACTTTAGTTAACAGCCTTCTATGCCTATGCTCACAGGTTCAAACCCGGTAGATGGCCCTTGAATATTTTTCTATGTTTTTTACCAAATTAATAATTTTTGACATTTATTTCAAAGGGTGAAACAATCAATTATGTTTTAATTCATTTAAATAATCTTAGCCCCTTCCTCTGGGTTTGGACCCGCTACTTTTGGCATGGATAGCGATTATGCTAGCCACTGCACCACAGGTGACCCTTAATAGATTTATGTAATAAGGGGTTTAAGGATGTAACATCACAGTGGCTAGTAATGCCAAAGGTCACAGGCTCAAACCTGGAAGATGGTGCTAAGATATTTTTAAGGGAGTAAAAAATCCTTGACTGCTCCATCCTTCGAAAGGGGTGTAAAAATTCTGTATTTGGTAAAAAGATTTTAAAAATATCCAAGGGCCATATGCCGGGTTTGGCATGCAAGACACCATGGGTCCTTGAAAAATATATATAAATATACATATACATGCACATCCACGATGATAATGGTAATATGAAATGGAACTTTGACGTGGTATTCTATATAATGCTTACCATACTTTAAGCAAGTATAATATACTATTGTGTTCCCATGTGCTTGCCTCTGAATGGAAATGATAATTAAATTATGGAAATCTTCTACCATCAAACTAATTAAATTTAAAATATAGTTTTTATTTATTAATTTTTTTATTGAAAATTAACCAATTTACATTAAATTGTGACTTTTGAAATAATGTAGACATATTCTTCTATTTTTTATTAACTACAAACTACTAATTTCAACAATTTAAATTTTATTTATTCCTTCTTTCAAGGTCATCAAGATACTTAATAGAGTATTGGTCTGCTTCTTTTCCTTTTTCCACCTAGTTCACCATTTAGCATAATTTTTGGCTGTCTACAGGAATCCATTTTTTCTAAATGATCAAACCATCTCAGTCAGCCATTACTAATAGTACTGAGGATCACATGCTCAACATCCATTGGACATTGCTTCTGATTCTCCAACCTGTGCTGTTCTTACAGCCCCAAATATCTTAGGATTCTTGTTTCCAGACATGCTTTGCCAGAGAGCCCACCTTTCACTCCCATACATAATTACTGGTCTTATTATCGCTCCATATATCGCTAATTTAATTATCAAATAATTTTCAAGAAACCAGAGCCAAGCAAGTATTTGTCCAGGGATATCAAATCAATATCAACGAATCGGATTTTTTGTATAACCACTACATCAACATAATATTTTTCCATCACTGTTTATAGCCAGCTTTAATATGTTCTGAAAGTTTAAAGTGTTGGTTGGTACAACCCCTGTAGGGGGTAACTATATCTATATTTTTAATCATTCTTTAACCAAAACTCAAACTTCCATCGCTTTCTGGCCATTCCTGGATAGTACCTTTTTTAGAAAGCCGAGGTTGTCCAGCCCTCTCGCTCAACCCACCTCCTTCAATCAGGCTTGGGGCTAGTAATGGTTCACTAAGAACCACTATTCTTATATCAAATTTATGAACATGCAAGTTTATTTCGATTGATTATGTATATATATATTTTTAAAGAAGTTTCACTTATTATGGATGATATTTTTCAATTCACCATAACATTCTTATTGCACATTCCCACTTTGATTTATCATTATTTAAGCAATCTTTTAATATAGCAACTGTTTAATGAGTTAAAGAAGGTTCCATTTCCAGTTTAGAAATTAGATTTTTGATCAAATCATTAAACTGCAATCTTTTTAAGGATATATCAACAGTAAAGATCACATGAAAAACAATTGTTTAAAGAAAATAGTCCCTATATCAAATAAAACTTCTTAAGTGAAGTAAAAAATCGTGATGAAGTGAATAAAAAAATCTAGAGAGCAGAAATACAGTGTCCTATCCACAGCAATACATCGAGCCATATAATCAATAAGCTGTGGGAACAAAGACACGCATTTTTTGAAATATGTAAAAGGGCAATGCTAACATATGTTTTAGTAGTAAGTAATAAATATACTATAGATAGAGGTTGTAATGTGTGTCCTTAATTGAAAATCTGTATTATCAGAATTAATATAAGTTTCAAAACACAACAACTAATTGGTGACCCTGACGTGATTGAATAAATCTTTTTGATAAGACGTCAAATTAGGGGCTGGCCCATAATAGCCAGGCATGTTGTGGTTGGACAAAATAGCACCCCCTTACTCCGGTCTAACATTAGATGAGAGTTCCCATTCATCATCACCTCGAACTAAGGACTGCAGAATGCGATCTGCGTAGAGGGCTTAGACACGGAATAGATTTATTTAAATAATATGTGTCTTTATTGATTCTACCAAAATATCCTAGTAAAATATTGTCCCCGGGCAGATATACTCCCGGAGGTAAGTGGAAAGTTAATTCATCGCCTCCTGGTGATTTAGTATTTCCGAGGCCAGCCAGTAGTGAACCCTCAGGTATCAAGTACCCCACTGCTTGAACAGCATCTACAAGTCATACTTTGTCATAACTAAGTGGAAATCCATTCTTATATGGATCTATTCCATTTTTTTATTATTTTGATGTAAGTCCAGCATTCAGAGTCCAACATAGGTCATAGTTAAGTAATATTGCAATGATGATTCGGTCATTCTACGACCATAATAGTTTATTTCCATTTTAAATTCTGTGTGATATTCTTTGACCAGTAGATCTAGGTCTTCTACTCCTGATCAAACTTCACTTCTTTCAGGGACAGGTCTTTGCTACGGCACCGAGTCAGGAAAAAAACGCTTCTCTCCAAAGAGGATCGTTTTTCTTAGAGGAATTTGTCTTCGATAAGTGTGCTAGGGTGGGAGGACCTGACAGTGCCTGTCCCACCAGGGCAGTGCCCACTCCCTTTGGCTTATCGCAGGCTTTTCTGGAAATCAACGTCTCAATTGTGGGGCGGCCATGCTCAAACAATGGCTACAGCAACAACAGCTGTGTACTGCCTGCTTCACAAGGATTTACATTTAAGCAGGTTCAACAATATCAGATAGACAAGGCAGATCCAACTATTATGGAAAACTCTGCGATAAGCCAAAGGGAGTGAGCACTGCCCTGGTCGGACAGGCACTGTCAGGTCCTCCCACCCTAGCACACTTATCGAAGATGAATTCCTCTAAGAAAAATGATTCTCTTTGGAGAGAAGCGTTTTTTTTCCTTACTCGGTGCCGTAGCAAAGACCTGTCCCTGAAAGAAGTGAAGTTCGATCAGGAGTAGAAGATCTAGATCTACTGGTCAAAGAATATCATGTCTAAAGTGGATACAGTACCTTTTGGAACTCAACGTCTCAATTATTGTGACCTGAATTTCTGTACTCACTTCAATACGATAATCATATTGAATTTATAATCACGCCCGAAAAGGACTAATTTACTATTTCAAAGGATATGCCCGATTTTCATATTTTAAGGACTGTTTTTTTTGTTTTTTTCATTTTAAGTTAAAGTCGCCATTCTCGTTGAAAGGATTCTTAACAATTGACTTTTGTTGTAACCAGGATACGGTTCAAAATGGAAGAAAACCTCCATTTTTGACTCGATTCTCCTTTTAAAAGGATACGAATCGAAATAATTCACTGGTAACTAGGATTACCACACTAAAAAGGACACTTTTTTAAATAGAAACTCTCTTCCCGATGCAAGAAGCGGTCCAAAATAACTTAACTCTAACTGTCTAAATTAGGGTGGTTGAGGTGGGTTACGCCCGAAAAGGACTAATTTACTATTTCAAAGGATATGCCCGATTTTCATATTTTAAGGACCCGTTAACAACAGAAACCTACATACGGACTTACAGCAAGCAACAGTCGACCCAGACATACAAACTCTCTATTCCCGTTTTCATAGCAAACTGCACAAACACGACAATAGACTTATAAACTTGTACATATATTTGTTGAATGCCTGTTAAAAGAAACTGTATGAGAGACCTCCTCTGTTTAAATAAAATCTGAGAAGGGGTGTTGCTGGGCACTTTCCTTCCCCATGCTTAGGGTTCCCTGAGTCTTGAAGATATCGTCTTGAAGACACTGACCGCCCAGGTGTTTCTTCAAGTGCATGAACAAATGGTAGTCGCTGGGTGCCAGATCAGGGCTGTATGGAGGATGATCTAGAGTTTCCTATTTAAATGATTTGATGAGATCTTTGGTCCGATTAGCCACATGTGGGCGGGGATTGTCATGCAACAAAATGATACCCTTACTCAACTTGCCACGTCTTTTTAAGATGATAACAAAGTCAAAACATTGGTCACATTCGTGATTTATGGTATTAGTCTACAATATAGAAGCACCATTCATTAATAGGGAAGATCAGCATCAGGTTGCTTCTTTCAGTGTTTTACCCTGTAGAAAAATAGATTAGCAAAATAGGTAGCAGGGTTCGAGTTTAGTGCGTAGCTCATTATATACTTCGATTCCGCCAGATGTTATCTCACAAGGAGATGATCCCAAATGTGTCTCAATGATTTTGATGAAATGTTTTTAGGTAAAACTAGACATTAAGCCATTAGACTCAGCAAAATATTAGGGGCCAACACTACCCAGGAGTCTAGTAAACAAATCAGGAAGTTTGCGAGTGAAAAACACATTTTATTTAATACCTCTGATTCCAGTGAAGGTAGAAAAACATGTTTGGTGTCAAATTATCCTATTTCAAAGTGGAATAATTTAAAAAATAAGCCATTAAAATATTTGAGTTTTATGCTGGGTAATAATCCTAAAAATATAAATAATCTCATCAAAACACTACTTTTGTACGATGTCTTCAACTCTAATGACACCCATATTTATCTCTAGCCATTCTACTTTTAACTTGTTGACATACTGAAGCTTTCTGTTATCCAGTGAATCATCAGCAAGCACAAGAAGTGATAAGCTCACTGGTCTTATAGAAACATATCCTAGGTGGATTTTCTTATTTTTTTCCTTTGTCGTAAAATTTTCTCCGAACCAATGGTCCAAATACCATAGGGGAGCATTCCAGGTCTATGGTCATTCTTCTGATTTATTCATGGTAGTAGGTAGCAATACCATAATTTTCTTTTAACACATGTGTTTTTATCACTTCTATTCAAATTATTTTTGCAACCTTCTTGACCCTTCCCTCTCCCTTACATACCAAATCCACCTTTTACAGATAATGGTCGCTTCCTATTGCCATAACTCATTCTACTCGAACATCAATAAGATATTTCAGAGTGTGTTATTTACCTTGGAAACAGATTATTATACTTTTCATTTCATCTAGGTTCTTCTCTTGTAAATTGTATGTGTTCTTCTGACAAAATTTGCTGTTAGCCACGATCATTCTATTTTCATACATATTTGGACTATTCTTACCCCATTTTTGGCATTTTCTCTATAGACACTAAACAATTCTGTCAATGAGTGAGATCTCTTCTAACTCTGCCATTCAAGCATCCAATGATAATTGGTTCCACATGGGTATCATTTATTTTTCTCTGAATATTATCAAAGAACTTATATGACAATCAAAGCATTGTCATTCAGTTTGTATGCTATGATGATGGTCTTCATGATGTCTCCTTCTTTCCCGATCAGTGATACTGTGTTTTGATGGCATATGATCACTGTATGTGACTTTCTTAAACAGAAAACCTATGGCCTTTACTGGCTACTCAGTTTTCGAAGCCCCTCTCCCTCCTCTGAATAGAGAAGAACATTTTCACCAATCCTTTCTTCTCCTCTTCCTCTCATCCTGACTTCAGTGATGGCTAGTAAAATGTTCCATGTCGTCATTCAGAAGGTCCTTTCTCCCTCCCCCCTCCCCATGTGGAATTGTATAAGAGCTGTCCAGCTGTATGTCTTCCTTTATAGATGATAAGTATTCGTATGGACAGGGTATCAGTTTGTCCAGTCATAATATGTTGATGGGCTGTTCCATGTGGTAACTGATCAATACCTTTCCTGATTGGAAGAAACTCCTGGGGGAGGTTGCCCTGACCTTATGTTGAGTGAAAGTGATTATTGTACTGTTCTGGTGAGTATGCATAGTGTTCTGAATTGTAGTAACTCATGGGGGTGCGAATCCCCAAGCAATAGCATGCAGCAGTTACTCCTTCCAGGATATCTACAGCTTCTTCAAAACCCTTTGGCACAAGCATCTCATTGAAAATTGACACTTTAATCTTTTTTTCTCTCAGTCTATTGTCTTCTCTCTAGTTCTGACATATATGTATGCTAAATCTAGAAATTTTTAGTTTCTTAATATTTGTGTGCCCGAATATGGATCTGCTTGGTGGTAGTTCTATTCGGTAATATCCATGTTCTCTTATGGTTCACTTGTAAGGTAAGAATCTACTCCCAACTGGGAGGTCCAAAGAAGCTGCAAAATCGATCACCCGGTTTCCATTTCCATTGCTTTTTAAAATATACAATGATTACCAATAGTTATACAATAATGTTGTATTTTGGGCATGCATCGAGGATTCTTTCATGATTAAGAAACTATCTTTTTCACTCTCAATGGTAAATTCAGTAGGGACATGAGTATGCTGTAATTATACAATTTCTCATGCCTGCATATTATGGAAATTAGTCAAGTGACAGCCTCAAATCCAATGATGAGCCTCTTATATTTGCCACTAACTATAAATTGCCTGTGTATATTGTATGTATCCATGTTGTTTATTTAATTATTTTAAGACATTCATTATAATTTCAAAATTATTTGTTCATATCTTCTTAATTTATTTACACTTTCTTATTATTATGGGTAGATGTGCGATAAGAAGACAAAAAAAGTTATTAATGTATGTCTAATTTTAGATTGATGAATACAACATAGAAACCCATTGTACCTGGGAAGCACTGCTTACAAATAAAGCATTCTCTCTCCTTGGATTGTAACGGTAATTCACAAAAACAACGTAGCCTTCTCCCACAACTATCAATTTGTGAAAGGTTACATCAATCTTATAGGTAAACATTAAATATTAATTATTTAATTACTTTCAACCTGGCAACACAGAGACCTGTAACAGCGGTATGACCTCTCTCAACTTGACAGTTGTTCGATTTGGTTGGCTACATTATTAGCTACATTGCTATCATGAAGTCCCGAAACATAATGAAAGGTTTTTTTTTTACAATAAGTAATTATTATTATAAATATTTTTGTATCCAATTTTTGTCATAGAGAACAATCTAATAAAAGATGTAAATTACATATAAATATTCACTTTAAAATAAAGATGAAACTATAACTAAATAAAATATTTGTAGCTAGAGTATTGAAATTTAAATGGAATATAAATTTGAATGATAAAAATGATTTATCTCACCTTTATCATTTAACCAACAAGCTACTTTGTAATAAGCTTCATCTAAAAGAGTAATTCCAACAGCTAGCATTATTTTCGGCACATAACTAAGACAAAAAGCATAACCTCTAGCTTCTATTTGGCGATCCCACCAGTCCTACAAAGATTAGAAATTCATCAGTAGACATATTTATTTCTTTGATTCATTAGCTTCAAAGCCAAATACTTTGGAATGAAATTCAAAATTAGATTCATAACAAGACAACCCAAAAGATGTTTTAGGTTCAAATTACTTTTTAAGTCTTTAGATGAGATGGCATTCAAACTTAGCAGGTAATATCAAGACTTAATAATATAAGGCTATTATCATTCAAATTAAGCTTTAATTTGAATGATAATAACGATCTATCTCTATGTCTAACTGCTACTGAGATAATATTTAACTAAAAGATACATTTTGTTTCCAAAAAATGATAAATAACTAATTCATTACAATGTAGGCTATGATTCGGGTGGCAGTCAAAATGATTAGAAGATTGAGTCAAAACCATTTATTTATCAACGTTTTGACCAACATTGTGACTTTTTTTTTTCAAAGCTAAAACATAACAAGATACAAGGTAGGTTGAAAATAAATATATGACAAAGAAACAATTATAAGAATTTAAAAAACAATAAAGATTAGAAAATAGTGAGTTGAAAATTGAGAACAAAAGAAAGTAACAAACAGAAAGTGATAAAAAAAGTAATCAAAGCTAATGAAGCAATGAATTAAAATGTGAGTAAGCAGTGAAATTAAAAATGCAAATAGTTGACAAAAGCATAATAAGAGAAAATAATAACATTATCTATTATGTATAAAAATTTTAGTATTCTGTTGGTTGTTTTTTTTTTTTTCCATTGTTAAGGCGTGAATAAGAGAATAATAAATTCTTGAAATGTAGCCTAAACACAATTACTTATTTATTGACAGAACCTCAAGACCCATAGATAACTAAAATTATTAACAGTCAAGAACTAACAACAAGTCAAGAAAAGAAACAAAATTGAAGAGGTGGACAGAGGAAAGGAAGAAAAAACTTAGTGAACTGAAGAAGAGTTGGAAAGAAAGGGGAAGCAGAAAAGGAAATGAGGCTGTGATTGGCTCAAGTTGACACGCTCTCCTGAGGGGAGAATAGTTAAAAATAATATATATAACATATATATATATATATATATAATATATATATATATATATATATATATATATATATATATATATATATATATATATATATACATATACTTATATATGTCCCAGAATAAAATTATTTTCTATACATTATTCTTGTCAAAAAAACTTTTTTTTTAATATTTCTAAAGAAATGCATATAGGATACTGTGTTAAAGCAGCCCAATGCAGTTGGGCAACACAACTTTTCAAATACTTAATAAATTGTTTTCTCTTGAGTATTTTTGGTTCAAATAATTGTTTTGAAAATCTTTCAAAGGATGGTCCGAACAAACATTTTTTTTTTTTTAATTATTAATAATAGCTGAATTCTTACAGCTAATTCTTTACCTAGAAAGTTCTTACAGTCCATCCCCCCACTCCCCAAAAAAATGAGAATTCAGACTTTTAAATATAAATAAATAAATAAATTCTTTATTATCCTAGGACATATCCCTTTAGAATAAAACATATAGTATGTACAAAATGTGCTTTGGAGTCTTACAGTAAATTAAATACTATTAAATGCGGGATTTGAAGATAGAAAGAGAGCTGTAATTAATACTTTACTTCTGAAAGTTATTTGACTGTCCTCTGCTAGACTACACATATTCTACTTTTAGTAAAACACCTACATTTATTAAGATTTAATTATGAATACTAAATTGGATGTTTCTTTTGGGATTGTTCAAGATTTACTAATAAGTGTCAAAAAAAAAAAAAAAAAAAATATATATATATATATATATATATATAATTATAATAAAAGGTTTTTTTAATCATGGCTTCCTATTAAAAAAATGACTTGCTAAAGACATTCAAATATCCTGTTTTTCTCCATAAAATCAGACCCTATTCATTGAGAAAACGGCTCTTGAAATTTCCTGGTTCTTATAAAATACACCTTGTAAATTTCAATTTAAAAATATATTAAACATACCTGAAGTTTCAAATTTAACATCATAACGATAAAAACAATGATAAGGCATAAAGCAATAACTGGCACAGTCACAAAATATCTGAAAACATAGCGCTTCCATGCTGGATATGTGGCTTCCAATCTTCCCGTGACTGGACTGACCTCTAATGGTCCCTAAAAAAATTCAAGAATGATTTTCACTAATAAAATAAAATATAGATTTGAAAACAAAAGAAAATTCAATATAATAAAACAACTTACAGAGAACAGTGGTCTAGGTTCAACTAAAAGTTCATCTCTTTGGTCCAATGTACCCCATCTATAGGCTAATTCAGCACAATATCGTTTCCATGCTTCTAAATAAATACTGAACCATAAAACATTGAAAAAAGAGAAAAGAACGAACCCCACATCTTCAGTTGCTTGATCACCACGTCCAAAACCAACCTATTACATTATATTATTAATATGACTAGAAGAGTCCATAGACAAGATGTTATAAGTTTATTCAATTTAAGTAGGTATCTTTTATCATATCTTACAATACAGCATCTGTATGAATTAAATTATGATATTATTATACGAGTATAAATTGTCACCACAAAAGCTGCCACATCATTTCCAACTACAATAATTATAATAAAATCAATTATTATCAAATAATTGCTACATAAAAATAATGACTATTTTTCAACAAAAAAACTATTATTTTTCTTTAATATAACATGAAATTAAAATGCAAAATATAACCCATTATGGTGCAATAACATTTCCCTTCTTTTGGCCAATTGCTTGATCCCATACAGGTTTTGGCTTTTTTGGATACTAGCATCTAAAAACTGTGAAAAATTGTCGCTCTCATGAGTTGTATCAACTGCCTTTTTTGGTAACTAGGTGTTTCAAGCAAACCCCCTTTTTAAGGCTGCACTACACTACAAGAGAACATGTACATGTAAGTAAAAATTCATGACATTTGGTGATAGTGAATTATCACACACTCTCACATACTTTCAATGTATAAATATTCAATTACCATATTTTCTATGACAGTTCATCATTTATTTTTCAAACTTTTATTATAAATAATGTTTGATTTCTTAAAATGGAGTTTCTACATTAAAAAAATGTGTTTTCATTATGTGTTTGTTACACTTGTTTGTTTTGATATAACATCATTTAGATTTTTAATCTTTTTTTTTAAATAATACTTTATGGTATCATAGGATTTTTTTAAAAGTAATGTTTGACGTTATTATCCGAATTTATTTTTTTTAAATATGCTTTCGACCCCTCCGCTGCTTTTGTGAAGTCTCACAATACCTCCTTCTCACGAATTTCCAACTACCTCTTCTCTCACTGTGTAGCAAATGAAAGTAATTTTATTCTGGGACAAGTAGTCCCCTAAGAATAACAAGAAAAGTACAATATAAATAATAATTGTCTGGTCGTTTAAGATTTTTAACCACAAAAGTTTAACAGTTTAACAATAAAAGACAGATTTTGTGACAATGGATAGTTATCATCTATAGATTTTAAATATTACATATGTTGGGGAGATTGATACTTTAGGAGATGGAGAAATAGTTGGTGTTTGAAAGTGGATAATGATAAGGATTTAGGAATGGATACAGACAAGGAATTCCAAAATTGGGTAGCACGAATAACAAAGGATTTTTTTAAGGAGGCGGATCTGTGAGAAGGTATATACAAGTTTAGGGGTTGGGATCTCGTGTTTACTGAATGGACCCGAGGAACAAGTGGTAAGCATATCAAGAATATAAGGAGATTTTTTTGTGTTGAAAATTCAGAAGAGACAGACATCTAGGAGGTACTGCTGACGGAAAGAGGGATAGAGCCAATTCAACTCGGTATACCTTCTAGAAACATGGTAGTGTCTGGGGATTCCACATGTGAATCTAATTAAACAATTCATAAGTCTTTTGAGTCTCATATCAAATTTCTCAGACAGCCCGCCATATACGAGGCAACCATAGTCAAACTGGAGGAAAATGAGCGAAGAGACGAGTAGCATGCGGGTTTTAGGTGGGATAGAGTCACGAAATCTTAGAAATCCATGCATGAATTTTCAGGTGATTTGAGAAATATGATTACTCCAAGATAGGTTTTGATCAATAATGACTCCAAGGTTTCTTACTGAGGTGTGAAAGTGGATAGGTATGCTATTTTACAAGGTTCTTGGAAGCAAAGAGAATGGTTTTGGTTTTTCCAGCATTCAACTTCAAATCATTTGTCGTAGCTCATGCATTGATGTTGTCAATATCATGTTGTAGTTTTTGGACAGCCTTTAGCATTTCGGAAGGATGGAAAGAAAGATAGATTTGCTGATCATCTGCATATAGGTGGTATTGTGAGTGGCGGATCCAGTCAGGGAGATCATTAATATAGATGGAAAAAAGAGTTGGTGAGAGTGAGGATCCCTGAGGAACAACACGTGTTAAGGTAATGGAGGAGGAAGGAGGTTCATTTGGTATGATGACAGTTTGAGATCGATTGGATAAGAAATAAATAAACCATTTTAGAACACTGTTTGATATTTGAAGGTTTTGGAGCTTGGAACGAAGGATGTTATGATTAACTGAATCAAAAGCTTTTGAGAAATCGAAGAGGATCTAAATAGTGTAAAGGACTGTAAAGGATTTAGAAGATTTTTTCCTCAAGAAAGTTGTTGAGCTGTGAGTGAACAATTCTTTCAAGCGGTTTGGATAGATTGGATAGTATGGAGATAGGTCTAAAATCAGAAACTGTGACGGGATTAGGAACTTTATTCAGGGGACGTACGATGACTTTTTTCCAGGCTTTTGGGAAAATAGATTTTTGAAGAGAAACATTATAAATATGTAGAAGGACAGGAAAGATGACAGGAAGACATAATTTAATTAATTTCACAGGAATTTGGGCGGGTCCATGATCGTTCGTTCTGGACTTCAGAATAGAGGAGAGCGATTCTTCGGGAGATACATCCGAAAAATAGAAATTTTCCGGATTGAAGGATGTCTGTGTTAAAGAGTATTGTGTAATATGGGATATAGGAAGTGGTTCTGCGAAGTAGGAATTTAGTTCTTCGGAAGTAAATGGAACACAAGAAGAGGATTTGAAATTTATAATGGATAGGTTTCTAAGTAGTTTCCATTTGGTCTTAGGTTGGGTGCTTGGGATAAGGAATTATGGAAAAAATGAGCTTTAGCAAGGCGTAAGAAAGACTGAGCTAGGTTTCTTAGGGACTTAAACATGGAGAAGTCATCTGCGGCTCGCGTGCGCCTAAATCGTCTCCTGACGGCGTCTCTTCTCCTCATCAACTCTCTTATTTCAGGAGTGATTCATGGTGCAGCAGGGCGTTTAAAGGTTGAGGTCTTGAGTGGAGCATGGGTAATTAGAAATTTAAGGAGGTTCACAGAGAGGCATTCCACCATCTCGTTGATTGACGAAAAGGTAAATATAGGTTCTAGGGCTTTGGATAATGGGTCGAAAAAAGGAGCCAACTTATCAGAGGATAGGGAGTCAAGATTTTGCCAGGATATTTGTTTTGGGGTAATTTTAGGAGTTGGAATGATATAAGAAATCTGAATGAGGTCATGGTATGAAAGAAAGGACACTGGATTCTGGGAGGAAGATAACAGTTTTTCGGAGGAATCTATTATGAACAGGTCTAGCCACGTGCTTGTAGATTGGGTGTGGTGGGTCGGGTTGAAGGGTACTATGAACAGGTCCAGGGAATGAATGAGGTTGACAAAGTACGATCTGTCAAGAGATTCTAGAGAACGGTTGGTGTTAAAGTCACCTGCTATTATTATGTTATTGTATAAAGGTACGTAGGTAAAGAGGGAGTATTCAAAAGTGGGATCGAACCAGACGTTAGGAGGACGGTATATAGTCGCATAAAGGAGAGAATGAGAATTATGACAGATTTCGACTAATATATATTCTAAATGAAAGAACATTTGAACAGGGAGATTTATAAAGGATTTTTGATCTTAGGCTGTTATGGATGAAAAGTCCAACACCTCCGCCTGTTCGGTCAATCCTATCATGTCAATAAAGGGTATAATTGGGAATGGATATAGAGGAAGAGGATATAATCAGTTTGAACCAGATTTAAGAAATGGAAATGATGTGATGAAAATTGCGTAAGAAGTAATTGAGAAATTCACCGTAATGAGGTGGAAGGGATTGGGCGTTGACGTGTCAGGTCAATAGGATATCAGTCATCTGAAGGAGAATAGAGGATATCTGTCAGTAATAAGGAAAGGTGAGATTAGATTGGAACGAAAGTGTAGAATGATTTTTGAATTGAAAACATCTCTGGAAACGAAGTAAAAATATAAACAATAAATAAATAAAATGTAAAGAAAGGAAAATTATTAACTCTAAATAAAATTATAATTCTAGATTTAAAAGAGAAAAAAGGAAAAACTTTATATCTGTCGTAAGGATAACTTAAAAGTCATTGTAAGCCTTCCAGGTCCTCCCTCAGGTTTGTTTATTATCATCGACTAATAGTACTATCCCAGTTGAGGTGCCTCGTTGTGAAGTCTCTTTTTACCTTCCGGAGGCGGATAATCTCATCTTGGACCGTCTGGTGAACGAATCGCATGACGATCAATAGTATGGACTTAATTTAAAAAGGGGACAAGCTTGGAGCATTTAGTTACCAAAAAGGTGCTAGATACCGCTCGTGAGAGTGGGAATTTTCACAGGTTCAAAAAGATAGTTTTGGATGGCTATAGAAAAATTCCAGGATCGCTGTTTCCACTTTTTGAAATTTTTCTTTTCTTTTTCTTTTCATCAAGCGGATCATGGATTAAAAACAAAGAATATAAAATTTTTCCTTTTCGTTTTAATACTCCACACTCCTTGATTAAGAGCCTCATCAAGTGATGGTCGCCCTGAGCTCTTCCTCCTTTCATTTGCACCGAGGACATATTCTCCTTCAGTTTTGTTGATTTTACGAGCCAATTCGGTGGTCTAACAATGAGTTTTCCAGTAATGTCTCAAAATAACAAGAATTTTTTAAAAAGCTCAGGATTTTGACTCAGACCCCTAAAGCACGAACATTGGGTCCTGGTGTTCTATGTGGTAAAAAAGTGACATACTGATTTTTGTGTATAAGTGTACGGAGTGTATTAGAGATCCTGGGTGCTGAATTTAAAGAAATTTTGTAGTTAAAATTTCCTATAGACATAAGTAAAGTAAACACCGAGCAGGGGTTTAGATAGCTAATGAGAATAGACATGGTACTCCCTTCCAAGGCTTTCCACGCTAAACTAACTTTATAGCCATTGGTGTCTCGAATGAGGAGCTGCCATTAACAAGAATAATGAAAAGACTAAATCTTCATTAGAAAAAATAACCACATTAACAGATGTACTACTTGGAGATGTTTCAGTTTTAAAGGAAAAAATTCTCATAACAAAGAGAAATAAATATTCTCGTAAAAGAAGTTTTAAGTATCCTAGAAGGAAGAAAAAAGAAATAATTTCCAGATTTTTAATGCTCTGAGATCTAAAAATAATTGAGTTGAAAGTTGTAAAGGCCTGCCAGGATGTGGGTGTATCCTACATGAATAAACCATCAATAATAGTTTTCGAGTTGGAAAAGATTCCGAACTTAAATAATTGAAAAAACAAAGAGGGTATTATGAAAAGGAGAAACAAATTAAAAAATAAATAAATTAAGGATTAGCCACGACCAAACATGAGAGGATAGAGAGGAGGACAGGAAGATTTACACTTCCATAATTAGATTAAAATTCAATGACCGAAACTCTATTAATAGTAGAGAACTATTCAAGTTCAGAGGAACTTACTATTTCCTGACAAATTCTAGATCTACTTGTGGACATATTTGTATCATAACATAACTATATTGGTAATAATTCACCCCTAACTAATCTGAAATAACTTAGCACAATATAAATGGTTATTCAAATCTGTTTAATGTAAATTTTCATAATTTAGCAATATGCATTGTTGAAACCTGGATACTTGATCTGAATTTTACTACATCACCCTCATTAGCTAATCATATCCAAAGCAGTACTGTCAAAACTAAGCATTTTGGTTGTGCTAGTGGAAGCAATATAACATTCATCAATAAACTTGTTAGCAAATTAACAATTTCTGATACTCAAAAATTGCAACTTTTTCATAAGAGCTTAACTTACTGCAGTGTGATAACCTGATGCAAAGTCAGGGTTTCCTTTATCAGTCTGCCAATTGTCCAAATCTTGTTTTGCTGCCTTCCAACACGAGTCATCAGAAGTTCTCTTGCGACACCTGCCACACCATCTTCCTAACGAAGCCTAGGATGACCCACACGCCTTGTATCTAATATGCGCTCCAATACTACTTTAATGGAAATTGCTTTATCTTCTATTCTCATCATATGCTTAGCCCACCTTAGCCTTCCCAGAGGAATAACCCTAACTATATCTGTTCCATTCAGAAGAGCATTTAGTTCAATATTGGTCCTTCTACTCCATTCTCTATCAAAATGAATTGAACCATAGCTGTTACAAGCAATTTTTTGCTCAAGAGCCAGTAACTCTTGCTCATTCTTCTTGGTTGAAGGTCCAAGTCTCTGAGTCATAAATCAGGACTGGTTAAACCAATGTTTTATATAGGATAAGTATGATACTTTTGGCAAGGCTGTAGCTACTAAAATGACTTCAAAGGCTATAATAACACCTGTTATATGCAGGTATTCTTCTTTTGATTTCAGCTGTCAAATCCCCATTTATATTCATCTGGCATCCCAGGTAAATAAATTTGTTCACTTCATCAAATGCGAAAGTTTTAATTTGGAGTGTCTTATTCTAAATTGAATTTTGCCCTGTGACCATATAATTATTTTCTGCTCATTGATCACAAGTATCATTCTCCTTGCTGAGCCTTCAAGAGCAAGAAAAGCATCTGAGATATCTCTGAGGGATCTTCCAACTATTTCCAGACCATCTGCATAGCCAAGTACCTGGACAGTCCTGTTAAATATGGTGGGTCGTATCAATGCCACAGTCTTTCACCCCTTTTCCGAGAGTAAGAATAAAGAGGAGGCATATACCTGTAATGAATTACCCTGAAAGTAAATTAAAATGGAACAGCCACATCAATAAATCTTGCACCAAGGAACTCAAGTGTCTATATGCGTGCAAAGGGGCTGTTAGAAAAATATGGAGCCTAAGACCTAAGATGGTCCTTTGTATACACATGACAGCAATAAGGCATATGATCTTATATGCTGCTGTAGTATGGCAACATAAGGCAATTACAAGAAAATCTAGTTTACTGCTTGGAAAATTGCAAAGATTGGCATGCCTTATGATAACGGGAACTATGAATACCACTCCAACTGCTGCAATGGAAGTTGTTCTGAACCTAACACCATTGCACATAGCAGTAGAAACTCAGGCACTTAGCACAAACTATAGGCTCTCTAAGTTAGGAATAAGATTTAACTCCCTGAGTTACCAGGGACAAGGTAACTTGTTCAGGAGGATTGATGAAGAATCGGTGCTTGTCATGCACTCTGATTTCAGGTCAAGAAATATACGGTCACACATGACTGTGCAGGGATCACTAGGATTAGCACAAACAGACTGTGCAATGGAGTTAATTGGTACACAGATGGATCCCTGGTGGAATTACGTTCAGGGGGCAGGAATATGGAGATCAGATAAACCCAGGGAGGGAATCTCCATTAATCAAAGCAAACATATTTCAGGATGAAGCAATGGCAATTAACATCTGTACTTAAACCCTAATTTCAGAAGGGGTGAGAGACAGACTTATAACTATCCATACAGAGCTTTGGGAAGTTACATGACCCGGTCCAAACTAGTAGAAGAGTGTAAGGGAAATCTCAACATTCTTTCCCTGCAGAATAAGGTCAAAGTTTAGTGGGTGCCTGGTCACTCAGGCATTCTAGGCAATGAAAGAGCCGATAACCTCACAAGGAGGGGTTCTACTCAGAAACTCTCCACACCTGAGCCTGCTTGTGAAAAAGGTCTGATCTGGGGCTGCTCGCAATAAAACCAAGCTCCACTGGAGGGATGTCTTGGAGGGACGCTGCAAAAAGAAATGTTGTACTCTTCTCTCAATGGTCAGGATAACTTTGAGGAGGGTGACAGGACTATATACAGGACTTAACAAGCGCCTCCACAATATGGGGTTAGTAGCCTCACAAACACACGCATTCAGCAAGAAGGAAAATGAAACTGCCTATGACATGATATTTAGTTGTGAAGAGATAGCTTGGTTACGGTTTTACCACTTAGGCAATGACCGTATTTCAGATCCTAGGCTTTGTGAACTAATCAATCCTTACAGCTTAGTCTGATTCACTAAGGCAATAGGTCTGTGTTCAAGCCCCATTTACAATTAATTATATATTTTTTTATTTTTTTCTAGTTCACATATGTTCTTTTGTTTTAATAATGTGCGTTGGTTTTAATTGTTGAAAAACACATGTGTTACAAAGCATCAGGGAATTATTTTGAGTTGTTTTTAAAAAGAAAAACAATATCCCACATTTTGATGAAATAGCTGTTTTCAAGAAAGTGAGCTTATCTCGTGAAGCCAAAGTGAAGGAAACAACCAGGTGATAAGTTACATCTTTCTGACTATTCTTAATTTAACCACCCAACAGTCTTACAGGGAAAGGTTTGTTTAACAATTCAGAAAAGCCCCTTGCCCCAACAGGCCTGTAGTAATAGGGTAATGGGCAGCGCACAATAAGCCTACTTCCAGCTGCAACACATGAGAACAAGCCGAAAAAAAAAACAACTGGATCTTGACAATGCATTTAACTTGTATCGTGTCATTCAGCACAATCTAACTTTCTCTAAATTTCAAGGGTACACCTAATCCCACAAGAGCATTTTTAAGTTCTTGCCTATGTATATTAAGTAAGCATTTTTTTATAATTTATGAATAGAAGATGAGTTTTATATCTTACACTCTCTGCTCTTCTGCAAAATTTGGTGGTGTGTAAAAATTTGGTCAGTGATGGATTTTCTGATCCTGAAGCCACACTGGTATTACCCCAAAACATGCTTAGCATACGGTAAGAGCTTTCGATACTTAGTTTACTGGAGATGACTTTATAGGCTGCAGGCAGTAGGGATATTCCCCTTTAGTTTCCAAATCTAACTGATCCCCTTTTTCTGTGGAAAAGGACATATTACAGGTTTTCAGAATTGGTTTGAAAAATTTAGCAGAGTAGATACAATGTTGGAAAGGAAGAAGGGCTCCAGGTGACTATTAATGGATATTGCTGAGGTTCTGTAGGAAGCAATCTGTCCACAAGTACTCACCATGGAGAGTGGTATTTCAATAGATACTATAAGTCACCATTTACTGTCCATGGGGAAAGTGAAAAAGAGCAGCAGACTGATCTCTCATGAACTTACTCCTCAGCCATCACCTAACAGGTTAGAAACTTGTGAAAATTTTTTGAAAAACCTTTTTGCTATGAGATTTTATCAGAAGATTAAAATCTGTGATTAAAAGTGAGTTTACTGGTGAAATCCGAAATCCCATGAGCAATGGCTAGATCGCAGTCAAACTGCTTTTACAGTGGCTGGAAGCAATTTAAAAAAAAAAAATCCATGCTTTTCATTTCTTGTAATTTTGAAGGGGTTATTTATCACGAATTTGCTCCTGATGGATGCTCTATGAATTCTGAATTCTACTGCAAACAACTGGAAAGATTGTACGCAGATTGTCAGATTGTTATCCTGCTTTGAACAACCGAAAAGGAGTTTTATTCCAACTATATAATGTTCGTCCTCACACTTCCCATCCAACCAAAAAGTTTAAAGGACTTCATATGTTCGAACTCCTGCCTCACCCACCATATAGTCCAGACCTCATACCATTGGATTACTACTTGTTTTGACCCATGGCCTATTTTCTTTAAGGAAAAAAATTTGTTAATTTTGTGGAAGTTGAAATTGTGGTCCAAGATTTCTTTGACAGCCATCCCAAATAATGGTATCAGTGTGGGATCAAGCAATTGGCTAGCAAATAGCTAATGATGATAAATAACAATGGACTACACTTTTGAGTATTAATTATATTTGATATCAAAGAAATAATAATACAAATATATGGTTGAAAAATTGTTTGTTTGTTTTTTTTGGGGAGGGGTTTATGCACCCTATTACTAATATTCTGCTAGGTCAAGGGCAAGGCAAGACAATTTAATTTATTATATGGACAAAAATTTCATTTTTTGTTTATATTGTATTAGGAACAATAGCACTATTATTATTATGTTCACTATTAATACCAATGTAATTTTACGATAGAATGTTAAAGTTGAAGTAGTTGCTAAGCTGCTATGTTCAGCAATAGGAATGAATTCAAGTATATATATTAATTTTTATGCCCATGTAATGTCATTTATACCAAGAACACTTACTAGCATTGAATAAGCCAAACTCTATGATGCATGTATACATACATATATAAATAAATATAAGTGAATAAACTATCTATCAATCTACTTACAGAAAAAGCCAGGCCAATTACAGCAGGGACTATTAGAGCAGTGGTATAATGTCCTAACCAAGCAAAATACATCGCAATTTTAACACCAAAGTAATTACAAATTTTATCTGAAAAAAAAGAACAATTGAAAAATAATCTTAAAAACTCATACAGAAAAAAAACTGGCAACAATGTATCTCATCACATACATATCCTACTTATGATACATACATATCAAAGAACATTACACTTTCCCGTTCAATGAAAAACAAAAATCAGGAGATCATGCAGGCCAATAAAACACTGTAATTGCCACGTGTATAGAGTACTAGGAAAATTTTTTTTACAGAACAGGAGGTGAATTATCTGGTCAAGAATAAATAGAGGGATCACTTCTTACACCTCATACAATAAGATTTCCACACAATTCCTTAATTATTTCCACATATTGCTGTGTGCGGCAATGTACTGTCCTGAAATAAAATCACTTTGGATTGCTATTATTGATATTTGAGTGGTTTGTCATGCAAATCAAACATTTGTTCTTGGCAGGGTTTAGTATTAATGATTTTGCCAGGTTGTAGCAGCTCATAATAAATCACACCCTTTCTGAACCCACCACAACACAAGGATTGTCTTCTTTCCATAGCAATTCGGTCTTGCCCTCAAGGTCTATGGTTTTTTTTTTTTTTTTTTTTTTTTTTTTTTTAATTCTTTAGCAATTTATTTTTTTTTTTTAATAAATAAATTCTTTATTATTCTGGGACATATCCCTTTATAATAAATTATACAGAATGTACAAAAAGGGCTTAAGAGTCTTAGAGTAAATTAATTGAATACAAACAAGTTAATAATTGCTGGTATAAAATAGACGTTTTTCAATGAGAAAAAAAAAAAAAATAAAATAAAATAAAAATAATATATAAAAAAGCTTATTTACAATTCTATTGAGCCTGGGTACTCATAAAGTGATCGAATATACGTGATTTGAAGGTAGGAAGAGAATTGGAGTGACGGATGGTAGGAGGGATAGAATTCCATAGGATTGAGGACCGGATAAGAAAGCATCTGTCGAAATGTGCAGTTCCGTGGGCCGTACTGTATAAATCTGAAGGCCTGGAGCGTCTATAACGGGGATGGATGGAGGATTTGAATTGTAGGAGGTCAAAAATGTAAGATGGACGGCGGGATTGGATTACTTGGTAAAGGAATGACGCAAGGAAATACTTGCAACAATTGGAAGAGGTTGAGCCACTTCAACTCGCCATAAAATTGGAATACAGAGGTGTATCTAGAGACCCCAAAGATGAATCGAACAAAGCAATTAATGAAGCGTTTTATTTTCACCTCGAGGTCCCCAGACACACCACCGTATACCGTACAGCAATAGTCGAAGTGGGGAAATATTAGAGAGGTAACGAGGAGTTTTTGGGTTTCAAGCGGGAATAGGTGATGGAGGGAATACAGTCGCTTTAAGGTTGAAAAGGTACGACAAGAGATTTCAGAAATATGATTTTTGAAGGATAGAATTTGGTCAAAGGTTTATTTTAGAAACAGGGTTGGAATATGAGGAACAGTTTTCAGGAGGTGATGGGATCCTATTACAATAGCTTTTGTTTTCTCAACATTTAACTTTAACTTATTAACTTCAGCCCAGTGGCTTATTCGATTTATGTCCTCTTGTAATCTTTTTGTAGCTTGTAATAGGTCGGAAGGTGGGAAGGAGAGGTATATTTGGAAATCGTCAGCATAGAGGTGGTATTTAGAGTGATGGATATGGAGAGGGAGGTCATTAATGTAGATAGCGAATAGGGTGGGGGATAAAGAAGATCCCTGAGGAACACCACAGGATATAGGCTGGGTACTGGAAGGAGGTTGATCTGGCACCACTACATACTGAGAGCGATCGGAGAGGAAGGATTGAAACCAGCGCAAAGCACTGTTGGATACTGGAAGATTTTGAAGTTTGGTAAGAAGGATACTATGATCAACCGTGTCAAACGCCTTTGAGAAATCTAGGAGGATGAGTATAGTTAATTTTTGGTGATCAATGGCATTTTGGAGCTCTTGTGTTATTTTAAGGAGAGCGGATTGGGTAGAATAACCAGGTCGGAAACCGGACTGAAGAGGACTACGGATAGAGTTTTCTTCAAGGAAATTTGATTGCTGGGTTCGGACAAGGCGTTCGAGCGGTTTTGATAAATTGGAGAGGATAGAAATAGGGTGGAAATCTTGCGGTGAGGTAGGGTTCGGAACTTTATTTAGTGGTCGGACGAGGGCGGTTTTCCAGAAAAAAGGAAAAGTGGAATTTCGCAGAGAGAAATTATAAATATGATACAGTACCGGTATGAGGGATGGGAGGCTGGATTTTATTAGTTTTACAGGAATATTGTCCGGTCCATAGTCGTTAGTACGGGATTTTAAGATTGCATTAAGTAGTTCGTCGTAGGACACGTGAGAAAAGAAGAAACTCTATGGGTAGAAGCTTAGGTAAGTAATGTCAGAAGTTGTCGAAGAATTAGGAGCTGAGGAAATAAAAGGTTACCCATGATATTTCTGATTTCATCACCTGTCACAATTAAAGGGAGAAATGACTTCCTTATGAATCTTGGGAACAGCTTTTCGCAATTGTTTTTCAGTTTTCTAGCTATCTCATTGTAATATACCTACTAACCGTAAAAAAATTTGTATGCCCACTCCACCATAAAACAATTGTTTATTATATGAATTATTGTTATTTTGTTAGACAGGCTAGCAATCTTATATCAAATATTATGTTACACAGGCTGACAATGATGTTCAAGTATTGACAGCTCTAATTTGTATGTTTGTTTTAAAAAATAGTAGCCATTTTTAAAGCTTGTTGCAATAAAGTAGACTCCATTTGGATGCTAACCAAAACCACTGCCAGATCTATCTTCCAGTTTTAATTTGATAAAATTCACAGCTTCTACAAGCCAATTTGTAATATCAATTATATTAGAAGAATCAATTATTTAAAAAGAAGATACATCACCAAAAATAACACATTTGTTAAAGAAAAAACTGAATGTTGGTGGCCAGAAGTGATGGGGAAAAAGAAAAAATCTTGGAGGAAGCAGGTAGAGAAAAAAGGTAGATCTGTTCGGGCTGTTGAAGAGTTGGGACCTCCAAGAGTCAGAGCTGCTGCCAGAAGAAAAGAAGCTAAATATCAACATTGTTAGCCTGCTTATTACTTCATTATTTTTGTAATTTTTCTATATAATTATAATTTAAATATAGTAATTGTGCCTGATCGTAAGATACTCATCCCTGAGAAAATAAATTTTAATTTAGTAAATGTTTTGTTAATTAATTTTTTCCTTAAATAATGTTTATTTAAAAATAAAAATATTACAGCATAGTCTAGTGGTTCCCAACTAGTGGTCCACGGACCCCTGGGGTTTTGCAGATGAGGTCCAGGGGGTCTGTGAGATACCATTGGAAAATTTTATTAAATTAGCTTAAAAGTAACAAACAAACATAACTAACTCATTGCACACACTCATTAAATTGCACGCAGTAAATTATAATAAATACACGTAGGTACCTATATTGTATTTTTAAATTTTGGTAATTCACAGAGAATAATGTTTTGAGGATTGTGGTCAGTTCTTAGAGCCTTAGTCTAGCATATACCATCTTGGCTTATCTTGACAATTTATTTCAACTGCCATAACTTAGTTGTTAACTCATTATTTCAACAACAAAAAGGTTTGTGTTGGTCGAATGCGCCTTAAAATTAATACAATAATTTGGAATAGGTACTATATGATATAATTTTAGATAATATTTACGTTTTTAACATATTTACTGGTTTATTTTTTAATTGAAATCTAGAATTGTTTTTAACGTTACAGAAGGAGATGTTTTAGTATGCTTTGAATTGAAATTAAATATTAACTTAGTAACTACTGAAAAGAACTACGATTTTCTAATGCAGGACTTTTTTAATTTAAGGGATCCTTGCCATTGCACTGATTGGTTAAAGGGGTCCGCGAAAAATGTTTGTTGGGAACCACTGGTATAGTCAATTGCTTAGTTGTGGAACCCATTTTCCCGCATTCTGGATCTTTCCCATGGCTTTCAAATGAATGGAATCATCTTCTCATGTAGCGTTCGATTTAGCCAAGAGTTATTGCATTTGAGCTTCATCCTCTTCCAATAGTACTTGAAATTTGTCGTCTCCCATAATCTCAAAATCACCATTTTTGAAATTTTATTAACCATTTAAGCAATTAGTTTAAAGGGGATTATGCTCACCATTAAGCTTCAACAATCATCCCATATTATTTAGCAACATTTTTTCTTGAAATGGAAACAAAAAATCAATGCTGTCCACAAATCATAATTTTTAGGCACAAAACTAGACATTTTCAATTCTAATGAAAACTATGATGAATGAAACTTGTATTGCTGTGAATTGAATAATTTTGTGTTGTGCATTTTAATTGTCAGCAGGTAAAATAAAAATATGTGCCTAATATAGTGAGGCTTACAGAGACTGAATCTACAATTAGGGCCGTTAATGGGCAAATTTCAGTTCCATATTTACACCCCCTCCGTAAATTAAAAAAGACAAACATGATAATTTACTACTGTGGTACAAAAATTTCCATTTGCAGACTTATATATTATTGTGATATATTAAGTAGGCATAAATAATAAGGAAAGAAGATCAAGAAGGCGCAAAATGATCAACCAATCAAAAGAGAGTATGGAAATAAGTAGTAGATCGGGAATAAGCCAGCGGGTTTTTTCTGGTAATGTTGTCTTTAGTCGTGGGTCATCAGTGAGAGAGGACGCGTTTTTCTGGGAACGGGTCTGATGCCACAAGTCAGCAAGCAGTAAGGACCTAAGCCATTATGAGAACTAGTGCATTATTACATAAGAAAATTAAAGACCTCAATTGAAGAACAAAGGATTACGAACCATGTGATAAGAATGGACCAAAGATAAACTATAAATTTTGTATTTTTTCAATTTTTATACTAGTTTTATAGTTTATTTTATATATTTTTTGTAATATGTTTCCAATTAAATATAAGTAACCTAACCTTAGCCAAGACTACGTTATTATTAATAAAAAAACCCATATCTATCACAAATTACATTTAATAAAAAAATTAAAATATTTTAATTATATATATTGTAATATACCCATTTTTTATAATTATAGTGGTTATTAATTTATAGATTTGTTGTTGAGTTAGGCAGGCTAACAATAAGATAAAAGGTAAAATTTGAATAACAGCTCTTATTTGTTTGTTTGTAAACATAACCTCCATTTTGGATGCAAGGGACACCCCAGGTAAAAGACCAGGAAAGGTCCCTGCATAGTTAGTTTTCACTGGGAACTTGGAGAGTGTGGAGCTGAATATGAAGAGGGATCTTGAGGGATATTATAATATGTATATGTACTTTTATGTTTTGTGTGACAATTTTTTTTTTTTTTTTTTTTTTTTTTTTTTTTTTTTTAGTTCTTCTTAGTCAATTAAGTAATTGCCATTTTATTTTCCATTTGAATATTGTTTTTGTTTTTTACCAACTGTGAGTCCTGTTGTCAGAGTTTCTGAAGATAAATCGTAAACTGGCAGGAGGGAGTTAAAGTACCAATCACATAAATATTAATATTCGATACCCGTTGAATGCAAACTCGAAACATTGATCACATGTTAAATAAAATGAGATTGTTAAAAAACATCAAATTTGTGTTGTTTGTTTAATTATTAATATTTTTGAATCTTTTGTTCGCCCGTGCGAACTTGAGTAGTGCCGAAACCCGGGGGCCTTGAATTCTCGGATTTTTTTTTTCAAAAGCTTTTAGGAATCAAGATCCATGGCAGAAGGAGTACTACAACAACCGGTACCAGTGTTGACAGCACATCAAGAGGTCCCACCACTGCCATCAGAAACAGAAGAATGGATCCAGACTGATAAGGCAAATACATTAGAATGGATGAAGTTGAAGACAGCAAGATCCCAAGATATAAGGATGGCTATATCAGATCTGAAAAGATTCGACGGAGAAATGGGAGAATTAAATCACTTCCTAAAGGGTGGCAACAGATTGATGGCTAGAATAGAAGCTAAGAAAAATGAAAATTTACTAGACACGGAGACACAGAGCACATCACTAAAAGAATGCCGGGTAAAGAGAAATATCTTGAACCTGATTCAACCAGACGAGGAAACGCCTTGGACTGTTGTAAAGGACAGTTTGAATAAGGTTTTTTGGGGTGGCTGGTGGTCCACAGAGGAGGATATTTTCTAGTTGTTTTGGGGGAAGAAACAGCAACATTAGATGAATAGACAATATGCCGGGGTGCTACTGACCGGATACAATAAAATCATTGAAAAGATGCGAGAGACCACTTCCACAGGCAAAGTAGAGTCCAGGATGTATCAAAAATATTGAAGGTAGAGGACACTGGACAGAAGGAAACAGAAATGACCTTTGTAGATTGTGCCCATGGTTGGCGCTTGCGCCAGGGACGAAGAGGCTAAGAAAGGAGAGAAAGAAGAGATGGGATGGAAAAGAGTGAACTGTAGAAGATCCAACAACAAACCTGTCGTTTGGAAAAGAAGAGAGACAGGAGCCAGCAGACGGGAGAGAGCAACCGTGGGAGAACAAAGACCAGCTATAGAACGCAGAAGATGGAGAAAGGAAGAGAGGAAGTGCCATGGATGCGGAAAGGTGGGACACTTGGTAGCACACTGTCCAGGCACCAGATATTTTGAGTGTGGAACGGCAAGGCATATCGCTTGGCAGTGCCCCTATATGAGAAGGCAAAGAGACACTAATCGGGTGGAGCCAATGGAGGTAAACACTCAGAGAGATTTTAGGAGACAGAGATCACCAACAGGGTCGGACTAGTCCATCGAATCATCATAAACATAAGAAGACGTAAGCGAACCAGGGAACTGAGGAGGTGGAAGTTCGAGGACTTCCAGAGGAAACGGAAGACATGGGTCAGCGGCAGCAAGGAGAGCGAGGCAACCAAGTGATAGTAAATAATATAGTGAGTGAGCGTGGTGGGTTGCCTATCATCAGAATCGTGAGTGGAGTGCGGTGCCTCATTGACTAGGGAAGCTCAAATACAATAATGCATCGGAGTGCGATAAAAAAATTGTGCGAAGGAGAGAGAATACCCAGGATACAGGTATGTAATTATAGACTAATCACCTTGGGTGGCCCTTGTAAGGTAGAAGGGTAAGTAGTGATGGAGTTAAGTAGATGGGTGGCAGAGGGCGGAGAGTTAACGATACATGTCATGGAAAGTATGCCTCAAGAGTATGGAGCTATAATAGGCTGTGATCTGGTAGAGAAGGTGGGGGTGACAATCCAAAACAGCGGGGGAAAATGGATTATTCGGGTAGGACAGAGGAAGTATCAGAGCAATAATTCCTATATTGAGGGGAAGGTTAGCATAGGGGCTATCTCTAGAATGAATGATTCAAGAGAGACGTTGAAAAGAGATTTCGCAGATATTTTCTTTAACGAGGGGGATATTCTGGGGGCAACTGGAAAAACGGATCACTAAATCTTGCCAGGACCAGGTTACTAACGTTAAGGAGCGGAGATATCCTCAGAACTGCGACTTCATATTTGAGAAGAGTTAGCGAATTTGAAACGACAGTGCATCGTATCAGACTGGATAGCACATCTCTATACAACAGTCCCCTATGGGCAGTTAAAAAAAAGAGTACGGAGGGAGATTATCAGGAAAAATACCGAGTAGTAGTAAACTATAGAAAATTAAATGAAAACACTGTGGACGAGAAATATCTGCTATTTAGGTTAGGGGATATTCTGGATCACTCAAGTGGAGCTACAGAGTTTAATAAGCTGCATTTAAAAGCCGGGTACCATCAAATCAAAATGCATCCCAGGGATCGGTCCAAAACAGCATTTACTTATGAAAGGGGCCACTTCAAGTTTACAAGGATGCCATTTGGTTTAAATAACCCATTACCTTCCAAAGACTCGTGGATGAGTTTTTATGTGGATTAGATGAGTCATTCTGTCAAATTTATATGGATGATCTTCTTGGCAGCCCAAATGAGGTTCAACACATTGAACATCTCAAAAATCTTTTTGATATCCTGCACCAATTTAGACTGAAGCTGTCAGGAGAAAAATGTACTTTGGGACAGTCGTATTAATTTTTTGGGACACATCATATCCAAGGATGGGGTTAAACCGGATATTCAAAAAGTAGAGCCTATCCGAAAAATGGCAATTCCTAGAGATGTTATAGGGATAAGTCGGTTACTGGAAACCCTAAACTATTATAGGCGTTTCGTCCCCGATATGACGGAATGTTTAGTGCCCCTTAATGATCTATTGCAAAAGGGTCAGAAAATAGTGATAACACCAGTCATGGAGGATAACATCTGGAAATGTATGGGTCTAACCGATGCCGAATCGCGGTATAGTGATTTAGAATGCGAGTTATTGGGCGATAGAGCACTTCACCGTATGTTTTAGAGCAGAAGTTCAAGGTCCAAACCGACTGTCAACCTTTGTTGTGGGTAGGCAAATTGAAGGAGTCATCAATAGAATTTCTAAGCCAGTAAATTATGGAGGTGACTTATAAACCTGCCAGGGAAAATATCGTAGCGGATTGGTTGTCAAGGGCGATTGAGGTAAACGCAATAGAGGAGGTACATGGGGAACCTTCCAGATCTTTACATGACCATGAGGCGGTAGTCCCCAAGGACGATGGAGATTCTACAAAAGAGGAGAGCTCTGAAGAGGATTGATCACCGGAGCAGGATTGAGCATGGAGGAGCAGGAAGATATCATTAATGATAAGCCTTGTCAAATAATCTGGAAGAGCAGAACTTCAGGGCCGATAAAAATTGACCGCAGCAAATACGGTACTTGTGTGATCATCACAATCTGGTCTCAGCCTGGGATAGGGGAAGACCAGATATGTAGGGCATTGAAAGATTCTTCCAAGCCAAGGAAAAACAATTATTTTGTATGTTGGGAATGCTACAATTGGGGAAAAGATCAAGCGGCTTTGGCGTAAAGAGAAAATCGGGATTGGTCGTACATTTGTTCAATGTACCTTAATGGTAGAGACAGTGAGCGATGTGGAACGTCAAAAGGAAATCACTCTGGCCCACCACAAAATCAAGATTAACCACCGCGGAGTAAACAAGAGGTTCAGAGCTTTAAAAAGGAGATACTTCTGGAAGAATATTAAAAAGATGATCGAAGGGGTAATAGGAGCACGTGGGGTGTGTCAGACCACAAAATACGATTGTCACCCACTGAGAGCGAAGCAGGAAGTGACACCTACGCCAGCTGCATCTCTCAGTGACCTACAGGTGGACACTTTCACTTGGAAAGGACACAAATGGGTCACGATGATCGACGTTTTCAGTAAACTGGCCATGGAATATCCCGTACAGGAGCGATCGGCGGAGGCAGTTCTTGGGGCGCTGCGTACATGGTTCCAATTCTACGGGGTACCGGATCGGGTTTCTTCTGACAACAGCAGGGAGTTTGATGATTCTAGAATATGAGTCAAGATGAAAGCTCTTGATGTCGAGTGGCACCTCAACACGCCAGGACATCCAAAAAGTAGGGATGGCATCGAAAGGCTGCATAGCACATTGGGGGATCATCTGCGAGTATATTACGTGGATAAAGGTCTAAAAGTATATACATACATTGAACTTGGCGATGACCAATGCAGTAGTGGCATATAACCATTCCATGCAGGAAAAGGGTTGCCAGAGGCTCTGATTAATAATCGTCTTTCATTAGGAAAATGGTGGGAGAAAACACGGAAAAGGATAAAGGCTGAAAAAAATAGGAGAGTAGAACGGGAAAATATTTCTAATGTGATATGATAGAAAGCATTAAAATAGGGACCATGGTTTACCGTTTACCAGAAATTAGAGTACATCAGAGAAAAGGAAGTTAATTGGTATGAGGGTCCATACAAGGTGATTGTTATCAGGGAACATAACTTAGTGACGATCCAGAGCATAAAAGATCCCCGCAGGCGGAAAACTGTAAACTTGGAACAATTGAGATTCCCGGTAGGACAGTGTGAACCTGCCTGATCGCCTAGGAGTATCCTCATCTCTTATCAGCTATTGACTTTTTGTTCTTTCAGTCAGACCATGTTTGTTTTTTCCCAGAAGATTACTGTTTAAGTTTCTTTTATGATTTGTGTGACAATTTTTTTATTTGATTTTTTTTTTTTTTTTTTTATTTCTTCTTAGTCAATTAAGTAATTGCCATTTTATTTTCCGTTTGAATATTGTTTTTTTTTTTTCAACTGTGAGTCCTGTTGTCAGAGTTTCCGAAGATTATTCGTAAACTGGCAGCGGGAGTTGAAGTATCAATCACCACAATATTAATATTCAATACCTGTTGAATGAAAACTTGAAACATTTATTATACAGATCACATATTAAATAAAATGAGATTGTTAAAAAACATCAATTTTGTGTTACTTGTTTTATTATAAATTATTTTTTAATCTTTTGTTCGTCCACCCGAACTTAAGTTATATATTTATATATATATATATATATATATATATATATATATATATATATATATATATATATATATATATATATATTATAATATGCTTATTTTTAAAATAATATTCTTTTAAGAAAAAATTAATTTATACACTTATTTACTTAATTATTATTCAATTTATCTCTCATGGTATGGTATGGGTTCTTGACAATCAGGCACATAATCTTTTATATAACTTTTTTAATCATAATAATAATAAATTACAAAAATAACACAAACAATATGCAGGCAGGCTAACAATGTTTCTTTATATTCAGACAGCAACTCCTACCTCCCCAGCTCTCCACTCAAAAACTCCTCTCACAAGTCCCCTCTTGAAACTGACTATCTCCAGGTATCAAGATACCTACCCTTTTTTTACCTATTTCTTACCTGGTAGGTACCTGCCAGCACCCTTTTTACTTAGCATCCAAAATGGATGTTATGTTTGTAAACATACAATCAAATTGGAGCTGATATTTAAATTTAAATTTTACTTCTTATCTTATTGTTAGCCTGCCTAACACAATAATAAATAATTACAATAATTATAAAAAATGGGTATATTACAATATATATATATATATATATATATATATATTATATAATATATATATATATATTGTTGCATATATATTAAATAGGCAAAAATAATAAATAAAGAAGATCAAGAAGGCGCTAAGTGATCGGCTATTCAGAAAAAAAAATCGAAATGCGAAGAAGAGCGGAAATAACACAGCAATAAAATAACACAGTTTTCCAGCAATGGGGCTCTTATGTTGTGAAACCTTTGAGAAGACGGACGAGTGTTCACAGGGAATGGATCTCCTGCCATCAAGTCAAATCATCTATAAATTCAAGTCATCATAGAGAATAGTGCAGTACTACATTGAATATAAGAAAATTGAAGACATCTATTGAAGAAATAGGATTAAGAACCAACGGAAAAGAATGAAATCAGATAAACTATAAATTTTTATATTTTCAAATTCTAATAGTTTTAAGTTAATTTTAGTTTTATATTTTATAAACTGTAACATGTTGTAAATACAATAGAATATAAGTTTTTAACCTTAGCCAAGACTACAAATTATTAATTAAAGAAACCCTTATTTATCTATCATTATTCATTATAAATAAATAAAATTAAAATATTACAATAATATATATATACATTGGTTATATTATTAATTTTAAGCACACTCACTCAAGTAGATATTTATTTTGAGTTTTTTGTATTCATTCGATACTAGACTCAGTAGCTGCGTTATCGGAGGTTCGCACACTGATTATGCTATTCATTTTATGTGCGCTTAGTTAATTACTATCCACTTAAGAAACGAACACAGAGAAGACCTCGGAAAAGATGGATAGAAGATGTGAGAGAGTATATGGTAACTAGAGGGCTAACAGAGGATGACTGCGCTGAACAAGACTACTGGAGAAACAAAGTAACAGGAAGGGACACTATCGCAGGACCATGGGGAGAAAAAAAATTGCTATTATTTTCAAAAAGTAGTAATTATACATTTAATTTTGTTCCAAATCATAGTAAAACATTTCCTTCTATAAGGTAAAAATAATATTAATATAGTACAAAAAATAACCTGAATTATAGTGGCTGGTTGGTTCAAGCTGCTTCATGGTCTACAAGCCAGAATATAAATCAAAGCATATTTGTTTAAAGTAATGTTAATTTTGTTCACCATTGTACTAAAGAAAGTTGTAGTGAGTTGTGTGTGAATATCTTACTACAGTGACACAGTTGTTATCATATTAAGATACTGCTAAGTAGTGTTATATGAACATATACTAGTCTTTTAGTCTTGGATTCCCCATCCAAGAAATAATGTTGAACTGTTGAAGGTAGTACCGCAGATATTATTTTATTAATTATTGTTTATCAACTTGTAGAACATAATGATATATTGTAAGATCTACTAAACAATAAATAAAATAAAATAAAATTTTAGTAGACACCTAGAACATTTTCCCACTGAATTATCCTATCAGTAATTCATTCATTGTACATTACTTTTTCATCTGATTTGCCTTAATTCTATCACCTCCATTATAGTTATTGGGCACACTTCATGTAATTCAACATAGTGTAACCACTGAATTCACGTGGTTCAAAATAATCTATGTGATAATTAATTTTTAAAAACATACGATAACAGAAAATGAGTAAACTGCACTTACCCAAAGGTTGAGTTCGAAGAAATGAACAAACCCATTCATTTTGCAATTGCCTTAAAGATTCAAGATTGTGTAATGGAAATACTTGCAATATTATTCCTCCAGATTCACACTTGGGAACTAAAAAAAGTCTACATCAAAAAATATTCATACCAATGCAGATCAGAATATTCACAATTTAAAATAATTAATGGATACAAATAATCAATAAATTAAAAAAAAAAAACATTAAATTTTTACTTCCACTTAGGGGTAAATGGGTAGAGAGGGAGATAGGTGCAGGCGTCTCCCCCACTCTTTGTGAATTTATCAAGCCATAGTGCCCTACCCACTGCTTGGATAAATTTCCAGTCCTCCCTATCCCTACCAACGCCTACTGTTACCTCCTTGTGGTGCCCCCCGGGGAGGCTGTTGGGAGCAGAGCATTGAGAGTAGGCTGGCTTTAGACCAAGAAGGCAAACCCAGGATCATATTTTCTCATTAAGAATGGTTGTTGAGAAACCATGGGAGAGAGGAAAAAGGATATTTTAGGTATTCCTGGACAATGTAAGGTGTAAGATAAATAGAATTATGATACATCGTTCTAATTAAACCCAACACAACTATTTATTTATTTTATAAACATATGTAAAAATTGTTTTATCATAAATTCATAATCTTACATTCCCCTCCCCTAAAGATCGGAATCTTGAAGCAAATGTGCAGTCTCCCCATTAGGAGGTGCATCAGCTACAGCTCTATCTTGAAGCCACAGCTGGTCACTTCCTTTTCCCCTCGCCTCTAATTCGTACCTTGCAGGAGACTTCTCCTATTCTTTCTTCAATAACACCAGGTCTCCACCATTTATAATTTTTGTTGTGGACCCAGACCTCTTGACCAGATAGAAACTCCCTGGGCTTTACTTTCAGGTTTTGGTACTGCTTCTGTCACCAAATTCAATTTTCTACTTCTCGTAAGTCTGGCCTCATTCTATCGATCTCTGTCAACAATCTGCTCCCCATAAAGAGAAGAGATAGGGCAAAACCAGTAGTTTTTTGAGGGGTGTTTCTATATGCCAACAATACCTGTTGGAGAGCTAATGTGTTCAAACCCTCTTTTTTACAGGAGCCTTCTTTTAAAAGTCTAACTGTTTATTTATTTTTCAAGCATATGTTACTTACAATTGATTTTTATCATAAACTCATAATCTTACAGACATGAAGGCTACATTTGAATCAATTCTTCACCAAGCGAAAAGGAATTCTCTACAAGAAAAATGGGTGCCACCTAATCCATCAGCACAATGAAATCAATACACTAGGATCGACAGATCAATATTGAGGCTTAACAGATCTGCATTGGCAACATTTAGGCCTTATAAAGACCTCAAGTAAAGTGATAGCCCAAGCTCACTACTATGCATTACATGCAAACATAAAGTATGGAAGGACATCCAGAATGACAGTGAGGTATTAGAATTTAATTCCTGAGCAGGCAAAAGTTCTTTTATATACAGATAACAAGGTCCTGATTGCTGACACCTAAGAAAGGCTTCAGATGGCAGTCAATTAATGGTCGGAAGAGCTCCAGAAGAAGGTCACGTTCATCAGCCAAGATCTGGTAACATGTTATAATCAGCGATTAGAAAAGGTAGATAACAACCAGAACTTGGGCACAATTTTCAGCAAGGATGGAAGGATCGACCAGGAGGTTTTAAATAGAGTCAAAAAGGCCAATGGTGTTTCACTCCATCTGCAATACAATATTAAGGAAACTAAAGATAAATAAGAAAACCAAAATAGCTTAGTTAAAAACAGTGTTTTGAGAATATTTTTGTATAGTGCAAAGATTTGAACAGTCCTAGACAAACATGTAAGCAAAGAAACACCCTGAGAAAAATAAGATATCATAGTATAATATATGCACATACGAACTCTTCGTAGACTTTGAGAGAGCTTATGAAAAGCATATAAAAGCTTATATATTATATAAGCTTATATAAAAGCATTTTAAGAGATGAGCTGTACTAAGAAACTAGTGCAACTGATACAAGTGACAATGAAGGAGGTGAAATGCACTGTAAAAATCCAAGGCAATGTGTTGGACTACTTTTAATTGTGGAAATACTACACCTATGAGACCGCTTAGCATGTCTTTTATTTAACATTGCCCTCAAATATGCAGTTAAAAGATCCCAAATTCAGATCAGTGAAACAGTGTTAAACCGTTTGGTGCAATTACTAGGGTTAGCCAATGATGTTGCATTGGCAGCTTTAAAAGATGCTCTCTTAATGCTACAAGGAGGAGCAGCAAGAAGGTTAATGAGCATTAAATATGTATTATGCGTGCAAAGTTTATTTGAGCCGACCCAAGGAGTGGGAACCACAGAGAGGCAAATGTGGAAATTGGAGGACTGACTTTTGAAGATGTCTCGGAATTTAAATACCTTGGCTCTCATGTGAATATAGATAACAACATAAATCCAAAAATACAGAGACGCAACAGAGCTTATTTTGGTCCCCAGAGACATCCGAGTGATCTCTCGTAAAACAAAGCTACTGTTATACAAAACCCAGTTTTAACATATGGGTCTGAGTGCTGGAGGATATGAATATTGATCGGGAATGACAAATGCGATCCAACAATTAACAGATGGAGCTATATAAAGAATCCAATATTGAATGAGAATTGGCCGATTGATATAGGCAGGACACATCCTCCGTAAGTCTGAAGAACATGTACTAAGATAATTGATAGAAGAATGAATCTTCGCCACAAAAAAGGTAGGCAGATCAATACTAAGACGGGCTGACGGTGTGGAAGCTAACGTCTGAAGTATTCTTGGTGTATAAGGCAGCAGCACTACTCAGAGAGGACTGGCGGTAGATATTGTGGGAGGCCTTGACTCTTCAAGAGTTGTAGATGATGACATGTTAAAAAGTCTTTCATTGGAGAGAGACAAATTCCAGTTCTGTATATAAGGACTGGATATATGGAAAACAAAAAAAATCAATTTAGATATTTTTTAAAATAAAAAAAAAAACATATTTTCAGGAAAAACCTTCAAATTTAAGTTCAAAGACCCTAAAATCGGCCAAATGAACTTGACATCCATAAAACATTTCCGTTTTATGTATTGTTTGACAGAATTTATAATTTTAGTTTTCATAATTTTTTTTTTTTTTTAACCCCCCCCCCCCCTTCGGACAATAAGAAAAATACAAAAACGCTACTTTTTCACCCTCTCCTCGTGGGCACTCCTGCAGTTTTGCATAAATACAATAATCTTCTTGAGTTGTACTACACAAACAGACCACTTTAGAAAATGGATATGGTTTATACTCAACCAACTTATAAATAAAAAAATAAAAAAATTTTAATTTTGATCTAGATTAATACAATTATATAATAAACTAATATAAAAAACAAAATACATCATTGATAAATAAAATCACAACTTCAATATCACTACAAACAAACAGTTTCAAAAGTATAACTTACTAATTGCTTGGCCATCAATCAGTTTTAGTCCTGCAAGACTATCACAAGAATCTGCTCTCAATGTGTGAAGTAAATGCAAAAACTAAATATTGTCTTTCTTGTGATGTGAAAAAACACTCTTGTGAATCAATTCCTGTAAATGATTGTGCATCTGACAGAAGAAACTCTTTCATACCTCCTCCATGTTCTGATTTTAAAGTTTTCGGAAGATGAATTTCTTCAGCAGCCTTTAACAAGCTAAAATTTAACCAAAAGATAATTTAATGTAAATATAAAGAGTTATATACATTCTAATAAAAACTAAAACTAATCAATAAGAAGGTTAGATATTGTCAATATTTGCCTATATGCCTTCCTGCACTTCACAAACCAATCAAAACCCAAATCTAACAGGTCAAAACAAACACTACCACCCAATCAATGGAGGAAAAAAAACACTATCCTCCAATCTACATCTTGGTCTATCCATCTGATATTTACCTATTGGTTATATCATTAATTGTAGAACAAGATTATAATTGAAAATAAATAAATAATAAGTTCATAGTTTAATAAATAATAATATTACTTTTTTTTAAAGAAATTTAGCAAAAAATAATCAAACTTTATAAGAAAAAGTTTGTTGGGGAGTGCGATCATTAAAACATTCCTGATAAGTAAAGTTATTTATTTAACCTTTGTATTGGCCATTTTATGTTGTGGTACAGCAACATCCTAAATCCTGGAACAGCTTCCTAGACAAGTCAATCTCTTTATCACCTACATACATAATCCCACACTCCGTTCCATCCAGTTTCCAAATCCTTATCCAAATATCTCTCTTTCGTCCATTAACTTCTGGAAAAACTCCTAAAACATTTATACCCAATTCTGGAGTTCAACCATATGATTCCTCACCACCAGTTAGGATTTCGATCATCCCATTTAACTATAGAACAGAATCATTGTGTGGAGAATGTTATATCTTCCACGTTGGAGTGCGGAATTTATTGCACTGCAGATTCACAGACTTTTAACCAAGTTTGTCACCAAGGATTACCACAGAAACTTTGTCTATTCCCCTCTTCTGTATACTTCCTATTAATCTGTTCTTACATTCACTGATAGAACTTTCAAAGTAAACCATAATCATCCACATTTTCTTAGTCCATAGGTGTATTTCAAGTTTGCTAAGATGCTTTTTAGGTCCAATCCTTAATAATGTATGTTTATACAGCTGATATCCCTATCCATCTAAGCACTGTCCTCACTACTTATTACTTATAACGATGACACATGTGTGCTTTTCGTAAAAATGGCCCAACTGTTACATGAATCCCTTTTGTGAGACATTGTATCTATTGAAGAATGGTAACAAACATAGAGCATTAAAATCAATTTTACTAAATCCCATCAAATTATCTTTACCCTTTGTCCTAAACCTATGACTACCTGTCCCACTGTATCCTTTTGCAATATTCCACTCATCGATGGTTGAACAGATCCGACACCTAGGACTCCAACTTGACATAGGTCTCACTTGAAATCCTAAAAAACAATAACTAAAGAACAAAAAACTAATTATTACCATCATTAGGCCTTTATGGACATATGGAATTGAGCTACGGTGTTCCACAAACATCCATATCCATCTTCTAATCCAAATCAACCCTAATTTCCTTACTTTTTAACCATGAAACCATCCATGTAGACCTAAATATCCCAACAAACAAACATCAATCAAGTCTGGGGAGAGGGCAGTATTAATGAGTACACTGTTCAATGGTGGTTCAGAAAATGTCGGGAGGGAAACCTTCAGCCTTGAAGAGAAAAAAAAGCCATGAAAGGACTTTCTCTCTTTATGAAGATGTGTGAAATAAAGTTCTGTGGGCTACGGTGAAAGAAAATATATTGGTAAGTGACAGTATAGATATACACCTCTGGCATTTTCTGATTAGCTGATTCATTTGGATATGAGAAACATTAGGGTCATACTCATATACGACATGCAGTATATTTTGAATATGGCAGAGCTATCACTGTAGGGAACATCACTGTATGCAGCAGCCCTTAGGATTCACCTTAGAATCTATAAGGCAATACACATATATTTTGTGTTTAGTATATATAGCTCTAAATATGTTTAGAAATTAGTTAGTCTGAAGGGGGGGGGGAGGGGAAGAGGAGAAAAATATTAATTCTTGTTACATATTTTTAATACTGAAAGGGAGGTGTGGAAAAAAAAAATTTCAACTTCATCTATTAGATTATTTTGAAACTTGTGGAGTTAATAACCTTAAAAATATAGATTAATGTTTCTTTAGAAATTATAATTAAAAAGCTTCTGTGCCTAATGTTTTTTGCTATCTGTCCCCAATAATTTTATTTATAGAACAACATTATAAATAATTATTAGGTTTTGTTGGTTTTCAACTATACTTATGGCAGATTCTTCCCAATATATAATGATTTTTCTGTTTTTAATTTTTGAAATTTCCTTATATTTTTTCCTTTTATTTTATTAGTTATTATTACATTGAAAAATCAACAAATTTTTAAATATATTTCTTAATTTCTACAGATTGAATTAATTTGAAACATTTTTTATTAATTATCCACAAATAGTTCAGTAATTAACTTTAGAATTAATTATCATTAAAATATTGCTTACACAGAAAATGGTGCTGTAATATAAAATCCATAACTATCAGATGAAGCATGATGTCTGACATGCACTGTTAATCCTGGGGTTCTAGCTCTGAGTCTTGCTAACAACCACATTAGATTTGTATCCAAAGCTCCGCTTGGAAACATTATGATAACATCACAGTCCTAAAAAATAAATAATAATGAGGTATGTCCCCTGGTGTTTCCTAAGGATAAATACAGGTATGCCCAGTAGGTATGACTGATAAGGGGAAATTAAACACCCTTAACAAGCCCAATTGGGGGGGGGGCTGAAAGAAGAAAAAAAAATGTGCCAAGGTGATGAGGTGACAAATCATGAGATAAAATTCCAAAGAATATTTTACATTAATCCATACCTTGGATAAAATTAAGGTAAAATAAGCTAAAAATGCTTTCAAAATTTTATACAGGAAAAAATTAAGAATTTAACTGAAATTAACTAGGAAATTAAGAGGTATTTAATTTTTTTTTTTTTAAAGAAAGATTATTATGTCCTTACAGATAAATAAAGACTTATTATTATTACCAGTATTAATCACATCGATTTTTTTAGGATTCTATAATTATTCCAAATTTTCTCCAAGATTCAAAATGTTTTTTTTTATCAGAAAAACATAAGTTGCCAACAGAGAGCCCATTTTAAATTTATTAATATTTTTCCATTAATATTGGAAACTCAGTATGCTATAGAAATATATTGTTAGCCAGCAAGTAATTTCTTTATAATTTTTTACACCACAATTTTCATGTCACCAACAGGTATATAGGCATCTTTCAACTTCTCTCCTGATATTTCTGTAGGAGCATGAAAACATATTACACTAAAATTACAAACTTCCCTTTGAAGTCTATGACTAATAGGCTTGGAAAAATAGTTATTTTGTATAAAATTTTCCAAGTTTGCTGAGATAACATCTTACCGATAATGGTAGTTCTGAATACACAAAGAGGACCTTCAAACCTATATTGTATGGTATAACCATCATTTCAATGGCTATCCTCTCTGATCCACTTTATTTCTTGGATGGTAGCTATATGCCCTCTGCAGCCTTGACCATTTTGAGACCATAACAAAAGTATTAGGCAACATTGTCTATTCCATTTAAATAAATGATTCTATATTCACTGCTGCTTCCAAAACTTGTAATGTTGAAAAAAAATAGATCCCTCAAATATTTATTAATAATTAATATAAATATTTATCCAAATAGAATCTAAAGAAAACATTCTTAAGAGAAGAAAACAAATCTCGTGCTCTGTTGATGTTTCCACCCAGACAATAAGGAGACAGGTAGAGGTTTTGAAGGCCTGTAAGTTCAGGGAGTCCTTATTTTTATTAAATGGAACATAGTGAAGTAAATAGCAAAGAGAGGCTGGACTGGGAAAAGGTTTACCAAAACTGGAGTGCTCAAGATTAGGAAGAGGAGGTTTGGTCTGATTAAAGCAACTTTAAGGTAATTAAATTATAATACATTGACAATTAAAATTGAAAAAACTCCCTAAAATAAATTTAATAAACACATAGTTATTTTTAAAAATTCATTAAAATATCAATTTTTTTTTTTACATATTTTTGGAACTCTTATTGCTATTTTTGTAAGGAGAGAATGTGAAGTCTATTATCCAGATTGTGTTGACCCTGCTATAAAAAATGGTGGGGGAAATATAATGACTTGTGGCTGTAAAGAGGCTTTGGGTGTAGGAAGAAATATTTTTATGGGTAGGGAGAATGAATAACATAACCTGCATATCAATGCTAAATCAAACTTTGAAGCATTCATTTGAAAATATATTTGTAAGTGATGACAAAAAGGTTATAAAAGCCAAGGGTTTGATGATAAATATTAATTTGACTTCATGTTAAAATAAACATGTTATGAAAGTACTGTAAAATAAGATGAAAATGTTGTGAAAATAAGTTTGTAGCGTTTTTAACAGGTGATTACAATAAAAACTTCAGATTTTTGTGAATATTTTTATCAATTACTTATGACCCATTTTGATCAATTACATGTTGCCATCTTTCAGGTAATTTATTAATTCCGTCCATCATCAACAGTTGAAGGACGAACCAAGCGCTTTATGTCTTTCAAGTCAAAATTTATGGATCTGAACCGAGCTAACCATTTCTCCTAAGGCATCATTACCATACACACTGCAAATTTTGTTAACCATCGGTCTAGATTTTCTTTTTTGGAAATAAAAAAATCATTAAATGACAAATTTTTATCTCTTACCTAGACGCCCTCACCCCATGTAAAACCAGAACTTCTCTCCAAAGTCATATTATTCATAGATTAAAATCAACCTAACAGCTGATAAAGAGATTATTTTAATTTCATATTCCAAAATTTTCCAGCTTCACAAATTATTTTTTTTAAATTTTAATATGTCTTAATTTGTAATCAATATACATTTTGTACATAAGTTCAATTAATTTCCTATTATATTATCTTTTGTTTCTCTGTATGCCTCAATTATTACTTATTATCTTTGATAAACATTGTCCATTCACTAATTATTTATTAAAAAAAAAAAATGTTTTTACCTTTTAAAATACTTTCCAATATCTTATAAAATGACCAAGATTTTTCCATTAAGCCCAACCTTTCTGTTTTAGGGTTCATCTCTAGGAATTCCATTGGTTGGCTTAATTTTAATTATTTATTTTAATATTTACACTTTGTTTATCTAGTTTTTACTTAATCTGCTCTTCACATACTCAAGAAATCATTTCCTTTTTCTTGTGATGTTAATCTTTATTAAGATTAATCTTAATCTTAAAATGTAAAAATATTTATATTTTAAAGTTTCTAGAAATCTTACCACTAATCTTTCTTTGATTTATTTTTATCTTTTTACCTCTTAGCTTTATGGTATTCATCTACCCACAAACATTTATAACTCTTTGGTATGTCTGTTGGGTTTCAGCACTTATGATGGCCCAAAACACTGGCAATAATATATTAATTAATAAAAAGTTAATAATTAAAAAAACATAAAACCAGAAACTAAGATAGGTGTGCATCATAGTAATTTTGAAATAATATTTAATTTTCTATAACCTAAAAAACCTTGCATAATGACTAAATGATGTAAAATTATTTATTTTAAAATTCAGTAGTTCTTCAGACTTAATCTTATATATGTTATTTAATGTAATAAAATAATTATGAGATATATACTATAATATAAGATATATAATTGACGTATATACATAAGATATATAATGGACTACTCCAAACGTTTCTTTCTACCTGTCGTTTATTTTGAGCTTTGATTTTACTCAGTATTTAATATTTTGACCTCATTTCCAATATAACCAGTTTTTACCTTGTCAAAAATTTCAATAAATATTCAAAAATAAATAAAAGAAAAAAATATATTTTTAAATATTCATTTTTAATGTTTACTTTGAATCCATTGTTACCGCCAATTTTAGTTCCTCATTTCCCCACCCCGGGTGCCATAATTACTTAATTGCCTCATTGTTGTGACTCAAGCCCGCTCAACACACTCAATCAGTAAGTACACATATCTGATTTAAATGTCTCTCACCTCTTTACCCATCCACTTCTAACATCTCAACCTTTCCAACTTTTGGTTCTCTTTAAAAAATTTAAAGAATACAAATTATATATATTTCACAGAAAGATATTTATACACACGTATTCACTATATTTTATATTATAATGTTCCACATTTTATGAAAGTATGGACATTTTGTACGTTATAGATTAATAACTCTTTATCTCTTACTGTTAAAAGTATTTTTTAACTTTATAATGTTTCACATTTTTCACACTGTAATTTTTTTTTTTTTAAATTGGTAATTTAAATTTTCTATTATCTAATTATTCATCTTTTATTAAAATTTCTTTTCCCTCCTTTTGTTTTTAATTATTATTATATTTATCAATTATCATAACTACTATTTCACTTTGTTGTAATTATCAGTATAATTTATTTTTCTTATCATCTTTAGATATTGTATTTCACAACTGGTTTCTATATTTGTTTTTTCTTATAGCCCTGAAGAGGGCCTATAATTTAGGCTGAAACGTCGACACCAGTAAAATAAGTTTATACTTAATTATGAGGTATATTGACTGCATCCTGAACCAACTTCTCCCACATAATAAAATAAACATTACAATGTTAATTATTCTAATTTGACTTAAGAAACCTTGTGTGATATACGGAAATATATATGAATTTAAGAGGTGTACTGGATTTTATATTCATTTTTGTTATAATCATCTTCAATAAATGATTTAAGTGTATGAAAAACCACATATATAACTTTCAGTCTTTCTGCAGTTATCCTTAACTACATCAATTTTCAAATAGGAGAAGACATTTTAACCAAAGATGATAATCTGACTTACCTTGGGATAAAGCTGGATCCACGTCTAACGTGGATCAAATATATTGAAGAATGTGTGGAAAGAGAAATAAAAAGAACATGTCTACTAAACAAAATTACTGGTTCAAGTTGGGGAGTAAACAAAAAGACCTTAAAAAAATGTACACAGGTTATATTAGGCCACTACTTGAATATGGGATAACCAGTTGGTCTACAGCAGCTCCTTCAAATTTTCAAATGATAAATGGAGTACCAAATCAGAGCCTCAGAATATTAACAGAAGCAACAAAGTCCTCTCAATGCAATGGAAACTATCACTGGATTACAACCTATAAACAATAGTAGGGACTCGAAATTCCTAAACATGAACCTAAAAGCAGCATGTCTACCACCATCCGTTTAAAAAAATAAAAAAAGAGTTAAAAAAGGATATTCATCCAGGTTAAAGAGACAAAGCACAATTTACAAGACTAAGAACCTGTAGATTGAACTGGGGATGAAAAATGTGGAATCAGCTTGTATGGAAACTGCAACCCTTCTACCGCCCTGGAGGAAAAGTACCGGTTGAGCTTTTGTTACTAGTATACCGGGAATCACCAGCAAAGATGACATGCTCAGTCCTGATATGAGAGCCAAAAGCCCGGACCATAAGCATTCCAATTACACAAGTCATGATTGGACTCAAATATACACTGATGGTTCCGGCCATTGAAGAGGTTAAGAAAAGGGGTGGCAGAATATACATTGAATTTCCTGATAGAAATACTATTGAAATATGCCTTCTTAATGGCCAGATCTCAACAAACTATCGGGTGGAACAGGAGGCTATCTTGGGAGCATTCAAATAATTTCTTCACTTCCAAAAATAATAAGTTTGAAAATGGTGTTTCTGACAGATACAGCATCAGTTCTATAAAAGCTGTTAACAGGATAGAAGGAAAACTTTAGCAAACAAACTTTAGAGTTACAGCACAGAAAATTGGAAACTCCATAAAACAGCAAATTATGGCATTAGAGGAAGTGAGAAAGCGAATGAACTGGCTTAGGCTAGTTGAACTGGCTAGGGTTCCTCCAACCACGAAAAAAATGCTGCACTTTCCTTGGATGAGGTTAAAACCACCAATAAAGTGGCCTTAACAGAAAATAGTAAGCAGTCATTGGTCGACTCTGTATGAACCACAACAGACTGAGATCCCACCTCTTCCGAAAATTCAAAATAGGACCAATTCTAATGTGCAAATGTTATGAAGGAGAACAAAACCCACATCCTGCAAAGCATCCTGTGTTCTTATAGAAGAAGTAAGAAGACAGACCTGGTGTGAACAGAAGGTGCTAGAAACTAAGTTCTAAAGAACACTCGAGGATCCGAGGAGAACCACAGGTTTTGTCGCTGGTTGTGACCATTTAGATAAGTATGAAGAAGAATTTTATTAATAATCATAAACAAGTGTAATAGATAAATCATTAGTGTGAGGTTGCTGGATTAGGGCAAGGCCTCGCCCAGAAGAGATAAGTGGAAGTGAATATTCCCGCATTCCTCATCTCATTGCCTTACAAGGGGTGCCACCTCCAGTTTATTCTATATTCTGTATATTATCTTAACCTATAAGTTACACCTTAATGTAGTAATAATAAAAATAGCAACACAACGGCAATTAATTTTTTTAAGTGAAATTAAAATTGTTGTATTTATAATGTTTTAACCCACTTTACCTTTGCTAATGAACTCATCTCACAGAAAAAGGGTGGGTAATAGTACCAGAGGAAAACAAGTTGTTAAGTAATCTGACATAAAATACATATCAATGGACAATATGAGATTTTGCATTGACATGACAGGAGTTAAGGATACTAGTACCGTAATTCTACACTCAGGAGGTGGGAAGTGATATAGTAGGTATGCTAAAGTTTGGAGGTTAAGGAATATTTTTTAAGAAATATTCAATTTTAAGGTAATATCAAGTGAAAATAAACAATAAAACATAATTTATATAAACATAATTTATATATATATATATATATATATATATATATATATATATATATATATGTATGTATAAATGATAAAAAATAAATATAATATTTACATGTAAATAATTAGAAAAAATAAATGTAGGAACAAATCATAAATATCAGCTGACTTCATAAAGGCATAAGCACAATATCTGAGCACCATATCTTTGTTTTAATTAATAATATTGTCAATTTGTGATATATATATATATATATATATATATAATATATATATATATGTATGTATAAATGATAAAAAATAAATATAATATTCACATGTAAATAATTAGAAAAAATAAAATGTAGGAACAAATCAATAAATATCAGCTGACTTCATAAAGGCATAAGCACAATATCTGAGCACCATATCTTTGTTTTAATTAATAATATTGTCAATTTGTGACTGATATCTCAAGCAGGTGTCAGACTTTCTAAACTTGGGTTGCAACATTCCAGTTGAATTTTAGCTTTCTCCTTTCTTTTAATTGATATTCTTGCATGTATTTTTAAAGTAAGATAATGGTCAATATCCATATTTGTTACCCAACGAGTGCTCATTAGATTGGATTTGTGTTGACAGCTAATTAGCACAATGTCAACATGACTAACCCCAGCATTATCAGGCAATATCCATGTTCTTTCCAGGAAAGAAAGTGCTTCTTATTACCATATCCTTGGAAACAGCATAGTAGATGAGCCTTTTTCCATTTTCAAAGGTCATTTGTAAAGGCTATATTTAATCATTATTTTTTTTTTAAGATATCCACCTTCCCAATTTTTATCATTGGGATCCTCCTTAGCAGTCATCTAATGTTTTTTCGAGCCTATCATAGGATTTGTCTTTCTCATCTTGATAATTATAACTAGATTTCACAATTTTCATTTACTTGGACATTCCTAAATACTGTCCATTCTCATAAACAGCATGTTTTTAAACAATGATTTATACTATTACAATTATTTTTTAATTGCAAAACTTATCCCACAAAAAATTTGCAAATTGTACACAAAGTGTAAATTAGTCCAGCTTATTCATGGGAGTATACATATTCCACTTAACTTTTCGTTTTGGTCTCACCCACTACTATATGTTAACTAAATTATTTAATACAATCATTCATTTCAAATTAATTTATTTATAATATACAAAAAAAGAGTAAATTACATTGTATTTGTTTAAAACTGTTTGTTTATTCATTTATGCTACTTTGGACTTGGCTAATCGGACGATACTAAAGTGGGAGTCTTGAATTTTTGCCAATCTAGGTTTAATTAAGATAGGTATCTTTAACGGGTAACTGACATCAAACAGGCTACTTTTCCACTCGATTTACAGAAAGTACCAGTTTTTATCATAGATTTCACTCATTTTAACAAATCTCTAAAGCTTTGGATAGGGGGAGCCCATGGCTGTGTGGCTAGCATGCTAGTCTACCACGCCAAAGGTTGTGAGTTCGAATCCCAGTCCCAGAGGGGCTTTTTCAAGCATATAATTAAATCAAGGTTTAACTTAGCCTCTCCCTCGAGTATGTAAGACCCATCAGCCAACTGATAGCTACTCCCAAAAATAGGCGTAGAGTGTGATGACCATACCCTATAAAATATCATTGAGAATCTTAAGTGTATTATCCCAGCAGATTACACCACTTGGCCAAGATCCTACATGGCCTTTCACGCTGCAGATATGGCTGTATATGTTTTTGTTTTTTTTCAGTGGCACGACAGGCCATGCAGGCCCTGGGCCTCGAGGTGTAATCTCCTGGGAGATTACACTCGCGTTTCACGATGCAAATTGTAGGGTCGGTTCATCAAACTCCCTATGCCAAATTTTGTGAGTGGCCACCATTTGGCTGACGAGTCTCACATACCCGGGGGAGAGGCTTTGAGTGAATCCCCATTTAATTACATCCTTACTAAAGCCCCACTGGGACTGGGATTCGAACTCACAACATGTACCATGAGAGACTAGCACGCTAGCCACTCAGCCACGGGCTCCCCTGGCTGTATAATATGTATATATATATATATATATATATATATATATATATATATATAAATTTGGTCTGTCAACAGGAAAAAAAAAAAAGGCTTTGGATCAAGCTAAATAATATCAATGAATAATTCAATGGACTTTAGCATTAGTAGAGAATTTTCAAAAACTCTTTCTTTAGGTGACTTTATTTTAAATAATTAACACCCACTCATCCTCAGTAGAATACAAATATTAGTTTCAAAAGTTCTATAGTTTCATTCTCGAGGAATGAACATGTTTTAGCACAGAAGATGACTCCAATTTTTGGTGTAATATTATTGGAGGCAATAACTATAACTGGAAATTGGCAAAATGGGTTTATCATATAAAAGATACTAGAAATATTAATATATGTCGAATTAGTAAACAAAGTGAAGAAATCCTTTGTTAATTTTTATGTTCAATCCATCCTTTCTGTTAATTTATAAGTTAAGAAATTCGACTGGGGTGTAGTTTCCTGTTTTTTTTTTTTTTGTTTATGACATTTTTTATTGGAATTCAAACTGTTAAAAAATTATCTATTTTATATCTTTCTATTATACAAAAAAATTCATTAACATATTTGAAACACAATTTTGGTTTGACCTAGTAATAACTTAATCATAAATATTCCTGATAGATTTACTGATAACAAACCTTCCATAACATAATTCCATTAATTTGTTTGTATTAGTTACCATCATATTGAGAAAAAAAATTTAATAAATATTACCTAATTTAATGCATCTACACTGTTTTTTAATCATCTTAAGTTGTTGTTTTGTTGTTTCTATTTTTTATTATTTATTTATTTTTTTATGTGGGGCAAAACTTTATCTCATTCCAATCATCTTGTATTATAATTAAATTTTTTATTAAATAATTGATGATAGAGGAATATTCATCAAACCTTATTAATCCTTAATTTTTTTTCCAATGTGCTTATTACATTGTATAGGTTATTTTTATTATTAAAATTGTCCAAACGTTTGATACATTGTATGTCAGGTAACTGATTTCACTTACTACAGACCTGAAGCTGATTTGTGACATATTTAGCTTTATTAATCCATATAATCTAGATGGTAGATAATTTTTTTATATTCTTCATAATAAATCAAATAATTTAATGAGTGTAATTAGTTTGTTCTGGATAGATTCTTTCTGTTTTCTGTGATTATCACTTTTTTCAATTAAATTGTACCAAACATTATTTAAAAATAGACTGTTTTTAATTCTTTACTTTAATCAGATTTTATTAAAATATTGAAAATGATTTTTTAAATTTATTTTTATAGTATTTCTGAATTTTATATATTAATTAAATTATGATATTTTACCTGTAGTCACTACAAAAGCTGCTACATCATTTCCAACAATGACCATTATTACCAAATAAACAATTTTTAAATAATGGGATACATAAAAAAAAATTACTTTTTCAACAAAAAAATAATATATTTATTATTTAATGTAACATAAAATTAATATTCAAAATCCAACCCATTGTGGTGAACTGCCAGTACCACCCATTTGGATGGCTATAGAAAAATTCCTGTTTCAGCTTCGTGAAATTTATTATTATTTTTTTTTCTATTCAAGAAGCAGGCCATGGAATCGAAACAACAAAAAAAAAAGTGATGCAGCAAGGTTCGGACTGTATGGTGGGTGTAGAAGATGTTCAATAAGATCAAGATTTCTTTAGTCAGTCTGGAAGTATATGGCCGGCAAGCTGATAAACAGTGTCTTTTGACACTCCACACTCATTAGCAAGATCACGAGCACTTGTGGATAGATTTCATTCTACAGCTTTGAGGTTGCAGTGGAGGATATAAGACAGAAAAACAAGTGAAAGTTTGTTTATTTATTTAACTTCATTTTTTAGTCAGACAATGCTACAGTGGGAGTCCTAAATTTTGCCTATCCAGGTTTTATTAGGATAGGGATTCTCAACGAGTACCTGCACAGGCTTTGGATCACCTTTTAACATCCCCTCCAAAGGATCGCATAACTAAGGATTTTTTACTGCCATTAAAAAATCCTAGGACCACCTGCATGTTTGAACCTGTGACCTTTGGCATAGGAGGCTGTTATGCTAGCCACCCAGACAAGTGAAAGTAAAAATATTTTTAAAAAATTAAGAACTGACATAAATTAACAAAATCAAGTAATATTATGATAAAATTGCATAATATAATTATTTTTAATGAAATTGTCACATCAAAGGATGTCCTTTATATAGGATTTATAAGGACTGCAACATCTCCACCATGAACTAATAGACGGTTTTTTTTTTGTTTTTCAGGCAACCTATAATATGGAATTTTAATCAACCATAAATGTACTTTCATCATCTTTGGCTAATAAAATATGTTCTTGAGAGATTATCTTTTCCAGAGCCTGATTCCTTTCATCATAATCTGTAGCATTTTTCCTGTAGGCTCAGGCATTTCAAACTCCATACAGTACAATGCAGCAACAGCATCTTTTGTTGCGGCCAATGCTGATCCATCCGTAAATATACAAACCCTAAACCTCTAAACTCTAAACCAAGAAACTAAAGGATTTCAGGAGGTGTCTTCTTGTTTACAGCTTGTCAGATCTGTATGTGGATAGAAATGTTTAGCATAGGTCGTCCTACAGGGAAGAGTGATTTTTGGGTGGTGAGTTCCACATAGTTCCACTCAATTTTGTTTTTTACCTAAGTGATGAATGTAGCATATTTTAGCAGGTATACGATTTCTCTAATACTCAATATTCAAGCGTTGAAGGCGTTAATACATATTTATTGATTTTTAAAGAATAAAGATAAACTAGGTAGAAGAAGATAATACAAATTTTGCAACAGGAAGCAGTAAAAAAGTTGGTAGAAAGCGATCTGGTATATAACAAATTGACTGCCTGGGCCATAACATTTATGGCTCCCATATCAACTTCAAATAGCCCCCTAACCATGTCATGTGAAGTTATCACATGTGAAATATATTTATGAATTATTTAAATGAATATAACCAGGTATTAAAGAAATTGGAAATACTAAACAAATTCTAAAATAAAATACACATGGTGACACACAGCGTTCATGTTGGCAGATTACTGGCTGTCAAGGTGTGGTGTTTAATAGTGGACAAAGAAACAGAAGTTGAGCAAATAATTAATATAGGCAGGATTTTAGGTTTTAAGGAATAGAAAAAAGAAAGTGAGAACTTGAAAAGTGAAGATTGTGAAAAAAATAAAAAAAAATAATAAAGGATATTTATTATAAACACTTCATTTATCAACTGAAGAAAATATGCAATCATTAGTAAAAACTAAGATAGCAAAAAAAAGTTAGATTTAGCTTACAAGAGTGGGAATAGTTTGAATCCAGAGTCTTCTAGGCGTCATCAAATGACCAGTACAAGGAATTTTTCTTCTTAAAACCTTAGAAACTGAAAATATAAAGTTATATGAATTGAGAGTTAACTACAGAAAATATTTATTAATTTAAAAAAAAAGTTATTTATTGATATTTACAACTGTATTGTACAACACATCTAGTAAATAGGCAAAAAGAGAAAAATAGTATGAACAAGACATGTAGAGAAGCTACCCAGCGGCAGAACTCTAAAATATTCTAAACTAGAAGATCTCGAGGCCATCTACTTTTCAGATGCCTCGGAGGATTATCAGGAACTGAAGTGAAAGAAAGGATTGAAACTAGAGTAAGGATAGATTAGAGTGGGATTGGAGTTTGTCATGAAAGGAATGATACCTAGTTCAGGCCAAATAAGCAACATACGGAATATTAAGGTCTTTATGGATCAGTTTATTAGTTGCAAAGTAAGGAGCATTGAGGATTTTCCAAAGGATTTTGGATTGTAGGGATTGGACATAGGAAGAATTTGATGGTTTAGTAGAGCCCCAAAGCTCTACTCCGTAAGTCCATTTAGGCTGTATGATTATCATGTAGATGAGCCTTTTGTAGTTAAGTGGAAGATTAGAACATTGGTCTAGTAAGTGTTGGAGTAGCCGAAAATGAGCAGTTTCTTGTTGTTTCAGTCTTGTAAGAGAGTTCAAAGTAAGGTGTTTGTCAAGGTGGAGTCCTAGATATTGAATCTGTTCTGACACCATACCTCAAGGTCTCTGAGGTGGGATTGGAGAGATAGAGAGGCAATAGTTGGATCAGTATTGACTGATAACACACAAGTGTAATCAGCATAGGTAGAAAGGAAAGTGTTAGGATGGGACGGGATATCAGCAGTATAAACTATGTAAAGAATGGGTCATAGGATACTGCCTTGAGGAACACCAGCAAACTGACTAAAAATGGATGAATAGGAATTATTATGATTTACTTTGAAGGATCTGCCAGTGAGGTAGGACTGGATGATAATTTATTAATTTAAAGCAACTTTACATTGGAAATCAGAAAATGGATGCATTTAAAATGTAAATATATATATGCAGTGTCAGCTTCTGAATAAAACTGAGTGCTGTCGATATTTTATTTAGTGAGTAAAAGGAAATAAATGAGTATAATAAAAAAAATACATCATATAAAGTTTTTTTTTTTTAAATAATAAGAGAACAAAGTCACTTTTTTTTTCATTATGGCATAAATCAATTGTAACTATTCTAGTAGGTTAATCAATTTATTTTAAAATTAAACCCATGTTGCTTATATTTTCTGAGAAAAGATCAATAATTGGTCTATATATATATATATATATATATATATATATATATATATATATAATAATAATGTGTGTGTTGTTCTCAGGTTTCAGTCAATGAATAAACAATTTTATCTATGCGACGTTTCGAGAATTTATTGTTCTCATAATCATGCCTTAACAATGGAAAAACAAAAAAACAGAACATTAATATTATTATACAATAATACATCATATATTAATTATTGTATAATAATATTAATGTTCTGTTTTTTTGTTTTTCCATTGTTAAGGCATGATTATGAGAACAATAAATTCTCGAAACGTCGCATAGATAAAATTGTTTATTCATTGACTGAAACCTGAGAACAACACACACTTAAATTATCAACAGTCGAGAACTGATCAAACAATATATATATATATATATATATATATATATATATATTTACTTCTTCTTTTGATCATCCTATAATGCCATTAGCTAGTGTCGAGGAGCGTATCCAGCGTAACCACTTTTCTCAGTCAAAGTATTTCTTAGAAAATATATTATTCTTATGGATGTTGAAAATCATATATTTTCTGTCCCTATAATGTTGTCATAAAAAACTATCAAGAAAGTATTCATCAGATTTATAACTTCACTAGGAAAATCATTCAAGATAAATGTCAGTAGCTCAATCAGGTTGTGAGATTAACAATCAGGCCAAAAATATAAAACACTTATTCTTTGTACAGCTTTTGTTAATGATGAGATATGCTTTAGTGGTCAGTACATTCATTAACACACTAAATTGATATAACATTTCTAAATTCAAATTCTTTATAATTCAGAAAGATCATCCACACCATTATACTAAATTTCAACTTTCGAACTAGGAATCTTGGACCGCATATTGGTCAGTTATCAAATGACTATTTATTTTTTTATATTGGGGATTTTTTGTCACCATCTTTTTTTTTTATTTTTATCTAAAATTGTTTTGCGATTCTAAATGAACAAAAATTAAACATCAATCTAGCAAAAATGTATATGTACAGCAACAGTTTTCATGAGAATAACTAGTTAAATATCTATCAGCTCATACTTTTCACTTCTTCTTTTGCCATCTCCTGAGTGCCATAAAAGTGAAGGAGCAGCTCCACCCATCTCATCCACTGATCTGTCACTGGCCTTTCTTCCTTCTCATAACCATCATGATACGATCTCAGGCTCACTTGAGTCTCTCCATGTAGTCACAATACAACAGCCTGCCTCAAAGTCACCTTCCCTCTGGTTTTGCTTATAGGAACCAGTTTGCTTCTTGCTTATCCCTCATCCAGTACATATGGCCAAACCACTTATCAACTGGCACTACTCTGACTTGTTTTACAGGCCATATATACCCTTGGCTGTGCGATATAGCTTTCTCAGAGACCACACTGCGTTTCACAATGAATCTTACAGAATAGGGTCATCACTTCTTACACCTATTTTGTGAGTTGTCACCAGATGACTGATGGGCCTCACATACCAAGGGGGAGGCTGTGAGTAAATCTCCTTATAATTATGAGCTTGCAAAACAGTGAGTTAGACTCCAACACTAGCCATGGGCTCCTGTACAATTATTAAGTAGTTCATGATTTTCCTAAAGTAGAACAACAGGCTAACCCTGGATACAAAGCCCATGTTGGACACAACAAATGACTTTTCAGCTGAAATGACTTGGGGATATCCAAAGGATGGAGAGAGGAAGATACTCGAGACAAGCGATGGAAGCTCAGGGGCAGAAGAACCACCACAGAAGGGCATAGTAGAGGGAGTAAAGGAGCACATCCCTGAGGAGAGTCGGACTGACGTGGGATTAGACCAGGATCAGGGGCACCAACAGGGAGGAGTGGCTTTGCTTCTTTAAAACCTCTATGCCAAGCTGGTAGAAGAGGAAAGGAATATGAATGTAAGTATGATCTTCCTGAAATAAAAGAAAAACTAGCTAACCTTTGAAAAGAAAAAAATAATAATTCTAAATTCAGATGTTTTTCAGTACCCTCTACAATTTGGCTAATAGATATTATTCATCATCTTCTAGGATTTTCTTCATTTTTTTTTTTATTTATTATATTTTTATATTTTTTTAATTTGACTAGTAATCAATTATAATTTCAAAAATGGTAATACTAGTAACTGTCCTTGTTGACAATATTCATATTGATGGTAAGTATTCATCTTTCTAAAAATTAAAGATTGCTTGGCTCAGCTCTATTAAATGAAAGGTTTGCTAAACATAGGGTGTATATTCTTCCACCAATCCCACTGCTCATTATTTGAACTTGAAACCTACTGCTGACCAGTATTTTTCATTAGTTATTGCACTCATTACCATATTAGCCTAAATACAGCATGTTTGTTTTCTTTTTCAACTGTTTACCATTGAACGAGAGTCTGGCCTCTAAAAATCGTCTCATAGAAATGGTCAAATTAAAGACATTTTCTTTAAAATATTGAAAATTATTCTTATTTCAAATAAGAGGCCCACTAGTACAGTAAAATTAAATAACCAACCTGTACATTAAAAAAAAAAAAAAAGGTAACTTGTTATCATTGTTTATTAGCCTCATAAATAATAAAAAGTCACAGAGCTTTCTATATCGAGTTAGGCTGGAGAGGTGGGAAGGAAATATGCATAACTGATTTTTTTTTTCATTCAATAGTAAACATCATGAAAAATGGCTTGTTTATAACCAAACTCGTCCTACACAACATCAAAGTACTTATAAATCTCTATATCATATAATAACATATTTTTTTGATAAGATAAATGAAATACAATAAAAAATGGAAACAGCTCTTTCTACAAATTAATATAATAATACAATTAATATAAACTACTTAAGGACAGATTAATTAGCTCGAATTCTACTGGTCATAGATATCTGAAGTTTAATATTTCACAAATTTAAGTTTTTCAAAAAACTTTTTTTTTTCAAAACTCAACTTCGCAAGTTTATTTTTTCAAATCTCATCAATACATACTAAAAAAATTAATTAATATAGCTTTTCTTTTTTATGGCGAGGAGGGTGATGCTTTAGGCCATGGAAATCTGTGCTCTTGTACATTTTATAGTTGTAATATGAAATTTAAAAAACTTAGTAGGTTATAATGCTTTGCTACTTCAATAACAAAAAATTCCCAACTGAGATATACAACGGAGTGCAGTGGGTTCTCCCTCCTACCTCTTGTATTAGACTCTCATTCTTTATCTATTCATTGAGTAGTTTTGTTGTATAGTTGTGTAAATATATTCAACTGTACATAACTAGCTCATGAACTTCTTAATTCGCTTAGAAGTCTTTAAAAATATCTAAGAAAGTGATATTTAACAATATTTTAAATACTGAACAAGTGTGATCACTCGAAGAGGCTAAGTTCAACACATCACAAATGCAAGAATTTTAGGCTAACATGACTTAAGGGTGCTAAAAATAATATCATAAACATAATGCAGTTAGTGACAGACAGAATGGTTGACTGTCATCACACAACTAAAAGGTTGGTTTTCAAGTAAATCTTAGATAATTCTGTATTTTTTTTTAAATTTTCACAAAGAAAAAACTTTCAAAAATAAATCCAAGAAATTTGTTATACCGTCATCACAATTACATATTCTTGATAAAACAAATTTTAAAACAATCTAAGTGTATAAAGTAACAGGCAAACCTGAATTAATTGCTTTCTTAGCAGAATCAAGAATATTCATGTTCTTATCCAAAGGTTCATTATTAGAAATTTTCAGACCATTTTGGTCAGCTTCATCTTTCATTGGAACTGAATCTTCCGCCATTCTTACAACAGTGCAGAATAAGAAACTGAAGAATTTTATTGTTTTTCAATCCCCTGAGCAGCTATATCTCCATACTTGAAAATTTCACAACATAAGACAATTCATAAAATGTCAAAATCAGCGGGCGGTAAAAAAAAAAAAAAAAAAAGACATTGAAACTGACAACTTTATTTACCAACATATTGATGGGGGAAAAACACTTTTTTTAAAAATATTTTGGCCAAAAGACATTACTTCTCATACGATTTCAACAACAGGACCATCTAAGAAACAAATGTATCTAGACAATAAAACTGAAAGCAACGGTTTCAAATAGCTGCCGGCCAGGTTATGCTGCCAAACATATAAGATAGTTTTTAAAACAATCAATAAAAAATATTGAACCAACAAATGTGGAAGATTTTATTAATTTATATTTCATCAGAAATTATGTTATGAAATAAAGCAAAATAACATGAAAAAATTTAATATTTTTTTACAAATTTAACTTTTTATTGTCGACAAATTAAGCTCAAAAAAGTTTTACTACTGATAAAAAAAACATAATTATTTAATCACAATTTCACTAGCTACAATCCATGTATATTTTATTAAAAACAAAATCTTCATTTTTCAGACGATGGATCTTATGTATGATTTTGGTATAGACAATGAACGATCATGATTCCACTATTTATTTTTTTTTAAATTCTTTTGTGTCGTCTCTTTGTAAAAGCCGCCAGATTTAATAAGAGTTCATATTAGATGACTGGAGAGAAAATTTTTGAAACTAAAGACATTTCGAAAGCAACCAAATCATCTTTTCTGAAGCTGTACACTGAGAGTAAAAAAAATATTCAGAATTCTCATTCCTTTTCATTTAATAAACATTTTTCACAACTATGTATTAATTCATAAAATGGTGTCTGAAGAGGAGTTGCTTTTATTTCGATACGTTGTAGAGGATCAACATCCTATTACAGCAGGCAATTATTACTCTATTCAAAAAAACTGCATTAATAATTGGTAGATTTGCTTTTTAAAATTTCTGAATTAGATTTTTTAAATCATTAAGCAAATTGTACATTTAGCCAAAGGAGTTATCGACCAAAGGGGCCGGTAGGGTAGTTCCCCCACTCATACCTGTATATCTCTGTTGTTGGCGTGGAACTTGAGCTGCTAGCTGCCTCTGGTGCTGTTGGTACTGGGATTGAGCTGGTTGTTGCGGCTGTCTCTGAAGTTGCTGGTCTAGTGCTAGATCTAGTTATTGCTACTGCCTCTGATGCTGACGGTCAGATCTTGGACGAGGTTGATGGAGTTGTGGAAGAGGTTGGAACTCACTTCAATAAAAACATTTTGCACATCTTGTTGTTTACTTGTTCAGCACACAAATAGGAAGAAAACTAGTATGTATACACTGAAATATGTAACTTTAAACATACCAAAAATTGAGAAAAAATAGAGAGCAAAACTTATCATAGTCCCTTCAAATATAGTCCATGATTAAGGGTTATTTGTCTTCTTCTATAACAATCGGAAAATCGGCCTCACTTATGACATACATACCTGTCCCTCTTGATTACCAGACTTGATATCTGTCCATGGCAGCACAGGATACCACAGCATGTTCGACTGTATCAAGTACATCACAAGTAGGACTTCGGGGATTGATTCAGTGCATGCACTGTCTCACGACAGATCATTCTGTATGCTCTGAATATGAGCTACCATAAATTTATCATTATCTCTCTGGCAATCAAAAATGTGCCATCCAGGTATAATTGGGATGCAACACTGGGTACGATCTAAGAATCTACCAAATTCTTTAGAAACCAATTTTATTGTTCTCAATCATTTTTATTTTTCTCAGTAATTTTTATTAGGAGGATCGCGACCTTTACTTGCTCCCACATCTCTGAACACGCATTTTGTTTAACTATATCTACTCAGTGTTCCTGGCTTTTACTTGCGATTAATATTTTGGCACACCATACTATACCATATTGTAGGTTTGATATTTCTCACCTTGAGGTAATCTGAAGACTTAAAACAAGGAATTACATACGTTGGCAATAAATAGTTAAGACTACTGTAATAAATATTCTTGACCGCCACTCGGACTGTCTTCCTTACAAGATATCTGGCTTCAAAAAAAGGTTTGAAAAACTTGTATGGTTAACATTAGAGCATGAATCCAATTTATCAATGAATTATGATATTCCGTAGATATCTCAGCGACACATAAGAGGTGCAAAACCATCAATGAAGTCTTGATAGAAGCCAAGCTGGGAAAGAAAGAAGTTTTATAAAAGAAAGTAATAATGATCAACTCATCTCATAAAATTCGAAAATAAGAGAAGATACATCATGCAATTTAGCTTCGAGATCATTGGCATGATTTAAGGCCTATTGATAAAGGAAAGGCATATGAAATGACACAGAATAAGGTTGATGAGTTTGACGCTCAGGCAAGTCTTCATTGGAAAAATAGTAAATACGTATTGTGAATATGTTTTATCTAACTATGAATGCAATTCTGTCTTTCAAGAATATCTTGAGCACCGAACTACTAACGATTTAGGGTCCCAAAGATAAATTTATTCTTGTAATATATATTTTGAAAAAAATACAGGGCGTCACCTCTTGGGGAAAACCATATATGGTACTAAGAAAACTTGTTAGAACTAGGTGCTTTAGATAATAATAAAATGGAAAGATAAAACCTACCGACTAAAGAGTGCTAGAAATTAGATATAATAAAATCTGCATTTTGTTTCAGCCCTATATAAAATGGTCCTTAAGAGGAAGGAATGGTAAATTTTTTTTTCCGTAAGAAGCGACACCTGTTTGCTCCAGAGAACAACATTCAAGATTCCTACGATCCTTCTACTTTTCAATCTTATTTTCGATATCTTTCGTCATCGTTCCGAAGTGATCTATGGTTACGCCAAGATATTTAAAGATGTTGCTCTGTGGGATCGTCCAATCCTTCACACAGATGGCTAAAAGTGTTGAGTTGCATGGTATATACTCTGTTTTTTCTCTGCTGATCTCTAGACCCCACTCAGAGTATGCTTCATTCAATTTCCTCGGCATATATTCCAGATCACATTCTTCTGAAGCTTGGACAACTTGATCGTCTGCGAACTGAAGGCTGAAAAGTGTTTCATCACCAACCTCCACACCCATTCCTCGAGACTTTTGTTTCCACAATCTTAGGGTTTGTTCCACGTAAATATTAAAAAGTGTTGGGGAGAGGCAATAACCTTGCTTTAGACCTTTAGTGACCAGGAATGGTTCGGTATATTTTCTTCCTATTTTCATTCTTGATTTAGCTCCTATATCTAGACTCTTTATAGCTTTAATGAAACCTCTATTTATCTGAGCCAGATCCAACTCCTCCCATAGTTTCTTTAAAGAAACACTATCTATAAACACTATATGCTTTGCGAAGTTCAATGAATGCTAAGTGAGTTTCAAGATCATATTCTATCCTCTTCTGTACCAGTTAAGTCAAGGTAAAAATATGGTCACTACATGATCTCCCACTTAACTAAAACCCGTTTGCTCTTCCGTCATCTGATCCGAGACCTCTTTCTCCAGTCTTTCCTTAAGAATTCGACCATAAGGGCTGCCTATTCTACTCGTTACCGTGATTCCTCTGTAATTAGTGCACACGTTTCTTTTTCCTTTTTTGTGGATAGGTACTATATGCCCCATTAACCAACTCTCCGGAACTTTTCCTTTTTTCATACACTCTGTGTATATCTTAGCCAGTATCTCCTTCAATTCTCCTGGTCCTGCCTTTATCAACTCTATTGGTAGATCCCCGGGTCCTGGTGACTTTCCATTTTTCATCTTTCTCAAGGCCTCCTCCATTTCATCCACAGAGATATCCTCACTTTCATACTCGCAGTGGTCATTTTCCTGTTTTTCTACCTTGTATTCCGATCTGTCTTCTTGAAATAGAATGCAAACTTTGGTGTAATTCACTTATTCAAGCTGAATTACTCGCTATCCTCCATTGTGCCTATGATTTATGTACCGATAAAGTTAATGGTAAAAAAATTAACATTTTTACTGACAGCCAAGCAGTACTTGGTGCTCTAAATAATCATATAACAACCTCAAAAGTTGTTGAAGTATGTAATAAAACCCTAAATAATCTTGCTCTAAATAATAGAGTTAGTATCGATCGGGTACCTGGACACACTTGATTAAGTGGCAATGAGAAAATCGACGCATTGGCTTGGAAAGGCTCAGCAATCATTCCCATAACACTGGAACCCCTTTTCGGTATTAGCTTAAGTTGTGCCTTTAGGACTATCTAAATAATATTAAACAATCCTACTTAACTAAATTTAAACAGCTTTGGTTAAATAAGGGACAACAACACTCACTTAGATTCTTAGATGGTCCCAGCATCAATAGAACCAAGTACCTACTGAGTAGGTCTCCCTTAAAAACTATAACTGCTATCTATACGGGGCACTGTAAACTCAGCTATCACTTGTTTAAGCTTGGAATTTCAATTACGTCTCTGTGTAGACGATGTAGACAAGAAGATGAAACATTTTTTCATTGAAACATAGGCTCGCAAGGTTACGGATCACACTTTTTGATGTTCATCTTGAGCATTCATGGAGAAATGAGCCAGTTGATCCTAACAGCCTTTTACAGTTTGCTATTGCAACTAAGCTCATGTATTGGTTATACAACTTACACTCTATGGCGCACAATAGACCTATTTGGTTGTAGTGCTTGTCTATGCCAGCAAAAAAAAAAAAAAAAAAGGTTAAGAAACAAAAAATAAAGAATTATTTGGGGAAAAAAGAGAACCTTTATATTCCAAAAAAAAATTGTTTTTCTCTGTTAAATTCAACATTCAATAACGGGTATTGCTTTCTCTTGTTTAAATTACTGTCGGGAGCCTTGGAGACATACTTCTAATAAGGTTTGCTACAATATCTTGCGGGATATCCTCCCTTGCTTCCGCTAAAGAAGTTCTTAGCACTTGTAAGTTTTAAGGAGGTTTAATTCTTCCTCTAACATGTCTCCTAAGTTCATCCCAGAGATATTCAATAGGATTTAAGTCAGGGCTACGAACTGGCCATCTTAAAGTCTGAATTAGTGTGTAATTAAGATATTGCTGAACACAGTTTGCAGTGTGTGGTCGAGCATTGTCATGCATAAAAATAATATTTTTTTTCAATAAATGGAGCAAAAGTATGACATATTGTTCAAGGATCTCTGTTATGTACAAATCTGCATTTAGGGAAGGTATGTTGAAGTCATGGGGATCAATTTTCGTATCCAGAGATATTTCTCCCCACTGGAGGAAACTCCAAACGCGGCTCTCCGATGATTTACAGTGAGCTGTGGACCTGCGGCTACCCTCCTGTAATGTAAGCTCTTATCAGCAAGTCTTATTCTGACAGTTTCGGCACTAATTGGAACATCACGAACCACCCGGAGCCTTTGAGCAGTCTCAGACGCAGTAGAAAAGCGATTTGGAAGAGTATGTATTAAAATAAACCGATCATCTCGTCGCTGTGTGTGTAGGGTAGGATGCATTGGCTCGCTCTACGTACAGTGGTTTCTGATAGTCCTAATGCCCGAGCAGCGTTTCTTTGACTATGACCATTTACGACTAAAGCATCGTTATTAACATATATTAACATTTATGGCGGTTATTAACATTTTAAGGATTAATGATAATTGCAATTAACAAGTTTTTAAACAAATTTGAACCTTATTTTAATATTGTTTCCACGAAATCGCAATAAAAACTGTTATTTGTAAAGTGATTATTACCTTAGTTCATGTTTTTGTTTACATCATTGATCATACCATAGGTCATATTTTTGTTTACACTAAGTAAACAGAGGATTTTATTTCATGAAATCCACACGAATAATTGTTAATAGTAATAAAAAAAAACATTCTAAGTGCGCCACTTTTTTTTTGTAGAGCAGTATATTTGTCTTTGTTCCTCTGTTGGCTCCACTTCTGACTTGAGATCTTTAAGGGGAGCCTTAAAACTCTCAATACAGCCTTAATTCTTTCTAAATAAGGTGTTAGATCAGAAAACTCAGCATGGGCATTCTTGATAGAAATTAGTTGGTTTTAAGATTTTCGACCGTAGCGATTCTATTATTGCCTAAAATTTATTTATGCTAGAACCTTTATTTAGTTTCTATAGTGTTTGTCATTTTTCGTTATTGCTACCAATCTAATAATTAAACGTTTTATTGTAAAGATAAAATTAAGCATTCCTTAAAAAATAAATTTATGATAACATTTATGCTTACACAAGGCTAAAGTCTTTTGTTTTATACAAATTTCTAGTGGTGAAAATAATAATTTATTAAATAATCATATATTAAATAAAAATGCTTTAAATATTTCATGTCTTTAAAGACTCATTTCATACACGCGCGCGAACCTCTTTGTGATATGTTGAATTAGATTGTTAAAACCTTTATCAAAACAATAGTTGAGACCGACAGTTGTGAATGTTGGTAAAAAATAATTTATATTTTTTTAAATCTTACAGTTAGGCAATAGTTGCTGTAAAAACTTTCTGATATTATTGGAAATACATTATCGGCTATTGACTACAAGCAGTTGCTATGTCTGGTCGAAATGAGTGTAGAATTTATGTCGGTAACTTGCCACCCGACATAAGAACGAAAGACATACAGGATTTATTCTATAAGTTTGGAAAGGTCACGTTTGTGGACCTCAAGAATCGAAGGGGTCCACCGTTTGCATTCGTTGAATTTGAAGATTCTCGGTAAGAAAGTTATGTATTATTCAACTTGACTTTTTTTAGTTAATATTATTTTCAGGATTGCTTGCTCTTCTTTTATTTGGAAATATTTTTAATTAATGTATAGCTGCTTTTAACTGAGTGTAATTTTTTTTTTTGTTGGAATATTTGTTTGATTGGAGTTTTTGAATTATCTGTCATGTTTTTGCCTTGTTTTCTTTTCTCGTTTAGGTTTTATTTCATTATTTTAAAGTACAGTACATCTTTATGTACTCCCCAAAAGTCTTTTAATTACCTGCTTCACATCTTTCTTTATGTATCACTTTTTCGGTGGTTTCAACATTATCTAATTTGGGATATAAGGATGTGTGTGTTTTTATGGGAAAATGGTGATGATAGATTCCATTAAATTACTTACCTTTTATATTTAATGATTCAATGCTTTAATAGATTCTATTCATTGATAGTCTACTTTTATTCATGTTCTTATTAGAGAGTGCCAGTGTCTGAATTTTAACTGGTTCAAACATTTTTATGAAAATTTAAAGACTGTCATACAATTTTGTAATGTACAATAGTTGAATTACCAGCCGACAATTGAACTAAAATAGTTAATGAGGGTCAGTCTTGTATTAAGCAAGAAAGAGCTGAAATTTATTTTCTACTGATTTGTCATTTCCTTTTAAAATTAGCTGTCTACATGATATTTGTTTTCATTTGTGAATTTGAAAAAATTACCCCAGTCATTTTATTTTCCCGCTGTTTAAAATGTTCTTATTATTCTATAATTAGCATACCATCAATTGCTAAAATATGAAAAAAAAATTATCTTACGATATTCAATGTATGTGCCTCATCAGTTAGATTCAATTAAATAAAAAAATGTTTAAACAACACAAGTTTGAACCTTTCATCTGAAGTGATTCACTTATAACATAATATTACCTAGAAGATTTGAGTTGTAGGGCCGAGCCATTGATCGTACTTTCAAGGTAACATTAGAGATAGACGGGATTTCTGTAAAGCATTGCTCTGATTCCTACAGTGACTTATCAGCAGCTAAAATTCCTGGATATGTCCTAAGGGCAGTCATGTCATTACTAAATGCAGCTATTGTCAGAGGTAATATATCACCTGATAGTAAAAGACTTCCTATACTAATCAGATATTCTGAAACCAACCAGTTTTAGTGAACAATGCTGTTCATTAAGGAAGTAGTTCATCTCAAACTGATGAGAGGCTTTCTACAAGAAGCAGATGCTTTTAGATTGTCATGTCTTTTAAGTTCTACTTCTCCAGAGTTCCAAAATAGAGTTTAATCATCTGCCCATGGTAGAAGCTAAGTGTAGATATTGTAGAAAGATAGGCCATTTTAGAAATACTTACCTCCTAAAGGATACAGATAGAAGAAGTAACATTCAACTGATTAAGATAAATTGTTTAAATTATGTAAATTCAATGCCAAATTTGATGTGCAAAGCTGTTGTTCCTGTTAGTTAATAACCTTGATGCTTAAGTCCCATTTGACTCTTTTAACCTGCTTTGTTAGTTGATATAAGATTGTTTCTATATATAGTCTAGAAACAATCTTATATCAACTAACAAAGCAGGTTAAAAGTGTCAAATGGGACTTAAACATATATATATATAAAGCGGATATCCACAGTTTTGACTTCTTTTATCCTATCTATTGCTAAACAATGCAGAGTTGCAGTTCGCTGGATTAGTTTGAAGACTTAATAATCGGTGATGGTGTTCTTTAAGAACACTAAATTTTGAAGTTGAACTTTGTTGATACAAATAAACTTAAATTATCTGATCTAACCAGTTTTAATATAGACCCTTTCCTATTCTTGCCCACATACACAAATTTTGAATTCAACAATACATGAGACCTGTTTAGAAGCAAACTTTTTTGTTGGTCACACTAGCATTATCTAGAGCTATTTATGGTAATAATGGGTCTACATTCACACACTGGTCCTATTCTTTGTCCAATATCTTTTGCTGTTATAAATGTGTTATGCTTCACAATAACTTTGAATAAGCCATCATGTGAGTCTAATAAATATATTGTTACTTCTAAAATTTCCCTCTACTCCTCTCTTTATGTTCTACTGATAAACGTAACGGTATTTTTATCAGAAATGATTGATTCGTGATAGTGATGATAAAATATTCTTGTAGTTCTTGGACCACTCAGAGTTCCTCGATTAGATAGAAGGATTGATAAATTTATAGATCAACAGCATATAGATTGTATTACGAGTGTTGAGTAGTATGAGAGAGATTGTTAAGATTAATAGAGACAGAGGTTCAGTGAGAGTGAGGAGCCTTAGGGAACATGTGTATTATCATGTGGAGGTGATGGCTTATTGGGAATGATAACTTTAGAAAGAAAGAAAGGAACCACTTCAAAATGAATATAAAAGGAGGATATTATGATGAAAATTTATTTAATTTTCATTCAGGAAAAAGTCCGTTTCTTGAAATAATCTGTGGTATTATTAATTAAATTATTTTGTGTTAAAAAAATTGTTTTTCAAACAAATTTAAATTGAAACCACAGGATGGTAATTTATCTTTACTCACATTGTTAACGCTGATTTAGAGCTGTTTCAAAGTCAATGTCTTCTGTTCTATTCAGTCAATTTTTTTTATTGATTATGGTCTCCAGCAGAGGAAGGATGACTGCAAGGCTAATCAGTTTCTAGCTTCAATTTAATTATTTGTAATATTTCCATTAGATAATGAGTTGATTGTAGTCATATGCCTGCCTGGTATTTTATTATTTATGAAAATACTATAAGCCCTTAATATCATTCAGGGGTAATTAACTAAAACAAGAATGGTAACCTACTGTCCTATAATTTAGGGAAAATTTTCTTCTACTCCTTTCTAAACCATTGAAGAATTGTAGTTCCAAATATATTATTACTTAAAATATAAATCCTTGTATAATTTTTTTCGAGGTCATTGTCAGTACATTGCTTATATAAATCAACTTAAGTAAACACTTCTAATAGACAATGTTATAATGATAGCAGCACTTTTCTAAATTATGTGGATTATATAATTTCCATTTTAAATTTATTTAAAACTAACTTGCCACATCATATTTCAATTTTATTATAGCGAGATATCAAACTGATTAATCTTATTGCTTTGAATTGACTGACAAACTAAAATCAAAAATTAAAAAGTTCACTCACATTTAATCCTTCCAATCCAAATTCTTTATTGATTCATCAACAATCATTACCTTTTCACAAACACATAATAATTTCATATAAAGACATAAATGATAATTAATAATAATAAATTTAAACATAATAATAATCATATGTTTTTGAAAATTTGTTGCATCTTATTCTCTATAAGAAAGAAGTGAGTTGTATAAAAAATAATTAGGAATTATTGTTGCTTTCATCATATTTAGCAGTTAATATTTTAAAATAGAGGACATAATATTATTTTTTTCAAAATAGAATAAGATTATGACGTATCACTGGATATTAAAGAATATATAAATATAATTAATTTTTATGGTTATTTTTACCAGTTATCATTCGGTGAATTCAATACTATAGGTCAAACATTTTTCAGTCAGTTTTTGATTTGCAACCATTTCAAATTACCTCACAGGTTATCAAAATATGTTTTGGGAAAATGACTTTAACTCTTGTAATTTCGGAGGTATAAAAGTAAAATAATAACTACTAATTTCATATGGATAGGAGTAACACTTTTTGTCCTCAAAACACATCTCCTAAGTAGTGGAAAAATAAGTTTTAAAAAATTCTCAAAACAACAAAAATTTTAGCGATGTACAAGTTTTATTTGGAAGAGCCAAATTTTTCTTATTTATCATAGTTATTATCCTACTTGCTTTCAAAATGTGTTGATAAGAAGATTGTCATTTTTTTTTACAATTTATATAACGTAAAAACATGAAGTTATAATCTGTCCCTTTCAAGATATTCCACATTGAATATTGCTGATAATGATAATACTCTTTTTTTTAATATTTATATTTAAAAAAAGATGATCTTGTACATTGTTGCAAAAAGGAAAATCTTCTTACTATTAAAATTTCTATGAGTTGGGTAATGATGATACTATAGAAGAAACGAAAAACATATTAAAGCCAATTATCTTTCACTTTATACACTTTTGCAGCATCGGTTTGTACACATTTTTATGAATTTTGTAAACCACTTTTTTACTACTTAGGTGATGTGTTTAAGGACCCAAAAAAGTAAAAAAAAGTCATAAACAAAAAATGTCAAGATAGAAAATAAATTTAAACTGGCCAATTTCAGATTACTTGACCCTTATGCATTATGATTGTAAATTGTTTGTAAATGTATTAGGACCTTGAATAAGTTCTCGCTATTTTTTGGTGAAAATTAATGCATCATTTTAAGTAAACTTTAAATAACATATCCCTCAAAGTATAGTCCATCACTTCAAGCTAGCGAAATTCTTTACTTTTAATCAAGTTTCATCGAATGAAGTTAGAGGTTATCAAAAGAGGCTATTTATAGTGACTACAAGGGGTGGAATAGGACTTTCCATTTAAGTGTTTATAGGTAGGTTTTTACCCGGCTTTGCAAGATGTGGCCAAGGGTTGTAAATTTTTTGCTTCAATAACATCTGTTTTTCTTTCAGGAGTTGGCTCAAAATCATCAATTTTAGTCTATAACAATCTCTCTCTCTCATGATAGTTACATTCAGTTTTTCTGCTCATAATAAATTATATCCCACTGATCCCACTAAATGCAGAGAAGTTTTCATGTATATTTGGTTTTTCGGATGATTTTAATATATGCCTGGTCTCACCTCACAGATTGTTAGTTTTAGTATTATCTTACTGTAATAGAAATAGTGAGAACTTGTTCGAGTTTCTAATATTATTTATTATGTTATAAATGGAAATACCAAATTAGCAGTAAACAATTAAACATTAGAGGTTTTGCCAATTCAGGTTCATTAGAACTGAAATAACAAGATGGATACATTTATCACGTAGCTAACCTTGTGTTTAAAATGCTCCATTTATATCATAGTATCATCACAATTATTTTATCTTTGGTTGGATGTTTGCTGTTCTGAATGAATATTTTATTTAGTTAGACAATCTATACAATTTTAATCAGTCCATTACTTTTGAACAATATTATAATTAAAAAATGGACCATAGTTGCATAAAAATATAATTATATATTATATATATATATATAATAATATATATATAATATATAATATTATAATCTTTAACTCTTGTTTCTTATCATTACAAAAAAAAAAAAAATAATAATGAGTTTACTCATACTATTATTGTGTTTAAATTTTTAATTTGACTGTGAAGTGAATATTAGATCATTATGAATGTCTAGAGGTTTTGCTGAATGAATGTAATTTATAAGCTGAATGACTGTAATTCACCCTTATAATTAACATTAATTTATTCATTATTCTGTTTTATATTTAGTTTTGATTCTAAATCTAAAAATTAATGCAACCACCTTTATATTTTTTTTCGTTTACATATTTTAATATATTTTTGTATTTTTAATTGGGAATGTTAATGTTGTCAGTAACATGGGTTTTAAATTTGGAGGAATTTGGATGAACAGTTGGATTTTGGAGAAGAGGTGATAGCAGACAGAGAGAGATATTACCACTGAAGTCTGGACTATCGCACCAATAGGAGGATAGGACCAGGATTGTTGTAAATTTATATGTATCATTTCAAAGGTGATATCGTAATTCTTTCCCACACGCTTTAATGTTGCTGAACCACAGATCATTACTTTCGTTTTACTTGTCTGAGAATGTACCTCAACAGTTTTATTTAAAGTTGTTATTACTATAAAATTCATTTTAGTATTAATTATTTATCTGAAAAAACTATGTTAATTATCATGATTTATTAATAATTAATATTTTATTTTACTTTAAATTTTAAAGTCACTGAACTGTGTTGTCCATATTTCGAATGCTGCAGGTACAGGCTCATATTCTCCAAACTCCGTTATGAAATTAGTTCTCTTCTTAGCGAAAGAGAACTTTCTAATTACATAGTTTTCAATGTTTCAGAGATGCGGAAGATGCCGTTCATGCTAGAGATGGATATGATTATGATGGTTATAGGCTGAGAGTTGAATTTCCGAGAGGAGGTGGGCCAAGTGGTTATAGATCTCGTGGTGGAAGTATGGGAAGTGGGATTGGTGGGAGAGGAAGAGGTCCTCCAGCTAGAAGATCACAGTATCGTGTAATTGTGACTGGTATGTTGAAAAGTAATTTTTTGTTAAAAATTATTTATATTGTGTCAACTTACATTTATTTGATTATTCAATTTAGTTTATCTACTTTATATATTAATAAGTGAATACTATGAATAATTTATATTGCAGTAGTCAAATATGTGTTGGAAGAATTATAAAAAGCTAAAATATAAAAAGAAATCTTAATTATAATAATTGAGCTCAAGTTTAAAAAAAATAATTAACAAGTGGTAATTATGGGAGCAGATGCTGTAAATAGTTGAAATCAAGTACTGCAACAGATTTAAATACATCTATGCTTGTCAATGTGTTTGCCTCTCTGAGCTTGATAGGAAAGGATGTATGTCGCTGTGACTTTGTAACACTTAGCATTTAAGTCCTTTTGGTGGAGTCAAGTTGAAGCTTTTTTTTTTTTTATTTATTTACATTTATACGTGGGTGAATCAAATATAAACGAGACTTATTTTTTAATTTTTACTTTGAACACAAAGAAAAGTACACCTAATTTTTCTACATAGTCTCCTGATTTGGAAATACATTTTTCCCAGTGCATAGGTAATTTTCAAATCCCGTGCTCATAGAATGAAGTAGGTTGTGTCTTCAACCTATTGAGCACGTAGGCTTAAACCTCATTGTCACTGACGAATCTCTGACCTCCCAAAGCTTCCTTGAGTGGGCCAAAGAGGTGAAAGTCACATGGTGATAAGTCTGGACTGTAGGGAGGGTGTTCCAGCATCTCCCAGCCCAGTTGCTCCAATTTTTCTCTCGTCAGGGCCGCAGTATGCGGGCGAGCATTGTCCTGAAGAAGAATCACTTCTCTCATCGGTAGATCCCTTGTTTTGTGGTGATATGCAAGTCTGACTTCATTCAAAATGTCGCAGTAATATGCGGCATTGATAGTCCTTCGTTCCTGCAAAAATCAAGATGCAGCAAGCCACGCTGGTCAAAAAACACGGAAGCCAAAACCTCCGTGACTTGGCTTTCACTGGTCCAGGTTCCACTTTCAGTCTCCACTGCATACTCGCTTGTTTTGATTCAGGGGTGTAATGGTGCACCCAAGTTTCATCACAGGTGATAATGTGAGTGAGAAATGAGGCTCCCTCAGCCTGAAATCTTGCAAGAAGACCTTCACAGACCTGCAAACACTCTGGCACTAGAAAGTGTCTCTTCCCCGAACTGTACAGTCAACCTTCTCAAGATTTCAGCCGGTTTTACACCTTCAGCAGCAAGAAATTTGATGATATTATGTTGCGCAATCGATGGGGATACATCCTGCTCAGACATCGTCACGACGGTAACTGGTGAGTTCGAGGGCATGCGCCCGCCTGCTTCTCCCACTCCTGGCATCCCTACCCAACACCTCTGTAAGGGAACGTTCCCGCACCTTCACTGGGCTTCCAGGACAAAAAGTCTCTTTTATATTTGATTCATCCACGTACTTATAAATATTTATTTACTTTATTTATAATAATTTTGACATCGGCCAGTGGATAATGAAGATTTTGTTACTATTTGTTTTGTTATTATGTTTGTCAAACAGAATTGAATTATTGTAGTTTAATAATATAGTCCAGCTCAATCGTAAAAGCAATTGCTTAAACTCTATCTATCTATCTATTGCTGCCCGAGTATATTGGGTTGCTTAAGACACAGCATACTATAATTTCCTTAAAATATTTGTTTAAAATAATTATAATATTAAGCATAGCATTAATATTATATGATAATATAGTTACTTTTTTTTTTTAATTTATTAATTTTTTTTTTTTTTTTTTCTATACATATAAGAAACTCTCTTTAAAGTAAAACAACAAAAACTTTACACATTAACCTTGACATATTGAAAATATATACATGTACACTTGCCCCCTATCGGATACCACGCATGTGGTGGTGGATAATACCTTTATAATATTTTCCACCATCTTCGCAATGTCCGCAATATCCATACTGAGATTCTCCAAGAACCTTCTAGTTGCGTTTGGCACTGTTCTGTGAGCTCCAAATCAAAGACCCTTCACATAGAAGTCTTTTCCTGAAGTCCTCACAGCACTTATCATAAATTTCCTTATTTTCCCTTTCCACCTAATCTACCTGATCAAGACCATTACTCTTGAATCTTATCGTAGGATCCAAAATGATTGCTGACTTCTCAGTCTTATGAAACGCCACAATATCAGCATATCAAGTGGATCCATCCGAATCTATGCAATAGACCTCATCAAATCAGGCGAAGTTTCTCTCTTTGAGGAGCCTCATCAATTCATACTTGACTCAGTGGTGATGGTGTGGTATGAGGAGGGAGTTGTTGGGACAATTTCCCAGCATGTTTGCTGGAGTTTCAGACTCTCTATTGAATTTGCGACTGAGGGACCCAACATCTCTACCCTGTTCCCTGTCCCCTGACACCTGTGACCCCATGCAGGGGTGCATAATTGACGTTCAGCCACTTTGACTGAATAGTTGAAAATTGATTGGAATAGGGCATCGAGTACATTTGATAGTCGCTGGGCAATGGACCAGTGCTGTAGTGGAGCCTCCCATTGATCTCGCTAGTTGAGTAGGCACTGATATTGATTATAATTTTGTTGGTTGTTAGCCGCTCTCCTAACACAATAAAATATTACACTTTTAGATCCGGTGACATACCTCTCGATTCCAAGCTAGCTCACAATGTGTCCCTGTCCAACGTTGTCAAATGCACCGACCATGTTAAGAAAAACCACCACACAATCATTCTTCTTATATTTTGCATCTTTTAATATAGCCTCAAAGATTCTTCAGTTCCTGGTAGGTCTTTTGTAAAACCTCTTTGATTCCTATAGAAGGTGACCTGTTTCATTAGTTCATTGTCCAAAATCTTTTCTATAATGCAGCGCACAATGGAATATATGTTAATGGGTGGCCAGGAAGATATGTCATTAATATCTCCCTTTCCCTTGTATATCAAAATTGTGTGCCCCTGCCTTAATGGTTCTGTTACGCAGGCCACACTCAGCATTATCTCTATAATTGTTTTAATCATATGCGATACATCAACATATTTTAGCTTTCAGATTAAAATCCCATCAGGTCCTGGCAATCTGTCCATGGCTGTCGATTCAACAGCCTTCTTAATTTCTTCAATTTCGAAAGCCATAAGATTCGCCATCAAGGCACGTTCTTCATACTCCCCACGCATATAGAGATTTTGGTACTCTAAGAAGCTCTTAATATTTTTTTTTCTGATGGCCGTGTAGGCCCTTGGCCGCTTGGTGTAATCTGCTGGGAGAATACACTCACGTTTCTTGACGATATTTTATAGGGTAGGGTCATCACTCCCTATGCCTATTTTTGTGAATGTTCACCAGTTAGCTGACGCCTCTCACATATCAGAGGTAGAGGCTTTGAGTGAACCCCAACCCCCATTTAATCATATGCTTGAAAAAGTCCCTCTGGGACTGGGATTCGAACTCACAACCTTTGGTGTGGGAGACTAGACACTCAGCCACAGGCTCTCCTAAGAGGCTCTTATAGTGCTTTTCAATTTAGGTCATTTTTAGAGGACACTGCTTAGGAGCGTCAGCATTCATAATATTTTGCTCCACCTCTTCTCTTTTGTAGTAGTATTGTGCATCTTCGTAATTTCACAATTTATTGCCATACAACTACTCTCTGCTTTGTTGGCCCTCTGCGGATTCGAAACTTTCCCTGCACCCTTACCTGCCATAGTAGCCTTATTTTTCTTTCTCATTCTATTTTACGGCAGGGTGTTGGGGGCCTGGCAGTTTCTCATAGATTGTTTTAAGAAATTTTAGGAACTTGATTACAGCTTCGTCAAAACCGCATCAGGGGACCCCCCCCTTTCATTTCCCTTTTCTCTCCTGTATAATAAGCAAGTCAATTTTATGTTCATCTATTTGATGAAAAAATTGCTGAAATGATCCAAGCTCAATTCATACAGAGAATAGTAGTATTTTTAGAACAAACAGCCATGCTATGAGGTGACCAAACCAAGATCACACTCCACCTCCTAGTAATTGTTTCTGATTTTTGAGTACCCAGGAAGATCTGTCTATCCTAGGGCCACTCCAATGCTGAAATAACAGGATTAATAATTATCTTGCCTCTGCCGGATTCAAACTCAAGATTCATTGATTAATTTTATACCTTTATATATTTACTCATTTATTTCAAATGATTCATCACATATTTCATTGAAAAACATAATAGATAATCAGGAATAAACTGCACATTCCTTTAGTATTATCACAACCTGAAATGATTGTTTGTAGGTCTTCCACCATCTGGCAGTTGGCAAGACCTTAAGGATCATATGCGTGAAGCTGGAGATGTATGTTTTGCTGATGTTTTCAAAGATGGAACTGGAGTAGTTGAATTCCTGCGGTATGATGATATGAAGTATGCATTTAAAAAGTTGGATGATTCCCGTTTCAGATCACATGAGGTATTCATAAGTATTCAAGTTTTTGCGTATATTATTTAATTTTCCTTTATTTAAATTGTTTATCTAGATATTTAAATAATAAAAAAAAAATGATATTCAAACCCTTAATTGGTTCTTATTATGTAGGTTGTTTTAATATTTTACTATAAAACATTTGTATACTTCAACAAATTTAAATTAATACACACCAAATAAAAATGTGTAAATGTTAAGTATTTAAAAGATGAACCCGTCAGAGATTTACCATTAGAAGTACGAAAAATTTGAGCAGAATTATTTCCATATCTATTAGTAAAGAAAGAACAAGGGTATGAAGCAAGCATTAGATATGATAAACTTTTGTTTGAAGGAAAGTTATATTCTTTGGAAGAACTTATTCAGACAAATCAAAATGCCAGTCTTAGAAGAGCAAGAAGCAAAGAAGAAAACTTACTAAAAAAACAGTAAAAAAAGTAACAAAACATCTTATAGCATTAAACCTAGAGTAAGTAGTCTCGATCATTAACTTAATAAAGAAAACCAACCAGGTACACCTTGTTTAGAATGGGACCAAACATAGAAAAAGACGGAAACTCAAACAAAACAGTACAAAAAAAAAAAAAAATAAATCATAGCAAACAGTAAAGCAAAAAGGAATTTTATTTGGTAATAAATCGGCTAAGAATAACGTAAAAAATACTAATGAGATACAAGTATGTACATTTAACTTACTAACTCTTTTGGAAAAAGACAGAGTGGCAGAACTTATGTTGGCGATTGAGGAAATAAAATGGGATGTAATCGGTCTCGCGGAAACGAGGCAAAAACCTAAAGTGATTACAGAAATGAAATATGTTATGTTACTCATTCAACCAAAGGTTTAGGAGTGGGATTTTTTTTTAGATAAATTCAAGAATAGCTGTATTAATTATAGAAATAGATAATGATAAAAGGCTATTTATTATTTAGGCCTACGCTCCTACAGCTTCTTCAACAATTAAGGAGAAAACATTATTTTTTTTTTTTTTTTTACGAGGAATTACAAAATACCATAGATGAACTAAAATTTGCCCCGTAGAACACTCAACTTGTGATGGAGACTGGAAGGGCAGAGTGTGGAGGTGCGGGCCAGCATAATGAGGGCAGCGAGCGCATCATTCAATTTCGCACATAGCAATAGGTTTAAATTGTTAAATATTTTTTACCAAAATAAAATAATAAACAAATGGACCAAATAAAAAACAAATAGAGGAAATCATTCTCAGGACCGAAATTCAAAATAGACTATATACTAAGCAATAAAATGAACGTAATAAAAAACTGTGAGGTATTATGAAATATAAATTTTAACTTGGACCACAGAATGATCAGGATCACTCTTAGGCTCGATAGAATGAAGAAAATTAGGCATTTTTATTTTGCACCAATTACAAGAAAAATAAGTACTGAAGCATTCCAGTGAAATTTGGAAACAATTAGACAAAAGATCGAAAGTAAAAAACATGACTTCATCCAAGAATTGTATATAAACATTAGAAACAAAATCCAGGAAGCATCAGTTCAAGCTAAAGTTAAATCGTACAAGCCAAAGGAATGTCGCTCTAAATTGTACACGACTACACTCCAATTGATAAAACAAAGAAAAAAATCAAGGCAGAATTTAATTGACATTAATAATTCCCAAATAAATAAACTTATAAGGTATCATATTAAACAGGATCTGCAAACTTGCAAAGAACTAAGAATAGCTTATTATAATTATTATTGGTTTGGCGCTACAACACAATGACGCATTCAGGCCTCCTCAACCATCAACATCCAGAAGTTTCTGTCCTGTGCTGCAGCCATCCAGTTGTGGACTCCCAAACTCCTCGCATCCGCGGCCGCACAGTCAGTCTATTGAAGGCGGGGGCAGCCAACTCTCCTCCGACCATGGACTATCTTTTAGGCGATGTCGCTTGATGACTCTAACAACGTCAGGCTCTCCAAAGAGGTTGTTAACCTCTTCATATTTCCTTCTCTTCCCCTCTCCACCTACAAACACCAGTCCAAAAATCTTTCTGAGTATCCTTCGTCCAAATTTGGCCAACCTCTGATACATCTCCTTGGCCATGGTCTATGGTCCCCCTTTTTAAATATGGGGCAAAATCAAGATTTACTCCATTCCGAATGCATATCATTCTTTTCCCAGATGTCCATGATTGTGTTGGGCTATTTTCAGGCCTTCACCACCGTACTTGAGCAACTCAGCTGGTAGATTGTCTGCCTCTGGAGCCTTGTGGTGTTTCAACCCAACTAAAGCATCAGCTACCTCTTCATCATCTGGTGGTTCAACATCCCCTCTCTGATAGAGTTGATGGTAGTTGTTTTCATCTTCCTCTTGATATCCTGCTTAAATATTCGCGAAGTTCGTTCCTTCCACACATTCATGCACGCTGCCCTCTCAACAATTAGATTACCTTTGTGATCCCTGCAGGCTGAGTGGGTGGGCTTAAAGGGCTTCCTGCTTTGATTGACTTAGGCATACATTGTCTGGTATCACCAATAGATTTAAGCCTTTCAGCTGCCTCTAATTCCTTTCTCTCCCAGTATCTTTTCTTTCTGTTGTGAAGTCATTTCTCTATTCTTCTCTTTTCTTTATACTCTTCAACTGTGTGTCTAGTGCGTCTTGCATTCAATGCTTGGGTGCATTCAATGGAGATTTCGATTTCTTTTCCTCTTCTTCTAATATCTTATCCGCTACTTCGGCTACTGTTGATTGTATCTTATCCCTTTGCTCATTCAGATCATTCTCTTCATAGTCAGATGTGGAGAGTACTTGATCCATTGCTTTCATGAATTTCATCCTTTCTTTTGGATCAAACAGCTTATCCCAATTATACCTTTTTCTTTTTAATATTAGGGTTTTAGGTCTTGAGGTGTTGATTCTGCCTATAATATGAGCAATGCTCAGGTAGTGGTCGGAGTCTACATTTGCGCCACGATACACTCGAACATCTGTGAGAGAGATAATATGCCTTTTATCTATCATGGTGTGGTCAATTTGGTTCACAGTAACTCCATCTGGGGAGGTCCAAGTTTCTTTATGAATGTGTTTGTGAGGGAAGATTGTTGTTCCTATAATAAGATCTCTGGAGACAGCAAAGTTGATGAGCCTCAGCCCATTGTCAGTAGTACTTTTGTGGAGGCTTTGTCTACCAACAGTCTCGGGATGTATACTTCTCCTCGGCTTACTTTAGCCCGGGGCACGAGTCGAGGGCCTGTTCTAGTTTCTCGTAGAACTCATCTTTCTCCTTTTCTGCTGTTTCAGTCAGTGCATGGAAACTCAAGATGCTCAGGTTGGAAAACCTTCCTTTACTGTGTAATATGCACATTCGTGGGCTGATGGGCTCAAAGGCCAGTATCAGAGGACGTAGAGAATTGCTCACAACAAACCCAGTTCCAAATCCAGTTGTGCTCTTTTTCATTACAACTGTAGTATACGGTGTGCCGCTTCTTCTTGAGGATTCCTTTACCTGTCCATCTTAGCTCCTGGATGGCATTTTGTACTTGTCAATTTGTTCCAGAAGTACGTTCAGTGCTCCTGTCTGGGTGACAAAATGTTCCAAAAACCTAAGTTTAGACCATTCACGTCCAAGGCTGATTTTTGAGGTTTCGTAGTGATTTGTTTTCGGATAGTGGGACCACTAACCCTCTCTAAGTATCCTAATATGCTGGTGGGGCTGCCTCCTTGGTGCCTGCATATCTGCACCCCCTCCGGGGCTGATAATGATAATCCAAGGGTGTGTACTGTAGGTGACCTTGTGCATAGTATGCTGTGCTTGTGTACTGTATGTGTGTTAGCGTACTGTTCCCCCACCTGGAGGACCGGTAGCTGTCTGCAGCCTTTCAGCTGGGTGGTAGGGTCGCCACATCCCTACGCCAAAAAGTCAGAATATAATTGACATTAATAATTCCCAAATCAATAAACTTATAAGGTATCATATTAAACAGGATCTACAAACTTGCTGAGAACAAAGAATAGCCGATATACTCAGTACCAGTCGTTCTTCAAAATAATTAAAAAAACTCGGTTGTGCCCTAGGGTGCAGCGCCGTGGCGATTTTAACGTGACAACCTCAACGTTAACTACAAACATAAGTAATAGATGATATGTAGTAAATAAATAATGATGCATGAATGAAGATTATGAAAGATTGGATTATGAAGATTGAATATGAATAGTTTGAAAAGTTATTCGTAAAATACAGAACAAGATGCTCCGAATTCATTTTTAATAAATGTATTTTCAAATCTCAATACACTCTTTCTCCATTCAAATTCCCATTTCAATTTTTGATCATCTTTATCGTAAATAACACTTTACGCCCAAGCTGTACACTTTATTTAAGAGGCTTGGGGTCTTTAATAACACTTAAATAACCCCAAGCTGTCACAGACACTACCCCCACTCCTTGACGATCAACTCTGACTCTTGCGCTTGCGCACACGTAGATGGTAACGGGACACGACTTTTTCGTTCATGCACCCATCAATTTATAAGACGTTGTCACGTCAAAACAAACAGAGCGAGGGAAAATTTTGGACAACTAATCTGGAAAACAAGGAAGGAATTATGGTGAGCAACAGGTTAGAGATTATGAAATCAACCTCAGATTTTATTCAAGAGCTATATTCCTCAGATACTTATCTTACAGAAATAAATGTAATGAGGGACCAAATCGATCCCATTGCTGCACCACCAATAATGGAAATCGAAGTGGAATCAGCAATAAAAATTCTAAATAAAACAATAAATGTCCAGGAGATGATGGAAAGTGGTTACTGAACCTGGCCTTTTGGCTTGGTGGGCTCTTCGTTTGCAACCCTAAGATTATAAAGTGGAATACTGTTAGGGCAAACTCAATGCAGTAGCAAATGCGTTATCACTAGAGATTAGATTCCCATATTTTTGCACATTCTATTTGCTTGCATGTATCAGCTTCAAAACGAACAGCTTTCTGATTCACTAACTAGGGAATAATACATTACTATTTAATATTGCACATTTTTTATTTTGGCTGCATTAAATTGAACATTTTCCACTTTTTTACTAAAATTTGGTAATTTCTATTTTATTTACATTTAATTGAATGTTTCAACCTATTTGCAATGCTCAACCTCGTTGAGCTATAGCAAGCTTATTGTTATTTTTTTTAACCATCATTAACTTTTTTATTAAATTTATTGTTAGAGATAGAATAATGTGGTGTAAGGCAAATGATGATATAAAGTCTTATGTTTTAGGAATAATATAATTAAGTTATCTTGGATTACAATGGAAAACATCTCCCTAGAGCAAGGCTTTTTTTTTTTTTTAATTTATTTATTTTTATTTTTTTTCTTTTTATTCTGACTTTAATGCTCGAGTATAATTTTTATACAAAGCTTAAAAACTTACCTGTTGTAAAATAAAATACACATTACATTCTCATAAATGCGTCATCCCATAAAATTTATAAAGCGTACAAAAAATGTAGAAGTTAACAAAGAATCGACTTTAGTTTGTTACTACAAAATGAGTCTCATTACTTTTGTTTATTTCCCAATAAAGATATATTGGATGATGGGCAGCATAATACATCAAATTTCAACTTCATAAAAAAAAAAAAATGAAACTTTTTAATATTTATTTATATTTTATATATAATCCAATTTAAAAAATCTTAAAAATGGGAAGATAAAGTATGTCCAGTAGATTTAATCGATTAAGGGTCAATTATGTGAAGTATGACAATATCCAATGAACTCCCATAAGTAATTTTATGGTTTACTGCCCTTAATTAAATATATTATTAATCAGCCTTTTATAAAATAAATACTATTATAACTTGTTAAAGTATTTGCTGTTATTTGATTATTTAGAGTAATGGTGAGATAGTCTGATTCATAAGTATTGGGTTTTCCAGAAAATTATGTGGGATTTTAGGTTTTTCTTTAAATACTCCTTTGTATAATAAGCTGTTTGTATTTACTGGATTATTCATTTGTATGAAATTCAATGCTTATTAATCCTTTTCCAAAAGAAAATGTTTGTTTACCCTATAGTATTTTGCTGCTTGGAAATAATTCATTACACAATATGTTAACAGAAATGTATTGAAAGTAATGGCTATTTTTTTAATAAAAACAGGTAAACATTTTGTTGATTTTTTTTTAAACCATAATTCTACATTATTTTTCAGACAACCCAATATGTTACTCTACATAAATTATTAGATCATTCCAAGTTAGTTTTAATTAAAATGTTAAAATTTGTTGTTCTAGGGGGAAACATCTTATATTCGAGTGAAAGAGGATTATTCAGGCTATGGTAGAGAAAGTGAAGACAGGAGCAGTGGTGAACGGGGAGGTAGATCACGTAGCAGGAGTTATTCACCCCGTAGAAGAGGATCACCAACATATTCACCTGTCCGTCGAAGCAGTTACACCTCTGGTTCTAGATCTAGATCACATTCACATTCAAGATCCCGTTCTAGATCATAATAGACAAAACATACATTTTCAAATATCAGTTAAACTTAAGTTAAAATAATCACAGGGTGGAACAATATTGTAGGGGTTGACTTACTGTTTTTTTTTGTTTTTTTCTTCTTTTTTTTATTATTTATATCTTATAAAAGAAACTGAAATTTGTTTCTTTGTTTTGTTTTTCCCATTTAAATTTAGTTGTAGTGTCATGTATTATTACTATTAGTCATTTTGCATTCCATAGTAAATTTCATAGTCTGCGGTTGTTTTAAGGCTTTCTTTATATTTTAAATTAAAGATGTTTCTCTCTAAGTGTATTTACCAAGTTATAAGAAAAGAAAAAAATTAAAATTGATTTATTTTCACAATATAGTAATGATTATTTAAATGGTTTGTCTATTTAATAAATATAGTGGATATTTAGAGTTTTTTTTTTTCAGTGTTCTCTGAAGGTGATTATTTCTCTGTTCTTCAAAACAAAGTTGATTCTAAAATTATATGACTGGATTAGAACTGAAGGGATGGTTAGGGATGTATTTTAATTTATGAGTAAATGGCATTTTGTTTTATTTATTTCTAGTTTTATTAGCTGTGTTGTTATTTTAATTGATATATTTTATTCTATCTTATTAAATTAGACACTGTTAAAATTGAATTATCTCAAATAAAATTTTTGTTTCAAAGTTTTCACCTGTATATCTTAGTTCCTTAAAAATCAACCAAATAAAACAAAATGTTATTATTGTTTATTGATATTCGGTGTATGTATGTATGTGTATATATACATATATAATGTGTGTGAATTAAGTATTGTAAAAAGATTGTTTACTGGAAGATTAATTGAATGTTTATAATTTTCATGCCTAATGGCTGGTGACTGTAGTATTCAATTTTGTAGAGGAATCTGCCGTGATTCATTTTGCCATCACGAACATGTTTTAATTTATGAAAATTCCAACAAAACAAAAAACAAATAATTTTATCATACAATACGAATAAATTTTGTTGAATTAAATTGGATGACCTTTAATACCCTTATTGTTAATTTTTATTGGATACAAAATTACTTTAAAGAATTCTTTTAGTAAATTTTAATTTGGTTTTTAAAAAGAGAGGACTTCTTTTTTTCTGAAAACAGTGCATCTTGAATTAAAAAGTAGTAGTAAATTTCTTATCGATAAAGTCCAATCAAAAATTTAATTAGACCTTAGACCAATTATTATGCATATGCAAGTATTAATCAATAGTTAAGCTGTCAATTTACTGATGTTTACTTCTTCTATGTGTGAATTTCATTATAGATGGAAGGATTGGATTATTTTTTGGACAAATTTATTAATAGTGAAGGTTGCATTATGATGTACCGTGTGGTTTAAGCATTCCATTGAAGTCAAAGAAGCAAGAATTTTTCGTAATCACATGTTTAAATTATAACTGTAAGTAGTTAAACCAAATTTTGATAATGCTTTAACTTATTAAAAATTATAACTTATTTGGAGTAATTCACATACTCTACCACACCCTATCTCTCTTTCATACATTTTATGAATGTCTTTTTTTCCAATGATACATCAACACTTTTCTTAGGAATTTTCACTGTGGTTCTTATCCAGTCATATAAAGTAAAATTATAATCCTCATGTGATCAAAAAAATAGTGTTAATGCTTTTCTTTAAAGGAGTTGTGATGATAAATAAAATTTTCAATTAAGCAGATTTAAATGCCAAGTGTTTTTAATATCATCTTGATATATATATATATGCTAATGGTGTTTTTTAAAATATTTAAGTCTCATCAAATTACGAAATGTACAATGTATGTCTTTACAAGCTGTGTAGAATAAATGACCAAAATAGTACCTGAAATGTTTGATTATTTCTACTCTTTTTTTTTTTTTTTCTTCTTTTTTTTCTATCCTTAATTATCTTGTTATAACTCACATCAAACTTACTTGTATTATTATCCCTTATCAACTAGGGAGACAATAGTTCCTTACTGTATTATTTACATTATTTTACTCATGAGCATACAAAGAAGAAAAAAATCATTTTCATGATGTATTATTTTAGTCATTATTAAATTGTATATATTTCTTCATGGTTTATCTACCCATGAAAAATAATTATATGGTTTTCACACAATTTATATTTTTTTGGAAGTACATTATTTGTGAATATTTTGAACTATATTCAGCCTGGTTTTGTTAATCTTATTTTTTTTAAATAAAATGTTTTTAATTATGTATTATAAATTAAGTGAATAAAGTTTTTAATAAAGCTATTATTGTTTTGTTTATTATAATTTCTCATTTTAAACATTTCCTATATTTTTTTTTTGTTAGAATTAGTGATTGTTGTACTAAAAAAAACATTCTGATATTGTATGATAAATGCTTTTATACCTCAAACAGTCTTGGGTCGGATGAGTCATTTAAGGAAACAACACGGCAACTCCAATAGGAATCTTAACTTAAGACAATGGAATATATTATTCCTATATCGACACAGAGCTCCGAAGCAGCTCTAGGAACACCTCAATAGACCTAGCTGTCATTCAAGAAATCAATTAGACCAGTCTGGGCTTCCTCGAAAAGATAAACTATTTGGTATACTTCAGCTGCACTGAGAGAAGGAACAGGATTCATAGTTAAGGGGCATCCGACAGTTAGCCATCGGATTTTAAACAATAGAATGATCAATTTTTCTGCATCGCAAGACATGGTCATTGGAGGTTCTTTATTTCCACACAAGGATATTCATAAAGAAAGAATACCCATAAATGTTCTCATTAGATAGATCTGCGGAAAACCAAATTGCACATATAACAGGCAGATAAGAACAGGGCAGCACCTGAAACCAGGTTCAACACAAACAAATTGAAAGTCCAGAAACGCTACTTGAATCATCATCATCCAGTCAGGGCCTCCTGCAGCTTAGTCCATCAATCTTCTCTATTCATTGCAACCGCTCTCCAATTGCGAATCTTCAAGATGGACCTGGTATCCGCTGCCACTCCATCAATCCATCGGAGCTGAGGCCTTCCCACTCTTCTTGTCCCATAGATCTTTTCATCTAGGACCATCTTAGGAATCTGGTTCTGGGCCATTCTACTTAAATGCCCCGCCCAACGAAGCCGGCCTAATTTGATGATTCTTAAGATGTCTGAATTCTTGTATAGCCTTGTTAATTCAGCATTCGTCCTTATCCTCCAGACTCCATCTGACTTGGACCATAAATTCTCTATAATATTTTTCTCTTGAACCCCTGGAGCAGGACTTCCTGCGAACTCAGCAATGTCCAGCATTCGGAGGCATAAACCAGTCTTACGAGCGTCTTGTAGAGTTGTCCTTTGTCTTTTGAGAAATGGTCCTGTTCTTAAAATGCTTAAAAGTACAAAATAACATTTATTTGCGGACATAATTCTGCGATGAATTTCAGCTTTAATATCATTATCGGCTTTGACTTGTGAGCCGAAATACACAAACTCTTTCACCCTTTCAAATGAATAGCCTCCAGATATACAATGCGACGGTTCGTGCTCATCCAGCTGTGGGCCTGCATGCATGTATTTGGTTTTCGACTCGTTAACTTCTAAACCCACTCTTGCTGCCGCTATCCGGAGATTGGTAAAAGCGTTCTCTAAATCTGATGGGGTTCTTCCAACTATATCTATGTCATCAGCAAAAGCCAAAATCATAGAAGATTTATTAAATATAGTATCCCCAACTTGTATTCCAGATTTCCGTACCGCACTTTCGAGGGCCATATTGAAGAGAAGGCAATCGAGGCAATCACCCTGTCTCAGAGCTTTGTGGGTCTGAAAGCTATCGGTCAGGTCAGATCACCTTGAATACGTATTGTGCATTGCACCTTCTTCATTGTAGCTCTTATTAGACGTATCAGCTTCACTGGTATTCCCATTTCTAGAAGCTACTGGTACAGGTCGTTTCTCTTTATACTGTTGTAGGCCATTTGAAAGTCAATAAAGAGGTGATACGTGTGGATATTATACCCCCTGCATCTCTTAAGAATGTTTCTGATGGAGAATATCTGGTCTATGGTAGATTTTCCTCTCATAAAGCCTGCCTGGTACTTTCCTATATTCTGCTCGGCAAAAGAAAGGAGTTTTTTAAAAAGTATCCGGGAGAACACCTTATAAGGACATGGTAAGAGGGATATACCGCAATAATTTTGACAATCAAGCACATCCCCCTTCTTGTAAATCGGGCATATAACTGCTTTGTAACATTCCTTAGGGATTTCTTCCATTTTCCAGACATCCAATATTATATTATAGAGGAATTTCACTAATTCTTCACCTCCATACTTGAAGAGTTCCAGAGAGAGTCCATCTGGTCCTGGTGCTTTATTATTTTTCAACTCCTCGACGGCTTCTCAGACGTCGTCCATATCCGGCAGCTCCAGTTCCCTCAGGGGCATCTCTATTTCCTCTCCGTCTTCCTCCACCCCATCATTAAGGAGGACATCGAAGTAATGTCGCCATTCTTTTAGGACATCTGTGCGATTTGTAATCATATTACCTTCTTTGTCTCTGCAGGCATTTATTCTCAGTTTGAATGTCTGTTGGCTACTGTTGATTTCATTTAAGAATTTCCTTTAACTCATTATTAACCAGAAGATCTTCCATTTCCTGTAGGCGTTGCATTTGCCATGCCCCTTTTTTTCTTTGGTGGGTACGTTTCTCAGCCCTTCTTCTGGATCTATATTCCTCCACTGAGCTTCTGGTATGCCTTCGCTGTAACACTTGGTCTTTTGTATCCAAGTGCACCAACTGGCAGCTCCTCTACTTGAATGTGTTGGATTAAAGTCAGCATGAAAATCTGACATCCCTGACCCAGAAAGAGGTATAGATAGCTGCTGGATATAGTTTACCAAAATACTGGAAGGGTTTGCCAACCAAGTTCCTAGATAAGTATTTTATTTTAAATTATAGTTACATAACAATTAAAGTTTCACAAGTTATAATGGTGTTTCAAGCCGGGTGGGCTTTTTTACACTTTACATGTAAGTGATTATTAGAATAACAAGTTATAATTTAATAAATATAAAAATAATAGAGGAAAAATAGACAACAAAAAAAACCCTCTAAAGAGACAGAAACAAACAAAAAGATATAAACAAATAATTAAATATAAAAATCATAAATAAAAAAATAAAACATTCTTAACTATAGAACAAATGTTTTAGCCCTTATGCTTTTATACTTTATATGTCAAATCAGCTTTGGAATAATTTATAATTCCCCTAATATGGTCATGCTCATGCATTTCACAAGTTTTGAAGAAATCAATTGTTAACTTGTAAATGAAAGTTGATATGCTAGGTGCTATGTATCGAGAATACTGGGAGGTGAAGAAATATTTTTGAATTGTACAAAATAGAGCAGTTTCTGGGCGACAAGCAGGAAGGCTTCTTAGAAGGGCTATACAAAAAATAGACCCCTCCACTCGTACAGCAGGGATAGCGGAGTACCTGAGGGAGTCTGAGCCCGGACGGCAAGAGAAGCGGAAGTCAAGCCGCGGATGGAAGAGGTCAGGGGGGTCAAGTGAGAGAATAATTATGCAGATCTGTCAAAGGTACTTATATGTTATATTATGTGGTAAATCGGAACCTCAGTATTCTCGATAATAATAATGCCTCACTTTGTATTTGATGTATAATAATAATAAGTGCTATTTTATAAATAAATGTGTATGTTAAGTAAATTACTTTATTACCCTTTATGCCATCGAACATAGTATAGGTATATTCAAACAGTAATGCATGAGATCAATTGGTGTGCATCTCGTATAGCCAACAACTAGGCTCAAGCATTTATTCTGCAATTTGTTATAGTTTGGTTTGCAAGTGTTTGACCATACGGGACAAGCTTAAAATATTATATCTCTGATATATAGATAATACATTAATTTTTTGCTAATTATTTTAAGCTTTGAGTTACTAGTTACTCAGTGGAGGGGTCACACATGAACTCCTTTGGTGAGTAAGGTCACCAACATCCTGCGTTCATTATATCATGCACAAAAAAACAAAGCAGTACACTAATACAGCACACTACAACACCCCCACACAGCAGACTAAGGACATGCACAGTACACACCCTAGGGTTTCCCCCCCTAGGTAGCCTTCCCAGACGGGAGTGCAGATCAGGATGCTCAGAAGAGGAAGCCCCTCCACCTGACTCGGGGGCAGATTTGGGTTGATAGCTCTCTCCCTTTAAACAATTTGTAATCATGAAACCTCAAAAAAAAAAAAAAAAAAAAAAAAAAAAAAAAAAAAAAAAAAAAAAAAAAAAAAAAAAAAAGAGGAGGCCAAGGTTCATATCGGACTGTAGCACTACTGTATTATTATTATTATTATTTGAGTTACTAGAAAGTAATGGAAATATGTTTGGCATGGCCCCAGTAGCTTTATGAATCTGCATGTTAATGTGGTTTGTAAAATTTAACCTAGAATCTAGTAGGACACTTAAGTAAGTAACAGATTTAGCCCATGGTAAGGAGTTATCATAAATTTTTACATATATTCTCTATTATAGGCCTATGTTTAGTAAAAAGGATGACATCGGTTTTGTGACAGTTTGGTCTAATTTTCCACTTATGAAAGCGGAAAATAATTTAAAATATTTTGATAATGTTACAGAGAGGTGGGTGACTATTGTGTTTAGCCTATAGGAGGGAATAAAGATACAAGCATCATCTGCAAAGAGGGTGACATTTGTTTTGACTTTGGTTATATCATTTATATAAAGATTAAAAAGTGTTGGTCCTAGCACATATCCCTGTGGTACACCTGCTTTTTATATTTGATTGTCGTGATTAATTTGGACACAAAATTACTATTGGTTAAGCAGTGGTTAATTAAAAAGATTAGTTATTCTGTAAAATTATGAATTTTAAGTTTGATTTTTAGACCTCTATGCCACACACAGGCAAAAGTCTTTTCTATGACTAGTAGACCCATACTCTATGTTTTTTTATATTGAAGTTGTGAGTGATAATGTCAGTTACTCTAGGGAGTTGACTAATGGAGGATTGTTGGTTTTGAATCCGAATTGAAAGGGAAAATCAAGTTATTTTCTTCTATAAATCCCAGGAGTCTTTACGAAATGATTTTTTTAGTCATATTACTTAAACAGCTGAGTAAAGATATGGGCCTATAACTGCTAGGAAATGTATAACTGCTGGGAATAGTTACTACTTTAGCTATTTTACAAATAGAGAGGAATTGTGCAAACATTAATATATAATTTATTATGTTTGTTAGACGAATAATTGATATTTTAGATAACTGTTTAAAGAAAATGGTGCTAGTTTAGAACCTGGGGATTTTTTAATGACTAATTTAGCTATGGTATTTTTTAGCTCCTTTGGTGATGCCAATTTACAATTTTCTTTCTTTTGAATTGGCATTGTGAAGATTTTAGTTTGCCCGAGAATGTGGCGAGTAAAAGTGGCGCACAGAGGTCGATGTTCATTCTGTGAACATTTTCGAAATATTCAGCTAGTTAGTTAGTTAGCTTTGCCACAGTCACTAAAATCGTAACTAGGGATGGAGTTCCTAATTCTAAGTTAGAAAATTGAGGATCTTATAATTGGAGAGATAGATTTAGTTTCATTACGAAAATGTTTAGCCAGCTTATGTAGTTTATCATTATGAACAATAGGAGACATTGATGATAAAAAATAATTCCACCTTAAGTTTTTGCACGTATTAAAAAGTTTGGAAATTATTTTATTGGGTTTATTTAAAGTTTTCTTTATCAATGGGTAACGATATTTAGAGTATGCTTTCTGTTGTTGTTTGTTTATTCGTTTGACGTCACTTTATGCTACTATGGCTAATCGGACGATGCTACAGTGGGAGTCCTAAATTTTGCCTATCCAGGTTTTATTAGGATAGGGATCGTTAACGAGTACCTGACATCGCACAGGCTCGGGATCACCTTTTAACGTCCCCTCCGAAGTACGGCATAACTGAGGATTTTTTACTCCCATTAAAAAATCCTAGGGCCACCCGCAGGTTTGAACCCGCGACCTTTGGCATAGAAAGCTGTTATGCTAGCAACTACGCTATGGGTGACCCCGAGTATGCTTTCTTAATAGTATTCTTGATTTTTATTATGAAACAAAGGTAAGGAGGAATTTTAAACGTATTGGTATTAGGATCAATTATGGGTGTATAGTTCTGTTGTGTGGATGGGGTATCTCCTCTCCTATTTAATTCCTATATCAATGATCTTCCCAATTCTTTCTTATACCACTGCTCCCACCAATTATACACTGATGATTTCCAGATCTACTTATCCTTCTCTCCCTCCGAGTGTCTAGTAGCATTTGCCAATATTCAGGAAGACCTAGATAGAATCTGTGCCCTGGGCAACCCTAAATAAATTAAGGCTAAATGCTATGAGAACTCAAGCCATTGTTATAGGTTCCAATTCCCTCCTCAGATCCCATACTACATTTCCAACTCTAACCCTAAATGACCACCCAATCAATTTCACTTCCTCTGTCAAAAACCTGGGTATTACCATTGACCAAACCCTCTCCTGGAAACCCCACATTGCCCAAATATCCCGTAGAACAATAAGTACCCTTAAATTTTTCCATCGCTCCTTGTCTCCCCACTTATTTTCTCCCACTTTGACTACTGCTGCGGGGTATATGGTGGACTCTCGATTGCGCTCGAGGACAGGCTTAAGCGAATTATGAATATTTTTTAAGATTTGTCCTCGGCACACCGAAGAGGTCTCATGTGACCCATTTATACAGCGAGTTAAAGTGACTAATTCCCTCTATCCGCAGACAATATTTCCTAGGATCATACCTTTACAAAACCATCCACTCCCAGCTACCTCTCTATATCCACAGTATTATGCAATTTAAATCGTCAATCCACTCCCTCGAAACAAGATCACGCCATTCTGACCTTTATATTCCTATCCTATCCATTGAACAAAAACTTTTGATCATTCCTTTCTTGTCCTCTCTGTCTTGTGGGCTTTTATTTAAAAAAATGTATGTATATGTGTGTATATATATATATATATATATATATATATATATATATATATATATATATATATATATATATATATATGTATGTATGTATGTATGTGTGTGTGTTATTACTATTTTGTATATTATGTAAATAAAGCATTTATTCATTCGTTCATAACTCAGAGGTAGGAAAGGATAGGTAAATTTGAACGTCATCGGCATATAGATGGTAAGATGGTAGGAGCAGTGGAGGATTGAATCAGGAAGATCATTTATAAAGACATTGAAAAAGATAGAATAAACACTTGAACCTGGGCAACCTCCGAAGAAACGGTAAGAAAAGAAGATAAAGATTTGTTGTGAATGTGATCTGCTTGGGTACGGTCAGAAAGAAAAATCTGGAACCAGAGAAAAGGAGAAAGATTTTAGTTTGGAGTAAAGGATAGAATGGTTCAAAGAATCAAACGCTCTAGGGGGAGGAAAAGATAGGTAAATCTTAACGTCATCGGCATATAGATTGTAGGAGCAGTGGAGGATTGAATCAGGAAGATCATTTATAAAGGCATTGAAAAAGATAAAATAAACACTTGAACCCTGGGCAACCCCTGAAGAAACGGTAAGAAAAGAAGATAAAGATTTGTTGGGAATGTGAACTGCTTGGGTACGGTCAGAAAGAAAAGAATGGTTCAAAGAATCAAACACTTTAGAAAAGTCCAGGAGTATTAGTACTGCCAGCTGTTTGTTGTCCATTGCAGTATATATGTCATTAGAGATTTTAGTAAGAGTAGATTGAGTGGAGAAACCAGATCGGAAACCGGATTGAGAAGGTTTGATTGATTTGGATTCTTCAAGGAATTTTGATATTTGGGATTGTACTAATCTTTCTGAAGGTTTAGAGAGATTAGATAAGACGGAGACCGGGCGGAAGTCTTTGGGTGTTGCAGAATTGGGATTTTTGTTAATGGGATGGATTATGGCTTTTTTCCATGAGGTAGGAAATACTGAATTTTGCAGGGAAAAATTATAGATGAAAAGGAGCACTGGTAAAATTTCTGGGAGACATAATTTTAGTTGTTTAACAGGAATTCCATCAAAGCCTATGGAGTTTGTGTGAGATTTCATAACTGAGGTGATTAAGTCAGTTGGTAAGATGTCAGAGAAAAAGAAGTTTTCAGAGTTAAATGATGGAACTGAGAGATGCTAGGAAGATGGTGATGATGAATTACAAGAGGACGCAGATAGAAAATAGAAGTTAAATTCTTCAGGTGAGACTGGAATGTCTGAAGATGTAGTGGATTTACAGAGGGAAAGTTTTCGGAGGAGTTGCCATTTAGACTTAGAATCAGGGATTGGGGATTGGGGATAGGGCTTCGTGAAAATAATTAGATTTCGCTTGGCTGACTATTGATTGTGTTACTGAACGCTTGGTAGTCATCCTCTAGTCTTGTGCGTCTATAGCGTCTTTGGGCAGCCTCACGTCTCTTTTGAAGATCTTTTATTTCTTGACACAACCATGGAGCAGGACGGCGACGGAAGGTGCAGGTTTTGAGAGGAGCATGGATATTTAGGATCCCGAGTAGATTTGAGGTGAGGATATCTACCATACAGTCAATGGACGTGGAGGAGTAAATTTCTTCCCAATTAAGGGACTTAAGATCTGGTAGAATGGTTTCACGGGAGAGGGCATCAAGGTCACGCAATGGTAAAGTTTTAGGAAGGATTAATGGAGTCTGGATATTGTAGGATATTTGGATTAAATCGAGGGATGAAAAGAATAAAAACCGGTAATTGTTAGGAGGAGAGAAGTATCTCTGATGTATCTATGACGTAAACGTCCGACCAGGTGTCAGTCCAGCGAGTATGATGGGTAGTAGCAAAGGGAACTATGAATAGGTGGAGGGAGAAGAAAAGATTTTCTAAGTAAAGTCTGTCATAGGAATGTGAAAGGAAGTTGGTATTAAGGTCACCGGAAATTATTATGTTATTGTAAACAGGAACGTATTTGTAAAGGGTTGATTCAAGGGATCCGTCAAAAGGTACCAAAGGAGGGCGGTAGGCTACAACATATAGGAGAGGATTTTTTTTTTTTTTAATTAACTTCGATAAATAGGAATTCGATATGCGGGTGCTCGGATGGGGATGAAAGTTCAAGGATTCGAAACCTAAGACTATTTTGGATATAGAGCCCGACGCCTCCGCCAGTACGACAGATGCGGTCGTGACGGGTGAAGAAATGATCCGGAAGGAAAACAGAAGAGGAAGGGATGTAGGGTTTTAACTATGTCTTGGAAACGGCAATAAGATGGTAGAAATTTTGGATGAAATATTGAAGAAATTCGTCGAAGTGAGCGGGTAAGGACTGGGCGTTAATTTGACAGGTAGTTAGGATACTGGACATGATGTAGGTGAGAAGGAAAGTACACGAGGATTAGAGCGAAGACGCTATACGTATAATACTGAACATACATACACTATATAACAATGTAGTGAAGACAATTGGAAGAGAGAAAGTTATATATATATATATATATATATATATATATATATATATATATATATATATATATATATATATATACATAAATACACACATAAACATAACAAGAAAACATAACCCATCTCCGAGGCAAAGAACTAAATTTAAAAACAATTGAATAAATAAAAATCACAAAACAATATAAAAAATACAACAATAGTGTAATATGGAGTATCCGTGAAACGATTATCGTTGTTGTATTCCGATTAAAGCCAGCAAGATATCGGGAATCCGGATGTCAGCCAAAAAATTCTAGAACTTGCTTGCGCCAGGTCAATGTAGATGACAGGGTGGCCGTCTTCTTTCCTGCAACGGACTCTTCCGCCAGCGAACCACGCGTATTTCAATTTTCCCGCTGTCTTCCTATGACGGGCGAGCCAATAGAGGTGCCAGTTGGCCGGGGTCATCTCCTCGCTCAGATATATATGGGGCCAGTCATTTTCCTGCCAACCGACAGAGAAGTCCCTTTTAATCTTTCTACTCCTAATTAGCTCGTCCCGGATGGTCTGTCTGACAAAGCGAGCGATGACAGAGGGTGGTCTCGGGTCATCTTTTTTATATTTACGACGCTCTACTACGTCTAGATCCTCCATTTTGATTTTGATACCCAGGACTGCCGCTATATTGTTCACCAGAGCCGCAGGGGTTTCCCCGGGGCGGACCGGTATGCCCCTAATTCCAAATGATCTTTATAATAGCCCTTGCTCAGCCCTGTTCAGCCGGAGCTCCAGTTCGCCCCTCAACACTTTAATGCTTATTTTCGCTAGCTAAGTCGCTAGCCTTCAGATGATTTTTAATTTTGCTAAGCCGCTCGTTAAGCTCAAAGTTCAGTTCTCCATATTTTTCGAGCGATGATTTAATATCTTTAATTACTTGATTTACCTAGTTGCCGTGCTTATTAACTGCCGAGAGTATGTCAGATGGAGATGGTTCTTGCTGTTGAATGCTCTTTATGTTACTGGGTGAAATAGGATTTTCGGTGGCTGTACCTGACTTCTTTCCATGGACACGCTTAGGGCAAAGCCATCATTATTTATGTGCCTTGAGCGCTTCAATATCTTTTTTAGATATATTACAGCACTTGCCGTGAAAAATGACGCGGCACTCATTACAGCTAACACTTTTTTTCTCTTCCCTGGTGATGGCACCATCGCAAATCGAACACTGAACCATTTTTATATTTAATAAGTAAATATAACTTACTCGTAGGGTGTTTGTCAACTGAGGCCTGTGGTTTACGTCCTTTAATACTCTTACTCCTTAGGGATTACCTCTCTGACTGCTAACTGTAATAACCCCGAGCTTAATCACTAATTATGGCTTTGTTTCGGCTGTTTAATTAACTTTAATAATCGGAATAAAGGTAGGTTCAATTATATACTTCAAAATATTTTGCGTGAGAAAAAAAAAAAAAAAAAAGAAATTATAAAAGAGATAAGAGAATAACAGAAAAAAGAACACAGGAGCGATGTTGATACGTTGCCGTCTAAGGCCAGATTCCTATTTACTATTTATCATTATTGTTTTTGCCCAGTTATAATTTTTATTTTGTTCATAATTGTTATTCTCAAGGGATATTGTCACAGAATAAAGTTTATTGTTTTATTCCATTCTATTCTAAACCTATTCTTGACATATAAAATAAGATAAGCTTTTATTTACAGATGTTTACAATTTTGTTATACACAAACTTTTTGTATTCTTGACTTATTCTTATGATCTGCTAGCAACACGAGATCAGCGAGCCGGTGAGTCTAAAGTCTGTTATTTAGAAGAGCTAAATCTTTTAAGCAAAGATTGCCAATTCGAAGCAGTAACCGCCGAAGAGGACAGAAACGACTACACTCGATATTCATTTATTCAAGGGAGTAATTCGTGACATATCTTCTCGAAAAATCGAAACTAACGCTATCAGAAGCTTACGAATAAGCTCGCTCATTAGAACTAGCACAACTATCAGAGTCTTATTTCTCTGCGTCGAATTTAAATGCACTGCAGTCAAGACCCGGCTCAAGTCCATAACAACGAGGTGAGAAGTGTGGTTCCCCGGGATATTCTAGATCTAACACTCCTCAGGCAATCTTTGCCATGAATCAGATATGTTTCTTTTGCGGTAACAAGAAACACTCAAGATTCGAATGCCCTGCTAGAGATGCCATCTGTAAGGGTTGCGGGAAAAAGGGTCATTTTCTAAAAGATTGGAAGGTCTTCAACGAGCAACAATGGTAAAAAAAGCACTTGCTCAAAAGTTTCACTCATATGCTATATCTTTTTTTTTTTTTTTTTTTTTTTTTTTTTAACTTTAAATCTTTATTCACACCTGTAAATAATACAATGAACAATCAGTGAATGTGCGGTCAATTTTAAGAAACATGGCGTGATAGGCATGAGGGAGAGCAGCACCCAGCGGTACCTACTCCTGGCATGAAATTAGTGTATATTACTAAAGGAGAAGGTCTCTCATCCAACTCCTCTTCAGCCTTCTGTAGGCATTTCCTGGCATGAGTGTTGTGGCCATGTCATTGATTAGTGTGTTAGGGTGACCTAGTAGTTTGTCTTGGAAACGTTTGTAGTGTGTCCGTATGTGCTCATTGACGGTTGGCATCTTAAGGTCAGTATGTAAAGTTATGTTGCTAACGTACCACGGTGCTTTTGTAATTGTTCTAAACGTTTTAGCCTGAAAGATTTGAAGTTTGTTAATGTGAGTCTTTTTAGCTGTCCCATATAGCTATGATGCGTAAGTCCAAATAGGTTTCAGTAGGTAAGTATAGGTGTTTAATTTCTGTCGAAATTTTAGTTTCGAGTGTTTTGAAAAGAGTGAGTAAAGAAGTCCCAGTCTTTGGTTAAGGGTTTTCTTTTTTTGGTGAATATGCGGGCCCCAAGTCATTCTTCTGTCAAACGTCAAACCAAGATAATGTACAGTGTCCGTCTGTGGAATTTGTGTGTTGTCTAAGAAAACGGGAGGACTCGTGTCATGTCGAAGAGTAAAGGTGATATGGTGTGATTTGTCATTATTCAATCGGATTTTCCAGAGTTTGAACCAGTCATGAAATTTTATTAGATGTTGTTGTAGGATCTCTGAGGCGTGGGTTGCAATTTTATGTTTTGTTAAGATCGCTGTGTCGTCGGCATAAGTCGCTGTTAGAATATTGGGGCTGTAAGGTATGTCATGAGTGTAAATAATGTAGAGTAACGGAGCGAGCACTGCACCTTGGGGTACTCCTGCTGCGATAGATCTCATGGCAGATAGCTCTGATCCCTGTCGAACGGAGAAAAATCTGTGAGAAAGGAAAGAATGAATAATGAGGTAGTAAGTAGGCGGAAGGATAGTCTTGAGTTTGAAGAGAAGCCCCTGGTGCCAAACTCTGTCGAAGGCTTGAGCAACGTCGAGAAATACGCCAGTAGTGTATAACTTCTGCTCTAGTGCGGTGGATATGTAGTCCGTTACTCTGTGTAGTTGGTGCAATGTCGAGTGATGTCTTCTGAATCCAAATTGATGATCTGGTACGATGTCGTTGTTAGTTAGTACATCAAGAAGTCTTTTATGTAGTAGATGTTCGAAAATTTTGGAGCATAGCGGAAGTAAGCTTATTGGTCGGTATGATGAGGGAATATTTTTGTCCTTGTTGGTCTTGTGAATCATTGTAATATGTGAGTATTTCCATTGAAGCGGGAATTTGGTTGTCCTCAGTATCGCGTTATAGATTGAAGTCAGAAACACTAGAAATTTCCTGGGCATTTGCTGGAGTACCTCAGCGTTAATTAAGTCGTGTCCAGGGGCTTTCTTTTTAGGCAACTTTCTGATTTGTTCAGCGACTTGAGCAGGAGTGAAGGAAGGAGGAGGTAATGTCAGTTGTAAAGGTTCATCCAGACTTTTAAGTACAATTTTATCATGTTCGATGTTGTTGAATTCAGTGTGTGGTGTAAAGATAGAAGATAGATATTCGGCGAACAGTTCGGATTTTTCTCCTTCAGCCATGGCCCAGGAACCATCTTCATTTTCGGAGGGGTGCAGGCACTTCCCGATGCTTAGTAAAGTTTTTAGTATGCCTCCACAAGCTGCCATCGTCAGTCGAAAGGTTACTAATGTAGTTATCATAAGTTGTTCTTTTAAATTTTGCAATTTGTCGTTTGAGTTCGTTGTTGAGTCGGTTGTAAATTTGTTTGTCTGATGGAAGTCGGTCTGTCTGCCATATTTTCCGGGCTCTTCTTTTTGCTCTGATCAAATCCCTTATGTACTGTGGATAAATTGGTAGCTTTTCATGTTGTCTTCGTCTAGGAATTGATGAGGACCATGCAGCGTCTTGTAGCTTCTGTGTGAAGCATTCTACAGCATCCTCAAGCTCTTCTTCATTTTTAATAGCCAAAGGAATGGAGAGAGCAGTATTTAGACAGTTTCTGAACGCATCCCAATCCATTATGCCATTTGTGAGAGATGTGTGTTTCTTAGCTACAAGTGGTTCTTCAAATAGTTCTAAATGCAAAAGAGAATGATCAGAGCAAAGATCTGTGCTCGTACTTATTGTGTGAGTTGTAGTGCGGAGTCCTTTAGTTATGAAAAAATCAAGTAAATCTGGTGTCTTACGTCTAGATGTTGGCCAGTAAGTAGGTGAGTGTCTAATGAAAGTTCGTGAAGGACATACCTGAGATTTCTTCCTCTTGGGGTTGATAATCTAGATCCCCAAGTCGGGTCTTTAGCATTATAATCGCCACCTGCGACAAAGCATCTGCCGAGACGTTTGAAGAAGTTACTAAACATCGTGGAAGTCAGGACATATCTCGGAGGGCAATAAACAGCAGCAAGAGTAATGTTGTGATGTTCAGAGAATAGTGAAGTGGCTGTAGCTTGTATGTCAGGTGATATGGGTAATTGCAAAGGATGGTGTTTTAGTGTTGATCTGATGAGAATAGCAGTGCCTCCGTGTGAAGTATTGTCTGGATGGTCAGTTCTATAGATTTTGTAATCATGAATGTAAAATTTGGATTTTAGTGTAAAATGTGTTTCAGTGATTAGTGCTATGTCAAATCGTTTCTCGTGTAAATATATGTCAAGTTCTGTCCTATGTTGATTAAGTCCGTTTGCGTTCCATAGTATGATAGACATGGAGCCTACAGTCATCTGATTAATGGGCATATAATTGTCTAAGGGCAAGGGTAGTTTGAGAGAGTTGTTGAAGAAGACCGAAGAGGGGCTGAATGAGATTGTTTAAATTATTGATAATATTGTATAACTGGCCAGAGGAGTTATCTACCGGCGGGACCGGTAGGGTAGTGCCCCCACTCATACCTGTATATCTGTGTCGTTGGTGTGGCGCTTGAGCTGGTAGCTGTTGGTGTGGGGCTTGCGATGGTTGTTGCGGCTGTCTCTGGTGCTGTTGGTACTGGGCTTTAGCTGGTTGTTGTGGCTGTCTCTGATCTTGATGGTCTGGTGCTAGAGCTGGTTGATTCAACTGCCTCTGATGCTCCCGGTCAGTTCTTGGATGAGGTGGCTGAGGTTGATTTAGTTGTGGAAGAGGTGGAAACTCATTGAGGGCAGGCGGTGCATGTCTTACTGTTGGAGGTTGCTGAGGAGCGTACTACTTCGAGCGATGTTTTCGAAGTTCTTTCAAAGTTTGGCAGCCCCTATAGTTGGCGGGATGAGCGCCATTACAGTTGGCGCAGGTTGCAGCTGTTTCTCTTGGTTTTGTGCAAGCACTGCTTTCGTGTCCCAGTCCACATCTTACACATTTTGGTGGGTAGTTGCAGTACGTTTTTGTGTGTCCGTACTGCTGACATCGAATACATTGAGGAATCATTTTTCTTTTGCGCGGTTCCTCTATTTTTATATGGGTATAGTACAAAAATTCAATGTCAAAGATTTTGTCATTGAATGTTGCTTTTGAGACGTCCACGGAAAACATGGGAAGGGGTGTTTTAAATCGTGAAATGACGTTGACAATACTTGTTGCCTCATATCCATATTTGGCCAGTTCTTCTTTTATGGTGGTTAGTGGTGTGCCGTAGTGTAGGTTTTTGATAACAACTCGTGGACTTTTTTCCTCTGGTAGTTGATATGTGTGGAAGTACGCACCTCCCTTTCTTAAACTAGTCACTAACTTTCGGTAAACATCTGAGTTTTCAGGGTATACGGTTACCCCCTGGTCTTGAGCCTGAAACTGTTTGCCCCTCCCTCATTATGAAGGAATGTTATGAGTGCAGGGTAATCTTTAACGTCAGATAAATGTATGGGTGGCGGTTTGGTGTTGGTAGGTTGATTAGTTGATGGCTCTGGTTCATCTATTGAGGGTGATAACGGTTCGAACCTGTTTTGAGTATTTGTGGGTGGACTAACCTTCATAAATTTCCTGGGGTCTCTTTCTGCAGTTAAATGTCTTTTTCTTCCTGACACAAGCTCTCAGGAGATATTTTCGTGCTCGATAGCATTATTAGAAATGTCTAAGCCACTGGTTGGAGCACTTGAAGTCGAGGCTTCCGTCATTTTTCCAGTGGGAGAACCCACTTCACTAAATAAATTTTACTTCTCTTCTTGTTTGCTTGTTCAGCACACAGTTAGGAAGCAAGTTTGTTTGTAAACACTAAATTTTTTCACTTAAAACATAACAAAAATCGGAAAAATCTAGAGAGCAAACTTATGACAGTTATAACCTTCCGCGTCCCTATGCTATATCTTAAATCTCTTCTTTTACCTCTACCCATCTAGAATTTTTCTAAAGCTATCCTGCTTGTGAGGTTCAATTATAACTAGAAAAAATGAAATCCAGGAAGAAATAAAGTCCCGATTAAAGGTGGGAAATGCGTGTTATTATTCAGTTGCTAAGTTACTTAGATCGCGGCTTCTATCTAAAAACTTAAAGATTAGAATTTATAAAACTATTATTCTTCCAATGGTTCTTTACGGATGTGAAACGTGGCCGCTTACTTTAAAGGATGAACAACGGCTTAAGGTTTTCGAGAATAAGGTACTGCGTAAAATATTTGGTCCGAAGAGAGATGAGGCCACTGGGGAGTTTAGAAGGTTGCACAACGCGGAATTGCGGAGTTTGTACCCTGTGAATATAATTGAGTTGATAGCATCGCGGAGACTCAAATGGGCGCGTAAAGTTGTTGGGCTTAGTGAGGAACGGATTCCGAGAAAGTTGGTATTCGCTGAACCGACTGGTAGGCGTCCGAAAGGTAGGCCGAAGCGGAGATGGGAGGATTGCGTTAAGGCTGATCTCGGGAGCTTGGGCTTGAATGGTGAGCATTGGACGATTCTGTGTAGGCGGAATTTGGTGGTATCGGCATCGAACTTTCGGGTTCGCTAAGCCTATTATTATTATTATTATTATTATTATTATTATTATTATATTATTATTATTATATCCTGCTTGTGACAGAAAATGGAAGAAAAATCCAAGCTTTGATCGACCCTGGAAGTACTGGCAGTTTCATCAGTGAATCACACGATGGGTCAAAAGAACTTATTTTTCTTCTCTTGAGGTCTAGTATCTGTTACCACAATACGACTAAATATTTATGAGACACACTTTAAGCGCATCGTCGTTTCAGCCGCCTCGGAGGATGATCAGGAATAGAAGGAGATGAGAGATTGCGTACAAGTGGGTTTGGGTGGAGTGGTAATTTGGAGTGAAAGGAAGTATATCTAATTCGGGCTAAGTCTGCAACTAATGGGATATTCAGGTCTTTGTGGATTATTTTATTGGTGACAAAGTAAGGGGCATTTAGGATCTTTCGGAGGATTTTGGATTGCAAGGATTGGATGCGAGAGGAATTTGATGGCTTGGTGGATCCCCATAGTTCAATTCCATATGTCCAAATAGGCCTAAGTATGGTAATATAAATTAGTTTTTTGTAGTAGGTGGGAAGTTTTGAACGTTTGTCAAGTAAATGTTGTAATAAGCGATATCTGCGAGCTGTTTCTTGTCGTTTCAGTCTAGTGTGAGGATTCCAAGTAAGTCGTCTGTCAAGATGCAGTCCAAGGTATCGGATCTGTTCAACTGAGGTGAGTGGAATATTGCCAAAGGATATAGTGGGACAGGAAGACATAGGTTTGCGGCGCAGGGTAAAGGTAATTTGGTGGGATTTAGTAGGATTTATTTTGATCCTCCACTTTTGACACCATTCTTCAATGGAAACAATGTGAGACTGAAGAGTTTGGGAAGCAATAGTTGGGTCATTGTTTACAGATAACACACATGTGTCATCGGCGTATGTAGTGAGGACAGTGCAAGGATGAGTTGGAATATCAGCTGTATATATGGTATAAAGGATTGGACCCAGGATGCTACCTTGGGGCACACCTGCGTTCTGAGGAAATATGGCGGAGAAGGAAAGGTTATGGTTTACTTTAAAGGTTCTATCTGTGAGGTAGGAACGGATTAATAAGAAGTAGGTAGGAGGGAGGAAGTGACGAAGTTTGTAGAGCAGTCCTGGATGCCAAACTCGGTCAAAAGCCTGTTCCACGTCGAGGAAGGCTCCAGTGCAATACATTCCGCGCTCCAATGTGGAAGATATCACATCCACCACACGGTGACACTGCTGTATAGTGGAATGGGATGAGCGAAATCCAAACTGGTGGTCAGGAATAACGTGATGAATGTCAAGGATTGGATATAGACGTTTTAGGAGGAGTTTTTCCAGTATTTTGCCCATGATGGGCAAAAGAGAGATAGGACGGTAGGATGATGGATTTTCTAGAGACTTTTTAGGTTTAGGAATCATTTTGATAATGGACAATTTCCAAGGATCGGGAAAGTAGGTAGAACGAAGTGTGGCATTATATATGTAGGTGAGTAAGAGTATGGCTTTTTTGGGGAGCTGTTTCAGGATATGGGATGTGATGAGATCATGGCCAGGAGCTTTTTTGGATGGTAATCTTTGAATGATATTAATGATTTCGGAAGGGTGAAAGGCCTTAGGAGGAAGGGACATTTGGAGAGGAACAGTTAGTTCTGCTTCAACATGTTCACTATGGCTGGGATTAAGGATATCAGGGTGCGGATTAAACGTGTTGAAAAGGTGTTCTCCAAAGATTTGGGATTTCTCTTCATCTGATCTCGACCAGGTTTGGGATTTAGTGAGGAGAGGATGATTAAAGGTTTTAAATTTCAGCAGTTTTGCGGTTGTTGTCCATAAAGATTTGTCTGAAGTGGTCAAGTTCTCTGTAAAGTTCTGAAAGTTTTGTATTTTGAATTTTCTTATTTCTGTTTTTAATTTGTTTGTCAGGTGATTGTAATGCTTTTTGTCAGATGGATATCTTGTGTTGTGCCATTTTTTCCTTGCCCTACGTTTGTCAGCTAGTAGGAGTCGAATGTGATTCGGTAAGTTTGTTTTATGAAGATGTCCAATTTTGCGAAGCGATGTGTTGGTGTCTATGACAGTTTCTATCGACTTTGTAAGTTCTTGTATGGCGGAGTCTATGTCATGTTTAGTTTTTAACGGAATGTTTAAGTCAAGTTTGATCTCTAAATCATTACGAAAACAGTCCCAGTCAACGCGACCTTTAATCAGGAAAGGAAGAGAGGGTTTAATAACTGGTTGTGAATGCATGAGGAGAAGAACCGGACTATGATCTGAGGAGAGGTCATCGAGGGATTTGATTGTAGTTTGAGCGGAGGGAATTTGGGAACTAATAAAGATGTCAAGTATATCTGGACGTTTTTTAAGGGAAGTTGGCCAGTACGTGGGATTCTGGGGTGACAAGATGGAATAGCTATTGGAGGTTGTGACGTTGGAAAGAATCCTGCCACGAGTGTTTGACGTTCGGCATCCCCACCGTTGGTCTTTGGCGTTGTAATCGCCCCCAGCAATGAAGCGCGGACCAAAGGATCGGAATAAGGATTCAAGGTTGTTATAGGTGAGAGAAGTAGCAGGAGGGCAATATACAGCTGAGAAGGTTATGTTAAATGGTAGGACGGATAAAGTAACAGAGGTCGACTGAATGGTGTCGGTTGGAGTGGAGGGAACCAGGGAGTGGGGTAAGGATTTGTGAATAAGGATACATGAACCAGCGTGGGATGTGTTGTCTGGGTGATCTGATCTGTAGGTAATGTAGTCACGTATGTAAAAGTGAGAATGAGTAGTGAAATGAGTTTCTGTAATCAGGGCTATGTCTATGTAATTGTCATGAAGAAATATGTCAAGTTCGTCCCGGTGATTATTCAAACCATTGGCATTCCAAAGAAGAAGAACTAGGGTCTTATTATTCATTGTGGGAAACTAAGAGGGAATGCTGAAAGGAGTCTTGTAAGGAGAGTGATGAGGGGTCTTATTGTATTTTGTAGATCGAGAAGGAATGAGGAAAGGATAGACGTTGTGTCAGATGGGTGTTGGCTGGGATAGGAATAATTGGCGGTATCATGGGATGGAGTGTTAATTTGGGAAGGTGGTGGTTGAATTTTCCTTTGAGGCCGTTGTATAGGTTCTATATTTGAAGGTACAGCTGAAGAGGGTGGGAACTGAAAGGAAGGAAGAGAGGAGACTGGAACTTTGGGAGGAGGAATAACTGGAGGTAACTTAACCCGCTGGGAAGCGTTTTTAGGGGTGAGGTCCGTTTTCGCAGATTTCGGCTGAGAATGGGAGGTCTGGGGAAGGAAATGAGAGGTCTGGGGCTGTGGTTGGACAATCTGTTGTTGAGGATGATAGGAGGTTTGAGGTTGGGATGTTGAGTGTTGAGGCGGTTGAGGGCGAGATAGCAGTATCGTTGAGTGTTGTTTTACTGAGCTATTGTAGGTAGCTGGTCTTGGGTTGAAGGTTGCAGTCCTCTGAGGAATAGGATCAGTTCTCGGTGAAGGACCGGGTATCTCTTCTTCTGGAGCGGTATTTCTCTGGCTTTGCAATTTATATGATAAGTTTTGAGCTTTTTGCCTAAACATAGTTTTATAGACTATGCAGCCTTTATAATTTGCAGGATGTTCTTCGTTACATAAAACACATTTTGCTGGTGTGTCTCGAGGCTTCTGGCAGGTGACTGATGCGTGCGGACCTGCACATTTGACACATCGAGACTGATGATGACAATATGCTTTGTGTGTCCCAAATGTTGGCAGTTAGTACATTGCACTATTTCATTTCTCCGTCTAGGCTCCTCGAATCGGATAACTGAGTATACTAAGCGATTTATTTCGAATATATCCTTATTGTTAGGTGCTGGCTCAAGGTCGACAAAAAATAATGGAAGTGGGTACTTTTCTTGAGGATGAATCACACAAGAAATGTTCCTGACATTGTGTCCCAACTCTTCGAGGTCCCGCTTGATGGCAGCCGTAGGTGTTGTGCTGTGTAGTCCTCTTAGGACTACCCTAAATGGCTTTTCTTCTCTGAGTTGAAAACAATGAAAATCATAGTTGTTAGCAGTCAAGTGACTAACCACTTTTTTATAATTTTCTTTGCCGCTTGTGCAGATTTTGATGTCTTTGACTCTTGAGAAACATCTAAAATTTGTTTGTCCAATTAAATTGGCGATTTCCTTTCCGAATTTCATGAAGTCAACAATATTGCTGACAAATATTGGTGGTGGTTCTGGGTCCGTGAAGATGCTGGGTACAGATGATTCAGTAGGTAGATCTTTGAGGACTTCAAATTTATTGCTAGTCGGTAAGGCTGGTAAGATTGGTGGATTGCTGCTGGTTAAAGGTAGACTTCGATTTTCAGACTGTTGTTTCATTTTGGTATTTTTATTCTTTTTTTTGTTAGGCGATTTTGTAGGAGAACCAGGAGTCAGGTTCCTTTGGCGTTTTTGAAGAGTGCGTCTTTTGAGGTATTGTGAGTCTGTCTCACTCACCTCAGAGAAAGCGGTATCATCTTCAGTGTCCATGCACGAATTTTTTTCAGAAGATATTACGACTTATTTTTTAAGAAATAAAATAAATAAAATTAACTCTCTGAATATTTACAATATAGAAAAATAAATAAAAGTAAAACATTTCTAGAGAAAAGAAGATTAAATAATTAAATAAAAAAAAAAAAAAAAAAAAAAAAAAAATCTCCTGGATATGAACTCGCACACGAATAGATACTGCGTACTGAATGCAGCGCTCCAACCGACTGCGCTACCAACGATCTGATAAGAGATTGCTCTAGTGAGTAATAGCTTCAGTACGGAAGCGGGCAGGTAACGGGAAGCCCCACCACGTGGCAGACACTCTAGGCTATGTTCACAACGTCTCACTATTAATAGATTTAATTAAGCCACTCACCCAATCAGGAATAATAGAAATGTTCATAAACACTTAACAATAATGTTTATAAAATTTGGACGTTATCCGTAGACTAACACCACTAAGGATTGAAAGTAAATGCGGATCGACAACAAAGTTGAACTACAGTTGCGGCCATTGCCCTTAGAAATATTAAAATTTAATTTTCTATATGACGTTGTCGAGGTCATTTTCCCTTCTTTCATATGCTACCACTTGTTTTTCTGTGCGTGGACGTCAAGTAAATATATTTCAGTTTTGCTGATGTAAAAGCATGGATAACAGAAAAAAAAAATGGATTTTCCTCGCTAACCGTTGAGAATCGGATATGTGTCATATAAACTTTTTTTTTTTCCTCTTGAGGTATATAATATGCTACCACATTATAACTGAACATTTAAAAGACACATATTAGGCGAACTGGGGTTAGAGGACGAAGTCGTGATTGTTAATTGTTTTTACGTGGTTCAGAGATGGTCATAATCGATAAAATAATAATAATGATATACATGGTGTTTCAGGGTTAAGTGGCCAGACTTTAAGAATGGGTGAAGGACCTCAAAAGAAAAAAAAAAAAAGTTCTATGGACATGTGTCCGAAAATGCGCAGTTAAGAAGTTAGATTCGAAAATGTTTTTCAGGCATTATCAGCTTCAAGCTTCTCAGGAATCAAATTTCGGGAAAATCTTTTTAAATAAAAGATGTAGGTCATTAAATTCTACAAGAATTGGTCCTAGGCAGTTAAACCTAGCGTCCTTAGACCCGGAGGTGTCTAAGTTGAGGTCCTAAATATCAGGTTTTTTCTTATGATTAAACAGTACAATTGATATAAGTTATTTAGGCTATGATTAATTAATCAATACGTTTCAAAATGCTTTACTAATGAATTCATCCGTTTATGGATTAATGGTCTTGTATGAAAATACACTGTTCTAATCTCCGAATATTTTTTTATTTATTTTCAGATCCTTAATACATGTTTAAACACTACACACATTCTTATTTACTAACATCCCCTCAACGCATATTAGTGTTTCTAAACTATCCGAAATTCATTCTCCATTATTACGTTTAAATTGTATTGATTAATCATAAGAAAAATAACTGATATTCAGGGCCACGACTTGGACATCTCCGGGTCTAAGGACACTAGGTTCAATTGCTTGGAACCAATTCTTGGCGGTTTTAATGGACTACAACTTTTACTATAGAGATTTTGCCGAGAAATCGATTCCTAAAAAGCTAGCTGATAATGCCTGAAAAACATATTCGACTTTAGTTCCTTAACTGCGCATTTCCGGACACATGTCCAGACTACTTTTTTTTTCCCTTTTGAAGTCCTCAATTCATTTCTGAAGTTTGGCCACTTAACTCTGTACATCACTTTATCGATCATGGCCATCTTGGGACCACGTTCAAACAATTAACAATCACGGCTTTGTCATCACCACTCAGTATTATTTCTTTCTAGCACTGTGCTCTGGTCTTTGCTCCTGGGTAAATCTTCTTCCTCTTGAAAGCAGCTGAATTTTTTTTTTTTTAAAATGCATTTCTATCCATAATATCTTCATTTCTTTTTGTGATTCACTAATCCATTGATTCTTATTCTTTGTGATGCTAAAATAGACAAAGATTCGTTTGGTAAGCCTACTTTCGTCCATTCTTTTTATTTGCCTAAATAAACTGTCATTCTCCAGATTTCGTCCGAGTGCTGGGATTTTTTTTACTGAGTTCTCTATTGTTTTTAAGTATGTAGTAAAAATTTCATATATTTTCAGATCAAGGATTTTTCTCTCTTTCTACTCTATTTCTTCCACTTCCCCCTTCCCTTTCCTCTGTCAACTCATTCTCCTGCATAGAGTGCTAATGTTTTTATTACTGTGCTATAATAGCTTAAAGTCCGTGAGCCAGCAACGAAAAGTGCAACCCATTTTGCCAAAAGTTTTAGTATCTTTTATGAAAAGCATCCATCATGGTAAAGTAAAAAAAACACGTCTGCCCTCCAAGACAGGTGGATTACAAAGTAGCATAAATTCAAAAAGAGACCAAAAAGACGAAAGTCTGGCTCATTTTACCACGATTTTCCTTTTGATCTCATAATACTAGGAGATAATACATATCAAACGACGCTAGTCTGACATTCACAGGTGGGTGGGTTGCCGGGTCAGACGCTTTTCAAAATTCGCACTTTCAGACAGGGCTTCTGACTCATTTGACCATGAATTTCCTTTTAACCCCATAATACTAGGTGAAAACATGATTCGAATGACACTAGTCTGCCATTCATATCATAGGCGAGAGGTTTGCCGCGATAGACGCTTTTAAAAATTCGCACTTCGAACCCCGAAATCTGATTCATTTGACAACGATTTCATTTTGACCTCTTTTTTTGACGAGGTGAAATTATGAATCAAATGACAACAGTCTGCCACCAAAAGTTGGTGGTGCCGCTGCAGACGCGTTTCAAAATTCGATTTTTAGAGACAGAAATTTTGACCCATGTAACTGTTGCACTTATATCGGTGAATATTAGACCTACAGATATCGTTGAATATTAGACATTCAAATGTCCTTTACCGCTCAAATGAAAGCTTATTAAATACTTAATAATTTACTATATAACGATTATCCTCATGGGTTGAAGCGTTTCCATGATAGTACCCAATACAATGTTGTAAATGAGTTTTATGTCGGTTTCCATAAAAATAGGTATTACCAGCATATCAATGTTTCGAAGGCATAAAATTAGCTATCAAGAGCTGATTGTACGATTAAACGTTCTGCATCACTTTCTGCTTAACTCCATTCAATATTATTTTAAGCCAATGTTTTGTAGAAAAGATTTATAAATTTATTTTTGCTGTTTCCTAAAAAATTCTCTTTACTTATATTCAGAGGCCTATTTTCTTTAAACAAATAATTGATTAAAGTACTACTAATATACCTGCGATTTCTCTCGGACGCTTTATTTCCATCATTATTGTATCCATCAAAAACAACTTTGACGGGAGCCAGCTCATAGTTAAAATATTGACGAAGTCCATCATTACTCTTTCTTAAAAAGCATAAGCGTTGGAAAATTAGATTTGGATCTACAGCTACTTCAGTATTATTAACTTTAATTTTACTGTACTGTTCGTGCTCAATAAAGATTTAGATGTATCTTTTATTGTCATTTATATATCTTTAAAGTTTAAACCTTTCATTTTTGTTTCTTGAATTAATTCCTATATCAAATGCTTTATAACAATCAATAGTATCCTTACCTACAATTCCTGTGGAAATTACTTTCAGTTCCGGTACATCTGGAAAGGGGTTGTGAATATTAAAACATTCTACAGTTTTATTTACGGATGAAAAATCTTCATTTATTCAGTTATCACTAGCGTCACTGTGCTGGTATGATGATTTAAAAGAAACTCGACAAAATTCTTCCATTCCGTCCACTACGCCTGTTGTAATTAACATTGTTCTTATCCATTTGAAGCCAACACTTGGTATTGCTCCACGTCTAAAAGGACCACCCTCTATTTTCATGGACTTCATGAAACACCATAATTAATACACGAATAATTTTTTTTCACAGAAAAACACGCAGAAACTGATTTTATTATATAAATAACATACATATTGTTTAAACTATATAAACATTTATTTCCCTTTTTTTGAAAGGTTTCGGATTTTGATTACTATAAAAAAAAAAAAAAAATTAAAAAAAAAATGATCAAAATCGGAGCTGTTTCTGAGGACTTCCGACGAAAAAGCTTCATTGACGCAACTATTTGAATAGTGACATAATTGATAACCTTCGCAAAGAGCGCAAAGTTAAAGAGTATAAATAGGTGAGAGTCCATCTCTTGACGCATTTCTGTTTTTATTCCAAACTGCTACGAAATTTCACTTAAGAATTTAATTTTCGCTTCAGTTTCTGTAAGAGATTATTCAATCAAATTTATAAAGATATCCACTACTCTGAATTTGAGAAATGTAAAAAAAAAAGATTGGTTTTTCAAAGGAATCATAGACTTTTGAAAAGTCTACAAATGTGACAGTATAGCTGAATTTTATCATTGTGTAATGCCAAATAATTGATTTCACACTAAGGATCTGTTATATGCATGACCTTCCCCAATGGAAACCTCCCTGATACTCCACTATGTGATCATCAAGTTGTTTTTCTAGCCTGATATTTATTTTATCAGATAATTTTTTTTTTTTTTTAAGGTCTGCTCTTTAAATATACAAAGTCTAACGAGGTTAAACCATAGCTGAAATATGCATCCAGCATCTAAAAGCCCAATTTTAATTTAACATGTATGTAATATCTATGATATTAATGGTTATATCATCAATATCAAGCTTATTTATTATTTCTTGTATAATAAAACAAACAAACTGTTTTAAGGTTCTACCTTGTTTCATAATTAATTTTCCTTAAGGAGCATATTATAAAAAAGAAGAATATTACAATACACACACACACGCACACGCCAAATAATTTAAAAAACAAACAATTTATTAATATATTATGATTATATGAAGGAAGAGATGGTACGGGTGGTGGATTGGTTATTGAATAGAGTTTCTTCAGTTTTTTTTTTTTTTTACCACTACCCGAACCATTTCTTTCATCATATCATCTCACGGTCAACCATTGATTATTCAATAATTATGATTATACATTAAATAATTTAACATTATAAGTAACTTTCGAATGAACTCAACGGGGCATTCTCAATGATAAGATTAATCATAAGTAGGGCTAGGATTCCTATGTAAATACATATTGGCTCCTGACTTCAATATCACCTTCTAACAACTCGTATACGTTTTAACACAATTGGGATCCCATTAAGCCAATTTAAATTTAGATATTGTTACATATTTGACTAAATTTGCATATTTTACTCCATATTTATTCATTTTAATATTTCTTTGCAACAAACCTGAATTACGAGTGCATGGAAAAAAAAAATTACATTAGAACTGGCTCTGCTATTGCAGCTGTTAATAGCTTCTTAGAAGCAAAGCCTACAAAACAATTCTGAGATTCCATCTCACTTGATTTTGGCTCTGAATAAACAGAACCAAACCTATTTATTATTTAGTGTTTATCCGTGAGTCGTAAAGTGCGTGCCACTCTTGCCAAACACGATTTAAAAATTGTTTTTTGTGATTTATTCTATTTTTATTTTTGTCGAAATTAGAAAAAAAAACAACAACAAAGAACGAGTTTTAAAATATCTTCGCGAGTTTCTAAACGAAATATTCAGGGGTGATGGAGACATTTTATATTGTTCTTGCTGTGACAAGACTGTATCCACTACCCAACGATTCCAAGTGACCCAACACATTGGCACAGGATCCTACAAATCGAACAAATAGAAAAAGTCAAAGTTTAATCACACCATCTACCTCAAGCGGAGATATGTCCACCTTTTAAACAGATTTATGTCGAACGTTTGTGCAGGCTGACATTCCGTTAATCAAAGTTAACAATTCGTCTCTTAAATTCTTTTTGCAAAAGTACATAGAAAAAAAAATGCCTGATGATTCCACCTAGAGAAAAAACTACCTGCAAGAAATATATCACGGAACTCTTGCAAAAATTGGAGAAAATATCAAGGAGGAGCCAATTTGGTCGATAGTAAGACAAAATCGACGTAGTTTTACGTTTGAAAATGCTTTTAATTTCAAACTGTTTTCCTTACAGTGATTAAATAATTTTTTGTTTTTGTATTTTTTAGGTTTAAAATAAAAACGTTTATATATTGTAATAACAAAAAAAGAAAAAAAAAAGGTATAGACTGTTTTAGGCTATTTACTGTTTACATATTTCACTAATTTTACATAATTACTTCTATATTTTGTATCAAAATCATTACATACATATTTACATAATTGGCATTTTTAATTACATGAAAATCCTAGCCCTAATCATAAGTAAATGAAATACATAAATCTTTGTAAATAAATGTTGGGAATAGACATCCAAATGTTTAAATTGCATCCAGCTTATAAAAGCTCAAATTTAATTCAATATGTATGTAACAACTACGATGCTAATGATTTTATGATCACTAATTTATTATTTGCTTTATAACAAAACAAATAAACTGTTTGAAGGTTCTGCCTTACATCATCAATAATTAACCAGTCATCGAAGAAATACATAAATACAAGAATGATATAATGTAGACACATAAATAATGCTGAAAATCAGAACTAATTTTAAAACAATTTATTATAAAATCAACCCATACATAAAATGTTGATCTATTTTTTTTCTTTTCATCAATCAAAGTTATTTTTTGAAAAGGTTTTGTCCTCAGATTTGTTAGCCACATCATCTAATGTTTTTTCTAAAATTACTTCCTTATTTATATTTTCTGCTTGTACCTGATTTTCTTCATTCTCGTTGTTTGCCTCAAACATTTCTGTGAGTAATGAGTTTTCTGTTCTATTGACATTATCACTGGTTATTTTTTTAGTGATACTTTTATGTTTTATTTGCTTATTATCAGATTCAGTTAAAGTTGCAGTACCATTTACAATAACATTTTTTGATGCAATGACTTTCTTTAATATAAATATCATTGGTTTAGACTTAATTTTAAAAGGCGGAAAACTATTATAATTGAAATGTATATGGGAAAAACCATCAATAACATCTAAAATTTCATGAGAATGAGTGTAGGGTTTTAAATTAGAAGAATATTTGCTTTTAGCTTCCAATAATAAATGTGAAAACACTAAATAATCTGTACTGCCTGATGATAATTTCTCTGTTTTGTTGTAACTAAAAAAATAAAAGCACAAACAATTAAAATACTGCAGCTCATAAATAAATTTTTTAAAAAATCAATATACTTACATCCAATTTTTATTGATTTCAGTAAACCTGGATACTCCTGTTTGTGCAGGTAAATTGTCAATATAAACATGGACCTGATTTTCAGGAGAAACAAGCCTATGGAAGCGACTTATAGCGACCCCTCCAGGATAATTATCTGAAGCAACTCTCAACAAAATACAAGATAATATTATGTTTATAATAATGTGTAATACAATGAAAACACCAGCAACCCAACGAGTCATGGATTTATGTCGATTAATCCACCTAAAATGAAAAAAAAAAAAAAAAAAGTAATAGAGTATATAAAAAGTAAAAAAGTATATAGTTAATAGACAATAGCAATGTTAGTATCCAGTATAAATATTTAATACAAATCATTGTGAGAAGATTTATGAATTTATTTGTTTTATTTATAGATAGATTTATAGATATATAGATTTATAAGATATTGAAATAAATATTTAATTAAATAATAACAGTAATAAAATTAAGTGGTAAATGGTGTAAGAAGAATCTTATAAATTATTTAATATATAGATAAAAATAATGATGCAAGAATAGTTGACTACGTGTAGATATTGAAAAGTTAATTTGGGGTGCAAGCATCAAAACTCCTTATTAAGTAGAATATTAGTTTATTGTGCTGACGTTTCAGCCAATATTAAGTTTCTACTTACTGATGACTACACCCCGAATTAAATTCTCCTCAATGAATAAACATAATTATGAAAAAAAAAAAAAAAAAAAAAAAAAAAAAAACGTTAACAGTTTTATTATTTGAATCCTACATTGACAATGTAGAATACAAATGGTTCTATTTCTCCACTTTAAATTGTTTTTAGGAGAAATCCCAAGCCAGTTCTTATATGAATATGGCCAATAATTAATTATTAGCGGATAATATTTATTTAACAATTTAAAAATAACTTCCAATTCTTATTATGGAATAAAAATTACAATATAAAGAACTGCTAGTATGGGAATCACATAGTTTATTTAATAAATAGCCTATAGACCAGTATTATAAATTGGCTGTAAACAAAGCCGAGGGTTCTAGAATTTGAAAAGAAGTATTTAAAGTTGTAACCTCAAAATATATCAGGAGGAAACAGAGCATACACTGCCGGACAAAATTAAAGGATCACTTACAAATATTTATATTATTATTACATAAGAGATAAAAATAGGAATTCCTTTGTCCCAGACTGGACTTTGTGTTGTATCTTATCTAGTTAATCCTCTACCTGTTTATATTCCCACCCGTTTATGGAGAAAAGGGTCAGTTAATCCTCTTTTCTTTCTTCCTATCAGTAAATGGTTAGTTGTTAGCAAAGATACATCCTATTGAAGATTGTCTAACATTTAAGATTGCTTTGAGTGAAGAAGGGTTTTCTCAAAGGCATATTGCGCAACGGCTCCAATCTGTAGTGTCCAGGGTGCTTAATAGGCACCGTCAAACTGGAGGGCATACAAGAAGAGTCGGACAAGGCCGTCCGAGGTCAACTTCCCACCGTGACGAGAGATTTTTGCAAATGCATGCTCTTCGGGATCGCCGATCAACTGGTAACAGTCTGCGTGGTCACCTCCAGAGGTTCAGCAAACCGTGAGAAGACTCAACGATTATGGATTGACCTCCCACCCTTCAGCTACTGGACCTCTTCTCTCCAGGGAACACCGGGTTGAGCGCTTGAGGTTTGCTCAGGAGCACCTAAACTGGACTCAGGAAGATTGGAGCCTCGTATTATTCAGTGATGAGTCAAGATTCTGTCTCCAGATGGACGGGAAAAGGTATGGAGAAGGCGGGGAGAGAGGTATGCTCCATGCACTTTTTCTCCAAGGGTTGTGTTTGGTGGTGGGTCAGTGATGGTGTGGGGGGAGGGGGCATAAATTTAAACTCCTGTACAGAGTTGGTTCTTGTGAACCGTATCTCTATAACTGCTGACAGGTACATTAGCGAGGTACTTGAGCCACATGTAATACCTTTAGCCAGAAATATCGCAGGTAACTTTATTTTTATGCACAATAATGCCCGACCTCACGTTGCTCGATCAGTGCAAAATTTCCTCAGACAAGAAGAAATTGTCATTATGGTTTGGCCACCCAGAAGTCCAGACATGAACCCAATAGAGCATGTATGAGACATGCTTGGAAGACGTGTCCGCGCCCGAAACCCACAAAATTTGGCAGATTTAAGGGAAATGTTAGTGGAAGAGTGGAACAACATGTAGGAGTTCTGGTCGCTGGAATAGGCAGGAGAATGGAAGCAATTATCAGAGTTAGAGGTGGGAATACCAATTATTGATCGTTTTTCACGAATTCTTCCTTTTTATTCAGTTTTTTTATTTCATTACATTTCAAAGATTTACTTTTTCATTTTGAGACTGTAGGACATTTTTATTTTTTGATTTGTTTTCCTATTAAAAATTTCTAGAAAAGAATTTTTTATTACCCTTTTAATAAAGTGTGACTTCCAAAGAAAAAAGAATATTTTCAAAAATACCCTATACAGTTCTGTAATTTCAAAATATTGAAGTGATCCTTTAATTTTGTCCGGTAGTGTATATTGAGTATCTACAGTTAAGGAAAATATGATGTAGGCATAATTAAATATATCTTTAAATAATCAGAGGCATTCATTAGTGAATTAAGCCAAGAAACCAGAAATAAAAACAATATATTTCAAGAAATTTTGCTTCAGACTCAATTTTATAAAAATATAGAGAATCTATCAAAAATAGTGAAGCAAATGGAAGGGGGAAATAAAATAGGACAATGTTGAAATATCTATTCTTTACCATGAAATCAACTTCTTAAATTATGACAATGTGCTTGGGTTTGTAAGCATAATGATGATTTTAATTTCATGATAAATAAATATATAAATAAATAAATATATATATATATATATATATATATATATATATATATATATATATATATATATATATACACATATATGTTCTCTTTTTTTCTGATAACACAATATAAAAAAATTTAAATAGATTTGCGTTCAATTAATGTAATACTTTCGATTTTGATTAATAAGAGAAGAGAAAAGGGGGTGTATTGCTAATTTTTATCAAAATATTTTGAGTGATTTTAAACTGAATCACTTAATTTGTTTATCTCTCTCTTCTTCAGATAGTGTAATTTCAACATTCCTTTTACTAAAAACAGGAAACTTTTTTCCATTTATAAAATTTAAAAAGCTATTTATATTTGCCTAGGATGATATTTGTTAAACTATATGATTATAAAATAAAAAAAATATTGAAGGTTATTGCAGATAATATTTGTTCTAAAACCAGTGGAAACACAGAAGTAAAGCAAACAGCATTGCGAAAGAACCTTTACCAATGCCCCAAAATTAGTTTTAATCCTTCAAGTAATTCCAGATTTATGGGCAATTTTTCAAACCATGTTGAAAACAATGAAAAAACAGTAAACAGTGATGAAGCAAACCTAGCATAAGTTAACAAACACAAGCCTGCATGCACCCAGCACACGCACACAAAGACACACAGACATACAAATTTTAATCTTTGCTTAATTCTGAAGACCAATTAGAAAACTCTGAACTTTGTTTCATTTTAAACATTCAATCTTTCTAATATTTAATATTTCTTTTCCAGAAATTTTTTATGTAACAAAATATAAATGATTAACAGGAAGGGGTTGCTACCTGAATGAAATCTTCCTTACATACAGAAAATTGAATTTTAATATTACTAAGAATATTCACCGAATAGTTTTATTGAGAACAATTTTTTCCACTCATTTCAAACAAATAGGATGAATAAGATATAAGAGTAATAGCTACTTGAAATGTCAGAGTATTTCAAGCAATATAAAAATTTAGCTTTTAAATTACTGCTTTACAACCTTTAATGGCAAGAGATGACCCTGACACTGCATATTAAACAAATCGAGATGCTGTTGCATTAGATAAAATGCAATATTGACCACAAAGACATTTCATTAAATCATAAATGTGAATTATATATATATATATATATATATATATATATATATATATATATATATAATATAAAATAAACAATTTTATTTATGCAACGTTTCTAGAATTTATTGTTCTCATAATCATGCCTTAACAGTGGAAAAACAGAACATAATTAAAAAATAAATTAAAAAGTTTAAAAATTACTGCCCTCACCACTCATTTCAGAAAAACAGGACATTCATTCAAATTTCACTCACCCAAAATTATTCATTAGGAAACAGAAACAGCTTCAAACGAAAGTTCATATTAAAAAAAAAAAGTTTATAGTATACACATATGTCTATGTAAGATACTATTTTATCTAAAATTGTAAGTAAATTTCTAATAATATCTTTAATGTAAATTCTAATTGAAATATCTATTTACCTACTTACTGCATGTCTATTCATTGTTCAATGTTGCATAAATAAAATTTTTTATTAATTGATTGAAACCTAAGAACAATAGATAACTTAAATTATCAACAGTCAAGAACTGATCTAACAATAAATAAATATATATATATATATATATATATATATATATATATCATCAGATTATTATATAGATTACAGAATAGGAAAGTGGCAAAGATTAGCATGCTTTATGATAACTTCAGCTATAAAACTACTCCTATTGCTGCAATGGAAGTTCTATTGAACCTAACACCATAACACATAACTATAGAAACTTAGTACAGCCTACAGGCTCTCCAAGTCAGAAACAAGGTTTAACTCCCTCGGTTACCAGGGACATTGTAACTTGTTCAGTAAGAAGGATTGATGAAGATTCGGTGCTTGCCATACACTCAGATCTTCAGGTCAAGAAATATATGGACACACTTTACTTTGTCGGGATTACTAGGACTGGCTCGCACCGACTGTGCAATGGAGTCCATTGTTAAAAGACGGATCCCAGAAGGAACAAGGTTCAGGGGCGGGAATATGGAGAATGGATAAACCCAAGGAGGATATCTTTATCTCCCTAGGTAAACATACGTCAGTCTTTCAGACAGAAGTAATGGCAATAAATATCTGTGCTCAAACCATAACTTTAGAAGGGATAAGAAATAGCCTCGCAAGGAGGGATTCTGTTCAGATACCCTCAACACCCGAGCCTGTTTGAGGAATAACCGTCAGCTATGCAAAACGTCTGATCAAGGCGGCTGTTGGCAATAGATCCAGGTTATATTGGAGGGATAATGAAAAGCAGTATCATTTTTAAGATATTTTTAGAGGGACCCCGTAAAGAGAGAAACTGTACTCTTCTCTCAATGGACAGGATAACTCTGAGGAGATTGACAGGACTAAATACAAAACACTGTCAGCTTAATAAACACCTCCATAATACGGGTTAGTAGCTTCAGTGACTTGCAGATTCTGCAAGAAGAAAGACAGAACTGCTTATCATGTAGTTGTCCAGAGATTACTAGGTTACCATTTAACATTACCATTTCGCCAATGACCATATTTAGATGCTAAGCTGTGTGAACTTATCAATCCCTACAGTTTGGTCAGACTTACCAAGGCAACAGGATTGTACTAAGAGGATAAGGACAACACACAGTAAGGCTAGTTGAGACTTCAGTGCAAAGGATAAGACAGAAAAAGAAAAAAAAAAAGTATATAAAAGATAAAAACAAATATTCTTTTCCTTTGTGAAATATGGCAAAATATACTTTCTTTTTTTTATGCTAGTTATTTAATTATAAAATAATTGTTTTTAAACCTAATAAAACAAAAAAAAAAAAAATAATAACTTACATCTTATTGCAAGCAACTGCTATTGAAATATTGAATAATGGGAAGGTATAAATGATAAATCTAAGTTCTTTATGAGGAAGAAATGATAAAATAAAAACAAAAATTGCAGCAGGTAATGTAAGTGATTTTGTCCTTCTTTCACCAATTATACCAGCAGGTATAAGTGTAATGCTAGCACCCAATGCTCGCGGAAGAGCCGAATACCAATACCATAGGAATGGTGATGTCTATAATTAAATTAAGGAAAAGACAACAAAATAAACATTTTAAAAGCACATTATAAATCTGGTCTGAAAATACTATTATTTCTCATTACTTTTGTTGCTATTGATATGGTGGCTGCTTATTATTCAGATAAAGAAAAGATCAAGATCCACTTTAGGCTCCACACCAAATAATAACAAAATAATCAAATTATTACAAGCTACCTTGCTAAGCGATGTCTATCCAAGATAAAGTTAAATACTAGACTGGAAAGATACTCATTTTTAAAACACTGTAAATAAACAAACATAAACATCACCTTACAAAGCTAACTTTAATATCAATTAAATTTTGAAGAGATACATACACAAGAACACTAGAACTAGAAAAAGCATTTCTTATGTTCAGCTCACTCAACCTGATGATGGCTCAATGCTTGGGCTGAAACAATGCAAAACATAACAACATTTTATGACTTAGTCAATTAAACACCTTAAATGAAATGGTTTCGAGTGAGAACATCTTATATAGATAGAGCTTCATACATATTTTTTTCTTTCAGAAAAATGTTTATCTCCCCTTCAGAACTAGCTCTTGCTTGTTATAAGAGTGACAGTGAAGAGACAACAAACCAACAAGTGTAAATTATATTGCTATATAACACTTCAGAAAGGCCTTGACTGTTAGATGCCTGGAATTTGACTGTTATATGGCCAATTACCAGATTTCAGAAACCATCCTTAACTGCCACGTTTCACCTCAATTTCTCGGTATTCACTATATAAATCGACACCCTGGGGTAGACTTACATTAGATATAACAGAATAAATAATAATCCTGCCACAGTCAGATTCGAATCCAAGACCTTGAGATTACAAACCAAGTGCTCTACCCATTGAGATACCCCCACTCCTAATTCCAAAAATATGATGTCAAAGTTATCTTGGAGGATTTCAATGTGAAAATTATTGGTTTTTCTGGAAAAATAATGCAGGATTTTGAGTTTTCTTTAAAACATAGAATATATACTTTTACTGACTTATTTATTAATATCAATGTGAACTCTTATTAATCCTCTTCCAAACACTGTTTGTTTATACCTGTAGCTATTCACTGCTAAGAATACTCTTATAATAGTGATATTCGTATAATGTTGTTTTACGAGTTACAACTAGGCCCAGATGGCCAGAAACATTAATAAAGTCTGGGGTAAGGGCAGCATTAATGAGTGCACTGTTTGACAATGGTTAAAATAATTTTGTGAAGAGACTTCAGCTTTGAAGACAAAGAAGGTCGTGAAAGAACTTCCTCTCTGGATGATGATGTTTGGCAAACTTTGGTGGAAGAAAACCCCATAACAACTGTTTGAAAACTTGCAGGGAAAGTTAACCTTGGCAAATCGACCATAGAGGATCACCTCAAAGTGATTAGAAAAATAAAAAAGGTTGAAAGTTGGGTTCCACTCACATTAAATGACTGCCAAAAATAACGCCGCAATGAACTTTAGGCTACACTTCTTTGCCAAAACAAAAACGACCCTTTATTGTCCATAATTGTTACTTGTGATGAAAAGTGGATACTTTACAATAGCAGTAGACATTCTGGACAGTGGCTCGACAAAGGAGAAGCAACAGAACATCTTCCAAAGCCCCCAATCCATAAAAAAAAAAAGGTGATGGTTACTGTTTGGTGGGATACAGTTCACCTTCTTAAATCCTGGAGAAACCATCAATGCTGAATTGTATTGTAACCAAATTGATGCAATGCATCAGAAATTGATAAAGATGCAGACACATGTTTTAGTTAATTAAATTGACAAATGCATTTTTAGAGTTCAATCAATTCTAAAGATGGAAAATTATATTCCATGAGAATGGAAAAGTTGCTAATATGTAGGCTGAAATGTATTGATAGAAGTGAGGATAATTTTGATTAAATAAAACAGTTATAAATCTTTCTTTTTATACCAAAATGCTGCATTATTTTCTGGACAACCCAATAGAAAGAGAAAAATCTGGGGGACATAATAGGTGCCATAAAATTACTAATGACAATAAATATAGAACTGTAGGTTTAACTGTCAGTAAGAACATGTAAAAAGGAAGTACCATTTTCTAGCACTTTACACCTAGGTTTCATTAGAAACCTAATATCTCCAGATGGCAAGACTGAAACCAAATAAATCGTACTATGATAGAAAGCAGGCACCAAAATAACACTGATGCTCTAAGAGGCAATAGAGAAGATGAAGGTATTGATAACTTCATGACAAGGATGGAACACAACTAGGAGAAGGAGAAGAGGAAGCTAAAAGATATAGAAAACATTTCAAACCATTACTAAGACTGAACTAGAAATCTCCAAGAAATTCAAACAGATAATCTGCCAAAAATATTATATGGAATTCTAGAAATATAGAACAAGGCAATAAGACTAAAGAATGGTATAAGGCCATCATTGTGTGAGTAAATAAAACAAATGATAACTTGGAGCACCAAAATCAATGATAGAGACACTACTACAGATGTTTTATGAAGTGCTATCAGTTTAGTTATTGAGTTCTATCCTGAAAAATCTGCCATTGATCACATATTCACAATCAGAAACATGCTAAATGAAACATTAATATACACCACATCTTCAGAGACTAAATGCAGGCAGAAATTTAAGTAAGATATAAAATCCATGAAATCCTAAGGTTCATAGGTAGTCCCACAAAATATAGCCTGGTAAGGATGACCCAACAAAATAGTTGTTGAGGTCCAGGAAGATGTGTCTAAAGACTTCATTGAGTGAATAATGGATCCAACAGAGGGACCCAATTGCCGTTAACCTGTTAACCGAGAAATACCCTTGTAACTGTTATATATCAATTGTACTTGTGGCATGAAATTACAAAGTAAAGATAGTAGTGGCACTGGATTTCTACCTAGCTGTACAGCTGCCCGCCATCTTGTAGTTCAGTTGGCAGCCTCATGACATTATAACTTTAATTTTAACTATGCAGTATATAACGGGAGGAAACTCTTATTTATGTAATTTCATATTATTATTAATTGTTTTTTATGCTTAAAGTAAATGAAGAGACAGTGACTTATACACTTTTTAGTTTATTTATATGTAGTTTTATGTATACTCAATATTGTTCACGTTTGACATATTTATAAGCCCTGTTCGGTTAACAGGTTAATACGGTACTTAACAAAAATCAAACTTCGCACTTGGAGACATTCACAGAATGTGAATAGGTAATGAAATGAAAAACTTCTTTATTTTTCTGGGACTAAATTCCTTTAAGAATAAAATAAAAATATAGATTTGATGACCGGAACAATGTGGTCGTGGCTTTAAACATGACAGGTAGGTAGGAAAGACTCAATAAGTGGATATTTTTTGAAAGGAGTTTGTGGATTTCTTTAATATTATTATCCACAGGGATAACAGTGCCCAATTACTGCAGTAATCTCTCAAAACAATATTCAGCTCCCTCAATATGGCTGTTTCAAGGCAAGGATAACAGCTGGCAATCAGTGCTACTGGTCTCTAATGAAAATACTTTAAAACCTGGATATATCTAGAGCACTTGAAATAAGATTTTTTTGTACTGCTCTTCAGCCAGTGGTAGTGTATGGAAGTGAATCCTGAACGCTAACACGCATCTAAGAAAGGCTATTAAATGGTACTGAATTTAGTATAGCAGAAAAATATTAACTCCATTATATTCTTATCATAAATTATGGCTTCAAATGGTTCCATAGAAAAGGGCACAGAGGCTGAAACCATAAATGGAATCAAGATCATGATGTTAAGCAAGAGTTTTTTTTTTAAACTTACAAATGACTTTATATATGATTTAAGTTAAATAGGAAATTTAGTACTTCAAAATGGTTCTACATAATGAATATCAATTGGTTATTTTGGCTGGGTCTACTGGCCGAGTAACATCGGCTCCGTCTCGGCCGTACAGAACATTTATTGTAAGAGTCCAATCGGCTTGGAAATGTGCATGTGGATTAATATACAATTATAGTGAGCAGATATAAAATTTTAATAAATTCGGACCACGAACATTTCTACAACAGTGGCAACCTGGGCTCCACTTCCTGAGAGTCGGGTTCTTCTAGGGAAGAGGTTCGGACAGGTCCATCTCCAAGTCGTTGTACACAGCTAGGGTCTTTACTGTTAATATTTTCAGGGTTATGTTTGTTTGAACAAATAATTTTATAGTTATGAATAATGTTATTATTTTATCAATTTTTCCATGGAACAGCAGAGATTGTATATGAGCAGACAATACTATTATTATTCTTTTATGTATATATTTTTTCTCTCATTCCTTATCAGGATGGGGGAGTATTTCTGAATTTAGAAACTCTTAAATGTTGATAATATCCTTATTTACCTGAGTGGATTGATCCTAAATAACAGGATGGAAGATTTATCCAGAACAAATAACTAAGAAGAACTAATAAGAATAACTACCAACTTGTGTCAGCTAGATTCCGGCATTGTTTCCGGAAAAACAGTGACTGTGAGGTTTTCATATGAGACCCCACAGGAATTACAGAGTCATAAGAAGAAATTACGGAAGGACATCAAAGTTCAGAAAATTTTATTCAAGAGGCTTCACACATAAATAAAAATTAATTAGATTCTGAACGACAAAGTAAAACAAAAGATAATTTTGGTCACATATGCCCGACTTGCCATTTATCATTTAAGAGTAGTTGTGGGCATGTAATCCATACCTCAAAGAAGCACCCGATAGAAGCTAATATGATTAAGTTGAGACAGATAGAGGGTAACGATAAAAGTGAAGATGCCCAACATCCAACTGAGAACAAGATTGAACTAGATGTTAAAAAATGGGCGGATACATCTAAATATCAACAATAGGCTCCTTTCGGTCCTAAAAGTTTAGATAAGAATATGAGAGACTTTCATTGTTTCCTATAGGAAGCAAATAAAACTCTCCCAGGTCCAAAGCATCCAGCAGTACATTTTTATCTATTGCGTAAAACGAAAAAGGTGGCGATGAAGGGGAAGGATAAAAGGCTAGCAATCCCCAAAGATCTAACAAGGCCACAAGAAAAAGGAGGCAGGAGCATTATGAATACGACTTTGCCCAGTACAAATATTACAACTGCTGGAAGAAAGTGGTTCAAAGTGTTATGGATGAAAATAGCCCAAAACAGTGTTCCATCAATATTGAGAAGGTTGAAGAAGGTCCAAATAGAGTTCTTATAAGAACAATTAAGGAAATAGCAGTTGCACATGTAATAAAAACAATAATAGAGAAATAATCTTGAAATTTGCCCATGTCCCCGAAATTATGCATTGTGAATGAACAGTTTTAATTTATGACACAGATATATCCTCTTGGAGACCAATCACAATTTATCCCATCATAAGACACATCATCGAAAAAGTTCTCGACTTTGAGCTTCGAAAAAAAAAGTTCATTCCATCCGAGCCAGAGGGGTTTCATTATTGGTCAAACTGGGTGCCATGTGAATGCCTGAATTATTTATGCCATTCTCAGAGACACAAAGAGTAAAACAGAAAATGCAGCAGTCACTTTCTTGGTTATTACTGGAGCATTCAACTACATCGAACAAGGCCATATTTTGAAATCTTTGGAGTCCAGGGGTGTTTTGAATGATTTAAGGGGTGCTATAGAAGGCTTGTTGTGCAAACATATGATAAAGATCAATCTTGGGAGCAAGGAAACCAATCGTAAACAAGTTTTGAGGGGAGTACCACAATGTGGGCCTCTTTCTGCAGCATTGTTCAGTTTAGGTATAGATTATCTATACATAGAACTCTATGATCCAAAGGTAGCTCAAGAGTATAGCTATAAATTGTCTCCTGACGACGACAAAAAAAATCTCAGGTATAATCTTGAAGAGGGGAAAGTTGGTGGGGTCAAAGTTTGGGTTGGATACTGGAGAAAAATTTCACTCTACTCAACATAAGAATTATATCAAATACCTGGGATGTCTATTTTCAGGTGAATTAGAATGTGATGAACAATCAGTCAGTAGGTTGAATCAGGATATGGAAAAGCTTGTTAATACCAATCTCCTGAAGCCAGACCAAAAAATCAACATTGTAAATAGATATGTATTTCCTTCCATGGTACATCTGTTGCAGAGAGCACCACTGGCAATACTGCACCCATCTCTACTTCGAAGCTACTGATGTTATAATTCAGTGATGCTTAAGGCAATCATAAGGTTACCAGCCAACTCCTGCTCCTCTATACTATATTGGCAAGGCGATACAGGGGTTTGGGACTTTTACAGTGTCTATGGGAAGCTCCTCTTCAGCATTGGGCAATTTCCCAAGGATTGTAAAATGTAATGGAACCCCTATTCCAAACAATTTTCAGCTCAGCGGATGAGATTCGCAAATGCACCGAACTCTTGGAGATCAAAAAAATTACTACTATGGAGGCCCCCCCCCCACTTACAATCAAGAAAGTAAGGCAATTCTTAAGGAAAAAATCATTCAATTAGTGGAGCCGATGCAAGCGGCAGGGCATAGGAGTGGTCCATTTTAAAGCCAGCCCAAGCGTCAATAGGTTTATGTATGATAGAAAGATTCTTATAGGATCATTGTGATCCAATGCACTAAAGCTCAACATAAACTATGCACCATTTGGTGGAGTCCCGGGATTGAGATACCAGGTAAATGAAGATGTTGGACCACTCTGCTGCAGATGAAGTCAACAGTCAGAAACCCCAGTACATGTGTTGGGCAAATGTCCACATAACATGCTTCTCATTACCCACCGGCACAACCTTGTTTGTGGCAAACAAGATTTGTGGACATCTTAACATTTAGTGCAACAGAAAAGAAAGCACTAATATTAGATCGTACAATCAGATATGAATCGGGAACAAGGCAATAAAATTCTAGAAGAAAAAGAAAACATTTATACAAAATGTGTTCCCCACCTCCAAGAAAAGTTTAGACGAGAGAGCATTTACAGTTAAAGAGCTTTGGTTTTGAAGCAGGGAGACCATCCAATTAGCTACGAGAGAGGGTATATTGGCCTCATCACCTATAGCATATTGGCTAGCATAACAGCTTTCTATGAAAAAGGTCACGGGTTCAAACCTGCAGCTGACCCTCCCTAGGATTTTTTAATGGGAGTAAAAAATCCTTAGTTATGCCATTCTTTGGAGGGAAAAACGTGTTCCTGAGCCTGGGCAATGTCAGATACTCATTGAAGATCCCTATCTTAATAAAACCTGGATAGGCAAAATTTAGGATTCACACTGTAGCATTGAAGCCATAGTAGCATGTGAAGTTAAATGAATAAACAACAAACATTAGATACAAGAGCAATTTTGGAAGAGTTTGGTCTAGAAAAGAATCAATTCCAGAACATGCCAAAGAACATCCAGGACTCGCTGGGAATTTTGCACCACCACATATATTAAGGCTAGGCTGGATTACGTCTTACTGGATTGGAAAACGTCTAGACCCAATCATTGACATTAATCACATTATTCCTGACCACCAGTTTGGATTTCGCTCATTTCATTCCACTATACAGCAGTGTCACCGTGTGATGGATGTGATTTCTTCCACATTGGAGAGCTGAATGTATTGCATTGGAGCCTTTCTCGACGTGGAACAGGCTTTTGACCGAGTTTGGCACCCAGGATTGCTCTACAAACTTCGTCACTTCCTCTCTCCTATCTACTTTTTATTGATCCATTCCTACCTCACAGATAGAACCTTTAAAGTAAATCATAACCTTTCCAATCATCCATATTTCATAGTCTGCCGGTGTACCCCAAGGTACCATCTTGGGCCCAATCCTTTACCATATATACAGCTGATATTCCAATTCCTCCTAGCACTGTCCTTGCTACTTATGCTGATGACACACATTATCAGTAAACAATGACCCAACTATTGCTTCCCAAACCCTTCAGTCTCAAATTGCTTCTATAGAAGAATGAATGGTATCAAAAGTGGAGGATCAAAATCAATCCTACTAAATCCCACCAAATTACCTTTACCCTTCTCTGTGAACTTATGTCTCTCTCACTATATCCTTTGGCAATATTCCACTCACCACAGTTGAACAGATCCAGTACCTTGGACTGCATCTTGACATATGTCTTAATTGGAATCCTCACACTAGACTGAAACGACAAGAAACAGCTTGCAGATATCGTTTATTAAAACATTTAATTGACAAACATTCAAAACTTCCCACCTACTACAAAAAAATAATTCACATTACCATACTTAGGCCTATTTGGACATATGGAATTGAACTATAGGGATCCACCAAGCCATGTAATTCCTCTTGCATCCGATCCTTACAATCCAAAATCCTCCGAAAGATCCTAAATACCCCTTACTTTGCCACCGACAAAATAGTCTATAAAGACCTGAAAACCTCATTAGTTGCAGACTTAGCTCGAAGTAGATATACTTCCTTTCACTCCAAATTACCAGTCCACTCAAACCTACTTGTCGGCAACCTCTCATCTCCTTCTATTCCTGATCATCCTCCGAGATGGCTGAAAAGATGATGGCCTCGAGACCTACTACTTTAAATAAACTCTGAAGAGCTACCATTGGGTAGTCTCTTCTCACACCTATATCATGCCCATATATAGGTCAATGATCACATTTACTTGATGTATCTTTTTGTTAATACAGTTTTAAATATCACTATAATAAATATTTAAAAAAAGGCTGGATATGTAAAATTTCAAGAACTATACTGATATAAATAATAGAGACATATATTTATCTGTCAGTATCTCCCTTTTTTGTTATCTAAAATTGTCTTCAGGATTGATTCAGTATGTTGTGTATTCCTCAGCAAAGTTGAGCAGCCGATGCAATTAGGGATTTCTCCTTCTCCTGTATTTAAAAAAAAAAAAAAAAAAAAAAAAATATATATATATATATATATATATATATATATATAATATATATATATATATATATATATATATATAATTATGGTTTCTTAAAATCTAATTATTTAATGTGGAATATTCATAGAAAAGGATACACCCCATTCAGAACTTCTGTTCATTATTACATTAAACCAGAATACTTCTCCTTCTGGCCAAATCAGTCTGTTCCAAAACACTGAGTCAATAGTGACAGTGACTAGTAATGCACACAAACTTGAGATCATACCAATTTTCAAAGCTCTGAAAAAAAATAACAACTATAAAAAATAATATATATATATATTTGTGATAAATATAGTAGGCATAAATAAGAAGGAATGCAGATCAAGGAGGCACAAATGAATATCCAATCAGAAAGCCACCAAGCAGAGATGAGCTCAAGCCATCATGGAAACTTGTGCATTATTATGAAAGAAAAATGAAGACATCAGTTGAAGAACAAAGAAATACGAACCAACAGAGCAGAACAAACTATAAGTTTTATATTTTTCAATTTTTATAATAGTTTTTAATTAATTTAGTTTTTTTTATACATTGCAATAATTTCAAATTAAATATAAGTAACCTATCCTTAGCCAAGACTACGTAATTAATAATAAAAAACCCTTATCAATCATATATATATTTATTAAATAAAATATTTTAATATAAATATAAATATATAAATATATAAATATATATTATATATATATATATATATATATATATATATATATATATATATATATTGTAATATACCCATTTTTTTTATAAAGTATACAATTATTTATTATTTAAATATTATGTTAGGCAGGCTAACAATTAGATACAAAATAGAATTAAAATGAAAATTAACAGCTCTAATTTAAATGTTTGTTTGTAAACATAACCTCCACTTTGGATGCAAGGGACACCCCAGGTAAAAGAAAGGTCTCTGGCAGGTTAGTTTTGAGTGGGGACCTGAGGGAGGTAGGAGCTGCTGTCTGAACATGGAGAATAATCATAGTTAGCCTGCATATTGTTTGTAAGTTATTGTTATGATTAAAAAGTTGTATAATAAAAATGTGCCTGATTTTCAAGAACCCATACCATACCCTGAGATTAAAATGAATAATAATGAAGTAAATAAGTGTATAAATTAATTTTTTCTTAAAAGAATATATTTTAAAAAAAATTGAATATTATAATATATATATATACACACATTTATGAAAGCATATACCATTAAAGAAAGAAAGAAAGAAAAACAAAACCACTAAATAAACAGAATAAACAGGTAAACAATCCTGATGACATCACTGATCCTTGGTCCTTTGCTGTTATTTATCACTTAACTTCATTTGTTCTGGGTGGTAGGTCAGTACGCTGTTGATGATTTTAGATTGTGTGTTCAGTGTTATTTAATTGTTTTGTGGAGTTCTAAAGCAGTGTTGACCTTAAAATCTGGAATACCTTGCGCATTTAGGTCGGTCAATAGAAGTTGAAAAGCAGGGTTAATCCTACAAAAGGTGCGTCACTTTATTTTATTTTTCAATCTTGTTTAGGACCATTAGGTAGTGCTCAATCCAAGTTTTCGTCATCCCCACCTTTTTGCTTCGTCCGCCATCTTGAAAAACTGTCATAAATTAGGAATTTTTTCATTTTTTGTATTGTAGCTCATTCTCAGTGCATTTTTGGACTTTTAAGTTTATTTATAAAAATGTAGACAAAAAAATTTCCAACAAAATCGGTGCAAAAAGATTTTTTGCAAGACCAGGCGAATTCGAGCAACGAGAAGACAATAATGAAGGAAGTTTGGCAATTTTGTAAACTTTTCACTTTCATTCCACTTCCCACCGCAAAAACATGGAAAAGACTTGATCTCAGTTAAAAGTTTATAGAAAGAAACTTGTACAGACTTTAATAACCTTTAAAACCCTGGTCTTAAAAACTTTTTTTACTAGCAATAGTAGGAGTGGGGGTAATTTTATGAAAGCCGGGAAAAATGTGTATTTTGTGATTCTGTCCTAAAACGCTGTTTGGTGAAAGCTTTTTGTTTTTTAATGATATTCCAAGCATTTATTGATCACAGAAACGTATATATATTATACAAATGGCTCATATATGATTTAAACACCCAAATTTATGCGCCATGACATGATGTGCAATATTGCTTGAAAGGTTTTCAAAACACTCTCCCCTCCGGAAAGTGGCTAGTGAAATTATAAGCATTAACTCTGGTTTAGTTGGAATCGAGCAGGTGATTGCAACAAGGCTTAGCAAGTCGGTATGGCTGGACTCTCATGAGTAGTGGGAACCGCTTTTCGCGAACTTTCATTAAAAAATAAGGAGGGAATTGACAAGAATACCTTGAAGGTTGAGGGGGAAGATGATGACTGTGGACCCTCTCACTCTCTATCACAGGATGTCCAAAAGCAATCCAGAACGACCTTAAGGAATACCTTTCTTATAAGCTTGCAGCGTTCCCTATGTCATTTTCAAACAATGTTGGCATGTGGAAGGGCACAAACTTTGTGATAACATAAAACAGTCAGACCCCTTTCCGTAGATTTCGAGCTCCAATTACATTATCTCACTGTCATAGATGTTGGGGATGTCCTCCACAAAGTTGTTCGGAACCGTAATTCGAATTTTGGGCAACTTTGTGTAGATTACATTAAGTACATCCACTAGTATTATTGTACAGTGGTGGTTGTCATCTTTGACAGCAAGATGGCGCAAGCTTAACGCCTGTTTCAGCAGATGTCATATTTGATGAAGATATATTGAATTAATTCCTCAAGACAAATTTCTGTTCGATGAGCACAATAAAAACCGATTTTTTGCACTCCTTAGAACAAAACTGATGTATCAAACAAAATGAACCAGCAAGCTGAGGACGCTGACGTTAAAATTGTTACTACTGCAACATCAATGGCTATTTTTGTAAGACACTGTGATTATGTGGGAGAAGACATCTATTTGTTAGTCATACTCATTGGGACCAAAAATACGATGAAAAACACATACATTAAAAAACTAGGAAGAGGCAATTCATCCTCAAGTATGACACTTGATACCACTCTTTGAGGGCATACCAACCGGTGATGGCGTAGATGACCATCAAAAAACCTACACCCACAACAAGAGATGCTGTTACAATGACCCCACTGAAGACAGTTTCATGCAGGTACCTTGCAGGCTGCAGCAGAGCATGTGGATTAAGGAAATCGGGTTTACACGATTCTATGCTCCAGCTACAGTAGTTTTTGTTTTTTAAAGTTCTTATTTTAATTTGAATTGTTTATTTTATTTGTATCATTTTAATGCAATGTTTGATATTACACATTTTTAAAATACATTCAAACTTTTTGGTCACTATATGTGTAACGACTTTTTTTCCCTCCATTATCTATGTAAATGATTCCATATATGACTTGCATGCATTTTTTTAGATTAAAATAAACTAAAAAATGTAAAACTTTCATCAAACAGCGTTTTAGGGCAGAATCACAAAATGCGCATTTTTACCGGTTTTCTTAAATTTACCCCCACTCCTACCACTGCAAGTAAAAAACGTTTTTAAGACCAGGGTTTTAAAGGTTATTAAATGTTGTTCAACTTTCTTTCTATGAACTTTTAACTGAGATCAAGTCTTTTCCATGTTTTTTCGGTGGGAAGTGTAACGAAAGTGAAAAGTTTGCAAAATCGCAAAATTTTCTCCATTATCATCTTCTCGTTGCTCGAATTCGCCTGGTCTTGCAAAAAATCTTTTTGCACCGAATTTGTTATCAATTTTGTTGTCTACACTTTTATAAATGAACTAAAAAGTCCAAAAATGCACTGAGAATGAGCTAGAGTACAAAAATTGAAAAAAGTCCTAATTTTTGACAGTTTTTTCAAGATGGTTGACGAAGCAAAACGGTGGGGATGAATATGCATAATAGTAAAAACTGCACTTATTGAAAAATTCAAACAGAAAAATAAAATTCATGGATGAAAAATAGGAATACTTAAATGTGATTAATTTAAAGATTTTCTTAATAAGATAATAAAATAAGTAAATAAAAATATTTATATAAATATTTACACTCATCTCAATCTTTTTGTTTTATTTATGTATTTTAGATTACACTGTTGGTATGAATAAGTGCATAATTTGTATATTATGCCCTATTAAATGTAAACATAAAATATATTCCAATAATCACTACTTTAACTAAGAAATAAAATGAAATTTATTTGGATATTTATCCTACTTTATGCAATTATTATTATATTATCTTGTAGTCAAATCAGAAGTAAAATTCTGTATTATCTAGTAATTAATATTATTATATTTAACTCTTCTTTATTTATAATATGGCTTTTTTTCTAGTACAGTAAATCAACCTCAAACAACAAACATTGTCTAGTTATTTTGAAACTTATAGAACACCCAAATGTAATGCATAAAATAAAAACTATTATGTATTATTGATGAGTATGTGAATATAAATAATCAATTGTTTAAATTATTTATTTGTACATTCAGCTTTTGGCTAATACATTTGTTTTGTTTCCAAATAAACAGTTCTTACATTAAATATCATGCATTTTGATAAACTCAGTCCTCCTTTTTTTTCTATTAATTTTCTTGTCTGTCCCAAAAAAGGTGACTAGTTTATATTTATTGATTTTTCATTTCAATAGACTAGTAACGTCCTGATATCCTAGACATATTTGTTTCCTCTCAGATATCTTCCTCCCAATCCACAATCAAATCCCTAAATGACCTGTCATCCGATCATAGTCCGGTTCTGCTTTCCTTGCATTCAAGCCTTGTTCCTAAGCCCACCATTCCCACACTGATTACAGGACGAGTAAACTGGGACGGATTCAGATATGACTTGGAAAACAAACTTGACTTAAAAATACCACTAAAGACTAAACATGATATTGATAAAGCTGTTGAAAAACTGACTGACTCAATCAGCAGTAGTATACTCGACAAAAGTACAACCATTAACACTACTAACTCACAGGAGAATATCCTGCCACAGCACATTCGAATCTTATTAAGGGAAAAACGCAGAGCAAGATCGAAGTGGCATAGAACTAGATACCCTTCAGACAAAACTTATTATACCAAACTTACTAACAGACTAAAATCAGAAATCAGAAAAGTAAAAATTCAAAACTTAATCAACTTTACTGAAAAACTAACTATTACAGACAGATCGTTATGGATGACCACAAAAAAGTTACTGAAGTACAAAGAATGTAATCATCCACTCCTAACTGAATCCCATATCTGGACAAGATCTGATGAAGAAAAGGCCCAGATATTCGGTCAGCACCTTTTTAAAACCTTTAATCCACATCCAGATATTCATAATCCCGGTCACATTAAGTTTATAGAAGCAGAACTAGATATCCCACTCCAAATGGTCCTTCCTCCTAAAGCGTTCCATCCTACTGAAATATCTAACATCATCCAGAGTTTACCATCCCGCAAAGCTCCTGGGCATGATCTTATAACTTCCCATATTTTAAAACTCCTTCCTCGAAAAGCTATCCTATATCTTACTTACATATATAATTCCGTACTCCGTTCCACATACTTTCAAGCTTCCTGGAAATTATCCATTGCCAAAATGATACCCAAACCTAAGGAACCGCATGAAAATCCATCTTCTTACCGCCCCATCTCACTTTTACCAATCATGGGTAAAATCTTGGAAAAACTTATACTGAAACGCCTATATCCCATCCTAGATACTAATTTCATAATTCCCGATCACCAGTTTGGATTCAGAACCTCCCACTCCACTATCCAGCAATGTCATCGTGTGGTGGACGTTGTCTCGTCTGCATTAGAGCGCGGGTTGTACTGCACGGGAACATTCCTCGACGTAGAACAAGCCTTTGACCGAGTCTGGCACCCGGGATTGCTTTACAAACTCCGCAATTTCCTTCCCCCTACATACTTCCTTATCATCAAGTCCTACCTCACTGAAAGATCCTTCAAAGTAAATCATAATAATTCCTATTCATCCATTTTTAGTCAGTTTGCTGGTGTTCCTCAAGGCAGTATCCTAGGACCTATTCTTTTCACAGTTTATACAGCTGATATCCCATCCCATCCTAACACTTTCCTTTCTACCTACGCTGATGACACTTGTGTGTTATCAGTCAATACTGATCCAACTATTGCCTCTCAAACTCTCCAATCCCACATCAGAGACCTCGAAGTGTGGTGTCAGAACTGGAGAATTAAAATAAATGCCAACAAATCCAACCAAATTACCTTTACCCTTCGTCGTAAACCTATGACATCCTGCCCTACTGTCTCCTTCAATAATACTCCTCTTGTCCCGGTTGAACAGATCCGATATCTAGGACTGCACCTTGACAAACGTCTCATTTGGAACCCTCATACAAGACTTAAACGACAAGAAACTGCTCGATGTTTTCGACTACTTCAACACTTACTAAACAAACGTTCTAATCTTCCACTTAGCTACAAAAGACTCATCTACATGACTATCATAAGGCCGATATGGACTTACGAAGTAGAGCTTTGGGGCTCTACTAAACCATCGAATTCTTCCCGTATCCAATCCCTACAATCCAAAATCCTTCGTAAAATCCTCAATGCTCCTTACTTTGTCACGAATACACTAATCCATAAAGATCTTAATGTTCCGTATGTTGCTGATTTGGCCCGATCTAGATACCATTCCTTTCATGGCAAACTTCATTCCCACCCTAATCCTCTAGTTTCAATCCTTTCTTCCTCTTCAATTCCTGACAATCCTCTGAGGCGTCTGAAAAGGAGATGGCCCCGAGACCTTCTAGTTTAGAACATTTTTAGAGTGCTTCCATTGGGAAGCTTCTCTACATGTGTTTCATGCCTTTATATATTTCATCTAATGTACTTGTTGTATTCCTGTATACAGTTGTAAATTCCAATAAAAAAAAAAAAAAAAAAAAAAAAAAAAAAAAGAGACTAGTAACACATCAATATACATGATATAACAAGGACCAATGATGTCAACAAAATAGGTTGTGCGGATTTACAGGCCAAAATGAGCCCACCTCTCTATATATAAACACCTTGAGGATAAGTAAAGTTAATCACAATTTACCTTACATTAAAAAAAATGTTTACCAAATTTAAAGATTAAAAATTAATAGATAAATCAGTATGTCATATGAATCACATAATTATCTAATAAAAAATAAAAAACTAAGAAATTTTATATAAAATATTGATTTAAAAAAATTAGTGCTTGTAAGTCACACTTCTATTTTTGTATCCATATCTGGTGCTCAGTCCATGACAATAAGCGGATGTGATAACAATTGTTATATATGGCATGTCAGGCATGTCTATACCCATTGGTATCTACTCTTAACAAGAATTTTGATCAGGAGATCCCTCGGCCAGCTTCTTTTCAGCCTTCTTTGGATATTTTCTGGCATTTTGTCATGGTTTTGTGAGAGTTCGTAAGTATATCTGTGAAGTTCATCATGAAATTTTATATATGAGGTCTGAAAATGATTTTGAACTAATGGTATGTATAAGTCTGTATGTAATGCTTTGTACCGATTAGTACCACAGTGAACGAGTGATGAGTCTTAAAGTTTTTTATTAGAAAGTCTGATTTTTTTTTCTTTTTATCTGAGTCTGTTTAGCAATTCCATAAATTTGAGAGGCACATGTCCATAAGGATTTCAGTAAGTATGTATAAGTGTTTATTCTTTGTCTAAGTTTTCTCAGCAGAGAATATAGAAATCTTAATCGATTGTTGAGAGCTATACCCATTCCTATACTATCACATACATAGTAGACAGTACAACACATTAAACATGAGTTCTTGTATGGTACCTTTTCTAGACAGCTGCTCAGAATGGAAGAGTGTACAAATATCCACATGGCCAATAGTCAAACAACTTGAACTCATTATAAAGAGAGTAGTTTCCTCTTTTTCGTTTATAGCATTCTTAGAAATGTGATCACAAAATAAAACCTTAATTCAGATGTTGTAAAAAAAAAAAAAGGTGAGAACTGTACAATTTGCAAGAATTTCAACTAACAAATCACATAAAAGAAATAACATCAATCGATATAACACTGAAAACTAAAAGACTCAGAAATCCTAATAGTTTATCTGGAATCACTGAAAGAGATTTTTTTTTTTTTTTTTATAATAAATTCTTTATTTATTCTGGGACTAGTAGAAAATTAGAATTCACTAGCAAAAATGCAGGACTTGCATTCTGTACAAAAATAATTTAAAGATGCTGCCTCTGTGGAAATATAGTTGCAGAGATTTGACAGCAGTGAGACTGACACTCTTTGGGAGGACATCAGGAGAGAGATCACAGTTTCCTCTGAATTAAATTTGTTTATGAAGAAAGCATCCCTACAGAGTCACTTAGGAGTATAATTGCAGGGTTGAAACGTGAGGCGCTCTAATAGCATCATTGGACACCAATGCTCATCACAGATTATGGGATAACACCAACGACAACCTGAGAGGTGAGCTCTTAAACTATATTCCAAGCAACGATCTTGAAATCCACAATAAGGGCAACATTGCCACTTTCTAGAACAAAATTATTGCAAAATGCTGAAGTCATTGATATCACCACTAAGCACACCTTATACAACTGATTTGATTAAAGGCTGGCATATGTTCAAGGAGGCATCATGCTAAGACCATAGATATATCAGATTGGATATATCTCTTAATGACAAGTCCGAGTTGGTGCACAAGAACCCTAACCTTACTGATTGGGATTCAGTTGCACCAGGCTTGAGCAAGAAGTCAAGAGATGTCCCAAGCTAATCAGAGAAACTTAGCAATCCGTTTGCCTCAATCTATCACTTACAGGTGAATTAATGAAAACCTACACTGATAACAGCAAAGCCACCTGGTGGAACAGTGAACTTAGCAAATTGGAAGTCATTAGTTGAAGACTCTTAAATAAAGAAGAGGCAGGTGGGATACCTATAAGCGAGCACTGAATGATTACAAGGCAATTAGCAAGGCTAAAAAAGGGCCATAGATTAATTTATGTTATGACACATCCTCTGCTTATAAAGTAAACAGAATCTTATCCAAGAAGCCAGAGGATTATAGGGATAAAAACCAACCCCACTATCAAAAGACGGAGAAATAGCATAGATGGGTTGAAGCCAACAGAATTGTTAATTCTGGAAAATTAGAGTGGACAGTAAACTTGTTTGTCCCATTCAAATTAGCCTGCAATGATGAAATTTATTGTCCCAATATAACAGTGAGTTTAAACTAAACCTGGGAAAGAGTCTTATGACAATCCCAAGGCATAAATACCTATTCTAGCTCTTAGACCACTACCCAGCACTCAATTTGCTTATCAGCCCAGAAAATCCTGTGAAACTGCCCTACATTATCTACTTTCCAGAATTTAAAAAACTGTGATTAACAAAGAAATCATGGCAGGGATCTTTGTTGACATTGAAGGTGCCGTAGACCGAATTATCTATAATAATATGGCAAAAGTCTAAAAAGGGAGAGGTGTGGGATGACTATCTTGCACCAATGCACTCAAGTGCCTATATGCATGCAAAGGGGCTGTAAGCAACCAGAGACCTAGGGCCTGAGATGGTTTTCTGGATATACATGACAGCAATAAGGCCTATGGTTCCTATGGCCTATGGTGGCCTAAGCTCCCAAAGTTGCTTGCTATGTACTCTAAATCTTCAGGTCAAGAAATATATGGACAAACTTGACTGTGTAGGGATTGACTCGCAAAGACAGTCCAATGAAGTTAATTGCTATCCCTGACTAAATGAAGCTCAGAGACAGGAATATGGAAAATAGATAATACCAGGGAGGGAACTTCCATTTCAGGCTGAAGTAATGGCAATAAGCATCTGTGCCCAAACCCTAAACTTAGAAGGAGTGAGAGACACTTAAAACTTTCCATACTGATAACCAAGCCACTATTTCAGTGTTGGGTAAGTACATGACCTGGTCTGATCTAGATGGGGAGAGAAAGAAAAATCTTTACAGTTTGTCCCTGTGGAATAAGGTCCTAGTACAGTAGGGACATGGTCACTCAGGCATTCTACATAAGCCATTCCTTATATATTCATAATAAATATATATAAATGATACACCGATCTGAAGCATTTCAGCTCAGGATATATTCAGATTATTATTTCAGGGCTCAAATTCAAATAATAAAAAAAATATATAATACATAAAAGAGGATAGAAAAAAAGGCATATGACGTACCTAACAAGATGAACAAATAATTTTTAATTCATTTACTCACATAGCATTAATAATTCAGCAAATATATACATTACCTTTTTAAGATATAAAAATTGTATACCTTATAAAGCTAAGGCGACCATAAATGATTTCAGACAGAATGATAATTCCAAGAAAAATAGCCAACTCAAAACGAAAAATAATTACTGCAACTGCAGAATAGCATATTAAATAAACATGGTCCTGTTTTAACCAATTTGTAACCGCCAATAACACTAAAAAAAAATAATAAAGATTATTTTAATATTTTTGTTGATTGGTGACCAAAAGAGGATATTATAAAAAGATATTGAATGAAAATATTTCTGATATTGTTTGGAAAAGTAAACTTTTAATTTCAACATTTTAATTAAATGAAAATAAAATAATTATGATAATTATCCCACAAAATAAATTCCTGATAAAGCATCCTAAATATTTTCAATATCCGTAACTTAAAGTAAACAACAAATTTACATCAGAAATGACTATTACAGATTTAATAAAAGAATTTCCCAAGTTTTCTTTTCATCGTTTAAATAATTGACTGTTGAGCCGAGATATTTAAAACTGAGACACACTGGAATAAATACCGTCCTACTACATAATGCCTTGGTGGGTTTAGAGGGGTTTCCTTACTTAGAACCATAATTTTCATCTTCTCTTCTTTTAGTATTAGTCCCATCCTTCTCCTAAGGATATCCTCCCTTAGCTTTGAGGGACAATCCAACCAGAACCATGTCATCAGCATAACCAAGTATTTGACTCGTTTTATTAAAAATTGTGCTATTAGTCGGATTAGCTTTGATGGGATGGCTATCTCTTCCATTGCCAAGTAGAGCTCCTTTTTTATAATGGAATGTGCAGCTTCAAAGTTAATTAAGAGAATCCATATAATCTTATTGCATTTTTTTGTTTTTCCATTATTTGTTTTAAAGAAAAATCTCATTGATAGTAGACCATTTTCTTCTGATGCCTCTTTGGTTATTTCACTAATCGATTATATAAAATAATGGAAAATGCCTTGCAGGCTGCATTCAGAAAGCTTATTCCTCGGTAATTGTTGCAATCTGTGGAAGTACCTTTCTTCTTAAATGGGGGAATGATGACAGATTCCCTCCAGCTATCTGGCATTTTCTTGGCCTCTTAAATATAAAAGATTAAATGAGCAAACCTCAGCAAGTGCTGAACCTCCAATCTTCAGAAATTCCGCCATTATACCATCCGAACCTAAAGCCTTGTTATTCCAGAATTCAATTATCAGGTTAACCTCTTTCGAATCTGGTGGGATCACTTCATAGTCATTCTCCTCAATTAGAAAATCTCTTTCCGGATACTCCGCATCTTCTTTGGGGTTCGGCAATTCTTTAAAATGCTCCTTCCATCTTTCTTGCAAATCCTGATCCAAGAAGAGCATCTCTCCGTCAGAATGCTCTATAGTAGGACAGTTGTTTATAAAGTTTGATTTCATCCTTACTCCACTGAAGAACTTCCTAGCCTCATTGTTTCTGTCGTACTCTTCCACTTTACGCATGTTTACCAGTAATGTGTATCCTTTCTTATGCGTTAAAACCTTTTCGGCATTAGACCTGGCATCATCCCTTCTGTTCTCTCTTGTATCCCAATCCAGAAACTTATTCCTCTTTTCATTTTATTATTCGCACTTTAATGACTTCTTCATACTTAAAATACTTGTCCCAGAATAAATAAAGAAATTTATTATTATTATTATTAAAATGTTGGTCTACTGAATCAGATATAGCCTTTCTTTGATTATTCCAATCTTTATTCCCAATTCTTCTTCCTATTACAGCTGGAATAATTCTTAAACCTCTTTCAATGCTTACTGGAAAGCATACCTTACTTCCTCTTCTTTCAACTTTTCTCTTACCCAAGTTATCTGCTGATTACTCATTTTATTCTTTTAGAAGCATAGCTTATTTTTGCAACTACATATTACATTTTTACATTACATTGCAGAAAATTATTAGAATTGATATCTAGTCCTCTGAAGGATCGTACATCATTAATTATGTTAAAATATTTCCTATAAACCAGAAAGTGATCTATCTGTGTTGCAACTCCATTTGGCGACAACCACATTTGCTAATGTTTTCTTTGTGAGGAAAAATAGTACCCATCAGAATAGCGATCTAGGTACAGCAAAATTAATCATTCTCTCACCATTATCATTTTTCAGAGTATCCAGGCTATGTTTGTCGATTGTAGGCATAAACATTGGTTATTTGCCAACTTGAGCCTTAAAATCACCCAAAATTATTTTCATATCAAAATAAAGGCAAGCCGCTATAATCCTGGTAAAAAAGGTCCTTTTTATGCTCTTATTTTTTGAATCCTTAGTTTGCAGAACCTTTTGTTTATCGGCTAGATATCAAGAAATGCCTTCCTTATTCGCTTTGACACTATGAAAGCTGTACCAAATCCATGTCTGTCTTGGCTTCCACTGTAAATTATATAAAAATCCTTTCAACTTTGTTTCCCAATCCCTGTCCAACGCATTTCTAGTAAACATTTGCAGATACTGCAGATTGGAAAATTAAACTATTTATCATGTAATATGAACTTTTGATGAACTAGCTAGGATATGGTTTTTCCACTTTGGCTGAGATCCTAGGATTTAGTTAAAATCAGATTTTCAAGGATATTCACGCCTATATTCATAGAGTAATGGACGTGTTCAGTAGGCCTATTACAGGTTATGAGGCATCATATGCCTGAAATAAAAAAAAAACACTCTTTATTTTTTTGTTTATTCATTTAACACCACTTTTATACTACTATGGCTAACTGGATTATGCTATAGTGGGAGTCCTAAATTTCACTTATCTAGGTTCAATAAGGGTCTTTTAATGAGTACCTGACATCACCCAGGCTCGGTACATCCATTTCACATCTTCTTGGAAGGACTGCACAACCAAGGATTTTCCACTCCCTTTAAAAAATCCCAGAGCCACCTGTCACATCTGAACCGTAAGCATAGAAGGCTACTCTTCATTTTATTAATAGAACCACACTGAACTTGAAATCTTCATACTCTTCACTATGACTGCATGATCACATTCTGTCCAATCTTAGAATAGAATATGGTTCTGTTGTTAGGAATCTACATCCAATATCCAATATTTAGACATCAGAAACTGAACTAATCAATTGTAAGTTTGTTTAATTACTTAAATATTGTTTAGCACTATATTAAATGGAAGGTGAAAGAGGAACCTTTAGGAAGTGTGGGCTTAATTGGAGGAGAAGAGAGTTGGTTCAGAAGAGTGATGCATGGTCCAAGTTCTACAGAGGGCATCCTCACACTGCAAAGCAGTAGAGAGGAATAGATAATGATGATGATTACTTTACTATAGTATATTTTATATATTGTTATATTATTGGAATTATACATTACATCGTTATGTGTAAAGAATACCAGGAAAGCAATATAATATTAATTTATCTAATTAAAATAATCTAAATAAATATTTGTTATGAGGGAAAAGGGAGGATATAGGGACTTTCCCTCTACATGAAAAGGGTGTGCAGGTGTCCAAAAATTAGGTCTTGGAGGTCTATAATTATTTACCTATAAAGCAGGGGAGTCTTCACCATTCATTTTCAAAATGTATGGTGTAAATAGATGAGAACAGTAACAGAAATAGGATAGGTATTTGGATTTTTACCTGCTCCACAGTGAGTCACATTGAGTCATAATGATACCACTGAAGAAATAGGAGAAGGAAGTACGGATGATGATTGTGCAAGAGTCAAAGACGTAATGATACTAAAAAAAGAAAAAATAGAAAAGAAACAAGATAAAAACAATCAATACATAAAAGAATATACAGATAAATGATATACGACAATAAGACTTTATTTCTTTCATTCTTTACCACTAAGTGAAATATGCTATAAATTATAGAAAACACTTAAGATAGGAAAAATAATATTTGTTTGGCTATTTATGAATATTTAAATGTAATTAAAATAAATAATCAGTAATTTAGTAAAGATTTTTCTCTTGTTTTCAAAAACAACAAGTTCCCTGGTCAATAATTTAGTAATTCTTAAATAAGTCTCTGTTAGTACTATCTTGCTCATAACATATGATTTGAAACAAGGATGCTTACAGTCTCTCCTTCTCTTTGATATTTATGTAGAAAGCGTCCTTAAAAAATAGAAGAAAAATGTAGAAGCATTAGTCATTACCTATTCAATCTTCATTTTGCAGAGGACCAGGTGCTCATCACTTCAGAAGCAGAGGATGTTAAGTACATCATAAAAAAAAATCTCCAAAAATACTCAAGTGGAGGGCTGGAAGTCAGCAAGGAAAACACAACTTACAACAAGTAATGATACGATTTCACACTTAAAAAAATGGAAAAATATATACAAATATACACATGCCTCTCTTCATCTTATCATGCATGGTGGTGGATGATACCTAGGGAGTAAAGAATTATATTTCCAGCCAGTCATGTGTCATCTTTAACACCTACACCAAGATCCTCCCTCCAAATATGATCCTAATCGAGCTCGATTTAGTTCTGCAAGTTTTGAGCCAAAGGTCCTTCACATAGAAGTCACTATCCCTGAAGCTCTCAAGGAGGTTATTCTTGAGGAAAGGAACACATTACTTGACTGATCGAGGTCATTAATTATTTATATTATTGTAGGATCCAGAATGATGGCTGACTTTTCTGTTCTAGAAAATGCTACAATGTCAGCGTATTGTGTGGTTCCATATGAATGTGTACAAAACACTTCATTAAAATAGGCAAAGTTATTTTTTTTAAGTTTTCATATCAACTTGTACTTTACTTGGTGGTGACGGCATGTTATAAGGTGGAAGTTGAGGCATTTTCACAGCAAGTGTGTTGGAGTTTTAGGCTCTCTGCTACGTTTTTGCTGGACAGACCCTACATCTCTGACATGTCCGCTGACATCTGATACTCTACTTTCTCTGCCATATATAAGTTGCACATTCTTCAAATGAGTTTTTTTGTAGCGACTGGGCATATAGATCTCATATTCTGGTGCCTCTGATTAATGCCCAATCCATCAGCACATTGAGCAATTACAACCAAATAATCAAACAAAGACTGACACAGTCCACTACATTTGACAGCCATAGTTGTAGGCTGTGTTTATAAGAAACCCAATATAGTTTGGCAGCACTGCTTTAGAAATAGAGTGTTTTCTCTAATCCTGTCAGTTATCCACAAAAGTATGTTTTTACAAAATAGGGATCGTGTATGCTTGGCAATCCTGTAGTAATGCATCTAAACATGTTTAGGTGATAAAGAGTGATCATAATATGTAACTGAGATTCCATTTTACCAGCCACTTGATCAGGCTGACATGATAACCAGGTATTAATGCATTAATACGACTGTATAAAAGATGATTTATTCCTCTGACATATGTAATGGGAATTTTGAATATAATAGTTTAGTTCAAACATAATAATTTAGGTGATAAAGATTGATCATAATATGTAATTGTGAATCCATCAATCTATTTTACCAACCATTAAATAGGCTGACATGTTTACCAGGTACTATACATACATTAATACAACTGTATAAAAGATCATTTATTCCTCTAAAATATATAAAGGAAATTCGAAATTCAGGTCTTAAAATAGAAAAATATTTTGAAAAGTTCCAGGTCAATGCATTACAGATGATTTCAGTTAAAAAACCATCTCATATCAAATAAAAATGGAACTCATGAACTTAAAAGCTAAGCAAAGAATAAGAATATAAAACACTTAAAAAATTATCAGTATTTTGAGATGTAAAAACCAAGCAGACATTTGGGATTGCATTCAACATAGAGCACAATCCTAATAGTTTAATATAAAAAATAATAAGAATAGTTCAATTTATACGTATGGATATGATGGTTAACCATTTAAAATTAAATAAAGATGTTTAAGGAATAAAACACATTTATAACAATAAAAAATTTGATTAAATTTAAATTAGTTTCATCAGTGGGCCACCATTACATTGACAAGAAATGAAATACCCCATTTTCTTCTCAGCCTTAATATTATATATAATATATTATTATATTTATTATTTAAATTATTATACTAAGCAGGGTCAATTTTTATGTCACATATGTGTTTCTCACATTTTAACCATCACTATTATGTCTTAGTTTCCCATGCAATTTTATATTATTTTTTATAATTTGAAAAGTATAGTTTGTAGCTCTGCTCTTCTAGGTTTAGTTAGGATGAGAAAAAAGCATCAACATAGGCACATTTGAATAAAAACACATAGTGACCCTTCTTTCATAACACAGTCAATATGCATGTCTTTTTAATTAATTAATGCTAATCAAGGCTTTGACCAGAGAACGTGTTGTTTATAGAAGGAATCCATTTCTTGAATTTGAGTAAAAAAAAATTTAATTACAAAAATATATAAATAACCAAAAAATATTATCTGTAATTTCTGTTCTATGATTTACACAGCTTATTTCACCAATTCCACAGAAATAATGTCATATTAATCAATATATGTATTATATTCTTTCATATATTTATTATTTTTACTTTCACTTGCCTAAATATGAAATATATAAGTAAGAAAAAGTATCGTAATTGTGAAAATATTCGAATTTGAGTTTTCAACGGAAATACACATTTTAGGACCGTCTGAGTCTATAAGATCAAGTTCTGCAAAATAGTCTGTGTGTGTGTGTGTATGTATAGTCTAACTTGAAAACAAAAAGTCTTTAAGTAACTGAAATTTCATATTTAAGACAAAAATATACAAGGAATGTTACACTAAATTTTTAACCTAAATAAATTGTTTATCTATCTTCTTGTTCAGAAGTGGCACTTTATACTGTGGGTTTTGCACTTTTTTTTAATTTTCTCAAAAACAGCTCTAACATTTTTGATTAAAGATTTTTTTTTTTTTTTAATCAAAATACAGACATTTTACAGTGCAAGTAGAAGTCACTATCCCATTAAGTTAAAATTAAATATTCATGTAAATTTAAATGGGCTTTAATTTCATGTAAGTTTTGTTCAGATTGAAATAGTTTGGCAAATGCTAAATTTTCAAAATTTCTTTGTCAAAACTACTTTTAATTCTGTTGATTAGAAATTAATTACCATTTAAGCTTGTTAAAATTGAGAAAAAGTTTTAAGTGTTAGAAAAAAAGTTGTAAAAGGCAATGGATTTAATTTATTATTAATTTAATAAGTAATGGTCGGTTCCTATTTTAAAACCTCTTTCAACTCTCACATCAATAAGATCTCTGAGAGAGTTCTTTAACAATGATATAGTCCAGAGGTTCCCAACAGGTGGTCTGCAGACACCTGGGGGTCCGCAGACTATGTACAGGGTGTCGGCGAGTGTTCAACGGAAATTAGTTTAAATTACCTAGAAGTAAAATATTTGTGAAGCATTGGCTTGTAATAATAATAATAATAAAAGTATACAGACAAATTCAACTTTCAAAGTGATATAATATCTAGTGATCACTGCTCAGTGACTGCTACTACACAATCACCATAGTTAAATTGGTCATGTTTTAACATTTTGAAAATTATAGCTTAAAGGACAGATGTAACATGGCATATGATAATGGACAGTATTTGATTTTGTTATGATTATTTAAATCAATTTCTATGAATGAATGAATGAATAAATGCTTTATTTACATAATATACAAAATATTAATAACATATATACATTTTTTTTAAATCAAAGCCCACAAGACAATGGCGTTAAGCCGTCTGTCGAGTTGCCCCTTTTTCTTTTTTTTCAGTTTTGATAATAATAATTTTGATTTTTAGTAACGTTATTGTTTATATTTATTGATTGTAAAAATTTAATAATTAAAATGCAGGACCAAAAAATGTCTGTATTTAAACGATTTATTTAAATATGTTGCAAATTTAGCCCAATCTAGCCCATTTAACCTCTTTTGGAGTTAGCTTATATTTCCCCAAGTATTTCATCCTGAACTCCTTTAAGAGACAGGACATATTGCCAAAAAGTGGTAGGTATCCTCTGGCACATTAAGGTGGCACATAGCACAGGTAGGTACCCTATCCCTCCTCCATGGCTGACAATTAAGTCCCATCAGTTCTCCTCTTGCTTTAAATATCAGAGATTTATTGTAGAGACTAAGTTTGTTATGGTGGATGTAGGAAATAGCTATTTCAGGATCAAGTTTTGCATAAAACGTATGAAATTGGCTATTGCTGGCTGTGGATATCATTTCTGCTCGGATTTTTGTTTCCATTTTATTAATGAGGTAGTCCGGATTTATTTTTTTAATGGTTTCTTTATTAATTTCTATTTGCAGTTGGTCACATATTTTCTTTATTTGCATATACCATGATATATTTTTTTCTATTATAACTTGTGCAAAAAATTTCGTTAATCTACTTGCAGGGTGGCTTTCTAACACTTTATGGATATATTTTAGATGTAATTTTAAAGTATAATTGTAGAGGGAAGAGGTTGCAGTTTCTAAATATAATATGAAATCAGGCGTGTTCTGTGGGAGATGAAAGAGCCTTTTTATGAAGTATTTTTGTACCCTTTCTACTTCCGGTAAATTCAAATATCCCCATACCTGAGCTCCATAGCAAACCACCGCTCGTAGGGCGCTGTTAAAAACTTGCATTTTTTTATTTACTGGAATATTTTTACTATCTATAATTTTTTTCCAAACACTATTTATTGCAAATTTAGCTTTTATTACCTTTTCTCTATTGTTTATTTTAAAGTTAAATTTTGGATTGATGTTTATACCAAAACATTTATAATTATCAACGCAGCTCACGTTTTGTCCTTCGAAATACCATTTCACATTTTTCTTTATTTTCCCCCCTCTTTTTCTGCATGCCATAATTTGGGATTAATTGAGGTTAACTTTAAGATTCCTTTTCTTGCAATATATTTCCAAATCTCTTATCATTAATTGTAGGGAAATAGGTGAAGAGGCTAAAAGCACAATGTCGTTGGCGAACATCAATGTTTTAATTTTCCATTTATTTATAATAATTCCACCACATAAATCATCTTCCAGATCGTTAATGAATATTGTGAATAGTGTGGGACTTAGCAGGCATCCTTGTTTCACCCCCATTTTGCAAGGGAAGGCAGTTGAAAGTCCATTCTTACTCCAAATCTTTGTATCCGAATTATTATAGTAATTTTTTTAGATATTAATAATTTTGGTTGAAATGCCTAGCAGGGATAACTTGTAAAATAATGCTTTTTTGTCTATACTGTCGAATGCCACTTGGAAGTCCACAAAAAATAAATAAACTTTTTTATTTATTTAAATAAATATCTATCTTGTACTACTTCTTGGACATTTCTGTCATACAGAGTTTCGGTAGCAGTGGTATTTCCCATGACATGTACGTGATGTATGGTAGTTCTACTTTATTGTATTTTAGGTCGCTTTGCAACTTAATTTTGGTGCTACACCATTCTGATTCTACTGGGTTTATTCCCAAAGCTCAGTGTCTGGCTTTGGCTTGTCTATTGGTGCGACACTACCTTCTGCATCTGCAAGTGAACATACAGAATCCCACCTTTAGCAACTTGCAATACCTAGTGTATGTGTGTGTGTTTAATATATTATATATATATATATATATATATATTATATATATATAAAACAACAACAACAATAAAAGCAGACCACCATACATTTCTTAAAAAATACTGAAGCAACCAACTACCTACTTCATTTCACACGGTTGCGTTATTTTTCCTTTAAAGGTGGAGTATCAGGTCAATAGAAAACATGAAAATTTTTAGGGGGAAGTAAGATGTAGACCTAATAAAAAAAATTTAATGAAAAAATAACAATCTTCTCAATTTAAATTAAACAGTCATCTGAATTATTGCCTTATATTAAATAAACAAATCCACTTGTTTTAAAGTTGGCTTGGAGGCTTAGCAGTGTGTGATTCTTCCTCTTGCCAATATGATAGCTTCATATTTGAAAGGATATACAATTTGTCTATTGATTTGGTCAGTGAATTTAAGGGATTTGTCTAAATCACTAGGTGCTGCACAGATTCTGACCAAGGGATTGAAACTGAGTTTATCTTGATATGCTGGTTTATTTGTGGGCGACGTTTGGTGAATAGAATTGCTTTGGATTTGGTGGGGTTAATTTTCAACTTCCATTTCATACAATATTTGTTACACTTTTCAAAGTATTGTTGTAGATGATTTACTATTGTGTTAATGCGGTATGAAGAAGTATACAATGCCGTGTCATCGGCATATAAGGACCTCTAAGAGCTAAATGGATAATGCTTGGCTAGTAATTACGTTAAGTTGGTATATGGGTTGGCTCAGACGGACTGTGTAATTGGATAAGGTTTTTCACGATAAAGTTTAGAACGAAATTACCATTTTTATTGTTTCTGTTGCAATTCCAATGTGTGTGTTTAGCTTTTAGATCGCCATAAACGATTATTTGTTTATTTAAATTGAATAGTTTGATTATATCAGTAATATTTATTTTATTTGGTGGGATATATACAGATATTATGGTTGATTTGATATTTATAATAGTATTAATCGCAAGGGCTTCAGTAAACCTTAAGTCGGGAACTTGTATAAAATATTGCTGAACGTCGGAACGGACTAAGAGCATGATGCTCCCCCTCACGATCTCGTCTATAAATGACGTATCCCGGAAGTGAGAAACGATCGGTTTCAGAAATACGTGTTTCACAAACAGAGACTAAATTTAAACTCTACATCGTTTCCCCGAATTGTTTGTGCGTTCCACATCATAAATTTAATTTGTCCGTTATCGCTAGTTATTTGAAATTACTGAATGAATGATGGCATCCATTGTAACATAAATAAGAAAGTTTGTTGTGGTAGAGTACGGAATATAAAGATCGCTGATTAATAGGTTTGTTGACTTTAAGTTAAAGCAAAAGTAGTTTATATGGCCGTTTATACAATCTGAATTTACCAAGACACTGTTTATAAACAATTTTACATTGTTAAAACTCATACGAGATTGAAATATATAAATAATATTTATATATATATATAAATAATAACAGATATATTTGCAAAATGGGATGACCATTAATCAAACATAGAAAGTAATCCTTCTACGAGAATAACAAAATTTGACATGCCGTCTTCGGCACTTTTTAGTTGTGATAAATTTGTTTTGAAGCTTGTAATTAGTTTGCTTACATTAAATAAATTGAATATATTTTTTATTTATTTGAAACAGTCAGACATCGTAGGTTCGATAGGGTTGTTGAAATGAAATGAAAAGAAAATTTTTTTAATTCTGGGATCAAGTCCCTTTAGAATAACGAACAATGAACAAAAATAAATCCTTGTGGTCTGGTTACTTAAAGAAAATATTTATAAAATATATATAATATATATATAATGTATTATATATAAAAGAAAAAATATTTATAAATATAAAATATCAAATATTCATTATATCTATAAATCTTTGCAAATTCATATTATATATACCTATACTTTACATTGGAATGGAAGATTGAGATGCAAGTAGGTAGTGGAAGAGTTGATGTTTGAAGGAAGAAAGATAAAATCCGTTTGATAAACTTCGAAAATGTTTAGGCCTTGATTTTGTAGATCATAAGAAATTTATTCTAAGGGGTTTATGCCTTTTAGCATTATTTTGGGTTTTGTTTCATTTTTCGGAGTGAAAGTATGAAAACTGAGGTTGAGCTTTTTTAATTCATTTTTAAAAGGTTCAAAGTCTTCCCTGTTTTGGACGTAGATTGTGGTTCTATTCAAGTTATATTTAAAACTTTAACTTTTTATTTCAAATCATTGATAGCCCCACTGATGTTGTAAGATGAATTAACGATTATGGAAGGATAATGATTTTTATTCTGCTTACTGCTTATAAAGCGAGCGGCGTGGTCTAGTGGATAGAGCACTAGTCTGCTGTGCTCCGGGTCCTGGGTTCGAATCCCGGCTGTGGCAGAAATATTATTTATTCTGTTAGTTCAGTCGGGGGGCGACCCTAGGGTATGGAGACCCTCCTGGGGCAGACCCAGCCTCTATAAAGTGGGTACCCAAATTAATTGGGGAAAAACCTGGCGGCTGAGCGTGATTAAGGCCTAATCACCTCATTGCACTGCCGTTGGCCTAGAAACAGTACGAATCTCTATATGTACTGAGCCCAACACCCTTCATGGATTGTAGTGGTACAGGTTTTTTTACTGCTTATAATGTTTTTTAAGATTTCCATGTCTTATTCGTCTAAGTCAGAAAGCAAGTCATAAATATTAGAGGTTTCAATACTGAACTCACCTCTTTTACGTTTGGTTGAAGTACCTGCTATCTGTACGGCCACAGTTCGTGCTTGGCTCCCGATCGGGGCGCTCTCGATTTTACTTCTTAGATGAGTGGAGAACAATTTAAATATTAACTAACAAAAAAACAAAAATATAATGTTTTTGAAAGAAAAGAATAACTGGAAATAAAATCTCTGACTGAGAAAGACTATTAGGTCACACAACTGTACGCTACCGCTGCTAGACGTGGGCTGCTGTGATATGAATGTGCACTGCTGACCATTAGCATCAGGTATGAGTATGATTTGGACTATATATGGACTATTGAGGTTCGGAATGGTTTGGTTCAAAACAAAAGTGGTAAAATATATGTAATGGTACTATTACATACTTGGTGTATGTTGTAGTACTTTAAATTAGCCATAATACAAATACACATGAGCCAATAAAGTAGCTAATTTATGCCATAAATTAAAATGAATGACAAAAAAGATTTAAACAAAAAAACAGGAGTAGTTTCCCAAATAATAATAATTATTTGCGATGAAAAATGGATCGCATTTGACAATCAGCTTCGGTCAGGGCTATGGTTGAACATCGACGAAACCCAGGGGCAAATGCCAAAACCGAATTTGCATCCCTAAAATTGATGCTTACAGTATGGTGGTCCATGGCTGGGATAATTCATTATTAATTTTTACCTAGAGGTGAAACCATTACCTCTACAACGTACTGCAATGAAGTTGATCAAATGCACACAAAATTATTAAAAAAACAACCTGGATTGGTAAATCGGAAGGGTCCTATACTCTTACACGACAACGCTAGACCCCATGTTTCAAAACATACCGTGCAAAAATTGAAAAAACTGGGCTACGAAGTTCTTCCGCACTCACCATATTCTCCCGACTTGTCTCCAACAGATGACCATCTGTTCAGGAATTTAGACAACTTCGTCAAAGGAAAACTTTTTGAAAATGATGATCAAGTGAAATGTGCGTTTTCAGATTTTGTTCCACTTCAAAGCTCAGTTTTACAGTTCGGGGATAAAAAAGTTGGTGTCACGTTGGGAAAAATGTGTAGAAAAAGAAGGATACTTCGAACAAAATTATCGTGTTTTCATATTGTATTTTTAATAAAAATCCTTTACCTTAAAAACGGACATTTCATGTGACACAACCAAATATAAATAAATAAATAAATAAATATATATATATATATATATATATATATATATATATATATATATATATATATATATATATCTAGAGATCTGAGGAGAGTGGCAGCAGAGGGGCGACCGCACTATTGAGAATTACAACACAAGGAGCGAATACGACGGTCTACCTATAATCAGAGGGATGAAAGGAGTGAAGTGTTTGGTAGACACTGGGAGCTCCAGCACAATCATGAGACGGCAAGCAGTGGTAGTGGAGGGGCACTCCAGACACAGGTATGTACATGCAAATTGATCACCCTGGGTGGCCCATGCGAAGTATGGGAGAAGTGCACTTAGATCTCGAGAGATGGGCGACACGTGGGGACCAGGTGACAGTACATGTAGTGGCGAGCATGCCCCGCAAATATGAGGGAATTATTGGTTGCTATCTATTGGGAAAGGTAGGAGCGCTAATTAGGAGCAAGGCGGGACATTGGCCGGTCAAGATCGGAGGGGAAACCTACGCGGGAAACCTAAACTTCCGGGTACTTAATGTGTTAATAGTGAAGCTAGAGTAGGGGCGGTTAGTAGAGTCAAGGAATGGAGGTCATTTAAGGGAAGAATGGGGACATTTTCTTTAAAGAGGATGACCATTTAGGGGCAACATGTAACGCATCTAAGGAAAATTTTGATAGAGTGAGAGAGTTCTGTCTAAAATCGTCCAGCAACAAGTCTCTGTTAGGTCATCAGCGGATAAATGTTCTAGGCCACACGATTTCAAGGGAGGGAGTGTGGCCCGATAGGTGGAGGCAATTCGGCGGATGGCGGTCCAGCACGATATGAAGGGAATCAGGCGATTGTTTGGCAAGCTGAATTCTATGAATAGAAGGTTCGTCCTCGAAATGGCCAAATGTACCCCTTAATGACTTACTCAGAAAAAGGAAGAAGGTGGTGGTAATGCCAGAGATGGAGACCAATATTAAGCGCTGCATGAGGAGGTTGCAAGAAGAGCCAGTGCTAGCGTTCCCAAATTTCTCTAAAGAGTTCACTATCATGACTGATGCAAGCGAGTATGCATTGAGGGCAGTTTTATCACAAGACCAAGCCAAGGGGGAAAGTCCGGTCGCTTATGCTAGCAGACGCCTCTCAAATGGTGCTCTGGAATGGGAATTGTTGGGAATAATGTGGGCCATCGACCCCTTTAGGCCGTACGTGTTTGGCAGAAAATTCAAAGTCCACACGGACCATAGACCGTTACAGTGGGTGGGCACCCTGAAGTAGTCCTCAGCGAGAGTTACCACGTGGACAGAGTTCCTCAGCCAATATAACTTAAGGGACTTTGTCCCAGAATAAAGTTTCTTTTCTATTTTATTCTATTCTAACTTTGACATAGCGTATAAGCCGGGGAAAGAAAATGTGGTAGCGGACTGGTCGTTCCGTGCTCTCATCATCAACGCATTGGAAGAAGAAACTGGAGAGCCATCTAGGAACCCTCCCCCCCCCCCACAATTTATCAGAGATTAGACGCCAGAGGAGGAAGATGATCAGGGAGCGCGGGAGGAAGAAGCCACGGAAGAGCATTGCTCGGCGTATGAAAGGCTAACCATGTGGAGGAGTTAGAGGAAATAATTAATGATAAAAGCAGGCAGATCGTCTGGAAGACCCGGATAGGGGTACTGATCAAGATCGAGTACGAGATAATTGGTAGAAGTAAAATCACCATGATATAAACGCAATCAGGGATTGGAAGGATCTGAACTGCCACTCGCCTCAAGATGTTTCTAAGCCTGGGAAAATTCATCACCTGTAGGTTGGCAATGAGACAGTACGGGAGAAGATTAAAAGACTATGGCTGGAGGAAAAATTAGGAGTAGACAGATCATTCTTCCACTGCACCCAGATGATCGAATTACTGAAGGATGTAGAGCGCCAGCGCGAAGTGACAGTGACAGGGCAAAACAAACCATCGAGGAATCAACGAAACCTTCTAGGCACTTAAGCGGAGAAATTCTGGTGGGCCATGAGGAAAACGATTCAGGAAGTCATTGAGAACTGTGAAATCTGCCTCACCATGAAGTATGATCGGAATCCTCCTCAAGCGGTCCAAGAGACACCTACCTCAGAGGCACCTCTGATAGATTTGCAGGTCGATAATTTCACCTGGAGAGAATTAAAATAGGTGACTATACTGAATACGTTCAGTAAGATCGCCATGGTGTATCTTGTCTAACAGCGGTCGTCAGATGTGGTTTTAGAGACCATGCAGACATGGTTCCAATTCTATGGGATCCCAGAACGGATAGCATTCGATGGGGGTAAGTAGTTACACATGGCCCTCATACACGCGGAAGCAAAGGTCCTTGTAATAGCTTAGCGTCCCAACACTCCGAGCCACGCGAAGAGCAGAGGAGGTATTGAACGGCTCCATAGTACGTTGAGCGACCATTTGCGGGTTTATCATAAGGACAAATCCCTAGACATGGCAATGACTAAAGTGGTCGCGGCGTATAATCATTCCATCAGCTCTATCACGGGAATCATGCCGTTTGAAATCCTCTTTGGGAGCGCCCTAGAGATTGGAGCGAGCGGTAGCCAACTGCGTATCACTAATGAAATGGTGGGACAGTCAGGCGGAGGATCGAGCAAGAGAAATGACGCCTGGTTGCAAAGCAGGATCTGGGAGTTGGGGATATTAGCGGCGATATTAAAATAGCGTTGATCGTATACAGGAGGAAGGTATCAACAGGGGAAAGGAGCAGGAGCGGTAGGAGGGTCCATTCCGGGTGATCACAATCTGAGCATAACATGGTCACTATCCAGAGCGTCAAGGACCCTAAAAAGCTGAGGACAGTACATATCGAACAATTGAGACTCCCTATAGCCAAGTTAACACTACCACACTGAGCTGGAGTGACCCGTCATGCTATCAGTTGATACAGTTTATTCTGTTGTATTGTTTTGTTAGTGTGCTTAGTATTTTTTTTTTCTTTTTTACTTCTTTGTGTATTGTATTTCCACATTTCTTTGTAATTTTGTTGTTTGGTTCATATTAGAGCTCGATGGCTGATCGCTTTGGTTTTTTTTATCCATTCAGGAGGTTAATGTTGCGCCTAACCCGCTCAGTGTAAGTTAAAGGAAATTTTCGTAAACTGGCAGGGGGAGTTAGAGACCGCTGCAAGCTGATATTGGGCTTAATCCTGCCTGTACCTATAGTAAACATTCTATTGAATATATCTTGGGCTAAACAAGGAAATAAAATTAGTGTTGTTCTAGTTATTGTGCTTGTTGTTTCATTGTCCTTTTACTTTCATTATATTTTACTTAAGTGAATTAAAGTAACGTTAAATATATATATATATATATATATATATATATATATATATATATATATATATATATAATTTGAATGAGGTTTTTATTATATTCAGTTTTAGTTATTGATGTATACTATATTTACAGATTTATTTCACCGTCTTGAAAATTTGAAAAAGCCCGTCTCCTCAAAAAATTTAATAAAATAAGTTAGTTGGGAAGCAACTTAAAGTAAAGTGACTGCATATCTACAGCAGCCTGCTTAAATAGTTTAAATCATAATGTAATCTGAAATCAAAATTTGGTTGTGCATATTCATATAGTTCATATCATTAATGGACTGTTCTTCATTTATCCCTGCCTGTTGAATATAGTAAGCGCTGTTCTTGAGTATTCAACAGATATATGGCCATTTGATGATGCTGGGTTAGCCACCACTACTTACCAGTTTGAGTTTTAAAAAATAATAAAATGGTACAACATAAAGTTGATAAGAAAAAAAAATACATAAATAACTCAAATCAACAATATACCTAGTGGTAAAGCCATTATATTTGGAAGAGGGCGACTTAGGTAAAACATGAAGTGATACTGAGATGCTGTAAGTACAAGAAACCACAATGCAACACCTTCTCCAAAAATATCTTTCACTGATTTCTGTAGTCTTTTAAAACATACTAGAACACAACATCCTAATGTGGCACGTACTGAAATCAATAATAAAATACATTATAATACAATTTTAAAGCACTAATTACATATAATATTTTTAAAATTATGAAAATAACATTGATTGCAATAAAAACTCGCACAATTATTACAGCAATGGTAATCATTGGTATTAACCAAGATGCCTTGGTATTTCTTATAATTATACTAAAATCTCCATTTGCCATCACTCGTTTAGTAAGCCCTCAGTAGAAAATGCTAAAGAATTGGAGGGTTTTCATCATAACAGGTACTACAAAGTAATTTAAAGTAAAACAAACATTAATTTAATAACAGAGGCACTACAAGTCAAATTAGTTTTTAAAACAGACAACTACATAAACTAGTACGTACATTGCATTCATGAACAATTTTTTTAAATCTAAATTCATTTTCCATTATCCACTTTTTTGTTCAACAAAAATTAAAAGACAACATTGGATATTAATGAAATTAAAAACTAACTTTTTTATTGGGGGGTAAATGGGTAGGGTAACAGGAGGTCTAGAGAGGGAGATAGGTGCGGGCGTCTCCCCTACTCTTTGCCAATTTATCAAGCCATAGTGCCCTACCCACTGCTGCGATAAACTTCCAGTCCTCCCTATCTCTACCTTACGCTCTAGCTGCTGGAGGGAGCAAGGTAGCAATCATTCCCACTCGATACCCGGCTGAACAGCTCACCTGGGAGCAGAATGAGGAGATTAAAAAGCAGCTGATCGGCTTTGTTGATCAGCTAGAGGAAGGTGGCAACCAGGCGTAGTTTAGTGGTTTCAGCTATGAGATGGGTGGATGTGAGGTGGTCTGTGTCAACCAGAGACTGGTTGTCGGAAACCACCAAAAATCTTAAAATTAGTGGGAGCTTAGTGCTCCACACTGGTGATATCGAGGAGCACAAGAAGCCTGTCAGAGTCGGTGGCTTCTTTCCTGGGGAGAAGATCATGGAGAATTCTTTCTGTAGGCCTATATGCATACAGAATTCAAGAATACCAGATGTGAACAGATGGTCACTGCTGGGATTTAAGGAGGAGCGGCCCGAGTTCTTTGCCTTGGTAAGAATCCCGGAGTCTAGCCTAAGATATTTACAAGAGAGGGACTGGCTGGCGACCTTTGGCATGGGCAAGGTCCAACTCAGGTTGCTAGATAAGAAGAGGCCACCCAAACCAGCAAGGGGAATGGCTACTAAGGTCTCATTCGATGCCAAGACTGAAGGAAAGAGGATGGAGACTAGTCAGGATGGAGGAGTGCCGCTCTTGACGAAGGAGAAAACTGCTCTGGCTAGCAGGGGTGACCCTGTGGTCGGGGTTGGGGGGCCAGCCGATCCGGGTGTCTCTATTGTAAGAAGCGGTAAAGGCATGGCATCTGGGGATGCCTCCTTGGGAGGGTCTGGGGTGCCCGCTGATCCAGGTGCCTCTGTGGAGAGTGCCGGAGAAGGCGTGGTTGTCGGGCACCCGTCTGGATTTGGCTCTTTGGCGGGGTCCGGGGGGCAGGCTGATCCAGGTGCGTCCGCAGAAAGGAGCGATGAAAGCATGGTACCTCTGCAACCGGATGGGGTTGATGCCTCGGCTGGATCTGGGGCCCAATGATCCGGGTGGGTACCTCTGCAGGAAGGTGCGGTGGGGGCGTAGTCTCGCGGGGCCTGCCAGGGTATGACCCCCGCAAGACCAGAAAGCAATAATGGTACTGCAGCTGTTGCAGATTAATTTACATCACTGCATTGCGACATGTGGTGCCCTGCAGCAGTATGTAAGAGGTAGGAATATTGATATTATATTAATACAAGAACCTTACCTTTTTAAGGATAGGGTAACAGGGCTCGAAATGCGGGGGTGCAGTGTCCTACAACAACAACACTTTGTGTGCAGTCAAATCCAACAGGAATGTCACCTGGTGGAATGGTGAACTTGGAAAATTGAGAGCTTTAACTAGGAAACTCTTCAACAAAGCCAAAAGTACGGGTAGTTGGGATACTTATAGACAAGCACTGACTAACTACAATAAAGCCATTAGGAAAGCTAAGAGAGGGGCATGGAGGATTTTTTGCAATGCCATTAATGACACATCCTCTGCTTTTCTAGTAAATAGAATCATATCCAACAGGCCGGGCCAGAGAGCTATGAGTGCCATCAGTGTAGAAGGGGGCCATACTGACTCAGAGATCGGTACTCTGAAGGCACTGGCAAGAGCGCACTTCCCTGGCTGCGACCTGATGGATGAGGAACCAATTAATCCCACCTATGAGAGAAAAACCATTATTACAGATAGGTGGGCTGAAGCCAACAGAATAATTAATTCTGGGAAATTGGAGTGGGCAGTTAAATCATTTGCCCCTTTCAAATCAGCCGGGACTGGTGGAATTTTTCCAGCTCTACTACAGAAGGGCTTGGAGGTGCTCCAACCCTGTTTCCTTGTATTATTACGAGGCAGTTAGCACTTAACCACGTACCTAATAGTTGGAGTGGGGCTAAAGTGCGATATATACCCAAACCTGGGAAGGTGTCATATGACCAAGGCTTACAGACCTATATGTCTGACATCCTTTCTAATGAAGACATTGGAAAAAATTATTGACAGACATATTAGGGACAATATACTGGCTGATAGACCGCTACATAGGGCTCAATATGTGTATCAGCCTGGAAAATCCTGTGAAACTACTTTACATTTCTTGGTCTCTAGGATTGAAAAAACTCTGACTAACAGAGAAATTGTGGCAGGCATCTTTGTTGACATCGAGGGTGCCTTTGACCGAACTCCTTATGGCAATAGCCTTAGAAAGGAGAGGTGTGGGTCGACTAACCTCCGGATGGATCAATGCCATGCTGGAGGGAAGGATGCTCACATCTAAATTAGGACACTCCAGACTGTGGATGAGACCGAGGGGAGGATGTCCACAAGGCGGTGTGCTATCTCCACTCCTGCGGTGTCTGGTTGTGTGAGTCCCACTCTTTGTTGACAAAATTGAGCACCGCAGGTCTATATGCTATACAGACGGATCCCTGACAGAGATAGGATCAGGGGCTGGAATATGGAGAATGGACAAATCCAGGGAAGGTATATCCATCTCTCTAGGTAAACATACTTCAGTCTTTCAGGCTGAAGTAATGGCAACAAATATATGTGCTCAAACCCTAATTTCTGAAGGGATGAGAGACAGGCTTATAACTATCCACCGATAGTCAAGCTGCAATCGGGGCTCTGGGTAGTTACATGACTCGGTCCAAATTAGTAGAGGAATGCAAAAGAAATCTCAATGTGCTTTCCCTACTAAATAAAGTCCGAGTTTATTGGGTACCTGGTCACTCAGGCATCTTAGGCAATGAGAGAGCTGACAGCCTCGAAAGGAGAGGCTCTGCTCAGTTACTCTCTACACCTGAACCATGTAGTATGCAGTTGTCCAGAGATTGCTAGGATACGGTTTTACCATTTTGGCAGCAACCGTATGATAGATCCAAAGTAGTGTGAACTGATTAACCCCTATAGCTTGGTCAGATTCACCAAAGCACTAGGCTTGTATTAACGGAATGGACGGCACACAAAAAGCTTAATAAGGCTGCAGTGCATAAGATAAGCCAGGAAAAAAACAAACAAAAAAAAAACTTTTTTGTTTTATTTTTTTAGTTTTACTTGTCATGGTCGTTGCTAATGTTCAATTTAGTACTGCACTGTGATTATTACCTTGCCATCTCAAAGTCACTGAACTATCAGCCTTCAAACTTTGTGATTGGTGAATTTTGTGTACATATTTTAGTTTGATTTTGTTTACTCAAGACTTTTTTATTTTATTTTATTTTATAAAGACTTTTTTATTTTTTATTCTACCATTAGACTTTTTTTTTTAATCTATTAGTTTTAATTATTTCGATATGTTTCTTATGAACATTGTGTTGTATGCATATATTTTAGTAAATAGATTTAGTTTTTAAATTTTTTTCTTCTGTTTTTTTAGGTAAATTTTAATATTAATAGTTCAATTGTTTTTCTTAATTTTTCTAATTTTATTCATGGATTTCGATATGAATAATTCGTGTGACGACTCGACAGAGGAACGCCCTGCTCTGAAATTAGCGAGTCCGACTCTCAATATTTAAACGGCAAAGAGCTTCAAATCCTGGACCTGGGGACTCTCCAAATAAGAAATAAATAATGCGGCCAAAACCAAACAGGTACCAAACAAAATAAATTCCCAACTAAAAACACACAGTACCACAGCAGCCGGGGCCTCAGGGGTTATCTGATCCGGAGCCACCTCTCATATTCGTTACTAATATAACTAATTTCATTGTGTTTGGTCAAGAAATCGCCAACTTGATCGGAAAGCTAAACTTTAGATCTTTTTCTAGACTGAGCGATATCAAGATAAATACTAAATCAAAAGATAATTATAAAAAGCTCATAAACTATTTAGCTGCCAAGAACTACAACTTCTACTGCTACCAGCTAAGGCAGGAAAAATCATACAGAGTAGTCTAAAGAGCACTTCACTCAACGACTCCTACTAATGCAGTTAAAAGAGCCCTGGAAGACCTAGGTCACACGACTAGACAGGTTAAATGCGTTCTACACCCTTCAGAAAAATACTCTCTTTCACTATTTTTTGTTGATTTGGAGCCAGCACAAAAAACCTGGCTATATTTCAGGTGACGAAACTGTTATACTCCGTTATCAGTTTTGAACAGCCCAGGCAAAAATCAATAATAATCCAGTGCACAAACTGTCAAAATTTAGAACAAACCAAGTCCTAATCAACATGTGCCAGCCCGCACCCATCTGAAAACTGTCAGAAATCAAGAAATGAGCCGGCAAAATATGCTCCCTGTGGTGAAGCGCACACTATCAGCTTCAAAGGATGTGTGATTTATAAAAATCTATTAAAGCAAAAATCTCATAGAGTGCAGTTAAAAAGCTTAGAACAGAAGAATTGTACGCAGGCTCCTGTCGCGGATTCCTTGAATTTCCCAGATCTTAATTAACACCAAGGTAACATCACTCACCAATCGACTACCTCAACTAACATGGTGAACGATTAATAACTTGAAGCCACGAAAACACCTCCCTCCACTAAACCTGTACCACTACAACCCATGAAGAGTTTTGGGCTCAGTACATGTAGAGATTCGTACTATTTCTAGGCCAACGACCGTGCAATGACGTGATTCGGCCAAGATCACACTCAGCCGCCAGGTTTTTTCCCCCTTTTTGGGTACCCACTTTATAGAGGCTGGGGGTGCCCCAGGAGGGTCTCCATGCCCCAGGATCGCTCCCTGGCTGAAATAACAGAATAAATAATATTCCGATACAGCCGGGATTCAAACCCAGGACCCGAAGCACAGTAGACTAGTGCTCTACCCACTAGACCCCACCGCTCCCTTATCGACTACCTCAATTAACATGGTTCAAGCCACGAAAACACCTCACTCCACTATCACCTCGCAAAATCAACAGCCTCGACGACAGGCGCCTCCAAAACCCCAATCCAGATCCAAACCTCCTAACCTAGGAATGAAGCTCTGCTCCAACCGATTCCCTCACAGGCCAAGTTACCACCAGAAAAACCACACCAAGTCCCATCCCATCCTACTGTCCACACAAATCCAAATCCACCCTCCTATCATCTCAGAACAAACTTCCTCATAACCCTCGACGGGTACAACCCACAACCATCACTCCTACTCGCCATTATGCCATGCTACCACTCTGGTACGTGAAAGTGTCTCTTTCTCTCTCCCCGAACTTAAACAAACAATCTTCACAAGATTTTTGCCGGTTTTACCCCTTCAGCAGCAAGAAATTTTATCACAATATGTTTTGCATTTGAGGTACTTCATGCTCCGAAATCATCACAATAGTTACTGGTGCGATTAAACGAACGCGTCCTCCTGCTTCACCCACTCCTAATTTCCCTACCCAACAACTCTAAATGTAGAGGCATAACACTATAACACCTACACTGGGCTTCCAAAACAAAAATCTCATTTAGGTTTGATTCAGCCTTGTAATATACGGTAAAATTTATCATCCATCAAGTGGTGTATATACTACTATAATTATTCTGTAGGCAAATGATGAATTCTGTTTCCCTGTTTCTAGTTAAGCAGTATCCACCTCTCTTTACAGATTACATCAACAGATAATAACAACTTCTTGAGATGACACTCATTGTCCTTAATCTGAAGTACAGATGATCTTTATCAAAACTATTGAAAAAGTCAAGATAACAACTAATAAAACTTCAAGCAGTCTAAACTTTTCTTTTAAAGATATTGAAAGCATCAAAAACATACAAACAAAAATTAAAAAATACATACAGATAATATAAATAATATAAAAAGTAAAACACATGGTATTAAAAACTTACCTAAATATTGACAAATAAATTTATTGGTTGAGAAAATGTTAATTATTTCGAACAAAGTTGTAATCGGTGAAAGTATAAAGGTTATTGCCAAGGGTCCAACAAAAGTTCTAGGTACAACACCAGGAAACTCAAAATGGTCATACTAAAAAAATAAAAGAATACAATCAACACAAATTTGAAAGAGGAATAGATAAAATAAAAAAAATATATTAACACAATATAGTTAGTCACTTTTGTTGGGGGAAACTGACTATATCTCTGGATTTGCAATTATGTTATTTTTCAGTAACCAAAAGAAAATAAGATCTGAAAATATTATAGATTTGTGATTTACATATTTGTCCTCAGCTCACTAAGTAACTTCAATCCAATTTAGTTTATGATCCAGAGATGGTTTCATTTGATATTTAATTTCAAGAATTGTTTTGATTTATTGACTAATATATTTTGGTAAAGTTCAGGTTTATTAAAAAGAGGCTTGTTATTGTATTTATTGATCGATTGCTGGGTACACAGAATTGCTTTCTCAAAGACAGGAGAAAATATCTCGTCGATCATTTTATAAATGGCTGAGTAGCATTAAAGTAATAAGAGAAGCAGAAATAGGTACAGACCACCAGTGATTAGTCGCAGATACCAGAATTTTAAGAACCTTTATGGCTCAGCCTAAAGTTAAGAAAGCAATAAATACAAGTGCAAGCTCAGGACAATCTAGACATGAGATAAATACAGAAGAAAGCCTCAAAGTTCTGGATTAGAAGTAGAATCAGAGAAACAATGGGATGCTCTCAAAACCTCCATTTTAGAAATATAAAAACTACCAAAGGGGGCAAACACACTGAAAGGTGGGACAACTTTATTATAAAAATAACTACATGTAAGAACAAGTATGTATGGAATTCCTACGAGCAGAATAAGACACCTGATAACTTTGTACACTATAGCAGTGGAAGGGATGAAGCAAAAGTAGCTAAAAAGATGTCCTGGGAAGAACTAAAAAAAAAAATTGACAAAAACCTAAGGAAAAATAGCAATAAGTTTTGGGAAGATTGCAAAATTCTTGAAGAGCAAAGCCAGTGAGACATGTAAAATACAGTAATGATAAACTGGTGAGAGAACGATGCGAACTATGGGATAGGAGTAGTAGGTACTACACTAGTACATCTCTGAACTAATAAAAATGCAACTAAAGAGAAGAAGTAGAACTGGCTCTTAAGCACCTGTAGAGAAGCAAGCCAGCAGGCAGATAACATGCCCTTGAATTTTTGAAATATGGTGGACATGGGTTCATTAAAGTGCAGATATGTATGCAGATGCTATAGCCTTCAAAGGCGAGGAAGGGGTGAATAAAATAAAAAAGATGCTGAATATAGCATAATTATATCAATCTACAAAAAAAAGAGGACCATGAACAGTGAGCTAATTACAAACAAAGCCGATTCTTGTCCACAGCCTACAAAGCATACCCTCACCTTTTGGAAAAACGCAGAGACAAATTGTGGAAGAACAGGTAGATTTTCATCCCAGGAGGCAGACACAAAAGCTTAGTGCAATGAAATATATTGGAAAATGCATGGGACAGAAACTGGAGTACATTGCTAGCATTCCTGGAACTTAGAGCAGTCTTCAACTTGGTCCAGCGGAGAGAAATATGGATTGCTCTCGCTGCTAAACACGCATTCTAATAGTTAAGTATATTAAAACAAATCATGTTTCACTGGCAAACTGCTTAACAGTTTAGGACAGTACATTTCATGGGATAAATAGAAAAACTTGCAGAAAAAATGTTGAAAGAATAGTTGCAGTATACTGATCTAAAGAAGTGGGGTATGAGTAGTCATGTTAGAGAATAAAAAACTTCAATAAGTTTCCTTACATAAATGTGATATATTATTGCAATGAGTGAATCGAAGACTGAATCCCTAACCAACTTAGAAAAAATTTATTTTTTATTTAACAAAGATACCATATTTTATTAAATGTTTTATTTAAAATGGTTTACATCATTAAATTTTGTTTTTCACATATTACGATTTATAAAAGATAATTTATTCAATCTGTACACTGGATTTAATTATTTATTTTTATTGTTTTGCTTGGTGAGCAATCTTAACTTTACTTTATTCAACAAAAAGGGAATAAAATAACAGACAAACAAGATATATTGCATTCTCCAATCAGTTATCAGATATTCCTTCATTAAATCATAGTAAATCAGTTGTAATATATTCAAAATCCTCAGTTAATTTCTAATACCCACCCTAATTAAGTTCTAAATAAAAAAATACATCCACTTATTAATTATAAACTAGAAGTTATCAGCAAGTTATAGATATCTTAGTGAGAAAGTTTTTTATAATAACAAAATAATATATTTAAAAATAAACACTGAAATAATTCCTAGTGTACTACCTCAGTTAAATTCCACTTATGAAAAATGATATCATGCATTGCCTGAAGATTAAAACTTTCTTCTACTTTAGTAAAAGGACAGGCAAATAAATAAATTGCACCAACTAAAAATAAATACTCCATCATTGTTCTAGTTATTTTCACTCGAGTATCTTTTTTTTTTTTTCTTTTTTTTTGTTTAAATGATTATGGTTGTTTATGTTTTTTTTTGTTTTGTTTTGACGGCAAAAAAAAAAAAATCACATAACAAACTGAAATTATGAAACAACCACCCCCATGGAAGTGAAGATAACAACTAGTTCAGAGAAACCTACTTCAAAGATAACGATAAAGTGTGTGTTGAACAAAGAGTATTGGAACATCGAACACAGGGCAATCACAAATGTTATGAGGTGCATTTAAAAATTAAGATGAAACTATAACGAACTTGAGATTAACAAGATAGCAAATTTAAATAAGGTTCTCTACAGTATAAAATTTATAAATATTTGAAGAATTTCTAAAAAATCAATTAAAATATTGATAAATAAAGAACTGTTTTTTTAAATTGTCTCTTTTTACATAAATATTATCTTCCGCTTAGTTAGGTTTGTATGTTAGATTTTAGGGCATAGCTATTTAATTCAATTTTAATCACATGTATGTATTTATCAGATATTATTCATCGAAGATGTAGGCCAGAACACAACAGGTTAAATGTTATGTACGATAACGAATATAAATGTTATATGTTCCACAAACCAATATCGGTCTGCAACTTTAACAGCTTCGAATATGTGTTTTGCAGACTTTGTTGAAATACGAGCATATGGATCTTATCAGCTTTTGTCATCGTACAAAAGTCCTCCCGTACTCAAACTGGTTACACCAGCTTACAGTTGATCAAGGATCCCTTATGTGGGGGATATCGAGTCATTATACCTGTAAAATTTCGTCCCTCACTTCTAAAACAGCTACACAATAATCATATTATGGCAACAAAAATGAAAAGTTTTGTCCGAAGTTACATTTGGTGGCCTTCTTTAGACCAAGAAATAGAACAAGTAGCCAACTCATGCGGTATATGTTGCCAATTAAAGGACAATCCACCAAAAGCAATCTTACAGCCCTTGCCTTGGCCACGTGACTCCTGGGCCCAAATTCATGTGGATTTCCTGGGTTCCATACAGAACAATACTGATGCAATAGTCATCACAAGCTCAACATCGTAATGGATTGAAGCATTTTTGGTGCCAAACATGACAGCCTCCATAGCTATTGACAAATTAACAGTATTTGGTCGTTTTGCTTTTCCTAGAGCAATTACAACAGATGGCGCAGTTTGTTTTACTGGTGAAGAATTTGCAGAATATTTGTACTAGCGAGGAATCCAACATCTCGTTGGAGCACCTTTTCACTCCTAGACTAATGGTATTGCCGAAGCATCAGTAAAAATTGGGAAAAAATGCCTATTAAAAAACTTAGCTGATCCAGCACCAAGGAAATTATCAAGAGCTCTTCATGAGTTTCTATTACAATACAGAAACATGGAATATAGTAGTGCTAGACCAGCTGGGTGTCCAGACTTACCTAATAAGAATTGAAGAGGGTTTATTATGGAAGCGACACATAAATCAATTGTGGCCTAGATTGGAATCAAAAGAGGACTCAAGCACACCGGACAATGCACACTATAGCCCGACAGTCTCATCCGAGGAATACAGGATGGAAAACTCTAGGAGTCCATTAGTGGCTAGCTGTCCATCAGTCAACACTCCAATGAGAAAACACCTCGAAGTGTGCATGAGAACTCTCCTACAACTCAAAGTACAGAGGAGAGCCCTCCACCTCAGCATGAGACCACATCGCCAATTCAGCAGCCCAGTCTGCTACAGCCGGGACAAACAGGAGACGATACACCAAGCAGGTTTCAGCGGGAAAGAAAAAAAAACCTTCGTTTTCGACAGGACTAGATACATATCAGTGCCAGTAGGTGATTTTTTTTTTTTTTTTTTTTTTTGTGGGGAGTGTAAAGTGTTGTGACGTAAACGAGTTGGTGAGCTAAAGTTTTTATGTCTTATCTCTTTGATTGTACCTGGAAAAAGGTACCACTCCATCTACTACAGCTGTCATGAGAGTCGCCATGAATTCGGCACAGGATTTGTTGTGAGGGGAAAGTATAGGCAGATGATAATTGGATTTAAACCAGTGAGTCCGCGAATTTGTCTCTTAAGAATGCGGGGAAAGTTTTATAACTACAGTTTGTTAAGTGTACATGCCCCTACAGAGGTGTCAAATGAAGAAGAAAAGGATACTTTCTATGAACTTTGGGAAAGGACTCTGGATGCCTGCCCTAGGTATGACATTTAAGTAATCGCTGGAGATTTCAATGCAAAGTTGGGAAAAGAAGCAATATACCAGCGAATCATAGGAAAACATAGCCTTCATGACACAACCAACGACAATGGACAAAGGCTCATTAACTTCGCTGAATCCAGGAATCTCGTGGTAGGAAATACACTGTATCCGCACAAGAATATACACAAGGGCACATGGACGTCACCGGACCGGTCAGTTGTCAATCAGATCGATCATATTTTGATAGGTAGACGCCATAGAAGCAATCTGAGAAATGTTAGAACATTCAGAGGAGCAAATGACGATTCGGATCACTACTTGAGCATAGCACATGTGACGGCGAAGATCTGCTCAGTGAGGAAATTAAAAGCAGCCGAGAAGCCTCGACGTTTTAATCTAAAAAAACTGAAAGACCCGCAAATCCAACATAAATACACTGAAGCACTTGACATTAAAGTGCGCCAGAGAAGCAGCGATGCTGAGCTGGACATTGAAAAGTTCTGGTCGCACTGTTACGGAGCGATAATGGAAACAGCTGATGAAGTACTGATGATGGCCATATGAGAAGGAACCAAGGTCACCCTGGTTCGATGAAGAATGCAGTATAGCCACGAACCGGAAAAACAGTGCGTACCAAGGAATGATTAGGGCAACCACAAGGAGGTCTGTTGATGAATATCGACAGAGAAGAAAAGAAGAAAAGCATTTACACCGGAAGAAGAAACGACAGAAAGAGAGCGAGGAACTGAAAACAATTGAAATGCTCCACTGCAGCAAACAAAGTAGAGATTTCTTCACATTGGTCAATAAGGGAAGAAAGCAATACCTTAGTAAAGTGATGTCTTGTAAGGATAAACATGGAAACTTGTTGACCAACAAGTCTGAAGTTCTTGACGAATGGAGGGATTATTTCAATGACCTTCTCAATCCAAGAGAAGGAAACTCTCATGATGAACTAGACAATCAAGAGACAGAAGAAATCAACAGAATACAAGTGGGAGAACAAGGGTTAGACATTGAACCTCCTGATGAAGAAGAGGTTATAGATGCCATCAGCAAACTGAAAAATAACAAAACCCCTGGCATTGACGCACTCCCTGCTGAACTCTTGAAATACGGTAGAAATGAGCTCAACAAAGCATTACAATATTTTTTCCTTGTGATATGGACAGATGAGGTGATGCCCTCCAATTGGAACAGATCCGTTATCTGCCCTATACATAAAAAGGGTGATAGATTACTTTGCAGCAATTATCGAGGCATCTCACTACTATCCTGCGCCTATAAAATACTATCTAATATTCTTTTTAGACGTCTCTTACCATTTGCTGAGCGCGAACTTGGTCCCTACCAGAGTGGATTCAGGAAAGGAAGATCCACCTCAGACCAGATGTTCTGTGTGCGAACAATTCTTGAAAGAGGCCATGAGTATAAAACCAAAACTCACCATCTTTTCATAGATTTCAAAGCAGCGTATGACAGCATAATACGAGAAGAGCTGTACATTGCCCTCAGAGAATTTAATATACCTGAGAAACTTATACGCTTGATAAAGCTTACCATGAAGGAGGTGAGATGTATGGTAAGAGTAAATGGTGACAGGTCCAAGGAATTTCGTGCAAATAAAGGACTCCGACAAGGGGATGCACTAGCCTGTTTGCTGTTTAATCTGGCACTTGAGAAGGCCGTTGTATGCTGGTTTACGCGAAAGAGAAGGGAATATATTTATCAGACTTGTCCAGCTGTTCGCTTACGCAGACGACATCGACATTGTGGGACGCTCTCTACAGTCCGTGACTGATGCCTTTCTGGCTTTGATGGGTCCTGCCAGCAGACTTGGACTGAACGGTAATGAGTCAAAAACAAAATATATGGTAGCAGAAGAAATCCCAATGCTAGGCGAGACAGTCACTATCGGGGTTCATAAGTTTGAGAAGGTCTCAGAGTTCACATACCTGGGATCAGTGGTCACCCAAGATAATAACCCCGATATTGAGATAAGGAGAAGAATAACTGCAGCCAACAAATGCTACTTTGGGTTAGGCAAGCAGCTAACCAAGCGGATAATCTCTAGAGATAACCAAGCTCCACCTCTATAAAACATTGGTGCGTCCCGTACTGCTCTATGGATCAGAGTGTTGGGCGACTTCAAAGGCGACCGAGAAGGAACTCCTAATTTTTGAAAGAAAAGTTCTCCGCCGTATTTTTGGAGGAGTGAAAGTTGGAGAGGAGTGGAAGCGGCGCACAAATCAGGACCTCTACAATGCTTTTGGAGAAGGTGATGTGGTCCGGGCTATAAAGTTAAGACGCCTAAGATATGCAGGGCATATTGCCAGGATGGAAAATGGAGAAATGCCCAAAATATTGCTCACTCAGCCGATCCATGGGATAAGAAGAAGAGGAAGACCAAGGTTGAGATGGTCGGATGGTGTGTGGCGGCGGACGCTCGCATGTTACTGGGAGTTAGGAGCTGGATGGCATCGGCTCAAGACCGTGATGATTGGAGGAGGCGGTTGGAGGAGGCCAAGACCCGTGACCGGGTTGTAGCGCTGTGAAATAATAATAATAATCTCTTTGATTGTGGTAAACAGTGCAGAACCTCCCGATTGAGCTGCCATTTTGTTATGCATTGTTCTCTTGTGGAAAATCAAGAATATGTCACATGTTGTGCAACCAAAAGTGTAGTTTTATTATATTTTAAACCTCTAAATTAAGGCTCATATTAGTCTAGGCAAGAGATATAACAGTAATGGATTATCCTATTGTTAGAAATACAGATTATCGTACCAATCTGAGTTTTCCATATTCTCTTTTTGGCATGATAGAGATCATCTCTCTTTGTATATGTTTAGATACAAAAGACAAAAAACGGCAAATTTATTAATCTCTCCAATATCTCAAAGCCGCTAGAAAGTCCATTCACAGCTTAACACATTCCTAGGGCAAAGGTCCCTTATAAATCTCCTCCAATCCGGTTTTCGAACTCACTTCTCAACACAATCTGTCCTATTGAAAATCACTCAAGATATCCAATCCTCCATAGACAAACGTAAAATCACAATCCTTTTCCAAAATGTTCGACCTGGTTTATCATGATATGCTGCTCTCAAAACTCAAAAATCTATTCCTATTAAGCAGAGTCTTAAAGTGGTTCCAATCCTACCTACCTCATCGTTTCCAAACAGTTGTTATCCCTGATAAACCTACTTCTTCTTCACTCTTACTAGCCTGCGGTGTTCCACAAGGATCTTCGCTCACACCGATCCTGTTTTCTCTTCTTCTTCTTTATCTTCCTCCTATGTGCCTTTACTAGCTTGGAGGGGCCTCGATCCAACGTTGCCAAGCTTCACGATTTCTGCAGAATTGTTTAAGTTCCTGCAATCTTTTCCCTCCGATCTTCTGGATATATCCGTCATACAAAATCCTAGGCCTTCCGCGCGGTCTTTTTCCAGTGGGTCGAGCTTCCAACACTTTTCTGGGTTCGCGGTCCTCATTCATTCGACAAACATGGCCGAACCATTTTAGCTGTCGCTTCTCGAGGATGGTTTTCAGCGCAGGAATTTTCAGCTCCGCTCTAATTCCTTTATTTTTTACGCGGTCTCTTCTCGTTTTTCCTGCGACTCAAAGTAAATACCTCATTTCAGCTGCAGTAATTCGGCTTATTTGTTTGTCCAGCATTACCCAGCTCTCGCTCCCGTAGGTAAGAGTGGGGAGGTATACAGATTTGTAAATGTGGAGCTTCGTCTCTAGCCCCACTTATCGATGGCCAACAATACTATTGCATATACTGTAATAGATTTGATTTGCTTTAGCAATCCTGTTTGCAATTTCGTAATCTATTTTTCCTTGCCTATTTACAGCCTAAGTAGAGAAAGTTTTCAACTACTTCGAGAACCTCGCCGTTACAAATCACCTCCACAGTCTCCTCCTCATCTCGGGACAGGACCAGTATCTTGCTCTTGGAGACATTTATGGTCATTCCCTTTCGCTGAAGTTCTTCCTGCCATTCTATTAGAGCTTGCTGTAGTTTGTCTTTCGTATCACAAATAAGGACAAACTAGCGTAATCATCAGCGTATAACAGTGACTGGCTCAGTATCGTCCTCATGTTCCACTTACCAAGCACTGTTCGGGCAGTTCGCCTTTTACAAATTTTATGGATCTCATCCATAAACACCGTAAACAGAAGCGGGCTCAGACTGTCTCCCTGCTTTACTTCTCTATCAATGGGAAAAGGTGCAGATTCTGTTCCATTAATCCGTACCACTCCTTTTGAATCAGTGTATACAGATTCTATGGCGGAAATAAGATCTATTGGTACATTTTTCGCTGCAAGGGTGTTCCATATTTCTTGACGTGGGACCGAGTCGAAAGTAGCCTTAAGGTCCAGGAATGCGAAATATGTGCTTCTATCTCTGTCCCATGATTTTTCTAATATATTTCTAATGACAAAGATATTATCCTGGGTCTGCCTGCCAGGGCGAAAACCTGCTTGCTCCTCCAGTTGTTCCTCCACCATTCCTAGCCTTTTTTCCAGAATGTGCGTGTACATTTTGTATGCCACGGACAGGAGGCTGATTTGTCTATAATTAGCACATTCCGTTTGACTCCCTTTTTTGTGAATAGGAATAATCACACTGTACTCCCAATCTTTCGGGATTCTTTTGGTGTTCCATACCGTCTGAAATAGCCCTTGCAATGCTTTAAATCAAACTCGGGGGCGATGTTGTCTATGCCTGCAGCCTTCCCTGTCTTTAACTGTTCAAGAGCCAGCTCTACTTCTTCTTCGTTAATGGATTCATCACTGACTTCGTAGATCGTCTGTCCCCTTTGTTCTCTAACTGCTTCTTTATTAGCGAAGAGGTCTAGGTAGTGTCTACGCCATCTCTCTAATATTTTAGATGTTTCTGTCAGCAATTCACCGTTATTATCTTTAACATTTCTAACTGGCTTTGCTCTTTTGCCCTTCAAGAATTTCACAGTACGCCAAAACTTTTTGATATTTTCTCTATGATTTTCATCTAGGTTCTAGCCGAATTCTTCCCATGATATTCTTTTTTGTGCTTTTACTACTGCTTTGGCCTCATTCCTCGCTCTTCTATACTCAGCCCAGTTATCGGGTGTCTTATGGCGTTGATATGATTTCCATGCTTGCTTCTTTCGGTTTATAACCGTCTTAACATCATCATTCCACCATTTGCTGCGTTTGCCTTTATAGGTGAATTTTTGTATGCCACAGACCTCTTTGGCGGTTCTCAAGATGGAAATTTTGTGGGCACTCCATTGTTTCTCTGCGTCTCCGTATAAATCCAGGACTCTGAGACTTTCTTCCAATTTGGAAGAATATATTTGTCTGTTATCAGGGTCATCTAAAGCACGAACTTTTATTTCGTATCCTGTTTTCTTTGTACATAAATGATCCACCTGACTCTATTCATCTTTCACAATATCATTTATATGCCGAAGACCGTCAGATCTACCTTTCCGTTTATCCCAGCGAGATGTTTGAGGCGATCCGTAAGATGCACAAAGACATAGATAATATTAACGCATGGGCATAAGAGAATGACTTAAGATTGAACGTCGATAAAACTAAGGCCCTAATCATAGGTTCCAAACATCTCGGTAATTCCCTACCTTATTATCCCTTACTATAATTTAACGTACTCCCTATCCATTTCTATACTACAGTTAGAAATCTTGGTGTCATCTTTGACCAAAACCTTTCTTAGAATAACCATGTTTACTATATTATTCACAATTCTACCGCTACTCTTAAACTATTCTCAAGATTGCGTGACACATTGCCTTTCAATGTTCGTCGGCTGCTTGTTTCTTCCCTCGTCTACTCCAACTTTGACTATGGCTGCCTGGTGTTCGGTGGATTGTCTGGCCGCCTGGAGATGAGACTGGAAAGACTTATGAAATGTTTCACTAGATTCATCTTCGGAGTCCCTAGGCGCTCTTGCGTGTCCGACCGTCAGATCTACCTTTCCGTTTATCCCAGCGAGATGTTTGAGGCGATCCGTAAGATGCACAAAGACATAGATAATATTAACGCATGGGCATAAGAGAATGACTTAAGATTGAACGTCGATAAAACTAAGGCCCTAATCATAGGTTCCAAACATCTCGGTAATTCCCTACCTTATTATCCCTTACTATAATTTAACGTACTCCCTATCCATTTCTATACTACAGTTAGAAATCTTGGTGTCATCTTTGACCAAAACCTTTCTTAGAATAACCATGTTTACTATATTATTCACAATTCTACCGCTACTCTTAAACTATTCTCAAGATTGCGTGACACATTGCCTTTCAATGTTCGTCGGCTGCTTGTTTCTTCCCTCGTCTACTCCAACTTTGACTATGGCTGCCTGTGTTCGGTGGATTGTCTGGCCGCCTGGAGATGAGACTGGAAAGACTTATGAAATGTTTCACTAGATTCATCTTCGGAGTCCCTAGGCGCTCTTGCGTGTCCGACAGGTATACCGAGTTGAAGTGGATTAATCCAGTTTCTCGGCGACAATATTTCCTGGAAGTATTCCTATTTCATACTTTCAATACCAAAAATCCATCCTACATTCTTGACCTACTCATCCCAGGTACATTCGTTTAACACAAGATCCCAGCCCACTAATCTCTCTTCCTTCACATCGAACATTATCCTTTAAAAAAACAATTACTTTGCGTGCCACATCGTTCTGGATTTCCATAGCTATTTCTATGGGCAAAGCATCATCTTTACCCTCATTAAAATAAAATAAAAAAATGTTCCTTCATCACCTCAGCTATCCATCTTCTCAGTAAATGTAAACAAAAAGTTAGAATAATAGTCATATTCCTGGCTTGAGTCAGTCTGGCTTGAGCCTTCGTTCAGTGAACATCTTCTAATACTTACCTACGTTATTTTGTTCTTCTACGATCTACAATACTTAGTTGTTATATTTTATACCTGTGAGTATTATTTTAATTTAATATTAAATTACATAACAACCACTTTGGTGATATTTAAAGAGGACTGAGTAGTTAATAGTCAAGGAGTATTAACTCGGCAGTTGTTTACGCGGGCGAGAGTATTATAGTTATACTGTCGCAGCCATCCCCACCACAACTCCCACTACTACTCATTGACAGTGTTACCACCCCACTCGTTATGGCAGTGTGTCCCATCTGCAAAATAAATATCTCCCGGGAGGACAAGACGACGCTCGCGTGCTTTATATGTAAAATTAGATGCCACATTAAATGCACCAATATTCAAGAGCTAGATCTCGCGCAAGCGAAAAATAAATGGTTATATGGTAACTGTGAGCTGTCAGGAAAGTCTCAAGTAACAAAAACATACGCTATTAGAGCAAGTAAAAATATGGAAGAAAATATTGAAGCCATATTAGGGGAGCTGAGTAGGTTAAATGATGATATGAAGGAGATAAAAGAAAATATGAGTAAACAAACTGACATGAGCTTCGAAAATCACGAAAGGCTAAAAAAGATGGAGGAAAGAAACATAAAACAAGACGAATTGATTGAAAAATTATTAAGCGAAAATAATTGTTTAAAAAGTCAATTAAAAATCATGGAGGTCAGACTTAACCATGCTGAGCAATCCCAGCTCTCCCACTCTATAGAAATCAGAGGGATCCCTGTAAAATCCGGAGAGTCCCCAGAGGGAGTCGTTTGCTCTATCGGAGCCGCTCTGGGCGTACGAATCTCGGCCGAGGACCTGGATAATGTAGAGAGAAAAAGGACGAGAGGAGAGGATCCCCGACCACCGTCGATAGTCGCGCGCTTCTTTCGCCAGACAGTCCGGGACGAGGTGATTCGCCTTAGAAAAGTCAAAAGGGACTTCACCATTAGGCACCTTGGCTGGGACAACGACGACCGGATCTATATCGCGGAGGAGATATCTGCTTCGAATCGGCACCTATACTGGTTGGCGAGGCAGAAGAAGGCCGCTGCCAGGATAAAATACGTTTGGTTTGCCGGAGGACGCTCACGTTGTAGACGAGATGACGGCCAGCCAGCAATCATCATCAACAAAGCCGAAGACTTAGACATTTTTCAATGAAATGAACTCACCGTTCCCATTAATGCAGTACATTTTATTTGCTTTCTTTTAAAAAAAAATTTTTTTTCTTTTTTCTCCTTAAAAAAAACTCGTCTTTTCTTTTTTATATCAAGATAAATTCTTTTTGTTTAGAGGCCTTTTTTTTTCTTTAATTTTTCAGCAAGACAATTTTATTTTTTAACTTCTCTGATGGCGAATATTTTATTTGTTTGCAAATTTATTTTTATTATTGTATCCATAATTTCTGAATATCTCGAAACAAGCATATTATTACCTTGTCGAGGTTGAGGTATTTACTTCAATGACAGATCTTCAGAAGGCCTCGACAATGCCTGTCCAATAGGAGTGATGAGATGGAGTAGGATTCGCCCTGCGTGGTAGTAGCACGACAGTAGCGAGGGTTAGGAGAGAATTCGCCCTGCGTGGTGGTAGCACGACAGTAGCGAGGATCAGGAGGGAATTCGCCCTGCGTGGTAGTAGCACGATAGTAGCGAGGATCAGGAGGGAATTCGCCCTGCGTGGTATTAGCACGACAGTAGCGAGGATCAGGAGAAAATCACCCTGCGTGGTAGTAGCACGAACGTAGCGTTAAGGAGCCCACATAGGTGCTAATGGGCCAATACCAAACAGCCCATTCTATGAGAGAGGTTTTAAGGAACAGAAAGGAATATCAAATTAAAACTACAGATATAAAGGTTAAAACCAAGGAAGGCATATCTGAGTTAAGTAAGCAGGTAAGAGGAGTTAAGGCGAGGTGAGGAGATGTCATGGCTTAGACACGCTGGGTGTATATAACCTTATGGCCAATCTCAACACCGAGCGGTAACCGTTTTACTTGTTACAGGCTCAGATATATTATTATTTTTTTTAATCATCTTCCTTTTACTTTATTGTTTAAATCACATGGGTATAACAAATAGTATTTATAATCATTACATGTATATTCACTTTTCTTGAGCACATACAATTTTATTTTGCTTGATTGTGGTACCGGTGGAGCTCCCTGGTGACTGGCCGCTGAACTGCCCCGGGCGTCCGTACGGATGGCGGGCGGTCACAACCTATTATATATTATTATTCTTACTATTGTACCTTTGCTTCCCAAACCTTAAATAATACAAACCCCCTTCTCTCCATAAATGTCTAATATGCTATTATCCTGCCATGTTAACTCCCAATTCCCAACCAACGAATTTCTCGACTATTTCCTTCATAATTTCTACCATATTATTGCTGTTTCTGAAACCTGGCTGAAACCTTTTATCCCTACGTCTTCTGTATCCATTCCCAATTATACCCTCATTCGTCGTGATCGGGAGGACAGAACTGGAGTAGGGGTCTGTGTTTTCGTTCATGATAGTTTGAGAGTCAAAACCTTCCTAAAATCTCCCTCTCCTGGCACTCCTCATATTGGATATCTATTCCTGGAAATTTTCTAAGACACCTTTACTCTCCTATTCGTCGTCATATATCGTCCTCCACAGATCCGCTATGATTCCGCCTTCGAATCCTCTCTCTTTACCTATATACCAATGTACAACCATGTTATAATAACCGGTGATCTCAATACCAATCCTATCTCCGATTCACCCTCTAAATCATACCTGACAAACCTCCTTCATTCCTTAGACCTTTTTATTGTTCCTTTTCAACCCACTCATCACACGCAATTTTCCAGCACATGGCTTGATCTCTTTATCATTGACTCCTCTCATAAATTAGCCTCCTCATCTCAGCTTCCTTTACCTTTTCTTTCGCACCACGATCTCATCAATATTTCCTATAATATTCCAACTCCACAAATAATCCCTAAGAAAGCCACTTGGCAACTTTCCTTGATCATCAAGACTTCCACCTTCAAGCGCCCCCCTGCATCGTGGATTAATCAAAATATAAGAGATTTGATGAGGCAAAGAGATACTGCAAGAAGAAAATTTAAACGCACAAGAATTAGTTATGATTACTCCACCTTCAAATCCCTCCGAAACCTCGCCCAATCTTCTATACGCCGTGCAAAAGCTAAGTTATTCCCTTTCACAAGCTCCTTCTTCCTAATCCAAATGGAAAATCCTTAAAAAATTATCCGTGATAAATCCAATTCCATCTACCCCGTAACTCCCGACGAACTAAACAAGCATTTCGCTGAACCTCTTCTTATGCCTTACCCGACCCAAATCTGCTTTCCTCAACGCACCTTTGACTCAGAAAACATCTATTTCCAGAACATCTCACCCGACGACCTCTATGCTCTATCCTTAAATCCAAAACCAATGATTACGGCCCTGATCAAATCCCAGTGAAAATTATAAAACTGTGCCTCCCAGCGATCTTTCCCGCTCTCCTACATATTTATAACTTCTCTCTCCAACGCTCCGTGTTTCCAATTGCCTGGAAAAAAATTATAGTTCGTCCTTTGAATAAAGTTCCTATCCCTTCCTCAACATCGGACTTCAGACCCATATCGATCCTATCCAACCTCTCAAAACCACTTGAAAGAATAGTCCACTCCCAATTCTATAACTTCCTTGAACAAAAATCCCTACTTGTTCCCTTCCATTCTGGGTTTAGATCCCAACATTCCACTCAATCAGCTCTCTTGCAAATTACCCAAGACCTTCAATCCTCCATAGACAAACAGAAAATGCCAATCCTTGTTCTCTTTGACTTCTCAAAAGCCTTTGATATGGTGAACCATGAAATCCTTCTTTCCAAACTCCGAAACCTCTCAGTATCCGATAGTGTCTCAAACTGGTTCCTCTCCTTTCTATCTGTCCGAACTCAAACTGTCATAATCCCAAATAAACCTCCTTCCTCACCGATCCTGCTAACGCATGGAGTTCCTCAGGGATCATCACTTTCACCTATCCTTTTCTCTATCTATGTTAATGACCTACCCAATACCATACATCACTCTAAATACCGCCTATATGCTGATGATCTCCAAATTGACCTTTCCTTCAATCCCACCGAAATGCCTGAGATGGTCCAAAAATTACAAGAAGATATTGATAGCATCAATTTATGAGCCATCAAGAATGGTCTCAAGCTTAATATAGATAAAACCAAAGCCATCCATATATATATGTGTGTGTTTGTATGTGTCAATGTGTGTATAAATATTTAGGTATATAAATGAATGTGTGTGTGTAGATATGTGTCCATGTCTGTGTGTGTGTGTATACATGTATATACCATATGTAATATAATTTGTAATCCATAAAATGCTGTATATAATATGTTAAAATTCATATAGCCAGAATTCCAATATTTTATTGTGCATTTATATTATTCTTAGGGGACTAGCTGTCCCAGAATAAAATTTCTTTTCATTCCATTTTAAAATGAGTACCACCACAAATATGTGAACAACTTTTTTTGTAATTTCCTTTTTCTTTTTTTTCTCTATGATCTAATGATATTAGTGAGAAGTACAATTATAATATCTCTTTATACACATATGTTTATATTGTTATAAACATATATATACTGCAATCGTTCTATTCAATACTTTTATAAATAATGTAAGTAGTAGTCGTATGTCGTACAAGTAGTCGTATATACTACTTTTATAAATAATATAAGTATATCCTAAGTTTGTATTTTTTTAAAGTTTTTGTTTCTGTGTCAGACACGTCTCAGTTTTTGAATTTTACTTTTATTCTAAGGGGGCTGAAGGTTCCAGAATAAAATTTACTTTTCTTTTTTTCTTATGTGTACAAGGTACTATTGCGACCTTCACAAAAAATAAAAATGAAAGTTGAATAACAATGATCTTAAGGAGGGCAGATTGTCAAACTTTAAAATGCACGGTAGTTTGATATTCAAGGAGATAGATAAATTGTTCATGCTTGAAGGATGTTAAGGATTGGGATGTATGAATGGACATAGGTAAAGACTTACAAAATGAAGACGTACGAATGACGAAGGGTCTTTTAAAGAAAGCAGTTCTGTAAGAGGGAATGAGTAGGTTCAGGGGCTGGAATCTTGTGTTGGTAGAGTGAACAGAGGAGATAGGGATGAACACATTGTAGATATAGAGGGGGTTTTCGATTCTGAAGGATTGGTAATGGTAGGTTTCTTGGAAGTATTGCAGTCAGAATTTCGAATGAAGCTATTTCAAATCAGCATACCAGGTGATATGAAAGCGCCTTGGAATCCCAAAGATGAATCTAATGAAACAATTCATTAGTCTCTTCAGCTGCATCTCAAATGTCTCTGACAGTCCGTCAAACACCAGTAACCCATGATCAAAGTGGGGAAAGGTAAGAGATGATACGGGGAGCTGGCGGGTTGTAATGGGTATTAGATCACGTAGTCCGAGGAACTGTTTGAGAATTACTATGGGTTTTCTGTAAATTCGAGAGATATGTTTATTCCAAAATATGTTTTGGTTGAAGAACACGACCTGTTTCTAATAGACGCTTAGAAGATGGTGGGTCTATGGTATAAGATAGAGTAAGGGGTGACAGAAGAGGGAAGTGAGGAAATATTTGGAACCAATGAGGATGGCTTTGGTCTTATCAACATTAAGCTTTAGACCAGGGATGGACAACGTTTGACATGCGGGCCAAATTTTAATGTGCAAATATGTTCGTGTACCGTGTTTTAAATTAGTGTTCATAATTTTTAACGATAGATATCAGACATGAAATAATTCGACATTGTTATTATAATACAACTTATTAAAATAACAAAATAAAATGAAAAAAATAGGTAGAATATTATAATTAAGTCGAGAAATTTGGAATTATTTCAAGTATCAAAAGTTAAATAGCGACACTAAAATCAATGAGCTTGAATTTGAGAAACTAATCCATCGATGTTTGGATGGACTGATACCAATACATAAAGAATTTTCCAATTATTGTCAGTAAACCTCGTAAGATGGTTTGATTTATTAACTTTTATCACTGAAAAGAACTTTTTGCATTTACATGTACTACCAAACGCACAAATCAACATTCTTGCATATTTTCAAAGCTACGGAAAATGGTCTTCTTCAAGGTATTTTTTTGTAGAAATCGCACAACTCCACGTCTTCAAATTTATACATTACTGTTTGTTGAAGTAGCAAATAAATTGAAACAGTCTTCCATGTTTTTAAAATCGCTAAATCCGTTCGAAAATTGCTCCGACAGTAACTTGAGTTCTTCAGCATATTGAGCATATGCACATAGCGTGGAGAAACAGTTAAATGACTGTAAAAATCATTTAATAATTGTCCTTGTTTTTGAAGTTTCAAATTTAAATAGCCTTTAAGGTCGACTAGAAATGCTAAGTCACATATCCATTTAGGGTCAATCAATTCAGACAGTGCTTTATCTTTTATTTGCATAAAATCTGCTATTTCATTACTAAGCTTGGAAAACCGTTTTAGCATTTTTCCTTTGCTAAGCCATCTGACTTCACAATAATATGTTAGGTCATCATATTCGGCTGATATTTCACCCAAAAACGCCTTAAACTGACCATGGTTAAGCCCTGGTGATCGAATAAAATTTATGGTTTTTACTATCACATTCATAATATTCTGGACTCCAATGGACTTAACACAAGTTCTGTTGGTGGATAATGCAATGAAGGACTAGCAAATCATATTTTGCACATTTAATTCAGTTGTTTTTTCATTCAAAATTTATTTGAAACCTTCAGTAGGTGCCACCATCGGTACTTATTCCAACTAATTTTGACCATGGCAAGTCAAAACTAGTGAATACCTTTGAACTTCATTAAAAAATTTCCTCTACTGTAGTGGTTCCTTTTAGGGGCTGTAAAGTAAGCAATCAACACCTCGAATAAATATTGCCAGTTGAGCTGTTTTGGACAAATCTGTGATCTCCTCTAATGCTATGGAAAAAGATTCAAAACCAGCCATATGGTCAGTCTGTGTTGTTTTTATATCATTAGCCACCATTTCTAAACCTTTGACAACAGTTGGTCTTGACAAACTAATTTTTTCAAAGTCATTTTTCTTTTCATGACACAAAACACTGCAAACTTCATAGCATACACTCCTTAATAAATTTTCCCTCGGCAAATAGTTTTAATGACTTAGACAATTTTGAACTTACTATAAAACTAGCTTTCACATTATCACGTTGTGTTTTTTGCTTGTTGAAACATTTGCTGCTGATTTTCCAAATTTGCGATAAGCTACTGACTGGACTTCTCTTATTTGCCCTGTTAGTGAGTGCAGCATAGGATGCTTTGTTAAGTAATGCCTCTTTATATTGAATTCTTTCATCACTGACATGGATTAATTACATACTAAACAAATAGGCTCATCATTGTGTAAGATAAAGAGAATTCTTCAATCCATTTTTCTTGTAACTGGCGAGCCTTTGCATCTAGTTTACTTTTCTTTCCACCAAACATCATTTTCGTTTGATAAACTTAATAAAAAAATATAATTAGTAAGCACTAAGAGTAAATTGATGGCACTAGCAGTTCGCTAGGATATTGCTTGTCGATGTTATCACCTCAGTAGCTCAAACAGAACTGAACTAAAGTTTGGGGCATCCACCCGCTTATATAAGCAAAATGAAGGAATGATCTTGAATTGTCAAGTGTTAAACAATTGAGAAGTAATAATCTTTTGCTGCACCGCCTCACTCCGAGATGATCACTGCCACTCGGCTTGCTCCGCTAACTCGGTTTTGTAAGTATGAGTAATTAGTGTAATATTTTTTTAAATTGGCTTTTTCATAATGTCTCTCAGAGAGGAGCAAATCTTACAGAGGACCCAGGGGTGGCCCATATATGTTTTAAAGAGTGATAAAAAGATATTTGTAAAGCAAGTGCCTAGCTGACTCAAGACTGTTACCATCCACAGATTGAAAGCAGCTTTCCTCCTCCAGAATTAAAATTCAAGTTGGAAGGTGGTGAATAGGGGTGGGCATAATCGAATGACGATTATCGGATCATTCGATTATTTCAATCACTCGGATTAATCGATTATCAGATTAATCGGTTTGGAGAAACGAATGATCATTCGAACTGAATTGTTTAACGATAATCGAGGGATTATAAGGAGACCTTTCTTTTTTTTTAAAAGTATATGTTGATAATATGACAACAGTAATATATACATAATAAATACATTAATTAAATTATTATTATACTTAAAATATGAAATGATAGGTTTATGGTAACTAAAATGAGAAACATAAACTCTACTTTGTAAATTTTCGAAATTTCTAGATAAAACAGCATCGATCATTGTACCATGTCTCACAATGTTGATTGAACAGGAGAGTTATTTATTAAAATATATAGATAACAAGAGTAGGGCAGATGTGTCTTAGTTTCATATCCATACTCCAATAGTTTTTGTGATGTCGCACATGAGACATGTGCCAGGCGTTGTTTTGCAACATAATGTGGCTCTTTTGATTGACCAAAAATTACTTCATAATTGCCAATTTCTGATGCATTGAATTAATTCGGGTACAATAGAATCCAGCATTGATGGTTTCTCCAAAATTTAAGAAGCTGTAGTGTATCAAATAGGTATGGGCGTAACCGAATGACGATTATCAGATCATTCGGTTATTTCAATCATCCGAATTAATTGATTATCGGATTAATCGGTTCAGAGAAACGAATGATCATTCGAACTGAGTTTTTTTAACAATAATTGAGGGATTGCAAGGGTTGGGATAATCGAATAACATGGATATTTCCACCTATTAATCATTCGATTATTGAAATCATGGAAGTCCGATCATTCCTTTATGGCGATCATCCTATTATGCCCACCCTTAGTATCAAACCAAATGGAGCTCACCAAACAGTAACCATCATTTTTTTTTTTTTTTTTTTTGATGAGTTGGGTGCTTTGTAAAGTGTGCTGCTTCTCCTTTGTTGAGCCACTGTCCAGAAAGCTGTAGTAAAGTATCCACTTTTCATCACAAGTATCAATACCTGACAGAAAATTGTCATTTTTATTTCAGTAAAGAATTGTAGCGCAAACATTTAATGTGTTCAGAACACAACTTTAATTTTTTTTATTTTTTTTTATATCAATTACTATTATAGAAGAGTAATTTAGGTTATGATTATATTAATCGGAACATTCTCTTCTAATTATGTTTATATATATTTATTTATCATAACATGTCAAAGATGATTATTATATTACGTTTTGAGGTACCCTATGCCTCATCTTCAGATTTTCAAATATTATCTAAAATATAATTGAATAAATATTATAAACAATTATATATACATTAAGAACACATTATCAATAAATTAGAATCTATTTATCATGTAAACTATTTACATTCTTTTTATTATTATAATTCTACTTACATTTATTTCCATATTGTATCTCAATATAGGTCAATTACTATTATAAATTCTTCATATTAAGTTCATAGATATGTATAATCATTCTATTAAATTCTAACTTTTCACTATCACATATTCATTTTTCCATATTTTTGTTGCTGTGTACTTGCAACTATCATGTATACTAAAATAGCCTTTATCTAATACCTTTCTTGTACTAATCAATGTTTTCAAATATCCACAACATAATTTTTATCTAGGTTAGATAAAACGTAATATAATAATCATCTTTGACATGTTATGATAAATAAATATATATAAACATAATTAGAAAAGAATGTTCCAATTAATATAATCATAACTTTAATTTTTTTTTTACCCTTTCAATTGCCTTGAGGTGGTCATCGACAGTCAATTTGATAAAGTTGGGTTTCTCTGCAGGTTCTCCAACAGTTTTTCTAGGGTTTCCTTCCACCAAAGTCCAAAAAACATCATCAAGAGAGGAAGTCCTTCCACAACCTTCTTTGTATTCAAGACTGGCCTCCCTCCCGAAATATTGAGATTGTTATATACGAGGGTATTATAAAGAAAAATCCAAATATGCATTGCATTATTTTTTGGACACCAAATATTTAAATTTCAAAAATTGCATCTACGTTTACAATTTAGATACCTAAACACGGAAAAGTCCTAATCCTTTTCAATCCTTTGAGAGCTAACTTACTCAGGGGGAGAAGTGGCTCATACATTTTCCAATTTCTTTATTTCAACCTCTAAATATTTTTTAGACACATTAGACCTAAGCACATCTTCAACTGAGACGTTGATTTTCAAAAGGTACTAAAGGAAATTTTTTTAAAAATTGATATTTTTACATATTTATATTCTCCTCATTTAGTTTTATCCAAACCTTAAATTTGATTGTATTTAATGAACACTCATGTCCTTTAGTAACGTGATTTAGAAATTCTATTAATTTCTTAAGATACTTATTACACATTTAGTTTCATTCCAAATCATAACAGAACATTTCAATTTATAACTTTAATATGGTTTTATTAATATAGTAAAGAAATCATTCTAGATTTTAATGTGAAAAGAATCAAATTAGCTGGTTTAATAATATAGTAATGAGAGATTTTCGTGCTTCCTGTAAAATTCCCGAGAATGGATATATTACCTTTTGGAAATCGTCTCAACTGATGATAGTTTTTAGAGATTTAAACTATTTGGCAGTTTTTAACAATATCTCACTGAAAACATAACCTTGATCCCCTTTAAATTAAAATTTGTTGTACAACACATTATTGAAAGAAAAGATTAAACTGAATATAATTTGATAAATAAATATCTTTGGAAGGAGATAGTTAAACAATTTCCATAATTTAAATGAATGTATATATATGATAACCGCCTCAGTTTCCTATCTTATTGTGATACTGGGATTGTTCTCTTTGTTCCCTTGACTAAAAAATTAATTTCTATTATTCTATACTGAAAGATTTCTCTAAATTAAAGGTTTGACAAGAACTAACACTGTACTGGAAATAATTTAGGTAATAGACTACAATACAATAGGCTTAGCTAACAAAGGTGTGGTGGACTGTTTTTATAAAGGATGATTGGTTTAAAAACAAGAATAATAGTATGCTGACAATGTCACTATAAAAACATTTTTATTATTATTAAAACTTTGACCAAAAATTATGCAATGGTTAATAGATTTTTAAAGTTTAATTAAATATGTGTAAGCTTTATGGCTTAGAGATCTACTATATCAATGGAATAAAGGAACAACATATCAAAATACAATATCAATTCAAACAAAAGTCACTATACTTATTTTAATTTAACTGTTCATAGTTTCAAATTTCTAATCTTTTAAAAATAAGTGTATTCACACATCAGATATGGATGTGCTATACATAAACTGATTTTAAAGAGCTAATTCAATCTGCTTAGTGCATGATCAATGAAAAAGGAAAAAAAATTAGCAGCTCTTTTTAGTTAATTATTCTTACTCACATCACATGCCATAAAAGTACGATGATGCATAATGCATGATAGATATGATCCATAGAAAGAATAGTTTGGCCCATCATTAGCAAACAAGTATATATATGATGATGCATAATGCATGATAGATATGATCCATAGAAAGAATAGTTTGGCCCATCATTAGCAAACAAGTATATATATATATATATATATATATTATATATATATATATATATTAATAATATATATATTATATATATATATATATATACTATAAGTATTATATATATATATATATAATATATATATATATATATATATATATATATATATATATATATATATATATATATATATATATATAAAATGATGATGTGGCAATAAAACAAAAACAACTTTAGTCTACCCAAATGCAATTATCACAGTTTCATAAATACAAGTCACCAACATTTGGGTGATAAACAGAAAAATGAATTCAAAAGAGAATCCCATAAATAAAGGAAATGTAATCTAACAATAGTAATAAGTACAACATACAAAACAGATAATAATCAATTTTAATTTATAAAAAAAACATTTGAAAACAAATAATATTTCATTTTAAATTATGCAAAAAAAAAAATTTTAAAAATATATAAACAAAAGAAAAAAACTAAACATTTAGAATCACAATCAATTTTACAATTTGCTAAATCTCTTTACTGAGAAGTAGATGGTTTTTCAAGATTAGCTTCACTATCATCATGAGAGTCATTTCGTGCTCCATCCAGGTTGCGCGATTTTTTTAGATTATCTAAATATTCTTGCTGAGAAACTGCTAAAACCTCAGCTAAAAGTCCAGCATCTTCCCAATCAGCTAAACCTGATGATAAAACAAATTTAACATTACTACAGGCATAAAAAAAAAATGAATTGATTTAGAATTTTTCTCTATCCTTTGTATTTAAGATGTTTAGTATAGAATCTTTTTAAGAAAATTAAATTTGATTATTTTAAGGAAATTCATGTTTCAAGGTCTGAATAACCAAATCTCCTATTCCTAAAATAATCATATCCAGTATTTGAATAAGTTAGGTTTACCAAATAAATGTGGTGACAGGTAAGATGATGAGGGATCCACTATCTGTAATGATACTTTATCTTCACTATCGCAGTGATCAGTAGAGGAAGGTTTAGGATTAGTTTTACTATCATTTACAGTAGCAGTACTGGATGTTCCAATCTCTCGTTCCTAAAACAAAAAAATATTATAGGATTTATTTGGCTTGCTACATATAAAGGTTAATAGTTAGACTTCATTTGATTTCATCAAATTTATTTTATAATTATAGAATTAAGAGGGGGAAAAATACTATCAAGATAAAAAAAATAATTATTTCTACCAATTGTAATATTTTACATTATACCAGAGATTAAATAAGCGAATATTTAAATTTCAGACAATATTCCAGTTAAATATAAGACATAAACAGGTAGCTTGTGACTCTGTAAGCATAAAAAGTTATATTATTTGTATTGTACATCTATTGGACTCCTGAAGAGGTAGGATATGAAAGTATAATTCTCAGGTCTATCTGAGATTGCATAAAATAAGACCTAAAATTTACACCACTAGTCTGTCATTTCTATTGCTGTTCGTGTGATATGATATCCTGTTCTCATAAAGGCATGAAAATAAATAAAAAAATTCTTCAAGGTTATTTAGCTTGACAGTTATAGTCTCCATTAAGAATCAAGTGAGCAATTGGAGAGTTAGCATAAATAACAGAAATCCCTTCACTTAAATCTTGAAGACGTATCCATATAACAGCCTGGGTGCAGTGGGTGGGTATATATATATATATATAATATATATATATATATATATATATATATATAAGGTGTGTTCAAAAAATAAGGTGATTGTATTTTTAAGAAAAAATATTTATGTTGTCCCCTTCAAAGTAATCCCCTTCAGATACAATACACTTATGCCAACGGTTTTTCCAATCCTCAAAGCACTTTTCGGTATAGCCTTGAGCTCTTCCAGCGATGCAGTTTTTATCTCCTCAATCGTTGCAAATCTCCATCCTTTCATAGGTCTCTTTAGTTTTGGGAACAAGAAAAAGTCACATGGGGCCAAATCCGGTGAATATGGTGGCTGAGGCATGATTGTGGTGTTGTTTTTGGCCAAAAAATCTCTCACAAGCAAAGATGAGTGAGCAGGGACATTAACGTGATGCAAAAGCCATGAGTTGTTTTTCCACAATTCTGGATGTTTTCTTCGTATTGCTTATCGCAAACAGCGCATAACTTTAACATTATATATATATATATATATATATATATATAACCATCAAGACCATATACAAGGAAATAAATATCCCCAAAACTGAATTTGTGAGGATCAGAAAAAAAAGTCACCATGGGGACCGAATCGTCGGGCTGAAAGGAACAGTTGCTCCCAAAACTTTAAGTAACTGGGTAGACTTTAAGTAAGCCCACCTCAATGAATACTGACGGGTCAGCAGAGACATCGGAGAGACATTTAAAACGGCTGGAAGGTGCTTTTAATCCCTCAAGAAAGGCTTTCTAGACAAGAAGGATGTCTCAAAGACGACTAAGAAGGTAGTCTTGAAAAAAACATTTCTCTCTATTCTAACATATGCTAGTGAGTCTTGGATCCTCAGTACCAAACATAAAAGCCAAATTCAAGCTATGGAAATGGGTTATCTAAGAAAAATCAAGAGGAAAAGGAGAAGGGAGTGAGGAACTCTATGATAGTAGTGAACCTAGAAATGAGACCAGCTGAAGATGTTATTTATGAGAACCAGCTTACATCTGATGAGCTAAATTCCTGTTTACCACAAACATCCTTCAATCCTGAAAATTTCTATTTATTGGACATATCTCCTGAAGAATTGCTCTCTTCCATTCGTCCAGAAAGAACGATCATGGACCAGACCAAATTTCTGTGTAACTGAACAAACTATGTCTTCCTCCCCTTCTACATATCAATAATTTTTCTCTTCTAAAGTGTATTTTCCCTACAACCAGGAAAAAAAACATAGTACGTCCATTGAATAAAGTTCCTAATCCCACTTCAGTTTCCGACTTTAGTCCTATCTCCATTTTATCCAAACCACTTGAAAGAATAGTTTACTCACAACTCAATAACTTCCTTAAGGAAAAAACTTTCTAAACCCTTTGAAGTTTGGTTTCCGATCCCATAATTCTACCCAATCTGCACTGTTAAAACCACCTAAAACCTACAATAGTCAATATACTCCTAAATCATCAACTCCTAATACTCATAAAACTCCTACATCATCACCGTCACCTTCTTCCATTTGAAACCCGTAGACTCCTGGTTTGCTCCATAATATTCCCCCACTTCGACTACTGCTGTGCGGTGTATGGAGGTGTTTCTGGGGATCTTGAAGTAAAACTAAAACAATTATTCAACTGCTTATTACGCTTAATCTTCGGGATATTCAGGGAAACTTCTGTCACCCACTTCTATGAAGAGTTGAAGTGGCTTTTCCCGTCCTACCGATGTAAGTACTTCCTGGCAACCTTCCTCTTTCAAGTTCTCCAATTCCACTGCCCATCCTACATTTCAGAAATGTTTTCATTCATATCCTCCGTCCACTCCCGAAACACTCGTTCGCGGCCTTCAGACCTGTATGTAACGCCCCATCGAACCGCATCTTTCGACAGATCGTTCCTCATCCGTATGGAATTCTATTCCTTCATATATTCATCACTCTGACACTCTTCCTACCTTTAAATCCTGACTATTCAATAACTTCCTTTCTATCCAATTCCCAAAGACTCCTAAATAGATTAGAAAATTTCAATAAAAAGCAGTAAAAAACATAGAAACGATAATTTAAATATAATATTTTATTTGTGTTGTATTTGAACATTTACTGTATTATTTCATCAATATTTCACCAATATTGTAAAGTTCTTTTAATTAAAATTTATATTTCAGATTTGATATATATATATATATATATATATATATATATATATATGGACATTTTTTATTTATTTTATTTTTTATAGTTTTGTTATTAATTATTAGAAGGTACCTTTTAATTTATTATAATAGTTCATATTTGTCTTTATTTTTATTATTTTGTTTGTTTTATTATACTCTAAGATACTAAAGTTTCTTTATGTAAAATTTGTTATATTATTCTAAAGGGACTTGTCCCAAGTAATGGTGTATGACGATGACATAGTCCTTATTACTGACTCTAGCGTTAAGCTCCAACAAGCCCTAATAGAATGGGAAGCAGAATTAGGGCGGAAAGGTATGATTATTAATGCCAGAAAAAGCAAGATCCTACAAGTGGGACGACAGCCCGAACAAATCCAGATTATGTGCAACGACGAGGAGCTTGAAGTGGTAAATGAATTCTCCTACCTTGGAACTGTGAAAAGCGGAAATGGAAAAATACAACCCGAAATATCCCACAGGATAGGAAAAGCAAATAATATTTATTATTCCATCAGCAACACAGTAGTAGGAAAGAGAGAGGTTAAAAAAGATGTCAAGCTCCACATATAAGGCCGTATACATGCATGTTCTACTATACGGAGCAGAGAGCTGGGTACTCCCGGAAAACAAATGGAGCCGTATAACAGCGGCAGAAATGAAATACCTGCGCAGAGTGGCTTCCAAAACCCGCAGGGATAGAATCAGGAATGAAACAATAAGGGAAGAATTAAACATTCCTGCAATGAAGGAGACCCTGGGGAAGAGAAAGTTGGGGTGGTACGGGCATGTATGTAGGATGAGCCAGGATTGTGACCCACGCAAATTTATGGAGGCAAAACCAGTTGGCACCAGACCTAGAGGAAGGCCTAGGCTTAGCTACGATGGCTACATTACCAAGTTGGGGCAAGCGAGAGGCAAGACACTGCAGGAGATGAAGACTCTTGCAGGAGACAGAGAAAGATGGAGATCCTGGGTTGGACTATCTCCACGCTGAAAGGCACAAGGAGAGAGCTAAAGAAGAAGAAGAAGACTTGTCCCAGAATAAATAAAGAATTTATTATTATTATTATACCAACTAAAAACCACTATTCTGATCCTCTTCGATTTCTCAAAAGCTTTCGATTCAGTTAATCATAATATTCTTCTTTCCAAACTACAAAACCTTCGACTATCAAATAGCGTCTTAAAATGGGTTGTTTCCTTTTTGTCCTCACGAGCTCAAACTGTTGTTATACCTAATGACCCCCCCCCCCCTTTCCTCGTCCATTTCACTAACACGTGGTGTTCCTCACTCTCGCCAACTCTTTTTTCATCTATATAAATGATCTCCCTCACTCCATCCGCCACTCACAATACCACCTATATGCAGATGATCTGCAAATCTATCTTTCCTTCCACCCTTCTGAAATGGTCGAGGCTATCCAAAAGGTACAAAAGGGTATTGATAATATCAATGCATGGGCTACAACCAATGATTTGAAGCTAAATGCTGGAAAAACCCAAGCCATCCTCATCGGTTTGAAGAACCTCCAAAATTCCATTCCCTATTATCCCCTATTTTACCTCAATAGCTTACCTATCCACTTCCACACCTCAGTAAGAAACCTTGAAGTCATTATTGATCAGAACCTATCTTGGAGTAACCATATTTCTCAAATCACTCGAAAAATCCATCGCTATCCTAAAACAATTCCAAACATTTCGTGATTCTATCCCACCTAAAACCCGTATGCTACTGGTCTCTTTTCTCATTTTCCCCCACTTTGACTAGGGTTGCCACGTATATGGCAGGCTGTCTAAGAAATTTGATATAAGACTCAAAAGAATTAGGAATTGTTTCATTAGATTCACATGTGAAATTCCCAGACACTTCCATGTTTCTAGTAGGTATACCGAATTGAATTGGATCTACCTCTCTTTTTGTCAGCAATACTTCCTTGGTGTCTGTCTCTTCCAATTTATTGAAACAAAAAAACCTTCTTATATTCTTGATATGATTACTACATGTTCCTCTGTCCATTCATTAAACACTAGATCCCAACCCATAAACTTGTATATACCTTCCCACAGATCTGCCACCTTCAAAATCCCTCATCATTCGGGCTACCCTATTTAGAAATTCCTTGCCTATATCCATTCGTAAAGCCTTACCTTTAACCACTTTTAAACATCAACTATTTCTACATCTCCCTAACCATCAATCTTCCCAACATATGTAATATCTCAAGCTATAGATGATAACTATTCATTGTTTTAAAATCCGTCTGCTATATATTTATACCTAAGTCTTGAAAGACCAGACAAATAACATTTGTAATATACCTTTTTGTTATTCTTAGGGGACTACTGGTACCAGAATAAAATTTAATACTCATATCTTCTAGTTTAATAATAATAAATTGCCAATAATGGTTAAGAATGAATGTTAGTAAACCTTAAGAGGCTTTTCCAGTATCGCTTATTATTGTTCCTTTACTTAAATAAAGAGTGTAATGATGTAGCCAATGTAGTGAGAAAAAGTTATCATGCATAAGCCATTTCTTAAACAGACAAAGGATTGTACCCTTTTCTAATAACACATACTCTTAACATAGTTAAATTATATGAGTTTTGATAGTAATTAATGTCGTAGAAAATCACTTAATATTTTTGTTTCATTTAGTATGTATCCTTTTCCTTGATATTTCAGGTAGGCAAATTGGGTGAAGTTAATAATTCATTACTGATAAATGATCAGGAAGGTCTTTGACCAACTAACAGATAAGCTTTTGGGACAAAATGCGAATTAATAGTTTCTCAGATGCTTTTCTTATTAATTTCTCTTTGAAAATATATTCGAAGCTGCTATTCAATCGTTAAATTATTACTTTAACGTCTTATTTTAAAAATATTTTTTTCCAAGGTTAGGTATCAATTACAATGAGGGAGAAAAATTGTTTAGGACATAACATTATGTCGAAGATTAGTGAGAATATGAACATTTTAAACCATTAAACAACATGATATTACAAATTCCAAATACTTTTGACAATGAATGATCTTGACCCTGTGTATAACATTCCACTAGTGCTGAGTGTGTAAGAGGTAAACTTTCTAAAATGCTGGAATCTTTTTCAGCTTTGGACCTATCCAAGAGTTGAAACCAATAATGTCTAGATGTTTTAAACTTTAATAATCTCACATATTCCGATAAAAAATAGAATGGGGTTAAACGACCCCGTGCCGCTTTGAGGTTTAAATTTCAACCTGGTGCGGGATAGGGTCAAAAGACCAGGTTATTCTTCTGAAAAAATGATGAGTGATGAGGGGAGGGGAGCCTCTTTTTAAATTTGTTTTTTTATTTTCCTACAGTATGAAAAAGGTTATGGTTTAGGGGGTGGGAGGGAGACTGAACCTCACAAAAAAATCAGAGTCATTTCTTGTATCTAAAATATCATAAAATTGAATTTTATGAAGTGAAAAAGTTGTTTCATTAAAAAAGAAAAAAAATTTATTCATGAGTACAACTTCCAGAGATTAATGAACATTTAAATGAATCAATTAAAGCCCTGCTGCTGTGGTATACTCACCTAAACCTAGGAGTAGGCACATGATTTTGCCTAAATTAATCAATTTTCAGGAGGCTGAATACATTTAAAAGAATACAGGAAAAAATAAAGGAAAGAATACAGGGCCAATTGACCCCGTGACTCATTTGTGGATAGTTAGTGCATGGTGTTAATTGACCCCGTGTCACACTTGTGAATAATTATAGATTTCTCCTTCCGCAATGAAAGTGTTTAAGATTTATTAGTAAAAAAGAATTATATAAATTAATAGTTGTGAAAAACACCAATTAAATGAAAAGAAATACGAATTCCGAATATTTTTGACACTCAATGTATCAATCTATACTGTATCCAAATCAACAAAAGAACTTAGTGTCTTTTCCTATACATGCATCAACCAACTGGGTAGTATATAAAAAAAGTTTTAATTCTATTGATCCCAGATTACATTATACCTTAATAAATGCTACAACATATTCTCTCAGGTAAAGCTTTTACAGACATTAATTTGAATTGGATATTCCTACCTATCAGGAACAAGAGATATGCCTCTATATCATTTCAAAGGTAGAATGCAAGTCTAACGAAGATTTAGAAAAAAATATATGGTAAATGGGTGCTGAGAAAAGGACAGCGCACCTCGAGTGTTTGTGAATTGGGAATATGCTCCACTGCCATTATTGAACACATTTTGTGACTTATATGGTGCCACATTTCTAGATTATGGAATACAAACCAGGAAGATGATTTAAAAAAAAAAAAAAAAAGGCAAGTTAGAAATTTGAATACTTAGTCGTCAAAGTGGTTAATTATATACATAAACAACAATTAGGTTAAAAGAACAAACTGTAGAATTTGTAGCTTGAAATTTCGAATATATTACTAAAATATAACTTGAGGAATAATTTTATTTTATTTTGTTGAAATATAATTTTTTTAAGGCCCTGGGGCTATATTATTTTTCCCTAGCTTTACTTCCTTTCTTAGCTGATCCTTATGGACAGCCATATCTGTCCTTTCATACACCCAGCTGGACTCTTCCCTGAATGTCATGTGCTTTATTCGTGTGACCAGAGAAATAGTTTTCCATTCGGGTATGTAATATATATTGGATATATAGCATTTTTAAGTCAATTGTAACCTTTTTCAAGTCAAATGTAACTTTTTCCAAGTCAAATATAACCTTTTTCCAAGTTAAATGTAACCCTTTCCATTTCAAATGTAACCCTTTCCAAAGCAAATGTAACCACCATTTCCATTTCAAATGTCACCTTTTCCATTTCAAATGTTACCTTTTCCAAAGCAATTGTCACCTTTTTCTTCACTTCTAGCCTTAAATATTCCGTTTTATTTATTGAAAAATAATTAGTTTAATTAAAATTATGACTTTTTTAATAATTTTGGTATATCCTATGGCTATTTCTTTTTGTTTTTTAGATATTTGATATCAAGTTCGGTTTTTTACAAACTAATTTAAAAAATTAATTATTGTCTATTTAGTTTTAAGATAGTTGTTGATCTTGAATTTTTAGAGGGGTGGGATACTTTTTGGGAATAATAATTGTGCTTTTGGACGGTTATGATTACGTTTTTCGAGATGTATTTTTTATCGCTCGCGTGCATTTTTACTCGCATTTACTTTTAATGTTTTTTATTGATATAGGGATTAATTAATGTGCTTTCGGGTGATTATGATTACGTTTTTCGAGCTGTATTTTTTATCACTCATGCGTATTTCATCTCGCATTTACTTTTAATGTTTTTTATTGATATAGGTATTAATTATTGTGCTTTTGGGTGGTTATGTTTATGTTTTTCGAGCTGTATTTTTTATCGCTCAAGCGTACTTCAACTTGCATTTACTTTTAATGTTTTTTATTGATATAGGGATTAATTATTGTGCTTTCGGGTGGTTATGATAAGTTTTTTGAGCTCTATCTTTTATTGCTCATGCGTATTTCAACTCGCATTTACTTTTAATGTTTTTTATTGATATAGAGGTTATTAATTATCTTTGCGGGTCTTGTGATTACGTTTTTTGAGCTGTATTTATTTTTGCTTATTCGCATTTCAACTTGCATTTACTTCTAATCTTTTTATTGTTATAAGGATCTATACTTGTGTTTTCGGGGAGTTATGAAAAAACTTTTTTGGGACTGATTATTCTATAGCGCGCGCGTTTCAACTCAGTGCTAATATCATTTTATATTTTGATAGAGTGGTCTTTCTTTGTTTTTGTTTTAGGGGATTCTGATTACGTGTATAGAACTTTATTATTTTTTGCGCTTGGGAATTTCTACATACCGTAGATATTATGTTATAATTTGATGTAAAAATTATTTATGGTGTTTTTGCAGGTTCTGATTACGTTTTTGAACTGGACGTTGCATTGCGATTGCGCATTCTTCTAGATCACTTTTCATTTGAGTTCAAATGTGCACTAGCTATTAAAAAAAAATGTCATAAACTCTACTAGTATTCCAAAAAACACTATAACAGATACCTCTATCGAATATTTATGAAATAGGAACAGTAACTTAAAATGAGTAAAAGCGATAACAAATAAGGTTTAAATAATGTTATAAGAACACCCGAAAATAGAATAAACGATTCCTCAATTATTTATAAAATATTTAGTTGAAAAAACTTACTCAGGATGCTAAAAAAAAGGAAATAATCCTTTATAAAAAATAATAATAAAAAAAAAAAATAAATAAAATGAATAAATACAAAAAGCTACACGATGTATATTCCAGCAACGTTATAATGAGAACCAAAAACAAAATAATCAATCCCAATAATAAAAAGACATCAATAAAAAACATTAAAATTAAATGCGAGTTGAAATACGCATGAGCGATAAAAGATAGAGCTCAAAAAACCTAATCATAACCACCCGAAAGCACAATAATTAATCCCTATATCAATAAAAAACATTAAACGTAAATCTGAGTTGAAATATGCATGAGCGATAAAAAATACAGCTCGAAAAACGTAATCATAACCACCCGAAAGCACATTAATTAATCTCTATATCATTAAAAAACATTAAAAGTAAATGCGAGTTAATATGCACGCGAGCAATAAAAAATACATCTCGAAAAACGTAATCATAACCACCCGAAAGCACATTAATTAATCTCTATATCATTAAAAAACATTAAAAGTAAATGCGAGTTAATATGCACGCGAGCGATAAAAAATACATCTCCAAAAACATAATTATAATATCCAAAAACACATTAATTATTCCCAAAAAGTACCCCTCCCCTCTAAAAATTCAAAATCAACAACTATCTTAAAACTAAATAGACAATAATTAATTTTTTTAAATATTAGTTCGTAAAAAACAGAACTTGATATCAAATATCTAAAAAACAAAAAAAAATAGCCATAGGATATGCCAAAATTATTTTTAAAAAGTCATAATTTTAATTAAACTAATTATTTTTCAATAAATAAAACGGAATATTTAAGGCTAGAAGTGGAGAAAAAGGTGACAATAGCTTTGGAAAAGGTAACATTTGAAATGGAAAAGGTTACATTTGAAATGGAAATGGTTACATTTGTTTTGGAAAGGGTTACATTTGAAATGGAAAGGGTTACATTTTACTTGGAAAAGGTTACATTTGACTTGGAAAAGGTTACAATTGACTTGGAAATGCTATATATCTCTTTAATATTATTATTATTTAATAGCATTTTCCAGATTATTAAATTTGCTTCACTAAAAAACACTTTCAACTTTTTCCAAAATATTATTTACTGCATAAATGCATGTGCAAAATTAAATTATTTCTCCATAGTAGCTTTTTAAGCATTTTTCCCTCTAAAAGAGAATTTTTTATTGGTATTAAACAATATTGTTATTAATAGAATTAATTTCCTATAATAGTATGGTAAATGTCTAGGTTGACATGAGTTATACCTGTGACGAGATAATACAAATTCATAATATAAAGAGTAAATGGAGAGGGTGATAAGAACAACCCTGCAGTAAACTAAAGATGGGGGCCATTTCTTGTATAGAGATTAACTTGAGTCAATGTTCAAAGCATTGTTGGATAAAGTAAGATTTAGTAGTTTAGTAACGTGGAAAATATGGCCAACTGAGTATAATTCTAATGTTTTGGAGGAATCTAGAAGAAAAAGGATAATACATTTTGGGGGTTCAATGATTGTTTGAAAGCCAAATCAGAGAGGGTTAATGAGTAACATTCTGTATTAAAAGATTTGAGTAGAGGAAAATATGATAGAAGTACTGTAGTAGTGTCCAATATCAGCAAGAAGATCAAGAGCAAAGTTTAAGTTCCATAATTAGATTAGGTTCTATTAATACTTTGTGTGGTATTTCCACTTGGATTATTTGTGTTTTTCTTGGGGTTTTATGTCCTTTTCTCCCCACTAATAGCATACAGAATGGGCTATCTTCTAGGTAACAAACCTATTCTGACCAAAGTGGACCAGTCAAGATTTATTCCATGAGACTGCCCATTAAAAAAAATTCAACCAGCCCAGGTAGGGTAAGAACCAGTGCTGTGTGACTTTGAGGTTGCGAATGTTACCATATCTTAGCTCACTGGCCAATACAGCCTCTTTTCCAGTTGGATTGTAATATATAGACATATTTAACTGTTAGTTTCAGTATAAGTGAACATATTGAATTATATATACTCACCCGTTCTTTTTCTTTCTCCCTTTTTTCATTGTCTCGTAAGAACTGAAGATAACTATCCCTTGCCACCTGTTCCTCAATTGCTTCATTTGTTGCCTCCCAGTCAGTGGCTCTTAATTTATCCTCCAACATAGCCTTAAATACAAATAATTGCTTTAATAGCTACCACTGAAATAACAATATTTAATTTATCTAGATACTTTTTTTTTTTTTTTATTTATTATAGAGATATTTACAACTGTATTAACACAAAAAATACATCAAGTAAATGTGACTGTTCACACATGAGATATGGACATGATAGGCGTGAGAAGAATCTACCTATTGGTAGCACTTCAAAGGTTTTTCAGACAAGAAGGTCTCGAGGCCATCGTCGTTTCAGCCGCCTCGGAGGATGATCAGGAATAGAAGGAGATGAGAGGTTGCGGACAAGTGGGTTTTGGTGGAGTGGTAATTTGGAGTGAAAGGAAGTATATCTAATTCGGGCTAAGTCTGCAACTAATGGGATATTCAGGTCTTTGTGGATTATTTTATTGATGACAAAGTAAGGAGCATTTAGGATCTTTCGGAGGATTCTAGATACTAATTAATAAAAAGTTCAGTGTGCTTAATCATTAAAAGGGGATACCACTAATCATTTAATTGTTGCTAACACAATATCATCTAGAAAATCATCCAATATCAGCTAAGTTTACCTAAGTTTAAGACTAACCCAGTTGTTTAGAGAAAGTGGTATCTAATTGTTAGTATACATCTTTACCCACACACATGTTAATCATTATTACCTGTTACTATTTTGTCATAATTATATTACAATTACTTTGTCATATAACTAATCAAGATGTTTAGTTCATTACACTACATCATTTTAGTCTTCATTGTCACAACTAACTATAATAGGGATTGTATCGGGCTGATGCGAAATTAATGCAGGTTTCCTCTATTGCAATATCTTAATTCCAATTGTGTAAACAAAGCTAATCCTAACATTGATCATTATTATACCAAAACAAACCTTATCTAATACCCTCTCTTTCACCATGAATTTGTTTAGTAAAATCGTTTTGTTCAGTGTGTTCAAAGGTCTTGAATCGAAAATGTCAAAGTGCCATTTTCATCAAATTTATTTTTACGAATTTAAATTAGGGCGCAGCGCTGCGCAAACGGCTCGTAATATTAATGAAGTGTGGGGTCAGGGGGCTATTAATGAGTGCACGGTGCAGCGTTGGTTCCAGAAGTTTCGCAGAGGAGATTTCGACCTCGAAGACAAGGAAGGTCGGGGCCGTCATCTTGCTCTGGACAACGACCAGCTGAGGTCAAAAGTGGAAGAAGACCCAACCAAAACACACGAGAAATGGCGGCGGAACTCGGTGTGAACCAATCCACAGTTGTACGCCACTTGGAAGCAATTGGTAAGGTAAAAAAGTTGGCCAAGTGGGTGCCACACCAATTAAACGACCACCAAAAAAATCGCTGCTTTGAAATCTGCTCCATGCTTGTGACACGCAATAAAAATGATCCATTTCTCGATCGCATTGTGACGTGCGATGAAAAATGGATCTTATACAACAACAGAAGGCGTTCTAGCCAATGGCTGGGCAAAGATGAACAACCAAAACCTTTCCCGAAGCCCAACCTGCACCCAAAAAAGGTTATGGTCACAGTTTGGTGGTATAATGCTGGTGTTATTCACTACAGCTTTCTCAATCGAGGTGAGACTATAACTGCTGACAAGTACTGTCAAGAAATTGACAGCATGAATCAAAAATTGCAACGTCTTTGCCCAGCATTGATGAATCGGAAGGGGCCGATCCTGCTCCACGATAACGCCAGACCACACGTTGCACAACCAACACTTCGACGACTGCACGAGTTGGGCTATGAAGTTCTCCAACATCCGCCTTATTCACCTGACCTCTCTCCTACAGACTTCCACTTTTTCAGGCATCTGGACAACTTTTTGAGGGAGAAAAATTTTCAAAACCAGGACGACATTGAAAATTCTTTTCGTGATTTCATTGAGTCCAGGGATTCGGATTTTTTTTCTGGTGGAATAAGAAAGCTTGTTGAACGTTGGCAAAAGTGCATTGATTCAGATGGAAATTATTTTGATTAAATATATATGGTTAAAGTAAAGATATGGCGTATTTACAATACCTACTAAAAACCTGCATTAATTTTGCATCAACCCAATACATTTTACTTTTTCTATAAGATGGTGTTTTTTATTTATAATTATTTTACTATTATATTATATTAAGTTTATTTATCATATCAACATATGTATTTAAATACTTTAAATATGTTTGTTTTGTAATTTACTGCATTTAGTATATTCTTTATTATGTCTATTGCTTCAATTTAAATATTGACAAAATTAATACATATATCACAAATTGAAAAACAATCTGGTGCTTTGCAGACTTTCACTTGCCTCTGTCGTTGAAATCAATTTAAGAACTTTTAAATAAACTTAGGAGTTGAAAAAGAGTTGAAGAATTATGTTCAGTTTCGATGGAAACATGCGTTTCAGATTTAATAATTTAACAATAGAAATTATTAACAACAATGACTTAGTCTAATTCCCTTTAAATCACTCTCCATTACCTTATACAACTTTGTAGATAAGATAATATTTTTTCTCAAAATCTTTAGTTTTCCTATGGTATATTATACATCAATATTGTTATTCTAATGTTCAGAAAAAAAATATTAAACTAAAAAAAAAATTTTGCTCTTTTCTCCTTCAGCTGGATATTGAAATCAATTAACTTGCATATTTACACATTTTTTTACCAATGCTAAGAAGATGAAATGTTTAATTTTTTCATTGAGGATGTATAGTCGACTGTAGAAACTATTATAGGTGGAATAATCAGGAATCAGTCATTTTTTGAAAATTTTTAATTTTGCCAACGTTTCGGCTCAAGCTTGTGAGCCATCATCAGGGCATTACTGAGCCATGTCCAAGCATAAACTCAACAGTTTATGAGTTTTTTTTATGAATTTTTTTCAAATCTACAAAGTTAAAGAAGCTTTAAAGGAAGAAAATTTAAAATATCGGTATTTAAATCAGTCAAAAAAATCTGACCAGGCAGGCTATTTGAATCAGAATAAAACCAAAATGATATTAAAGCCAATTAAATTTCACGCGGATAAAGTAAGTTTAATAAAAATTATTATAGTTCTTTTTTTTTTTTTTTTTTTTTTTTTAGAATGTTGCTCTTCTGGTTTGCTGATTTTGTTAAAAAAGTTGCACTGACATCTCAGGCATATACGCTTCTTCTAAATTATTATGAAAGCTAGACTTCATGCACGCTTTTTGTGGGACTTGGTCATTTGGACTCTGAGAATCCTAAAAAGTGTATATCAATTGAAAACTCATATTCGAGAATTTTCACAATCCCAATAATTTACCTAGCTAAGTGAAAGTAAAATGGATATACTAATTAAAATAAATTATAAATAACTGATTTTACAATAACAAGAATTCATGGTCTAATGAAACTATATAATATACAACAAGAATTAAGAACAATAATTAATACTGTTAACCTATGAACTATTAGCAAAATATATAAATGAAATAAATAATATAAATAAATATGGTATCAAAAACTCATACGAGTTTGAAAAAATTCTTAAAGATGTTAGCTCTGATGGTAATTATATGGTTAAATATTTTTAAATGAATTATAAACCATGATTAACAAAAAATAAATATGAAACATCATAATCATGTTCTTGATGATCATCAAAATAATAAATTTATAATATACAATATTAATAAAACTTGTACTCAATTAACAAATACGAAAGATAGAATGGAAAAAAATAGACAAAATACACAAAATAAATTGTGAGACTTGTGGCATATGTTATAAAAGAGAAACATTCAATCAATTAAAAACAAGCATATCGCAACATTGACATGATTGCAAAAAAATAACAATTGAATTGCCACAGTGAGCATAATCTACAAACCTAGTATTGACTTCAATTAATTAATTTAAGGAAATTTATATTGAAAAGTACCATTATCTATGGACAATTAAGAAACTTACATCATGATCTTTTGGTAAAACAACAAAATTGAATTGATTTCCATATTGTTATATAGTTTTCAGTGTTAAACTGAACAATAGTTTAATGTATCAAGTACAAGTTAGCATCAAGTTATTTTTAATTTGACCATATTTTACAGGTCAAGTTCCTATTCTATATACATTGAAGTGAATTTTAATATATTTTAGTATTAGAATTACTTTGATTTTTTTCTAAATTATCAGTGGCATATCCAATATTTTTTCACGATGGGAGGGGAGAACTTTAGTTTTTTAGAGGAGGGAGGGTCTAAGTTTGGAAGGGAAAGGTTTGAGGTACATACTAATCATCTCCTACTCCCCTCGTGGAACCACCACTCCACAGTACACGTTATTTTAATCAGAGGTTATAACTTCAACACAAGGTTTCTTTGAATTCATGTTATAAATACAGAGAAAGCTGTAATTTTTTTAAGCTATATATCACTCTTTTTGGAATTTTACTGTACATTTTGAGATTTTTACTGCACCAAAATCTGGTCCTTAGTCATAACTAAGGAGGTGCGAATGAGAATAGCAAAGAAAAAGTTAAATCAGATTTTTAAGATTAGCATTTTATGAAATTGAAGAAAAAAAAAAAAAAAGGTAGTTTCTTTGGACAACAAACCTGTTCTATTTGCAATTCTTCGCTCTGTCTTATTGCATCATTCAACAAATTTTTTTCAGCAGATCCAGGGTTAAAGCTTGGAAGTCCTAAGCCAACACCAATAGTTGCTTTGTGAGGATCTACAATGCTGTTATAATGGCTACCTCTCTGATAAGATAAGCGTATAGGTTCATTATCAGACTGGTGCACACCATGGAAAATGTTAATTGGATCTAAAAAAAAATCAATAAACAATTAGTTTAAATTTGTATTTATGAGGATAGTTCAATTCTCAGAATCCTTGGAAAGGGAAATTTGTCTACTTATTATGGTAATCATAAAGGATAAAAACACAAACAGTAAAATAGAAATATTTTCAATATAAAATGGATAAAATTATCTGTTACTGCAAAACTGGCATTGAACTATCATATTTTTTTTTTAAATAGATAAATTCTTATTTTAAATAAAATTAATTTAACAAAAAATTCACTTGACAAATTTATTTATGTAATTTCCACTTGGCCACACTATTTTCTTCCAATTTGTAGCAATAAACATGGTCAACAGTTCAAATAACACCACAAAAAGGACATAATGGGTAGTGGGTAGATACCTTTTCACAATCCCAGTGAAGACCAGATCTACTTCAAGGAACCAACAACCCTGCCCGCGTGAGCTATTGACTTCTCCCACCTCTCCTGATCAAGGGGGAATTATGTCCCTAACCTGATTCCTATCCCATCTTAATCTTTCCTTCATACATCCTTATATCCACCTTTCCTCCGGGGGACGTCTGGCCAATCACCCACAGAGGAGAACTATCAATAAAGAGCAATAACAAAGACCTCAGAACTGAACTGTCAAAAAGGAAACAACCTGGAAAGGAATTGGACATAAGATTTGAAAACACTGACCGGAAAAAGAGGTCGAACTTGTGAAAAAAATGAAAAGGTACAAGGTGGACATTCTAGGTATCAGTAAAGTGAAAAAGAAAGGAAACAGAGAATATAGACTAGAAGATGACTATGTTTTGATTTGTTCGTGTGTTCCTAAAGGAAATGTAAACGGCTTGAGTTCGATCAGAAAGGAATGATTGAAACCAGCGAATAAAGTTGTTGGAAAAGGATAAGGTTTTTAGTTTAGAGAAAATAATAGTCAAAAGTTTCCAAGAAGTAAAGAAGTATTGGGTTGTTTCACATGAAATATCCGTTTTTATAGTTTCTGAAATACATAAAGGATTTTGCAGGTCTCTGTTGTTTTCTTCCGAATGTATACATATTTAAAGTAAACAGTTACTAATCCTCTACCTTTGTATTATAAACATTAGCTTCCCAATCAATTACCCACTTTTTAGTATACCTCCAAATATGAACATGGAAACACGCGATTTTCAAGTAATATTTTTGTACGAGTTTAAACTCAGCCATTCAGCAGTTGAGGCCGCTAGAAATATTTGCAAGAAGTTGGGAGAAGGGAGTGTTAATGAACGGATCATTCGCCGTTGGTTTGCCATGTTTTCAGCTGGGGATACCGACTTGGAAAACTTGCCCTGAGGAAGACCGTCCGTAATAGACTAAGATGTCCTCAAACATACAGTAGAAGGAAACCCCTATTAAACAGTTAAAGGACTCTCAGCACAACTAAATGCAAGTGCATCTACCATTTACAGACATTTAAAGTGTATTAGCAAAGTAGAAAAGCTAGATACATGGGTACCTCATGATCTCGCTGAGCAGCAGCAAGACCCCATGTTTCAAAACATACCGTGCAAAAATTGATAGAACTGGGCTACGAAGTTCTTCCGCACCCACCATATTCTCCCGAATTGTCGCCAACAGATTACCACCTGTTCAGGAATTTAGACAACTTCGTCAAAGGAAAACTTTTTTAAAATGATGATCAAGTAAAAAGTGCGTTTTCAGATTTTGTTTCACTTCAAAGCTCAGAGTTTTTCAGTTCGGGGATAAAAAAAGTTGGTGTCACGTTGGAAAAAATGTGTAGAAAAAGAAGGTAAATACTTTGATTAAAATTAACTTGTTTTCATATCGTATTTTTAATAAAAATCCTTTACCTTGAAAACGGACATTTCATGTGACACAACCCAATATTAAAAAGGTTAGTTTCCTTTCGTCCATGGATGTATGTATGTCACTAGTGATTTAGACCAGGGTAGATTGAGTGCAGAAACCTGAACAGAAACCAGATTGGAGAGGATCAAGTAGTTCGGATTTTTCGAGGATGGAGACAGGACGATCGTCTTTAGGAAGAGCAGGGTTAGCGGTTTTGTTGATGGGATGGACTAAAGCTTTTTTCCAAGAGCTAGGAAACACTGAATTTTAGAGAGAAAAGTAATAGATAAAGAGAAGGACCGGCAGGGTTTCTGGAAGGCATAATTTCACCAATTTTACAGGTATTCGATTTCATCAAAACCTATGAAATTGGTGAAGGATTTCATGACGGAGGAAATTAGGTCACTTGGAGAGACGTCGGAAAAGTAAAAATTATTGGGGTTAAATGAAGGACCAGATAAAGGGTGAGGATGAGGTGGAGAAGAACAGAGGAAGAAGATAAAAAGTAGGAATTTTATTCATCAGGAGAAATCTGTAGGACAAGTAGGGAAGAGGATTTGCAAAGAGTGAGCTTATGGAGGATTTGCCACTTTGTTTTTGAGTAAAGGCCAGAGGAGAGGGCTTCATGAAAATAATTGGATTTCGCTCGTCTGATAGTTGTCTGTGTCAAATTACGAAGTGCCCTGAACACATGATAGTCGTCTGTTAGTCTAGTGAGTCTAAAGCGCCTGCAGGCAGCATCACGTATTTTTTGTAGGTCTTTAATTTATTGACAAATCCAGAGAGCAGGTCAACAACAGAAGGTAGTGGTTTTAGATGGTGCATGGATATCAAGGATATAGATGAGATTAGAGGTGAAGATATTGACCATGGAATGGAGGTATAGGAATAGATTTTGCTCCAGTTCATCTTTCCGAGGTCAGGTAACAGGTTTTCTCTGGTTAGAGCGTCCAGGTTACGAAAAGTAATGGTTTTGGGTAGGAATGCTGAGGTTTGAAAATTGTAAGATACTTGGATTAGGTCATGAGACGAAAACTTGTAGGTCCAGCCAGGTGTTTGACCTAAAGGTATGGTAAGTTTGGGCAGATGGAACAATTTAGAGAAAAAACTTATAGTAGTTTTAGTTAACATTGTTCTTGTTCCTCTAAATTTTTTCTAAAATCAATTAGATGTTTTAAGCCCCTGGTGAGACATCATAATCTATATTGCTCTTCTCACCCAGTATTCTTTGAAATAGTTTCTTTATCATTCTGTTCTTTGATCATTCAAGAGGATGGGTTTCTCTACATCACTAATTCTACTGATATCTTCCTTTGTTCACTGACATCCTTACAAAACTTTCTGGTTTTATTTTTATATCTTGTGCCCTCTATATTCTTTATCTTATCATTCACGGTGTTTCTCTTCTTTCTTCTCATGAACTTCTTTGTATATCATGTCTTTTATTCATTCCAGGCCTATCTTGTGTCCCTATTTAGCCATTTCATTACCAGCCTATTTTAGGACTTTATTGCATCACATTCTGAATCATACTACTAATCAGTAGAGGGTCTTTGGTCAGCCTTACTTAAGTCATGTGCAGCATATGTTGTTATTAGCATAATAATATTTTATTTGTTTTCAATATTTTCACTTCCATTAATCACCTAAAGCATCCTTTCATTTCCCTACAATTTTCTTGATATCCCTTTTTAACTTCCTTATCTTTTATCTGCCTAACTCTATCATGAGTACATTGTCACTCATTGATCTTCAAGGTATCATATTAGTGAACACTATAAAATAATATAGAATTTCATAATCCATCATTTGATTTCAACAAAAAAATACATAAGTCTTTTAAAAATCTTTTTAAATTTGTAGTTCTTACCAAATTAACACATTACTTTCATTCCAAATCATACTGAAATATTTCCTTCATAAAGTAAAAACAAAGCTATTAACCCTAGACCGGGCGCGCTAAAAATTAAGCTTATTATGATTTATATATATATATATATATATATATATATATATATATATATATATATATATATATATATATATATATATATATATTCATGAATTAAGGATGTAAAACATCTCTAGTTCGCAGTCTTGATTCTTGGCTAATTCGAGAACAATGAAAGCAACCCATTATTTTCAAGATTCTTCTGGTAGCCCAGTGCACCTCAGCTCAGAATACTATAGTTTTCTCCTTTTATTTGTTTCAAAGTGCAGTACACCTCACATTGGATTAAATAATCCAGAGCTGTAAAAGACAGTAACCTTTATGCTGAGGAATAATCCAACACTCTTCACAAAGGCAAATTTTAGAACATTGTTAACGGAACTCTCATCAGATCAGAGGGTCCTATTAACAACTTCATTAACCAGGATCACATCTATCCAACTAGGTCAAATTGGTCCTGAGAACCTGGGGGGATAGTGGTGGTTAAGGAATCATTATTTACCACCCATTGACTCCTCACTATCAATTCACCAATTTCAACACATCTAATGTATTCCTTGACATTGTTCTAGATGTTGGTATCATAGCACAAAATCACATTCCTTGAGCTACCAATGATAGCTTCCTTCTTCTTCTTCTTTCCCAAGCTCCTTAGTGCCTTTCAGCGTGGAGCACCAGCCTCAGTCCATCGCTTCCACTCATCCCTTTGAATGGCCATATTTTTCATTTGGGTAACTGATTTGCCTCTCTTTCTTCCGAGTCCCTCCAGGTACTGCATGTACGTAGTTCTGGGTCTGCCAACCATTCTCTTTCCTATTGGTTTGGCTTCCATGAACCATTTCACTCTTCTGTCTTCTGGGAGTCTGCACACGTGCCCGAACCAGCGTAATTGGCGTTCTTCTATTGTCTCCTTCAGTGCCACCACTTTCAATTCTTCCCTGATGACTTCGTTTCTAACGCAGTCCCTTCTTGTTTTTCCAACTATCCTTCGCAGGAATCTCATTTCTGAGGCCGTCATTCTATTTATGACTTGCTTTGGGCCTGTCCAGTGCTCTGCTCCATACAGCAGGATAGGAAGGAAAATTGTTTTATAAAGGACTAATTTGGTGGCATTAGTTATTTCTTTTGTTCCTATAATGTGGCTGATTTGGTAGTATGCGAGGTTGGCCTTTCTAATCCGGCTATTTACTTCATGTTCTATTCTTCCATCATTGCTTACGGTTGTGCCTAAATACTCGTATGTGTTTACAGTTTCGAGCAATTCACCATTGCAGGTCACATTCACGTTTGTTTCGTCTCGCCCTACTTTCATGATTTTGCTTTTCTGAGCATTTATAGCCATACCCTTTCTATATAGTTCTTCTCTCCACTCATTAACTGCTTGTTGTAGGTTCTCCTGTGAATTTGCTACTAGAACTATATCATCAGCGAAAATCATGGCTTGGGCTGATACAGGCATCAAGTTTCTATACCCAATCAGGGTTCGTGTAGTCCTTCTCTTACACATTTTTAATATTTCGTCCATGAAGGTTATAAATAGCAAAGGACTAAGGCTGTCCCCCTGTTTGACCCCAACATGAAAATAGAAAGGCTGGGATTCTTTTCCATTTAGGCGTATTACTCCTTTTGGACTCTGATAAATGGACTGCATAGCTGCAATAAGGTTTGAGGGGACATTTTTATACTGCAAAGCTGCCCATACTTCATCCCTTGGCACTGAATCGAATGCAGCTTTGAGGTCTATAAAGGCCAAATAAATATCCTTCCCTACTTCCCATGTCTTTTCCATTATCATTTTGAGGGGGAATATATGGTCTTGTGTTTGTCTACCGGGTCTGAACGCTGCCTGTTCCTCTTCCAGATCTTCCTCTATGAGTTTCCTCAACCTTTGTTCTAAAATTCTGGTATATATTTTATACACAACCGGTGAGAGACATATAGGCCGATAGTTTTCACATTGGGTTTGAGATCCTTTTTTATGGATAGGTACAATAATATTGTACTCCCAATCCCGAGGTATCTTCTTCTCATCCCATATCTTTTGAAACAGCACTTGGAGTGTTTTTGTTATTTCTTCGCCTCCATACTTTATAAATTCAGGCACTATGTTGTCTCTTCCTGAGGCTTTACCCAGTTTTAGTCTCTGTATTGCCAGTTCCACCTCCTCTTCACTGATACAGTCATCCATATCCTCCACATCTCTTTGTCTTACCCTTCCTTGGTCACCATTAGGAGCAGATCTTTCAGCAAATTTTTCCTGATAGTGTTTTCTCCATTCCTCCAGTATCTCCTCGTCTCTAGTTACTATCAATCCATTCTTATTTTTAATGCTTCTGACTGGCTTTCCCTTTCTACCCCTCAGCGCTTTAACAGTGTTCCAGAACTTTCTGGTATTGTCCTTGTAGTTGTTTTGCACAGACCTTCCGAACTCTTCCCACGCCTTCTTTTTTGCTTGTTTGATCACCAATTTCACACGGTTTCTTTTTTCAACATATAAATGCCATGCTTGTGGATCTTTTGAGCGCAAGTAGTTTCTCCAGGCTTCTTTCTTCTGTGCTACAATCTGTTTGACCTCCTCACTCCACCAATTTGTTCTCTTAGTTTGTGGTCCTATTTTACTAACTCCACAAACTTCTGTTGCTGAGGTAATAATGGTCGATTTAATCATCTCCCACATCTCATCTAGGCTTTTATCTGCATTTACTTCGCTAAGTGTCCTGCTGAGAGCTTCCTCATATTGCATTCTTTTTCTTTCATCTCGCAAAGTTCCAACATTAATTCTTTCGTACTTTTTAGCCTGAGAGTTCCTACCTTTATTTAGAGACATTTTTGTATCCATGACCAGTAGCCTATGATGTGTGTTCAGCTCTGCTCCTCTTATCACCTTGACATCAGTTACATACCTCCTTAACTCTTCATCATATATAAAATAATCAATGATACTAGTAACATTTCGTCCTTCACCCACAAATGTAATTTTATGGATATGTTTGTGGTTAAACCAGGAGTTGCCCAGAAGTAAATTATTATCTGTGCACAAGTTCAATATTCTCTGCCCATTGTCATTCCTTGTATTTTCTCCTCCATAAGGGCCCATGACTCCGAGGTTCTTGTTATTCATTCCTCCTACTCTTCCATTCATGTCTCCACATATAATTATTTTATAGTTCTTACACCTGGATTCATCTATTTCCCTTTGAAGGTCGCTATAGAATTGTTCCTTGTCAGATACTGATGCATTTTCAGTTGGAGCATATACTTGGATAATGGTGACTTTTCCTATTTTAAGCTGCAGATCAACAGTGATAATTCTTGAATTTACTGCTTTCCACTGTTCAAGTTTTTTAAATATTTGGTCGCTCAATACAATTCCGACTCCCTCATTTGCTCTTCTATCCATACTTACCCCTGAGTATATCAGTTTGTATTGTTTGTTCAGGTCTTTCAAACCACTTCCCTTCTTCTTTACTTCACTTATTCCTAGGAGATCTATATTGTATTTTTCCATCTCCTCAATCAATTCCACTTCTTTCCCTCTCAGTGTCCCAATATTCCATGTGGCCAGTCGTATATCCTTATTCATGCCAGGTCTATTCCGTGAAATCCATCCATTTCCGAGGCTTGGTGTTTTACTTTGAATCGTTGGTACTCCAGACGAGTGATTAGCCCAGTACTGGAGGCCCCGTTACCTCGGGACAATTGGAGTCATTTTATACTCAATGACTATTGAGTCTTCCCAGGGAAGGTAGCCCTGGGGTATGTACTGTTAGTGGCCTAATGTTAGTATATGTGTGTAGAGTACTGTTGTGGTGAGGTTGTGTGTTAAGTACTGAACTCGGGACCCGGGGGGTTGTTAATCCCCTCCAGACTAACACACAAGTCTAGACCCTGCGGGGTATAATGATAGCTTCCAAGGGTGATATATCATCCTTGACACCACCCCTTACTGGTAGTTACAACAAGATCAGTTCAAAAGCAACACAGCCCCAATTAATAGCTGCTACAAAATCTGCCAGAATATTAATATAACAATGCCAGCATGCATTGTTCCAGACCAATTGTCAAAATATACTGGACCTAAGCTTTTTCATACACACAAATAATAAAATTAGAATAATTTAAGGGTAAATAAGGGTCAACATTTTATGATGCCAAATATAAAGAATTAGATAAAAAATATAAACCTTTGCCGTAGCAAAATACTTCTATAGTTCTGTTATACATTTCACTCATTGCTTGCATTTCAATATGATTTCCATGTGTGCAGTCAAGCCTTTTTCTGTTAACATATGTGTCAAAGTCTTCTGTGACATATTGAGAAAAGTAATCACTGTTTAAAGCCTATAAACAAAAAGAATTAATAGCTCATATGATTTTTGTAACAAATAAACATAAATAAAGAGAATACACCTTAGATAAAGAGAAATACCACATTATAAACCATATTATATTTAGTAGGTACCTACAATTAAACTGCTGTAAAATTTAATATTCATTAATTGAATTGTACATTGGAGAAGCAATTTAGTATATATCCATTAGTCGAAAAGCATTTTCTTCTCTTGGGGTACAATTGAAGGGACGAGGGGGATATTTCCTGGGACAGTCCGGGGTTTTTTTAGAGAATGAAGGGTCTTTTATGGGATAACGTAAAGCGGTGAGCGGTGGCATTTTATTCATCTATCTATCTTGTCCGCATCATCATCATAGTATCTTCGCGAGCCCCCCCTTAGGTGCACAATATCAAATAAGTGTACCAACGGATATATAGGTAAGTACCATACAGCAGTCGCAAACATACAATATTCAATACTGCTGCAAGGATAATTTTGCTTAAAACGCCCCATCGAGACAGAAACTTAATTTCAGATCTCACCCTGCCATGATAAAGATATAGACAAGAATGAGGTAGTGAGGGAGATGAATGAGACGCCACCGCTTGCTGCTATACTAGAAGACCCTTCTCTGAAGAATGGATACTCGGGAAATATCCTCCTCATCCTTTAATTCAAATACCAAAGAAAATTACAAACATTTTACCTGATGGATATGTTCCAAATAACTTCTCCAATGTACAGGTACATATACTAAATGAGGTTCATACACTACTGCGCTACCTATCAATGCATCCCTTGGTACACTTACATGATATGGTGTTGTGCACCTAAGGTGGGGCTCACAATGGTACTATAATGATGATGCGAACGAGGTAGATAACCAGATGAATAAAATGCCACAGCTAACTGCTATACTTTATCCCATACAAGAACCATCATTCTCTAAAAATACCCGGACTGTCCCAGGAAATATGCCCCTTGCCCCTTCAATTGCACTCCAAGAGAAGAAAATGCTTTTCGACTGATGGATATATACTAAATTGCTTCTCCAATGTACAATTCAATTAATGAATATTAAATTTTACAGCAGTTTAATTGTAGGTACCTACCAAATATAATATGGTTTATAATGTGGTATTTCTCTTGATCTAACCTACACTTTCTCCTATTTTTTTAAACTATGTCGTGCATAATAAAAAGAATATTATAAATCAAAATAGGATAATATTAGAGAATAAGTTGATTAAAACGTATCAAATAAGTACTTTCAAGCCTAACTTGAATATTCAATTCAATTCTTCGACTTGCTATTAAAAGTGGTATAACTAACCCATATAGAGACAAGCTGCTATTTGGCTAAGCATGATATAGTTTGTATTTTAAATATTGTTATTCCCAGTGAAACTATGGCAGCAGTTACAACAGAATGTTTTAAATCAACCATATCCATCAAATATTTCTCACTATACTTTAAATTTGATGCTCTACAATTTTAATTCTTTGATTTTTTTCGAGTTAGATAGTTGTTTCCAAGTTACAGTTGTCTCAGTTAGTGACCAAATTGGGTTTTTCAACAAAAATGGAAAAATTTGTCTATTTCTGACGAAGGATTGCGGCAATATTACTAAATTAAATTCAATAACTAAGATGACTTTTAGAAAGGAAATTTATCGTTCTTACATTTTAAAGAGAAAAATATTTTCTGTAGGAATCATCGTTTATGAGTTATAGATGAAAAACTGAAAAAAGTGCGAAAAATTCAAGGTTTTTCGGCTCCAAAAAGTTAAGCTCATCCCCTGTGGTGGTGCAAACTCAGATTACTTTAACTTAGGACCGTTAAGAGGTATTAAAACGATTTCCAGCTTTTTCCAAATTACTCCCACAAACCTTGAATTTTAGTCTTATTCTACTGGGCTAAAGGGAATTCCTAAGAGGTAAAGAATTTATAAAAAAAAGTAACAGTCTCTTAATGAATTGTTTTACCACACCATTAGACATTGAATTTTCCAGGAAATATGTGCCATTAGAAATGTATTTGTGATATTTTCAGAACTAAAATATAAAATTATAAAAAGAACATACATATAATATAAAATTTTAAATATTTACAATGTAATCCATGCAGTGCTTACGAACAACACCATGCATATCTTGATCCCCATAAACTTGATCAGCTACAGCACGGAATAAACATGCTCCATCTTCTCCCATCTTCTTAACAAGAAATCCACGCTTCCTCATTTTCTTTTCAAAATTACGATCTTCCTACATAACACAGAAGTGAATCATAAATCAGGAAAATAAACCACCACAGAACTTTACTTGTTGAATAGTTAAATGGATCTCAATATAAAATATGATCAGAATGTCAGTCAAAACTAAAACAAAAAATATTGGATAAAACACATGAAATGTTTTTATTATCAGAAAGAAATTAAAAAACATATTTTTAATTTAAAGTACTTACTATAATTTTCGATATACACTTCTGCCAATGGCTTACCAATTTTCTATCCTTGATTTGAAAAACTTTTAGATATGTGTTGAAAGAAATTCAGAAAACAAATTTTTAATGTACAAATCATTGGTAAACAATTTTACTCCCAAAAAGTTGTGGTAGATAATCATAGCCAAATTCCTCTAATTTATTCACTGTCTGCATTGAAACACGAGGTCGGGCGTTACGTCATCATGAAGGAGAATAGCTTCTTTCCTGGTTACCAGTGCTGAGTGTTGCTTAATCAAATTTTGATGCTTTTGGTCAATTACTTGGCAGTACAATGTTGAATCAATTGTTTTTCTCTTAGGTAAACAAAAAACAAATGAATGACTGGCCATAAGTCAGAATTCAATAGTAAAATAAATTGGCTGTCTTACTGCTCCACCACTTTATTTAAAATTGCACTACGTTTTGTAATTTATGAAAAGTTTTACACTATAGAAGAATGTTTTTAAGAATTGTATTAAAGAAATATAATTGTGCCCTTTTAGACAAAAATAGAGGCTGTAGCTCTGCAGGTCTTATCAAAGGGGCATGAGATGTCAAGACAATTTCCCACAAATGGTAACCAATCATTTGTGTGAATAAAAGGCTAGGCAAAACACCTTGAACTTCATTGAGGATCTGGCGGGCATTTTGGTTTCTTCTGGCAGCTATCACAATATTTCTACTTTCTCTTTGTATTAAAACCAATGCAATCAACTACCTGGTCTATTGGCACTCCTAGTCTTGACTTGCGAGTGATCTTGGTTGCCGATTCTCATAATAATATTGTGAAATTCGGGTTCAAGATGATGCTTTACACGGTTAATGAAAATAAAATACAACTGGGTTAAAATAGGGAAAAGATGTTTTTATTCACAAAATGAATCATCTTCATGTTTACACATATTAAGAAAATTTGTTACTGAAAACAAGAGTTAGCAATGGTTTTGTGTTTTATTTTTTATTCTTTGATTAAAAAAAAAAAAAAAAAACATATATCTTCTAATTTTTAGTTTAGACAAATTGCCACTTAACCATTTCAAAAATAAAACATGAAGAATAGAGTAGAAAATGGTGGCATTTAAGGTAAAAATGCATTTTAAGTAAGGTTTCACATACTAAGACAGTCCAATTTTAAATTATCTTTACTAAAGAATCTTAGCTTCCAGTGTCTCAAGCGTCATATCCAACTGTAGCAATTTTCATGATTTAATTAAGGGAAACATACAATTTTTTTCAAATTCTCAAAGGGAAAACTGAGAACTCTCACCTAATAAATACATTTGTCAACCTATAAATTGGAAATTTCTTAAGCTTGTGGTTAATTGTACATGTTTGAACTCTTTAAATGGTTCAAATCATAATTTATTTTTTAATTAAAACTTCTTTAGGCACCACTACGGGGTATCTGAATGCTTTAAAGGACATCACTACAACGGAAACCCATTATGGCAATGATGCATTTATATAGCATCCAATTTTTAAATATTTATGGAAATATATATTCATTTGTGTACTTTCTCCAATGGTTTTCCGAATATTAATTCAAATGATGAAGTGGCATGTAATTCTTGTCGAAATTCATTAAAATTAGGCAAAGTTCTGACTATGTTTAAATTTTACGGATTTGTTTTTCCACCAAATGGCAGATACTGGTAAGTAATATAGAACATAAACCTAATGGCTAAAAAGTATAGTTAAAAATAAAATTAAATAAGATGGTTTTGTATCTTTTGAATTTACATTAGAATAATATAAATGAATGTAATGATGGATGAATAATTTACAATAAAATGAATTATAGGAAAATTTTAATTTGGTTGAGGGTGCGGTCATAAAAGAAATTATAATCAAACAAGGTGTTCAGAACTGAATCATAAAATTAAATGATTATTTGTAGCAATTATTATTAATATAGTATGCATATTATAATCCAATATATGTCCTTATGTATTGTGGATTTAGCATATATATATAGTCAATGTCACAAAACCCTAATGGCCCCAGATGAGCTCTAGCTTCCACACTCTAGCCATTATAAGCATAGAATATTTTATGGTACTATTTATTTATGTGCACAAATAATTAATTAATAATTATGTAAACTTATTCAAAACTTTTAGAATGTTCACCTTCCTGGGCAATAATTAATTTAATTAATGCAAAGCTATTAATTATTGTTTATAATCTTAGTTAAATTTTATGTATCTGAATACATATATATATATATATATATATATATATATATATATATATATATATATATATATATATATATAATTTAATTTATTTATTTATTTATAATTTAGCAGGCCTGTTTTATTTTATAATTATATTTAATATGATAATTTGTTTTTTCATTTTCTCAATTTTTAAAGAAGTCTTATTTTATTTGTTTTTAATTCACTCATTAATTAATTAATCCTCTATACTCCATTTGTTTGAATTTCAAAACACTTAATAATTATAACATAAAAGGAGTTTCAGAACACTTTATGGTCTATTTGTCTAAAGCAAATTGTAAACCAAACACAAGGAAACTTGTTTTACCATGAGAGATTATGATTGCCTAAAAATATGACTAATGTACAGCACACAATAAAATAAATTTTCTTATTTCTGAGTAATTCCTTCAATAACCACAGACCCAACCAAATTCTAACATAATTCATTTCATGGTAAACTATTCTTCCATCATTATTTTCATGGATGCACCACCAACTAACTTCTCCAATATGGAATAAATTGCCATTTAGAACCTTTTTTCTTCTTTGATATAATGAACAATATTTTTACAGGGTCTTAATGAAGTACATTTAATACCTCAATCCACTGAGCTTCTGTACGTTTGGTCTTGTGACTAAAATCATACTCATCACCACTGTTGTAACCACATGCTTCTGAATTAGATGGACCTGGGTGATCGTTTTCTGTCGAACATGATGGAGAGGTGTGTTTAGGTGAACTTGTATTTACATCCCAATGAATAGTAGTCCGGGCCGATCTTTAAAAAAATAAATAAACACAAAATATTCATCTAATTATTACAATATAAGTTAACACATCACATGCAGGAGATCGCTATTCATTCATTCATTGCTATGAATTACCGCAGGCAAAAATAGAGTATTCGCATAAAATGTCATAACTTATTAATAGGTATGAATGGGCTAAGATATTATATTTTATTTTACTTAATTTAATTTGTTTACCTGGTGTCATTTTTTTTTCTTTTCTTTTTTCGATGTTTAGCATACTCTTTTAAGCCATGATAAAAAAAAAAAAAAAAAAAAACTACTTCTACTGTTTTTAAGAATATCATTATCATATAGAGGGCTTACAAACTCACCTTAGAGGACTTGCCCTGAGTCGTCGCTTACTATGACTAGGTCCAGAATCTATTCCTTCGTAATCGTTGTCATTGTCAGGAGGCCAGTTCATCAACTGAGGAGAACTTAACCTTTCATCTCTGGATCTATCTGGAATCTAAAACATTATACTTAAGTTAAAAATAAGGTCAAAATAAAATAGGCAAGGAGTGAATGATTAATAACTATTGTGAAAATAATCATTAAGTTGAAACTGTAACAATTTTACTGCTATTTTGGATCTATTAAAATATCACTTAATACTCTGTCCAGTGGGAGAAAAATAGAATACTCAGTTGAGAAATAAAGAACCAAGTGCATGAATCATATATTCAGGACACCAATGAAACAAAGAAATACTGTTGATTTTTCACCAAGACACTATTACCTAGCAAAATTCAATAAAGCAAAAACAACTATTTTAAAAAAAATATCCATGCCCTTTAGGAACAGGCAACGGCATCAATAAATAATTAATGTTCTGAACTGGTTTAGTTTGAATAATTATTAACATCACTAAACAATAAAACTTACATATAAGAATAGAAGTTGGTTGGGGTGCAGTCATAGAAACACTTCAATTAAATGGACTTAATTACTTACTTATCTTCATAATGTGCGAGCTCACAACTATGTGAGCTTGCCCCTATCATCCTGAATTTGGCCTAAAATTTAGGACAAAACGTTGGCACAGTAACTTCACTTAATTGAAGTGTTTCTATGACTGCACCCCCAACCAAAATCTTTCTACAGTCAACTATTCTTCCATCATTAATAAAACTTACACTTTTTTCGTAAGAGTGCCTTAAAACTTAATTTTTATGTAAACTCGTCTTAAAAATTGCACTCTTTTGGTAAATGCATCTTAAATACCGTAAAAAATATTAAGACACGGCAAACTTTACTATCTTTTTAGGTTTTATTTTAGCCTACAAAATAATCATGCATATATTACAGGTGTATATTCTATCCAAAGCACTGGAAAGATTGATCCACTCTCAGCTCAATAACTTTCTTGAACAATACCTTTGATCCTACAAAGACAAATATTAAATTTCTATCCAAATTTTATTTAATTTTTCAGAAGTTTTACAGTAAATTACAGATTGTAATCCTGTGTTCAGACCTGAGAAGTTAAGTAGATGTGCCACACATTTTACAATAATGTAACTGCATCATAATGCCAACATTGCAGCCATTGTTTGATTGAAATGTAGACCAATTATTAATATTAGATTAATGATTGGTCAGAGGATAATTGCAGACATAAAATGTTTTCATCAACACTGACGATGGCCTAAAATTTAGGCAGAAATGCCAGAATACAATAAAATAAATTTCCTTATTAGAGTGATAACCACACCTCCAACTCAATTCTTCTATAATAATTTTTGCAGTAAATTATTCTTCCATCCTTATATTCATTCATATTATTCTACTTGAGGGTCAGACGAAGTACGTTGAAGAGCTCACTATGGAAAACAGATCCTTAAAAAACAAAGTGGGAGATCTTGAGGTCCGCCTCAATAAGGCCGAGCAGGGCCTACTTTGTAGGTCCTTAGAAATTCGGGGTATCCCGGTCCGCCCGGGCGAAACCCCGGCGGCCCTGGTGATCAGTGTGGCGGCCGGCCTGGGCATGAAGATTGTTCCGGAGGACCTAGACATGGTTGAACGACGAAGATCAAAGCCTGGTGACCCAAGGCCGCCTCCTGTCGTTGCCCGCTTCGTGAGGCAAACAACCAGGGACGAGCTTGTAAAACAGCGAAAGGTGAAGAGAGACTTCACTACTCGGGATATTGGCTGGGAAGGTAACGATTGCCACCGAATTTACCTAGGAGAAGAGATGTCTCCAGCAAATAGACATCTTTACTGGCTCGCCCGACAAAAAAGGTCGCCTGGCAAATTAAAATACGTTTGGTTTGCTGCCGGGAGAGTGCGTTGCCGCAAGGATGACGGACAACCGGTGGTATACATTGACAAGATACAGGATCTTGATGTCTTCTGCTGACTCCTGGGCCACCGTCAACCCTCCGGTTTCAACCAGCTTCTCACCACGGACTCCGTCAATAATCTGATTTTATATTTATCTTTTTTTACTTTTAATTTTTTTTATCTTTATTTACTACTTTGTATCAATAATCTTAAATTACTTTCGTTTTCTGATATTTTTCACAGGACACTTTCTATTATTATATTCATTTTTCATTTTTCGCATAACTTGACAATTATTCAAATTTTAAATCGTAACTTCTACTTGGCATCTGTATTTTTTCCCTCCTCATTTCCATGTCTAGTATCCTAAACATTTGCCACGTTAACTCCCAATCCTTACCAGCCCATTACGATGAATTCCTACAATATTTTGGCCGGAACTTTTATCATGTCATAGCTATTTCAGAAACATGGTTAAAACCTTATATCCCCTCCTCTTCTGTTTCCTTACCCGATTATTCCTTTATACGCCACGACCGAATAGGCCGCACAGGTGGAGGTGTCGGTCTATACGTCCATAATAATCTTAAATTCCGTATTCTAGAAGTCTCAACCCCTTCTGACCAACCTCATATTGAGTTCCTTTTCATTGAAATTATTTGTGACACCCATCCTCTCCTGTTTGCTGCAGTATACCGCCCTCCTCTAGTTCCTTTTGATGCTCCTTTTGAAAATACCCTTTATAATTACATTCCTCTTTACAATAACATTATAATCTCAGGCGATCTCAATACCAATCTCCTTTCCAACTCCAATGATAAACAGTACCTCGAAAATCTCTTCTTTTCCCTCAATCTTTTCATCGTTCCTTTCTCATCCACCCACCATACCCGCTGTTCAGATACCTGGTTAGACCTTCATGTAATAGACTCGGCCCAGAACCTTCTCTCTTCATCACAATTGCCTGTCCCATTCCTCTCCTCCCATGACTTAATACAAATATCTTACAATATTCAAACTCCTACAATCCTTCCTAAAACCATAACGTTCCGTAACATTAATGCCCTCACCCGCGAAAACCTACTACCTGACCTAGAAATCCTGAATTGGGACGACATATATTCATGTTCCTCCATAGACTCAATGGTCAATATCCTCACTTCCAACCTCATTAATATCCTCGACAAACATGCTCCACTCAAAACCTGTACCTTCCGCCGCCGCCCTGCTCCTTGGATGTGTCAAGAGATCAGAGATTTACAAAGGAAGCGTGAGGCTGCCCGGAGACGCTTCAGGCGTACAAGACTTGCAGAGGATTATGAAGCGTTTAAGATACTTCGTAACTTGACACAAACAACAGTAAGGCGTGCGAAATCCAACTATTTTCATGAAGCTCTGTCCTCTTCCCCTGATTCTAAAACCAAATGGCAACTCCTTCGTAAACTTTCCCTCTGTAAATCCTTTACCTCATCAAGTTTCTCAATACCATCTGACGAACTAAATTCATACTTTTCTACTGATTCCTCTAACATTACTGTAGCCTCTTCTTCCAATTGTTCACTCCCACCATCATTTAATTGCGATAATTTTTACTTCTCAAATATTTCTCCCACAGACCTTATTTCTTCCATAATGAAATCCCACACCACTTCCATCGGCTCTGATGGAATACCCGTCAAACTGTTAAAATTATGCCTACCTGAAATCCTACCAGTTCTTCTTTTCATTTATAATTTCTCCCTCCAGAACTCTGTATTCCCTACTTCATGGAAAAAAGCCCTAGTCCATCCCATCAACAAAATCCCTAATCCGACATCACCTAAAGATTATCGCCCTATCTCTATCCTGTCTAATCTCTCCAAACCTCTAGAACGAATTGTACAATCCCAAGTATCCCACTTTCTTGAAGAGACTAATCAACTTGACCCTCTTCAATCCGGCTTCCGACCTGGCTTCTCCACGCAATCAGCCCTTACCAAAATCACTAGTGATATCCACACCGCAATAGATGAAAAAAAAATAACAGTCCTAATACTCCTAGACTTCTCCAAGGCCTTTGACTCCCTTAACCATTCGATCCTCTTTTCCAAATTAAAATGTTTATCCTTTTCTAATAGTTCTATCCAATGGTTCCAATCTTTTCTTTCCGAACGTTCTCAAGCAGTTACTATTCCTAATGAACCCTTATCTTCCTTCCTAACTCTATCCTCAGGTGTTGCTCAAGGTTCGAGTATTTCCCCCCTTCTGTTCAATACCTATATCAATGACCTCCCTAATTCAATCCATCACTGTTCCTACCACCTATACGCTGATGACCTCCAAATCTATCTATCCTTCCCTCCTTCCGAATTATCATTAGCTTTTGCAAATATTCAGGCAGACCTAGATAGGATCAGTGCCTGGGCAAACCTGAATAGTCTAAAGCTTAATCCTATGAAAACCCAGGCCATTTTAATCGGTTCCAATTTCCTCCTTAGTTCTATCATCACCCTTCCTTCACTTTTGCTTAATAATCACCCTATTACCTTCAGCGCCTCCGTCAAAAACCTTGGCGTAATCCTTGACCAAAACCTATCCTGGAGACCCCATATTGCCCAAATTTCCAAAAAATCGATAAGTACACTAAAACTATTTCAACGGTCCCGTCACCTTCTCCCACAATCCTCCCGGAAGCTCCTTGTATCCTCTCTTATTTTTCCCCATTTTGACTATTGTTGTGCGGTATATGGCGGCCTCTCGAAGGTGCTTGAGGGCAGATTGAAACGAGTCATGAACTGTTTCATAAGATTTGTCTTCGGTACCTCTAGACGGTCGCATGTATCACATCTCTATGACGAGTCAAATTGGCTGTTTCCCTCTATTCGAAGGCAATATTTCCTTGGTTCCTTTCTCTATCAAGTCATCCGCTCCCATCGCCCCTCCTACGTTTATAGTCTCCTGCAATTTAAATCCACAATCCATACTCAGGAAACCAGATCCCGTCCTTCTGACCTCTATACGCCTTCCCATCGAACCAAAAAATATGAATTTTCCTTTTTAGCCCGGTCCACTTTTTTCTGGAATACTCTCCCAACAAACATCCGTCATGCTCCTTCCCAATCTTCATTCAAATCGCTCCTTTTTAAACACCTTCTTGCTTCCCAACTAGATGCCAACTAATTTCAGTATAAAAATTTGAGCTATGTGAGAAATGTCCACACTTCATGTCATAAATGTTATAAAGTTTTCATTATTATTTTTAATTATTCTAAAGTTTTTTTTTTCTTTGGTTTGTTAACCCTGTTACTTTTAGATACTATTGTAATCTTTTTAATTGTTATTTTTCATTTCTTTCTGTTTTTACCATTTAAAATACTTGTATATATTTATTGTAATCATTATGTTATAAGTCTTTTTTGTTTTTATTTCTATGTGTTCTATGGTCAGTCATAATACTTATTTGTTTTGTACCTGTATGTTATTCTTAAGGGACCTAGTCCCAGAATAAAGTTCTTTTTTCATTCATTCATTCATACTTTAAATTCAAAAGATAAAAAATTTAAATTAAGAGAAAAACGTCTCATTCAATCTTAGAATATTATATTATTGAAGAATTGTTCTATTGTTCTACACTGATACATGCACACTCATCAACTGTCTTTTTTAAATTAAAGTCCCTTTCTGCCATATTACATAGCGATGTAAGTTCATTTTCAGGTTTCCTCTGCAGTAATATGAGGAAAAATAAGTTTTTCTGTTTGTTAAATTCTCCAGTTTTGTATTATCTGAACTTGGGAAATGTGCACATCTCGTTCCATGAGGCATTTATCTAACATTACTTACTTCTGTGACCAAAAAAAAAAAAAAATGTTTTTATTGCAGGTTACAACTATATTATTGAATACAAGTAAATATGAGTATAACTAGAAAAGAAATGATATACATGAAGAGAAACTATCTATTGGCAGCACTCTTAGAATAGTCTAACACAAGCGGCAAAGTTTCTCTGAAGCCTTATGGGTGTCAATAAGGATCAGGAGCCATTGTCTCTGGAAAACCTAATGAATAAGTTTTTCTCATCATTGTCGTAATTGTTCTTTTGTTTGAATATTTGTTCGATAAAAATTAGGCCGTTTTACAAAAGAAATCTTGGATATATTTGTTTAAAAATTTATTTAATTTCCAGTCATCGCAACGTTTCAGCCTCTAGGGCCATTCTCAAGCTTCATGCATATCTATGTTACATATCATGTTAAATATCATTTTTTAAAATTATGACGACGCTGCTGAAAAGCGGTGAAATGAAATGATATGTAACATGGATATGCATAAAGCTTGAGAAAGGCCCTAGAGGCTGAAACGTTGCAATGACTGGAAATTAAATAAATTGTTTAAAAACATATATCCAAGATTTCTTTTGTAAAACGGCCTAATTTTTATCGAACTAATGAATAAGATGCAATGAATACACTATCTCGGATAATTAACTACATACGATCTAAGCAGCGAAGGAGAAAGCCTGACGACTTCAAGGAGGCATTCCCTCCATCAGGCTTTGGAATAGTGGGCCGATACCCCATTATCTCGAGATTAACTAAATGAAAATAACAGAAATAAATAGAGCTGGGTCAGTCATCATGGTACATAGAAATGGTGCAAAAAACTTTTGGGTATATTGGGAATTATGGAGACAAAAAAAAAAATGGCATCAGAAAAACAGAAGTAGGGGAATGCATACTCATTTACTCAGGAGTAAGTTTTCAGGCGCATGCAAAAAGAGGAGTGACTTGCTTCTTCCATAAGGACATTTCTCACATAATCGTAGACTGAAAAGCAATCAATGATAGACTCTTGTTGGTCAAGTTATGAATCGAAGTAGCGTTATATATCCTATTCATCGATTATGGACCTAATGACAAATACATAGCCTCTGAAAAAGATTCGTTCTTTGAAACACTGCCGAGATAGCAGGATAACAGTGAGGGTATAACTATTATGGGAGACCTCTAGGGAAGAGTGGGCAGCAACTCAAAAAGATGGGAGGAAGTGCTTGGAGTTCATGGAGAAGAGCACTTCAATAACACTGAAGAAAGAATACTCAACTTCTGCCTTATAAATGAAATGATTGTTGCCAACAGTATTTTCCCCCACAAAAGTGTTCAAAAATACACTAGAGAGGAACCGAGTCAAAGACAAAAGTCAATATTGACTACTTCTTAACACCTAGGGCATAAGGCAAAAGGCATCGAAGAAAGAATTTAGTCAATGTAAAAAAAAGAGGGTTTGAAATCGTAAGTGACTATTACCTACTAATCATGGATGGAATTGTTAGAGACCTGAACTTATTCAAAATAAAATCTTATAGAATGAAAGAACCAGAAGTTAAGAAAATGCTCTTAAGTATCATAACTGGGACAGTGAGCAGGTAGAAGAAAGTTGGGTAGCATTCAAGAACATAATTATGCATGCCCCAGAATCGGCTTGTGGAAAAATCAGGATTGGTAACAGAGTCAAAATATGGACCAAAGAAGTGAGGGAAGTAATAAAGAAGAAAACAAATTCCAGTATCTAAACACCAGAAGTGATACAGATTACTGTCTCTACATTAATATAATAAAATAAAATAATATTATACTCATTTTATTTTATCTATTATGAGTGACATCTAAGTGGATATATAAATATTATTGCAAATTTGTGTAATTTTTTTTTTTTTTTTTTTGTTCTTATCTTTAAATTGAAATGGCACAGAGATGGGGCTGATTTTTATTTATTTTTTGATTTTTATTTGTTTTTTAAGTTTATGTTTTTCTTTTTTTTATTTCCTTCTCAATTTTTCTTTTTTTATATATATATATATTATTATATATATAAATATTATATAATATTGTATATACCATTTATTGTTGTAGTTAATTATTTATTATTGTGTTAGGCAGGCTAACAATAAGATAAGAAGTAAAATTTAAATTTAAATATCAGCTCCAATTTGATTGTATGTTTACAAACATAGCATCCATTTTGGATGCTAAGAAAAAAGGGTGCTGGCAGGTACCTACCAGGTAAGAGATAGGTAAAAAAGGGTCTGTCAGAGTGAGGGTTATGAGCTGATAGGAGTCAAGAGTTTTCACTAGGAACTTGGAGAGTGTGGAGCTGAATATGAAGAGGGATCTTGGTTAGCCTGCATATTGTTTGTGTTATTTTGTAAGTTATAATTATAATTAAAAAGTTGTATAATACATTTGTGCCTGATTGTCAAGAACCCATACCATACCCTGAGAGTAAATTGAGTGATAATGAAGTAAATATTTGTGTTAGTTGATTTTTTCTTAAAAGAATATTATTTTAAAAATAAGCATATTATAATATATATATACATATACATTTATTTATTTTTTTGCTGGTATGTAGTACATTACCAATTAGTTTGAATTTCAATCATTATTATTATTTTAATTAATATAGCGTAATGTGATTTTCTTGTATAATTTACCACCTGTAATTGGGCCTTGGCCTGTTGGTGGATGATGTAAAATAAAATTATTATTTCAGGGAACTTCTGGAAATGGATATCAGCAATCTTGAATCACCAGAAATGAACCATCTTTTACAAATAAGTGAAAAAGATGACTTCATTAATGAAAACGAGATTGCAGAGGATATAGCGTACAGCAGCAGGCATGGACTGCATGCCAGAGATGATGAAATACTTGGAAACTACTTGACAAAAGATATTTTAACATCTCTTAACTTAATATGGAAGAATAAATCAACACCCAGAGACTGAAAAGTATGTTATAATTCCTATATTTAAGAAAGGAGACAAAAGGGAACGCAAGAATCATAGAGGAATATCACTACTCAGTGTGCCTAATAAAATTTACCCCTGTTAGTGTTAAGGGCCAAAATATTATTTAAATTTGCTTCAACACAAAAAGTAAAAAAAACTATTGATGCGACTAATGCTGATGAAAAGATTGAGGGGCTTCAGCATGAGTCATTTATAGAGGGTCTTTATAAAATAAGAAATAAATTAGAAAAAGGAGAACCAAATTATGAGGAAATATAGGAGATTTGTCATGAAGCGGCTCAGAAGGTTCTAGTTATCAGATAAGAAGAGAGATCAGCAAATAAATATGGGTGGAATGAAGAGGTAGCACATACAGAAAAAGAAATGTGAATATGAGAAATAGCTCTCAATAAACAATTATCTCTCTAAATCAGAACAGTAAAGCCAAAATTGACATAAAAAAGAAAATAATAGATGCAGTAGAGAAGTTATGGGGTCACAATTGTGAAATGATCGACTGCTGCATTAAGGGCCAAACAGCGTAAGAAGCGTGGAAAAGGCTGAAATCTATTAAGACTCAATCCTGGCCCAAAAATAGAACCTGCTAATCATCTATAGAGAAATAGAGAGATTATTTTGCAAACTTACGACAGATCGCACTACAAGTTGGAAGACCAAGATAACAACCAGAGTGGATGATGTCTCTCGAGAAGTAGAAAAGGCCTTAAGGGAATGAAAAATGGTAGATCTCCGGGACTTAGGGGCCTGCCGATTGAACTAGTGAAAGCTGGATCAATAGAATTCAAGGATAATCTTGCCAAGGTATACACATCATGTATAAAGAAAGAGTTTAATCTTGCCAAGGTATACACATCATATATAAAGAAAGAGTATAATCTTGCCAAGGTACACACATCATGTATAAAGAAAGGAAAAGTGTCAAAGGATTGGTTAATGGAAAATATCACACCTATCTACAAAAAAAGGAAAGAAAAACCTAGTAACTCTTGAGTTAATGCTTGACATGGTTCACTGATGCCCTGATGATAGCTCACATGTTTGAGCCAAAATTTCAGCAAAATTAAAATATTTTTCACATAACTGAATCTTGATTATTTCTACCCTTTTTTTTTAAATCTATATTGAACAGGCTGTAAAAGTATGGAAACAATGTTGGCGGAGTATGGGAGTAGAGGTTGGTGAAGGAGTCCTATTCACTCTACAATTCGCTGACTTAACTTCCCTACCATAAGGATTAAGAGTTAAAAAATTTGTATAAGGTTGTTTCTTATAGGTGTGAATCAATCGTATAAATTAGTTCAAATTGAGTTTACCTAACCTAAATTTTAACTGATGCAAATAACGTTTGGTTTGTTATTATCAGCATATGTAGCACAATATATTTATAACAAAGCCATTACTGAACTAATTGTATAACCAACTCAATTACTGAACTGTTGTTAATATCTCTAAACACATACATACTTATATTAAAACCAAATAGAATTAATGATGGAAAAAGTAATGACTGTGGAATGAAATACAGGTGAACATGGTTAAGGGGTGTGGTCATTGACAACTATAAATAAGTCTTCTTATTTAGAGTGTTTCACGGGCCGTACCCCCAAACTGACTTCTATAAAATATAGAATTAAGTTATGTAAAAAAAAAAAAAAAATTATTAAGGGCAGAAACTACCAAATGACTAAACTGAGATGACTAAAATGTCATTAATTTACAGTCAGTTTTTTAAATATTTTATTTTAAAAGTCATAGTTTTATTTATTTTAGTTTAAACCTTGGCAAACACGTATTCAATCAGATTAGTGTTTGTTTGTTATTCTTGCATATTAGAATAAATGACAATAGCATTTTAGGTTTTCATCTTGTTTGTCACTGAACTGGTTATAAATATTAAATTTAGTTTCCTAAAGTTCTTATTTTATTATACATTGAAAAATAAACAATTTTGTCGATAAAAAGGGGTCGATAAGGGTAAAAATGGGTATTCACCTCAGATTGAATAATGGGATTTGAATCTGAGGAGGTAGTGATATTTCCTTCATCACTGGTAGTAGGCTCAGCTGTTTCAACCTCTTGCTTAACTTGCAAAGAATTTTTCTTAGAAAATATTGTCATTTTGAACCAATAAAGATTAATTTACTGACTAAAATTTGGGGTAAAAAAGAACTACCGGCAAAACTAACATAAAATGCTACAACTAAGTTAACTACACTGTTGCCAAAACACAACCTACTGATAAATGAAATACTACTTAATATATAAATGAATCAGCTGTATTGAAAAAATACAGTTATAAAATTAAAATAATCCATTAGCAATTATGGTTTAAAAAAAAAATTAGTTTCTTAAAAATGATATGCATTTAATAAAAAAAAAAAAAAAATCAATCTGGTCTCAAAATATATCAGACAATGGAAATCAGAAGACTCCTTAAAATTTTAGCATTAAAATAGTTGTCTTAGGACAAAGATATTTTATAATCAATTATTCAAATAGTTAAAAATAATACGTCATTAAAAGGATTTCAAAAAGATCACGACATTGTCTATAAAATGGAAAGTGCCGCTAAATTGCAAGCATGAGAATATGGAAATAATCATGAGATTAAGTCAGGACGATAGTCCCTCTAAAATCTGATGAACTGTTCCTACTAATGCTAAAAATAGTTTTGCATTCTACATTAATTATAAAAATATGAAATTCTAGACTTCATTGCATTTTCTAATTTAAATGTTTCAATGAGTTTAAAGTTAATGTGGACTACGTCTCCCAAAAATAGATTTCTTGTAGGTTACCGTTTATATCAACTTAATAATAATTAAACAATAATAAAATAAGTCAATATTGTAACTAAAATAAAATATGCAATAATAAAAATAATTTTAACTAATTTAAAAAAAATCATATTTCAGAAAGTAGCGATGGTTTAAGATTATCGATTTATTTTCCCTTTTTAGATTTTTTCAATAGTAGCAGTAATTATTCACTTTATCAACGAGGCAGCCAAACCAAAACAAAAGTAGCCAGGAAATGAATGTTATAAGATTATACACATGGAAATTAGCATTCAACACAAAGATGATACTGTGAACTACATATCATGCAAAATCTTAACATTGGCAATTCTTCAAAAACAAGAACCACACAATAACAGTAACACGATGATGCGTTTTGACTCCGATTATTGTTTTAGATTTACTTTAAGATTATTGTTTAAATTTAATATCAACATTTTTTTGAGCATGTGAAAATTTAATTCAACAATTATTTATAGCCGTCGTTAGTGTGGTGATTTAATCTCACTCTTGTGCGGGAAACTTTCCCTACTTTCTCTAACCTGACTTGTAGCATTGTTACCTTCTGCAAATTCACTCTTATATTAACTGTAGATGTCTTAAGGTAATAAATACCTTTCTAAGAGTGAAACATTCGTTCTTTAGTTTAGAACCATACTTAAGTTTAAAATTAGGTTATTTCCAAATTTAATACGGATCATGCCCATCAAGATTCTTTTTTACCGTTTATTTTGCTATTAACATACGTCGTTTATTAGGTTATCAAGGGTTCTGATTTCATTTTTTTTAATCTGAATTTTACATTTCGCATTGCCACTACTTTTATTGTTTTATATGATATTTAGTTCGTTTATAAGCTTTTAAGATTTAGAACCGCACTTCAAATCGAGAGTGCAAATTTGAACTCAGTGTTACAATATTTTATTTGTTATATGAATGGTTTATTAATTTAATAGGAACTGTATTTTCATCGGGCATATGAATTTTTTTGGGTTGTAACACACGAAATGTCCGATTGTTTACATCTTAATGTTTATAGAGGCTTAGTATATGTACCGCCGAAGCGAGAACTTTATAGAGGGTTAAAGCGTTGTCTGTTAATTCCAAGAAAAATATTTATTACCTCTAATAAACAAGTGTTAATCCTCTATTAGCAAACTATGCCAAAACAGAATCTTCATTCTAAAAAGTTAATTTTTACTGTAAGGTGGTCCATGAGCAGGATCCGGTTTTTTGTTTCTGCCGAAAGGAAAAAGAATTGATTCAACGTCATACCGCCAAGAAAATGTCCAAAAGTATCGAAATTTGATCAAGCAATAACTGGCACTGGTAAACAGCAAAGAACTTATTCTCCTTCTGGATAACCTCATGTTTCAATACAGTGAATAAATTAAAGGAGTTGGACTAAGCAGCTCAATCATACCCTCCATATTCTCCTGGTCTATTCCTTACAGACAACCACTTTTTTTTTTTTTTTTTCGGAGTTAAGGCAACTTTTTGCGAGGAGAATTCTTTACCAAAGATTTGGACATTAAAAATGCGTTTTCTGAATTTCTTTCAACACATATCTAAAAGTTGCCTCATAGTTTTATAGCAGAAATGACAGTAAATACTTTGAATAAAAAATGTGTTAAATTGATCTTGATTTTATTCTTTTTTCCTGATTCTAAAAATGATCATTTCATGTGTTAAAACCCAACAACTCACGTTTAATAATGAGGCTATATTTCATAAAGGGTTATTTTTGTGTTTTTGAAGACACCATCTCATTTTATTTATTTTTTAGGTGGATTTTTTTTTCAGAAACTTAAATGCCGAAATATTTTTTCTATGATTTTTTATTGATCATGTGTTGTGTGGTTTTCGAATTGCTATAAAATTTATAGTAAACTTCTTTTAGTATTATTAGTACATTTTATACTGTCAATTAATTTTCTTATCGACTTATTTGTTTGTATTGGGTTGACAAATAAGTCCTTTAGGTTTTTCTGTTTATTTTTATGTTACACTTCTTATCTCATAAAATAATCTCTAAGGTGTATTATTTATCTAGTTGGTAATACATCACCAACTATATAAGTAAACTCTTCTCGAGAATAGCTTAGTATTGTGTTTGCTATTGCACTGTGAATATGGAAGAAAATATTCATTATCGGCATATTTTGTAGTAAAAAAAATTGCAGTGTTGATGGGGATGACGCCTTAACAGAAGCACCAAACAAAATTGGTTTGCCGAATTTCATTCAGGAAATTTTGACACAAATGATGCTCAACGATCTGCCCACATAAATGAAAAGAGCAATATTATGGCCATTGTTGTTTTTTTTTAAACACCCACTAAAATCCCACCCAATTAGTGCGAGATATTTTTATACCCCTGTTAAACTCGAATGACTAATTAACAGTTCAGATTGGACTGAAAAGCGAAAATCATCCTGAATTTGTCAATCTGGATGGATTGATGAGATTTCGGCTAGATTGAAAATAATGCTGGATTGCAATTATTAATTATGCATAACATAATATCATAACAATTATAATAATAACATTTCCAATGTTTGGTTTTGTTTGGCTATCAACCTTAAGTGGGTTGTTGAATTCATTGGGTAAGGGTTATCATCTCAGACAGGAAAATATTGTTTTCCATTCCCTTTACATGGATGATATCAAATTGTACGGCAAGAATAAGAAAAATCTGCCAACAAACAAGACTGTTGAAGGCATGCCACCAAAAGGAAAATAATCTCAGAAACTATATAAGAGCTACTGGGACATCAAGAGTCACCCCAAATATCGTAGCTCTAGATACTGGTCTTACTGCATTAAATCTTCAGAATGATCACATCCACTCGCCTGCAATCCAAGAGTAAAAGCTTGATAGGTGGAAGTATTAAGCCCTTCATGGGAGACTTTACCACAGTCTGGCTGTGACGGGCATAGACAGGTATTCATCTCTAGCATGGTTGTGTAAGGGTACTCAGTTTTCTGAAACTTAAAATTTTTTTAGCCATTCAGGTCCAAGTACTTGCCATTAAGACCTATAGGCGGCGTTATGAGGAGAAGCTATACCTGAATTGTGTAGAATGTGTAGGACGGTAATAGAATCAATATAGCATATCACATCGCTGTTAAGTGCTCATTGGAAAGAAATACTTACTGAGGCACAATAAAATGGCTAAAATTGTTCATCAAGCATTTGCCAAGAAATTTCAGATTTTGGAAAACACCTGCCTGTATAACAAATACAGCCCACAGCCATTGGTTGATGGACAGCACATCAAGCTGCATGGGAACTTGGCAATTATAAGCTGTATTGTAACATGGCAACTGTATTATTGTATTGTAACTGATCACACTATCCTACATAACAAGTCCTGATATTTTGCTAATGTTAAAGGAAGAAATTCTTCCTTCCTAAATTGTCAGGCTGAATGGAACCCATTTGTAACAGGCGACGAACTTGTACCTGGGGGAGGGGGGGGGGGGGGAGGTCCACCTCAATGAATACGGACAAATAAAAGGAGACTTTGGAGAGAGATTGAAAATGGCTGAAAGGTGCTTTAACTTCCTCAGAAAAGGATTTCTAGACAAGAAGGAAGTCTCCAAGGCCACTAAGAAGGTAGTCTTCATTTCTATCCTGACTTACGCAAGTGAGTCATGGACTCTCACTACCAAACATCAGAGCCAAATCCAAACTATGGAAACGCACTTCTAGTAAAAATTTGAGAAAAAACAAGAAGAGACAGAGTGAGAAACTCCACGATAAGAGAAAACCTGAGCTGAGACGGTCATCAGGAAGAACCAGCATAGGTGGTTTGGACACATCTAGCGAATGACTGAAGAAATAGTTGCTAGGGCTACTCATGAGGCTTGAGTAAAATTCAGCCTCAGAAAAACTTGGGAAGAAGAAGGCCTTTAACAAGAGAGGAATGGATTGGAGGAGAAGAAGGCAACTAACACTAGATAGAGTGTTTGGTTCAGGCTCTATAAGATGGCACCTCACACTGCTCGGCTGTAAAAGAGGTCTAAATCGAGTAAGTAAGAAAAGGGAGAAAAATATGTGAAGATTATTAAGATAGGGGTGCCATCAGATGACAACCTTCACAAGGTAGTAGCAGAAAAGGTCTGAAAATATCAGGATCTGCATGAAGAGCTTAACCTATTATACAAGCTCGACTAAGTGAGAGTGCTACCATTGATCATCTCAACAAATGTCTTGATTCTAGAAGTGACTGTAAACCCAATAAAGGAACTGGATCTTCCCCTCAACACTCTGGAAATGATGCGGAAAGTAGTGTTTCTCAGTACTGAGAGCAATGTTAGGAAAGTAATGCCAGTGATTGATAGACAGCACGTCAAGCTGTAAAGGAACTTGGCAATTATAACTGATCACACTATTCCAAATAACAAGCCTGATATTTTGCTAAAAAAGCAGTGTTGCTCGGTACTGTGAGCATTAAGGATTAACTTTCACTAGGCACACCCTTTACTTAGATCCGGGTAGGTGGTAATGTCATGGAAAGCTGAGAAAAAATAGTAATAATAATAGGCTGAGTGAATCTGAAGGTTTGATGTCTATACTACCAATCCTTACCTACACAGTTGAATATAATGACCACTGTCCAAGTCCTAGCCCCCGAGATCTGACTTAACACAATCCTTCTACCTATGTCTTTGCCTACCTCTTGGACTCCTGGTTGTCAGTTTATTGCAAATGAATTTTTTTTTTTTTTAATTTGTTCTTCACTAAGCCTAACTTTGCATGCCCATTTGAGCAGCTGTGATACTACAACTTTATTCATACTGGAGGGGTATAAGCTTTGTAATTTCACAATGTGTAGCCTTCTGAGTTCTACGGTGGCTTCATAGCTCTGTAGAATCATATACTTTGTAGGACCAAACATTTTAGGTAAAACCTTATTCTCTAAAACCTCGAGGTGTTTTTCATCCTTCAAAATAAGCGAACACAATAAAAAGAATTTGACTGAGGTTAAACCTTATCATTATATTAAAGTAAACCAGGAGTGACAGTACTAAGACGCATTAAGTGTATCTTATAGTATTTTAAATTCGCTATTATCAAGTTTTTCTTTTCCTGATGGTCATTTTTGGAGGGCGGGAAATTCTGCCTTAATAACAAGCAAACCATGTCAAGATTAATGAGGTCAATATTGGGCGGCAAACTCATTTTTACTTCTCACATACAACACTTTTATTATAATTTGGACTATTGTTTAAATTGCATATTTTGTTGAGGTGTGCTTGCACAGCGACAGTAGCTGAGATAGTTTTAACCGTGACTCCAAATTGTAATGGTGCATTTTTTTTTTTTTTTTTTCGGTTGCCACGACAGGCCTTGGAGGCCCTTGGCCGCACGGTATGGTTTATATTCCACACCGCGATACTCGATGACATTTTATATGGTACGGTCATCACTCCCTATGCCTATTTTTGTGGGTAGCTATCAATTAGCTGACGGGTCCCACATACCCGGGGGAGATTGCGAGTGAATCCCCATTTATTTGTATGCTTGAAAAAAGTCCTCCTGGGACTGGGATTCGAACTCACAACTTCAGCTTGGCAGGCTAGCGTGCTAACTATTCAGCCATGGACTACACCATGTATATTATGGTGCATATACAAATTTTAAATGGTTGACTCTTGTGGTTAATTACTGAACAAATGTTAATCTTAAATGGGTTTCTAAAGTGTTCGTTAAAAAAAAAATATATTGTTAAAATTTGTTTAGAAAAAATAAATTTAATATCTGCGCAACACACAACTTCCCTTTTTCAAATCAAGTTTTAAATAAACTTACAGTTGAAAAAAATTATTTAATTGTTTCGATGCAAACATAGATTTAAGATTAATTAATATAACAATAGATATTATTATATATCACTTAGGTTTACGCGCTTTTTGTCACTCTACATTACCTTCTACAACTTCATATGTTAAATAACTTTTTTCTAAAATTATTGGCTTTCTAAAAATATATTATCTGTCTATATTACTATTCTTATTTATAGATAAATAATATTGACCTGGAAACATAGTTCCGCAGTTTTCTCTTTCAGTTGGTTTTTAAATTCTTTGCTAAAAAATAGAAATGGTTATTATTTCTAAAAATCGTTCACTTAAAAACTGGTAAAATGCTCTGGGATTCCCTTTGTCAGGTTTTGTAGGGAGGAGGGGTAAGAAAGAAAACTGATTTTTTTGAATAAAGTTTTTCTTGAATAACTCAAAAAATATTATGTTTATCATAAAGGATGTAATAAACAAAGTTAAAGAACATTACAAAATCTTTAATAATGACAATATATATATATATATTTTTTTTTTTTTTTTGCTCGAATAAATGGTTACAATGGTATTTAAGAGATAAAATTAATGGATTCTGCACTTTCAGTAAAATTCCTCCAAGCTCCATAGATTTATAATGCTCAGAATGAACATTAAGATTGAGCTTATTAATTAATAAAATATTAAGCAATCAATTAAAATTCGATGCTGATCATTAAAACTGAATGAATTTCATGGTTTTTATAGTATTTTTTACTGAAATTGAATAACCAATGTGTTGAAAGTGAAAAAATGTGTTGAATCGTTTGAAAACATTTTTATAAAATCAGTTTAGTATAGTAATCTGATTAAAAACAAAAAAAAATTTTTAACGATTCTATACATTTTTTACGATTACATCATCTCCCTTCCTACTTCCCCCCCTCCTCCTAACAAAACCCAACTCCAGATATTTTACCAGTTAAAACAGGAAGTCAAATGAACAATTGATAACAAGCTTCAGTTTTCTGTTTTATTCTTTTAACGTTCAGGTTATTTTATGTAGTAATAAAATAATTTAAAAATGTAACACTTTTTCCTGTACAAAGGGGATATGCATAATAGTGAACACAACAGTGGCCAGCTGCCAGACATGGCATATCCTTATCAACATTCAATAAGTAAAGAAATATTTTTTATAAAAACAGCCATACTAGAACGAATAGTTTCACCGTGTTGCTCTGCTACTATTACATCATGACAACTCATCATGTAAACATACTCTGCCATGGGGGATATAAGAAATACACTTCACACAAACAACAACTTCGGAAAGAAAATCAAGCAAAATATTAAATTGACAAGCATTGTCAACTTAATAACTGTGTAAAAAAAATAAATAAATAATATTGTTTATTTTGTTATGAGAATTTTTATCAATTTATGGAGGAAACTTTTACACCAGAATTTTTAAATTGAACTTAGTAGATATGATACAGTTGAAAAACCACAGTTTGCGTGGAGTCATTATTCGTGATATTTTTTTTACTAATTTTGAATTTCTATTTTGGCTTTTTGGAGAATCACCAACCTATTTATCTGTAAAATTATAATATTAAAACAATAAAAATAATTATATATTAGATTTTCAAAATGTTTCTCTTCTACAAAGGATATTAACGGTTAAAACAAAATAAATAAAGGAAACACTCATATTTATATAATAACTTTTTCTCATTTTACCAATAAATAAAGTACATATATGGGAAAATATTTCATAATATATGCCTAACACACAATTAACAGATATGCTGATTAAACAAAAATTTCTAATGCATTTACCAAAACCTAAAACTGAAGTCTTAATAACAAATGCTAAGTTAAATACATTTTTAGAATTTTAACAGACAAGTTGGTCAAGGGTCATAAACAAAACCACATCACTAAAAAAATAAATACAAATATCATAAAAAGAAAATAATAAGATGAAAGTAATAAAAGAGGGGGACAGGTAAAAAAATCAATAATATGTGCAGAAAACTACTGGTATGAAAATTAATCAAGATTATTGTGATAAAACAAACATTACACAAGTATTGAAATGAATGGTTTTGTACCAAATATTTATAAGATAGATATTACTAAAATATAAGTTACACATGAAGAAATATAAAAAAAAATAAATAAAGCAAAGAAAAATAATTTAAATATGAAATAAAATAAGAATAAGCCATGTCACACAATCAATCTAGAATAATTTAAATATGCCAATTTAAAACAAGGTAAATAAATTAATTTTATAAGCCTGATTCATAAACCTTTCAGTAATAACCCCAACTCTATTGTATGCCTATACTGTCAACAAAATAATCCCCTTAGACCAAAAATGACCAATGAAAGTTTTTTTGATTATTTGTTCATTTAACGTCACTTCATGCTAATGTGGCAAATTGGACGATGCTACAATGGGAATCCTAAATTTAGCATATCCAGGTTCAATTAGGATAGGGATCTTTAACGAATACCTGACATTGCACAGGCTCATGACCACCATTTTACGTCCTCTCCAAAGGATGGCATAACCAGGATTTTTTACTTCCTTTAAAAAATCCTAGGGAGATCTGCTGGGATCAAAACCCACAACCTTGGACATAATAGGCTGTTATGCTAGCTACTAGACCACAGGTGACCCCAACTAACTTGACCACCGGTGATCAATGAACATGAATTAATTTTTCGAATAATTTATTACTAATTATTGGTATATTATAGGTGGAATAATCAGGAGTCAGTCATTTTTTTAAAGTGTTTTAATTTAGCCAACGTTTTGGCTCAAGCTTGTGAGCCATCATCAGGGCATTACTGAGCCATGTCCAAGCATAAACTGAGGAAAACCATAAACATAGGTAGTATGGGGAGGGGTTCGTGTAAAAACCCTGAAGGTTTTCCCCTCTAAATATAAAGACTTCTGCTTATCTTTGTTTTTAAAACTTTTACAAAATTATACATTGGAAAAACAAAACAATATTTGTACATCAAAACAAGACTCAACATTTTTTACAGAAAATTATAAACACTAGAATCTGAGGTATATAAAAGATCCATGAGGTATATTATAAACAATAAATAAAATAAAGAAAAAACAAAAACCAGTAGTGTTATAAACAAAAAGATAAATATACAGTAAATAAAATATAAATTACACAAGCAAATTGTACAATAAAGTTAGAAACTTATAACTTAAGGAGACGGAAGATGTTGGCATACGAGGGAGAGATTATTTCTTTGTCTGTTTTATGATTGACGAGTACTCGATCTTTTTCCATACGGATGTGTATAGCTTTGGAGAGGAGTCGCTTTTTGTTGTTAGGTACGGTGGCTAGGATTTCAGGATTATCAAAATCAAAATGATGGTCAAGGGATATAGCGTGTTCGGATAATTTTGAGGAAAATGGGTTACGGGTGGATATGGTGTATTGGTGCTGATAAATTATTTTTTTGAGATAGTTTTTGGTCTCGCCTATGTAACAGGAATTGCAATTTGGGGAAGAGCAGGGAACACGATAAACTAAATTTGATTTTTGTAGAAAAGGGATGGGATCTTTTAGTTTAGAATATAAATTCTTTAATTTGTTACCATGTTTTAAAACTAAGCGGAGATAGGGAAAGCTTGAGGATTAGACTTTTTTTTAATTTTTTGAGACAAAGATGTGATGTATAGAATGGATCTGTACTGGGGAACTATGATGGGTTGTGGAGAGTGTGCGGGGGAGGAGTGAGGGTTAGAAGAAGTTTTAATAAGGATTTTAATTAACTGATCAGGAAAATTGTTAGATTTTAGGATTTTTTCTAGTCGGGTTAAATTATCTTTGTGAAATTTTGTATCAGAAAGTGTTAAGGAACGGTGTATGAGGTTTTTGGCTACGCTGATTTTCTGGTGATGTGGGTGTGAGGAAAAATAATTAAGGAGACAGCCAGAATATGTAGGTTTAGTGTACCAGTTGGTGGATAGTGAATTATCGGGATTTTTTATGATAAGGAGGTCGAGGGTGGTAAGAGTTGAAAGCAGTCAAGATATTAGGGATGGCTTTGGGGTTTACATAGGCGAGACCAAAAACTATCTCAAAATAAACCAATACACCATATCCACCCGTAACCCATTTTCCTCAAAATTATCCGAACACGCTATATCCCTTGACCATCATTTTGATTTTGATAATCCTGAAATCCTAGCCACCGTACCTAACAACAAAAAGCGACTCCTCTCCAAAGCTATACACATCCGTATGGAAAAAGATCGAGTACTCGTCAATCATAAAACAGACAAAGAAATAATCTCTCCCTCGTATGCCAACATCTTCCGTCTCCTTAAGTTATAAGTTTCTAACTTTATTGTACAATTTGCTTGTGTAATTTATATTTTATTTACTGTATATTTATCTTTTTGTTTATAACACTACTGGTTTTTGTTTTTTCTTTATTTTATTTATTGTTTATAATATACCTCATGGATCTTTTATATACCTCAGATTCTAGTGTTTATAATTTTCTGTAAAAAATGTTGAGTCTTGTTTTGATGTACAAATATTGTTTTGTTTTTCCAATGTATAATTTTGTAAAAGTTTTAAAAACAAAGATAAGCGAAGTCTTTATATTTAGAGGGGAAAACCTTCAGGGTTTTTACACGAACCCCTCCCCATACTACCTATGTTTATGGTTTTCCTCAGTTTATGCTTGGACATGGCTCAGTAATGCCCTGATGATGGCTCACAAGCTTGAGCCAAAAACGTTGGCTAAATTAAAAATTTTTCAAAAAATGACTGACTCCTGATTATTCCACCCATAATAGTTTCTACAGTCGACTGTACATCCTCAATATAATTATTGGTACTTAAATAAACAGAATAACCTTAGTGCATACCCAAGTTGATATGCCCTACATCAGTAGTTCCCAGCACTAAAAAATTATGTTATTTCTATATGAAGTATATCTATTAACATAAGTAATAATAAAGTTATCTTAATACGATAAGTTAAATATTACCTTTGAAGTCTTTCTTTTCAAATGTAAGAAAAATGGTAAGACATTCACTAAATTAGCTGTAACTGGTTAGAGGCATTCACTAGTGAGTTGACCTATATGAAGCTTGATACATTGAAGCGATATGTCAAATAAAAGCATAATCTTGATGTTAAGTTTGAAAAATCTTTTCAATTAATTAATAAAAATGACATCTGGAAAATGACCATCTGTGAAGAACCAGTTGTCTACTTTATAGAAGCAGCTACTTATACATTCATTAATTTATTTTTATCTGTAAGTAATTTGAAAAGACCCATCTCTACATGTCAAAAAACAATCGAATTTTGACATTATATATCATTAAGATATTCCTGTGGGACTTTCTTAATGACTAGGTCTAATTATTTTTCTGTGAGACGTACTGTGATCTGAATGAAGTAGTGAATGCACGTGCCCTCACGAATAGTCAATATGTAAACCAAAATAATCATAGCATTTCTCTAATTATATAACTCACAATAACTTTTTATTTTTAATTCCAAACTACAATTTGATAAAAATTTGACCCTATATGACCACATATAACCACAGAAAATCTTTTTGGATTTGAAAAACATTTAATTACTCCAGAATAGCCCCTTTAACATTTTGGTCTGAAATATAAATTATTATTATTATTTTATGACTATTAAGTAATTGTTTCTTTCAAATACAAAATAATTAAATTTAAAAAGGCAATTAATGTTTCAATAAGAATCATTTTCTGTCATTTACTATTAACGTCTCCTTTAATCAACGTTAAAATACAAAGTTTTTTTTTCAACGTACAACAATTTTTTTTTTTCTTGGATGTTTTTACAATCCAACTCTTTATTTTACATTAATTAAAATCAAACAATACAAATAAATAAGATACAATTTATTTATACATTACATTTCAAATGTATTCACTTACTAATTTTTGGTTGATGGCATCATAAATATGTGATAAAAAAAAAAAAAAACTAAAATGAGGAAAAATACTACAACAAATACAGTAACTACAGGTTAAATTATAAAAAAAATATTCAAAATTAATCTTGATTTCATGGTTAATTTATCTTGTCACCTTATTTGATGATAATAAGTAGGATAGATAGCAGTTTTTAAACCGAAACTAGCTCTTTGGCATAACAAACCTGCCAAAAAAGTTCTTTAAACTACTTTAAAATTCTTCCAACTGTGGTAAGAATTTTAAATCCATATTCTTATCATCAGTTTCTTATGCGCAAATTGTTGGCTGAATTAGTTATTGAGATGGATCCATTACTATGATAAATTACCTAGTATAAGGACCAATGTAGTTTTTTAACACAAAATTAACAAGGGATGATTTGAAAACCCTCTTTTCCACAAATTCTGATAAATGAGTTTCATTAGTTCACCAGTTATCTAATGTCTTTAAATATTACATATTTTACTATATGTGTATCCAATGAAGGATGAAATGGTTTGGGTGGCGGTTTATAGATTAGTTATAACAGTTCAATACAGGTTAGTATATAGTTAAGAGTTACAATAGTTTATGTTAAACTTCACATAATATGTTTTTGAGTTGTTTCCCTTCATTAATGTGTTTTTACAGCATACAAAAGCTTCTAGTAGATTAATTGTTCTACCTTTCAAAAAAAAAAATTCAATTTAAGTAGTTGTATGTTTGTTTCATTTAAACAAGAAAATTATAGTTTTTTCAATGGTTCAGCTTCAGGAATCACTCCTTTCATTGGTCTAACGGCTGCTTGCAATCCTAGTATACTGCTAACAATCATCAAGATAATGTATAAAGATAAAGAAAATGAAATCAAGATTGATTCTTAATAACCTTCAAGAAATTCAATGTCCACCAGCTATATTTTAAATCTTTTACTCAGATTACTTTTTTTTCATTAATCTAAATTACTTATAGTCACATAAATCAATAATTGAGTAAGTAAACAAATTAAAAATTGAGATAAATTGTAATCACTTGATTGTTAGATGTTAACGAGTTGATGTGTTTGACGATCTGGGATCATTAGTTAGTCCACACAACATTATAAACTTCGAGAAAGAAAGGAAAATAAAAAAGGCTAAATAGTACAACTTCTTTTCAAAGGCATCTTCTTTATAGCATATAGTCAAAACAGATCAAAATAGCGTAGAACTCAGTCACAGTAAAAGTTGGACTTTAACTAAGGCTAAAAATGATCATTCCTTTGATTTGAAAGAATATTTTGATACATATTCAGAGGGGTTCAAGAGACACTACACTGGAGGAGGAACACTTATATAAAATCTAATTTCTAATGTTGGGGACCAACCCTGAGGGGGCAACTGAGAAAGGGTGAAACTTCTGAGCTTACCCAACCTTTAAAAAGTGGATAGAATACCTTTTAATGCAAGAAAAATCACTTAATATACCATGGACTTAGCCAAATTACCTTCATAAATAACCATGGTCATAGAAACACAACATCCTAACTAGTATTGAGCCTTCGTGGTTTATAAACGCATTGTGTTTGTAAGTAACCCTTCATGTCGCTCAATAATACCCTAATTATAATTCAGGAAATTTAAGATCAGCAATTTAAATACTTAAAAATGTTGAAATCAAGTAACCAAAAACATCCTACACTACTGCATCCCTATTTTTTAAAAAAAAGAAATTATGATATAAATATCTGCTACACATAAACAATGAATTACAGCATAATAATAAATGCTACAAAACCAATACTACACATCAAACGTTCTGTAACAAGTTCAATAATTGAACTTCTACTTCCTAAATACAGTACTAATATCAACAGCAACAAATAAACAATGTAAAAATTGAAAACATTTTAAGAACTTAAGATGTTATTTATGGTAAGTTTGTGACACTAAACACAGTTATTCATAAAATAATTTAACTTAATGTAAATTAATCTCAATGAATAAACTAATGTCAACAAAGAAACATATACTATCAATCGATTCCATCAAAACTATAAATCACAAAAATTATTTCACCTGAGAATGATTTGGAATTGAACCTAAAGGGATAGAAATATTTCCTCCGTGATGTGCAGTAGCCTCAGTCGTTTCAACCTCTTGCTTTCCTTGCAAAGACTTTTTCTTTGAAAGGATTGTCATTTTGAACCAATAATAATTAGTTTATTCGACTAGAATTTGAAAAAACAACTATCAAAACCTTCATGGAACGTCACTACTAAATCAACCACAGTGTTGCCTGAAACTCACTGATCAATGTCAATACTACTACATACAAGAATGTCTAAGCTCTTTAATACAAATAATAGTTATACAATGTACATAATCCTTTAGTAATTAAGATTAAAAAAAAAAAAAAAAAAGCTCGTATAAATTTCATGCATTTTCTTTACAAAAATGTAATTTATCAGATTATAAAATAATTCATACAGTAGAAATCACATCACACCTTAAAATTATAAGATCAAACTTTATCTAAGGTGCTTTTATTTGCTATATGATTATGTCATTATTATTTACTAATCCAATATAAAATGACACATTTTGATGCTAGGAAATGGATTTTTTTGCAACGTTACAATTACGAAGGAAGGGGACCGCGAATTAGAACTAAGCAAAAAGTTCTACAAATTTAAATTCCATGTTATCTTCTATTCTATGCATGCTACTCTTACAAATCTATATACTTAAGATCGTAATAAACCATAACGGTGACAGTACTTTGAGGAAATTATTAGCAAAGGAGGGGGGGGGGTAATTATTTGAAATAAGAGCATATTATAACTTCATCTTCTTATGATTAGCTCTACAACCCGCTGAGAGCCCTGGTTCCTCAAACAGCAACCACTATGATTCTCTATCTTGTGTTACTGCAATCCAGTTCAGCATATTCATATATTATCTTGCGTCATTGAGCACACAATCTACCCAGCGCAGCCTTGGCCTTGCAGCTCTGCGACTATTGTAAAGTAGCCCAGTTAAAATTCTTCCCCAGAAGGTAGATCGTCGGGTATTCAGGCGAGGTGTCATGTCCATCGGAGCCATCCAAGCTTCATGAAGTGGATGATATCAGGCTCGCGATATAAATCATATAGCTATCATAGAGATTTCGAGAACTTTTTGATAATTTTGCAGCGACTAAATCTGAATAGATATATATATCCAGAGTCATGGTCGCACGTATGTTGAACATTTAATTTATACGTCATTTTTCTTCTACTTTTGATTCTGGCTTTTCATACTAATAAAATACACAAACCTATAAATAATTATGTCCATAAATCGAATATTATTAAACTTTTTCAACGAAAAACCTACCTAACTATCACTGACCGCTCAAGGTGTTTTACAATGGCATACTAAATTCTTTATTTGGTTTCCTCGAAACCATAATTTCTTCATAAGAACCATGTATTTTAGTATGGGAGTCATCTATGAACATTTTAATTGATCAAACTTCTCTTTAAAAAAAAAAGTTAAAACATTCAGCCTATTCTCTTATAGCCTCGCCTGCTGAAAGACGTTTTCAGAACTTCTTCTACCATGTTTTTCTTTTCGTCATATTTTTTTAGAACCTAGCGAATAGTTGAAACACTTATTGTGTATCCAGTAGTTCTGAAAAATTTAGAAATAAGCTCAGGTTTACTCATTTGAGGAATTCTTATTTGATGAATAATCAGTCTTTCAGTTTTAACATTTAATATTTTTTGGACGCTCAATTTTTTTTTTTTTTTTTTTATTATTTTATTAACAACACTATACATAGTCATCCCCATATTCTTATCAATTTTTTTAACATTTCAGCTATTTCTCTCATTAAAATTATTCGAAGCCGTTGTTCGATCGTTGCGTTTTTATTTTAAGGCCTTATTAAAAAAAAAAAAAAATCTTTCCAAGATTGGGTAATGTTACATGAGGTAGAAGAATTGTTCAGGACATAAAATTATGTCTAATATTAGTGAGAATATGAATATTTGAAACCATTAAACAACAGGATATTACGACTTCCGAATACTTTTGACACTGAATGATTTTGAAATTTTACATTATTAATCGGATATTATTAAAAACAATAGACATTTCGGTTATCTGGTCAGTGATTTTCCTTTATGGGAGTCTCTTTTAAATAATTATGAATGAAAAATAATTATATAAATTCATAGTTGTGAAATATACTTATTAAATGAAAAAAAAAAAAACTTTTGACACTCACTGTACATATATACACAATAACTTGAACATTCGTTTATGCTACCCTTTCCATGGTCACATAATTCATTCTTAATTGAGACGATTTCCAAAAGGTACTATATCCATTTTAGACAATTTTACAGAAAACGCAAAAATCTGTCATTTATTTATTATTGGACCAGTTTATGTGATTATTTTTTTTATTAAAATCTAAAGTTGATTTTTAAGCGTGTTATCAACTTATTTTTTAAAATGATTGCACTTTTTCGATGACTTTTAAACAATATAATATGGATATAGTGCTTTTTGGAAAGAATTAAAGGGGATATAGTACTTTTTGGAAGAATATTATGCGCTATAGGTTGGTAACAGTCACTAGTAGTGACTCACTACAACCTTCATGATACTTTAGCCATAACTAACGTCTTTATATTGATAATTATGGCAAAATATCTTTCTTTGTTGGTTAATTACATTGATTATCTATTCTTCAAAAATAAAGTAAATATTCAAAGGACACTTTATATATTTATGGCACTATAATAAGAAAGTTTGTTATTATGAAGTTTGTTTTGAACTTGTAGTACTATTTGTGTGAATTTAGCAAACTTATCTATATTATTAACTGCGTGTAAACAATATTTAACTACAGCGACTGATAAATAAATATATTTTGAGCTTTTATTTTACATAAAAAAGCTACTATTAAGTTAGATCAGGCATGGGTTTTCTCTCATATTTAGCAAGTTCGTGGAATGCTAATTCCAACTATTTACTAAATCAAATACCATTATTCTATTAAATTGTGAGTTTCTGAAATTTTTTAAACTAAATTTATGTTGCTGCAAGAAGAAATACTATGCAAAAAAATTAATTTAATTGACAACCTACGAGAACCGAAGCGAGGCAATTAAGTTGTTTAAAACAGCTTAAAAAACTGTTTATTAGGTTAAAACCATTGATCAAAATAATATCGGTGATTCAAGACGTAATAAATGAACCAAAAAAAATGCACAAAATAAAGAAAACAATAAATTAATGGTAATGTATTACGGGGTTAGGTACTTCTGCCGTATAGTAGGAAATATAGAACCTTTTGGAGTGAAATGAAAGGAAAGGTAATATCTGTTTACAGAGGATGTAGTACCTTTTTTAGATAAAATCTGATGTCGGATCTAGATAAAACTAATCCATTAGAATACAAATATGTCAAAATATCAATTTCGAAAAAAAAATCCTTTAGTACCTTTTGGAAATCAACGTCTCAATTGACCTTAAACAATCCTCAACGCATCTTGCTTTGTCACGAATAAGTTCATCCATAAAGACTTAATGTTCCATATGTAACTGATTTGGACGGAACAGGTATCAATCCTTCCATGACAAACTCCACTCCAACTCTACCCACCAGTTTCAATCCTTGCCTTCTCTTCCATTCCTGACGTTCCTCCGAGGCTTCTGAAAAGAAGATGGCCTCGCGACCTTCTAGTTTAATCACCAACTGGAGTGCTGCCAATCGGCAGCTCCTCTTCATGTCTTTTTCATGTATTTTATCTAATAGCTCATTTAATTGATGTATTAACCAATAAAGATGTAAATATCAATAAATAAATATTAAAAAAAAAAAAATTGTCCTTACTCGCTTTTATCCCAAGCACTGGATATTCATTTATTTCGAAAATTTGTTTTTATATACTATTATATATTACTAAGTGATTTCCTCTTTTTATTGATTGTAATCATTAACTTAAAAAGTTATTTCCGTTCTTTTGAAAAAAAAAATTATATTGTTAGTTAAAACTAATGCATTTCTTCGTATTTTAATTTTTTGCTTTAAAATTTTATTGCTATCAGGTAGCTTTTATTCATATGATAGTATTCGTCCCCTTCCTTTTCAAACTCATTCGGATAAAATCATTGTACTCTTTCGTTCATATCCAATCTCACGTTTCCTTCATCCTGAAAGATGGCCAATATATGAGGAGAGAAGGGCGAGGCAGTCGGCAAGGATGAAGAAGTTTTGGATAAATAAGAGGGGAGCGACATGATGTTGTTATGTATAATTAAAACCAATTGACTATTTAATATAATTGAAACCCTTATATCATGTAACCTTTTTAATATAATATACTCTCTGTTCCCCCTCCAAGCCATGTTCACGTTTTCAGTTACTTTATTACCGTTTTTCCCCATGATTTATCAAAACATTTCAGATGCTATAAATTATTATTTGTTCATTTATTTATTTATTTCATGGAGAGAGATATGGTTACTTAAAATATTTATAAATTTCTTAATACAAAATATTGGTTGTATTTGCTCAGTCCACTCACTTCAAACCAATCGCGCGATTCTGACCTTTACGTTCCTACCCATAGAACTTATATCTTTGATCGTTTCTTTATTATACGCTCTACTACCCTATGGCATTCTCTACCTACACATATCCGCCAAGCTGCTTCTCTATCCTTATTCAAATCGAGGCGAAAAGAGAGAAATTAATTGTTTGCATTAATTACAACCAATCAAGGTATATATCTGGGATAAGCTTAGAAATACGGTTGTGAACGCGTGTATTCCAATTAAGACGTTTACGCTACGTAAGTCGTTTTATCTATGGTAAAATAAACTACTTGAGTGTCAGATATAAATTAAAAAAATCATTTTCATTTTCAGGATCCCAAGGAGAAATCACTTAGTAACCATCAGAATCTGGAGTTCTCAGATGTCAAAAAGTGTCTGTCCGGCAAGTTTTAGCCAAGAGACATGGGATAGCCTGACACTTATGGAATTTTAACATGAAACTTAAACATCAATTAGTAACTGTTTTGCTCTAAAATATTTGAATTAGTATACGTCAGGATCATAACGTACTAAGTCAGTGCTGACCTACATACAACGTTTCGTGAATCATAGAGATATTAATACCTAATTACACTATATGATACTGAGTAAAGCATACCGATTAGTGTTAAGGAATTCTTTAATTATGATTTTCCCTTTACATTTGAATATTACCTTATCTAACTGTTTGAGTGGTATTAATGTTAAATGCTAAGTGGACTGTAATTTTTTGGGCGATATGAAATTCAATGATGAGGTTTGTGAAATTAAGAGAATGATGTAATGAATTAAATAAAAACAACAACATAGTTCTGCTGAAAAGGAGGAGGCGAAAAGAGAGAAATTAATTTTTTACATTAATTACAACCAATCAAGGTTTATATCTGGGATAAGCTTAGAAATACGGTTGTGAACGCGTGTATTCCAATTATGACGTTTACGCTACGTAAGTCGTTGTATCTATGGTAAAATTAACTACTTGAGTGTCAGATATATTGTTATATTTTATTACTTCTATCAACATTAAAATATCATTCTTTGATTGAATGAAGCTCTTTGGAGTACCTTCTGAAATTATAACCTACTTGCAAAGGGGATTATTTTGTTTCCGAATAGGTTATGAACACTGATACAGATATGTTTTGTATTATTTTGAAACTAGGATTAGACTGTTTGTGACCATGTTTAAGTAATGGTAATAGGATCAGTGCTAATTCTTTTCGAGAATTCCTTTTGGTTGACATAATTTATCTAACATTGTATGGCACATTAAGAATTTCATTAGAAGATTTGTTAGATCTTTTAAAAATATGTTTTACCAGAGATTATGAATTCAAAAATTGATGAATCCATGGATGTTAGTTGACTTAGATGAAAATTTTTGGTAAATAAAATTATTAAATAAAATGCATTAACATATAATTATCTATTCAATTTTTTAAATTACTCATATTAATATTTGAACATGGTAATGATTTTTTTTTTTATTTAATACATTGATAGTAATATTATTAGTTTGTTGCCAATTTTATTTTATTAAATTAACATTATTTTTCATTTTTACCAATTATGTATTTACATTTGTTTTTGTTGGTTCGCCTTCTTATTCTATTTTATTCTTATGGTTATATTTATTGAATTAATACTAGGCAGTACTGTGACTCTCTCTCAAAATGAGGCTAACCAAGCTTTTAAATTCTAATGCAATCTGTTAAAATTTTAGGTGGAATAATCAGGAGTCAATGTTTTTCTAAATGTTTTTAATTTTGCTGATGTTTCGGCTCAAGCTTGTGAGCCATCATCAGGGTATTACTGAGCCATGTCCAAGCAATTCAGTTTATGCTTGGACAGCAAAATTAAAAATATTTAGAAAAAGACTGACTCCTGATTATTATTCCACCTATAATAGTTTCTACAGTCAACTATACATCCTCAATATAAATCTGTTAAAATCTAAATGTGTATGTATTATTTTTTGTTTCATTGTTATTTATTAACTTGATTGTTGTTTACTCATCAATTTATATGGAATTCCATCCTTCATCATGCATAATGATGCATTTCCATCTTACATCTGTGATCTGTTTAAATCCATCTATTTACATTATACCCAATTGTGGTCTTCAGATCTGCACACAATGTCCCACCAAGCTGCAAACTTTAACAGATCTTTTCTTATTTATCCCTTGTCCTTCTGGAATACCATTTTTTCTTATTTTTTGTTGCTCCAGTTCTTTTCTGACCTTCTAATCTGGTCTCTTTAATCACTTATAGTTAATTTAATTTCTAAGCAAGCCTATTAGGCCAGGAGCCAGATGCACTTTATTGAACATTAATCTAGTAATATTTAAAGAAATTAGTTTGTATCACTCACTCACTACACTATGAGAATGCATTTCTGGCCGTCCTATAACTCTTTCTAAGCAGTCAAGTGATGTGATAATGTGATCGATTACATCACATTTTTTAACCCAGTGAACACATGATTGGTTTTTGTTTTAACTTCCCTCTTATGTCTCAAAGATAATGAAAGTAAATTTCTGACTGATTAGATACTCTTACTATTGTGATAAAAATAAAATAAAGTACTTTGAAACTCTTAATATAATGCTGAAATCTTAATATAGTTATCAGTTTTACTTTAAACATTAAAATAAACTAAATATAAGTTTAAATGATAAATTTTTAAGCACTTAAATATCTCATTGTCATTTGACCATTGATAGTAGTTACTAGTTTTACATTAATCTGCAGTTAATAAGTTTTTATTTTCTAACATATATATCTCATTAAATAAAAAAAACTATTTTTTACCATATTTGTTCCCTAAAATTGCTTTATATGGTACAGGTTTTTATATATGTATATCTAATGGTTTAACTATGTGTTTTATGAAAAGTACTCTGGATATAGATACTATCTACATTTGTTTTAGATCTTATTTCATTAAAAAAAAAAAAAAAAAATTCAAACAATGAAAAATGTTTGCAATAAATATTGTAAAAGTAACATTCATAAAAGCTAAAATATTAAAATGAAAACCTCTACCTAAAAGCTGTAATTATAGTTTTGCGCAGTCATCTACAACTTTTTTACTTTCACTTACTATATATAGTAAGGGAAAGTATTGCGATCGTGAAAAGTTTTGAATTCCTGTTTTCAACGGAAATACACATTTTAGGGTCCCCTGAGTCCAAATAACCAAGTCCCGCAAAAAGGTGTGTGTGTGTGTGTGTAACTCCCGGGCAGAAACGGTAAGTCCTATGAAACTGAAATTTCATGTTTAAGACAACTATACGCCCGAGATGTGACAAAACTTTTTTCATCAAAATGAGCTTACCAGAAGAGGCACTTTATACCATGCATTTTGCACCTTTTTTCGATTTTCTCGAAAACGGTTCCGACGATTTTGATTAAACTCGATGTAAACTTTAATGGGCTTTAATATCATGTAGGTTTTATTTGGATAAAAATGGTCTGACAGGGCTTAAATGCCGATATTTTAAATTTTCTTCCCCTAAAGTACCTTTAATTTTGTAGATTCAATAATAATAACTAGATTATCTTGTTAACGCTGATGAAAAACAGGTAAATATGTAAATTGAATAAATTTTATACCCAACTAAAGGAGAAAACAGAAAAAATAATTTTTTAATGCAATTTTTCGTTTTTGAACATAAGAGCAGTAATATACATGTTTGATATACCGTTGGAAAGCTAAAGATTTTAGAAAAAATATTATCTCATACACAAGCTTTTAGAAGTTAATAGAGAGTGATGAGAAGAAGATAAAACTAACTGATTATTTTGGATAATAATATAATAGATTTTTTAATAAAACACATGTTTCTATATAAATTCAATTTGATTAATTCCTTAATAGTTTCACGTATTTTTATCTCTAACTGTATTTGAAAATTCTTTCATTGAGTTTCAAAATCGAGGTAAGTGAAAGTTGTGTGTTCCCCGCACCAGATTTTTTTTACTTGGGATTGACCACATAGGATCATGCAACGACTTTATTTCTTGTTTCTATTTTTTTAATGGAGTTTCCTCTGCTTCCAATATTCCTTCATGCATTCACTGGCGTGTTTCCTTTGATCTTCTGTCCAAGCCTGTCCACTTCTCTTAGGTCATTCTCGATGCCCTTCCAGATTTCTTACTCGACTCTTAAATTTAATTCTGTCTAGCATTTAAGACTCTGAGATATTCAGCTTTTTCTAAATCATTCCTAGCTTCCTTTATCCATGCCGTAGCAGTTTTCTTTGTCCAGAGATATTTGAATATTTGTTTCATTAATCTATGTTTGTTCATAATGTATAGATGGTCAAGGAATGTCAATCTCGTCTTCCAAGTTTTCATCCATCCGTAGTCCAAACTGCACACCATGATTTTCCTGAACATTTTCTGTTCCAGAACCTCTAGTTTTATGAGGCTATAGTTCATTGTAAGGCATTCATTGCCATAGACATTCTGTTTTTACAACAGTTTTATAATGCCCTCTTTTGGCATTCCATGAGATGCACGTCTTATTGTAGATAGTTTTTATTAGTCCATATGCTCTTACCATTTTTATAATTCAATCTCCAACAGCTGCTTTTTCTAACCCATTCTCCTGGATAGTCTCTCCTAGGTACTTGAACTTTTTGACCCTTTCAATCTGTCTTATCTCCATATCAAGGAAGTCCAGTTTGGCTAGCAATATTTTCCCAGAGATTTATTTGTATGGTGGCTACTTCCAAGTTATTATAGTTACCAATAACACATGTCTTAATTTCGAATGGACGAGAGAGCTCTCGCATGAGTTTCATACTGAAAGTGGTGTTTTGTAGGTTCTCTTTGATTATATTTGCTAGTTTGGTTAGGGTTCCAAATTCCTGATCTTGTCCAAGGTCTCTCTGTCTCCTGAATCAAATGCCCTTTTAAAGGCTATAAAGGATACTACAATTTTCTTATTACTCAGTATTTTATGATGGATTATTAATTTTAAGTTTAAGATCTGCTCGGCACAGGAGCGTCTTTTTCTAATCCCTTCTTGGTATTTGCCTAGTTATTTGTCCAGTGTATTTTCTATTCTGTTTAGAAGAATCTTCAAGAGTACTTTAAAAGCAATTGAAAGGAGAGACACTTCTCTGTAGTTGTTAACGTCTTGCTTATCCTCCTTTCTTGTGAAGCGAATAGATCAGTGCTGTTTTCCATTCTTCTGGAAATCTCTTGGTTTTCCAGATTGTACCAACCATATTATAAAGTTCATCTTGAATTTTTGGCTAAACCCATTTCTGCAGTTATTGAGACTTCTCAACTTGCCTTGTTCTTGAGGTTCTGGATGACATTTATGATTTCCTCTTTTGTTGATGGTGCATCCTCTGTTAAGTTTGCTTGTGGGTTTGCTATTGCTAGTCTAGAAGTGGGGGTTGGGCAGTTTAAAAGATTTTGAGAGTATCCAGGAGGTATCTCTAATTTTTTTTTTGGGTGTTCTGTTCAATGTTTCTCTTCTCACTTCTGAAACTCATACTTGTGGTAACAAAGTCACTCTGAAAATTTGTTAACTGTATTTAACCCAGTGTCTTCTTTGTGGCATCTTTGATTTCTGTACAGATTTTTTGCCATCTTTCCTTTTTGGGGCAGCATATTTCTTGCCTTAATTTCTTAACTATGTATTGGGTAATGTTTAATTAGTTCATATTATATTTGGTTATACTATGGTGGGTCTCTCTTTTTGCCTCGTGGAAGGAAGTGGAAGGACTTTTTGCTCTCAAGATTGCGTGGTGCACACCCTTTCAATGTTCGTCGGTTCCTAGTTCCTTCTCTCGTCTTCTCCCACTTTGACTATGGCTGCCTGTTTTTCATACGTTAAAAAAATAAAAAATTGTTAATTGTAGGGTTTCTAATCAGTCGGAAATGTACTTTCATCATCTTTCAGACAGAACAGAGTATGTTTGTTTGATGGGCTATAAAATGTGATGTAATTGATTACTTCAAAAGATTGATTAGCCTCTTAGTAAGAGTTTCAAAGCCGCCAGAAATGAATGAATGAAAAAGAATTTTTATTCTGGGACAGCCAGTCCCCTAAGAATAATATAAATGTACAGTTCAAGATTATATTACCATAGTAATTGTGGTACAAACTCATTTTTTAAATATTCTTATGTTTATTTTATTTAAATTTGATTAGTAAAGGGCCTAGCCGAATAAGCATGTGTAATCTGACCCCTCCCCCCTTCCCCCTCCCATGTATTAGAACCAAATTTATACCATTGAGTCACACCTATGAGAAACAACCTTACACAAATTTTTAGCCCCTTAATCCTAATGGGAGGGAAGTTATGGAGGGGAAAATTGTTTTCTCCTGAACAGCACTACTGATTTTCTCGAAAAAAAATATATGTTATGGATTTTACAAATACATTTCAAAAAAATATTTTTAAAGTTCCAGGTAAAGCTAGAATATCTTTCTTTGCATTTTGTAATGTCATATTTTAGAGGCTCTACTTCACTCTTCTATTATTTTAAATAAAAGTTAAGTGTTTTTGTCAAACTATTAACACAATACACAAAATATTATTGGATTTATATATGGGAATAGTAGAAAATTTTGAAGAAGTACATGTTATATTTATTTACCCCCTAATACATGTATTCCTCTTCACCATGGTTTTTATAAAATGGGAAAAGTGTAACATAGTGATTGCTCAATTATCATTTAAATATATATTGATGAAACATTGTCTGTCAATAGTTGAGTTTTAGAAGTGAATTTTGCAGTTAGCTACAAAAAATAATATGTATCAATAAAAAGTCTTGATAATGGGGACAAAGCCCCGAAGCTGAAATTGACAAATTATATAATAATAAAGATGATGGAAGAAAATTGTGCTTGTTTTAATATGGATTGCATTATTTGTTTACCTCTTTCTGATTGGGATGAAAGCAGAATATGTCATTTACCTTTATGTATCTTAATAAAATTCCATAGATCTGAACTAACTCCTTTTAAGAAATATTTTTATTGGTTTACTTCTTGCTATGAAATAATAATTATTCATAAAATAAGTGGGAAAATGTTTAAAATTAATTTTTACAAACAATAGAAACCAAATTTTAACTTTAACAAATATTTATTTTTTTGCTGGTGTTGATTATTATTATTTATTTTTTTAATATATTATATGAGCCTAACCGGCAGAAGTTAAATTATAAATAGTTATAAATTATGTATGAATTTGAAAATTTTATTAGTGTTTAAGTTGATTAAAATGATTATATAATTACTGTCCAAAAGTTAAACACTTTAAAACCAATCTAGCAAAAGGTCACTACATATTATTTATTTTTAAAAATTCTGTTCTAGATCTGTAAGATGATACAATACTTTTTTTATGATGATTTCTTTATTATTTTTAGCTCTTGAATTCGGACCATTATACAGGAGATATTTTGAGCTGAGAATGGCATTGTTAAATATTATTAATACCATATTTTATTGCAACCCAATTGGAAACATAGGATTTAGCTGGAAGTATCATCTCTTGTGAAGAATGCTTCATGGAAGGTTTTCCAAAGTGAAGGTTTTTGCTAAGTGTCTTTGATTGCATAAATATCCACAAAAAAAAAAACTGATTTTTTACTGTATTATATGTTTGTTAGTGAACTCATCTTCACTACAGTAGGTCTTCCTTTCTATTATTTTTCTCTAATTTTTTACTTGCTATTTCTTATCCATCTTGTTCTCTGTTAAAAATGTTATATGTTCATTTAGTTTTCATAGAATTTATATAATGATATAAATCATCACTATAAAGTTGAAATATAAAACTATAATCGCTGGAAGGAATTAGTCCGGGTGGCGGTCATTAAATGAAACAACTAAATAGTTTCAACTATTTTATTGTTTGCCAACGTTTCGACCCCCTTTGTGGGTCATCATCAGGGCGCATGGTGGGAGAATGGAAACTGAAACGTTGGCAAACAATAAAATAGTTGAAACTATTTAGTTGTTTCATTTAATGACCGCCACCCGGACTAATTCCTTCCAGTAATTCTCAACGGTCAACTAATTACATCCACAATAAAACTATAATCCTATATTATAACATTAAAAGTTTGAATTTCTCACATTAGATACTAGATAATCTTTAGGCACATGTAAAGCTTCATTTCCCTTCATACATTCTGCTGTCCAATTATCTAATAATCTTTATTCATCTGGAATGTTTCAGTCTCTCCCATTAAATGGCACCACCTTTTTTGTACATTTATATGATGCTTTTATTACAGTGATGAAATTCCCTGAGATGTTTTTGTTTTTATTTAACATAGCACATCATATCTCCTGAGGTGGAACAGAGTCGAAAGCAGCCTTCAGATCTAGAACGACTTGGGAATAATCCTTGTTCCGGTCCCATGCCCACTCCAACTTATTTCTCAGGACAAATATATGTTTTCGTGTCTATTTACAGAGGCTAAATCTGGCTTATTATGACTCTAGCTGTCCCTCATTCAAATATCTTATTCTACTTTCCAAGATATGTCGGTATATCTTATGTACACCCGAGAGAAGACTGATTGCCCTATTGTTTTTGTACCTAGTTGGGCTGCCCTTCTTGTGGGCAGGAATTATGAAACTGAAGTTACAATCCTCAGATACTCTTCCAGAATCCCATATTTCTTGAAACAATGCTTGCAGTGTCTTTAGCGCTCTTCATTCATCCAATGGACTTCTCCAATATTATCTACACTCATAATATTTCCTCCTTGTTGTATTGCCATTGGAATCAATGTGATAATTCTAACGGCAATACAACATTAGTATTTTTCCTGAATTATGTTTCCATTCTGTCCTTAATATTTTGAATTGACTTCTTATGTTTTCCTTTTAGGAGCTTAATTGTTCACCAGGTTTATTTATTACAGGTTGTAGGTCTTGTTACTCCTTGATGATCTTCATCCAAAGTCTTATCTAATTTTTCCCTTCTTCTTCTTTTAGCTGCTTTTTGCGATCTTGCTCTCCTTTGATATTCATTGAGTTTTTCTCAGGACTTATCTTGAATATATGATTTCCAGTCATGTTTCTTTCTTCTAACCCTCTTCTTTATTTTTTAACTCACCACTTTGATCGTTTACTGTTCCCTGTCATCTTATGGAAAACCACAGACTTCTTTTACTGTATCGAAAATTCCCTGTTTAGAGCACTCCGTGAACTAACTTTTTGATACTGTGATAAAATTTATGTTATCTATTATGCTGTTTCGTACTTTGCTGGATAATATTTTGTGTTTTCTTGTCTGAATAAAATGAGTTGCCAATGAGGAGGCTATTATCAATAGAGAGGCTAGTTGTATTTACACGGTAGAATGAGAAATGGCTGGACATTTCAATTATTGGCATCTTCTCTACCAAATTGCAGAATAAATACGTCTCCTATTTTATAATTCCAAACAATTTGACCATTCAGATCCCTCACTCAGTGGTATCAACATTTCAGTTTGGCCATACATCTGTCTACAGTTCAGAAATTTGAGCAGAATAATTTTTTTCCATGACTGATGAATTTTGCATTGAGAATGATCTGCTGCTAGGAAACTCCTTCTATCCCCATAAGAAGGTGCATAAAATTACCTTTTCTGCTGCTGAGAGAAACGCCAATAGTGTCATAGACTATTTTATCTATAGTCGTGACATCAGGAGGTGTTTCACGGATGTGAAGGTAATTAGAGGGGCTGAGATAGGAAGTGACCATATGCTTTTGGTGGCTGAAACCCGGGTACTGAGGGAACGCAAAGTGAAGCCGAAATCCTATGAAAGAATTGAAGTAAAGAAGCTGCAGGACCCACAAAAGGGTGAAGAATACAGGGAAGAATTGAAAAGAAGGCTTCAAGAATTAAACGCGGATGCTACCCTAGGTATCTTGTGGAGTCACATAAAAGATAGTATACTGCAGGCAGCATCTCTAGCGTGCGGAATAAAAAGAATATCCACGAAGGGCAAGCGAACTTCTTGGTGGACTGAAGAGCTTAGGGCACAAATCAAAGAAAAGAAAATTGCATGGAAGGACTACTGCAAAAATAAAACACCAGAGAAATGGCAGGTATATGTAGGGGTCCGCAACAGAACGAAGGAAGAAGTGAGAAGAGCTAAACAGAAGTCATGGGAAGAATTTGGAGAAAAGCTGAACCAAGACCATGGAGATAACATCAAGCAGTTTTGGAAGAAGATTAAAGCTTTAAGAGGCCAAAAAAGTAAGCCAATAAGAAATACAAAGAATGAGCATGGGAGAGTGATCACGGAGGATAAGGCTATTCTGGATGTTTGGTGCAAACATTATGAGAAGCAATTTCGGGCAGATAATACCTATCCAGTTAACCAGGAAGAACCGTGGAATGAGGCTGATTTTAATGACGTGATAGATGAGGAGGAAATTGAATTGGCTATATCGAGAATGAAGACAGGAAAAGCACCGGGTCGAGACAACATAGTGGCAGAATATATCAAGGCGGGAGGCCCAGAGTTAGTCAGAGCCCTACAAGTTCTTTTCCAAAAAGCTTGGGATGAGAAGAGGATCCCTACGGAATGGGAATACAACGTTATAATTCCGATACACAAGAAAGGGTCCCAGGCAGAATGCTCGAATTATCGCCCTATATGCCTATCACCAACAGTCTACAAACTTTATACGGCTATTCTGGAGGGAAGGGTAAGACCCCTAGTGGAGCACCTAATCGGAGAAGAACAAGCCGGGTTCAGACCAAGACGGCAAACCCAGGACCACATTTTCTCTTTGCGAAATGTTCTCCAGAAATCTTGGGATAGAGACAGAAGTATGTATCTCGCCTTCCTTGACCTCAAAGCAGCGTTTGACTCCGTTCCAAGAAATGAAATATGGGAGGCTCTCAGAGTTAAGAATGTCCCAAGGAGCTTGGCGGAAGCCATTAAATCTATATATCAAGAACCAAAAGGAGTAGTAAGGCTGAACGGACTGGAGTCGGATGTCTTTAGCATAGCAAGGGGGGTCAAACAAGGGGACTGTTTAAGCCCTTTGTTATTCTTGCTCTACATGGACGAAGTGGCCACCATATGTAAAAGAAGAACGGAGAGGACCTTCCTGGGCCGTAGAAACCTTCGCCCAGTGGCGATTCAACTTCTCCTCTACGCGGACGACATTGTTCTTGTGGAGGACAACGTAGATAAATTACAGCAAGCGGTAACTGAATGGCATGAAGAGCTTAGCCGAAAGGGAATGAAAATCAATACCAGCAAAAGCAAGATTCTACAAGTGGGAAGGCAAGCGGAAGATGTCCATATATACTGCAACGGAGAGGAAATGGAAGTGGTTACGGATTTCACCTACCTCGGCACAGTAATAGAAAAATCTGGGAAAGTAGACTCTGAAATATCAAATAGAATCATGAAGGCAAATGCAGTCTACTATCAGATATGCAATACTGTAGTAGGGAAGCGAGAGGTGGGTAGAGGTGTTAAGCTCCATATCTTCAAGTCAGTATATTTGCCTATACTACTATATGGAGCTGAAAGCTGGATATTGACGGACCGGCAGGAGAGCAGAGTCACAGCTGCTGAAATGAAGTTCCTGCGAAGAATAGTCGGAAAGACAAGAAGAGATCGTGTCAGGAATGAGCGGATACGCCAGGAACTGGAGGTTGCGCCGTTAAAGGAAATTCTGCAAACCCGCCAGCTGAAGTGGTTCGGCCACGTTATTAGAATGGAGGATCACAGAGATCCTCTAAAAACTATGGATTACATGCCAGATGGAAGAAGGCCTCGGGGGCGACCAAGGATGTCCTACCTGGAGTACGTGGACAGGCTTTGCAGAGGAAGAGGGAAAGATCTCCGCCAGGCCAGGAACCTAGCTGGGAATAGAGAGGATTGGAGCCGGTGGCTGAACGCTCCCCTACGCTGATACGGCACTACAGGGAGAAGCAAAAGAAGAAGAAGATGAATTTTCTGTTGATGCATACACATAGATAAATGAGACTTTTCCTGTGCTAACTTAAAGGCAACCACTATTATTCTGGTAGATATTGGTTCACAGTCTTTTAGATTAAAAAATGTTGGGTGGGGCATAGCAATTCCACCTCCTTTCCTCTTTAACAAACTCTCCTTTATAAACAAAATCCTCCAGAATAAAAAAACAATTCAACTGTGTCTTATAAATTTATATTGCCTCTTCTCTTGAAAAAACAAATAAAACATTTTAACATTAAAGAATATTTCTCCTTTTGTTGAGTATTGAATTTTTTCATAGTTTACTCATATTCATTCATTTTTTTATTATCACTATCTATGAGAGATGGTCAATAATTTGAAACAAATAAAATTAAAGGTACTTTAGCATTTTTTTTTTTAATATTTAACATTCTGCTTCAGTGACTTTCAATGAGGACAGCACCTACATAGTATTTATTTATTTTGATTATTTTTTTAACAATTTCTTTACAATTATAAAACAAGTCTAAGTAAAATGCATAGAATCGTTTATTAATAAAATAGTAAAAATATATTAAATCAATGATATAAAGTACCATTTCCAATTAATATATTCAGTGAAAGAATTGCTCTTTTATCTTACATTACAAGCGCTTATTTAAATATGTATTGGGTTGTCTGGAAAGTTTGTAGAGAAATTTGGACAAAAATTAAAATTGATGAACAGCTTAAAATTTATTTATTTAACCTACAAAATGGATAACTATTGTTAGATTACCCTTTCCCAAGGGCTTGGAAGGTCCATTATTTTTTTCCCAAAAAATCACTGTCCTTACTCCTGAAGAACAATAAAAGGTCCATTGTGAAGTCATCTTCTGAAGAGTAGGATTTCCCTTGTAGGATTTCCCTTGAAGAGTAGGATTTCCCTTGTGTTTATGCTTGGACATGGCTCAGTAATGCCCTGATGATGGCTCACAAGCTTGAGCCGAAACGTTGGCAAAATCAAAAACTTTTCAAAAATGACTGATTCCTGACTATTCTACCTATAATAGTTTCTACAGTCGACTATACACCCTCAATATGATTTCCCTTGTAGAAAATTTTCGAAGGAACGAAAAAGATGGAAATCTGAAGGATCAATGTCAGGAGAGTACGGCAGGTGAGGTAAAACCTCCCATCTGAGGCTTAATAACTTTTGCCGAGCCTTGCATTGTCTTGGCGGAATAGCACTCCTTTCTGATTTGCCAACTCTGGCTGTTTCTCTTCAATTGCTGCCTTTCATCAATCTAACTGGGCGCAGTAAAAGTCCATATTTATAGTTTGGTTTTGTGGAAGGAGCTCAAAATGTATGTACCCTACCAATCTCACCAAATACTGAGCATCACCTTCCTTGGATGCAAGCCGGCCTTTGGTGTTGTGAGCGGCGTTGTTCCAGGCAACCCCCAGAATTTTTTCAGCTGGTATTGTAAAGAATCCATTTTTCGTCACCAGTAACAACTCATATCAAAAATGGATCCTCAACATTTTTTTTCAGCAGCAAAGCACAACATGAAATCCTTTCAATAATGTTCCTTTCACTGTGCTCATGGGGAACCCAAACTTCGTAACGACATGTTTACCCGGCCTTCTTTAGATAATCAAAAACGCTCGATTTGCAGGCTCTTAACTCCTCAGCTATCTTACGGACAGAAATTAGTGGATTGTTTGCGATGACCGTCATAATATCCTCGATGTCAAGAGTTGAACTCCGTCCAGCCCAGGGTTGGTTTTCCAAATTGAAATTTCCTGATAATGAAGAAATATGCTGAAAATGAACTGAATCCTCACTGATGTTGGTTTGCATTAAAGTACACTACTGAGCCTTAATAAAGACAAATTCAGTGTGCAAACATAGTTAATTCTATGAGGATTAAAGGGATGCATATAAATAAACATTAGCTTTGTGATTCATTTTATTTTTATTCAATTTATTTTTTTAAATTTAATTTTGTGTAGTAATCTTCAATATACCTTTCCATACATAGTCCGTATTTACAAAAACAGCACTCGATTTTTGTTTTGAATATTTTTTTTAACAAACAACACATCTTCTGTAAGTTTGTTTTTTTCTATTTCTAACTAAAATATAACTTTCTAATAAATAAATAAATCTCACAAAATGAAATAATGGCTAAGGGCAGTAAAACAAAGACTTGATTCACACTGAACGCACAAATAAGAATAAATAGAAAGGGTGGAAATAGCCGGGAATAGGACGGAACAGGTAGTCGACCCTTGCCAGGTATTAATTATCCTCAAGAACGGCTTTAAAGTGAATTCTTATGACATCTGTTGGGCTGAAGAAGAAGCTTTAGTTTACAGGGGGGTTGATAGAGTGAGGCAAGGCAGCGCCGGGAAGCTACAACATTAAAAAATAGAGAGGAAAGTGGGGTGTCGGCATATGCCGACATTAGTACTGGTGGTACCTAGTTGGCGCGTCGGCATATGCCGACGTTAGTAGTTAAAGGGTTAAATAAATGAGCTGAGTTATTGAATTTTGTACTAATGTTTGTTTTATATGATTTATACCGACATCAGGAAAAATAAAAAATATGATAACCAGTGTGGAATTGGATAAAAACAGTGTAACAAGAAAATATGAAGATGGCAAACTGTAATCAAACATGGTAAAGAACAATAATACACTAAGATGACTGCTAGTATGATAATATATAGGCTGACTCTTTTCAGACGTGACATATATTTTCTATTACTACCTTTCATTTCCATGTACTTGAGCCCTGATGTAAGAAATCCACCCCTGATTCTTCTTTCACCATAGCTTTTGCCTACTGTAATACCTCTCTAAAGGTTACTGTTGCTTTCAATCTTTCCGCTGTGACAAATTTATCTCTGAGCCTTTATTCTGAACTTGCCTATATTTGCAATGCCTCAAGTTTATTAACTAACTCTCCCATATAAAAACCAAAAAAAAAAACCTATACGTCTATAACCCATGAAGGGTCTCGGGTTCAGTACATATAGAGATTCATACTGTTTGACGGCCAACGACCATGCAAGGTGACTAGACCTAAGTCAGTTTCGGCTGCCAGGTTTTTCTCCCATTTTGGGTACCCAGTTTATAGAGGCTGGGTGTGCCACAGGAGGGTCTCCACAGCTGAAATAACAGAATAAATGATATTCTACCTCAGCCAGAATTCGAACCTGGGAACCTGGAGAACAGTAGCCTAATGCTCTATCCTCTATACCATGCCACTCCTAACAAACTCTCCCATAGATTTCATTAATTTTACAATCCACCTGCTCAAATGGCATCTGAGCAGAAAAGTTGTGAGTTAAGGCCAAAAAAGGAAGTGAAGAGCTGTTTCAACCAGTTCTAGAATATTTTTATTTACTGACTCTAGTAGAAAATATTTTTCTGCTAGCTGTAATGTGTCAGAAGCATGGTACCTGCCTAGCCCTTTAACCTTGTAGGACTAGCGTATAGAGGAGCCTGTTAGCCGGGGTCATCTCCTGCCAACCGATATCCTTCATGGTGAAGTCCCTCTTTATCTTCCTACTTCTAATCAGCTCATCCCGTATGGACTGCCTGACAGGAGGCGGTCAAAGGTCATCCTTTCTCTGCCTCCGCCGTTCAATCACGTCTAGGTCCTCCATTTTGATTTTAATTCCAAGGGTCGCCGCTACATTGGTTACCACCGCCGCTAGAGTTTTGCCCAAACGGACCGGCACGCCGCTTATTTCCAGTGACCTACACAGTAGGCCCTGTTCTGCCTTATTTAAGCAGACCTCCAATTCGCCTGCTCTGGATTTAGGTTTTTAGTTTTTGAAGATAATTCTTCTAATTACTTAGCCTGAACCTCTAAGTGATTTTCGATTTTGGAGAGTCTTCCATTTAGCTTAAAACTCAACTCCCCATATTTTTCGAGAGATGATCTTTTATCTCTTCATTGACGAGGTCGCTGTGTTTATTCATCGCTAAGAGCATGTCGGAAGACGTTGGCTCCTTAACGTGCTTTAGGCCACTTATTGTGGGTGACAACGGTTTTTCAGCGGTTGTGCCAGACTTCTTTTCTAGGTCACATTTGGAACATGACCACGATTTTTGTGAGATTTGATTGGCTCTAGTATTGCAGCATTTACCGTGAAAAATTACGCGGTATTTACTGCAACTCACACTGTTCTTCTCGTCCCTAGTAATCACGTCATCACGAATCGAACACTGAGCTATTTTAATTTTAAATAATAAATAAATTAATTGCACTCACGAGAGAAGGTGTTTATCAATAAAGGCCTTGTGTCTTCATACTCTAAGGCTTAAGGATTAACCTGAGGACAGCTAGCCTATTTAGAATAAAACACCAAACTTTTTCACTAATTGTTTTTTTGAAGTGGTGGTTGAAATAACTTAATTATATGTAATACAGATGTATGCAACTATATTTTTCACAACTCTGAAAAAAGAAAGATAATTCCGGTATCAAAAGCAACAGATGAAGAGAGAAACACAGGAACGATGTTAATGGTTTGCCATCTATGGCCAGACTGATCTTGCTCCATAGAATTAATAAATATACAACTTTTTTACTGCCGTATCAACTAATTTATTTGATTTACTTGTTTAACAAATATGAAACATTGGTGATTTACTCTGATATACAGGGTGTCTCCTAAGATTGAAATTTTTGCTGTTATTCATGTTTATATTTCCTATTTTTGGCATTTTTCAATATTGCCTCTATAATGCGAGCATTAACATGCGGAAGATTCTTAATAGAACCCCTTTGATTCCTACTGAAGGTGGACCTGCTTCGTGGTCCAGAACTTTTAATATTATTCGGCCCACAACATGAATTTTCTTTATGGTCCCGTTTTTTAAAATTATTGCCTCCTCGCACCCTGATTGGACAATGAAGATAGTTTGCTTTGCACCATTTTAAAGTTAATAAAATGAAGAAGTGTTTCTGAGATCCGTAAAATCTAAAAATTAATGATAAAAGAGCAATAGCTCCTTGAAGTGTCCGAATATTATGAGAAATATTATAATTTAATTTTCTACATGATGTTGTGTGACACATACTTTCTTATTTTGAGGGCTTGACTTCTTAACCTTCTGGGAAATTTTATCTTCTTTCATTTGGTACCACTTGTTTTCCTTTGTTCTACATCAAGTTGATATATTTGAGTTTTCTGGTGAAAACGAGGGATAACAGCAAAACACTCAAAATTTAATTTTCCTTCCTAAGGGCTATGTCACACATAACCGATTGCCGTCCAACTGGTTTATAATCATAGGTTTACCAGTTCCCCAACAGATCATTGATATAGGGATGTAGTAAGAGCTGGCACACAAATCCAGCTGATGCCTAGCCGGTTTATAATCCCCCCTGCAGCCCAGTAGCGACCAGGTCCAGCCAGGTAGTAGTTGTGCCAGGGGGGTGTTAACAACCGACCCGGTAGAATAGCTGTTTACCTGGCAGCCGGCTATGTGTGCCATGGCTCTAACTGTTAAGAATCCAACTCTATGACCCATTGATATCAACTTTTTTGTTCCAGTTTAAGGTCTAGTCTAGTATCTGCTCTCACAATATTGCGAGACATTTATGAGACACCTTGTTTAGTATTAAATAATATAACTTTAAAAAAATAATATAAGCTTACTTATGTTTTTATTTTATTTATCCAAAATTACAAATTTTGATTTGTCTAAAAATTAAACTAATATGTATATGAAGTCCCTATCATCTTATAATTTTTATAAGTGTGAATGACTGCAGAGAAAAAAAAATTAATAAATCATAAGTTTTGTTCAATACCCATTATGTTCACTTATTTTATGTTTTAAAATGTGAAGTGTGATTAAATTCAATGCATTCAACTGTATTTATTTTATTTTTTTTCATTTGTCGATTAGGCACTGTTGACTGTTCATTGTAATTCCATTGTATGTTCAAGATTATTTTAATGAATGTGATTAATTAATTAATATTTTTTATTTGATAGGAATATAAAGAATGATGATTACACTTCAAAGGAAGCTCCGAAAAAATGCAGATGATCCAAATTATCATAACAAAAATTGTACTAGAAGAGTCTCTATTAGAGATAAACTTCTTGTTAAAGAGGTACAGTAATTAGATGTATAATGACTTTAAGCAGTAACTGCTCTTCAAATTTGTCTATAATGAGTCTTATCAATTTTTACATATGATATCCTTATCCATTTTTACATATGATATCCCATTAATACTTTAACGACCTCGGCTGTTTGGAGCACCTCGTCTTGTGGACCAAAGCGGGCATATGAGACCAAAACTGGGACCGACCAAAACTAGCTATTTTGGTTCCATGGCCCTAAACATTATTATCAGCTATTTGTGTTTGATTTGACCCAAAAAAACACATAGTATTAAAAAAATTGTGAAAAAACTTACTTTTAGTTAAAAAAATTAATTAATAAATGAAGCGGGCAACTACGCCTGCTGAGGTCCCATGAGGAAGTTACTAGAGGGCGTATATGTCCTCTGAAGGATAAAAAAGATGTCCTTATGCTTTCTACTAAACAAATATTGTCTTATTCCAAAAGCTTACAGCAAACCCTTAAGTTGTATCACAAATTGCAAAGTAAGGGGTGCTATTTAAAATTTCAGGAAGCAAAATGTAATAAAAATAAAGTGAAAAAAGTTGTTACATATTGTAATTTTTTTTAAAAGTTATTTTGTTTAAATATATTAGAGTAATTCATAGGAAAATTGTCAGATGACTGTTTTGTACATTATTTATTATATATCTTTGCTATGATTAATTGTTTAAAAATAAATTAATAACATTTCTTTTGTTTTCCATTAAGAATAGCCACTGGTATTTATATTTACAATATCATTAAAAACTGAGAGAAAAAGTACAACCCAAGTTCATTAAAATGTTTCTTGGGCCCAACGCGGTTGGTTATCAAGAGAAAATCAATTATCTAGCAGGCCGCTAATCCTTTAGCCTAGGTTTGTGGATAAGGAAAAGCAATTGTGTAGAGGGCATGGACGACCACCGGGAGGCTGGTAGTAGTAGCGGGAGAGCATTTGACTATGACATTGATCCTGTCATCAGAGGATGGATAATGGTAATGCTTGAAAGCAGGACCTTAGCATCGGAATTATCTAATACCATGCTAAGGATCAAACCAAATGGTGGCTGCCCTCAGGGTGGCGTTTTATCGCCCCTACTTTGGTGTTTGGTGATTGATCCGCTTATCAAGAAACTAAACTCCCAAGGCTTCTATACACAGGGCTACGCAGACGATATTGCAATTCTGATAGGAGGCAAACATCAATGCGTAGTATCCTCTCTACTAAAACATGCAATACACATTCTTTGTGATTGGTGTGGATCCTCTGGACTTAACATCAATCCACAAAAGATTAAGGTCTGCACTTTTACACACAAAAGAAAGGTAAACATGAACTTACCTAGTATTAACGATACACAGCTCACCAACTCCAAAGAAGTTAAGCATTTAGGGGTCATTCTTGACCACAAATTGCGGTGGGACACTCATATCTCTTACATTGCCGGAAAAGCTCTAAAATGCCTTTGGGCATGTAAAGGCGCTATTAATAATGATTGGTGACTCAAACCCCAAATCGTCTATTGGCTCTACAATACAGCCATTAGACCAATGATCACTTACTCCTCCGTAATATGGTGGCACAGAGCTCACATAGGGAACAATAAAAAGGCACTTTGTAAACTGCAAAGGCTTGCTTGCCTCATGATAACTGGGGCAATTAAGACCACTCCAACAGCTGCGATGGAGACAATGCTGAATATCATGCCTCTAAATTTGGAGGTGGAAGGGCACGCGCTGAGAACCATCTATTGCTTTACCAAAGTAGGTAAGTGTTCCAACAAGTTCACCCATCAAGGTCATTGCAACTTACTTAGCAGGCTCAATGAAAATAATATCCTAGCTATGCCCTCAGACTTACAAATCCGGAAGTTTATCAATGCTTACTACAATGTTAACATTGATGAATCAAGGAAGCACAGACCCAAACATGGTATCAACTGCTACACGGATGGCTCACTAATGGACAGCGGCTCAGGTGTCTGGAGGAAAGACAAACCACACTCCGTACTACAGTATTCTACTAGGCAAACACACAACAGTTTTCCAGGCTGAACTTCTTGCTATTCTCCACTGTGCTACTGACCTATGCACTGAAAATATTAGTGGCAAAAAGATTTTTATCTACACTGACAGTCAGGCAGCACTTGGAGCCCTAAACAATCACACAACCACCTCAAAAGTCGTTTAAGCATGTAATCTGACCCTAAACTGTCTTGCTAGGAAGAATATCGTTAGCGTTGAATGGGTACCTGGTCATTCTGGGTTCAGTGGGAACGAAAAAGCTGATGAATTAGCTAGGAAGGGATCGGCAACGATTCCCATCACACCAGAACCCCTAAGTGGAATCAGCCTAAGCTATGCCTTTAGGTACATCAATCAATCCTATTTAAATAAATTCAAACAACTTTGGCTAAATAAAGGACCTAGGCAATCACTCAAATTCCTAGATGATCCTTGTACCGGCAGAAGGAAGTGTCTTCTTGGTATGAGTAGGACATTCCTAAGGACCTTGACTGCTGTCTATACAGGACATGGCAAACTTAACTACCATATGTTTAAACTTGGTATTTCCGACAACCCTCTATGCAGACTATGCGGCACGGACGATGAAACATCGTTTCACATAGTCTGCCATTGCGACAAGCTAGCTATGTTGAGGTTCACTTTATTTGGTGAAGACCGCCTAGAATACCCCACTAACAACAAACTTGTTAATCCTTACAGCCTTTTGAAGTTTGCTTCTGCTATTAAACTCGTGTTTTAAAAATAACATCGCGTGATTCTATGGCGCACAATAGACCGTTTGGTCGCGGTGCAACCCATGCCAGCAATTAAAAAAAAAAAAAAAAGCGGGAGAGCATACGTCTGCTCTGGTCCCTCTCCCTCTGTAAATTACCAGGGAGAAGGCCAGGGGTAGACTAAGCCAGCGGGCGTACTCACCCGCTCTGGTCATTAAAGGGTTAAAGTTATAATAATTGCAGTTTTTATAAATTTCATTGTGAAATTATTATTTTCAATATTAAAACGTTTTCTTGTTTTGACCACCTATCCCTACTATTTAGCTACAGTCTAATTATATTAGATTGACCATAATTTTGAATAGTGTATAATTTTTAAGGTCATGGATCTTATCTGAATATTTTTCCATTTAAAATTCATTTTTTTTCTATTTTCTTTTTTTTTTATAATTTATTTTAATGAAATTTACAACTGTATTTAGAAAAAAAAAACAATACATCAAGTAAATGTGATCATTGATCATATGAGCTTGATTCAGTCAGACATGTAAAGAAACTACCCGGTGGTAGCACTTTCATGTTTATTTAAATAAGTAGATCTCGAGGCCGTCTTTTCAGCTGCCTCGGAGGATGATCAGGAATAGAAAGAGATGAGAGGTTGTGGAAAAGTAGGTTTGGGTGGAGTGGTAGTTTAGAATGAAAGGAGGTATATCAACTTCAGGCCAAGTCTGCAACTAATGGGATATTCTGGTCATTTTGGATTAATTTATTGGTGACAAAGTAAGGAGCATTTAGGATCTTTCAGAGGGTTTTAGATTGCAAGGATTGGATGTGGGAGGAATTTGATGGACCCCCAAAGTTCTATTCCGTATGTCCAAATGGGTGATAGTATAAATTAGCTTTTTGTAATAGGTGGAAAGTTTTGTTCGTTTGTCATGTAAATGTTGTAATAAATGGTATCTGCAAGCTGTTTCTTGTCGTTTCAGTGTGGTGTGAGGATTCAAAGTAAGTCATTTGTCAAGAAAGTAAGAAAGGAATATTCATTATCCTGTTAAATGAGTCATCATCAATTTTCCAAAAGAAAAATAAGTTTCACCATAACACTTGCTCTTTGTTCACAGTCTCTTTGTGAGTGAATTCTCATAAAAAAAATTAATTACTGATCAATGTTGAGGACACTCGTTAATGTGGCTGAAGATATAAGAGTTCTGTTTAAATTGCTGATTTAATGGTACTACTTTTTAGTTCTCAACCTCAATCCTCTTCTATTATTTTTACTTCATAATTATGATTTGTAGTTTTTAATTATGCTTTTAGTAAAATAAAATTCATTATTATTTATCATTTAAAATTAATTGCTTTAAAAATTGTCTTACCAAAAGTATGAATGAATATTCTATTTATTTGTTTTTAGATCCAAGAAATGGAAACAATGCTGCCTTCAACATGTTCAATTAAATTTAAAGATCCCCACAAACTGCATGAATTTTATCTCAGTGTTACACCTGATGAAGGGTTCTGGCAAGGAGGAAAGTTTTGGTTCCATATATACATAACAGAAGATTATAACATTGCTGTAAGTTTATTTTTACCTACATAATTAATTTGAATATGTATTAAAATCTTTTTTAGGTTAAAGATCTGATATTTAAATGAAAATTAATAATGTAATGTCTATTATTCTTATTATTTTGAGGAAGGCACTGGATTTCCAATCTCTGTTTGCTTCTGAGCTCTGTTAAACTTCTTTTTATATATAGTAAAATTTAAAATTTTACTATTTAGTAGTCAAGTACATTTAATTTAAGTTGAATATAAAGAGAAAGGAACCAATTAATTTTAACTAGTTTGAGAGAAATCTCAATATACACCGATAGCCAAGTAGCTATTGGAGCCTTAGGTAGCTATACATCTGGGTTCAAATTAATGGATGAGTGTAAAAGCAATTTCAGCTCTCTATTCCTAAGCAATCAAGTCCGGGTACTAAGGGTGCCTGGCCACTCAAACCATATACTGTATAATCGGTAATCGGTTCATTTATCAATTATTTTTTAATTCATTGCCATTTGATAATACAATCACAACATCAAAATTATAGTAGCCAGTTGATCATTTCAAGTTTTAAAATATATTTTCGTATCATTATCCTGTTTTACAATAAAATCTTTCTGTAAATACATAATTTAAAAATAAATAAATAAATAAAGAGTTGTGTACAAGTACAAGAGCTTATATGTGGTATAAGCCTCAGCTATGCGAAAGATGAATCAAAGCAGGTGCTTGCCTGGCAATAAAACTGGTTCTACTGAAGAAGCACTAAGAAACAACACTAGACAGGAAACGGTTTTCACTTTGGCTGTGATCATATTATTTACCCCAAGCTTAGTGAATTTATTGACTGACCCCCACAGTATAATCAGATTTGGTAAGTTTACTGGCCTGCCATGACAAGGTAAACCACTGTTGAAGGTATGGTTTTGAGAGGGATATAGAAGGCCTCTACAATGTGTATTCATACATGGTTTAAGGGTGAGAGACAGATTATTGGTCACTGTTAGTGGGAGGTTAGTGGTCACTAAAGTTGAAGCCCTCTCGCTTTAGCACTAAGGTTGCATATATTCTGTCATAGCTAGGATTTGAACCTAGGACCTGGGGAATAGTTGACTAGTGCTCTATCCACTAGACAACACCGCTCCCAATAATAATAATAATACTAATAGGCCTACTGAACACGAAGGTTCAATGCCAAAATCACCAAGTATTGCCTACACTGATTCGCCCAATGATCACCGTTCAAGTCCAAGTCCCCTAGATCAGACTTAACACAATCCTCCCATCGACTCCTCCGCATACTGGTCGGTTCAGTGAATACCAACTTTTTCGTAATTCGTTCTTACTACCCATTTGAATTTCCTCAATGCTATCAATTCAATTATATTCACTGGGTGCAAGCTCCGCAATTTTTTATTGTGCAACCTTCTAAACTACCCAGTGGCCCCATCTCTCTTTAGACCAAATATTTTACGCAGTACCTTATTTTTGAAAAACTTAAGATGTTCATAGTTCAAAGTAAGCGGCCACGTTTCACATCCATAAAGAACCGTCGGAAGAATAATTGTTTTATAAATTCTAACCTTTACGTTTTTAGACAGAAGCCGCAAGCTAAGTAATTTCCCAATCAAATAATAACACACATTTCCCGCCTTTAGCTGGGACTTTATTTCCTCCTGTATATCATTTTTTCTTGTTATAATTGAACCTTAATACTTAAATTTCTCTATGCGTTCAAACTTACGTCCTGATATATCAATATCACCAAGATCGTCACCGTTTCTGCTACTAATGATGTTTTACGTCTTATAGGTATTTATTTCGAGCCATATTTCTTTACCAGATTTTATTAAAGCACTTGTATTTAGTTGTATGGTTTCCGTGTCTTCGCCTAGCACTACCAAATCAAAGGTGTATTCCAGAACTGGAATTTTATCTCCCAGATTTACGGAAAGGGATATGGTGACCCCATCGCCCAGCCGGAAGGTTGCAGTCAGCTACTGGTCCTCCAGGTTGGGGGAACAGTACACTAACACACATACAGTACACAAGCACAGCACACTATACACAAGGTCACCTACAGTATGCCCCGGATGGGGGAGCAGGTCAGGAGACTCTAAGGAGGCAGCCCCTCCTCCAGAATCGGGGATGTGAGGGCTGATCACCCCCACCCCTTAAATCCAAACATTATGAACCCCAAGGAAAGAAAAGCCGGATGGATTAATAGGAAACAACATAATGCATGTTTAATGGGCTTTTAATTAGCATCCTGGAGTGTTCTATCATTATACCTATCACGACCTCTACAACAGCTCCTTAACCAGCTTGACTTATACAACATTGCTGCTATCCAAGAGATAAGATGTACAGGACAGGGAGTTCTGAACAAGAGGAGCCACTCGATCTACTACAACTGTGAGGATCAACATCGTACATATGGAACTAGATTTGTTGTCAGCAAGAGATTGGCGCAGATGGTAATAGACTTCAAACCAGTCAGCCCAAGAATATGCCTCCTTCGCCTGAAAGGAGATTTTAATAATTTCTCAATACTAAGTGTGCACGCACCAATAGAGACATCGGAAGAAGAAGAAAAAGATCATTTTTACAACATCCTTGAGCGAACCACGGATAAGATCCCCCAACATGATATAAAAATTATAATTGGAGATCTGAATGCTCAAATAGGTAAGAAATCTGTATTATGCCCTATAATTGGAAAACATAGTATCCATGATGATACAAATGGTAATGGTGGGAGGTTAGTCAGCTTTGCAGCAGCTAAGGACCTGGTTGTAGCTAGTACTATGTTTTGGCACAAGAGAATACACCTTGCTACATGGCACTCCAATGATCGTTTTACTGTAAACAGATGGGCCACGTTCTGATAAGCAGGAGATTTAGATCTTGTCTACAGAATGTGCGGGTACATAGAGGAGCCAACGTTGACTCGGACCACTACTTGCTGGTGGCTTTTATTCACGCAAGGATACCTCATAATAAACCTGTAAAAAAAATAAATCAGGTAAAAAAAGCAGAAACTAAAAGATCCTGCTACAAATCAACAATTTATTCAGGCCATGGATGAGAAGTTGCAAAGCATTGACCTATTTAACATATCAATTAATGAAAAATGGAATTTATGCAGAAAAACAATGCACAACATAGTGAAGGAGATTATCGGGAAAAAAAAAAAGTGACAAAAGGACACCCTGGTTTGATTTAGATTGCAGACTGGCTGCGGACGAGAAGAATGTCGCATATCGCCTAATGATCCAAAGAAGACATACAAGAGCATCTATGGAAGAATACAAAATGAAGAGGAGGACTGAAAAACAGATCCATCGGAAAAGAAAAAGATCATGGGAGAGGAAACAAATGGAAGATGTTGAGGCCTACAGAACCCAGAATGAAATCAGAATGTTTTATCTATGGATAAATAGATCTTGCCTATCATTCAGACCCCGATCAAATGTCTGTAAAGATATAGATGGCTCTCTGGTCACTGAGAAGGAACAATTAATATAAATATGGAAGAATCACTTTAAGAAACTCTTGAATGGAGACTATTGGAGAAGAATTGCCCAAAGAGATTAATCTAAGAGGTGATGAGTTGGAACCTTTAGATGAAGATGATGGGCAGGATGCCATTGGTCAGATGAGGAATAATAAGGCCCCAGGGGTTGTTGAAATACCACCTGAATTTTGGAAATATGGAGGAGAAGCAACTAATAAATGTATGCAAAACCTGATTCTGGACATCTGGGTGGAGGAGTGCATTCCTGAAGAATGGTACAAAATTGTAATTTGTCCTATTCATAAGAAAGGGGATCCTCTTAACTGCAAAAACTAAAGAGGAATGTCCCTCCTGTCCTCTTTCTAAAAAATACTTTCTAACATTATCTTCCATAGACTCCTTTCATTTGTTGAAAGCAGAATAGGCCAATATCAAGCAGGCTTTAGGAAGGGCTAAGGTACAACAGACCAGATCTTCTCAGTTAGGATGATAATGGAGAGAGTGGCTGAATACAATATCCCGACTGGAGTTGGTTGTTATGTTTATTGACTTTCAAGAGCGAAGTGTTAATCAAATTTTGTTTTAATGCAGAAACTAAGCAAAAATTTATAGCTCCGGGACATCCAGTGACAAATGGTTGGGCAGAGCACATTTCTCTGATTATGTTTTATATTAAGTCACGGAGAGGAGTTAAGTTTGGACTGTGGACTGGACAGGTCACGATTTCTTATCGCTCTGTATTTAGTGCTGTTTGGTTTAAAGTAATGGTTTAAAGTGTGTTTTTTTCAATATATATTGTATTGTCTGTTGGAGTTTTTCTCAGTGATTACTACGGTTCAAGAATTATTTTAACTGGACTTGTTAAACAGAAATAATTATTATTATTACATTATGACTGATAAAAAGGAACAGAGAAGTGAGGATGCCTCAACTGTTGACAAAGAGAGGGGAGAACTGATATTGAAGGTAATCCTTTCAATTTGTTGCTAAATAGGCTAGAATCCATAACCAACGAAATATTATTGTTACGTCAAGAAATAAATTCTATTGATAAAAGGCTTACTGATAATTTTAATAAATACAACACAGAGAATTTAATCATGAAAAAAGAAAATGTATTATTAAAAAAAGAGATAGTGTCATTAAAAAAAAATTTTATTAGAACCGAACAATTCAATCAAAATAATAGAATAAAAATAATAAATAACCCTCGATTAGAAGGAGAAGATATTTTATCAATAGTTAAAAGAGTAAGCACTGCTATTGGCTTTCATCTAGATGAAAAATTAATTAACTCTTACTACCGAATAAAAAATAATTCAGATAAGGGTCCTATTATCGTGAAATTTTTGAGAAATTTAGATAAACTAGAATTTCTTGGGCTATATAGATTAAAGAAGAATATTCTAAACACGGTGTTATTTGACAGGAAAATATCACCGCCATTACCTGTATTCGTATCAGAACTGTTGTCTCCTCATAGTGCTTGGCTTTTTAGAGAGCTTAAATCAAAACAACAGAAATATAAATTAAAATATATTTGGACAAAAAATAATAGGGTTCTAGCGAGAGAAGATCATAATTGTTATATGCTCAGAGGATGATATTAAAAAAGTAGCGGCTAGATGTGGTGACCTCGTTTCGGAGGAGAATTATTCTGGCGATGAACAAGAAACAGGAACCGATAAAAGTGAAGCGAGTAAAAAAGATGATGGTGTACGAAAGAAGAGAAAAGTATGGGTGCCGACCAAGACTGCTTCACAGAAATCGTTGGACCATTTTTTATGAAAGCAATAACAAATGTAAATTTAAAATGTGATTCATTTAAAGGTAATTTATTTAATATTGTGCATGTTAATATTGAAGGATATAGCAAATTATTCAATGTAGATTCTCATGTTATCAATTTTTTACTTAGTAATACTGTTATATGTCTGTCTGAAACTTTTATAACTAATTCAAAATTTAACAAACCAATATGGTTAAAGGATTATACTGAATTTAGTTCTGTAGCTTCTAAAAAATTTAGAAAAGGTCGTCCATGTGGTGGTCTCATAACTTTGGTAAATAAAAATATTTGTGATAAAGTAAGTTTAGTTGATTTTTCCGATAAGTGTTTGATTATTAAAGTTAAAGTAAATTATTTTAATTTTTTTATTGGGAATATATATTGGAGTCCTTTAACTAATACAAGTGAATATATATTAGATCTAGAAGAATTACTCAATATTATTAAATTAAAAGACAAATTTAACCAGTGTAATATAATCCTGGGTGGGGTCTGGAATGCAAGATTAGGCTCTGATGATACAATTGATGAATTATTGGTGGAAGGTTCCTATTTGTCTTGCGATAGAATCAGTCTAGATAAGATTCATAACTCTCGAGGAGAAAAATTATTTAAATATTTGGAGAAATATGGTTTAATATTATTGAATGGGAGGACACCCAGCGACTCACCTGGTCAATTCACTGATATCACCGCTAGAGGGTGTGGTGTTGTCGATACTGTTTGGATATCCCCGGCTATGATCGATTTCATTCAAGATTTAAAAGTTTGGCCTATTTCAGATTTAAGTTACCATTTACCTGTAGTTGTTTCTCTGAATAAGCTATATAAGAATAACGATAAAATCAAAGTTAAACAAAAAAAAAACAAAATGAAAAATGCTATCTGGATCTAAATGAAAAAAATTCAAATTCTTATCAGGAATTACTTTCAAGTGCTAATAACATTTATTTTAACTCTAATTGTGTAGACGATTTATATAGAAATATGACAGATTGTTTTTTTAATTTTGCTCTCGATTCTGGACTTATCAAGCGAAAATGTTTTGTTTATCCCCGTAAAATGTTTAAAGATAAAGTTTGGTTTGGTGATGAGTGCAGGGAGGCAAAAAATATCTTAAGAACTGTTATAAAAGTTTAAGGCGCAATGGGTACTCCCGAGAAAATGTTAATTTTTACATCAACAGTAAAAAACAATATAAGCAATCTATAATAGAATCTAAGAAAAGGTATTTTGATTGTATATTAGATTCATTATCAAACATTAATGATGCTAAAACGTTTTGGCATACAATTAAGTACTTTAATAGGTCAACTGCGGTTGAAGTTTCAGTGTTTGTCGAATAATTTGCTTATTAAGGAATTTTACTCTACAAAAACTCATATTTCTGACTTTTTACCCACAAATTCCGTTTTAGAATTAGATAAGGCTGTGATTCTGGATGAACTCCAAAAGGTAGTCAGTGGGTGTAGATTGAAAAAGGCTTCTTTCTGGCTCCGATCATTTGCCATATGAAATTTATAAACTAATGCCTCCTAATTGGGACTATTACCTTCTTAATCTTTTTAATAATGTTTTTCAATATGCAATTGTTCCGGAAAAATGGGCAGATATTCTACTATTCCATTTATATAAAAAAGTGATATTAAAGATCCCGCTAATTACAGGGGAATAGCACTAATAAATTGTGTAGTCAAACTGTTCACGACTATTTTAGCTGACAGAATCACCAAATGGGCGGTGGAAAATAACCTATTATCGGAAGAGCAAAATGGTTTTAAGGAGGGTAGAGGCTGTGTTGACAGTATTTTCACTTTAAATTCGGTCATCAACATCTCACTAGGTTGTGTAGAGGACTAATAATAAAATTGAAAAAGAAAAAAGAAAAAAAAAATGTGTATATTAATTGTATTATAATTACTTCTATGGATCTTCAATCGATTATTAATCAACAAATTTGTAACATAATTGTAACCTTATTATTAATTGTTCAGTTAGTTAAATAAGCACATGTGAGAGTTAATTATTAATAAAAGTTTCTAATCGAATTATTATATTTTTACTTAATACTAGAACACGCATATAGCAAAAACAGTAACAATTGGTGACAATCGACGTGATAGTTTGCGAATTGTGAAAAATAGTGACGAGATAGTGTTTTTTCTAAACTATTGCAATATTTTTTTTATAAGCTAAAATGAGTAAGGAACAGTTAAATACCTCAGACGTGGCTGGAATAGAAGCTAGTAAGGTTTCTGTTAAAATACCACCCTTTTGGCTTGAACGACCAGATTTTGGTTTAGGCAAGTGGAAGCACAATTTAAACTAGCTGGCGTAAGTACAGTACACAATACCAAATTTGATTATTTAGTATCTCAATTGGACAGGAAATTTGTTGCGGATATTATTGATATTTTAGATAGTGATAAAGATTTAAAATATTCACTCGCTAAGAATAGACTTTTAAGCCTTTATAAAGAAAGTGAAGAGTCACAGATTAAAAGGCTAGTAGCTGGGTTAGAACTTGGAGATTTAAAACCAAGTCAGCTTTTAAGAAAAATGAATTCTCTGGCAGGTACCGATATTTCCTCTAAGGTGTTACGCACCCTATGGCTCGACAAACTTCCAGATTCCATCAAGAATATCCTTGTAGTTTCGGATGAAAATTTGGATAAATTTGCCATAATGGCGGACAGAATTGTCGATATGAAACCTCGATTAGATGTTGATGCTGCGGCAAGTAGTAGAACTAACTCTGAAGATTGTTCAGGTGATGTGAATGAGATGGTAAAAATACTGGTAGCAAAAATTGAAGCAATGGATGCTCGAATTTCTTCACTACAAAATTCTCGAACTCGAAGAGAAAATTCAAATGATCGTGGTGATAAATGATTTAGAAACCGGAACCGAAGCCGTAGTCGTAGCCGTGGACGATTCGACCCTAATGGTAAATATTGTTTTTATCATTTTCGCTTTGGAAATAGATACTTACCCGAAAAGTGCCGTCAACCTTGCCAATGGAATCAAGAGGGAAACGAGAAACTGCAGCGGAAGTAGCGGCTCATTCTACTGCAGATCATCATATAGGAGGCCGTAAGTTTCGTTTATTTCTTACCGATAAAAATACAAGAACCCATTTTTTAGTCGATAGCGGTGCTGATGTATCTATTATCCCTTCAAATTCGAAAGTTAAATCAGTAATTTCAGATTTCAAACTGCATGCAGCTAATGGAATGGAGATTCCCACGTTTGGTGTTCACATTTTAAATATCAACTTGGGACTTCGTCGAGAATTTAGATGGCCATTTATCATCGCTAAAGTAAACAGAGGCATAATAGGGGCTGATTTTTTGCACCATTTTAACCTTCTTGTCGATTTAAGAAATAAACAACTGATTGATGGCAAAACCGGTTTAGGAGTTAGTGGTAATATCACACCTATTAACAATGATGATTCTGTTAGCACTGTTTCTAAAGGTCATAAATTTGCTAACTTACTTAATTCATATCCGAGCTTGACAAAACCAAGTTTGTTGCCTACAAATGTGAAACATGACGTTCAACACCACATTATTACAATCGGTCAACCAGTCTATTGTCGTCCTTGTCCACTCGATACCAAAAAATTAGCAATTGCAAAAGAAGAATTTCAATTCATGTTGAATAATCAAATAATACGTCCTTCCAAGTCTCAGTGGTCTAGCCCTCTACATTTGGCACCCAAGAAAGATGGCTCAATGCGGCCATGTGGTGATTTTAGGAGATTGAATGCACAGACAATTCCTGATCGATATCCTATACCAAGAATCGTGGACTTCCAACTCATTTTATTCAACAAACAAATATTTTCTAAAATAGATCTGTTCAAGGCATATTTTCAAATACCAGTAGCAGAAGAAGACAAACCGAAAACAGCTGTAACAACACCCTTCGGCATGTTTGAATTTAATTTTATGCCCTTTGGACTGCGAAATGCACCCAGCACTTTCCAACGCTTTATCAATGAAGTATTTTATAGACTGAATTTCGTATTTCCACACCTGGATGATTGTCTTGTGGCTTCAAATTCGGAAGAAGAACATCAGTATCATCTCAAACTCGTTTTCGAACGATTAGAAAAATATGGACTTCGCATTAATGTAGCAAAATCGGAATTTGGCGTAAAGCAATTACAATTCCTTGGCTATCTCATCACACCCGATGGTACGAAACCATTGCCTGATCGAGTACAAGCTATATTGGATTACAAACTTCCAGAAACTATTGCTGGACTTCGCCGATTCCTTGGAATGATAAATTTTTATCGTCAATACCTCCCTGAAGCTTCTGAAACTCAAGCAATTCTCCATGAATATACAAAAGGTGCTCGTAAAAAAGACAATCACAAAATTCCTTGGACTCCTGAAGCCATTAATCACTTTGAAAAATGCAAAAATGATTTAGCGAATGCAACAATGCTCTCCTATCCTAGCCCAAACCTACCTTTGGCCTTACTCGTTGATGCTAGCGATTACGCTGTTGGAGGTGTGGTGCAACAATTAGAAGATGGCAAATGGAAACCGTTAGCTTTCTTTTCTAAGAAGTTAAAAACTGCTGAAAGAAACTACAGTACCTATGATCGTGAATTGTTCGGTATCTACGAGTCAGTCAAGCACTTCAAGCACACTCTTGAAGGAAGACAGTTCGTTATATACACTGATCATCATCCACTTATTTACGCCTTCAAGCAAAGGAATGAAAAGGCTACTCCACTTCAATTACGACGACTACAATATATTTCAGAATACTCGACTGATATTAGGCACATCAGTGGAAAACTGAACGTGGTTGCTGATACACTTTCTAGGATTGAATCTATCAGCACCATCGATATGGATAAAGTCGCAGAAGCTCAGACCAGTGATCCTGAATTTTCGGCTCTGAAGAACGGTGAAACTTCCTTAAAATTCAAATCTTTTCAGTTACCAAGTGGTAGAAGCTTGTGGTGTGACATATCTACTGAAACTGTGAGACCTTTCATACCTCAAGCTTACCGAAGGTTGTTTTTCGAAACAATTCACAACTTGAATCACCCAGGTGTAAAATCCTCAATTAAACAAGTTGGTGCTCGTTTTGTTTGGCCAAATTTAAATAAGGACGTCCGTGATTGGGCAAAATCGTGTGTACCTTGCCAGAAGACTAAAGTTACAAGGCACACCAAGTCACCAGTTGGGACATTTGCACCACCAGATGAAAGATTTTCTGTGGTTCACATCGACCTGGTTGGTCCATTACCTCCATCGAATGGTAATACCTACCTGCTCACTGCGATAGACCGATTCACAAGTTGGATGGAAGCAATACCACTCGCAGAGATTACAGCAGAAGTTGTCGCAAGAGCATTCTATGACAATTGGATTGTACGATTTGGCGTCCCACTTTCACTAATTTCGGATCAAGGCAGACAGTTCGAAGCTCATCTGTTCAAAAACCTAAGTTTGTTGTGTGGAATTAAATTGCAGAGGACAACCCCGTACCACCCTCAGAGTAATGGGAAGGTTGAAAGACTTCACCGCACACTGAAAGCAAATGGTTCTCTAAAATGGTCAGAAGCATTACCAACAATTCTTTTGGGTTTGCGTGCTTCATTCAATCCCGAGACAAGTGTCTCCATTGCTCAAATGGTTTATGGAACAACTATAAAATTGCCTGGTGAATTTCTTGGACAAACAGCACAACGAATAGATGATGCAGAATCATTTGTATCTAAACTCCAAGACACTATGAGACAATTGAAACCAGTTCCAGTTAAGAAGAGCACAACCAAGGCATTTTTCATTCACAAGGATTTGGCTGATTGCTCTCATGTCTTTGTCAGAATTGACTGAGTCAAGAAACCCTTGGAAGCCGCTTATGAAGGCCCTTTCAAAGTGATTGCTAGGTCGGAAAAATTCTTCACCCTGCAATTAAAGACCAAGGAAGCAAACATTTCCATAGATCGCCTTAAACCAGCTTATATCTTGTCGTCAACCGAAGAAACACAGCTTCAACAAGACCTTCAAGGAATAAAACAGAATCCCTGTTCTCTGTCGCCAACAACTCCTGATGAAGAGACTGATCAACCAACCACCACAACCAGCTCTGGAAAACCACTAACAACAACCACTCGCAGTGGTCGCACAGTAAGGTTTCCTACCCGGTTCTTATAAACAATTGGATTCTGATTTGTTTAATGTTTTAGAAACATTATCGTGACTGTGTCTCTGAGGGGAAGTGATGTAGAGGACTAATAATAAAATTGAAAAATAAAAAAGAAGAAAAAAAATGTGTATATTAATTGTATTATAATTACTTCTATGGATCTGCAATCGATTATTAATCAACAAATTTGTAACATAATTGTAACCTTATTATTAATTGTTCAGTTAGTTAAATAAGCACATGTGAGAGTTAATTATTAATAAAAGTTTCTAATCAAATTGAATTATTATATTTGTACTTAATACTAGAACACGCATATAGCAAAAACAGTAACAGTTGCAAAGGTAATACAGTTTTTGCAACATTTGTCAACTTCAAAAGGGCATTTGATTCGCTGGACTATACAAAATTGTGGCTAAAACTTCATTATCTAGGGCTAAGTTCCAAAATAATATGTATTCTGTAAGAATTGTACAAAAAAACTTCAATAATTTTGAAGGATGAACTTAGGACTGAATCAGTAAGGATCACACAAGGAGTATTACAGAGAGATTCTTTAAGTCCTCTAATATTCTCATTATTTATTTCAGATTTAATTTCTCACTTTGAAAATGATGGATGTAATGGGATAAATATTGATCATACTGTAGAAGTATCGGGGCTGATGTACGCGGATGATTTAATTCTGCTTGATATTGGCTGGGCCGGAACAAATAAGAAATTGGTTTCTCTGTACAAATATTGCCAATCAAATTCTTTAATCGTTAATGTTGAAAAAACAAATGTGTGCTTTTTAAAAAGGGTGGCATTAGAACCAAAGTTTAATCTATTTTCTATAATAAATTTAAAATTGAAATAGCTAAACAATACAGTTATTTAGGAGTGGTTTTTTCATCATCAGGTTTGTTTTCTCAAGCAGCAGATAACTTTGTAAAGAAATCACATTTGGCTTCACATAGAGTTCGGGAAATTCTTTTAAAATCAAGATCAGACTCACTTGCTACTAAGTTCAAATTGCTAAATTCCATGGTGAATTATGTTCTTTTATACTCCTCGGAAGTCTGGGCCCCATTATATTGTCAAAAATTAGAGTGGATTGCTTTAAGTTATTTTAAAGCAATATATCATTGGCCACGGAATACACCTAACCATTATGTTCGTATAGAAACTGGTCTAAAATCAATAGAAACAGGTGTTCTAAAAAGAATGATTCGCTGGTACCGTAAGGTAGACTTAATGAAAGATGATCGGTTACCGAAAATATGTCTGAACATTTTAAAAAATATTCCTTGAACCAGAGGGTCAATGTGAAGTACAATTGGTATAGGCAACTTATTAATAAATTGTTAATTATAGACGAGGCTGACATATTGGGTATCAAAATTAAGCGTTATTTGAAAGGGAATTAAATAACGCTATTGAAAAATTCAATAATCATAATCTTTCCCTAGATATTCAGGTTATTTTACACTCAAAGTTTAATCCTAATTTTAGGAAAATTAGTAGCCTAAATATGGAGGAATATTATTTGAAAATAAAGGGACCTATGAGGAAACATAGATTGATCAGTCAACTAAATAAACTGTAAGTTACCAGTTAAGGATTCCAAAATGGATATTCAGATAGTAGCGTTGAATGCCCTATTCGTAATTCAGGCGAACCCGAAGATCTAAATCATTTTTTGTTGCAATGCCCTGTTTACTCCCCGTCCAGAAATAAGTACTTGAGGACATATATTGAAAATATGTCAGACAATGAACTCATAGTACAACTTTTGTTGCAAATAGAAAATAAAAAGAAATTTAAAAATTTATTTTATTATGTAACAGAATGTTTAAAGCTAAGAAATTTGTATCTGTCTATTCAAGAAAAATTTAAGTACATTACTAAAATAACAATAATTGAATTTGTTAAACTATTTATGATTATTTTATTTGTTTAATATCTCTACAGTTACAATTTATTTTGCCTTTTATTATTGTATTGTTATTGTTAAGGAAGCGTATTTTGTTTAGTACAGTTGTAATAGATTTCTTTGATCTATGTTTAACTGTTTTGTACAACTCAACTCCATTTGTATGGGCTAGCCCGAAAACAAATAAAGAGATTTATTTATTATTTAAGTCACGGAGAGTTGTTATGTTTATCGATTCTTAAAAATAATTAAATATAGATAAAACATATGTTAATTTACAAGTTTGTAACCAATTAATTTTCGGGAAGAGACATAGTTCATGTTGGGCGCCAGGCTATAAGCCACTTTTATTAGTTAATATACAAAATAAATGAATTAAATTACTTACAGTTGATTCCAGACTTATTATTATATTATCAACTAAATGATTACATGTGTGTGTTTGTCCACAGAAAAATATTATTATAAAGGTACATACGAAAAGGTAAAACTAGAGAAATTAACGGTACTATACAAAAACCACTAACAAGTGCACTCTCGGAAAGTTCGTAAGCCTCTCTCCCTGTCTTCAAGAGTCGCCACTCGTAGCGCTTCACTTCCCCCTCCATGACAATCTTATAGAGATAAATTATTTAATTTCTTATTGTTACATCTCCTCCCTTTCTCCGGAGTGAGGGTTCCCGAGCTTCAGTCATGGAAGAATTTTAGCTGGGCTACATGGCACCTTCCAGTGGGGCATCCTTCTGGAGTAGCTAGCTCATAGATGTTTGGGGAGATAACCTTGTTGATCAGATAAGGTCCATCAAATTTGGGGGCCAACTTCGCTGAGAAATTGCGACGAGCATCCGACAGTGGATGAGTTCGCCTAAGAACCTTATCACCTACTTTAAATTGTTTGAACCTACGGCGCAGATTATAATAGTGAGCCTGCTTTCGGCCCGCTTTCAAAAGATTTTCCTCAACCATCACCTTTAGCTCTTTCAATTTTCCCAGGTGTTGTATCCACGATGCATTATTGGGGGTAACCTCCTGGGAGGATTCGGAATTTAAAGAGAGTGGATTAACCACCTGTAGATTAGGTTGCATTAGTTCGCGGCTCAAATTAAGGTACGCTGGAGAGCAGCCAGTCGATGTATGCACACTGGTATTGAGCGCGAACATAACCTCAAAAAGATGAGAATCCCACGTCTTGTGATTCTTTTCCACGTAACAAGAAATCATTGTTTTTATTACCCGGTTTACCCTCTCTGCTGGGTTCGCTTGCGGCCAATAAGGTGGAGTACGGGTGTACTGGATTCCAAAGGCCTGTGCTAAGTTCTTCATAAGTTTGTGCACATAAGGTGTGCCATTATCCGTGTGAAGTACCTGTGGTGTTCCCCAACGGAATATTATGCTCCTCTTGAGCCACTTGGCCACTGTGGCAGCATTTGCAGTGCGTATAGGTATGAGTTCAGTCCATTTTGAAAAAGTGTCGTGAAACATTAGTATGTATAAATTGTTTTGGCTAGATCAAGGTAAAGGGCCAATAATATCGGAACAGACACGTTGCCATGGCTGGGACGGAAGTGGCGGTTTCATTAGTCCTGGCGGGGTGCGCTGTTCTGGTTTATGCTGTTGGCAAGTTTTGCAGCGTTTGACATAGTTAGCCACATCTTGATAAAGCTGCGGCCAGAAATAATTATTTTTGATTCGGGCAACGGTTTTATCGATTCCTAGATGTGCGGCATCAGGCCTGTCATGAGCATCAGAGATCACCTTTTGGCGCCGATCCATAGGTACGACAAGTTTCCAGGCATTCCATTCATCTTCTAGTGACGCTTTCAGGATGTCGGGATTGTATAGATACAAACTTCCTTCTTCGTACTTCCAATCTGGATAATGATTGGGAAATTGTTGTATCTGTTTCACTTTGGTCTGATACCAGATATCCTGTTCCTGGTTCTCTTCCGCAGTCAAAATTGGGACGCAATATGCCTTTGCCGTAGGAATTCTTGACAGTGCGTCAGGTACATGGTGATAAGCTCCCTTCCGGTATTACACATCGAAGGTAAAACCTTGTAAATCTAATGCCCACCTTGCCAACCTGCCGGTGGGGTCCTTTAAATTATGTAGGTATCAGAGGCTATTATGGTCTGTAATCACCGTAAAGGTATATCCTTCTAAATAGGGACGAAATTTCTTCACTGCCCAAGCTACCGCCAAGCATTCTTTTTCAGTGACGGAATAGTTCCGCTCACTTGGGCTCAGACTTCTGCTTGCGTAAGATATGACTCGTTCTTCTCCCGACTGGACTCGAGTAAGGACTGCACCCAGGCCCATCTGGCTTGTATCCGTTTGTAAGACAAAATGTAGATTAAAGTCGGGTCTTGCCAAGATAGGTGTTGTAGTTGAGGATTCTTTTAATTGTTGGAACGCTCGTTCCTGAGGCGGACCCCAATCCCATTTTTGTCCTTTCCGCAATAACTGGGTTAAGGGTTGTACGACGTCCGAGAAGTGGGCAAGGAAGCGGCGGTACCACGACGTCATCCCAATGAAGCGGCGCAACTCTGTAAGGTTCGAGGGTTGTGGGTAATTTTTCACTGGTTCCACCTTAGCTGGATTAACTTGAACCCCTTTTTCATTTAGAAGGAAACCCAAGAATTCCAACTCGCAACAGCCGAACTCACACTTTTCGGGATTCAACCTTAGACCCGCATCCTGTAGTTGACGGATCACCAGTTTAAGATATTCCAAGTGTTTTGGGAAGGTATCCGTCGCAATGATGATATCGTCCCGATAAGCGAAAACATAAGGGGACAAATCGGGGCCTATTATTGAATCCAATAATCGTTGAAAGGTGGCAGGTGCTCCACCAAGTCCATAGGGCATCCTCTTGAATTGGAATAAGCCCCTTCCTTGGGCTATGAAGGCAGTAACCTCCCGGCTACCCGGAGAGACTGGTTATCTGGTGATACGCATGGGCCAAGTCCAACTTGCTCAAATATTTGCAGGAGGGAAGTTGTTCTATAATGTTGTTCATTAACGGTAGGGGATGGTTATCCTTTTTCGTTACTTTGTTTACTTGACCAAAATCAACACAAAAACGGTAACTGTCGTTGGGTTTTCTGACCATCACAATAGGGCTTGACCAAGGGCTTTTTGAAGGCTCAATTATATCCTCGGCTAACATCCTATCGATCTCCACACTGATGATCTCTTGAATTTTGGGCGAAACTGCATGAGCTCTTTGTTTAATCGGCCCATGATCTACCACTTCTATCACATGTTCAATTAAACGGGTTGATCCCACGTGATCTCCCTCGTGTTTCAGCTCTCCTTCTAAAAGGCGATTGAGTTGAAGTTCTTTTTCTGAGGTAAGGCGTCGAAGACCTGCTAAACCATGACCAGTGGATTCCGTAGGAGCCGCGTCAAATGGGTAGGCAGCTTCCGGGGTGTTTCTGAAGAACCACTGGAGCCCTGTGGGATCGATGACAATCTCCATAGCTGCTAGCGAGTCAAGACCAAAGATGAATGGGAGGGAAAGAGAAGGTAGCACAGCGAGGCGTAAATGTCTGGTTTTGTCCCTCACTGTTACGGGAGCGGTAATGTATAAAGTAATTTCTTCTTCAACTCCATTAGCCATAACAACTGGGTAAGGACTAACATGCCTTCCCACCAAACCTATTTTTTTTTTTTTTTTTTCACCAAACCTAACTGTTGCAGCCCGGTAGCGGTATCTTCATTGATGTAGGAATTAGCTGCTCCAGTATCTACTAGTGCTAGACAAGAACGTCCCAAAGTAGTACACAGAAGGTAGAACCGGGAATCTTTGTTTTCCAGAGATTCCTTAGGTAGTTGAAGAGAAGATAGTGTACTACGTTGAGGTATATCTACACCCAAGGGAAATTCGGCAGGGTCTTGTTGCTCTGAATCACGGTTGACCCTGATGTCACGACTCAGTTGTAGTTTTCCGGCTTTGAACACTTGGGGCACGTTTTAAAAGTGACATCTTGTTTGCCGCAGTGGTAGCAAAATAAATTATTTCGAGGCTTAGGGCACTTTGAATAATTGTGGCCTGCCTGTTTACAGTTCCAGCAATGAATCGTAGTTATTGGAGACCATTTAGAGAATTTTGAAGTATCCAATTTTGGTTTTGGTTTGTCCTTAGGAGGTCTTTGGTTCCTAGGTAGCTGCGCCTCTCTTGGTCTAGCGGTGTCAATAGCATGAATAGGTTTCTCAGGGCCTGGTTTACTTGAAGGTTTTGGTGGAGGCTCGTATGCGGCATCTGGACATAGTGATCTATTTTTCGGAGGTGGGGGTCGAAACGACTTGGATCTTTCCTCCACTTGCTCAAGTTCTTGGCCCCGCTTTACAAGTTGTGAAATTGAAGTAACTTCTGCTACTCTTATTTGCATCTGATATTTAGGTAAAAGGTTCTTGTAAATTCGTTCCAGTTGTTCCCGGGCAGTCAAAGGTTTAGATAGGCGACTCATAAGTGTCCGCAACTTGATGGCGAAAGTAGATACGTCCTCCAGGTCACCTTGGGTACGTCGCTCAATTTCTCTTTTGAGTTGATCTTGATAATCGAAAGGGAAATATGTATCTCAAAATTCTTTCTCAAAACCTTCCCAAGTTGACCATCCTGATTTTTGAAGCCGATACCACAAGAGAGGTGATCCGGTTAATAGCTGTGGAAGCCAAAACAATAATGTGGTATCAGGTATGCCATATATCTGTTTGCGTTCGGCCAGTGAAGTTAGGAAATCTTCCGCGCTCTGAGTAGAAGATCCATCAAATTTAATATCTCCAATCGGTAAGGTTTGGAAGAATGGTAAATAATTCGAAGGGAATATAAATGGTTGACTAGCACTAGATGCGGAAGGTATAAGAGCCGGAGTTTGCTGAGTCTCCGCAGGCTTAGTCTCAATCGGCATCGCTAAATTGGGAGGAACACTCCACAGAACAGGGCTATCTAGAAAATAATCACGCAATCGTTCCCTTAATGTCTCAACAGTACCCTCTAGCGGAAGGGAAAATTCAGCAAGAGCTTCCAACAGTTGAGCTTTCTTTAATTCGTAAATCCATTGAAGTCGGGGTATGCCCTGTGGAATATCTAATGGTAGTGTCGATTCTTCGTCAGATGACTTTTCGTCGGCCATATAAGGGATTTGAGAACTAATGCAACCCTATTAAAAATCGGAATTTTTTCAGTCAAGAATGTACAAATGAATTAGGAGACAACCCCAAGTTACAAAACGTAAAAGAAATTCAAAATAAAAATGAACAAAACATGTTAAATTGAAAAAACAGAAATGCTAAATTGATGATAAAAAATCATTAATGCAATTATTAAAATAAAATAAAAACAAACGCTAAGTATACACACATACAAAAATTTATGTCAGAATTATTTTATTCAAAATATTCTTAATTTAAAATATATAAGAGAGAATAAAATGAAGTGAAAAGAAATTAAAAATCAGTCTTATTCAAAATAATTCAATATTAGGAATATTAATAATTATTATTAATAACAGAAAATGTAATAATAGCAAGTGATAAAGAAATACATAAATTAACCAATAAATATTACCTTCCTATAAATTATAGACTATTTTTTTTTCTAAGTGTTATTAAATAATAAATTCTCTTCTTTAAATACGATGATAATGAGGCATTAACTAAAATTATTTACAAGTTACCTACGATATATAAGAAAAATTATAATTTACTAAAAAAAACCTTTTCGTAAATTCAAAAGAAAAACAAAGTATTTTACTTCTACACAAACAAATAAAATTTAAAGACTTATATGAGAAAACAAAGATAACATTAAATCCTACTAGTAAATATTTACAAATTAGTCAGGGCAATGGTTTTTCCTCTATAAACCTAATCCTAAACTTGGACTTAATTCTAAATACAAAACAGTTACTCTAACTCATTATTTCTTTAAATTAAAATGTAATATAAAATTACGTTTTAATATTAAACTTAACTAAAATAAAATTTTAGTAATACATAATTATTAAATTATTCAATTATTATTTCACGATAACGTGGCAATATATATCTATTTGAACGTTAAATATAATGCACAATTATTAAATGTATCTAATAATTAAGCAATTAATTACTCCAGAAATTGCTTTAAAGTCCACAAAAAAACACATCATCAAAATAATTTATAATATTTTATAAAATAAAGTTCTTTTTCTTAATATATTGACAACATAATATATTTAATTAAATTTACAATCATTAATTGTCATTATTTTTCTTTAATTATCTTAATATTAAGTATTGTTTTAGTTCGGCCCTACGTTGGCTGCACCAAATATGTAACCAATTAATTTTCGGGTAGAGACATAGAAAACTTCATGTTGGGCGCCAGGATATAAGCCACATTTATTAGTTAATATACAAAATAAATGAATTAAATTACTTACAGTTGATTCCAGACTTATTATTATATTATCAACTAAATGATTACATGTGTGTGTTTGTCCACAGAAAAATATTATTATAAAGGTACATACGAAAAGGTAAAACTAGAGGAATTAACGGTACTATACAAAAACCACAAGTGCACTCTCGGAATGTTCGTAAGCCTATTTCCCTGTCTTCAAGAGTCGCCACTCGTAGCGCTTCACTTCCCCCTCCATGACAATCTTATAGAGATAAATTATTTAATTTCTTATTGTTACAAGTTGTAATTTGAGTGTTACTTTTGCTGTGAATTCTTTCACTATAATGTAAGTGTATTATTTATGGATTTTCTATTATTCAAAACATTAAATAACATTTTTCAACTTAGCTCTTCGTGGATTTAAGACTTGCCAATGATAGCGTGATCCGGGAAGAACTGTATGAAGGACTGATCGCTCTCGGTATCTCTCCGAAATTAGTCTGCCTTGTCAGGATGACAATGAAGGCTACTCAGTGCTCAGAGAGAGAGTGGCCGGAGTCACATCTGAGTTTTTTAGTCATAAGAGCCTCGGACAAGGTGATTGCTTAGCATGCTTGTTGTTAAATATTGCTTTTTAATGCGCAATCAGGAAGTCAGGAATCCAGGTTGGGGAATGATCTGGATATTATTGGACACAGTTTTTCCAGCTTGAAGAGTGCCTTTATGAATCCCCAAAGAGCAGCTGCTAAACTTGGACTACTGGTGAGTGAGAAGATAATAAAATATATGCTCTGCAATCCTCACACAGGGGAGCATGTAGGAGGAGCTGTGAAAATAGGGGACTTCAGCTTTGAATGTGTAGAGGAATTCATTTATCTCGGAACACAGCTAAACTCAGGAAATAATAAACAACCGGAAATACAGCATCTAAGGAGCAAGTCTCTCTCCAGGACAACGAAGATGAGAATATTTGAGACCCTAATTTGACCGGTTCTCACATATTCTGTGCTGGACGATGAAAAAAGCCCACAAATCATCCCTATTAAGATAATACAAAAAAACGCTGAGCTCATGTGTCTCTATGACGACCGGGACATAGTACATTTTGTAAAGTCTGAGCGTTTGAGATGGGCCTGGCATGTTGCAAGGATGAATAGCAATGAAATCCCCAAAAAACTCCTTGAGGAAAAGATTTTTGGAATCAGAAAAGTTGGTAGACCTCGTTTGCAGTGTGCAACTCAAAACAGGAGAGACTGGCAGCTCAGACTAAGGGAGGCCTTGACTCTTCAAGAGTTGTAGAGCCATCGAAGAAGAAGATTTATAAGACATGTCACCTTTTCTATGACATTTGGATTTAATTTTTTCTTGTTATCATTGAACCTGAATACTTGAATTTCTCTACGTGTTCAAAAGTATGTCCTGATATATCAATATTACCAAGATCCCTTTCTACTACTAATCATATATTTCATCTTATCGGTATTTAATTCAAGTCCTATTTCTTTACCGATTTTTATTAACACACTATTTAGATTAGATTATTTAGTATTTAGTTGTATGGTTTCCGTGTCTTCACCTAGCAGTACCAAGTCATCGGCATACCCCAAAACCGGAATCTTATCACCCATATTTAAACGTTTCTCGGTACACATCACCTTTTCTATGACATAGTCTAATGCGAAATTAAATAAAACAGGTGAAAGGGAGTCACCTTGTTTCAAACCTGATCGTACCTTAAACTTCTCGGAATAATTATGACTGATTCTAACTTTATGGAACGTTTCTGTCAGAAACATCTATATATGGTTTACTAACTTCCTAGGTATTCCCTGTTCAATCATGGTTTCCGTGTCTTCACCTAGCAGTACCAAATCATCGGCATACCCCAAAACCGGAATCTTATCACCCATATTTAAACATTTGTCGGTACACATCACCTTTTCTATGACATAGTCTAATGCGAAATTAAATAAAACAGGTGAAAGAGAGTCACCTTGTTTCAAACCTGATCATACCTTAAACTTCTCGGAATAATTACGACTGATTCTAACTTTATGGAACGTTTCTGTCAGAAACATCTATACATGGTTTACTAACTTCCTAGGTATTCCCTGTTCAATCATGATGTTATACTGCTTCTGGCTTTTTAAAATTGATCTAATGTTGATGGACTACACTGTTGTAATCCAACTTCTTCTCTAATATTTGACATAAGGAAAATATTTGATCAATAGTCGAGCCATTCCGCCTAAAACCTCATTGGTAGTCACCGATAATTTATTCAGTGTATTCTGTGATTCGGCTAGTTAGTATTGACGAGAATATTTTATAACATACTGGGAGAAGAGAGATCCCACGATAGTTATTACAATCCATCCTCGGCCCTTTTTTTTTGTACAGGGATAAGTATTGATTCGCCATTTCAACTTCCTCCTTGCTCGGTGTCTATCCACGGTTTATCGCTCTGATATTCAGAGGAAGGAGATTAGTTATTATTTTCCATATTTAGAATACCATCAAAGTGTTGTTTAATTTATTTAATATCTCAGTCGGATCCGCTATTATATTGTTGTTTGCATCCCTAACCCCATTCAATAGGAGTTCAAATCGTTTATGCGTTTTGTTTATACCTTTTTACATCTGTCTTACGTTATTTTTGCTTCCATGTTTTTCTATTTCTATTATTTTGCTTTTAAGATACTCTCATTTCTTTTGTTTAAGAATTTTGTTGTCTCATTTTTTACTACCTGAAAGTGAGCAGCGTTATTATCGCCTGGATTATTTAAAGAATTTAGTTAAGCGGTTTTTATTTTTTCACTCATATTTTGACAATCCCTGTCAAACCATTGTTCTTTTTATTTTTGATTTTCCCAAGACACAAATTACCAATTTCTTTAATTTTATCCCTGATCCCTTCCCATATTTAGTTTATATCTTCGTGTTCCTCAGCTTAAGATTCTAGCGCTTCGAACCTATTTTTTATTTCTATTGCGAATTGTTTTCTAATTCGATGATTGTTAAATTTGACTAAATCAAAATTTTCGGGATGAATACAGTTCTTTGTTCTCTTTTTTGTATTGAGTTTTTGTCAAAGTTTCGGGATTAGTAATTCATGATCAGAACCACATTCTGCTCCACGATACCATCTCATGTTAATTATACTACTTTGCCATCTGTGTTGTACTAAAACATGATCAATTTGATTCCGCGTTTGGCACTCCTGTATATGGGGGAGTGAGATGGGGAAAAAAATAATAAATAAAAATTACAAAGTTGAAATGTTATTTAATAGAAAGTCTTATTTTGTCTGGGTTTTGAAATTAGGGTTTGGTGTTGCTAGTGCTACATGTGAGTGAGCGTGTGAACCCATTACTCTGGTGCTCTATATGCAAGAATTAATAATTCGTGCTACTTGCAAAAAGTGGGACATACAGCACCTCATTATAGAAACAAGTCTTGAACAGATCAATATACAACTTAAAGAAGACCAAGTATTCAGAGTGGTAGAGATTGGTTCTTGACTTGCGGTGAATTTGAGGATCACAATTAAGGAAAGCCAACTTACAGTCTTATGAAAATCTTGCCTTAAATTTTTTAATAGTCAAGACTACTGGTACTGCCTATAGTATATGCTATACACCAGATAATAAGGTAAATGGGCTCTTAATTAGTGAATTTTTTGAAATAAATAAAAAGTAGTTTTCAACATGAGTGATGGCACAATCTATAGCTGTAGTGGTATAAATATTACTTTAGCTTTGATTAAATACAGCAAATATGAATTCAATTTTCAAATTTCTAAAACTGATGTTAATGCTAATTTATGAGGGCATACTAATTTTGTATGTAGATTGTATTAAAAAAATATTATTTAGGGACTAGTTCCCTTAAGAATAATTTCCCTGTATTCGGAGTACATACACCTGGGTTTGCTATGAGGACGTCTTCCTTTCGGTCGGGCTTCAAAAAATCACCTGGCCTTTCGGGTATCATTCATTCGGCAGACATGCCCAAACCACTTCAGTTGCCGCCAGGATGTTACTCACTGATCGTACTTCTGAATCCTGTCGTTTCTTGTACTCTCCCTCCTGGTCTTGCCAACTATTTTTTGGAGGAATCTCATTTCAGCCACTGTCATCCTGCTTGCATGTTTATCAAGGGTTATCCAGTTTTCAGATCCATATAAAAGTACTGGAAGGAAAACCAATTTGAAAATTCTAATTTTAGCATCTCTACTAACTTCATGTTTTCCGATTATAGTGTTGGATATCTGGTAATACAGTCCATTGGCCTTCATCACCCGATTTAGAACATCCTGGTCTATTTTACCATCTTTGCTCATGACTGTCCCAAGATATGTGTAGGTGTTTGTTGTTTCTAGTGGTTGGTTCACCATCACATGATATCCTAAACTCCAGATTTTCCCTTCCCATACACATAATTTTGCTTTTAGCTGGATTTATGTTCAACCCTCTTTGCTGGAGTTCCTCGTGCCATTCATTTAGTGATGTCTGTAGAGTTTCCTGGGAGTCCGCAATCAGTACTATGTTGTTTGCATAGATCATAGCCTGAGCAAGCACTGTTGTTAGATTCCAGTATCCCAACACAGCTCTTGGGGTTCTCCTTTTACAAACCTTCCACACCTCAACCATGAGAAGTATGAAAAGCAAAGGACTGAGGCTGTTCCCCTGCTTTACTTCTTTATAAAAGTGAAAAGTTGAAATGTTTGACTCTTCTTAATCTTGTTCAACTATATGCCTTATCCTCTGTTCTAATAATCTTGTATATGGCTGAGGATAGACAGATCAGCCTATAGTTCTCACATTCACTTTTGTTGCCTTTCTTGTGTATAGGGACTATTATGTTATTCTCCCATTCTTGTGGTAAATGCTTTGAGTCCCAAACTCTTTGGAAAAGTATTTGGAGACACTTCCTCATTTCATTTCACCCATATTTAATGAATTCTTTGGCTATACATATGGCTTTTATCAACAGCTAGTTCCACCTCTTCTTTTTGGCAGTCCCAAAAGTTGTTATTTCGATGTTCTTCCATGCTAAATTTTTCCTTTAAGAACTGCCTCCAAACATCTAGCACTTTCTTTTCCTCAGTCACCAGCCTCCCTTTTGCATCCTTAATGTTTCTCACAGGCTTCGACTTTTTCCCTCTCAAAGCCTAGGTGATATGCCAGAACTTCCTTAAGTTTTCCCTATAGTTCTGCTCTAGCTCTCCACCAAACTCCTACCAGGTCTTAATTTTTGATAAATTAATTCAAAATGCTAAAATTTGGGTAGCAAAAATGATTATTTTCTTGGCTCAAAATATGATTTTTAAATAAAAATTTCACAATCATTGTGCATCTGTTTGGTTGGGATGTTGAAAGGTGTTGGAAATAGATGGATTTCAATGAGGATAGATTAGAAGCATTACATATTCGAGTATCATAGGAATTCCAGAGATGAGTAAAGTGACAAATTTTTTAGCTCTATGGGAAAGTATGTTTAGGACAGACTGGCAAAATCTAGTTTCAAGTTAGTGGACTGAGGATTTAAATTGAAGAACTCTATAAAAGTAGGAAGGAGCTGGGGGTTTATGGTTTGGTAAAAGTATGATATGCGAAAATATTGTTTGTGTGCTGAGGAGAGGAGCCACTTAAACTTGCAGTAGACCACCAGTGAGGTGATATTGGACCTGTAAATAAAATGAAACCTGTAACAATGGCTTGAGTTTTTGTAGCATTTAACTTTAGTCTATTAAGGTTTGCCCAGAAAATAGTCCCTTCCAGGTCTTTCTGAATAACCTTATTTGTTATTTATTATTATGTAAAGTTAAAAAAAAAAATATATATATATATATATATATATATATTTTTTTTTTTTTCATGTTTATGATTAGGTTAGTAATATTTTGTTAATTTTTTATTTACAGCCACCTACTGTTAAATGTCAGACAAAACTTTGGCATCCAAATATTAGTGAAGATGGTGATATTTGTTTAAGTTTGCTGAGACAAAATTCCATTGATGGTCTGGGATGGGCACCAACAAGACGATTAAAGGATGTCGTTTGGGGTTTGAACTCACTATTTACCGTCAGTACTTGTTGTTGTTTTTTGACATTCCTGTTATTGTATCAATTTTTTTTTTTTTTAATTTTCTTTTGAAATATACACATTTAATAATGTTATTTGTATTGGTATTACAACTGAATCAGAGGTATTGTTTAAAATTATCATTGTTGATATTAATAACTGAACGTTGCTTAAACTAAATATTAAGCAATTAATACTCAGGCTCTGCTTAAGAATATTTCATCTCCTGTCAAATATCCTTCCAAGTGTTATCTTCCCTTTTTGTCTATCCAAGATTACTTTTTTTTCTGCTTGTTTGCTTAAAGCCTCAACAAATCAATTAACCTAACACAATTTTATGAAAGCATATCACGCATGGGTGTATGCAGGATGGTACAGCAATGCTCATCAACTTTAAAAATTATTAGAAAAAAGTAATTTAAAAAGAAGTGTGGTATATTGATATCATTAATATAAAGTTTAATATCAAGCCAATTCTAGGTCCTGGAAATGTGTTATTTGAGGGAAGTTGAGGGCAAAATTAGAGGTTTTGTCAAATGCATGAATCGCAAGAACAAAAAACAATAAATAGGTTTAACAACAATGGACTTGCTTGAAAAAGTTTTAATTGAAAAAGTAACATGACGGTGTCTTGCGAAGTTATTTTATGATATTATTGCGAAAAATCTTTTTCAGCCACCAAAGTGGCTCAGAAAATCAAGGAAACAACAACAATGACTTTAAAAGAGAGGGAATCAGTGGATAGTAATCAAATGAGGAACTACACAAAATTAAATTAAATTAAAGGAACGGACAAAATTAAAGGACCACTTCAATATTTTGAAATTACTGAACTGTATAGGGTATTTTTGAAAATATTCTTTTTCTTTGGAAGTCACACTTTATTATAAGGGTAATAAAAAATAAAAAATTATTTTCTAGAAATTTTTAATAGGAAAACAAATCAAAAAATAAAAATGTCCTACAGTCTCAAAATGAAAAAGTAAATCTTTGAAATGAAATGAAATAACAAAACTGAATAAAAAGGAAGAATTCGAGGAAAACAATCAATAATTGGTATTCCCACCTCTAGCTCTGATAATTGCTTCCATTCTCCTGCCCATTCTAGCGACCAGGGCTCTTACATGTTGTTCTGGAATGTTGTTCCACTCTTCCACTAACATTTCCCTTGAATCTGCCAAATTTTGTGGGTCTCGGGCGCGGACACGTGTTCCAAGCATGTCCCATACATGCTCTATTGGGTTCATATCTGGACTTCTGGGTGGCCAAACCATAACATCAATTTCTTCTTGTCTGAGGAAATTTTGCACTGATCGAGCAACGTGAGGTCGGGCATTATCGTGCATAAAAATAAAGTTACCCGCGATATTTCTGGCAAAAGGTATTACATGTGGCTCAAGTACCTCCCTAATGTACCTGTCTGCAGTTATAGAGTCACGGTTCACAAGAACCAACTCTGTACGGGAGTTTAAATTTATGCCTCCCCCCCCTCAAACCATCACTGACCTACCACCAAACGCAACCCTTCGAGAAAAAGTGCATGGAGCATACCTCTCTCCCCGCCTTCTCCATACCTTTTCCCGTCCATCTGGAGATCGGAGACAGAATCTTGACTCATCGCTGAATAATACGAGGCTCCAATCTTCCTGAGTCCAGTTTAGGTGCTCCCGAGCAAACCTCAAGCACTCAACCCGGTGTTCCCTGGAGAGAAGAGGTCCAGTAGCTGAAGGATGGGATGACCATCCATAATCGTTGAGTCGTCTTCTCACGGTTTACTCTGAAATTTGCACATTCCTGAACCTCTGGAGGAGACCACGCAGACTTTTACCAGTTGATCGGCGATCCCGAAGAGCATGCAGTTGCAAAAATCTCTTGTCACAGTGGGAAGTTGACCTCGGACGGCCTTGTCTGACTCTTTTTGTATGCCCTCCAGTTTGACGGTGCCTATTAAGCACCCTGGACACTACGGATTGTGACCGCTGGAGCCGTTGCGCAATATGGCTTTGAGAAAACCCTTCTTCACTCAAAGCAACAGCACGGATTGATTCCTCTTCGGTCAATGCTCTTCTGTTGGCCATCACAACGTTCTTACTAAACTCAAAAGTAAAAACTAAAGTCTCTTAAATGTTAGAAAATCTTCAATAAGATGAATCTTTGCTAACAACTAACCATTTACTGATAGGAAGAAAGAAAAGAAGAGGATTAACTGACCCTTTTTTCCATAAACAGGTGGGAATATAAACAGGTAGAGGATTAACTTGATAAGATACAACACAAAGTCCAGTCTGGGACAAAGGAATTCCTATTTTTATCTCTTATGTAATAATAATATAAATATTTGTAAGTGATCCTTTAATTTTGTCCGGCAGTATAGTTCCTCTGGTACAAAAAGAAAAAATAATTGAAATTTTTCTGCACAATTTTTGCATAAAACCGGATTTATGTTTTATTATTTATGAAATTTACTATGAATTACATAAGATGATATATTATTATTGTATATTATGATATATTATACTTATATTTAGCTTAATAACTTTCCCGAGGAAAAGCTCTTTATAAATCCTTTACAGTCTGGTTTTCGATTTTATTATTTTTTTTCTATCCACTTTGTTAAAAATGATCCAAAACCTGCAATCTTCAATAAACAAACAAAAAATCACTACCTTTTTCCCTTTAATTTCTGAAAACCTTTAGATTGAGTTAATCATAATATCCATCTTTCCAAGTGTCCAGTATTTAAAAGTTTTAATTGAAAAAGCATGTATTTGTGCATAGGGGTGGGGATCTTTTAGTATTTTGCGATCCTTAGTATCCCTAACTAATTCTAAAAGTCAAATAATCTCCTACCTCCATGTTCTCTGCACACTTTTGTACATTTAACAAAAAAATATGACTATTCTGAGATATAATGAAGAGGATATATAAATTACCCTGACACTAAATATGAAGAGGTGTAAAGCCCATGGTTGGAAAAGAAGAAATGTTTTATGTTACTGCTATTAAAGAGAGGTTTCATTAATATGTTGAATGTCTTAGACATCACTAAATTATACTATAATTCATATAATTAATTTTATTTAAATAAAAATTAATAAATTAGACCAATATTGTCTTTTTTATCTCCTGCTCCACTCTTTTTAAAAGTTTAATTGAAAGTGCTTAGCAATTTTTCTAAGAATGGTCACTATTACTGGGAATTTTATGTTTTGAATTAGTGGCTTTGTGAAAGGAAGAAAACCTATTTCTTAGCAAAATCGATAGCATCAATTCTGTTTAGTAATATCTCATCTGTCCAGTATACAGCATTCAGTCTCACTTAAATTTAATTTTTTCAATGTTGTTGTTTTGATTGATTAATGATTCAATCATAATTAATGTATTTGTGCATTTTGATTGTAGGATTTACTAAATTTTGAGGATCCCTTGAATATATCCGCTGCTGAATTATATATTCGAGACAAAGAAGCCTTTAAAAACAAAGTCCGTGATTATGTAATACAATATTCAAGAAGTTGTTAATGTGAGCGTGTTTTTATACATAAGTTTTGTAGAAAATTGTAAATTGTATATTCAGCTCTTTTTGTAAGTCTGTACATTTTATGTAAAATGTTGCCATGGAACATGTTATCTTCCATTGAAATATCTGTTACTTGCAACAATTTTATTATATTTTGATAATTATACAAAGTATTTGTTAGAAACATTTTTCAGACAATATATAAATTAATTTATTTATCGAAATAATTGGATTTAGATTTAGATTTTCTATGAAAATAATTCCTTACTTATAATATATAGGTTTAGTTATCCTGTTTAATTAGCTATTTGTTTGAAATTGTTTTGAAATATTTTGTATAGATTTTATCATTATTATTATTACTTTTTTTTTTTTTTTATGTCACTATAATTTATAGAATGAAATTCTACCTAACTTTAAAGCTCTGTAAACCAGGTGGGAATTCATAAACATTCTAAACCAATTATTTTTATTTTTTTAAACTATAAAATGACGTGATTTTGTCATAAATTATTACTAGGACAGAAGTTATCTTCGATCTCTTTTTCTTACCTTAGATATCATCCCTTTGTTCTTCCCTTGACTCACTTAATTCAGGACACCCTTTTCGAACCAGCCGTTTCAGGTTTTTTATTAAGATTATTCAATCATGTTCCATTATGGGTTAAGCCCCTTTTTTTTCTCACTGCTGTTTTCTCCCTGCAGAAGAATCTGTTTACAAGAGTAAAGTAAATCAGATCTTCAATGAGTGTAAATGGTTTGATATTTCCAACTTGTCACTGAGTGTGATTAAATGTTTCATTAAATTTCATTCTTTCCATGTTCTCAACACTATAATTTGCCTTTATAGTGGTCAGTAATTTTAGTATTTCACTTTAGATTGTCTTCCATGATGTTTTTCATTTGATAGTCAGTTTCAGGTTTTTCTTCAATAGATTTTTCTTAACATACAGATGTAAAACATATCTGTTGATATTCTATAGGATGAATGACACGTACCAAAGTTGAAACTAATTTGATCTACTACTTCCTGTTAGTTTTTTCTACTATTGAAAATTATCTTTTAAATCAAAAGAACTTGGAACCACATTTGGTATTGGCTCCTCTTGTTCTCAAGTTATCTTTAACCAAGAACAAAATAAGTTCATTGCTTTATGGAAAAAATCTGAATAAAATATTAATCCTGGACACATTAATTTTTACGAGAAAAAGTAGGAAAGTTATAATATTGTTAATGAATATTCCATCTGTTATCAACAGGATTACAATTACATTGTTGAAAGATCTTATGATTTCAATTGAAGTATTTTTTTAATGACATTTGTTGGTGTTCTGTGGTTAGATATTTCCAACTTGTCACTGAGTGTGATTAAATGTTTCATTAAATTTCATTCTTTCCATGTTCTCAACACTATAATTTGCCTTTATAGTGGTCAGTAATTTAAGTATTTTACTTTAGATTGTCTTCCATGATGTTTTGCATTTGATAGTCAGTTTCAGGTTTTTCTTCAATTGATTTTCCTAACATACAGATGTAAAACATATCTGTTGATATTCTATAGGATGAATAACACCTACTAAAGTTGAAACTAATTTGATCTACTACTTCCCGTTAGTTTTTTCTACTATTGAAAATTATCTTTTAAATCAAAAGAACTTGGAACCACATTTGGTATTGGCTTTTCTTGTTTTCAAGTTATCTGTAACCAAGAACAAAATAAGTTCATTGCTTCATGGAAAAAATCTGAATAAAATTTAATCCTGGACACATTAATTTTTACATGAAAAAGTAGGAAAGTTATAATATTGTTAATGAATATTCCATCTGGTATCAACAGGATTACAATTACATTGTTGTTTACATTCTTATGAATTCAATTGAAGTATTTTTTTAATGACATTTGTTGGTGTTCTGTGGTTAGATATTTCCAACTTGTCACTGGGTGTGATTAAATGTTTCATTAAATTTCATTCTGTCCATGTTCTCAACACTATTTAATTATGTATTAAACTTGTCCAGTGATGACCGATTGTGGAATATAAAACTAGTATCTAACTTATGATATTTCTAGTTCAGGATCAAGTTTAGCTTTGAACATGTTTTTATTCCAAAATCAGACAAGTTCAATTAACTTCTTCTTTTTTCTTTTTTTTTTTTTAGGTATTTAATTTTATAATACCAACAATTGTAAATTTTTATTTTGTTGTTTGCAAATTTCTGTTTTTAATTGTATCATAGTTTTTATTCTGTTATGTGCATATATATCAACTGTCATTCACGTGATTTGATTTTTAATAACCTGTTATAGTTTGCTGAGTTAGTTATTTCATTTAATAATTTTGTAATACTGCTTTTATCATATTTTTATTTCATACAATTGATAATTGAACATGCTTGTTTATTAGTGTTGGTGTGTTATGTATATTATGGACCCATTTATTTTTAATATTTGTTTTAATGAAATGTTATGAAAATGTACTGTTCTTCAAAGATACTGAATCCTATAAAATATAATTCAATCCCTAACCTGTGGGCACTTTATATTAGGAATAACCAACTATTAAAAATAAATTTATTTATCATCAATTTATTCGGCTTGGAATTTAAGAATTAAGATTTGTATTCTTAAATGAGATCATTAATAATACATCAGTACTTCTTATGTTAAGATTTTCTCCTAAATGAAAAGTTCTTTGAACTTAGATAAACATTTGCATAATTGTCCTAAATGTGTGGAAACATTGTCAGACAATAATGTTCACAGTTGAGATCCTTAAAACTATGATTCAGGATTATGGGTACTTTTGTATAATGATAACAGAATATACAGGATTTCTGGATATTTTCCTGAAAAAAAATCATCATTTATTTACTAATATTAATATCCTTTGTCTTTGTACGTCTCATTATATTTTTATTTATAGGTTAGTCTATAATTAAAATATAGATTAAAGTATACTCAATATTAGTCTAATTATTTAAGCAGTTAAAGATGGGTAAGGTTTAACAAGAACTTTTCTGCAATTTCTATCTGATTAAGAAATAGGAAATAATAATAAATCAGTTATTTTGCAAGTAACAATCAATGTTAAAATTTATGTTTACTATTTAATATTTGTTTTTCTATTTACTAAATCATGCCCCATTTAAATCAAGAATAATGAAAACCAATATTAAATTAAGTAGAATATAGGGAGCATAATTAAATTATTTAAGAGTTTTTATATGTGATAATTAAAAAATGTTTTTAGAATATTTGAATAATGTATTGTAAAGTGTCATGAGTGATAGATATCTTTATTACTGTATCAACAATGACTTCAGACTATTCTGGAAAATGATCGGTTATTCCTTGAAAAAATTGAAAGATTTGCTTCTTAGATAAATAAGATTTTTAGTTACGAAAGAGATTAAAGCATTTCAAGGAACATAATCAATAAAATATAAATTTATTTTGTCTATAGTTTTTATTGATATTGCTACTTAATGTATGCTGGTCAGCATATTTTATAGCACCATGTTTTAGACCTTATCCATCAAAAGATTTATAGACTTTCAATCATGATTTATAATTTTACTCTAAACAATAAATTGTTGAAACAATGTCCCTTGGATGATAAATTTTAAGAATTTCAACACATTTGTTCACATGTGCCTATGTTTGAAACAATAAAAATTCTTAATTGTTAGCTTATGAATTGTGTCATTTACAAAGTAGTTAAATGTTTCCAATATCTCCTTATTTATAATAATAATGTCATATGTATTCCATATTTATTTTATTTTATATGAGAGATGATTTTTTGAAAGTTTCGAGAATCTATCTAAATAACTCTATTCTAGAGATGTTAATTATAATTCTCTTTTATATTATATTTAGTTATTTTATTGCTTTCATCCATACTTTCTTGGGTTTTTTAAATGATTAAACTACATTTTTTTTCTTAAAGTACCCTTACTCTCAGAGTAATAATTTTTACTTTCACTTACCTATATATGAAATATATGTTGTAAGGAAAAATATTCCGATTGTAAACATTTTCGAATTATAGTTGTCAACGGTTATATATGTTTTACAGTCCCTTGAGTCAAAATGACCAAGCCCCGTCTTGTAGTCTGTGAGTGTGTTTTTTTAAGTAAAACTTCTTTAGGCACAACTACAGGGTAACTGAATGCTTTGGATGATGTCAACCCAAATGAATCCTATGACTCATTCAAGATGAGTGCTATTGTATGGCTTAATTTTTGAGAGTAATAAATACAATTGTGAAGTAAATATTTTAATTAACATTCTTTGTTCTAGCCTTAAAAACTTGGAAAATGTCTTGATTATTTCCTATTACTGTATCAAGATACAGTGTGGATCACCCTCTAGCTTGAAAACATCCTTAATCTAGCATTATGTCTATCATCTAACACTTAAGAACTGTTGAAGTGAAATATTCCTATTTTTCAAAATGATGTCTTAAAATTCCTTAATTTGAACCTATTGTTAGTTCACTAATGATGGTTTGAAGTCACAATAATTTGATGTTTGGAGGCATAATCCAATCACGTGTCTTCAACGTCTTCCTTCGTCCATGGCTCACAACAGAAGTGAGTTCCCATGGTCCATTCCGATTGACTAAAGACATAAGAGCGGCCATTCCCGGAACCCACGTCGTATTCTCCAGCTTTTTGTGCATTTTTTCTCATTGGCCCATCAACTCGCGCCTTCTTGATCTTCCTCAATTCTTTTTTCTCATTGGCCGATAATATTTTTGCAAATGCAAACAGGCTATAAATCAAGTTAAAATATATATATATATATATATATATAAATATATAAAATAAATATTATAATACTAATATTTCAATAATGCCTTTGAAGCTTTAACAATATTTTTAATTATCATTATGTGAAAAAAAAAAATATTCTAATCGTTATTTAGAATTGTAACAAATTACTATACTTATTATATCAGCAGTTATGAGTAATGTCTTAAGCAGTATTGTTTTTCAAGATTTTGCTAATAGTGTAGTTGTGTTCAGAGAAGTTCATTCATGCAATAAAATTTACATGCATTTATTGACTGTTTGCTCTTGTTTATGAATAACTAGATAAACTCACTTAAACAATGAACAATTCTAAAGCTGCTTTCAAACTGTCGATGGTAACAGTCTTGGGTCAGCTAGGCACTTGAAGTACAAATGTCTTTTTTCATCGCTGTTTAAAATCTTATAAGGAGGGTCCTTATTAGGTGAATTGAGTGGTCTTTGTATTATGTCCTCTCTCAAAAAGACATGGGAGCCTATTTAGTGTTCCTGGTGAACGAAGGGGTTTGTAGTGGACATCCATTGGGAGGCCGGACTGAGACACCCCAATTGCTCCCTTAGTTGCTGAACAAACTCTCCAGCTCTTACTTGTTGCCTTGACCGATGGTCATCTCCACGGCCATTGTGACGTCATCCCGTATTGCCGAGAAAAGTCCCAGAACCAAGCTGAGCTGCACTGTTAATGCCGTCTTAGTACGCTGCCATCTCTCGACGCATCCATTGGACTGTGGGTGGTATGCGGTAGATCAGCAGCACTGGAAACATAGAGTCTATAAGAGTTCCTGGAATTAATCTTTTGACCACAGGCAGACGATGCATGTCTTCGATCACTTTACTATATCCACATTTTGATTAGGCCAAAATTAATCACTGGACAAGACTCATGTACTCCAGGATGGCTAAGGTAGTGTATTTGTTGAAAAATACCACAATTCATGATCTTAGGATGAGTTGGTTTGGATATATGCTTGATGGATAGATTTAGACATTTCGCAGAGCAGCAGGCTTGTGAGACCAGGTAACTCCACCCATTTGAGTTGCACTAACATGGTCTTTCTATAGAGTAAAGTGTTGGCCCTCACCTGAGATCGGAAATGTCAGATTGCCTGATTGATAGCCAACAGTTCAGGATCATTGGTGGTGTAATTATGCCGGGTTTTGGTAAGAGTCTGAAAGAAACCTAGAAGTTGCCACGCACTATTCTCATTTTGTTAAAGTTCTGCATCGATAGAATAGTATGGGATTTATAAATATATTACTCAACATACGTCATAAGCTCAATTTACTATAAAAATAATTTTTCTCTGGATAAGAAACAATTAACATAGTTTAAAAAAACAAAATACAGGCAGCATTATTACAATTCCATTACATTAATAATCAATCTGGTCCATTAATAACAACATTGATTGGGTTTATTATTTGAATAATACTCTAAGTGATATTACGTTAAAATCAAATCTAAATATTATCTGGAAAGAAAACACTAAATTAAACCATCTTTTAACCCCCAAATCGCTTAAGGAGGGAAGGTATGGGGGAAAATGAAAAATGAAAAAAAAAAATTCCCGTTAATGACTCAACTAATTTTCACAAAAAAAATAATATAAGTTAAGGGTTTTCCTTCACTGCAAATCTATGTCTGCCTGTTTTACTATTTCCTTTGGCAATATTGTACTTAACTCATTTGAAGATATCTATTACCTAGGACTCCATCTTGACAAACTACTTGGAATCCTCACATTACACTGAAACGACAAGAATCAGCTCACAGATTACAACATTAACCTGACAAACGCTCAAAACTTTCCACCTACTACAAAAAACTAATTTTATTACTATCATTAAGCCCATTTGGACATATGGAATTGAACTATGGGCATGCACTAAGCCATCAAATTCCTCCCGCATCCAATTCAAAATCCTCCGCTCCTAAATGCCCTTTATTTGTCACCAATTAAATAATACATAATGACCCGAACATCCCATTAGTTCCTGACTTAGACCGAAGTAGATATACCTCCTTCAATTCCATCCACTCAAACCCACTTGTCCACAACCTCTCATCTCCACCTATTCCTGATAATGCTCAGAACTACAGATTTAAATAAACACTGAAGTGTTACTACTGGGCAGTTTCTTCACAAGCCTGAGTCAAACCTATTTGATCAATGATCACATGCACTTAATGTTTTTTGTAAATACCATTAAAATTTAGAAAAAAATTGAGGGTTTTCCAAAAGAGTTTAAAAAAATATATTTAATTTTTACTTTCACTTACTATATATAGTAAGGGAAAGTATTGCGATCGTGAAAATTTTCGAATTTCAGTTTTCGACGGAAATATACGTTTTAGGGTCTTCTGAGTTCAAATGACCAACTCCCGAAAAAAGGTCTGTGTGTGTGAGTGTGTGGTAAGTCTAGCGCAAAAACCATTAGTCGTACGGAAAAGAAATTATATATTTAAGACTACTTTAAGCCCGAGATGAGACGGCAACTTTTTCACTAAAATTAGCTGACTGGAAGTCCTACTTTATCCCATGTATTTAGCACCTTTTTACGATTTTCTCAAAAACGGTTCTAACAATTTTGATAAAAACTCCCTATATCGATGTAAAATTTAATGGGCTTTAATATCATGTAGGTTTTATTCTGATTGAAATAGTCTAATGGGGCTTAAATGCAGATATTTTAAATTTTATTCCTCTAAAGTATCTTTAATTTTGTAGATTTAAAAAATTTAGGCACATAATCCTATTATAATTGATAAACAACGCCTAAATATGCAGGTTGAGCAAATTGGATTGGCAACTAAAGGAGAAAAGACATAAAATAATTCTTCATGCAATTCTTTCACCGCTTGGCCGCTGGACGGCGCTGTCATCGCTGTGACCATACGTCCCGCTTTTGGCGGGACAGCCCCAATTTTTCAAAATTTGTCCCGCGTACCGCGACGTTTTTAAAAAAAGTCCCGACTTTTACAATTAAGTTAAATCCTATATTTATGAAAATCATTGTTTTGCGTTCTAAGAATCCTTTTTTTTTTTTAAATGACAACAATTTAATGAAACAAATTCACTCAAATAAAAAATATGTCAAGGAATAAAATATTATACATTTTTGATGTTTATAAATTGTACTTATGTTAAAAATAAAAAAAATATTAAGATATTATTTTTATTCCGTATGAAATTTTTTTGTTGATTGCCTAAATAGTGAAGAAAGTTGTTAAAAAACTTCTCGAAAATCAATAAAAAAACGAGATTTTTAACAAGATAAAAGTACGTGAAGGAAAAGAGGTTCACTTTTAATTATTTTTATTATCAAGATTAGTCTTAGTCCTACTTGCTGTAAAAATTTCGATCTTGAGAACATAGTGCTTTTTCCTACATGAATTTTCAAAATTGGCAAAAATTGATTTTTCGCGATGTTTACACGGGAATATCTCAAAAGGGACTGAATGAAAAATTATGGAACTTATACATATTACCTATCTATACGATCTGTTTAAGTGATACAAATTCGGTCTTTGAGACTAAGCTGGTTCCGGAATTATAAAACTCTCTTAAATGTTAAAATAACGTTTTCTTTAAAAAATATTAACTCCGGTAATTTTGCACATTTAAGAACCAAACAACAACTAGAATGATAATGAGAGTTTTTTTATAAAATTTTGCTCCTTACAACACATTACCTAAGTAGCCAAGAAGATGGTTTAAAAAAATCACGAAAAATTACATAAACTGAAACATTTGGCGCGCTATGACAAGGGATGTTAAAAATGATTTTCACGCTTAGTTATTTTTCCTTATATAGCACTACTTGTTCTAGAAATTTTGATCGTGTAAGCTATATCCTCTTTTCAATATAAATATTCAAAGCAGGATTTTTTTCCAGCTAAGTAATATTTACAGTATAATATCTCAAAAAGGACTGAGTGAAAAATGATACAGATTATACCTCTATATAATAAGTAGCGATTTAGCTCTTCAGTCTTTTCTCTCCAAGCATTTTTCTTAGAAGTTTGCGGAACATGTTGTAGTTTCTTTGTAGCTTCCTTCAGTTTTGTATTGTTTAATTCGCTAGGTTCTTTTTCAGCGACTTCCCTAGCTTGTGACACTTCACTTTCTAGGGTGTTAAGCTGTTAGTCTAACTGTTTAGCCGTGTGATTAACTTTTGTAGAGTTAGACTTTAGATTAGCGGTAATTTTATTGGTAATGTCCTCAAACATTTTCCATTTTGCCTTTTTGAAGTTTCATCGGGGAAGTGGAGAGACCAGGGGAACTGGTGCTTCTATTTCAATTTTAATTTCTATAGGACGATGATCACTGCCGCCGAGCTGATCCATAATTGTTCTAGTGGCCTTGATTGCCAGATTATTAGTTGCAAATGCTAGTTCGGGTGTCGTGCACGTTTTTCAAGTGCGAGAGTAGAAAGTGGGAAGATCTGGACTGTTTAGGAGCAGTAATGAATTTTCTATTTGCTATGCCTCTACCTCTTCTCCTCTTGCATCAATATGATCATATCCCCATGCTGGAGAGTGTGCGTTGAAGTCACCGACGATAAGACATTTCTCTTCTGGGATGTTCAAGGTTTGAAGGGAAAGCGCCTTGTTATTCGGACAGTATTAGCTGAAGACCTTTAGTTGGCGGTCTTCCAGTTGGATTTTAACACCTATTATTTCGCATTCTATGTTCTGTGGAAGATCATTTGGAAGTATTTCCTGGGCTGGGAAATCATGACGAATCATCATTAGTATCCCTCTCTTATTTTGTCCAATGGAGTCTCTTCTAAAAGTTTGGTAACCCCTAATGCTGAATCTTAAACTGGGGTTCAGGTAGTGTTTTCGGCTCCAAATAAGTAATGGTGACGCTGCTGCCCGTCATCATGGTTTTTTCGTTAGGGGATTTCCTTCCCGTAGGTGAGTTCCCTTACCAGGTTGACGTGCCTCAACAGCACGTTGATTTTATTTTTATGGACCTTAAAAAAAGGTCCAACCCTCCTCCTTTTTCAACCAGGGCTTGGGACCGGCTATGGCGGAGTTTTCCAGCTAAGTAATAAAATTTGTGGCTGAGACCCAGTTTGTTTTGGAAATCTAATACATCAAATATTACTTGCCAGAGTGTCTCTAATCTCATCAACCGACTATAAGACAAACCAAATTAATAACACTAGAACCAGTTGAGTCTCAGCCACTAAATTTTATTCTATCGTACTTATTATATAGAGGTATAATCTGTATCATTTTTCACTCAGTCCTTTTTGAGATATTATCCAATGGATGACAAGACAAACGTGATGTTACGCATTTTCTTTCCAGCGTCACCATTACTTATTTGGAGCCGAAAACAGCAGTTGGCAGGGTCCTTGAAGATTATTATCAGGCTGAGTAGAATTACTACAGAACGGCTAATGAACTGCGGAGGGATCTACTTCTATGAAAAAAGGGCCGCCGAAGTCGGATACATCAGACCTAAAGGTGCAAATATACCCTTGTATCCAATGGATGACAAGACAAACGTGATTTTACGCATTTTCTTTCCAAATATGGTAATTATGATTGGACGAAATAGATTGATACGAGATGCATCTCTTGCAGAATCCCGCCAGGCGAGCAGAGCATCTGGCCCTACTCGGAGGGGCCGCGTTGGAGCTACTGGTGGTAACCTTCCCCCTTGTCGCCAGTCAGGGCCAGGGGACGGAGGGCATTAAGAGTTACTGACGCAGAAAAATCTATCAAGAAGCCACTTAAAATCCTTCAATGGAATGCAGAGGGCATCCTTAATAAAAAAATCATACTTGCAAAAAAAAAAAAATGCAAGATGAAGACTTTGACATCATCTGCATCCAGGAGACCTACCTGAACCCCAGTTTAAGATTCAGCATTAGGGGTTACCAAACTTTTAGAAGAGACTCCATTGGACAAAATAAGAGAGGGATACTAATGATGATTCGTCATGATTTCCCAGCCCAGGAAATACTTCCAAATGATCTTCCACAGAACATAGAATGCGAAATAATAGGTGTTAAAATCCAACTGGAAGACCGCCAACTAAAGGTCTTCAGCTAATACTGTCCGAATAACAAGGCGCTTTCCCTTCAAACCTTGAACATCCCAGAAGAGAAATGTCTTATCGTCGGTGACTTCAACGCACACTCTCCAGCATGGGGATATGATCATATTGATGCAAGAGGAGAAGAGGTAGAGGCATAGCAAATAGAAAATTCATTACTGCTCCTAAACAGTCCAGATCTTCCCACTTTCTACTCTCGCACTTGAAAAACGTGCACGACACCCGAACTAGCATTTGCAACTAATAATCTGGCAATCAAGGCCACTAGAACAATTATGGATCAGCTCGGCGGCAGTGATCATCGTCCTATAGAAATTAAAATTGAAATAGAAGCACCAGTTCCCCTGGTCTCTCCACTTCCCCGATGAAACTTCAAAAAGGCAAAATGGAAAATGTTTGAGGACATTACCAATAAAATTACCGCTAATCTAAAGTCTAACTCTACAAAAGTTAATCACACGGCTAAACAGTTAGACTAACAGCTTAACACCCTAGAAAGTGAAGTGTCACAAGCTAGGGAAGTCGCTGAAAAAGAACCTAGCGAATTAAACAATACAAAACTGAAGGAAGCTACAAAGAAACTACAACATGTTCCGCAAACTTCTAAGAAAAATGCTTGGAGAGAAAAGACTGAAGAGCTAAATCTCGATCGAGAAGGTACAAAACTCTGGAAACTGGCGAAAAATTTGGCCGGAGAGAAGTCGAACCAAAATAAAATCACTTTGGAATGCGGAAACCGACTTCTAAACCAAAAGGAAGCAGCAGACCTACTTATAAAACACATAAGTGGTATAGGAGATCTTAAAATATGTCGGAAAAAACAAAAAAATATGTTGAAACTCTTAAGAACGCATCTTAAAAGAGCCAAACTATTTCCGGGAGAAATGGACGCTCCATTCATATCAGTGGAACTAAACAATGCACTGAGGACTTTAAAATTAAAATGCTCTCCAGGTGAAGATGGAGTAATGAATGAATTTTTGATCAATATGGGGAGGGTAGCTAAGACCCAGCTTCTCAAACTATTCAACACAAGCTGGAAAATAGGCATTTTCCCTGACATATGGAAAAGGGGAATTGTCATTCCATTCTTAAAGGAAGGAAAGCTCTCAGAGGATGCAAATAGCTATCGCCCAATAACATTACTCAGTTGTACCGGAAAGCTTATGGAGCGGATAGTCAACAACAGAATAATGTGGACCCTAGAACAAAATAAACTCCTCGCCCCTGAACAAGCTGTATTTATAAAGCACAGATCCACTGAAGACCAGGTTGCCTTCATCACTCAAGAGATTGAGGACAGCTTTCAAAGAAAGGAGCGCACAGTTGCAGTTTGGGTTGACTTTGAAAAAGCCTTTGACAAGGTATAGAACGATGGGCTGATGGTCAAGATTGCCAAGATGGGGATAGAAGGCAGAGCTCTGACATGGCTAAATAACTACTTGAGGAACAGAAAAGGCCGAATTTGCTTAGGTACCCACTGCGGAGTTCTCTCACCAACATTATTTCTTATTTATATAAATGATATTATAGAAGAACTTCCAAGAAATGTGAAAATTTCACTATATGCAGATGACTTAGCCTTCTGGAGCCATGCCACATCTATCCTCGTAGCGAAATACAGGATCCAAACAGCCATGAATGCTATTCATGAATGGACAGAGAAGTGGGCTATGAAAATAAATATATCTAAAACTAAATATACTATCTTCAGTCTCTCTCCAAACATCCATATAAGGCTTAACAAAATGGAGACAACCAGTGGAATGCTATCCATGGAAAACAGAAGAGATGCCAAGCTCTTAAATCTGCAAACAAAAGCTAGAAGCATTCAAAGTCATTCGTTACAAAAAAGGACTACAGAAAGAAATCCAAACAGACTCAAACGTACCAGCCCACTTCACAAAATAAATAGCCTAATTTCAGAACACAATTTAACCTCTCTGAAAAATGAACTAACCAGAATAGTAAGTAACTCACCTCCATGGAATTCTCTTCCTCAACCCCAAATACATCTCACAGTTCCAGGAATCAAGCGAAAGGAGCCTCTCGAGCTCCAGCTAATGAAATCCTTATCATTAAAAATGCTTAGCAAAAGATACCCTTTTACCTAATGGACCCGAGTGTATACTGATGGTTCAGCTACAGCTGCTATTGCGAATGGTGGAGCTGGGGTCCATATAGAATTCCCGAGTCGAAACACCCTAGACAAAGCCATTCTAACAGGCTTAAGATGCACAAATTTCAAAGCTGAAGAACAGGCGATCTTGGAGGGCAGCAAAATACTGAGACGGCTCAAAAGAAACGCAGACTCATGAGAGATATTAGGGATTAGACATATCATTTTTATTCAGTTTATCAACTAAGGATGGAATTTTGTTTCATTCTTTCCTAATTTCCTTTCAGTCCATGTTTATCTTCCATTTGCCTCAAGTCTGTTCTCTCTTAGGTCTCGTTAAAACAATTAATTTTATTCACAATGAATCGTTTAAGTCATGATGATTCGGTCAGTATCATCACTCAATTATTGCGTTACATTTCGAATCGCCTAGGGATTCACTATTTTACTGTTTCAAGGACCATAAAAAGGTACAGGGAGACTGGTAGTCATTCAAGACAACCTATGTCAGGGCGTCCCAGGGTTACTAATCCCATAGATGACCACTTCATTAAAATACAACCACTTCGGAAAACTAATTCTAGTGGTTCTTCCATTAAAAACTTGATCGCTAGTGTTCGAGGGTTATCAATCTCGGAGTCAACGGTCATTAGAAGACTGAGAGTGTCAAACCGCAGGTCAGTGAAAGGTCCTCTTCTCACCGCAGAACACTGTGTAAAAATATTAAGATTTACAAGGGAACACCTATCTTGGACTGTGGAGGAATAGAAAAAAGTTTTATTCACTGATGAGACAATGTGGCCTTTAACAGCCCAGATGGCCGTGAAAGACTTCAGAGAAGTCCTGGATAACGGTATAGTCAGTGCTGCATGTTAGAAACTGAGCCATTTGGAGAGGGTTCTATTATGTTCTGGGGTGGCATATCTTGGGAGGACCGCACCGAGTTGTGCTAATCGGAGGAGGGGCTTTGAACGCTTTGAGGTATGTAGAAATGATTCTTCTAGATCATGTAGTGCCTTTTATGCCATTCATAGGCTCTGAATCATTGCTCATGCATGATAATGCTCGTTCTCACAAGGCAAGATGTGTTTCTGAATACATGAACACCACAAATATTCACACCATTGATTGGCCAGCAAGCAGTCCTGATCTTAACCCAATTGAGCACGTTTGGGATTACCTCAAAAGAAAGGTTTGGTCAGGAGATTCACTTCCTACTACCCTTGAAATGCTATTATTGGATTGTATTGGAGGAGTGGGACAATATACTCCAAGATTTTCTTCAAAATCTTTTTATAAGTATGAAGTATGCCAAGGTGGGTGGAAACAGTCATTCAAGCCAGAGAGGCAATACATCTTATTAAATTAAAATTAAAAATTTAAATTGTAATTTAAAAGTTGAAATTGTAAGAAAGGAAAATTTTAAAAAGTAAGTTTTCAAAAAAAAAAAAATTTATTGGACGAAACATTGTAATTTATTTTAATAAAACTTGGTTGTTTCCAGTTTAAAAATGTTATTTATTGACTAAAGAACCTTTCTTTATTATAAAATAAACAACGTTTTTGTAAAATTAAAATATTCCTAAATGTTGCAATACTTTTGACGGGGAGTTTATTTGTTATGGATACGTTGAATAATCTTATTCAAGGCTACATTAATAAGAGCCAGGAACAGAAACTTCTTCCAATAATACCAATATCATCGGCAAACTCACTTCCCACTTGTATTCTCACTCTCCAGGGCCAAATAGAACAAAAGACAGACCAGGCAGTCACCTTTTCTTTTAAAGACCTCTGAGAGGTCATCTTGTACTTTGACATTTGAATGTATCTGTTTCATCATCAGCTTTATCAGTTGAACCAGTTTTCTCGGGATGCATATTTCCATTAACTTATTATGTAGCTCTTCCCGATCAATATCGTCATATGCTTGCTTCATGAAAATCTCTGAATACATGGTAAGTAGTGATGTATTCCCTTGGTTTTTCAAAATTGTTCATAGGGTGACGCTGCTAGGTAACACTTTCTAGTGGCTTTACTTCTCAGAAACCAAAAGAGAGAAGTCTCAAAATAACTCTTGAAAAGATCTTGTGCGCACTTAATAGTATAATAGATAAATTAAGGAATGAAATATACATTTAACAACAAATATTATTTTATTCCATATTTTTTTGAAAGCCTGGAAAGGAGAAAATAAGGGTTGTAAAAAAAAAAAAAAATTATAAAATTATTATACATATGTGTGTGTAAAAACACACACGCCTCTATAAAAACAACAACATTGAATGACCATGTTATAAGGTAGATCAGATAGTCGAAGAAAGTTTTGGTAAAGATATTCTGATAATTGTAAGTAAATGTGGAATTGAATTATTAAGACATTGGTAAATTAATTAGTTATGTATTTACCTGCAAAAACAAGTCCATTAATAATTATTTACAGTATGAAATAATTTCTGTTATCATAAACAAAAAAAAAAAAAAAAAACTAAAACTAAAGATCAACAAAGACACATAATAACTACAAAATACAAATCTTGATTATTGAACAGGTATCAACTTATAGCCACATAATCGATTTAATTAAAATTAATGTTCCAACTGACACAGACATAAAGTTGTACAGTCAAATTGACGGTAGGCATTACAAAAATATAATATTAAAAATATTTCATATATAGGTAAGTGAAAATAATATACAAATGTTTACAAACGTATATATGTATATGTATGAATGTGTGTAATACAAACAAAATGTATGTTTATTTACAAAATGTATACATCATTTTTACAAGAAAATAATTACACTGAAATTTACAATGTTGTTACATTACAAATTTACAACCTTTTATTTTACAAAACATATTATACATTACATTATGTTATTCAGGGGGGGGGGGGTTTGAATATTTAAATTAAAGTAATTCATAAGCAACCATTAATTGGATAAAAGGCAATTTAATTGTTATCTGGAAAGTAATTTTCTTGTGCCTTAGTGTATCTTATTATTTATTTAGTTCAGGATAGTTAGTTGTAAAATAATTCAGGATATAAAAAGTACAAATTTTAATTTAATTAAAATGGAAATTTTATCATACAAATCAACCTTGAAAAAAAAAGGATATTCATTAAATCTATTTGTTAATTAAGTGACAATCATCCTTTAAAATGTTTAAGAATTAAAAAAAAATATATATTTTTTTGTAACGAGTAAGAGTAATTTGTATAACAAGAAGAAATAAAAATAACTTTACATTTTATTATTTAAACAAAACTACTGCTTGGTTGATCTAAATAAATTCCTCTACATATACGAGGTCTATCTTTTTGTTCAGAAGAGCAAGCCCAAGTAGATAGATTCTTTGGTTTAGGAGGTAAGGGTGGTGGTGGATCACTTAATTTAGAACTAAGGTTCACTAATTGTTCTAAAGAACTTTGTTCTAGTTCAAAATTATTTTCTTCCATAGCACTTACTGTATCACAGGGGAAAAATTTGTTTTCAGGTTCTTCATCTCGAATTTTTCTAATTTTTTTACCATTTTGGGGAGCATTTTCTTTATCCTAAAATACAAACATTAGCATTAAACCAAGTTATGGAATAATGAATTAAACATGTATTCTTGAGAAAAAAACTTCTTGTTAAGGAACAATAAGAATTGTAAGAATATAGGAGTCAATGTCAATGTGGGATACCACTGAAGATATATAAAATTATATACATTATTGTATAATGTTTACACATTATATTAATGCTTGAATGGGCTATGCTATTAAGGCAAATTAAACTTTAACCGTCAATCCATACAAGAAATTAGATCTTTAATTCTTAATATGTCTACTATCTGGCCTTCAGAAAACTTATATAGGCTATTTTAATTTTCTTAAAATAACTTATTTATTCACTAAATGTTAATTTACGTGGAAAAACTTTTTTTCCTTCATTAACTGAAGAGATCAGTACAATCAAAATTCATAGAATAAGAATCGTTCACCATAATTAAATGAATCAATGTAGAGTTGAAACCCAGCACAGCACCACTCCATAACATTTTTATGGATATGAAGAGCAATGGATGATCGAATAATAACCGTATTTGTTTCATTAGATATTACATGTTTTTTTAACTCTGTCGACCATAAAATGCTGAGAAAACAAGTTGGAAGCTACAGTGTTGTAAAACTGATCTTGCAATGGCTGAGATTATATCTTAGTGGGTGATTAAAACAGGGAAAGGCTGCAAGTGAAAAATCGGGATAGTTGGAGTGTTGTACAGGAATACCTATACGTTCTTGGGCTACTATTGTTCTTTATATGTACATACACAGATAGATAGATAGGGCATAGGTTTTGAGGGACCAAACTTTCCATGGAGTATTGTTCCCTTTTTCTATTATTCCCTACCCTAATATACCTTGGTACATTTCACTTTATGTTTTCTTCTAGGTTTTTTTCTTCTTGTACCTTAAAATAAAATTAAAATTTGTTTCTTTTTTACATATAATGCAAAAATATAAATATATATATGTATGTATGTATGTATGTATGTATGTATGTATGTATATATGTGTATATATATATATATATATATATATATATATATAATATATATATATATATATATATATATATATATATTATTATATACTATATATATATATTGTTTTGTTTTACTTGAACAATTATACATCCAAGTTATAAGATTAAAAAAAAGTTGTTAATGTATTTGATTGGCATATGTGAATATTTTACTTCCAGAGACTTCTTCGTGACCTCAAATCATATAATATCATTGAAATGACTGATCCTCATAAGAATCTTCTTCTAGCAATATATGTCTGTCTTGTATCATAATTTTAGAGCAGAGAATGGATGGAATCAAATATAACATCATTGATAGTCTATATACCCAAACTCCCTCAGGGATGTTTTTGAAGCAAGGGTAGCAGAAGTAAAGACTCTATAGTTCGAGTTTTAAGGTGCCTGGAATGAGCATGAAGAACATGCAATCAGACATGAGACACGCTAAACAAAGAAATAATGAAACCAAGCAGAGCTCTTTCTTTACAGTTATGAGAGGCAAGAAGGCACAAGACACCACACCCATTGTTAGCTCGACAATCAATCAAGTCAAGCCTACTCAAATAAACCGCAGCTTCCTGAAATTCCAGTTTATAGTTTCCACAATGAAATACTCAAGTGGATGCACTTATGAAACACATCCACCACTATATTCCACTCTAAGCCAAATTTGTTTAAGGAGAAGTTTCACTATTTCATAGACACTATGAAGGGTAAGGCCATTAAATGGGTAATGGGCCAATAAAGGGTAATGCATTAAATTTAAAGTTCCCAGAGGAGGAGGCTTTGATTCATATAAGCAGGCATGGGAAAGGGGGGTGGATACATACCAGAATCCTTAGGTTTTGCCTAACTTGCTGGTTCATTACATTAGGGGGTGGGGTAGCTGAGCCGGCTAGCGGAGGAACAAATATTTGGAAACCAAATAATTCCGAGTTCGACCCTCGGTGCTTGGCAGGGCTTTTATTTCAGCATTTATCCCCCGCCCTCACCCCTGGCCTGGGAACCCCATATAGCCTTCAATGGCGAGGTAGGAGTGAACAGAAGAAAAAAAAAAAAAAAGTTCATTACATTATCGAGTTTTAATTTAAAAAAGCTAAAGGTGAATTGGTTAGACAAGAGTTATTCTTCAAAGGTATCACTGACAACATTGTGGCATTTTGTACACTCAAGATACATCAGATCTACTGGCCATGCTTGTGTTGAGGGCATTAGATACAGACACAAGGGACAATTAAGCTGTCATTAGCTTCCACTCAAGAGTTCCCCTCAGTGGATGACGTGATAAACCTTGTTCAGAAAAGGAAAAACAGCCATCATAATGTAGCAGAATATTCACCACCTTGTCAGACTCAGAATTGCAACTTCAATGCTACTGAATTATATTCTATTAGCGAATTGAGCTTCTAAACCAAGAATTCCAGGGAAAACCAAGGCACATCAAGAACAAGAGCCTAGAAGCAGAAGGGTGTCAACGGTATTACAATAAAAAGATGTTCGCTATGCAAGGGAGGTCATCTACTCTCCATTTCTGATTTTTTCAAGCATTAATGTTAAAATCATCTTTGTGAGATTCATGTTGTCTCCATCTGCATTACTATGTTTCAATGACAGACTCACAACGAAAGACATATTCTTATCCATATTGATGGGGATAAGACTCGAGCCCCAGGACAGAAGCACCTGTGGTAACCTTCCTTGGCTTAGGTTCTGTTACCTCCACATCTTTTTCAAATACCATGGTTTTGTTAGGTATGGCAAAAGTACTTGTAAAGGCACAAATTGGAGACTACCACCATCCACATGTTATTTCGGACTCAGAGAGGCAGCCAGCAAACGTCGATTAGTATGGCTCTCACCCGCAAAAGGTGCTTAAGCCCTTCTACCATTTAACAATTTTAAGTTAATCTCTGAAGTGCTACCACTGGGTAGATTCTTCTCAAGACTTTTTCAAGCCAATGTTCTGTAAATAGCTCATTTACTTGTTGTACTGAGTACAGTTGTAAATATCAATAAAAGAATTAAAATTAAAAAAGTTAATCTAGTTTCAAGATTAAGCTGTGATCTTCTTTAACGATCAGTCATATCATGTGCCATTCATAAGCCAATCAATGATTTGGCAAGTCAAGATCAATCAACCTATTATTTGATGGATACACCTACAGTATACCCACAAATACTTACAGGTGCACTCTGCCCTAATGGAATCCAATAGCTGTACTACTTAACTACCACAGTATTTGGGTCATATGTTTCATTCTTGGCCTAAATTTATGACTTGGTCCCAACCACCCCATGTTCCCTTTTCTCTCAGTCCAAATGCAGCATTGTAGAACAGCTAAAGGCTTTCTGGGAGCTTCAGAATTCAGTGTCGGTAGGCAGATCTCATCCCAATGATGTTTAATGTGAATAAAATTTTGTCAGACACTGCACTAAGGATGGTAGGTAGCTAAAAACATTCAGGTTACTGTTAAAGACTAAATACCAGGAGATGGATGATAACAAGGCAGCTGTACAGTGCAGATTCTATAGCTGAAGTCTAAATTCCAGAAGACCGAGTCTTCACTGAGAATTTTAAGACCTTTAAGAGGGATTATTGCTTGTTGGAACATATATTGCCAGCAATGACCAATTTAAAATGCACTATACCGCATAATAGTGTGTGAGCATCCTGATGGTTCAAAGTTACAGTTATTTTTGTATGTCTCTGATCACTCAGTTGGCCCCAATCTAAACAAATTGTTGTGTTCTGGCCCCAAGCTGCAGGGGTTTTCTTGCATGGTCCTCAAGAGATTTTGTCTACATGCTTTTGCTCTCTTCTGGGAAGCTGAAGGACGCTATAATATGGTTAAATGAAGAATAAACTATTATTTTAAAATTTTAATCAGACTTTTGAAATCTAAATGCGAATGGTAACTCACTTTCAAAAAATCCGGAAGTTCAAAATTAATTTCAGTTCCTCTTTGGTCTTCCAATCTACATCTTTGAGCCCTTTTTAAACCTTCATACAAAACTGAAACATAACAAATTGATTTATGGAGTGATAGATAAGTATCTTATATACATTAGTAAATGGATATTAGATTAGATTTTAAAATGTTCTCAATTTTAATAATTAAGAAACTACACTACTAAACTAGTAAGCTAGTTAGATAATTCCTTATCTGAGATCTGAGTGTGTGTACTAAGCTTTATCCAAAGTAATACCTTTTACTATATTTATAAATTATACTCCATATAGCTGATTGAGTGTTATAAAATAATTTAATTGTTGTTTGGTATTTTATAATGTTTGACAACTTAACAAAAATGCTTGATATAGACAATGACAAACTATATCATCATATCAATTGTCTTTTTGAGACTAACAATGGATAGCTAAATTACAATAAAATGGCAAGAAAACTTTACTAATTTTTAATCAGACTATTAGATTTCTTTATAATTACAATTAGCTCAGGAAAGGAAGACCAAAAATTAATTAAATACATCTGCAATAATTCTTTAAAAATAAAAAGAAAGAGTATCATTTGAGGTACCCTCGAGACCATTAGCATTATTTGATAATGAGTCAGCATGAAGGAACATGATCTTTGTTCATGAAAATAAAATTTGCTAGGAACTGTAAGCTCAGAAATGAATGAAAGGTAAATATATATACCTTACCTGTAAGCTAAAAATGAGGTGAATATAAATATAATTAGCATTTCTGTAGAATAGCCATGGTGAATTCGAAGGTAACTGGCATAAGATTGGATACAGATTTGTTAACTTTATTTAGTGGCTTTCACTTCAGAGATTTAACAAATTAGTTTTTGTAAAAAGTGAGCTAAAGGGTGTGCAATATATTGGGAATCAGGGGTGCAAAATTTACCGGAGTTTGCAAAAATTAATGAACCTGACAAAAACTTTAAACTCAACTTTTCAAAATTCAATATGCAAAAACTACCATCAACTAAAGTATTTCAGCAACATTGTTTACAGTATATTAGCAAGTACCCAAATGGAGTAAATGATAGAGAAGAGAAGAAAGTACTTCAACATGGAATTTCATAAGTGATATCCTAGTTAAATATGTTTGTGAGAGTTATTGCAGAAAAGCAGATTTGCTTGTACAAATATCTGTGAGCACAGCAGTGGTTATTCTTGCAACAATAACCCAATCAAAATAAAAGATAAAGACTCAATTGATGATAACTGCTTATAAAAAAATTTATACTTTAAATATTACTCAATAAATGAGGGGATATTGTAAACAGTAATGAAATAAAAAAAAAAAAAACTATTCGTGAATAAGATTAATTATGGGTAGAAAGGAAAAAAAAAAGTAGAGGAAGAGGATTTAACGATCCTTTGCATGATACTGATTATTGTTAGTATAATTACTAATAAGTTTTAAAACTTTCACAGCTGGTTGATGCAATTCCAGTTGGAAGGAAAATCCAAACCATCTTATTTCGTGGATATTACAATGTTTATTTGAATTGTTCAGAAGTGTTAACAGTTGTAAAAATCCTTTAGGATTAGGGTATTCCAGGTTCCAAGTTCAAAATCAATTAGGCAAGCATTATGATGTTGCCTTGAAATTCCGATCATCTTATTTTTGAAATGTTTTCTTCTCAGACACTGATTGAGGAAGAGCTCCTTTCCAAGAACTTCTTGCATTATTTCCCATCCTGGGTGGTTACCATAAGTGGGGATAGTGGCCATAGGTTGTATACAGTTATTCACAGTAAAATACCTTCCTCTGGTACTTCTGGGCTTATGGGATCCATAATATAATTTACGGGCAAGCATAGAGTCAAGCCTTTTCAATAACCAGATGCATATCAGCAAAATCTATAAACTCCTACTTAATGACTGAAAGCGTGCAGGTGCACTCAATTCCTTCAGTTTATAGATTGTCTCTCTGCTCTCCTGTCATTCAAAAAAGCCTTCTTCATAATTTTATTAGTACCTATAAAAATATTTTAAAACCAGAAACAGGAAATTAGTTACAATAATTTTGAAATAACATTACTTTCTATTTGTAGAGAAGTTAATGATTAGGTAGGTAAAGCACTTTTCTTAATTAAAAAAAAAAAAAAAAATCTAAGGAGTTTTTGAGATACTTTGGACTGAAATTTAGCAAAAAAAATAAAGTAGTTTATGTGACATGTAATAACAGTTGCAGCCAAAAATTGTCTTTTATGATAGAGTAAGTTTCGTAACTTCAGCAATATGTCTGCTTAATTAAATGGGATGCGAGACAAATTCTAATAAACTGTTCTTCTATCTAAGAGCAACAGTTCTTATCTGTATAATACCTGGCAATAGGGGCACTTTTCATTTTTTGACTTTCAAAACTCTATAATAATACTATCACAAAAGAATTTTTTGATAACAAACAAGAGCTTGATCTTCAGTAAAAACTTTCCAGCTTACTGTAATGATATTTAAGTAGCAGAAAATTACAGAAATCACTAAGAGAAACACAAAGTATAAATATAAGGAGATTGCTTTGACTGTATACACTACAAACAATTCCTGAAGTTTCCATAGAGGTAGTCAGATATTGACATGACAATAATATGCTTTGGAATTGTGAGGTACGCATTTATTAACATACAGAGTGGCTGCAGGCAGAGTGAAGACTGAAGAATTGGTTTTAAATTAAGAAAACAAATATAAGCGTGTTGAAAGAAGTGCTTTCCACATAATAACAAATTAAAATTTGAAACTTAGCTTTGGGATGGTTTATGAATAGTTATATCACAACTTCTAAGAGAATATCGCCAACAATTGCAAAATTTTTGGAATAAATCACTGCTGCAAATGGAAAATATTTTGCTTCTCTAATGCATCTGAAAAGCTATGCCATGATGTTGAGGTCATGACTGTTTATCTTCATCTCGCAATACAAACTGAAGTGGTTCCTGGCCTGCTTCAACATCTGCTGCCTGTCCTACACCAAATGATTGCTAATTGCCTGCATGTCCTCTTCCATCTTCTACATCCTCTCTTGTCATCTTCCTTAAGCTCTAGTGGTGAATAATCTTCTTTTAAAAACCTATATATTGACACATTATACTAAAACAAAGTTTTGTCAATATGCCCAACTGGCATTGGCAATCACCTACCACTCTTTCATAATATGTTGAGCAGTGTGATGCCTCTATATTTGCTGTTAGGTTCCCTTCTGATGCCAACAGTGCACCTATTCTGCCTTTCACCCAGTTGCTAACAGGCATGAAACCTTTCTTGATGGTCCCTATTCTCCTTCTTTCAGTTTTCATTGCCATTTCTTCAATTACCTTAGCTTTTCTACCATACCCTGTCCTTCCCTCTTCTTGGAAATTCTAGTTTTGCATTACTTCATTTCCTGTTGTCTTGTTTTTCACTGCAGGTATTTATTCCAGACGATTTTCTTCCTCTAAAGAGTATTCTTATATTCATTTTCAAACGATCCATTTCTTCTTCTATGTTCTAAGCTATCAACAGTTTTAGTCACTGTGGTTAAGTTATCAAAATTTTGCTCTAATATACATCAATTAATGATGCAATAATCACCCTTAAATTGTATCCTAACATTTATGAATTTTTCCGTCTATGTTTTCCTAAAAGATTCAAATTGTTTCTTAATAATAATGTGAATATCAATTTAATATCAAACATCAGCATTCTATCAGTTGTCTATAGTAAAAGAGGGAAAAAAAATCACTTCCCAACTTATGATGGTAATCCTGAAGATTTGATTTTTTTTAAATTGTAACACTGTATATGACACCACTTTTCAGTGATAGAACAACTAAAAAATCATACCAGCATTTTTCATAAACTACATCCAGGTTGACTATCAAGAAATACTTTTGTTAATGTATCTAAGTTCTCTGATCATTTAAAGAAATTTTTCAAAATTTCCAGAGCAATAGAACAATCTAAGTAATAATTATTAATATTCAACCAAGATAGCATCCTATTTCATTTATTGACAGGATAGTGCATATATTCTCTCGAAGAAGATATAAAAAACTGATAGAATTAAAAGCTACAAAATCAATGATCACATTTAAGCCAACCTATACCCCAACCCACACTTTGTGAGTTCTAAAATTAACTTTAGACTTTCATGAAAAAAGGGAGTGGCGTAGACTAGTGAAAGAATATTATTTATTCTGTTGATTCACCCAGAGGGGAGGGGGAAGGGGTGACCCTAGGGTATGGAGATCTTCCTGCAGTAGCAAACCCATCCTCTTTAAAGTGGATACCTGAAATTGGGAGAAAACCTGGCAGCTGTGTGTGATCTCAGCCTAATCATTTCATTGCACAGCCGTTGGCCTAGAAACAGTATGAATCTCAATGTGTACTGAGCCTAAGACCCTTCATGGGTTATAGAGGTCAGTTTTTTTTTTTCTTCTTCTTTTTCTTTCATGCAGGATATTAGGAATGCAATACAAAAAAACATGTTTTGGAAAGATAATATGGACATCCAAATCCATTCATACCTTAAAAAAAAACTTAAAAACGGATAAATCAAATCAAAATATTTACAATATTAAGTTTAAACACAATTACAAGCTTTTATGGTTAGCTTTCAATTTCAACTCTAATTATAACTATAATCCTCATCGAAATCACAATTATAATTTTAACTTTAATCACAATTACAACTTTAGTCCTAATACTAATTTTAATTCAAATCCTAATCATAATTACAATCCTAACCATAACTGTAATCGAAATTTTGATAGTAGAAAGATAGACCAGAATAAACTTTAAATAACATATAATTTCAAAGGTTTTAAATGGAAACAACTAATATTGAAGACATCTTTTCCTAAAGAGTCTTTTTAACCTGATTCAGTAAATATCTTCTCAATAAGGACCATGAGGTTAACACAATGTACCTGAGAACTGTGTATACACATAGTATAAACATAGCAAGATGAATAAAAATACATAGCTGGATAAGCTAAGATTCTCTATTTTCCATATATATATATATATATATATATATATATATATATATATATATATATATATATATATATATTTCAACTGAGCAATAAACTATTAAAAATATCCATAGGGTTTAGCTTATATTCAAGTTACCCATAATTATTTTAAGTTTTCCTACTAGCAAAACAATTTATCTTTTTTGCACAATATATAATTCCTTCTTCTCCTTCAGAACCTGTTAAAAGAGCAAATGGGAGTCTACCTAAAAAATATATTCATAAGAATCATGATTTAATGTTTTGTGAAGGATATAAACAGCTCACAATATGGATTAAAATGTGGGCATATAATAAATAAGCATATAATGTGGGCACTATTTACTATTATTCTTGACTGTCAACTGAACCATACCCTTCTTAAATTTTCAGTAGGTAAGATGAAAAAATGTATAGTAAAACAAACACTATTTTCTCCAAATGCAAGTATACAATTTTTTTTTCTCTGGAAAATTAAATCTGGTTTAAAAGTTTCTCTGGAAAATTTCTATATTTTTCCAATAAGTAACCAGATTGAAATTAAGTAAATCCAATCAAGACAATTGAATCTGCCAAGAGCAAAATACCTGTGGTAACAATTGAAGAGTATGAAGTAATTTTTTTAACATACAATAATAATATTAACAATAATATTGAAGAACACCTTAAAACTAGAATCAACATTTTTTTGACACAGTTGAAAGACTATTATAAATCATAATAAAAAAAATAAAAAAATCTGGTCGCGTAACATACGACTTTCGAATACCTCTGTTGTTAAAATTAATTTAAGAACTTTTAAATAAAGTTAGAGATAAGAAAACTTTTTAACTTTCTAGGTATTCCCTGTAGTAAGAGATAGGGTTAAAATAAATACAGATAAGATGAAATATATGGTTAGTAGTACAATCATTGTGATACATTGTGATTATTACATCAGGAAGTATGTTTAAACAGGTATAGAAATTTAAGTATTTAGGTTCTATGATACCTAGAAAACAAGGATGAACAATGCCTCCCAAGAATAAGGTTCAACGTAAAATATTAAGTCTGAAGAGATATAAGGTCATTAGGGAATTTAGAGGGTTATACAACACGGAATTGAGGAGCTTGTATCCAGTCAGTATAATCGTGTTAATAGCATAGGACTCAAATTAGGCTCAGTGAAGAACGAATAACGATTACATTGGTATGCACTGAACTGACTGGTAGGCCGAAGCATCAATGGGAGGATTGTTTTAAGTCTGATCTCAGGAACTAGGGCTTAAACAGTGATCATTAGATAAATCTGTGAAGGCAACATTTGGTGGTATCGGCACCGAACATTTGGGTTAGGTAAGCTTATTATTATTATTAGAGATGAGAAAATATTAAAGATTTACATTGAGTTTCGATAGAAACATGTCTTTCATTAAATAATCTATTATATTACTTTCAACAATCGGTTAGCTGATCCACTTTTCATCACCCTCCATTACCTTTTACAACTTTTGAGGGTAAGATACTATTTTCTCTAAAATCTTTAGCTTTCCCATATTATATGTCTATATTACTGGTTCTTATGTTCACAAAACCAAAAATTACAGAATCAAATATTTTTCCTCTTTTCCCCTTTAGTTGGATATCAAATTCGTTGAAATGATGTATTTACCCATTTTTTATCATCAACAACAAAATATAGTTACTTTTTTAAAATATACAAAATTAAAGGTACTTTAGAGAAAGAAAATTTTAAATGATGGCATTTAAGCTCTGTCAGACTATTTCAATAAGAATGAATCCTACATGATACTAAAGCTCATTAAATTTGACATTGGTAATAAGTTATCAAAAGCTGTTTTTGAGAAAATTTACAAAATACATAGAAAAATATGGCTCTTCTGGCTTTGCCAATTTTGTTGAAATAGTTGCTGTAACATCTCCTGCATATATGCTCCTAAAATATGACATTTCAGTTTTATACAACTTATCTTTATCGAGATAGACTGACCACATGCACAAACACACACACCTTTTTGCAGGACTTGGTCATTTGGACTCAGGAGAGGTAAGTAAAAGTAATATGTAGCAAGGTCCATAAGTTTCCGGCATGTCCTGCTTTCCTGAAGAAGCTGTCACTTCTGAAAGAATCCAACTTGTGGAATCTGAATTGCTGTCGGACCGGCGACAAAAAACCAAGAAAATAGCAGTGAGGTTGGGGCTTTCAAAAACAAATGTTTTGAGAATTATCAAAAAACATTTGCATATGAGCAAGGTTAGTGCAAGATGGGTTCCAAAAATTCTTTCAGCTGCTCAAAAAGAGGAACGAGTTCACAGCTGCAATGAATTCTACTGATAGATTTTAAAGAAAGGAATACCATAATGAATGTTGAGTAATATCTACATTGCAAAAAACTAATTTAACAGAAAATTATAAAAGTGTGCAGAGAAAAAACAAAAACACAGATGAAATGAGAAATCTAATAAAGCTTTCACCAACATAACATGCAACATGAATTGCAATCAGAGGAGGAACATGTGATGTGTTAAGCTAAATTGGATTTTTGTAATAACGGGATTGGATCTGGATGGATTGGAATTTGGTGTATATTTTTTAATTGATTGATATTTCATAAGACTAAGTGTAAATGAGGAAAAAATGGAGGATAAGATTCTTTTTAATTTTATGAGAGTTGGGATGTATGGAATTGATCTGTAATGGGAACAATAGTGGGTGTTAAGAATGTGTCTGAGAAAAATGTAACTTAGAAGAAAAGTTAATAAGATTTTTCAATAGGTGGTGGGGAAAACAATTGGAATATAAAATTATAAATTTCAACTTCATAATCTTTGAAACTATAAACACCTGATGTAGAAGTATGAAACCAGAATTTTTTTTTTCTAAAAATTCCACGTCTGTTATTTGAAAATTATATAAAATAATTTATTCAGAATAGTCTCCATTGGAATTTATAAATTTCCCCCTTCTTTTTGGCAGGTTATGAATGCCCACCAAAAAAACCATTCTTCCTTTGAAGAGAACCGGTTGTCGAGCCATTTTCGTACATTTTCATACAAATCGAAGCGTTGTTCGGTGAGAGCATGTCCCAATGATGCGAATAGATTTAATCAGATGGAGCCAAGTCTGGAGAATAAGCCGCATGTACTAGTATTTCCCTATTGAACACCTTGATCGTATCTGTGACCCATTTGGCATTATCATGAAGCAAAATTACTTTGTTGCCTTTTTGCATGTTCCAGTCATTTTTCATGTATCACTCGATTCAAATTGATCATTTGATGTTGGTAGCGATCCGTGTTAAGGCGACCTGTGGGGTTTCGCCAGGTTTTAGTAGCCCATAATATATTCTACCCTTTTGATCCCATCAAACACACCGCATTGTTTTCTTTCCAAATCGATTTGGTCTTGCAGTGGATGTTGATGCCTGGATTCACCCATGACTTACGACGCTTAAGTCTGAAAATATATCCACTTTTCATCATCTGTCACTATTTGATGAAGAAATGATTTTCTTTTACATCTGACCAGCAGCATTTGACAAGTGGTTTTTCGATTTTCTTGCTGTCTTTCATTCAGTTCATGTGGTACCCATTTTCCCACTTTCTGAATATTTCCCATAGCTTTCAGATGAAGAGATACCCGGTTTTGTGTCACATTTAAATGTTCCACAAGTTCTTGTTGGGTCTGAGTATCTTCATCTAATAAGGCTTGCAAGTCCTTGTCTAGCAACTTTTGGTTGGTTTCCCACACTACTCATTTCTCACGTCGAAATCACCACTTTTAAATTTTTTAAACTACTCAAAGCATTGAGTTTTGCCAAGAGCATGTTCACCATATGCTTCAACAAGCATTCTATGCAATTCTGCGGCAGCTTTCTTCAAATGATAGCAGAAAACCAATGCTGTCCGCAAATCATAGTTCGTAGGCAGAAAACTCGACATGTTTGAGGTTATAGAAAAATATACCAGTGTATGAAACTTAGATTATTCTGTGTTGACAAACTTCGTCAGCTGTTAAAGGCAGAAGATGGCACTACAGAAGCGGTGTTACTTAAACTGATAGCAAGCACCATCTATAGGGAAATCCCGGTTTCATACTTCTACACCTGGTAAACATTATTATTGTATATTTTAAAAAAAAAATCTACTTAATCTTAACCATTAGATTAATTTTAATTTCATAGTTATTTTTATTGCGCCAATGTTATATCGTATTAATATTATTTATTTATCAACTCATATTTACAAATAATTTTCATACATAGACTTATTGGTAACCGAAACAAATTTGTTGATAACATATTAAATAATTCATATTATTAAATATAATATATATTATGTATACATGTATAATATATATACATATCTAATATATGGCTTCTGAATTGAGTAAACATGAATACAGCGCATGGGATCAACGACCGTCTGCTGGCGAGTTTTTTTCGTATCTGATATATTGGGTTGTGTCACACAAAATGTCCGTTTTCAAGGTAAAGGATTTTTATTAAAAATACGATATGAATACAAGATAATTTTATTCAAAGTATTTACCTTCTTTTCTACACATTTTTCCCAACGTGACACCAACTTTTTTATCCCCGAACTGAAAAACTCTGAGCTTTGAAGTGAAACAAAATCACTTTCCACTTGATCATCATTTTCAAAAAGTTTTCCTTTGACAAATTTGTCTAAATTTCTGAACAGGTGGTAATCTGTTGGAGACAAGTCGGGAGAATATGGTGGGTGAGGAAGAACTTCGTTGCCCAGTTCTTTCAATTTTTGCACGGTATGTTTTGAAACATGGGGTCTAGCTGCCGCTCAGTGAGATCATGAGGTACCCATGCATCGAGCTTTTTTACTTTCCCAATACACTTTAAATGTCTGGAAACGGTAGATGCACTTGCATTTAGTTGTGTTGAGAGTCCTTTAATTGTTTGGTAGAGGTTTCTTTCTACTGTATGTTTGAGGACATTGTAGTCTATTACGGACGGAGGTCTTCCTCGGGGCAAGTTTTCCAAGTCGGTATTCCCAGCTGAAAACATAGCAAACCCACGGCGAATGGTCCGTTCATTAACACTCCCTTCCCCAAACGCCTTGCAAATATTTCTAGCAGCCTCAGCTGCTGAACGGCCGAGTTTAAACTCGTACAAAAATATTACTCGAAAATCGCATGTTTCCATGTTCATATTTGAAGGTATACTAAATGTGGGTAATTGATTAAGAAGCTAATGTTTATAATACAAAGGTAGAGGATTAGTAACTGTTTACTTTATATATGTCAACATTTGGAAGAAAACAACAGAGACCTATAAAAACCTTTATGTATTTCAGAAACTATAAAAATGGACATTTCATGTGAAACAACCCAATAAAAGGAAAATCATGGTTATAAGTCAAATAAAAAAAAAAAATGTACCTTTACAACCCATGAAGGGTCTTGGGTTCAGTACAATTAGATTCGTACTGTTTCACGGCCAATGGCTGAGTAAGGGGTGATTAGGCCTTGATTACGCTTAGCCGCCAGGTTTTTTCCCCCAACTTTGGGTACTCACTATGTAGAGGTTGGGTCTGCCCCAGGAGGGTCTACGTACACCAGGGTAGCTCTGCAGCTGAAATAACAGAATAAATAATTCTGCCTCTGCCATGGTTTGAACTCGGGAACTGGAGAACAGTAGACTAGTGCTCTATCCACTAGATCTCGCCGATCCTAAAGTCTACATACAAAGTAAAATTTTCTATTAAATGCTTTGTTTTTATATAATGATTGATATGGTAGCTTTTTAACATTAATATGCATTTATTTATTTGTCCATTTAAATAGATTAAGTTGGTAATATTATTTAATGTTTGAATATTTTTTTGGGGGCTAAGACATATTTTTTGCCAATATATACTTGGCAAAAATTTTGGGGTAGCATCTATTATATTCAATGCTTTTGTTTATATATTATGGGCGTAATTTCAATGTGTAATTAAAATAAGGTAGTTTGTAAGTTTTTAAGTACGGAATGTAATCTGGGAAGTTTCTTGATCCAAGATCTTTTTCAAATACAATTTTTGTAGTTTTTCAACATTGCTATATGAATTATAACCCCAAGTTTGACATGAATTCTTCCTCGGCGCATTTCTAGGTCAGGACCTCCTGTATCAGCCTCCGCCAGCTCTCCCAATCCTGTCCGACCATCCAATGCCGAACACCAAGAAGGGCCCTAGCATCTTGAGCCACTCCATCTTTCCAACAGAGTTTTAGCCTGCCTCGTCTTCTTGTTCCAGGCACTGCTACTTCCATGTTATTATCCGTAAAGAATCCCCGGTATGTCCGTAAAGCTCAAACTAGCAACATGACCAGCATATCATAACCTTCCCACATGGATGAAATGAGAAACATTTGGTCCTTTGAATACCTCATACAGCTCTTAGTTCGATCTACATCTCCATATCTGGCCTATGCAGACTCCTCCTAAAATGGATCGGAAAATTTTTCTCTCGTGAATCAAGAGAACCTGCTCATCTGATTTGGAGATAGTCTAAGTCCATGAACCATATGTTGAGACTGGCCTTATGAGGGTCTTATAAATAATAATTTTATTTGATCAATTGATCATCCTGCTATTGAGAACAATCCTATGTTTGAAGAAGCAGCAATTGGATTTTTTGATCCTTGTTTTGATCTCAGCCAACATATCATTCATTTGAGGCATTTACATTGCAGCCGAGATACATGAACTCATCGACACTCATTAGCATGAGCGCCAATTATTACATGATTTACTGGTATTGCTTCTTGCCCTGTTACCATTTTGTTTGTTTTGGAAGCATTGATAACCAGGCCTAACCTTTCAGCAGCCTGCTCCAGTGCCTGAACATCTGTAAAAGATCTTCCTACAAAATCCAGATCATCTGCAATAGCCAAGGAGCGGGACAGACCTATTAAATATAGTACCATTTGTTTGAATGCCCAAGTTCCTTACAGCTTTTTCGAGATCTACATTGAACAGCAGGCATACCCTGCTTCAGACCCTTCTCAGAAAGAAATGGTTCGTTAAGACCAGCCTGCACCTTAACCATGCACTCAACTCCATCCATTGTTATCCCGCACATTTGAATAAGCTTTTCTGGAATATTTAGCTTCTTAATGGCATTATATAATTTACCCCTGTCAACACTATCATAGGCAATTTTAAAGTCTGAACAGGTGATGGGTAATTATGTTAAATTCTCTGTTTTTTTCAATAATTTACGGGAGGGTGAATACCTGGTCTGTCATAGACTTGCCCTTTCTAAATCCACTCTGGTAAGATCCGATTAGCCCTTAAACTGTTTTACCAGTTCAGAACCCCCATGCTTCAAGAGTTCTCCCGAAATACCATCATATCCTGAAGCTTTATTAATATTCAGTCTTTCAAAGCTTGCATTATTTCTTCTACATCAGGAGGTTTAGCCGGTATTAGGTTTCGTTTATTGATATTTGTAAAAACTCTTTCAACTCCCAACTGTTTTTCAAAATGTTCTTTTTATCTATCCAGAATATTTGTCTCTTTAGTAAAAATCATGCCTCCTTTGTCTTTTCAAGCAATCAGCCTTGGCTTAAAGGGCTTTCTGTCTAGGTTAATCTTCAGGTAGAAGATTTTCTTGAATTTCCGCAAGTGCACTATTTTTAGATTGTCTCTTTTTACCGTGATGAGTGCGTTTTTCTGACCTTCTTAAGTCTTAATATTCTTCTGTTCTTCTTCTAGGAGAGTGATTAATCATACGTTTGTAAGCCTCATTTTTTTGGGTAGTAGCTCTCTCACATTCTGCATTAAACCAGAAGTATTTAGGTTCCAGTTTGTATGGTACTAACGTTTGTTCGACACTACTAACCATGGCTTCACAAATTGCATTCCAATTACCAATAATATTAAGGTCTGAGGTTGCAATTAGTCTTAGCTGGGATTATAGATTGGATGGGTACTGTGTTGAGTATTCTTCCTCTTTTAGTTTGGCCATATTAAATTTTCTTATTCCCTTTGATCTATATTTCTTCACCATGGAGATTCGGTCCCTTAGGTGTGTTACTACGAGGTGATGGTGAGTCCACATTTGCACCTCGGTATGTACGGACTAGGGATTGCAATCAGGAAAAACGGATCCGGCATCATCAAACGTTTACTGGACCCGGTACTAATATAGTTAATATCCGATAATAACAATTTTTGTATAGTAAAACAAAGTAAAATAGCGATGTTTAATGAGTAGGTACCTTAAATATGTTATATTTGGAGTGCGTGCTCACGTCTTCTTAGATTCCACTTTCTCAGATAGTTCAATTAATTTATTGTTTTTTTTTCCTAATCTCCTTTATTATAAAATAAACAAGAACAACAATTGCAAAAACAAATAATGCAAAAGAACAGTACAGACCTTCCAGATCTTACCTTGAAAATGTTTGCAATTTTCTGTTTATTAAGTAACTTTATAAAATCTAATATACTTAATCTTGTTTAATTAACTGAGATGGGAATAGTGATTACAATAATATTTAATTATTTGAGAATGCTAAAAACAAATTATAACAGACACCATCATCATTCGATGAATCTGTCTAACGAATGGCATAATTATCACAATAATGAGCTTGTATATTAAGTATAACTCTTTAAATTATTCTACTGACAGAATTTGTTTTTCAAATAGTATTTAAGGACTAATTATTATTATAGTGTACATTATCAAAAATCAATTTTGATTTTGGAAAAAGGATCGTAGAAAACAAATAGTTTATTGCGTCACTTCATTTTATTCTTGGTCACATTTTCTAAGGGAGCATGCACACTTGTTATTAAATAGTTTCTAAATTCACCCTTTATTTGAATAATATATATTTGGTGATTTATAGGTTTCAAATCCAATATAAGACGTTGATATCAATAAGTTATGGTTTTAGCTAGAGTTAAAAAAAATATATTTAGTAGTGAGCATTGCATCATTACTGTTCATAACTTTTTCCAAATTTAAAATAACGTGAACTTTGCTGTTGCTCGTTTCAATGCAAAATACTGTTCGAAAAAGAATTGTGAGATCAAAGTTACACCTAGACATTTGTAAATTTTTGTAATTTCTATATCCTGGCTACCAAATATTCATCGATCTTTCTTTAAAATTTTGTCCCCTTCACGAAATACCATAACCTTTTGTTTTATCGAAATTAAGCCGTAAATACCAACACAATATCACAGTATAACTCTAATCTATTAATCATTTATTGCAAATTAGGCCTATTGTTAGCTATAAATATAACATTGGAGGCTGATTTATACTTCACCACTCTTTTATTAAAAATCAATGCACGACATTTCGGCTAAAATGCCATCATCAGGTGCAAAGGAACAAATTTATCTGTAAGTACAAAATATTGTCAACAATCAAAAATAATCCATTAACAGTTTTATCATGAAATTATATAAAGATACAAAGGTATAATAAAAATAAAATTTATACAGTTAAAATTGTTAATAATCTATAAGATTAACGTTAAAATCTAAAAATCTATCAATAGCAATTAAAACATGAAAAAAGAAGAACATTGAAAATAATTCCACAATAGAAATTAATTATAAAAGGAATCAATTGATGTACTATGCTCATCATTATTGAAATTCATTTAAAAATATTAGAATTTAATCAATAAATATGAAACAATAACTAATTAAATTAAAATGTGCAAGTTACCTAGTGTGAGTGGATGTTTACAACCAAAAGCATCATATCTAAATCAGATGTCCATGAAAGGGGGAGAAGGGTGTTAAAATTAAAATGGCAGATATTTAATAAATATAAAAATTAAATCAATAAAAACAACTAATAACCAACATGATGATTGCCATTAGGAAGTATTATTTATAAAAATCCATTTAATTCGTATTGTTATATATTTAGTTTAGAGATAATATTATTGTATGAATTACCTAATGTTTGAATGTCTTGTTGGAAATTACAGACTTACTGGATATTTTTAGTGATGTATATGGCTTCTAATATTCTTCTTTTTTCACTATTGTTTTCTATGGCTAAAATTTACGGGTTGTTAAAATCAAATTGGTGCTTGTGTTCTGTGCTATGAGTGGATAAACCAGTGGCTTTGTTATATTTTTTAATGGTGGATTTACAATTACTCATGTGTTGAGTGATTCTATTATTTAAATTTTGTTTGGTTTGCCCAATGTAACTTAAGGCTTTTTTATCTAATCTATTACAATCTGAACAGTTTATTTTATAGATAACATTAGTTTTTTGAGTTTATCCATCTTGTCTTTTTTATTGGTGTGGATAAGAGCTAATTTATTAACAGGTTTTTTTTTTTTTGTTTTTTTTTTTGCAAAATTATTATCTATTATATCATATTTTTTAAGGTTTGTATGATTTGGTCAGACAAATTATGGATGTTTGTTATGGAATAAAATTTAGGACTATTGGTATTATTAATGACTGTGTCCCTATCTAAATTATTGGCTGGATTATTACTATTGTTGATACTAAAAACGGGCAGTTGAAAATAATGAGTAGTGAGTTTTCTATTGATATTATTTAATTAAATTGTGGGTTTGTTAACTATATTGTTGATATCCTTATTAAGAGTATTGATAGTTTTATTCATGTCAAAAAATCTATTGCTTTATGGTTTAAACCTCTGTGCCATAATTTATGTATTAGTTTTATTGGATAAACATTTTCAAATAGAATGCTGTAAATCCTGTCTTTTGTTACATTTAAACTTGTTAAAGAGATTATTCTGTATATCAAATTATATGCAGTATTCACATTCACTATTTGTTGTTTGCGGTGGTTACTTTAAAAATTTAAAATTCTATTACTGGTGATTTCTTTTTTGGTCCATTCTGTAGTTATTCTGTTGGTATTAGTATATATATTGATATCTAAGAATCTTAAGTGGTGATTTATTTCTACTTGATATGTGAATTTGATAAATCAGCCTCCAATTTTATTCATTGAATTTGACCTTCACCTTAAAGAATCTACACCTTATTATAAATATAACATTGTCAGCGAGAAGTAGGGAGAGAAGGCAGCCCGCTAAGTGTGGGCCACAACGCCCTGTGTGTGGACATTGTAAGGTGGAACGAGAAGTTTCATCCTATATTAATATTTTTATTGCTCAAATTTTTGTTCATATGCGTTACAACTAATAATTACGTCTGTCACGTTAATATACCTGAGGAAAAAAAATGATTGTATCTAATTTTGTTTCAGATTTATTCAAACCCTCTCATTTGGGGCTGAAATGACCGTGCTAAAAATGTTTAGTAAATTGACTACTGATTATTTATTTTTATTAAAATAGTTCAACAACTTATATTCAATGAGACAAATCAGAAGATATTAAAAGAAACAAAATTGATATCAAGGATTTCAGAACTGTAATATCCAGAAAAAAAGAAAAGTATATATGAAAACGAACTCTTCTACCAACTACCGCCACCATTATCACTAAAAGGAAAAATTTATAACTATCAATTAATTGTCAAGTCCAAAAGTTGAAGCAAGGGTACTACACACTGGAGTTGGGTACAAAGAACCTTTTTATTTCCAGTTCATGTTTTCAAAGTGGATTCTTCTGATTTTATTTCAGTTCCCTTGTATAACAAACATCATGGATTCTATATTTTTGAAAGTACTGGTATAAATTAACCAGGTCTATTATATTAGCATTAGGAGAAAATAGTCTTTATTTTACTGAAAGTAAATGTATGGTAAACTTATAACTTCTCAATTCAATATCACATGTCATTAGATTGATTAGTATGCTATGTGTGATAGAAACCCAATACAGTTGAGCAGCACTGTTTTGTTTTGTTGTAATTTTGATAAAATAAAGCATTTTTCTCTCTTCATTGTAACTATTGAAAATTAAGGAAGTGATATGTTCCAGTTGATGCTCAAGAATAACAGTAAGTAGTTGGCCTTCATTATGGCTCATTCTCTGATCAGAAGGCCTTAAATTAGCCTTTTATAACCTTCTGAAAAAATTAAATCAGTGTGTGCATGTGTGTGTATGTATACTTATATACACAACCCAGTACTAAAACTGATGCACCTGACCGGTATTTATAAATAACCTTGCCTTTATAGTAATCAACAGCTATCTTCTGACTTTATTTTTTATTTCTAAGCAAATGGTGTCAAAGGCTTGTTTTTTTTTTGTTTTTTTTTTTCCATTCTGGTATCAATAAATTTTATTTTAGGTATGAATTTGTACCATGACCTTATAGAGACATCTTGTACATCTTCAATATTGTTAAAGTTTAAATTTTACAAATTTAATCTTTATATCAATAGCTGATTTGTAATTTTTTAAAATTAATTATAATCTAATCTTATGGGAACAGGTAAAATGAAAGATAACTTCAAAAATGTTCTTGATGCCCAAACATTAATAGAATAAATATGTAAAATGTTTTTACTGCTGGCAAATTACATTAATGTCAATACCATACCATCCAGGTTGAATATTAACACATAAGGCAATAGAAATATTTAACAACTTGGGCACATAAAATTTTCATTGGAGGGTCTGATAATAGGCAAATATAATATTAGAATGGTTCTAAAACCAAATTTGATGAAACTTTTCTATGAAATTTGCACTTAAAACCATTAACAAAAGTTAAAGATACATGTTGAATAATCTGCAAACATACCATTTATAAGATACAGCAATTAAATTTGATAATATGGTAATAGTTTACCAGATCTTGTGTACTTTTACTACAAAAATTATATATATATAAAAGTAGGCATGTAAGCAACTTTAGACTGAAAGAATAAAGATTATGGTCTTTAATTATGGGTATTAATAAAAACAAAAGAGTACTCTTACACAAAGAAGTGCTTCTATTGGGTAGTTTCCCAACATGTTTGTTTCAAATCATTAATCTTTCTGCACCTTTAATGGAGTTTAAAGGATGTTCTACTAGATACAATTGTAAATTGCAATAAATAATAATTGAAGACAAATAAAATTACAATACACAGAGACAAGATAGATCTGCATATTGAATGTTCTATGAACTAAGGCTTTGCCTGCCTTAATGTTAATAGAGATTACTTATGATAATCAATATAGAGATTACTTCAGAAATAGAGTTTTTTTTTGTACATTGGACACTGGGCCAAGACAATGGCACAGGTGAAATCCCATATGATTCCATTTAAGGGTCTCTTCTATGGAACATTGTGTATGACAGGATTTTTAGGCAAACACTGCCGGGGGGAGCTAAGTTATTATTTTTTCTGATTATGTTTCAGTGGTTGTGGTAAAAAAAAATATATTTAAGAAGTAACCCTTACTGCTAACCATACTATTGCTGTAATAGAGAAGTAGCTGCCTGCCATATGGCTCAACTTACTTCAGATGCTCATTAGTCTTATTCTTGAAGCAGGGAGATAATGGAAACAGACATAGTGGGTAGGCATGAGTTTGAGTTTTGGCCATATTTAAAATATCTATATGAACTCATTGATGCACATCACTGTTTTAATGCTAACACAGAATCTATCAGTACCAAGTAGGATTCTTAGCCCACAGAGTAGCCACAAAAGGATGAGTGTGACTGTCATTCTTTCAATCCATTTACATGAACCTCTAATTACGTAAGAAGCAAAGCAGAATGAATCACATCACATGGGAGAAAGAGGGTCATGAGGGGAGGGGGAGGCAAGTGTCTTTTGGTCTGTCAAAGAAACAGAGAAACAGAACTTACAGCTCAAGTTTTTAAGTCTTAAGAGAAGATTAAAATAAACTAACCATCATCAATTATCAACAACTAATATAAGAATGTGGACCGGCAAATTGGTATTAGATATTAATTCAGAAGTGGATTTCTATATGGCGCAACAGTAGACCGTACACAGAATTTTAACATCACAAATTGAAATCAGACATCTACCAAATGCTCAGTATACCTAGAAATTAAAGAAAGAAATTCGCACATATTTTTTAACTAGCATACGCTTCACTTAAGAAAGAGAATGATTGGAGAAAAAGTTTGGAATGAATATCACACACACAAAGTTGGTAAACCATGTGTGCTCAGATTAACATCGGGTAGGTTGTTTTGAAGAAATTTGTAGCAAGCCTCTTGGAATGACTTCTGAATAGTGACTTGGGGAAGTCACTAAAGCAAGAAGAAATGTAACATCTAAGAACAGCACCAAGTATTGTCAAAAAACAACCCAATCACGAAGTGCCACACAACCATTCTTCTCCATGAAGTAGAATCTAACAATGATCCTTTGGAAGGAAAAAGCAGGTGTGTAGGTGTTTTTGTAGGTAAAAATCCTACACTAAACCTAGGTACAGGCTCAGCAATGTCTTTTGAGGATTTTCACTGAATTTCATTTCAAAAAAATAATAATAATAATGAACAAATAATTAAAAAAAATTACTGAATCAAACAAACTATATCTAAATGAATAATAAATAAACATTTAGAAAGCATAACTTCTTCAATAAATATTTGTGCTAAAAATAATAAATATCTTTATTGTCTTTTTAACCTGATATAAACCTTGCCTTTCAGTAACTTTTTTAAAGCCATAACTTCAGGGTTTAAGTCACAATGAAGTAAAGTGCATCTCATGGAGTACCACCACTATGGGTGGCTTTCTCCTCTCAAGTCTAAAAAGACAATTACTAGATGTATTTAATAAAATTAACATTTTCTAATAGTTGAAGTTAAAAATTAAGTTTAAAATCATGAAATTACCATCACTTTCAGATCTTGATTCTAATTTGCAACCAGGTTTCAATTTCGCTATTAAAGGTGGCAGTTTGCTTAATGTTGTTTTCCTTTCATTTTCATCACATTTACTAACCCCTTTCTTACTTTTCTGAAAACATGTAAAAATACTTTGTAACTAATAGTAAATACTTGTAACTAGTAGCCTTAATTTTTTTTTTTTTTGGTAAAAAGAAAAAACTTTAGAGTTGGTTAAAGCCATATTTCTGTATTTCAAAAGTAAAATACACACATGCATGCAAAAGTAGAGCAAGGATCTTATGAAAATTCAATTCATTATTACTTATCTAACCCATTGAAAATAATAAATAAGCTGTTCCCTAACAAACAAATCGAAAGTATTTGTGTGCTTTGTCTTAATATAATGTAAAATAAAATCAAGATGAATTGATGGTAGATTTGATCTAGTTGTGATTTATATCACAGAAATAAATATTCAGAACCCAGAATGAGACAAAATAATATTTTGTTAAGAAATTACTCATTGGTAGTGCTTCAATGACTAATTTAAGTTAGCAGATCTCAAGGCCTTCTTTTTTGTCACCTCAGAGGGTAAAGTTTCTTTTGAACATCCTAAAATCATTATTTATAGTTAATGGCTTTAATCACAAGTGAACTTAACTAGCATTATCAAATGATACTGGTCATCAAATGAAAAGTTTGCAACTCAATTCATCCAAAAATAAAATTTACTTGTGAGTCCTAAATATTTCCATTAAATTAAAATGACAAAACATGCTCATAAATTAGCAAGTAATGAACAATAACAGGGGAGCCCGTGGCTGAGTGGTTAGTGCGCTAGCCTGCCACGCTGAAGTTGTGAGTTCGAATCCCAGTCCCAGGAGGACTTTTTTTCAAGCATACAAATAAATGGGGATTCACTCACAATCTCCCCAGGGGTATGTGGGACCCGTCAGCTAATTGATAGCCACCCACAAAAATAGGGTAGGGAGTGATGACCCAACCCTATAAAATGTCATCAAGTATTGCGGTGTGGAATATAAACAAAACCGCGCGGCCAAGGGCCTCCAAGGCCTGTATCGCCAAACGAAAAAAAAAAAAAAAAAAAAAAAATGAACAATAACAACAACGGTGCATTATATTTTGACTCCCCACAACCATCATTTCACATAATTAGGTTTTAAAGTTGAAAAAAAAAACTAGTTTCTATTTTGGGATATGAAGATAAAGTACATTAGGCTGACTTAGTCGACACACTAAGATTTGTCCTAGAATGAAAGTGAAAATAAAATATTTATTTATACAGAAATTAATAACTCAGAAGAAGAAGAAAAGGTAGTTTTTGATTATAGGGAATCTGAAACGATGATTTATAGATGGAAATAAGAAAGGAATTTCATAAGGAGGTAGCATAAATGGTTAAATATTTTGAAAATTATTGGGCTGGCAAATAAGTCTTTTTGGTTTTTCTATTTATTTTTATGTCACTATGATACACTTTTTATCTGATGCATTAATCCCTAAGGTGAATCGCTTATCCTGTTTGAAATATGACAACAGCTAAATCTGTTAACTATTGAGAAGTTAATTCTGGGTGCAGTCATCTTAACACTTAATCATTTTATAGTCATCATTAAATAACATTTTATTTGTGCCAACGTTTTGTCCTTCTTTAGGGCGATATCTGTAAACTATTTTTGAAACTTATAGTATAACTTATAAACTTATAAGTATAATTGTACTGTTATGTAATATAAACTCAGTGTTAAAATCGATTAAGATCAACATATGTTCTATTTTGTTGATAAAGAGCTGTATTAGCGTGAATATTGAAATGGCTGTTAACGTGTTGTAATAATAAAAGTGTTGTTCTGTTGAAACTCTTTACAAGGTGGCAGGGATGTTCTGAAAGATGGAAGAGTTAGCGCAAGCTTTGGTAGAGCCCATTAAGAAAGCCAGAGGAAGTGCATCTACTTCTTTATTCGAGGTAAGGCAGCCTGAGTATTTTTCAATCAGGAACTCAAAGATTGGGGTCAACAGATCAAAAGGTTCGAGGTCATTGTTCGGCATCCGGATTGAGGTCTAACAAATAAATGTATTAGTATATTATTTAGGGGAGGAAGAAGATAACTTTAAAAACTCAATTGGTTTACAACTTCAGAAGAGAGTTACTTATGAACTGGTCAAAAATAAATTTAATGAAAATTTTTCGGTACGTTAAAATTTATTTTTTGAACGAGCTAAACTATTTATTGAACGAACTAAATGAATCGAAGAAGTTATTACACACTTGTACAAACTTCTCAATAGGTGTGAATAGAGTCACGATAAATGCAGAATATTTTGCTTTTGTAATAGTCACAGGCATGGCTGAACATTATTTGTCAACAGAACTGCAGCTGCAGCCCAAATTAACATTTGAGTTGGCTCGGGAGAGAGATAGGCATGTGGAACAAGTAGAGGCTCAGCAATATGTGATCAGGCAGCCAAGTAGTAATTTCTCCTTCAGTAAATTTTCTAAAGTAGAAGCAGTCGACAAGCATCATCGGAAATCAGGTGAGAGGAAATGTTTTAGATGTGGTGGATATCACTGTGAGGATAATTGCCCACTAAAGGAGGAGGCCGTTTGTTTTCACAGTAAGATTAAGGGCAATATTAGAAGAAGGTGTCCTCAAAAGAAGAAACATAAAAAGATGGAAGAAAGAAGTAGACCTATCATTGGAATCACAAGGGGATAGGGCAACCATTTGGAACCAATATGGCCTTCTTGATGCAATCTACGATACAAGTGTGAAAGATGGAGGCGACCCATTTTATGTCTCAATTATGGTTAATGATGAGAAAATAAAATTTAAAATTGATATGGGAGCTAATGTCTGTGTAATGAGCCTGGAAGATTCGAGATGGTTTGAAACTAAGTCTCTGAAAAACTAATAGGGTTTTAATGGGAGCAGAGGGTATCACATTAAACGTTATGGGTATGGTAAAAGCTACACTAAGCTATGGGACTCTAACACAAGAGAAGGAAATTTTTTATTAATTCTGGCCAAGAAGAACCATTATTGGGAAGAGGGGCTGTTTCTTGGTTCCAATTGTTGAGAGGGAATGTAGATGAAACTACTTCCAAAGTCGAAGTTACTAAAAATGTTCGAGAAATTTTAAGTAGGAGAAGAGAGGTCGAACGTAAATCAAACAAAAAATAGCAGATGTATCTCAATGCTATGGTGGTGGACATAGTCATAGTGATAAAGCTCTGAAGAAGAACTAGGTCTTCGTACAAGAAGATTAATGCATGAAATAAATCAAATAACGAGTTGTATTTTGATAAACACTACCGTGAAAAGATTTTGGAGCCCTCAAGAAAAGAAATTCCATCTAAAAATTATCTGAACACGCTACCATCATTTTGGTTTTGATAATCCTGAAATCCTAGCCACTGTACCTCACTACAAAAAGCTACTCCTCTCCAAAGCTATGCACATCCACTTGGAAAAAGATCGGGTACCCATCAATCATAAAACAGACTTAAAAATAATCTCTCCCTCGTATGCCAACATCTTCCGCCTCCCTAACTTTCTCACTTTATTGTATAATTTATATTTTATTTACTGTGTGTTATATATATATATACCTCATGGTTCTTTTATAACTTCGGCTCGGGCCACCGACAGAGACACATCGGTTCCTCATCAGCCTTATCAGTGATCACATTATTCACGTCAGTTCGAGCTGAAAATTGGTGAGTGTGTAGAGCAAGAGGCTAGGGCTGTTTTTAAAATTTTGGTGAAGCTTGGACCCAGATTGTTGCTAGGAATCAAAGATGAACGAAGCGGCATTGAAGCCTTATCAGCCGTGGAGTTGAGACCTGTAGCCCCCCACTGCCTCACAGTCACTGTCAGCTTATCAATCCTTCAGTATCATCCCACAAGCCCAACACCGTTTGATATCAAGTAATTCACAATAATTATCTATTACTAATAAGTAATGAAGAATTATCTGAGTATTGGTAGCATAGCTATATGGTACGCACATACAGGTACATGAGTATATATTTTAACTTAATATCAACCTATTTTTTAACTATTTATTGTTTTATTTCTTTATTTTTTTAACATATTTATACATTTCTATCTATTTATTCATGAGCTTTTAAATTTATTGAATCTTTTTTTTAACATAGTTTTTAATATATATATTTTTTAATAATTTTATTATAGGTGGAATAATCAGGAGTCAAGTCTTTTTCTAAATATTTTTAATTTTGCCGACGTTTCGGGTCAAGCTTGTGAGCCATCATCAGGGCTACAAACATCAGAACAAAAGAGATACATATTAATGTGTTAATGAAAATTTTTTTAATGTAGTGACAATAATAACATTTAAAATAAAAGAGTGAATTATATTGAGGATGTATAGTCGACTGTAGAAACTATTATAGGTGGAATAGTCAGGAATCAGTCATTTTTCGAAAACAATTTTTTTCGATTTTTGCTAATATTAAAATGGTGAAAATTGTTGGAAATGAAGTGGGGGGATAAACAATGGGAGCGGCGTTTTAGAAGAAAAATGAGCGACTCCTATTTGTTGGCTAATTGTTTATGGAGATGGGAAATACGGTTAAGAAGAGGTTAACTCAGATTCTAGTGTTTATAATTTTCTGTTAAAAATGTTGACCCTTATTGTACATATTTTGTTTTGTTTTTCCATTGTGTAATTTTGTAAAACTTTTTAAAAACAAAGATAAGCTGTAGTATTTATATTTAGAGGGGAAAACCTTAAGGGGTTTTTACATGAACCCCTCCCCATACTACCTATGTTTTCGGTTGTATAATATTCTAGTATGTTGGTATATTTTCTGTTTTATTTTAAATGTTATCATTGTCACTACATTCAAAAACATTTTCATTTCACATTAATATGTATCTCTTTTGTTCTGATGTTTGTAGTCCTGATGATGGCTCACAAGCTTGAGCCAAAACGTCGGCAAAATTAAAATATTTAAAAAAAGACAGGCTCCCGATTATTTCAACCTATAATAGTTTCTACAGTTGACTATACATCCTCAATAAAATTTATTTTAATCTACAATATATTAACCATTATTTAATATGACTTTTTCCCATTTCCCTACTAATTACATAATGCCATGTTCATAAAATGTCTGGAGTTTATTGTTAAAAAACTGATCTAAGTGGTTTTTGATGTTCACTTCCTTTTGGAATTTCTTTCCATTCATGGAGTTCAGTGACACATTTAGGGCCATAGCAATCTCTAGAACTGATTGGGTGGGTTTTTTACCAACAATGGCCTTAACTAGTGATGGGCAAATACTCAAAAAATTTGAGTACTGATTACAAAATCTACTCAGCTTTCCTCCTGATTATTTTCTATTTTCCTCTGTAATCAAAATTTTCGTACTTTTGAGTACTTGATTACTTGAGTACATGATTACTTTTTTATATGAGGTGGCCTGAATAGAGTGTATTACATACATCTATTAAGTTAATTTATATTAATAATTTCTTTAAGCCATCTTTTTTTTCATATTGTCGATTATTTTAAACTTTTCGTTAAAAAATTGATAAGGGTAATTTATTATTATTAAGATGGTGGGCTTATAGATTATTGTAAACTCTTCAGATAAAATCGATATCGGGGCCTATTATTATGTTTTTTTACACTTGGAATTTTCCAAAGGTTCGTTACCCATTATACCACTAATTTTAATCGCACTCGCTCAAATATTGGTTTATTATAACTTTTTCGTATTTATTCGCTGTTAGGCTCAGCTGCTGCGTTATGGGGGGTTCTAACCCGACCATTCTATTAATTATTCGTGTGCTTGCTCCAATATGGGTTTATTATAACTTTTTCGTATTTATCTAACACTAGACTAAATAGCTGCGTTACCAACGGTTCTTATAATTATCACACTTAATTTTAACATTTCTCCTTCCAGAATAGATTGATTTTAGTACTAATTTCTGTATTTTGTTTTCGATTTGGCTGATAAACCTTTTATTGGTTTTAAGTGCGTTCGGATAAAAATTGATTTGTTTTAACTTCTTCGTGTTTCTTTTCTATGCTAATTTCTGTATTGGGTTTTGGGGGGTTTAGTTAGTGAATGTGTTAATGTTATTTTAGTTCTGTTGGTCTAATGTATGTTTATTTCGTGTTTTTTGTAACTTTTGATCTATTGGGTTACCGCTAATCCTTTTCATCAGGATAGAAATTCATCTATTTGGTTAATATTTTGGAGTTTGATAAAAATCAGCTGAACAGAACGATTATATACGCCTATTTTTATTTGATGAAAAAAATTCAAACAAAATCTACTCTAAAGCAACCAACTGAAATAATTAATACCATTAACAAAATCCTTTAAAAAGTAAATATATTTTCAAGTATGAAAATAATACGAACATGTTAAAATAAACCTCTGCTTGAGTTAGCGCAATTAAAATTAAAAGTATAATCTGTAACGAGCCCTTGGTAACACAGCGACTGAGCCTAATAGCGAATAAATACGAAAAAGTTGTAATAAACCCATATTGGAGCGGGCACACGAATAATTAATAGAATGGTCGGGTTAGAATCCCCCATAACGCAGCAGCTGAGCCTAGTATCCAATAAATACGAAAAAGTTATAATAAACCCATATTTGAGCGAGCGCGATTAAAATTAATAGTATAATCGGTAACGAACCTTAGGGAACGCAGCTACTGAGCCTAGTATCCAATAAATACGAAAAAGTTATAATGAACCCATATTTGAGCGAGCGCGATTAAAATTAATAGCATAATTGGTAACGAACCTTTGGGAACGCAGCTACTTAGCCTTGTATCCAATAAATACTAAAAAGTTAAAATAAACCTATTCTTGAGCGAGCACGATTAAAATTAATATCATAATCGGTAACGAACCATTGGTAACCCAGCTACTGAGCCTAATATCCAGTAAATACGAAAAAGTTAAAATGAAATTCCAAGTGTAAAAAAACATAATAATAGGCCCCGATATCGATTTTATCTGAAGAGTTTACAATAATCTATAAGCCCACCAATAATAAATTACCCTTATCAATTTTTTAACGAAAAGTTTAAAATAATCGACAATATGAAAAAAAAAAATGGCTTAAAGAAATTATTAATATAAATTAACTTAATAGATGTATGTAATACACTCTATTCAGGCCACCTCATATATAAAAAGTAATCAAGTACTCAAAAGTACGAAAATTTTGATTACAGAGGAAAATAGAAAGTAATCAGGAGGAAAGCTGAGTAGATTTTGTAATCAGCAGCGAGCATCATTTGATTACAGTAATCAGTACTCAAATTTTTTGAGTATTTGCCCATCACTAGCCTTAACGTTACATGTTTCAATTTCATGTGGACAACCAGACCGTTGAGCATCGTTAATGTCAAAATTTCCTGAAGAAATTTGGCAAACCAATTTTGACATGTGCGTTCGGTTAAGGCATCATCCACATAAACACTGCAAATTTTCCTCTGAGCTTCTGCAGCACATTTACCTTCTTTTTTTTAAAATGATACAATGCCAATAATGAGTGATATTTTCTTCCATATTAACAGTGCAATAGTAAACACAATGGTAGTTTAAACAATACTTTAAACATTTAAACAACAGATATAGTTATTGACATTTTACAAACAGGATAAACAATATACCTTAGGGATTAATTCATTAAATAAGAAGTGTGACATAAAAATAAAAAGTAAAACCAAATGGACTTATTTATCAACCCAATACTTTCTTTTCAAAGTAATTAACCATTTAACCATACAAAAAGTAAGAAAAGCCAAGAATTATAAATTTTGGTCAAAATACTAAATAACATCCTGCACACATTCACAGTTCACTTAATTTACCATTTATAAAGTCAAAGTGTCACTTTTTGTGGGGGCTAATATACTTCACTTTGTCAGTTAAGAATTCTTTTTGTCTTGAACAAAGGAATAGTAGAAATCTAACAGCTTGCAAAAGGACCTCTAACAAGTTAATTACTTCATTTCTTATTTTAAATTCCAGATGAATTTCGTTTGACATCTTTTTCTGATCTTCACTAGTTCTATACATCCTAAAATAGACATAGCCTTATCTTCTCAAGTGGAAAATAAAAAACATTAACAATAGGCATAGTAAACCTAAATTTATTTCTTAAACCATTCAAAAACCATTTCAAAGATGACGGATAATAGTAAAAACAAAATAAATTAAATGATCATAAATTGAAAATCTTACTCGTTGCTTGTCAATGAATGTAGATTCACGTCTCCAAAAACGACCTAGTATACCAGAATTCTCGGAGCTCCAATCTTCAGACTGCAAAAATTATATTATTAAAATATAATATATTAAAAAAAAGGATTAATAGAATAAATAATTGATTGAGGAAAACCTACCCTGACAGAACCTTGATCTGAAGGTGTAGCTAAACTTGCTTCAGCCTTTCCCTGAAGAAGTTCTTCAAAAACTCGGTTTGTGATCTCATCTAGAGATTTTCCTTTAATACAATCACCAGTACGCCATCCTATTAAAGAAAAAGTAAAACATTAAGTACAGATTTATACAACAAAATATAAGATGGAAGAGAATGATTCATATGCTTCTCTTCTTAATTAAATATCAAATAATTAACTATCATAGGAAAAGAGGGCTCAAGTAAATAAACTAGCAGAATTATAGATTATTTAATTAATCGTACATAACATTTTCATATTCTTATGGAATTATATCATTTTAATATGAATGAGAATTTGAGTAAGATCTACTTAATTTTAACTACTATCTATACTGTCTTGAGCACAGATATCAATCAAGAAATAAAAACCTTTAATTTTATGTATTCTGTAAATATACCTTCAGGTCATTAACATAAGAATAAAAGAGTCTACAATTCTTTTTACATTCTTCACTTTTTCTTAGAACTTTGCAAAAGAGGAGGACATAAGACCATGAAACATCCCAAGAATAAATAAAGAATATAAAAAAAAAACTATGGTTTCTTTGATTCATACATTGACCTAAAGGCATATTCACAGGATAAATATGTTTCTACAAAGAAAGGTCAAGAAAGAAAAAAAATTAAATAAATAAGGAAAATATAGGGCTTGAGACATTATCTTGCTAATTAATGTTCAACTTCTTCTTCCTCTAACTCCTGTGTGCCATCAAGCATGGAGTAGCAGTCTCAGTCCATCTAACCCACTGGTCCCTGTCCCTCTGGCTAGTCTTCTCATTGTTGCTGCCCCCAGTTTTCCAATGTAATCGAAGTACACATACACCTGGGTCTGCAACGAGGTCGTCTTCCTTATGGTTGAGTTTCAGATACCATCGGACTTTTATCGCCCATTCTGCAGATATGGACATAACATTTTAGTTACCACACTTGCATAATGTTGCACACTGATTTAATATCCAAATCCTACCGAATTCCTTCATTTCTGACGCAGTCCCTGATCTTACCAACTATTCTTCAGAAGAATCTAATTTCTGCCAATGTTATCTTACATTTGATTCATACAGAAGAACTGGGAGGAACATGGATTTGAATACCCTTATTTCGGATGTCTACTTCTTGCTTGCCTAAGATAGTTTTGGAAATCTGATGGTACCCTCCATTGGTAATCCTCACTCGATCTATAACCTCCTAGTCTATTTTACCATCTTCATTTATTATGGCCCCAAGATCCGTATAAATATTTATTAGTTTTAGGATTCACCGTAACACAAAATCTTAGACTCTTCGTTTACTCTTCTGACACACATTATGAATTTGCTTTTGATTGGGTTTATTCGTAAGCTTCTTATCTTCAGTTCCTCATGCCATTCATCCAAGGATGCCTGAAGAAGCTCCTCAGAGTCAGTTATCAGTACAATGTCATCTACATATATCATAGCTTGAGCCAGTACTGGAATTAGGTTCTGAAAACCTACAACTCCTCATCCATAAGGAGGATGTATAGTATAGGGCTTAGGCTTTCACCCAACTTTACTTCCTTATAAAAGTGGAAAGACCGCAATGTCTGACCGTTAAGCCTTACAATGCCTTTTGGGTCTTGGTATACTGATTTAATAGCATTAACCAGGTTTGCTGGTGCTCTTCTAGTGCCATGGTTAACAATATTTTGAGCTTAGGTCCCAATTTTTCTACCCCTTCAAAAATGATTCCCCAACTTATCATGGATTTAGAATATATTTATAAAGATATTTCAAAATAAGTGAGGAGAACAAAGAAATTTCCCGGTTACGTTACGTATAAGTAATATGATCTCCAACGCCCCCCACCTCAATCGTCTCTTTGCCTCCTCTTCTTCAAAGATCTTTCCTTCACTCGCTCATTCCTCAGATCCAATGAACAACTTATAGTAACTAGGGCTGACAAAGGTAACATAACAGTGATAATGGACAAAACTGAATATGACGAAAAAATAAACTCACTTTTATCATACCGATCGACATATACACCATCTTCCCGTGATCCCAACTGCCCTCTCATGATAAAATTCAATCAACATATCAAAAATCTCTTAAAAAATAAATTCATCAACCTAACCATTTACAGAAACTTGATCTCGTACAACTCCTTACCCCCACATTTTTAGTTATGGCCTTCCCAAAATTCATAAACCTGGCAATCCACTTCGTCCCATCATTTCTAATATCAATGCACCTTCCTCGAAACTTAGTAAATTCCTTCTACTTTCACTTAAAATACTTAGCCGAACTAACCCCTATGACATTAACAATTCCTTTTACCTCCGAGAACAGTTACTATCATTGCATATTCCCCCTAACCACATTCTAACATCCTTTGACGCTGAAAGCCTATTTACTAATATTCCCATTGATAAAGTTATCCACCTAGTAGAAAAACACTGGAACATCATTGAACCCCATACCACAATTAATCTTAATCTTCTTTCATATTTGTTTTAAAACCGGATATCTCACTTTTCAGAACAAATTTTACAATCAGATCTCGGGACTTGCAATGGGTAACTCTCTCGCTCCTGACCTCTCTAATATCGTACTCAATGACCTACTCCGCTCTATAACTGCAACTTATAAAAATGAAATTATATTTGTTAAGAAGTACGTGGACGACCTCTTCCTAATAATGAACCCAGACAAAATTCCTGGTATCCTAAAATCCTTTAATTAATATGATCCACGCCTCCGTTTTACCATAGAAACAGAAAACAACTTAACAATCCCCTTTTTAGACTTACTTATCACTAGAAATACTGACGGTTCTATTTCAACTCACTGGTACACCAAATCCACCTATTCCGGTAGACTGGCTCAACTTTTTCTCCTAACACCCATACCATCAGAAAATAAATGTTGCCAAGAATCTTGTCCACCGTTGCCTCTCCTTGTCTGATCCAAAGTACCATCCTAATAATATCGAACGCATTAAAAAAATCCTAACCTTAAACAGCTTCCCAAAAAATGTGATTAAAAACCTTATAGATTCTTATAATAAAGTAAAAGCCACCATTGCTTCCCCTAAAATTTCTGACCATGATATTTTTATATAGATCCTTACCGAATATTCCACATCTGTCTGAAAATATAAAAAAAAAACCTTAAATTTTCCTTACTTTCCTTAAAACTAGGACTAAAGACCCAGAACAAGCTTTCTCACCTTTTTACCAATACTAAAGACCCGATCACTCCTCCATATCGTTCCAATATTGTCTATAAAATTTCTTGTTCAGATTGTAATGTATCCTACGTAGGAGAAACCAAAACTTACCTTAAAACCCGAATATCACAGCATAAACTCTACGTATCTTCTCGAAACCCTCTAGCCTCAAAACTTTCCAAACACTCCATAAATTTCAATCATTCCTTTAACTTTGATGACTGCTCCATTTTAGATTATGTTCCAAACCATAAGAAAAGACTTATCACTGAATCCGTCCACATCCACCTCTAATCTAATCCTGTTAACCACAAAACCGATAAAAAATGCATCTCCTCCACATATAGCTATAGCCACATACTAAACTTTATTAAGTAGCATATTTTCTCTGTCTATCCCACTATATATATTGTTTTATTTTTTCTTATTATTGTTTTTATTTTTTATTTATTTCTTAATTTTATCTATTTTAGGTATTCATATAATTTTATATATATTTTAATTATGTATTTAAAAATTTCTAAATGTTTTCACTATTCAATTAATTCCAACTTGTATTTATGTTTATTTAACTTTTTTATCAACCTGTAAGATTTGTCAATTAGAGTATTTTACAATGTTCCATTATTATTTTATGTTTTATTTTTTCCACCCTGTTATCTTTGATACCTTTAACATAATTAGGGATAATTTAGTTGGGAGGTACAGTCAGTTTTTCTCCATATACATCTTCTATTACTGTTCTTACTATTATATTTCACGAATAGAATTATAATTTTTTTTTAACTTGTATCATTATTATTATCATATGTTAAATTTCATTGATTCTTTGCATGGTAATATTAAAAATTTTAGTCATTGTTGTCAGACCCTGTCCATAAATACGGTACGTACTTTCCATTCTACCTTCATTTCCTATGTATTTTCCATCCTACTAATCCCCCATCTACCAAACAGTACCTAGTTTCCATTCGCCCACCATGCGGTGCGTATCTCCACTCTACTTCATATTTTTATGTTTCATATTTCATGTAAATTATTGATATCTTGTGTACATTTTTTTTAGTAATTATTTTTTTTTAATTTTTTTTTTCTGTATAACACTTTCATTATTATACTATAGCCATTGTAATTTAATTAAGTTTTTTACATATATAGTTCTTTTTTTATATTTTAATACTGATGTTCTCTAGCTCAATAGGTTATATAATATTGTATTTAATGTTATTGAAATTGTAATTCTTTTGTATCTTTTTAGCCCTGATGATGACCCACAAAGGGGGGTGGAAACGTTGGCAAACAATAAATACTTGAAACTATTTAGTTGTTTCATTTAATGAACGCCATCCGGACTAATTCCTTCCAGTAATAATTTAATTGTGTGTGAAAAATTTCTAAACAATTATCAATACATAGACTCTACATAGTGTACGCATCGCGTATCACTCCTGTTACATTTTACCCAAATAACATAACTTTCTTCTGGTCAACTGTTTTGCACCCACACAATTCTCACATTTTGACGGAAAATGCCTTTCAGTTAACCTCCTTCTGCCACTATTCTATTTTGCGGATATTTTCGTTAAGTATCTTTCGCTAGTGCTAAATGGAAATTGCTAAAGTTTTGTTTCCTACAAGTACAATTTTGATGGAAAATATGTGCATTATATATGACAAAATCTAACAAGTAGAAAAAACAATTTTCTATACCATTTTCCTAACTCAACTAAGTGTTCTTAACATCACATCCATCAATCAGCAATCATCTTGGAATTATAATCCGTAATACACAATGGCTTCATGTGCAGAAGACAACATCCAAATCTCTATCTTGTCATGCTATTTCATTGCCAATAAAATTTCAGTCAACTGGTAGCAAGTTTCTCCTCTTTTCAATTTTTCGTTCAGGCGGGGAATTTGTCTTCTATTCTTCCGAATTGTCCCAAAAGTGTTGGTTTTCTTGTGGTGTAGCAATTATACAATAGTGGGCTTATATACCAATTGTCTGTAATCACTATATGGCCTTTTCCGAGATATGGCTGAAGCAGCATCATTACAACATCTCCAGAGATTCAAATGCCTGTGTCACTTTTCTTGACCTTTGTTTTTTGGCTGGTATAAATTATAAAGTCCAGTACATAATTACTTTTGTAGTCATAAAGGACAAATGATTTAATCCCAAAGCTACTTTTTTTGGATAGTATGAGCGGTTTAAAATAACATCTGCCTTTGTAAAAGACTATCGTCGATGCACAGATTTTCTTATGATACTAATGAGTGCGAAAAGGAAATTTTTATCTTATTGATAACTGGCCTTATTTAGACTAAAGGATCGTTTGTGGTTGTACTATTGCCGTTGAAGTGTAACAGCATCATGGACCGATCCTGTGACATAAACACAAGATGAATAAACACTAACACATTTGGTATGTGATTTATCTGTATCCATTTTTCTTTCACTTTCATGCAATACATTTCAGTTTAATATGAAATCTTTAAGTTATAATGTAATATTTTTTAATGATGGATTCAAAAAATTGACTTTTTATATTCGTATATGAATTTCGAAGCGAAGCATTTCAACGCATTAAAACAGCTTTTGGTAATGATACATTATACAAAAAAGAACTGTATGATGGAAGAATTGTTGAAGTACATAAAGTAAGAGAGCAGTCGGAGGGAGAGTGCAAAAGGAAGTGGCTAATGAAGATACCACTACTTGGTGTCATAACTGGAGTCGAGGAAGAAAAGGTCTAGTGATATTGTCAGAATGGAACGAGTCGGTTTCAAGAATGTACATTCTGTGAGAGCCTCTGCAGAAGACTATGCAGTACAATACAAAGAAAGGGGAAGCATACCTACGGAGGCCCTTAACTGTGAAAAAGTCAGTTAAGCAACAATCTAATATTCAAACTCATGTACTTTTTTCTTCTGTAAAGCTTGATTATACAAAATAAGATTATGTGCCTCATGTTGAAAGTCACAAATATATCATTAATTTGAAATATGGAAGTTATTTCAATAGTATTCCTCTACATGCCATCAGGTACAATAGTAAATTGGTAACATGATACCTCTGGAAAAGAATTCCTATGGTAATTTTTAACTTCCAACCTAGATACCAAAAAAGAGGAGTGGTGGTATCCAGTTGTATTAGGTAATTTTAACTATATAATACATTTTCATCTATCGGTTCTCTTCAGAAGCTGATAAACATACAGAATATTAGATTGTAAACTATAAATTTATAAAATATATAATATGCTGTTTCTGGAAAGTAGATCAGCCAAGAACATAACAAGATGCACACACACACACATTGACTCCAGATAAAAAGGCAAAATTTCATTCATTCAAAGCCAAAAGGTTTCTTCAAACAAGAGATTAAAGACTTATGGGCATTAGGAGATATTTATTGAAATTAAAAAGTTATTTTGAATAAAAATGATATTGTTAGTTTTTTTTTTCCTTTGCCTCATATGTAAAGAACTATCACTTCAAATATTCTAATCTGATAAAGAATTATCAAACCAAATCTAGTTCTAAACAACTCACCTCCCATTTGAGGTAATAATTCTGTTGGTGTACTTCGAGTCAAAACTTGAATGCGTTGATTATCCACTAAAGTAACAGACATGTTAGGCTCAAGTACTTCATTTTCACTCATCTGAAAAAAAAAAATTATTCATTTAGTGCCAAGACAGTTTGAAGTAATTTTTTTATTTATACCAAACTTTTTTTTTTTCACACAGGTTGCTGAATAAATCATCAACAGCTGGGAGAAATAGCGACAATGAAAAGGGGCTGTCTTGTGACACTCCATGCAGCCCATTGATTTGGTTAGATATACAGGATTTATAAAACCTATTTGATCCCTAAAGAAGGGGACTTGCTTCCTGAGTTAATGATTCAGAATTTCTTTTATTACTCATTGCACAGTGAAAATGACTGTGATAGGCCTCAAGAAAGAGATGTTAGTTACCTCTCATTTGCCTTTTATACATGGAATTGTGCCCCTCTGCTGCATAGGCCACATTCAACATTACCTTCGCAACAGTTTTGATTGTATGAAACATATCAAAATATTTTAGCGTCATCAGGTGTTGTGTCCAGAGAAGTCAATTTTATTGCATTTTTTACTGTTCCAATCTCTATGGATGTTGGATTTGGCATCAGGGCAAGCTCTTCATAATCATCAGAAATTTTGGTCTCAAAAAGATCTTCATAATATTTTTCGACATCGTCCAACTTATTGCTTAGGAGTGTCGACATTCTATTCTAAGAGATCACTCCAAAACAACATTTACTTTTGAAAGGGGACACTTTGAAAGTTTACAAGGATGCCCTTTGGTTTAAAAAACGCGCCCATTACCTTCCAAAGGCTCATGGATGATCTTATTTTCAGCCCAGATGAGGTTCAACACGAACATCTCAAAAATGTTTTTAATCGCTTGCGCTAATTTGGACTGAAGCTGTTAGGAGAAAAATCTACTTTGCGACAATGAAGTATTAATTTTTTGGGACACACCATATCCAAGGATGAGGTTAAACCAGATATTCAAAAAGTAGACGCGATCCGAAAAATGGCAATTCCTAGAGATGTATGAATGTATGAAATGCACTGGTCGATAACAGGAAGCGCCCGTCCTTGCATTCCCAGATTTGACGGTGTTACCGTCTATTTAGCCACTATCAATCATTTCTGATAATGTCTAGCTTGTTCAAGTACTCTCTATGGATTTCTCCACGAAGGATGTATTTGTCACATAGATAGATAGACATTTATTTGTTAAAGAAAATAATCTTGAACAATTAATTATAGGTTTAGCGAACCCGAAGGTTCGATGAAGATACCACCAAATTCCGCCTACACAGACTCGTCCAATGTTCACCATTCAAGCCCAAGCTCCCGAGATCAGCCTTAACGCAATCCTCCCATCTCCACTTCGGCCTACCTTTCGGACGCCTACCAGTCGGATCAGCAAATACCAACTTTCTCGGAATCCGCTCGTCATCGAGCCCAACAACTTTACTCGCCCATTTGAGTTTCCGCGATGCAATCAGCTCAATTATATTCACAGGATACAAGTTCCGCAATTCCGCGTTGTGCAACCTGCTAAACTCCCCAGTTAACAATTATAACAAATTATATTATCAATTATATACAAATTATATAAAAACGGCATACTATATCAGATAATATTCCGTTAAGTTAATAATATACTTTTAGTCATAAATAAATATTCATATTGTTTTTCTTTTTAATTTATCAGTAGAAATATCTAATTTTCACTAGAAGAGTATATATTTAATGTTGATAGTAAAAACAGATAAATATTAGCCAATTTTTTGATGCTATCAATGTTCACAAAGTTCTCTATATTTTCACAAGGCGGTGAGTTTTTAATGTACTAGAGTAGGTACCTTTTTCTATATTCATTAGATGACGGGCAGTGGAGAAGGAGACGGTGAAGACTATTAGATATGTACTGTTTACAGCTGCTACATATTTCATTATCATGAAGACTATAGGATGAATTTTTCAAACATATATTTATGGCGTGTGAGTTATAAATTCTCAGTCGACTGACTACTCGTATTTTATGTATATGTTCATGGAATGTCAGGTATTCTTCTGGTGACGAATCTAGGAGGCTGAATGTTCTATAGACTGGATTACTAGATGAGTTCAGAGCTCTATTAATATCTAATGAAAGAAAATGGTTTTCCATTTTTCCAAGATGTTTTTTTATGCTTTAGTAAGCCTGTAGCATAACTCTGGCTAAATTCATCTGAATTTCCAAAAGTTGAAGCTATATCCAGCACCTGTAATACCCAGTTGAACTCAGTTGTAGATTTTCCTAAGGTTCTCAGTCTGTTGAAACACAAACGTGGTAACCTGTCCTCAAGTAGTGTTGAGAATCTTGCTCAGAAGTTTATGACCTTTTTCATAATCGCAACACTCAAAGGACGTCGACCAGTCTCCAATCGAATGATGTAGTTGGGCACATTTTTCGGTCAGAGTAGAATGTTCTTGGGAAATTTTAGCTGCACAGTTTCTACTACTTCTAAATACCTTAGACTCCATACCTCAGCAGCGTATAGCAACGTAGACGAAACCATTGAATCAAATAAGGTTATTTTAGTTTCCCAGGCATCACTATTTCCTTTTCTGAGGATTTCTAATACCTTGGCACTTGCCATAGAAGCCCTTTGAATAAAATGTTGAGAAGCCATTTGAAACTTTCCTGATGACGAAAAAGGCACTCCCAAGTACGTGTATGATTTATATATTTCAGTTGAGAATTATGCCAATAAAGAGGTTTCAGTACTTTCGTTCTGGGTGATTTATGGAAAACAACAACTTATGATTTATTTGGATTCAGTGTTAGACCGTTGATCCTGCAGTAGTTTTCAAGAACTTTGAGTTTTATCTGTGCACTATGCCAATTGCTACTCAGAAGAACAATGTCATCTGCCTGGAGAAGCATTATTACTTCGTGGTTCTTGTCAATGCTGATACCTGTAGCCCCATTGTCTTTAAAGTATGTAATTATATCTGAAATAAACAGAATGAAAAGGGCTGGACTTGGGCTATCACCTTGTAGTAGAGGCCAGTGCTGATTTGAATCTCTTCAGATAAATTCGATCCTATTTTAATCTATATAGCTGCGTCATCATATAATGTCTTCAACAGTCTTGTCAATTTCCCACTAACACCAATATTGAACAGCTTTTCCCAAAGAAGATTGTGGTTTATAGAATCGAAGGCTTTCTTAATATTTATAAATATTGCATACACATAAATGCCTTTGAATCTGAGATTTGTATTTATAAGAGAGGAAAGTGTGAATATATGATCGACGCAAACCCTTCCGGCCTTGAACCCAGCCTGTTCTTCAGGAAGTACACCTTCACACTCAGCCCATAGCATCAGTCTGCTAGTTGAGAGACTTGTAAATAACTTTGAAATTGAGTTTACCAAAGATATTCTTTATATCTCCCTTCTTAAATAATAAACTTAGTAATGAAGTAGCCCACTTTTGAGAAGGTTTCTCTGTTTGGAGGATATTATTGAACATATACAGAAGATAATGTTCCCATTCTGGAGTTAGAATTTTAAAAACTTCATTTATTATTTTGTCCGGTCCTGGAGCTTTATTATTTTTACTGTGAGCTATGGTATTCCAAAGTTCTTTTAATGGGATATCTGCATCAAGTAGTGGGTGTGCTACTGAAAAAAAAAAACTGATTTCTTGGACGAATTTTTCACCATAGAGATTACTACTGTAGTAATCTACTCATTCTTCCAGCTCTATTTCATTTTTGACATAATTAAATGGCTTGAGCATGTTAATTGTTTTCCAAAATTCAATGCTGCTCTAGACATTTCTCAACTTATTAATTATGGAGGATCTGTACTCATTTTTCTTAGTTTTAAGCAGGTGTCAATAGCTATTTTTGATTTTTATGTAATCTTCAAGAGTGTTGTTTGAACAGTTATTTTTAAGTAAGGCCCTATATTTTTTACGAAGTATCCTTTTTTCTTTGGCACATTCCGTGTCATACCAATGTTGTTAAGAGTGAAATGTGTTTTTTTTTTGGTTTTGGTTTTCTCAGTCATCAAGCCTCCATTTATCAACGATTCTTACACACCTTCCAGAAAATTGTTATGAAGAACATTGTTATCAAAACTGAAAAGATATATACGATTAGAATGTAGCATGTGTGACATTAAATCATTTATTTTCTTTGGATCCCATTTTATATATTTTACTGGTTGGTGAGAGGTACTACTATCTCGGGGAGAGTTTGAAAGGTTGTTGTCAAGGATCTGCAAAGTGGTAAAACAAGTGGTAGAGGGGCTCAGGGGGAAATTTTCATATCCTGAAATGTGGTTAGGCAGTTACCACTTATCCATACCAGGTCAATAGTACTGCTTCCTAGGGCTGATATACAAGTGTACTTTCCAGGTCCGTCTGATAGGGATCTTCCATTGCACAAGACAAATCCCAGGTTCTCCATAGTTTCTACTAAGAGTTTCCCACGCCTGTTTATATTCTTATGGAAGAGAACTCTTGTCTCATACAGGTTTGTCTTCTCTACTATGCTCTCATCCAAATTATTTAAGTTTCCCACATGACAATTAAATTCTCCGTTCAAAATAATGCAACTGTACGGAAACCGAACCATTAATACAGAAATAGTATAATTAAGATCCTCCAAACAAGAATCAATGTCACATCCTGGCGGGAGATAAATATTTCCAACCGTTAAAACTCTAGAGCCAATTTTATTATTGAGGAAAATCCAATGTTTAGTACATCCCACAACACTGACGTCATCACAGAACTTCTCCTAAGCATGTACAATAAAGAGCATGTATAACTCTAGCAGTCTAATTCAAGCAAAAACCACACTTTAACGAACAGTTAACACGGAGCTAAAGTGAACACTACCACTGATGGCGGACGACTCATTGAAATCAATTAATGATGATTTTTTTCATAATTCTTAGGAGTCAAAGGCATGAAAAAATTATATGATAATGATTCTTAAACGAAAAGCCAATTTTTAGCAGAAGAAATAAAACAAAAATATGTATTTTTTGACATTTTTGAAAAGTGTCAATCACCAATTTTTTCCAGAAATTGTGTTTTATACTCCTCCATACACAGAATTTTTTTCGATTCTTTTGAAGTGGTGGAACAATATGAAAAAAAATGAAAACTTATTTTTTTATGAAATTTCGCATTTAACTTATATTTCTTATTATTATCGAAAAAAAAACAATTATCTCTCACCAGATATTCAGAATTACATTACTTATAGAACATTTTCCATCATTTTTCTACAAAATGATTGGATTAAAGCTATTTTTTCAAAATGCGCACTAGGCTAGCACTTTGTAACGCTGTCTATTTACCCACTATCAATAATTTCTTATAAGGTCTCGCTTGTTCCAGTATTCTCTATGGATTTCTCCACGAAGGATATATTTTCGGTTAAAAAAATAATTGTTTACACCTTTTTTGATAATCTAAAAGCAATAAGTATCTTAAAATGTGAGATTTCGGAGGGAAACAAACAGTTTTTACTTTTTTTCATAATGTTCCACCACTTCAAAAAAAATTCAACAGTACAGAGGAACATAATAGGCACTTTATGAAAATATTCGGTGAGTGACACACCTTTCAAAAAAGCATTATATCTAATTTCAAAATACTACAAAAAAAAAAATCTAAAAAACAGTATTTTTTTTTTAACTCTATATAGATTCAGAGCTAAATAATCATTTTTTAGGAGTCAAAGTCTTAAAAAATAATATGATCGTGATTCTTAAACGAAAAACCAGTTTTTATTAGATGAATGAAAATCAAAATATATATTTTTTTACTTTTTTGAAAGGTGTTACTCACCACATTTTTTCATAAAGTGTCTTTTATGCTCCTATATATCTTTAATGGTGAGAAATAATTGTTTACACATTTTTCAATAATAATAAACATAAGATAAATGTGAGATTTCAGAAAAAAATAAGTTTTTATTTTTTTTCATATTGTTCCACCACTTAAAAAATTCCTGTGTATAAATGACATTTTCTGAAAAAAATTGGTGATTGACACTTTTCAAAAAGGTCATAAATACATATTTTTGTTTTAGTTCTTCTGCTAAAAATTGGATTTTTGTTTAAGAATCATAATCATATAATTTTTTTATGCCTTTGACTCCTAAGAATTATATAAAAAATCATCATTAATTAATTAAAAAATAAACAAAATCACAGTGACAACTTACTTCTTTCTAGTGTTCGAGTTATTTTTCTTTTATAAACTATCGTTATAATAAACTTTTTATTTATATCTTTCTATTGTGCATGGATAAACTTAAAACTTCTACATTATTTCCGAGACTTACTGAGCGAAAAAATATGCTCCTAGGGGCAATTCAAAAACTATTTAAAAAAGAAAGAGAGGTAAGTACACTTTGTACAATTTTTCTACTCAAAATAGTTACTCCACCTTCTCCGATCAAGATGATGATTCTGAAAATGAATTGATTGCAATTCCTACTAAAATAAAAATTCAGCCAGTCATAATTGATGCAACTTTTAAAAACCATAAAGATATAATAGAAAAACTAAAATAAAAAATATTAACATCAAATACAACGGTACAAAATCAATATTTTATGTTTATACAACGGAAGATTTCATCATCCTTAAAAATGAGTTAGAAATCTGTAAATTTCAATTTCATACATACACCCCAAAACACGAGATTAAACCTAGTGTTCTTGAAATGTATGCCCGCAACAGATTTTCTAACAGAAGACATATTAGTGGTTTAAAAAGTCAAGGTTTACAAATATTCAAAATTTTTCAAATGATAAAAAAAATGTGACAGATTAGAAAAAAAAACTACCTCTCTCGGTTGTGATTTTAGACAACAAAGAACAACTAAACAAACTTAAATCTGTTAAATACTGCAATTATGTAGTAATACATTGGGAAAAATATATTAGTAAAAAAAACGATAACCCTGTGTTTTCTATGCCAAGAATTTAATTACGTGGCTTGTAATTGTTTCAAAAAACCGAAATGTCTCAAATGCGCTGGTGAACATTTATCAAGAGAATGCCCGAATATACTAACGGATGGGTTCGTACCTAAGTCTAGCAACTATCAAGAATTATGTCTTAGTAAACAATGACTGACTATCAAGCTCTCTGATTGCATCATGTACAAACGGAAGACCAACAATTTTCTGACTCTACCCTTGGATTGAAAAAAATTTTAATAAAGAAACTACTAAAGTAGATTTAGTCCCTAAAAATGAGTCTTCAATTACTGATTTATCTAAAGACATTAAACAGTTCTTAGGTGTTTTTGACTAACATAAAATTATAAGTAAATTTACAAACATGATGTACAAAATAAAAACGTCTAAGAATGTTATGTCGAAAGTTCTTATTTTAATTGAAGGCTTATTGACATTTATTGACTAATGTTCCACTATAAATAAAGTCTTAAAGACGAGTGTTTACTATCTTAAAACAACATTGCATGTGCCTTATAGTATTAAGCATGATATTTATTAACTCTAGGTTAAATAATTCTTTGCATGTTTATTTTGTCATATTTTCTTTCAGAAACTTATGTAAATACACCAACTTAGACCAAAACATCCTTTTAATAATAAATAGTCCTATCATATTTACGCTTACAGTTGCCGAATGCAAACTACTTATTTTCTATATTTTGTTTAGACAGAATCATATATTCAGATTATTCGTCACTAGCCGATTAAAAAAACAAATTAACAATCAAATACTTACGTATTGGGTACCTATTGATTTCTCAGTTTATTTTATTTTAATTTTAGATTGACCACTCTTATTATAAATTTAAAACTAATGATGTGGAATGCCCAGACACACTGTACAAATGATACTGAGTTCAAACATTTTCTTTTGCTTAAAAAAACATATATTGTATCAGTTAGTGAAACAAGATTATCTCCTCAGGACAGGTTTTTAGTGCCGGGCTACAAAATCCATAGAAGCGATAAGAACAGAGCGGGCGGAGGTGGAATGATATTAGTGCTCTCCGATTTTCCTCACACATACAGACCGAGCCAAAATTTGAAATATACCGAGGCTGTCGATGTACAATTTAAAATCAAACATAAAGTAGTAGCAGCAATAGCCACCCCTAACAAGCTGTTATTTCCTGATCTCTTTAAAATATTTAATATAGGGAAAAGAATTTTGGTTTTGGGAGATCTTAACTCTAAAAGTAGAGAATGGAACTGCCACAATAACAATAAAAACAGAAAAGCATTACTAAACTTCTCAATGAGGCATAATAACAAAATTCACAGCCCTAATGAACCGACAGACATTCCGACCCAGAAGCGTTTTAAGCCTTGCATCATCGATTGTGTCGTTCCATGTCTTACCTCTGATCACAACTCAGTGATTTTTCGGATTGAAGAGAACATTCGCACAACTAATACTCCTCCTAAATACGTGTTTCAAAAAGCTAATTGGAATTTATATAGGGAAACAATAGACAAACATCTAGACCTTTACCGTAGAATCGACAATCGGATACATATTGAGGAAAATATTAATTCGTTAAATGAAATTATTAAAAACGCAATGTCATTATCGATACCTGTAAATTCCAACAAATATCCATCCAAAGAGCTTCCTTCTGCCTCAAAATCCTCATACTAATAATAAAAAAAATTTCACAAAAACCAATAATCCGGTTCATAAAAATATATCAAATAAAATGAATTCTTCTAAATCAAATAAAAAATCAATTGATCGAATGGAATCAAACTCAAATACGCTTGATCCAGCAAAAAAAAAAAAAAAATATACCAAATTTATTGGAAAATTTTTTGTCTACAGTTTGATAAATATACAAATAAATACAGTTTGAAAATCAAAAAATGCATTGGAAATGAGTTAGAGGACAAAAACTGAAAAAAGTGTCAATTTTTTTATCGTTTTTTCAAGATGACGGACAAAGCAAAAGGGTGGGGATGATGAAAACTTGGGTTAAGCACTACCTAATGGTCCTAAACAATATAAAAAAATTTAAATAAAATGACACACCTTTTGTAGGGTGAACTTCCTCTATTGAATGAACTACTCCTACTCCCTGGCCAGCAAAATATTTTAGTCCCACCAAACCAGATTTTTTTATTTCACTTTAAGTAAATTTGTTGTTATGAAAAAATTCATTTTCTTTTTTAATAAAATAATGAGCTTCAACCAATTTATTCAATTCAATCAACTTAGAACTATTGAGATGATGAAAACTTCGTAATATTGTAATAAAAAATTATATCCCTATACTTTTTTGTATACAACTTTACAGGTATTTTCCTTATTTAATACTATTATGTAATAGACAATTATAGATTTTTTCAAGAGGTGGTGGTGGATGTATTACAAAAAGTACAATTAAATCTGAATTAATTATAAGGTCATATAAATTCATAATAAAATTTTTGTCACACTTATTTCTAAAACCTGAAATATAGACTAAATTTACAAATTTCATTTAAATTTTAAAGACAAAATAAAATTCATTCAATAAATAATGATACTTACCAAACAAAGTGTCACCATTTCCAGCCGATAACCATATTTTTGAAGAATTGGTTTTAAGACTTGATAAAGAGTTTTTCCTTGTTTGGATTTAACAACAATTGTCTTCCTGTTGGGAAGGTCAAGCCTAAAAATTATTCTTCTTTCAATGCTTACTTCAAGACCGCTCAATACTGAAGCATCTTCTTCAAGTGGTATAGTCTAAAAACAGATAAAATAATGTCAAAACAAATAAATGGCATCATTATAGAGTTATGATAGTAAAAAAGATTCATAATGGATATTAATAGTTGACCATTGAGAGATTCAGGAGAAAATGAGTCCCACAATATCGACAATAATGACCCACAATTGGGGTAAAAATGATTGCAGACAATAAATACTTAAAAACTGTTAACTGTAATTGAATGTTATATAATTAATTGTACATCTATATAATAATTGTTTCTCTGACCGCTACCCGGACTAATCTCCTAAAAAAACATTCACTAAAAATTACAAATGTTCGATTAAAAGGAATTAATTTATTTATGAAACTAAAAACATGGGCTTAAATAATATACATTGTCAGGTTCATAAAAATGTCAAATAGTTTGCAGAGGATTTTTTATTTTTATTTTTAAAGAGACTAGTATACAAAATATGTTGATAAAACTATCATAAATATTGGTAAGCCAGTGAACTTAAGAAAAAAAAAGATTTTAATTCTTATTTTTTTGGTACTCAGCCCTCAGCCCTCCCCCCCCTCACATAATAATTCAGAAAGGGTACATGACATGACATAAATAAAAAATAACAAGCCTTGTAAGTACATTGGTGTAATTACTTGATAAGTAATATCCACGCTAAAGAAAATTAAGATAGCAGGTTTATTCAATTCCAAATCATTCAGCAAAACCCATAGTCCGATTTTTATGATAAAAGCCTTAACTAATCTGTTTTCAAAGGATGTAACTAATCTCTTTTCAAAGAATTTAAAAATTGACAACATAAACTCTTCAAAAACACAAGAAGGATTTAATTTATTACTGAAAAATACTACAAACATATTTTACAGCCTCATATATTTGTATTGTTAGCACATTAAACACAAAAAATAAACATTTAAAAACTAACATCTAGAATGGCAGAGACATCATTGATTAAAGGCATATCAAGGAGAAATTGGTAGAGTCATGAGGTCAAGAGAGAAAATGTAGTAGCGTCTAAATGTAGGTGTGTATGTGGTAAGTATAATTCAAAAACAAAAAATTCATGAAAATTAAATCATAAATTTAAGCAAGGTATGTGCCTGTGGTGTTACAGCAACTTTTTACCTAATTGGACTTACTGGGAATTGCCACTTCATATCAAATAGATGATTTTTGAAAATGGCTTTTAATAATGAATTTGATGAAGTGGGGTAGAAGAACCCCTGTTTTAGGGCGATCAATGACAAGATTATAACGCCTGGAATTTGATAAAACTTTTCACTAAATTATAAACTCAGCTAGATCTGATAGGGATTAAATTTCAAATTTTCTTTGTTTGAAGAACCTTTCTTTTGTATATTTCAAATAATTGAGCATCAATCAGTGCTGGTATGAATAAAAATGGATAAATAGAAACGATGAAATAATTTATAAAATTATTATATGCGCTAAGACAAGAGCATTAGTTGATTTGACATGGAACAACCCATACTTGATAAAATAGTAGCAGAGAATGGAGAGTAACACAAAAAGCATAAACTTAAGTGATTATTTCAGATAATAATTTCTTTTGTCATATTATTTAATGGAAAATTAACCTTTCCATGGAAATTTGATGTAAACTTTTAAAAATTTTGTGAAGTAGGGAGCTAAGTGAAAGCTGTATAATGTGAACAACATATGAATGCATAATTTCAATGTTTCAAAAGTTGATACAGACACATCTAAACTTACTTTATTGGTATAGCTATGAAAAACTTGAAAATCATTATAGCTGAGTGTGCGTTTAAGTAACAGACGTGATACTGTGTCTCTGACTGTCTGGTCTGGGCGTGTATGAATAACAGCAGTAGATCCATCAGGCAATATAAAACGACAAAGACCTGAAGAAAGTGACAGGTCCCAAGTTGTCAAAGAAGATCTACTACTACTCACAGAACTATTGTCATGATCAAAAACTCCTCCAAATCTATCTCGTGATTTTGTTCTAGTTTTCTTGGTCCAAGGCAAAAGAGATTTCCTTCTTCTTTCATCAGCATCACTTCTTGACTTTTTCAACTAATAAAAAATAAAAATTTAATTGATTTATGGAAATTGAGCAGATAGATCAAAGAATAATTTCATATACAAACATATACTAATTAATGTTTTAGAATAATTTCGGCAGAATATGAAAATATTACAAATTAAAACTTAACCTCAACTTCGTTACAGTGCTGTAATTTCACAGTGTTAAATTATAAAACAATACTATTTTTGTGGGTGTAATTAGTTGACCGTTGAGAATTACTGGAAGGAATTAGTTCGGGTGGCGGTCATTAAATGAAACAACTAAATAGTTTCAACTATTAAGTTGTTTCATTTAATGACCGCCACCCGGTCTAATTCCTTCCAGCAATACTATTTTCATTTTCACACATCATTTCGACTATCCCGGACCATTTTCAAGGTTCTAAAAAAACATTTTCTGTAAATTCATAATTTTTTTATTTATTATAATGACATCAACAACTGTATTTACGAAAAAAATACATTAAGTAAATGTGATCAATTATCAAATTACCCTGTGTTAGCACTTCATTGAGTATTTAAATCAGTAGGTATCGAGGCCATCATCTTTTCAGCTGCCTAGGAGGATGATCAGGAATAGGAGATGAGAAGTTGTGGACATGTGGGTTTGGGTGGACTGGTAATTTGGAGTGTATATCTACTTCGGGCTAAGTCTGCAACTAATGGGATAGGTTACGTCTTTATGGATTATTTTATTGGTGACAAAGTAAGAGGCATTAAGGATCTTTCAGAGGATTTTAGATTGCAAGGATTGGATGCGAGAAGGAATTTGATGGCTTGGTGGATCCCCATAGTTCAATTCCATATGTCCAAATGGGCCTAAGTATGATCATATAAATTTAGTTTTTTGTAGTAGGTGGGAAGTTTTGAGCATTTGTCAAGTAAATGTTGTAATAAACGGTATCCATGAGCTGTTTCTTGTCATTTCAGTCTAGTGTGAGGATTCCAAGTAAAACATCTAGTTATGTTTATTTTCCAAAAACATATTGCCATATTGTCAGGGGTTACAGTAGAATAGTATCAAAGAAAGAGACAAAAAAAAGAAAAGAATAATACTAATAATATTATACCCTATCTATAAATTTACAATAAGTTTGAGCGCTACTATGCTACTTGATAACTATTATTAAAACATTTTCAACCCTTGGGCCAAACAGTGAAACTCTCAAAAGTATTAAACAAATAAAATTAAATTGTTATCAGCAGTGTAATGACCAACGAGTAGAAATGGGCAAATACTCAAGTTTATGGATGGTTCTTTAAACAATCTAAATAAAAAACAGTAAAACAGGTATAAATGCAAAAACATGATATAATATTGAGTATGTACTAGGCTATTAAAGATCCACAATCAAGGTATACAGGGTAGTCCTAACTCGTAGGTCTGGTGGTTGTGAGTTGTCTCAATCAGACTGAAGAGCCTCACATTTTGGAGGGAGGGGAAAGGGAGGGAAATGATTGCCGGAGAATTAAGAAGAGTTTGGATAACAGGATTTTTTTAATTTTTATAAATATTAGATACACTATTGGAATTGGAATAAATATTGGGTGATTGTTTTAATTAACTAATAAATAGTTTGATGTTTATATTTTTTCATTTTAAGGTAAGGATTTTGATGGAGATAATTTTTCTATTTTGAGGATCAGGCTTATAAAATACAAGGTTAAGTCCTAAACGGAGAGGCATGTGAGAAGACACTTCCAGTATTAGCCATATCACAACTAAATGGCATCATATTCATGTTAACCTAGATCGTATCAACTACTGTCCCTGTAAGTGTGACAGGTAAAATGTCACTAACTCCTTTTGATTAATCATTTAAAATTAATTTTCTTATAACTTAAGAAACAGCATTCTGGTTTACCATTTCTTTTCCTCAAGAACAGTGTCCAGCCATTGACTAACCTCATTCATCATGGTACGCTCAAATAAATCTCAATGTTTCGCCTAATGGGGAGATAAGTGTTATAGATTTGATTGAAATAAATAAAGCCAGTCAAAATCTGTTTCCTTTATTATTTTGTACAAGTATTTATATGGTTGCTTGTAATAGTTTGGGGATGTTTTTTGGAGAAACAAAATTGATCATTCATGGGCAATATTATAACAGTACACGAAATACATACTTAGTACAACATTTATTCAATTTGAGCAATTTTAACCACTGTAATCACAGATGAACATATAAGTTAACAATAGTATGTGTGGCAGTCAACTCTATTTTAGGACTAATATACTTTAAAGTTTTTTTAATAATTAAGTATTTGTCATTAAAAAATAAATAGTTGTAGTACTAGCTTACTAAACCTCCTAAATGAAAAAAAAAATCATATACTTTAATGATTAAAAATGTTCTCTAATCCTCCTCCCATTAATATGTCAAAGAAGCCTAATCATCTAACAGTTGATTTCTATAAGAATAAAAGTAATTTATAATAACAATTTCCAAAAAAATTTACGTTGTTGCTTTTGAGACATCATCCAATATAAAGCAATAAGTAGTTACTAACAGTAAATAAGTAGTATAGGTGAAATGAATTATATAAAATACTATGTTTATAATTGATTTATATTTACCTTGGAATGAATTTGGGAGAAATTTAAATGTAAACCACCATTGCTACTAGGCAAAGATAGTTCTTCCCCAGCAAGAACACGTACAACACATTCCTTGTAAAGTTCAGACTTCAAAAATCTAGGATAACTATCGAATTTCATCAAATTAAATATTTGTTTCTGAGCCTAAAATAATAAACAAATTTCACATAAGGTGGTATCAATGAAATAATAATAAAATTAGACAAAGCATTAAGAAAGTCAAAACTTTACTCACCTGAAGAAATAGGTTTGGATAGGCTTTATCCAATTGTTCTTCAGTTACTTGACGGGCATATGAATCAACATTAACAGGTTCTAATGCCCCAAGAGCTAGGTGCCTTTCAAATATTTCACGTGCTTTTTCTTTACGAGCAGTTTCATCAGTCATTTGCTGATAATTTTCACATGCTACCCAAAAGTAAATATTTTCATGACTGAATTCCTTTTTCAAGAATTCCTGATTTAAAAAAAAAAAAAAATATATATATATATATATATAAATAATATCAATAAAAAAAAAGTTTAAATTTTTAATATTACAATAAAAATTGAGTGTCCATTCACTTTACTCCCTGTTCCACTTAGGAAACATCTTCCAATAATTTTTTTTTTTGCCTTGAACATTAAAATAATGTGTTTTATTTTCTTGTGAACATTTTTGACCCCATTAAAACAAACAGAGCCCTTTTACTTAAAAACAACTCTGTGTGCATGTGTGTGTGTGTGTGTGTGGTTATGTACACTTGTGTCTATTAAAACATAAATAGCAATAAATGATTATTATAACTTTTAAAATAACATCACATACATAGCAATACTAGAGGACTCTCACTCCCCTGCTCCACACAGTTGCAATTCGAATGAGGTGTCATTTATGTTGATAAAAGTTCTGTTGACCAATTTATAGTTTAGAGTTTTGATATTTTTAGTTCATTGTAAGGAAAAGTGCAATTAGGAAAAAAAATTTGGTTACTTTTTAATACCTATTCCTGATTATACTAAATTATCAGCAGAAAGTAGAAACATAAATTGGTTCAGGTTATTTGTTTGTTATTTTAAAGTGAAGCATATATTACAGAAAATTTAATTTTCCCATCTAAAGAAAACTTGATAACAATTTATGTTTTTAAAACTATAGGAACATCTGTTTTCATGAAATAATTAAAAAGTTAAAATAATTATTAACAATGTAAGATTATGGGTTATTAACAACTTTCCATTTATTTTAGCAACTTACGTACGATTTAGTTTGTATGGAAGAATATACCTTTTATGATACTGTACAGTGGAAACACGGAATCAAAATAACCTTCCTCATTACAAATTTACAAAGAAAATATGTTCGTAACATTAAGGGCTTATTTATTGTATGATTAACAATTAATTTCATTTTATATTAACTTTTCTAAAATCCTTCTCAAAAGTATATTACCCATATTAGAACCCCACACTATTCCTTCATATCAGTTTGGTTTCCATTCCCAACATCCCACTGTTCAACAAGGACTCCGAGTTGTGAACCATATTTCCTCTGCCCTAGAGAAAGAGCAGTACTGCTCGGGTATACTTACATACATATGTACATACCGGCTATGGCACACATAATTGCTGTTTAAGCTCAAAACCTATCTACCTAATCCTCTGATCCTATATATCAAAACGCATTTTCTGAGTTCATTGTTATGCAGAATATTTTAATTATCATCCAATTGAAGCTGGTGTTTCTCTAGGCAGCGTTCTAGGTCCTATCCCCTATATTTTATTTGTGGCTGATATTCCTATTCACCCAGGTACCTCCCTTACAACGTTTGCTGATGACACAACATTAATTTTATCTTCTCATTCATGAGTCTGGCCTGTGCCCCGGTATACCTAACATCTAATCATTCGCTAGTTTAATATAAGTTCGGTAAAAGTGCACCAATCATGACAAAATTGTAGGCATATGTATTGATATCTCGCCTTTAACAGTGGTTAAAATTTTGTGAAGATATAGTGACTAAGAAGGAGGAAACAAGAAGAAATATATTATTGCAAATTAAATGGGATTATCCAAAAGACCTCATAGCAGAGACAGTTAATTACATCCCACTCCTACACTTACTACCAACAGCGCTCATCAAAACAATAACAGCTGCTTTACGTAAGTTAAATAGAATCTCATTTAACTTTAATAAAATGGAAAAAAATATGGATACGATTCTAAAAAAATTAAACAAATTAGATAACTTAGAAATAAAGGTTAATGATATTAAAGAAAATTTAAAAGTATACTTAGAATTAGTGAAGGAAGATATAAATAAAATAAAAAAGGAGGTGGAAATTATGAAGTTAAAGGAAGATAAAGAAAAACAAAAGTATAATATTTTAATTTACGCAATAAAGGGGAAAACCTACCAATCTATATTATGTGAATTGGAAAACATCTTCCAACAAATGAATCTACTAACCCCGATGCAAAACATAGATTATTTTCGGAAAACTAGAGAGAAATGCTTTATTTTATCAAAATTACAATAAAACAAAACAGTGCTGCCCGATTCAAAGCAAAATCCATGCAAAAAAAAAAAAAAAATAATGAAAATGCACACCAAAAGGACCAACAGTATCAAAGAATCAATGACAAAATTTAAGCAAAAAGATGAGATGAATAACAAGTAGAAGGAATTAGTCCGGGTGGCGGTCGATGAATGAATTTCGGTATTTTCTGCCAACATTTCGACCCCCCATTGTGGGTCATCATCGTATTGTAGGAGAGTGGAAACAAAATAATTATAAGGAAAAAAGTCCTATATTAGTAAAATTTAATTCAATATTAATAAAAACCATGATTCTTAAATTAAAAAAATCGCTGAAAACATCTAATCGTCTGTAATATATAACAATAAAAGAAGATTTCCAGCTGAATATTAGGAAAATAAGAGAACAGTTATTTACTTACCTAATTGAAGCTAAGAAAAATAATCATAAAACCATAATAAGGTATAATAAATTAATAATAAATAGCAAGATGTTTAGCCTGGAAGAGCTAAAATCACAAGAAGCTAAAGATTTAGAAAGATTAAAGTATTGAAATACTTTCTATAAGGAGTGATTCTAATAATGATAAAAATGAAAAAATCATAAAAGATATTCTAGTGAACGAAAATAAACTTAAGAAAACATAGCAAAAGAGGAAAAAAGCCAGACTGAAAATAGGATGTTTAAATACTCGCACACTACGTGGACAAGAAAGATAATGGGAGTTGGATGACGCCTTGACATTAATCAAATGGGATATCGCCAGACTTATATAATATATAAGGCGACTTATATATGATATAAGGCAAAATTATGAAATAATTGTGGAGACGTCAAAAGGTAATATTTGTATACACTCTATAACAGAGAATAGTAAATTTGGGGTTGGTTTCTTGGCTAAAAACTACTTAAAACAAAATAATAGAATTCAAACTTGGATCAAAAAGATTTGCCTGTCTAAAAATTAAGACAAAAAATACTACTGTAATGATAATACAAGTTCACGCACACACAACTGAGAGTACAATAGATGAAAATGAAAATTTCTATGACACTCTTTACGAAGAAATTGCCTCTGCATATAACATTACATTTTTAGCAGTAATCGGAAATTTTAATGCAAAAGTTGGTCAAAAGAAGACATTTGGAGACTCAAATGTAATGGGACCAAATGGAGTAGGAGCTCAAAACAACAGGGGGGAAATGTTAATATATTTTGCTAACCAAAATAAATACAAAATCCACTAAGCTTATAAATAAAGAATTTTCAGAATTAAACAGAAAATGGATTAATACACTTAAAACAGATACAGGAAAAGTAACCACAAACCAGGAAGAAATAAAAATATCAATCAATAAATATGAATCTCTGTATTACCATAACCCCGCAACCAACTGCTATAAGCACATACATCAGGAAATGTAACAGTTTGAAGTCAGTACCCAAGAAGGGGAGATAGAAAAAGTGTTAAGTAAACTAAAACAAGGCAAAGTATCTGGCCTTGACGGAATCACTAATGATATACTTATAGTAGGAAAGGACTGTCTCATCAAACCACTGAAGAAGTTATTCAATAGACTCCTGATAGACTGGAAGGCAGTGTAACACAACAGTGGTGTATAAGTAAAATTATTTTATTATACAAAAAAGGTGAGCCCAAAGACATTGATTACTATAGACCAATAACACTCCCCTCCACAGTATATAAAGTATTTTCAACAATTCTTAAAAACAGAATTATATCAACTATTTATTAATACCACCCTTACGAACAAGCCGGTTTCAGACCCAAATTCTCCACAATAGAACATCTACATACAATAAATCAAATTCTTGAAAAAGCAAAGAATATAATATCCCCGTTACCTGGCCATCATAGATTTCAAGAAAGCCTTTGACTCAGTTTTTCATGAGTAATTATGGATAGCATTAAAAAAACAGAGAATTGATAATATATACCTGAATATATTAAAAAATATATATAAAAGGAGTGAGTCCTTCATAGCTATGGAAGGAAACAATAAAACAATTACAATTTTAAGAGTTAAACAGGGATGTCCACTATCTCCAATTTTGTTTAATTTTCTACTCAATTATATCCTCTAGAAGTTGGAATGGGAAAGAAAAGTCATACATATGTATGGGAACTATTTATCAAACCTGAGATTCACTGATGATATAGTTATCTTTGCCAATTCAATGACAGAAATTAATGATAGGGTTGAGGAACTTTAGATACAATGTGAGAGCGTGGGATTGGTCATCAATAGAGATAAACAAAGATCATGACAAAGAGAAAATTAAAAATCAGGTCATCGGTTTTGTTGATCAGTAAATCTACTAAGGTAAATCCATCTCATTAAAAAGTAAGAAAGAAGAAATAAATAGAAGAATAAATATGGGATGGAAAAAATACTGGAGTTTAAAAAAAGTCTTTAAAAGTCAGCTACCTCCAGCATTGAAGGCTAGAGTCCTGGAAATTTGTGTATACCCCGTTATTTTACATGGCTCCCAGACCTAGTCTACAACCAGCAAAGACAACGAAAAACTTTCAACGACACAGTTTCAGTTTTCTAGAAGTATACTAAAAATAACAACAAAAAAAAAAAAAAAACAATTTATCCTCAAAAGCTTAGCAAAGAAATCGCATATATTGAAATGGAGGTGGACAGGTCTGTATCCTAGAGGATGGTCTAAAATTGCTACCGAGTAGATTCCAAGGGAACGAAAGAGATGGCGAGGAAGACCATTGACGAGGTGGAGGGACGAATTAGTGCAAGTAGTTAGTGATTGTTGGGCTACAGTGGCCAGAAATAGGCAAATGTAGAACAATGTGAGAAAAAATCTATCATTAAATACCTGGATATAAATTCTAGATTGAATCAGGCAAAAAATGTTTTGTTGTACGTATATTGTAAGTTCTAAAATGTAAATAGCAGCATGAACTAAGAGAAAATTTTGTTAAAATTTTAATATCAGGCTTGAACCTCCCAAGGGAGAGACTTATTATTCTGTTAAGGAAGAAATAAAGCTATTATCATTATTCAGATCCTTAAACCTACAAAGGCACATTTCTCTAATTGAAGACTGGAGTAAAAATTGGTTTATTAAAGTAAACTAATCTAAATGCAATGTTACTTTCATTCTTCAAAATAATCCTGCCTTCCAATTAATTTTAACTCCACTCCGCTTTCTTTCTCTGACACAGTCCAATATCTTGGCTTCCTTCAAGACAAAAGACTAACTTGGAATCAGCATACTAGACTCTTACGAAAACAACTTAACCAACAATTTGGCCAATAATATAGAATATTATACAGAAAATCTTTGCTCTCTTCTTTCTTTTTCTTTAATTGGCATGACAACCCATCACTGGACTTGGCTGGCCTCCTCAAGAAGCTTCCGCCAGTTTAATCATTAAAGTGCAGCTACCCTCCAATTCCGAACCCCGAGTAGAGTCCTTATACCATCTTCAACGCCATCCACCCATTGGAGTTTTGGGCACAGGAACACAATCTGGTTTACTCATTCAAAAGAGTGAGATCCTATTTGGAAAGAAGTGATAACTTGCCATTAATTAGTGATCGAGACAATTTTGTTTTATCAATAAACTATCGTTAAAATTAACTTCTTTTTTTTTTAAGTTCTTCGTACTGTTCATGGAAAAACTCAAAACTTTCCAAGGCCATTTCCAAAATAAACGTTGTGAAAAATTATGCCCCTTGGGGCAATTCTAAAACTATGGAGCATCAAAGTGGCCCTTCTTCATCTCAAAATGCAACAATGAATACTTCTCGAAAACGAAACAGAGGTGAGTACAGTGTGTATAACGTTTCAACTCAAAATAGCTACTCCACCTTTTCCAACCAAGAAGATGACTCCGAATCAGAATCGATTACGATACCGACTAAAATAAAAATTCCTCCCAATGTAGTTGAAGCAACCTTCAAAAAACACAAAGAAATAATAGAAAAACAAAAATTTTAAATTAATAATATTAACATTAAGTACAATGGTACAAAATCAATATTTTATGTCTATTCAACTGACGACTTAAACAACTAAAAAAACGAGTTAGAATTATGTAAATTTCAATTTCACAGCTTTACTCCAAAAAATGAGATTAAATCAAAAGTGGTCTTAAAAGATATGCCACCAAATTTTCCGATGGAAGACATTCTTAGCCAATTAAAAATTCAAGGATTACAAATCTTTAAATTTTCCAAATGATTAAAAAATGTGACGGATTTGAAAAAAAAAATATGTTTCTCAGTTGTAATTTTAGAAAACAAAGAGCAACTTAATAAAATAAAATCCATTAAATACTGCAATAACGTAATAATAAAATGGGAAAAATATATCAGAAAAAAAAAACGATAACCCAATGTTTTCTATGCCAAGAGTTCAACCACATGGCTCGTAACTGTTACGAAAAACCGAAATGTCTCAAATGCGCCAGTGAAAATTTATCAAGAGAATGCCCAAAAATACTAATGGAAGGATTTGCACCCAAGCGTTGCAACTGACAAGAACAACACTTTTCAAATTCATATGAAATCAAGAATTATGTCTAAGTAAACAACGACCGACTATCAAGCCCTCTGACTGCATCATTTACAAATTGAAGACCAACGATTTTCCGACTCAACCTAAAACATTATCTTCTTTAATTGAAAAAAAATGTACTAAAAACTACTAAAGTAGATTCTGTCCCTAAAAATAAGTCTTCAATTACTGATTTATTTAAAGATATTAAACAGTTCTTTGTTGTTTTTGAATTACAAAAATCAGAAGTAAATTTTAAAATATTATGTACAAAATAAACAGCAGAGGATGATATGCCTAAAGTACTTATTTTAATTGAAGGCTTATTGACTAATGCTCCGCTATATAGACTTAAAGAAGAGTGTTCATTATTTTGAACAATATTGTATGAGTCTTATATGAATAAGTATACTATTTACTAACTTTAGATTAAATAGTACTTTTTATGTTACTGTTTCATATTTTCTTTCAGAAACTATTGTAAAACACTGACTCGGAACAATACATCCTTTTAATAATAAATAGTCCTACCGTATTTACACGTACAGTCGCAGAATACAAACTAGTTATTTTCTATATTTTGTTTATCTTGAACCGTATACCTAGATTAATTTTAAACAGAACATTAAAAAAAAAAAAAAATTATCTATTTAATACCGACGTATAGTGTAATTAATGGTTTCTCATTTTACTTTAATTTATATTTAAAATGACCGCTATTAATAAAAATTTAAAACTAATGATGTGGGAATGCCCAGAAACTCTGTAGAAATGATACAGAGTTTAAAAGTTTTCTTTTACTCAATAAACCATATGTTGAGCCAGTCAGTGAAACAAGACTGTCTCCTCAAGACAGGTCCTCGGTGCCAGGCTACAAAGTCTATAGAAGCAATAGGAACAGAGTGGGAAGCGGCGTAATGATATTAGTGACATCCCACATCATCGATTTAGCCTTGACTAAGAACATAAATAATCTTTCTCTTCTTGTGTCATTACCATGTCTCACCTTGGATCACAACCCAGTGATTTTTTAATCGAAAAGAACATTTGCATGATTAACACGCCTCTTAAATATGTGTTTCAAAAAGCTAACAGGAAATTTTTTAGGGAAACAATTGATAAACAACTCGATATTAACCCAACAATCGATACTCCGACCGATATTGAAGAAAATACCCTTAATCAATTCCTGGAGATAAATGTTTATGGCGTAAACATACAATTTTTACTTACCAGCTGCAATCAATACCACCTCTTAAATATTCAGACATGTATGTATGCTGTGAAAAAGAAAAATCAGAACTACTAGCACGCCATGTCAGTTCTATACCTCCGAATCTTGGCTCTATTCACCACGAACGGAAAGTTACCAATTCTGTAAAATGATTCGCCAAAAGACCAGTCCCACCTTCTTTCCCATCCATTTTCACCTAAAGAAACTAGTAAAATATTTAAATTACTAAAAACCAAGAAATCTCCTGGTCCAGATTCAATTCCCACCATAGTTATCAAAAATCCAAGTAGAAATCTTCCTTACAACTGTATTCTCTGTTTAAGATATTACCCATCATCCTGGAAAACTGCTAAAATCATCACAATCCCGAAACCCAACAAAAATCCCACAGAAACTGCAGAAACAGCAATTGCAGACCAATCAGCCTCCTAAATATATTATCTAAAATATTTGAAAACATATTACTAATCAGATTACTAAACCACATCAACCAACATAACATCATCCCCAACAAACAATTCGGATTCAGAGCCAAACACTCAACTGTAACACAACAAGCCTGACTAACAGACTACATTACTAAAGGATATAACGAAAAGAAACACACACGTATGGTCCTTCTTGACATAGAAAAAGCTTTTGACAAGGTATGGCACAAGGGTCTCATTCACAAATTAATTTCATACGACTTTCCACCATACATTATCCACCTCCTTGAATCCTATCTCGACAATCGGTCATTCTTCATCACAATAAACAATACCAAGTCTTCAATCTATAATTTAACAGCTGGTCTTCCTCAGGGCTCTTGCCTTTCCCCGATCCTTTTTAATCTTTACATCTCAGTCCTCTCCTCAAACCTATCAGTAGAACTATCCCTATACACCGATGACACGGCTATTTATACATGTTCATATAGGATCGATACAATAATCAATAGGTAACAGGCTCCCCTCAAAAAACGTATCCACTATTTTTCGAAATGGAAGATTTAAATTAATGTCCAGAAAACTCAAGCGATAATTTTCACAAAAAGAAGGCCGTCTGTTACAAAAAACATTGTTAAACGGAAACATAATCTCCTGGACCCAGTCTATAAATTACTTCGGATTAGAAATGAACAAAGCCTTCAAATGCATGAATACACAAATGAATGAATAAAACACATACATAATAAATGCAATAGAGCCAAAAATATTATCAATAAAATGACCCCATACTTCAATAGGTACTCAAAACTATCAACAAAAAAACAACTAATTCTCTACAAAACTGTCATTCTTCCCATATTGACCTCCGCTGCCCCAGTCTGGAGTTACACATGCCATTGTAATTATCAGAAAATGGAGATGGTGCAGAACACATGCATGCGAATCGTAAATAATTATGCTCGTTACATGCAAATCACAACCATGTTATCAGATTTACAACTCCCATCAATTAAAAACTACACGCATTCGCTGGCAGAAAATTTTTTTTCTCTTACTTCTACTAGTGACAATCCAATCATTCAAAAAATAGGTTATTACGACAAGAACACACTAAAACATTACATACATAAACGTACAAAAGATATACTACTGCATTAATTTTGAAATGTAAAAAACAAAAATTATTAGTTTGATATATAAGCATATAACCAAAATATTGTCATTTTGTATTGTTTTGTTTCCACTTAGTTTTGTTTTTTACTATAATCTGTTTTGTTTTTTATTTTCTTTACTTTAATTATTTTGTTTCTACTTAAATTCTTTTTTTTTTTTTTTTTATTGAGTAGGCTTTTGTTTTCAGATTTTTCTTACTGTTTTAACTGTAACATAGTCTACAATTACCATTAATCCATACTGTAAATATCACATAAAAGTAATATGTAATTGGTGCTATTACCACAAAATGTATAAAGTTTGAGGCATGTGGCTATTTATAAAATATTGAAAAATAAAAATCTTAATCTGATAAAAAAAATCTATTTGGACAGATTCTTCGCTATTGCTGGTATTAACGGCAAGTCCTAGCTTCCTAGTAGCATCTTCGAGGGCGAGGAAGACTTCTTCCACGGCAGCTTTTGATCTCCCTACAATGTTAATATCGTCAGCGTATCCCAGGATTCAGGATTGTTCCACTGGTCTGGATATTAGATTCTCAGACTTCTTTTCCCAACCAATGTTGAAGAGCAGACATGGCAGGGAATCTCCTCCAATCCAAGAGAATCTCCAAACTCCATTCAGAGGTGAATCCTTTAGGTAGAACCCCTTGAACCTTTATTACATACTCAATGCTGCTGATTTTACCAAACGGATGAGCTCAATAGTAATCCTGAGATCTTTTGTAGCTTGATACAGGGGATCACACAGAATACTATTGTAAGCAGATCTGAAATCCACAAAGAGATGGTGCGTTTGGGTCCAGTATTCTCTACCTCTCACTAAAATAGTTCATTAGGCACATGTCTGGTCTATTGTGGACTTGCATTTACGAAAGCCACACTGATATTTTCCAAGCAGGTTCTCAACATGTAGTAGTAGTCTTTGGTACAAAATATACGAGAGGATCTTGTAGGTACATGGCAGGAGGGATATTGCTGTCACAAGGCCTCCCTTCTTGTGAATAGGACATAACATCGTCTCATTCCAGGCTTCCGGAATGGTTTCCTCAGCCCAGATCATAATGAGAAGATTGTGTAATGTTTGGAATAGCTGATCTCTCCCTTTCTTAAATATTTCAGGTGACAGTTTGTCAGAGCCTGATGTTGTTTTTTAACTTCTCAATGGCCTCACTCAGTTCCTCTTAGTCTGAGGGCTCGAGGTCGTCTTCTGAAGTTTGATCATGCTAACATCATCATGTAGAGCTTCTTGCTCCTGGTTCCCATTTAACAGGTGGTTGAAATGGCTGTTCCATCTTTGTAGCACTTGATTTAAATTGTTTTCACCAGGAGGGCTCATAACAACGGTGGTATGCATTTGATTATATTATTAGATGCTGAAAATTAAAATAATGAAAAATTAACATTTATTTACTATAAACCCTTTTTTTAAACAATTATAATTAATAAAGTATTATATAACGTGCCAGATGAAACATGCACAATTCGAGCACTGCCTCACAGTGAAGAAGACCATGAAAATCGGCCCGGTGTAAACGTTTTAAAGACTGTTCTGAAACCTATGGAATAGAACTGTGGGGAACAGCCAAATTTTCTAACATCAAACGCTTTCAATCTAAAGTCTTTCGAATAATAGTTAATGTTCTATACAAGGTAACCGACAATATCTTGCATGGTGACCTCAATGTTCCATCTATTTTAGACTTTATTCCATTCAAATTTTACAAATTCCATCAGAACCTTATTTATCATTTCAATCGTCTAGCTTAATCCCTATCCAACTCCAGCCATCCCTATGATCCTCCTCGAAGATTGAAACAGCAGTGGCCTCGAGACCTGTTGTAAATATTGATTTGGAGTTCTGGCACTGACTGACTGGATTCTACTATCAAGTGCTGTAACTTCGTGGCTGTGCGCTCAACACTCATCGTCGGTAGGCTCTTAAGTCGGTAATGTGGCTGAGGTTAGGCTTTTCCCTGTGTATATCCATATATTTAGAAAAAGACTGACTCCTGATTATTCCACCTATAATAGTTTCAACAGACGACTGTACATCCTCAATTTTATGTAATTTAACTTTACTTTTTTTTTTGGTAAATATTGAATGAATGTGGTCTGAAAGCATTATTATTATTTTCCACATTGAGACAAATTGTAATATTTCTGAATATAAATTGCCAAACCTGAAATAATATGTAATGAATTTATGAATTTATATTTTTTGGTGTTATTTATGGGTGTTTCTACTGTTCTTATGAGTGGTGAAATAACAGAACTTTGCTTGTTTTTTAAAAGCCCACTTCATTTTGTAGCTTATAATGAAACTTTGTCCCAGTAAATGTGTCCATCAGTGAAGGAGGATTAAAACGAGATTATAAGAGAAGTAATGAATATCTTAATGAAAGCTCAACAATTTTTAGTGATGTAGGCCAATAAGTAGGGTTCATGGGTGAAAGAATGAGATAACTATTACAGGATGAGGAACGGGAAATAATTCTGGCACAAGTATTGAACGTTTCGCATACCAACTGTTGGCTCTAGCAATAATCCACCCAAAAGTGAAGCATGTATACTCATGTTAGTATTTACAGAATGTAAAAAATAGCTTGGATACTTGGTTAAATTCTATTGTAAACAAATCATATGCACAGAAACAGTAGCTTCATTTGTTATACAAACAAATTTTAATTGTTCATTCTTAATAATGGGATCAACTATAATCTGAAATGTATTTACTATAGGTAAATAATTGCTTGTAAAAAGCAAATTATTAATGACCAACAACATTAATAATATTAAGAGTAAACATTGAAATATACCTAGTAAAAATGAAAGGATTAAACAAAAATAGTAATTAAACCAAAATCATTTATTTTTCAGGAATACTTACAGCAAATGTATGTAATCCAACTGGATCCTCCAAAAGCTTTTCGAAAGATGTGGCCCAACCAGACACCCCTTCTTCATGTCCTTCATGCTATTAAAAAATAATGAAAATAATTACACATGAAAAAGTTGAGACAAAAACTACTAAAAATAATTATAACAAAACCCATAATTTTTTTTTTTAATTTACTTAATATTATATTAAAATTTTTCTATAAAAGCATAAAAATAGATAATAATGAAAATATAATAACTATAAATAAACTCTTTCTCCATTAGAGCAAGCCTTATATATTATCATCACTACTGGATGAATAATAAAGGGTCATTAAATTAGGTTGGTTAGAAAGTATTAGTAAATATTTGTACTAGATAATTGTGCCTCAAGGTTTGTCATAGGAGAACTTACAAAAATATAGAAGTAATGTCAGGTCAAAGGTGGAATATTTGGAAACTGCTGGAATATCAGCACATAAAACTTGTCCTACTCGGTAAATGGTTTTATAAATATTTTAAGTATAGTTTTGAGGGGATTATTCAGGAATTTAAATTACGCTTTCCATTTTATCATTTATTTCTTAATTACTCACTTTTCATTTATTCTAAATAACATATCAGCATTTTGTCCCTATCATCAGACGTACAATTTTTCTGCAATACATTGTAATTATTAATAATATTATATTAGACAGAAATAATCGGGAGTCAGTCGTGCTAAAAATATTTTAAATATTTTTAACACCACTGATTTCAACAGTTGGCCATACATCCTCAATATAATAATATTCTGTAAATATGTAATATATATATTGTCAATATCATTGTTAATATAAGTTTTAAGTACAACATATTTACCTCAATTGGTATTTTTGAATATTACTGATACTCTTATTTATCATAAAATCTGTTATGGGTCAATCCATTTGAAAACGTCCAATTTTCATTAATTTTGCTGCTCGACATTCTTGATTTCCGTGATTTTTCGAGCAGTTATTCTCTATCCTTTCGTGAATATAAAACCATAAATAAAAAAATTCCTGGGCCAACAATTTTAGTATTGCAACCGTTTTAAGTCCAATGACCAAAATTATATAAAATACTCTCATTATCATTCTAGTTTTTGTTTGGTTCTTAAATATGCAAAATTACCAGAGTTAATATTTTTTAAGGGAAACGTTATTTTAACAGATAAGATAATTTTATAACTCCGCAACCAGCTTAGTCTCAAAGACCAAATTTATATCACTTAAACACATCTTATAGATAGGTTATCTGTATTAGTTTCATACTTTTTAACTCAGTCCCTTTTGAAATATTTCCATGTAAACATCACGAAAAATGAATTTTTGGCAATTTTGAAAATTTATATAGAAAAAAAGGACTATTGTGGACGTAATTAGTTGACCGTTGAGAATTTTTAACCCTGAGGATGACCCACAAAGGGGGTCGAAACGTTGACAAACAATAAATAGTTGAAACTATTTAGCTGTTTCATTTAATGACCATCGCCCGGACTAATTCCTTCCAGAAAAAAGTACTATGTTCTCAAGATCAAAATTTTTACAGCAAGTAGAACTACGACTAAGCTATATAAGAAAAAATAATTAAAAGTGAGTCTCTTTTCCTTTATATACTTTTATCTCATTTAAAATCTTGTTTTTTATTTATTTTCAAGAGTTTTTTTAACATCTTTCTTTACTATTTAGGTAAAGAGTTGTGGGAACAAAAAATACAAAGCATGTCCTTATCTAATAGTTAATTTTTGTTTTGATTTGATATCTAAATAAATACAGGAATTAGAAAAATTTTCCCATCACATGTTTTTGTCCGCAGAGCTGACTTATAACGGTCGTAATACTAAAAGTATTGGCTCGAAAAAATTTTTAATTATAGATTTATATTCAAGAAAAGATAGAGAACAACTGGTCCAACAATCACGAAAATCAAAAATGTCAATCAACAAGGTCTGGACAATTTCGAATGGATTGACCCTTATACAATATTCTCATTTCAAATTAAATTAAATGTTAGAACATAAGTTTTATTAGGAATGGCTATTGATATCATCTCTTCCTTGTAATAACTGTTTTTTTCCCTCCTAAATATATATTACCACTCTCTAATCATATATCAAGTCTAAATCCTTTAGCTGTTAATCTCCTTCTCTCTATTTTATGAATTCGTTAAATTTTATTATTCTGAACTACCTCACTCTTATTATTAAATCAACTCTAATTCAGTTTTATTAAATATTATAGGTCCTAAATAATTTTTAATTCCTTTTATAAAAATGTTTTTTGCAGTATGTGGAATGTTCAGATGTTCTAAATGCATCATCATCTGGCACTACAACTCATCACCGAGTCTGGGCCGCCTCCAGTAGCCTCAGCCAGTTGGCTCTATCTTGCGCAGCATTTCTCTAGTCCTTAACGCTGATTAAGGTTTTAGCATCTTCTGTGACAGCACCCCTCCCTCCATCTCAGGTTAGGCCTCCCATTCTTCTTCCTCCATGAATTTCTTCGGAGAGGATCGACATATCCTCCATTCTTGCTAGATGGCCTGGCCATCTGAGTCTCCCAACTTGGCAACATCTGAGCTATTGAGGAGGTTGTAAAGTTCTTGGTTACTAAGTCTTCTCCATGCTTCACCAACTTATACGGGCCCATAGATCTTTCGCAGAATCATCCTCTCTAATATCTGAAGCCTTTTCTCATCAGCTTTTATTATGGCCCAAGCCTCTGAGCCATATAACAACACTGGTGCCACTAAAGTTCTGTTAAAGGATTATTTTTGTTTTCTTTGAGATGAATTTGCTGCCAAACTGCTTCCTTAGACTAAAGTACCACCTTTTAGAAGCACTAATTTTCCTTTGAATTTCCTGCCAAATATCATTTTGCTCATTAATTTCGGTTCCCAAGTAGATGAAGCTTTCAACGTATCTGAACTTGAACTGGACAACTTCAAGGTATTCTTTTCTTCCTTCTTTACCTCCTATCTGCATGTACTTAGTCTTTCCTGCGTTGAACCTAAGCCTAAGTTTCTTGGCAGCAGCCTCCAATGCAAGGAATGCTTCCTTGAGTGCTTTTTCCGATCTTGCTATGATGTCAAGGTTGTCTGCATAGCCAAGGATTTGGACCAATTTATTAAATATTGTTCCACCAAACTGGATTCCGGAGTTCCTTACTGCTTTTTCTTCTGCAAGATTGAAGAGTGGGCAGGCAAGGGCATCACCTTGTCTTACCCCTTTGTCTATGCTGAACTCTTCTGAGAGATCAGATTAAATTTTCATGGCACACATGGATCCTTTCATAGTCATTTTTACAAGACGAATGAGCTTCATAGGTATATTCATTTTTTCATGGCTTGATATAGTTCTTACAGTCCACATTATCATAAGCTGCTTTGAAGTCTACAAAGAGGTGATGCATGGCGATGTTACGCTCTTTGCACTTTTCCAGAATAACCCTTAATGAAAAAATCTGGTCCAATGTAGAACGTCCCTTTCTGAAGCCTGCTTGGTATATACCGAGTTCTCTATCTGCATGTGTTTCGCACAGAGAATGTTCGATAGAACTTTATAAAAACTAGAGAGCAGCGTAATTCCTCGGTAGTTCTCACACTCAGTCGTGTCTCCCTTTTTATGGATTGGGCAGATAACTGCCTTACTCCATTCTAAAAGCATCCGCTCCTTCCAAACATCAAAGGATAAGGTTAAGGTCATGCAGTACTTTCTTGAATCCTTCTCCACCGTAACTAAAAAGCTCAGACTGGACATTTTCCATTCCCGGTGCTTTATTATTCTTCAGCTTGTTAATGGCATCTTCTAGCTCACCTTCAATAGGAATCATCCTTGGCGTTTTCAGATATAGACTCTGTTGTGCTTAATGCATTTTTGAAATGTCTTACCCTTACCATCTCTTAAAGATCTCTTCTCTTTGAGTTATTAGGGTTCCATCTTCATTTTTGTAACAAGTAACTTTTGGCTTGAAACCAGATTTTTCTTCACTTACTTTACAGAAGAACATTCGGCTTTTATTAATGTTCCTGAGGTTCTCAATATCTCTCATCTGGTTTTCGTGCCACATCCTTTTCTTTCTTTGATGAACCCTTTTTTCAGCTCTCCTTGCCTCCTTGTAGGCAGCATTAGTGAGTCCAGTGCACCTTTGTATAATTTTTTTGTAGGTCATATTTTTGTTATTTGTCATCAGTTGACACTCCTCGCCAAACCATTGTGATATAACTGCTTTTGGTCTTAATCCTATAGTATCTTCTGCAGTCGACCTTATGGCATTTTTGATAGTATTCCAAATAAATATATATATTACCACTTTCTAATCATATATCTAGTCTAAATCCTTTAGCTGTTAATCTCCTTCTCCCTATTTTATGAATTTGTTAAATTTTATTATTCTGAACCACCTCACTCTTATTATTAACACAACTCTATTTCAGTTTTATTAAATATTATAGATCCTTATTTTTTTTTTAATAAATTTTAATTCCTTTTATAAAAATATTTTTTTACAGTACGTGGAAGATGTTCTAAATGCATGGTGATTTAAATTTCTGCTGGATAGTTTCTTAGCTTTAAGAACTAATGTGGTCCTGGCACAATATGATGAGGTAAATAAGTATGTCAGTTGTGAGACAAGAATGTGTTGTTTAAATTTACCCTTACTGTCATGATTTGGAGGAGTATTAATGTATTAAAATACAAGAAATTTTCAATACATTTATGCAATCATTTCTCCCATTTTATAACTATCACTAAATATTTTTAATATAAATCTTAGATGTTTAAGTTCTTTTTTTAAAATAATTATATCAGTATAATAATTCTCTAGGAATATAATTTTTTCGCAATTATAATTAATAGTATCATCGGTATCAAACCCTTGGGAACGCAGCTACTGAGCCTAGTAGCTAATAAATACAAAAAAGTTATAATAAACCCATATTTGACCGAGCGCAATTAAAATTAATAGTATAATCGGTATCCAACCCTTGGGAACGCAGCTACTGAGCCTAGTAGCTAATAAATACGAAGAAGTTATAATAAACCCATATTTGACCGAGCACAATTAAAATTAATAGTTTAATCGGTAACGAACCAATGGGAATGCAGCTACTGAGCCTTATAGCTAATAAATTTGAAAAAGTTATAATAAACCCATATTTGACCAAGCCAAATTAAAAGTATAATCGGTAACGAACCCTTGGGAACGCAGCATTAAGCCTAGTATCCAATAAATACGAAAAATTATAATAATCCCATATTTGACCGAGCGCAATTAAAATTAATAGTATAATCGGTATCGAACCCTTGTGAACGCAGCTACTGAGCCTAGTATTCAATAAATAAAAGAAAGATAAAAAAAACCCTTTATTAATAGTATTCTCACCCTTGATTGTAAAACTAAAAAAAAAAAAAGTACCCCTTATAATCCGTAGAAGTACCCCAACCGCCGCTAATCCGACTACCAGTCCTTGTATCGAAAGTGTCTGAAAATTAATGCATCGGTTATAGGTATTATTATAATTGTGGCTAATTATATTTCAAAAGGCCCCTGGGAACAGTTAACAAGCCACAAGGTTAAAACACAGCATAATTAAAATAACCATATAAACATAAAATTATGTTAATTTGATTTTTATTATTTTATTGAAATCGAAAAAGGTTGAATTTGAAATGGAAAAGGTTGAATTTGACTTGGAAAAGGTTGAATTTGACTAGGAAAAGGTTGAATCTGCCTTGGCAAAGGTCAAATTTGACTTGGAAATGCTATATAATGGGATTAAGTAAAAAAATTTAAAAAAATCATTTTAGGAAGATTTTTAAAAAGACAGAAAAATGTAAATGGTTAATTAGTGATGGTTTAATAGAAAATTATTAAATATATATATTATTGATTTACTTATTTTTTTGTAGGACTAAAATAAATCTCTAGGTACTACTAAATATAATTAAAAGCGAAACTGAAACATAACAAATTAAAACAAAGTCAAGGCTTAGTGAACTCTTAAGATTTGATGCCAACACTACTAATCAAAGCTTACACAGCACCCTTCATCCATTTTAACTTAAATCCACAAATGACAGACCTAAAGCTGAATTTAATCTAGTGTCCTCATCTTTACCCAGCAGTACCTTGTTGATATACCTATTCTTAGGCTTAACCTAGGGGGTGTATTTTACCATTCAGACGAAAAAATGTTTAATTACACATCACCTATATTGATGGCATATTCACAAGTTTAGTTAAGTAAAACTGGAGAAAACATTAGGAAATTAGAAATAAATAATTTATTAAATGAAATTAAAACTATTAAAAACTTATTATTTTAACTACTACTATGTTATGAGGAGTAAATGAGTGCAGTCAAATGTTGGTAATTACAGGCGGTGGCCGTGAATTTTAATCGTCAAACCTTAGGTAAAAAAAAAAAAAAATTAAAAATTATCCACAGAGAAAACTACAACTAATATTTTAATAAATTGACAGGTAATATCTACTCAGCTTTGTTAACTATTCTATTGTCTGAACTTTAGAAATTAAAGAATCACAAATACAATGGTATTTTGTTTTCAGAATTTATTATACCACTTTAAAAAATAAAATAAAACAACTAATATTACCGTTTCTCTCAAATCGTTTAATAGACTAACAACGTTGATTGCTGGAAAAATTTTGATGTAATATATAAACAAGATGTTATATTAAACTAATAATATTATAAAATTAAACATTAATTCCAATAATTTATTAAGAAAGCCCAACTTATTCTAAGAAACGTCTATAAAAGTAAAAACTTGACATTTTCTCCCTAAAATACACATTAATATTTATAATTGAAACCAACAAAAATATTACATTAATAACAAACATTTTTGTTGTAAGACAAACAGTAGAGAAAAAATGTATATAAGGAACCACCTTGATATAAAATAGATAAGAATATAAGAGCTTAATAACTAAAAATTTTGTAAAATGATCACAATATATATCAAAGAATACTAATTAAAACATCCTAAAAACGAACATACGTAAAACAATTGCAAACTTCTCCATCTATAATGATTCATTTTGAATACATAGAAAATATTAGGTATGTTTCACTGTTTTGATAAGATACAAAAGATAGATCCTCTGAGCACAAGAAAATAAAGAGATGTAAGAAAAATTAACGTGGGAAATGTCAGAGAAGAGTCATAATGAAAGAGCGGGAGGGGAGATGGTTACTTTCTAAGAGCTTTCACTTTCGAATATAGTTCGAATAAAATATACAACAGTTGTATAATTGTAATTAATCAAAAGCCACATAAATGAAATTCAGTTCACATTTTACGGAGAAGAATGTAATTATCATAAAATCTAATTTATGGTACAGTCTGTAATTTTAATACATGGAAAATATTCGGCATCTTCACGTACACTGTTAAAATAGAAAAAAAAAATTCTGCGCAGATGTGTATAAAAGTGAGCGCTACAGAAAATTAACATGAAGAATTATACATAAGCAAGTCGCTCTATTTGAGCTCAAAATTTAGCTAACCGTGATATAATATCCCAGAGTCCGATAGTCGATAATAATTCTCGGGTGTCTTGTATTGTGAGAGAAAAATCATGTACGCCCAACCTTACTTTCACATACAGTGAGTATCAAAAGAATTCGGATTTCACTATAATTCTGTACTTTACTTGCTTTTAACCTATTTTTAAATAGTTGTTAACCACTTTATAATATTGGAAGGAAGTAACACAATAGCAAACCAAAAGTCACGACAAAAGTTATTTTTAACGTTCCAAACGTTCATTTACGAAAAAATTTAAAATAGAAGTGTCAAAAATATTCGGAAGTACGTGGCTTTCTTGTTATATCAAAGAATTAATCATACATAAACATCCAATTGGTAATATTTTTTGTATAATTATACATTTTAGCCTATTAAGAATTGATCTAACTAATTAATTAATTGTTGCGAATTATTGTCCCACTTAAGCACTTGGTGTTCCTCAACACGTTCACGCCGGCGCGTACCACCGCACAAATCTTTCCCATGGGGCTACGTGTACCACACGTGGCACGCAAGAATCGGTCTTTTCGGGCGGGGCATACCACAGTTGTTTCCATACCCATGGTATCAATTATTAAAAGGGCAAAATAATAAAGAAATAAAACAATTTATTTTATCTGCCATTCGAGTTATACCTATTGACAAAAATCTGAGCTTAGAATTAAAAAACCGCACGAATTATACAAATAAGCCCTAACTAGACTTTTAGCAAACATACAACAGGTCTGAACAGGCAATAGTCGATAAAACGTAGCATAAATAAGAGCGCCGCCCTACAGAGCAGACATTGAAAATCGGCCCCGCCGGGGCCGTGTTAAGGTCATTTTCGTTTTTAATATCGCATTTCTTGATTTTTCTTTTTAATGGGGCCCACAAATTAAATTTAAAAGAATCAATGGAAGAGGGATTTCGGAACTTATAGAAAAATTGAGCGGCAACCAAATCTGAATTAATAACGTAAACAATGCCCAGAGCGAAGATGTCCACTTATATTGAAAATTTAATTTCTTCACCATTTTCCTCGACTTTTAATTCTTTTTTTTTCAGACTAAAAAAATACACAAATCTATCAATAATTCTGTTGAAGAATCCAAGCTTATCAATCTCTTTCAAAGAAAAACAGGCCTAACCGTCACTAACCGCTCAAGGTGTTTTATTATGACATACTAAAGCTTTCATTTTTGACCATATAGGATTGGATTTGGTGTCAAGTCTTGACGGTCACTTGTATATAAAAAAAAATAAATAAATAAATAAAGCTTTCATTCATTTATACCAAACCATAATTTTTCCTCAGGAACCATGTATTTTAATATGAGACATCTGTAGATATTTACAATCGTGGTCATAGAAATTGTAACACTAAATGGAAAAAATGTTTCCAAAATTAAATTAACCCCATGTTTTTAAAACACACTGATCATGCAAAAAAATGTGTGTGCTTAAGACCGCATGGTGTAAACTTCATTGCGAATCGTAATTTATATATATAGTAAATAATATTATGTGTTATGTAGTATTATTATGGATCGGATTAGTAGGATAAATGAGAAACTAATCAGAAATTAAAGTTAATATTTTTTTATTCAGTATAAATCAAATATTTATTATCGTTTTCGTATTCTACAAACGATACAATGGGTTTGTGATAACTAAAATAAGAAATAAATACTTTTGATTGAATTTTACTTTTATATATAAATCTCTCCTCTCTCTCTCTTATATTATATTAATATATATATATATATATATATATAGAGAGAGGGGAGAGAGAGAGAGAACGGCATTGTAGTTCCGTAAATTGTTGTACTTTAATTTCTGTAATTTGGAATACTTAAATCCAATATGGTCTTTAAAAAATCAATTAAAAGCTTTAATGTGAAAAGTTGATGATGAAATTTCCACCCAAGATCATGGGTAATTTATCCAAGTTCCGATTAAAGGGCAGTTTAGACGAGCCAATAACCCCTCAAAAATTGGCAAGGGAGCTTGAAAAATCGTGGTAGTACCCTTGATAAAGGGGCGTGGCCTAGCCCATTGCTGGGAAAATCACCCTAGAGAAATTGGAACTCCGAGAAATTGTAACGTCTAAATAAATTACATAATTAGATTTTTTTTTAAATGGTTGAAACATAAAAAAAAAATGCATCAAATAATTTATAAAACACAAAAAATTTATTACATCGTTGTAATTCAATAATACACACACACACACACACACATAATATTATATATATATATATATATATATATATTATATATATATATATATTTTTTTTTTTTCTTTTCTCTGGCGCGACAGGCCGCGTAGGCCCTTGGCCTCGTGGTACAATCTCCTGGGAGAATATACTCACGATTCACGATGTGATTTAGCAGGGTAGGGTCATCACTCCTCACGCCTATTTTTGTGAGTTGCCACCATTTGGCTGACGGGTCTCACATACCCGGGGGAGAGGCTGTGAGTGAGTCCCTACTTATTTATATCCTTATAAAAGCCCCGCCGGGACTGGGATTCGAACTCAGAACCTCTAGCATCAGAGACTAGCGCACTAGCCAATCAGCCACGGGCTCCCCACTAGCCACTCAGCCACGGGCTCCCTGTATATATATGATTCTAATGTTTAAAAAATATTACATAATCTTTGTCGATTTCTTACGTTTTTAGATAACTGTGAATATATGATTATAAAAGTGTTAAAAGAAAAATATATTGTTTACCATAATAAATATTTGACACTAATTTTAGTTTAAAGTACATGTAGTTTTCATGATTATTTGAATTATTATTTTTATTAATAAAGCTTTTACTTAACAGAGAAATTGGAATTTGTTTTTATTTATCACTTTGTTATTCTTCAGTGCTAATAATTTTATGACCTTTTGCAATTTTTTATATTTTATTTTACACTAACCAATCAAAGTAAAAACTTTAATATTAATGTAACAAACTAAAACTTTTTATTCTATTTTATGTTTATCTATATCTAGTAGCGTTAATTAATTTTTAAGCAAAGCAGGATATTATATAATTACAGCTTATGTTAAGATATATTGATGTTCTTACAGAATGGCATTATAAAAGATAAACAGTAGGGCTTCCTAATTCAAAACAACTGAGGACTTCGAGATTATAAACATGGAAACAATGTTTATTTACTCCAAAGATACCACTGAAGTGGGGAGATTTATTAATTACACTTACTTACACATGAGTAGTAACCATTTCTCAAGATGGACCTTACCATTGATGATAATACTGATTAAGATGTTATTATAGAGCTTATAGTGACATATCAATCGTTCCGCTTTTTATGTGACCCTTCTCACCCTTGTTATTATAATAAGGAGAAAAGAAGAGAAGCTTTTAGTAGACTGCTTCCAATCTTTAAAAAATCGCAACCAAAGGCTACTATTTCAATATTGAAAAAAAAGACTAGAAAATATGAAGACAACCTTTAAAAAGGAGTAAAAAAAGGTAAGTTCTTATTAATATTTAATTATCAATTAATATTTATATTTGACAATTAAATTAAAGAAATAGAGATTTTAATAAAACATTTGCATTTTCGTAAATTATTAGTTCTATGACAATATAAATAGTTTTTATTAATTTATTAATGTCACAGGTTGAAGAGAGCAAGAGTACCGGGCAGGGTGCTGACAAAATTTATGTACCAAAACTATGGTACTATGAATTAATGTCTTTTTTTAAAATGCAGAAGTGGCAGAGATAGCATAGAAGAAAATGAAGGATTTAAAATGATATACTAAGTAGGTGATTATAAACTATTTTCATATTTATATTTATATTGACATTATTTTAATTATCATGAGTTACTCTTCTTTTAAAAATAAACAATACGATTTCCTTAAAAAAAAAAAAAAAAAATGCAAGATTGGTACCGACTTTTATTGTCATAATTGAAATAAATCTTCTGGATCAAACCAATAAGATGAGCCATATAATATTTTATAGAAAACAAAAGAAATATTAAAAGGAATGCTTTCATTTTTTTTCCAATTCATCTAGTTTTATTGGGTTGATGCAAAATTAATGCAGGTTTTTAGTAGGTATTGTAAATACGCCATATCTTTACTTTAACCATATATATTTAATCAAAATAATTTCCATCTGAATCAATGCACTTTTGCCAACGTTCAACAAGCTTTCTTATTCCACCAGAAAAAAATCCGAATCCCTGGACTCAATGAAATCACGAAAAGAATTTTCAATGTCGTCCTGGTTTTGAAAATTTTTCTCCCTCAAAAAGTTGTCCAGATGCCTGAAAAAGTGGAAGTCTGTAGGAGAGAGGTCAGGTGAATAAGGCGGATGTTGGAGAACTTCGTAGCCCAACTCGTGCAGTCGTCGAAGCGTTGGTTGTGCAACGTGTGGTCTGGCGTTATCGTGGAGCAGGATCGGCCCCTTCCGATTCATCAATGCTGGGCAAAGACGTTGCAATTTTTGAGTTCCGAGTTCCGCCGCCATTTCTCGTGTGGTTTTGGTTGGGTCTTCTTCCACTTTTGACCTCAGCTGGTCGTTGTCCAGAGCAAGATGACGGCCCCGACCTTCCTTGTCTTCGAGGTCGAAATCTCCTCTGCGAAACTTCTGGAACCAACGCTGCACCGTGCACTCATTAATAGCCCCCTGACCCCACACTTCATTAATATTACGAGCCGTTTGCGCAGCGCTGCGCCCTAATTTAAATTCGTAAAAATAAATTTGACGAAAATCGCACTTTGACATTTTCGATTCAAGACCTTTGAACCACTGAACAAAACGATTTTACTAAACAAATTCATGGTGAAAGAGAGGGTATTAGATCAGGTTTGTTTTGGTATAATAATGATCAATGTTAGGATTAGCTTTGTTTACACAATTGGAATTAAGATATTGCAATAGAGGAAACCTGCATTAATTTTGCATCAACCCAATAAAAAAAGAAAAATATCTACCATGTTTAGCACTTCTGATTTTAACTGTCGTTATTTTTAATCTAGAAATATAATTTAACAAAAATTTTAATTAAAGATAAATGACATTGTTGAATAAGAAAATCATGTAAATATTAACAGTCGAGTCTGATTTTGTGAAGCCTTTTTTCCAATAACCCAAGTTCTGTTGAAGATTTCTTTCATACTCTATCCACACAACAGAACTGTATGATAAATATTACACTTTAATACGTACAATAAATCAAATATCGCGTGATCTTTTTCAATGACTATTGATCCAGTTAAGTAATAATAAAAATAAATAAAAAATATATGGAAACAACTTAAATCAATGTGTTATTGCGCAATGTTGAAATTAAAAATATTTTAAAAGTGAAAAATAAGAGATTAAATAACTGTTTTGTTGTGTCAAGCCAAAATATATACAAATTTAAGAAAAATTTAAATCTCCAAAAAAAGAGAAACCATTTATATAATAATAGGTTAATAAAATAAATTTGGAGAGTAAGAGCAGCGTGTGGGAATCGTGAAAGCGGAAAAACCAGCATCCCAATAAATTGGAGGTCGCATTCAGACCTCTTGATAAATTAGGCCCCCTTGCCAATTTAAAAGTCTAATCGTCTTGTCTAAACAGCCCTTAAATAAAGCAGATCCTTCTTATGCATATATAAGTAAATTTTCATGGATGAATTCAATTATTTTTTTTTACACTTTGATTAGGTGAGATGTAAATGGAAACTATTATGATGATAAGTCTATTTTCTGCTTCAAATTTTGCAACCCAAATTTATCCAATAGATGATTTATTAAAACTATATGATTCAGAATTCTTAAATGCCACATTCATATGTGAAGTTATCATGTTTGTCGTGTCTCTAATACTTTTAAACATGGCAACGCCTGCAGCTCTGCACTGAAGTCCTTAAAATGTAGTTAAAATAGAAATTAGGGATATGGATGTTATCTTTGTCGATCAACCATGTTTTAGATAAAAGCAATATCATTGAATTTTGAGCAATACCGTTGTCAAGGACAAGAGCGCGAAGACTTTGACAATTTAATGAATATATTGATATTACATTTCTGTTGTTAATGAAACATAAACATGAAATGCCTTACCAATATGATCGAATCACCCATTATAGTAAAAATAACAATAGTTATGTTTTCTATAATGTTAAATGTTTTTCCACTATGTAATACACCACTAACTACATACACTAACCTCACAAAATAAACCAAAAATGTAAAACAAATTATTGTTAAAATAATAATTATTAAGACTTATCAATAATAAACATTAAAAACTATTGATTATACTAATTTATAATAATTCAAACAAACATAAACACAGCGACACAATAGTGAAGAGCAGATGACTGTTATCTTTCTCGCCCGTTGTTCAATTAAACCCAGCTTAATATAAATGAAAAAATTAAAGAAGTTTAAGTTCTTTTGTAAAATGAATTATAATATTAATTTTTAAAACTATGACTACTGTAAGTAGAAAAACCATTCAGATCCAGAAATGGCATCTTCCCATCTACAAAGACACCTATCCTTGATTTAATTTTGGTGCGCTAATTGGCTATCAAAGTTAATGAATCTAAATGTAAGCACATCACTTTTAGCCTCCACCGCAGATCTGGTCCACAAGTCAATTTTAACTGTCAATTTTTAATGACACAGTCCGGTCTCACACTCAACTTAAAAGACAACAACTCAACAGATGATACGGCCAATATTAATATATATATATATATATATATATATATAATATATATATATATATATACACACACACTACTGAACAGAACATTAAAAATTTCTGTGGCCAATGAACTATTAATTTACAAGACAATTCTAATACCAATTTGGACCTATGGACTTGAACTGTGGGGGACAGCTGAATTTTCAAACATCAAGCGTATCCAATCCTTTCAGTCCAAAGTCCTCAGAACAATAGTCAATGCTCCCTACAATGTTACTAACAAGACCTTACACCATGATCTGAATATCCCTTTTATCCACGATCTAATTCCATCTAAATTCCTAATCTTCTACCAGGGGCTTACTCACCTTCGTAATCCGTTATCCCAATCCCTATCTAGCTCCAGCCATCCCTATAACCTTCCTCGTAGGTTGAAGTAGCAGTGGCCTACAGACCTCTTATAACTAAGCAATGCGGAATGCTGGCAATGGCCAGCTTCTCTACTCATGCCTGAGAATCTGTGGTTCTAGCGCCCTCTCACAGTCTCCGCTGGCTTATTAGACCAGAGACGTGACTGACTGAGAGGCGCTGGGATCTTCCACTAGTGGGCGTTGGTGTTTGATTCGGAACTCCCAGGGGCAGTATGTAAATATTGTATAAATGTGGCCAAGATTTTTTTTTCTTTATTTAGGTTTATTTATTCTTCTTTGTAATTTTTTTAATTTACTGTACATACGGAATGAAAGACTTTTTATAGCACTAATACTCATTGCCCAAGAATGTGGCAGATTATATTATTTTTAAATAAAACAATTTTTTTTTAAATATAGAGAAATAATGTTTCCAAATTTAACATAAACGTATGCTTTTAAAACATGCTGATCACACACAAAAAAAAAAAAAAAATAAATAAATAAAAGAAAAATATATACTGAAAATTAAAGAAAAACACATAAAAATAAATGAAAAAATTAAATAAGTTTAAGTTCTCTAGTATGAATCATAATATTAATTTTCCAAACTGACCACTGTTGATTTGTGTCACCACTGTTTTCCGGGAAAATTGTTCCACTTCATATAATTTCAGTATGTTAATTGTTTCTTACAAAATCCTTAAAATTCGACATAATTAAAAAAAATATTCTTGTAGTAGTTAAAAATACTAACCAAGATCTAAGAATTTTTTTTTATTTTAATTTCCTTATTTCATTGGACGTATGATATAAATAGGTTGACTTCTTCTTCTTCTATCTATGGTATGAGCAGGAAAGCGTAACAGCTCTTGTAAAATACATCCAAAGCGGAAGAACTGAACTATTTCTTGAGCTCTGAGAAAGTGAAACAGGAAAAGAAGAAATGCTATGCTGAGTCTGGTGTTACTGTATTGGAATATTTAGCTCAGGTAGAAGTACAGTCCAACTTTTTTCCAGAAATGATAAGTTTGTTTAAGACCCCCCAACCGCCAAGCCCAGAAAGTTCATCAGATTCTGAAGACGATTTGGAATAATTAAATTCTATTTTTTTTTTCATATCTTGTGTATTTATTTGTATACTATATTTATGTGAAATAAGATAGATATATGTACATAGTGCATAGTTTTAACTGCTTTTGTAGTTTCTAAATAAACATGTGCCTGAAAGTGAATGCTGTATAGAAAATATTTCTTTTTAACCACCTGAATTTATACCAAGACATATAATATACATACAATATATTTTTTCGGATATAACGAATTCTTTTATAACCAACAGAGAATTTTTTGGTCCCTTGGAGTTCGTTAAAACGAGGGTTTACTGTATTATTAAATCATAAATATATACATATTTTTAAAAAGTTCATAATTTCTTTTTATTCCATGGTATCTTAATTAAATTAAATGCTAATTTATTATATCAAGCCTTTTACTACGTCGAAATATTTCAAAAACTCGGAAAATCATCAAGTTAACTCGATAAAAGATATATCCAATCTTTACAGAAGCTTATAATTAAGTAATTAAATTATCTGTAATCAAGGCATCAAACAATCTTTCTTGAAATATGAGTAGTAATATAGAAGTTAATATAGACTTTGGAAAGTACAAGATTTTAGAAAAGTTTACAAGCAAAATGTAAAATGTACAAGCTAACAGAATGTCGTTAATAAGTGCATAAACTTAATAAACATAAACTTATGAACATATGTTGTTGGTAATATTGTGATGAGGGAGGTTGTGGTTACTCAGTGTTGCTACTCTACAGTATTATACAGGTTATATTCTTCCTTACAGTAATAAATATTTTAGAAAACAGAGTACTACCAAATAATACGTAAGTTATTAAAATAAATGGAAAATTGTTATAAATCCATAAACTAACATTGTTATTAATTATTTTTACATTTAGATCATTACATGAAAACTGGTGTTCCACTGTAAACTAAATGGGACTCTCATGGAAACTATATTAAACTTTTAAAAATTTAATTAGAAAAAGTTTGTTTGAAATATAAAATAGTAATAAACTGAATAAAACAGGAACTGTTTAACATAAAAAACAAATACGATTAAATATAATAATGAATAGACGTTATGAAATAAACATCTTGCTAAGTGCACTTTTTGTTACTATGAACTCATAATCCCAAAGCGATAAACTCTTAATTGGTAAAACTGAACTTCTGTAAAAATAATGTAAATGACACCACTTTAAAATTGCACCCATGCGAAGCAAGGGCAAATTGCTAGTTGTAATATAATTTAATCTAAAATAAATGTTCTTTAAACCTTTTTAAACTTTAACTTCAGGTTAAAGTTCTTAAACTGATTTTAACAACCGAGGTAATTAATACCACACACAATAAATGTATTTTATTATCTTACTTGCTAAGCTTTCCTTAATTTGTGAAAACAGTTCCAGTTGAAAAATGTATTATCAGTAATAACCAGATATGTATGCTAAGTAAATTAAAAATGAATAAATACATTAAAGCAAATCAAAGACATTCACATCAAGGCATTTACAACCTCTAGAAGTACTCTGAATTGTACATTTTACTAGAATTTATAATAATAATTACAATGTGAAAATTTGTATATTACATACAATAAAATTATACACATTTATTAATATTATTATTCTTATTTTAAAATTTATTGAGAGGTAAGAATCGAATAATCTTTTATTAATGAATGAAAATGCGTTTATTTGTAAAGAAACATATATCACAAGTTAGATTTAATTTAAAATCATCATTATCATAATCTTTCCTCCTTCTACCACTGTTCGGAAGTATAATATAAAATCATTAATTTAACAAACATAATTAATTTTGTTTTCAAAAATTATATTATTGAGTCACATATTTTGGCAAAATTATAAGTTAAAATTATTATAAGAAGATAACATATAAACTTTATAAGTCAACAACTTAAAAACCAATCCCTGCCACTTCATTGAAGTAAATAATACAAAAGACATCTAGTTATACCTTCAAAGTAATACGTGAATTAATTGTATTTTCTTTTTCTCCAGAATTACCTACCGAATAACAGTTAAAATAGTTCAATGAAGCTCAGCCCGAAGCTTCTGTATTTTTACTTAAAAATAACAACAGCTAATAAATGGAGAAAGATTTGCTTTTCACCTATAAGAAATAGGTATACAAACATGCATGAAGTTTGTTATGTGAAAGTTATGAGTGGCAAAAAAGTCTAATATACCAGCAAACTTACAAGAACTGAAGTTAATTATTGCAGTTATAGAAATAGGTAACCAACGCGGGTGGAAATCAGTCAGTAGTAAAAAATAGTGGAGGAGAGAAGATCGTTGAAAACTTCTGACGAGCTGCCTAATGCTACGCTGAAAGCCGACCTACATCCGAAAAATATTTTACCCTCCATAAGGTAGAATTATCAAGGCATTCTGTTTTATGAGTTGGTTCCCCAAGAAAAAACGATTGATTCAAAGATCTACCGAGAAATTTGATCAAAAAATGTGACAGAAACGTCCAGAACTAGTCAATTTGCATTCCACCACGAAACCACAAGATCACATCCGGCAAAAATCAAAAAGCAAAAGTTAGTGCAACTTAGCAGGGATGTTTTATTATACCCACAGTATTTACCGGGCGTATAGTTGTCTTAAATATGAAATTTCAGTTTCATAGGACTTACCGTTTCCGCCCGGGAGTTACCACACAAACACACACACCTTTTTGCGGGACTTGGTTATTTGAACTCGGGGACCCTAAAACGTGTATTTCCGTTGAAAACTGGAATTCGAAAATTTTCACGATCGCGATACTTCCCCTTACTATATATAGTAAGTGAAAGTAAAAAACACTTGAAACAACTAGATGTTAGAGAGTGAGAGCATATCTTAGTCTAAAATATATATTTAGATCTTAAATTTTTTTAAATACAGTTAGTTACAGTTACAGCACGATTGGAGTTAACTCTAAATTGGCATTATTTTTATTCACTATTATGAATGAAAATAGTATGTTTATATGCAACAAAGATCGGACAGGGATTCTTAATTATTGAGGTACAGTAAAATTTGATTTAGTAAAGACAATAAGTAGGTATTTATAGTCCCAATATCTAAACTAAACAGCAAACTGATGAGACTTTCCTATCCATATACCAATAAAATTAATAATAATTGTTTGTTTAACTATCTCTAAAGACATTATTGAATCAAATTATATCCAACTTGTGATTGTTGTAAGCTCGCACCTAACAATCGCTCAGAAGATAGCCTAAAATTTTGGCTGAAACGTTGGCACAATGAATTAATTATACCTAATGAAGTATTTTTAGATGTCTACACCCCAATCTACTTCTCTTTAATATACTCCACTTAGTGTTTTATTTCAATATTATAGTGTACTCCAACAAATTGGACTTCAAAATAATTTTAGGAAAAGATAATACAATAAAGTGAAAGGAGAGAAATAATTATTAAAACAGGTAAAAATTTAATTCAAATCAGAAAAATCATTAACAGAAGTTATGGTACTGTAACTGCACTTCACTAGAACAGTGTAGAGATGTTACACTACATTTCAGGTCTCTCAGTGTTGCCAGACTGAAAGTAATCGAAAATTTAACATTTAATTTTTTCTTAGAACTTAGTAGACTGTGTCTAATGTTGTTGTAATTAAATAAAGCGGCTCATATTTCTAAATATGCACGAACAATGTCAATTTGACTTTTCTTTATGCATGAATAGCAAATAAGTCTTTTTGAATGTAATGTAAACTGTAATGAATGAATGTCTTCCCTAACCGAACCTCCAACAAACTATAAACTTTGATTTGATGTTCTAAGGGGTGTTTCTCAGATAGCAGGTTAGGAAAAATTAAATTTATCAATGGTATGTAAATGCTGAAGCATTTGTAAATATTTTAAGAGATAATTTAAAAGAATAATGTAAAAACTTGGGATCTGAAAGGAAATTTCCTTAATGCTAGAATAATGACTTCAAGATAAAGGCACTTGGGACCTAAAAAATAGATACGAAAATACAAAGAAATAAATTTCTACAAAATTATAGATACAATCATACAGTTTCAGATTTCAATCCTATTGTGAATTTATGGACAACGTTAAGAAACAATACTGCATCATAAATGTGATTCAGGTAAAGGAGAAATAATTGAAGAGTGGAAAAAAAATTACTTCTTGTACAAAAAAATAAAATCAACACTAAAGATGCTTTATTTTGAAACTAAGCTGATGGGGTACAAACATTTAAAAAAAAAATAGCCAATAATTATTAATGTCACTAAACGACCTACAGCTATATATGATTGAAATAATAAAAGTCATAAAATAAAACAGTGATTTCTGATGCATTAAGGGCACGCTACATGGTGACAGAAATAGGCTAGTCAAAGCACTCTAACAATAGTAGAAGAGCAGGGACAGAGAGAAGGCTTGATAATTTTAAATCAAGTCGGATAATAACATCAAATATTACTATTTAACAAATGTTACTAAATATATTTTTAATAAAAGTTAAACAGATTGATTGGTAAAGTTACATTTAAAAAAAGAAGCTATATGCACATTATGAAAACATAGTTATTAAATCTAGAAACATAATATTTTCTTTTAAAAAAAAAGACTAAAAGTTTAAAAAATAAATTATAAAGTTTTATTTGAAATATGGTTGTTATAAATATGTTGGAAGAGTGTGATAACTCACTGTTGCAGTTTACCGCACATTTTTAACCTTTCACTTGCATATCTCTCTCATATTTGTGCAGCCTGGCCTTAATGTATTTAATAAAATAACAGCAGCTGAAAAAGGAGATGATTTGGCAATGATTAGGCTAAGGCGCGAGCCCCTTCCTCTGCCCACCTCTCCAATTGATTGCTGCACGCCTTAAGAGAATTGTTGTTGAAATTCTATATAAAGCTCAGCCTCATTGTCAACCAGAACAATACAAAATGGATGAGACTTGGAGAGAGAGCAGGAATTGGAACCCTTAAAGCTGGGTAGTATAAGTTTGATAGAGGGAATAGTTTCATGAAAATGGGAACTGAGGGTAACTCACAAAACATTATCTCTCAAGAGATCAGGATAAGAACTGATGCTTTGGTCTGGTGAGATATTAAAGCAGAAGATTTCTCTATACAAGGACCAAAATAAACCTTCGCTGGCTTGGCCAGTCTTAACATCTGGGCCAAAATCATAGGTATTTACCAGAACATATAAGACAAGACTTTTGGTCTGCAAAGATCAACACTGAGAAGGATTTTAGGTCTTTTTAAATATGGTAGTGGGGAGTCGACTGTTGACCGTGGTGAGGTTTAAATCGAGCTCATGTTTAGAGTGTTTTTTTAGTGGTTAAATCTAGTCCGATTGTGTTAAAATTTGTGTCAGTTGTGTATTTTCTTGTGAACTTTAACTTTTTATTAGAAAAAAGAAGTTTCCGTGCACAGATTGATCTAATTTTTGATCTACTGAAACAGCTTAAAGGAGGGGACCTGGAACAGGAAAGTTACCCGTCCAAGCACGTTGAATACGTCACCGGTGAGTGAACCATCTTTACAGCACATTCATCTTATCTGCTTCAATTTTGAGAGATTACTGATTTAGAATCTTCAGAGAACAAGCCATTAATTCATTGTTAATATTTTATAATAAACCAATACAATATGCAAAAAGAACCTGAATCTGTCACGCTCCAATCAATATTAACCGAAATCCGGAATAATAATAATGAAACTAAATTAATTAAAGAAGCTATGGAAAAAGTTTACACGTTCTTAGAGAATATTACATCTGAACTTAAAGATGCAAAAAACAAAACAGATGAACTTGAAAAAGAAAATCATCAGTTGAAAGAAAGAATAAAAAATCTCGAGAGAACGGAAAGAAAAAATAATATAATAATGTTTAATGTACCTGAAAAAGAGGATTCCAGTGTCGAAAATGTGGTGGATGTTGTAGAATCGGTTTTATCAAGCGTTGAGACCAATTTAACAAAAGATATAATCAACAACTGTTTTAGACTCGGGAAGAAAATAAATGATAAATCCAGACCAATCCTAATTTCCCTAAATAGTTATTTAGTAAAACAAGAGATAATGAAGAAGAAAGAAGTATTTAGAGAAAATAATATTGTGATAAAACATGATAAAACAATTGAAGAGAGAGACGAAGGGAAACGCATATATTCCTACTTAAAAAGATTATATGATTTGGATCCCTCTGTTACATATAAGAAAAAGTTTTTCAAACTTAAGGAAAATAGATATCACATTTCGGAGATCGAAGAACTTTTGTCGAATTTTGGTGAGGGAAGGCCATCATCATATTCAACACCAACTCAAGTTAATAAACGGAAAAAAATGGGCGAAAAATAAGAACAGTTTCGATTTCGTGACAAAACATCAAAACAAAACCAGTAGCCAGTTTGAAGAAAAATTGAAACAAGGAGATCTACAAAGGAACTTTAATCGGCAATCTCACGACCCATCGAATTGTAACGAGAAAAAAGAAGATATGTACAAATACCCATCTAATAGGCTGTATGGCTTACAGGTCAATAACAGGAGCTCCACAAAGTTAGGGGAATTAAATATATTATCTTATAATGTCCATGGATTAGGCTCTAAAAACAAAAACTTTTTCGACTTCCTTACAAATTTTGATTTAATATTTCTTTGTGAAACATTTATAGAAAAACATAATATCGATAAATTTGAAAAATATTTTAAAAATTTCGATCTTAAATGGATTCCGGCAACAAGAGAAGTGACATTTGGTAGAGCGAGTGGTGGTTGTGTGATAGGTATAAAAGAATCGCGGAAAATAAAAAATCTTGCTGTATTTACACAAATTTTGGACAGGTACGTTATAAAAATGAGGATAAAACACAGGGTAGTTCATTTAATACCGGTTTATTTGAATAAATGGGAGGAAGATTTTTTGATGTTACTTAAAATGCTAGACGAAAAAAATCTAAATTATATCGTAATAGGAGATATGAATTCCAGAACAGGATGTATACAAAAACTTCCCAAAAATAGCATAAAATTTGAAACTACAGTCGTTAGTCCACATAGGAACTCAAAAGATAAAATTTTGGATACAAGAGGAAAAAAATTAGTTGAAGCATTGGATACACATGATTAAGTAATATTAAATGGCAGAGTGAAAAATGATTCCAAGGGAGAGTTTACATTTATCACCTCAAAAGGATCATCAGTAATAGACTACTGCTGCGTTTCTAGGGACATATTATCATTAATAAAGGATTTTAAAGTGGAAAATGAAATATTCTCGGATCACATTCCCTTAGTGGTCACATTAGAAACGGAATCAAATAAAAATAGTGAAAAAATGGTAAAATTACCTCCAAAGTTAAATTGGGCATTAGAAATAAAAGAAAAATATCAATGTAAAATTACAAAAAATATGGCAACTAGAATGCTGATGGAGGAAGATATCATGATTAATACAGTAGAGTCGTTGGTTAATATCATTAAACAATCATCAATAAATAGCAGCTACAGCTCGAAAATAAATAGAAAAGAAATTTGGTTTGACAAGGAATGTATAAAAGTTAGGAAACAGTCATTTATACTTCTAAATAGATACAGGAAGAATAATACACCAGAAGACAGATTATTATATAGTGAGCATAAAAAGTACTATAAGCAGTTATGCAGGGGAAAAAAGAAAAAACATTATAATGAAACTATACATAAGTTTAAGAATATAAGAGACACAAAAGGCTTTTGGGACCTAGTTAAAAAATTTAAAAATCAGAATTCCATGATAGGTAAAGAGATAAGAGCTGAGGAATGGGAAAATTATTTTAATGATATGTACAACCAACAACTAAACCCAGTATGTATACAATATGCTGAACCACTGCTACAGGATGCATTTCTCGATAATCCGTTTACTCTAGCTGAATTAAAAGCCATTATAAACAAGACAAAAGCAAACAAAGCACCTGGCCTTGACCGTGTCCCTTACGAGTTCTATAAAAATGCACCTGACGAATTTTTAACTTGTCTGTTAAAGTGTTTTAATAAAATTGTAGATGTGGGAGAGGTACCTAAGGGTTTTAAAGAATATATGATTTTGCCATTGCATAAAACAGGAGATAAAAATTTAGTGCAAAACTATAGAGGTATAACACTCGGCAATACAATTAGCAAACTATTTACTGCTCTAATTAATCTAAGATTGACTGAATGGGCAGATTCTAATAATATAATTAACGAATTCCAGGCAGGCTTCCGAAAACAGTATTCAACTATTGATAATATATTCTGCTTAATGAGTATTATAAAACTTAATTTAAAAATAAAAAGAAGAAAAGTGTACAGTTTTTTCATTGATTTTAAGGCGGCTTTTGATAGAATCGATAGACAGGCACTATTTTATAAACTTAGCCAACTTGGAATATCTAATAGAATACTACGTATAATAAAGAACCTATATGAGGAAGCGGAAACAAGAGTTTGGAGCCAACAGGGCTTAACCTCCCTTTTCAAGACCGCGAACGGACTAAGGCAGGGGTGTGTTTTAAGTCCCTTTTTATTTTCATGCTTTATAAATGATTTAGAAGACAACATCTGCGGTGGCATAAACTTTAATGGAAGAAAAATAAAATTACTGGCATATGCGGACGATATCACACTGGTAGCTACTGATCCTAAAACTCTACAGTTAATGATAAATGATCTAGAGAAATATTGTCAAATGTGGAATTTAGAGGTCAATTTGAATAAATCCAAAATAGTAATTTTCAGAAATGGTGGGGGTAAACGAGGCCGAAACGAAAAATGGTTTTTCAAGAGACAAGCAATAGAGGTAGTGAACGAATATAAATATTTGGGTGTTGTTCTTACACCTACACTATCATTGAAAAAACATTTGCAGCAGAAGCTATCAAAAGCTAAAATAGCAATAAACTCCATATGGAAAAATTTACTACTAAACAATAGTATACCCTATAAATCTAAAATTCAAGTATTCAATGCTGTTTTTAAATCATTCATAGGATATGGTGCCGAAGCATGGGGAAGCAAAGAATATATTGAAAGTGAAAAACTTCTGTATTACTTCATTAAGAAATTATTTTACTTGCCGCAAGGCACCCCTTCCTACTTAATACATTTAGAAACCAAAATAGTACCAATGTTTATAGAAACCTTGAAAATTCAGCATAATTATGTTATAAAAGTTAAAAACCTGACAAAAAATAGGCTACCATATTTATTAAATAATGAAGTTGTTAAACAAAAGGTATACTGGATAAGGGATTTAACAGAAATAGCTGAAAAACATAATATTGACATTGACATTAGACTTGACAATCAAAATAAATGGGATTTAATCCTACAGGAATTTAGAGTATCGTTAACAGAAATTTACAAATTAAAATATGTACAAAAGGCTTCAGTTTCGGAAAAAAATGTATCTGTATAAAAACTTAAATTATGACTATGGAACACATTATCTTGATGATAATAAAATAAACTTTAATGGGGTCAAATGGATATTCAAAGTTAGATGTGAACTTCTTTATCTCAACTATAACAGATTTTATTCGAATAGTAGTGTGATATGTTCCTTGTGCAATAAAAAAGAAACAGAAAATACATTTCATTTCCTAGCTTCATGTCCGATTCTGTCTGAAATTAGAAACAAATGTTTTGGAAAGAATTCTCTAAAAGTTGATGATGTAATAAAATGTCTCAATGGTGATAACTGGTTGTCTGTATACAATTTTTGTAAAATAGCATGGCCTTATAGATATAGGCTTATTAAAGAATTTAATTATAATTAAAAAAAAAATATATTTTCTAATATGTGATATTAATTGATTATTGTTATTTTATTTGTTTTTTACTGTTATTTTATTTATAAGTTAATACAGTTAGAAGTTGAATAGAATCAATGAGTGACCTGTTTTTGAATATTATATAATTTGTAAAACTTTACAGGTCGGTTCCAGACTGACGGTCTAAAAGACCATAGTTCTACAAATGTTTTTTATATTTATAATATTTGTTTTGTTTTTGTAATATGGTTAAAGAAATAAAAAACAGTTATCTATCTATCTATCTAAATATGGTAGTGCCAAGAGAAGAAAGAATACACAGAGATCTCGAGCCTGAACAAGGATAATGAGATTGTAAAACTAATCAAGCAGTGGAGACACCAAAATGTAAGGAGTTAGACATGTGTGACAGTGTTGAAACTATTTAGTTGTTTCATTTAATGAACGCCACCTGGACTAATTCCTTCCAGTAAAACTTAAAAATATTTAACATTAATCAGGAGGTTAAACTAAACCGATTAAAAAGGAAAGGTAAAGACTTAAATACGAATAAGAAAAAATAAGTATCCCACCAAACAAGAAAATTATGCCAGTAAGACATAGGATTAGATTGGCCATTTCTTAATCATTGCGTAATTATAATTTGTATTTATTTACCTGTCAAGTGGGTTGATTACTAATTAAATATTAATTTTAAAAATCCTTTGTTTATTATTATTTTTTTTTTAATGTTTGAAAATGAGCAAATACTAAGACTCGAAATGATGCCAAATGTTAATTAAACTGAAGAAAATATATGAATGATTGGTGAAGTATGTAATGATATTAAAATTAGCTGAAAATCAAATTATTTGAATAGAAAAAGCATTTTTATAAATAATTATAATTATATTAGGGATAATTCAAATATTTTACTATTGAAAATCACTAATGAATTAAGAGAAACCAATAAATAAAACAAATATTACCAGGGTTTGTGATGCTGAAGTTCCATCAAAGCAATTTGCATTAAACGTCCTTAGATCCTGAAGGCTGCCCCAATGGGGTTGATGAATTCTTGGTAAACAATGAGTAATATCTGGTTCTTTTAAATCTTCTAAACTTTGAGATGTAGGTGGTGAAAGGGGAAATACTTTAGGACTTAATTTATAAGGAAATAAAACATCATGACTTCTGGAACTACTAATACTCATATCATCAGCAGATCTCACACTGACATTCAATTCACAGAAAGATTTTTTATTTTGCTGAATAACAGTGACATCAGGGCTTTTAGTAGCACCAGAGCTGATACTCATGTCTTCAACTAATGCAGGACCTTCTGAACCAGTACTCAAAGGAGATCGGCTACGGATGCTGGCTGCAGCCACATTGGGAATTGCATGAACTGTTACTTTGTCTGCTTTATTGCCAACTTTATCAACTTCTTGGATATGAGTCGATGATTCTGTACATCAACTACTAATATTCTATCAGATTGATTGCCACAGTCATCTCTAAATCCTATACCAGAATCACTGTTACTTGTTGTTGTTGTACTATCATGACTTGGTTGAGGGGAATTAGCAACCACTGGCTCCTCAGCATTAACTTCAGTTTCATAAAAACCCTTTATGACAGCTATAATTGGATCACAATTAGAAGGGAACTCTTTACACATTCCTGAAACTGGATCAGTTTGGCATTCTATTTTAAAAATTTTAGCTCTCTTTATATGATTCGAATGAGGACGAGCATCGACAGCGAATATATGACATGAACTGGATGGATCTTCTCCAGAAGCAGCAGTTACTACACCAAAATGTTTATGATCCTTATCTGAACTGGCACCACAAAATATTACTCTATTACCTGGATATACAGCTAATGTAATTCCAGCTCCATTTGTGAGACGTAAACTATGAGTCATGACTGTCATCAAAACTGCTGTGTGTGATCGTTTTTCAGCTCTTAAACGTTTTATGCAACCACGAACGATCTAAAAATACAAATATAAAAATATGATAAGAAACATTACATTAAATATGAGTATGAATATTGTGTTATACTATATTAATAAAAAACAAAACAAATTCTGTACCACCATTACCCATGAATTTTTGTGTTCAGTGAGTTTAGTATATAGTAGTAATTCATATTATTTCTAGGCCAATGGTTATGGAAGTAGGTAAATAAGGTCAGGACAAAATTTCTCTCCACAATTTAGGGTATCTACTTTATAGATGATGGATAGACCCAAGATGTTATCTGAGTACATAACTAACTGCTAAGTTTTAATCCAAGACCAGTAGTCTAGTGCACTACCCTGCTCTTTACTATATTAATAAACTTATAGCAAATTCACAATTTTAAAATCTTATGAAATTTATTTTTAAAATATCCTATTTATACTTCCTACATAGAAATAAAACATCTAATCAAGTAAAAAGAAACTTGAATATTACTTTATGTTTAATAAAGTAATATTAAATAATTATTAATTTAAGTGGATCTTTATGAATTTCGCACACTGAAAGTTTGGCAAAATAACTGAATTGACAAAATTCATAATTTTATTGAATAATGGAGTACTAACCAATAAGCACCTAGAAAACATAATTATGGAAAAAGAAAAGGAGAGGGAAATTAATTGACATATTTTTGTAATGAGACTAAGTTTTGTATAATTACTAAGAAACTTAAACATGTTCATGAATGAATTTTTTGGTCAGTGAAATTACAAAGGTCAGGCGAGATAGTCACTATTGGGCTTCATAAATTTGAAAATGTATCGGAGTTTACATATCTGGTATCTGTGGTCACTTAAGATAATAACCTCAATATTAAGATAAGAAGAAGGAAAATAGGAGAAAACAAATGCAACATTGGGTTAAGCAAGCAGCTAAGCAGGCGGGTATTTTCTAGATAGACCAAACTCCACCTCTATAAAACATTGGAGTGTCCATACTTCTTTATAGATTGGAGAATTGGACAACTTCATTTTAGAAAGAAAAGTTCTCAGCTATCTTTATAGAGGAGTGAAAGTAAGAGAGGAGTGGGTAGCGGTTCACGAACCAGGACCTATACAAAGCTTTCGGAAAGCTAATGACAAAGCAATGAAGTTGAAGCGCTTAAGTATGCAGGGCATATTGCCAGGATGACAGATGGAGAAATGCCCAAAATATAGCTTATACAGCCAATCCATGGAACATAAAGAAGAGGAAGATGGTTAGATGGTGTAGCAGAAGATGCTTACAGCATCATGCTGGAAGATAAAAAATGTATGATGCCAGCACTAGACCGCGACAATAGGAGGAGGCCAAGAACGGTAACTGGGTTGGAGCATCACAGAAAATATTTCCTAGGATTGTACCTTTATCAAACCATTAACTCCTCCCTCTCAAACCAGCATCCTCCCTACATCCACAGTCATCTGAAATCCTCAATCCACTTACTTTAAAATATAATGCACCATTCATTCATGGGATGGCTATCAAAGAACTCTTGGACCAAAATTTCAACTTCCACAAAATAATAAAAATTTTTCCCTTCCATTATCAAAATAATGGGCCATGGATCCAAACAAGTAGTAATCTGATGGTGCGAGGTCTGGACTACATGGTGGATGAGATAGAAGTTCCTTACATTTTTCTTGGGTTTGACAGGAAGTGGGGGGACGAGTATTATCTTGTTGGAATAAAACACCTTTTCAGTTGATCAAAGAAGGGTAACACTCAAACAACTTTGCAACTAACCTTCAAATTCCTAAATCTCTTAGCTGATTGCTAAAGAGTAAGTTAGTGAGGGGCCAGTCAACTGCTCTTTCTCAACTTCCCCATGAAGAGTAGATGGTGACTAACAGTATCTTTCAACAGACCAAACTCCCTGGTAAGTTCATGAGTACCTGAGGATGGATTTGACTCAACAGCTTCGTACATAAGCTCATCAATATTCATTAGTAGTTATCTGGAGTTGGAGTTCTTTTTCCATTCTAATGTCATACCTCCACAGCTAAATTTTTCAAACGAATAACCCTCAATGGGCTGGTCAAGGACATCTACCCATTCATACTTAATAAGTTTACAAATTACTTCAGTGGCTGTGAAATTTGTTTTCCCGTTAAGCCTATTGAATGAATTTCGTAGGATATGTTTCTCCTTTGAAACAAAAATCTAAAATGAGACTTTTTTTTTATTTGCTAGAAGTCGAATGGGATTAATCAAGCTTAGAAAATGCTCTAAAGGGATTATTAAGTATTGGTAAATTTTAAAGAGGATTCAAATATTTACAGTCCTTGAAATCTCAAATTTGATCTGATGCCTCTGAATCTCCCATGTGAGGTGGCTCTTATTAAAGTGAATATAGATTACGTTCTATTCAGACAATCAGATCAATCCTACATGACATTTGACTCATGCCCTAGAACAAGATGTACCTACTCCATCAGGCATCAGAGCCTCAACTTCAATCGGAATAGCCCAAGGATGTAGAAACTGAATCATCTGAACTTACTAAAATACAACTAAAACAGAGTGACAGTGTCAGGAAAGATCCACAGTGTCTCCACGACTATTTTACAAAATAAACAGGGGAAGAATGTGGTGATTTAATCAGCAGTAGCAGTATAAAATCATATTAACAATTTTTATTACAACCTAACATTGTGTATGCTTTTTTAATAAAAGAGTTCTAAAAGGTATTGTTGCATTAGCTTAATTTATAATTAATACCCCTTTTTTACAGGCAAAAATTCAGGTCACATATTTAAGAAGTACGAGTATATCAGGTTTTAAAACTTTCCAGATGCTAACTTTTTAAAGAAGCTCCCTTATTATGTAAATTAAATTTAAGTGATTCAATGAAGTTATAAAAAAAGAAAACAACCTTTACCACACAACCCATGAAGGGTTCCAGAGGCCAATGAACAGACGGGCAAGATGATTAGACCTGGATCATTCTCAGTCCGCCAGGTTTTCCCCCTCTAATTTATGGGCACCCACGTTATGGAGGCTGGATCTGCCCCACGAGGTTCTCTATACCCCAGGCTCACTCCACAGCTGAGATAACAGAATTAATAATTCTGTTGCAGCTCGGGATCTAATCCAGGACCCGCAGAACAGTTGACTAGTGCTATATCCACTAGACCACACTGTTCCCTTAAAATTACATGAGGTATAAATGTTATAGCAATAACATAACATAAATGTAACTTATAGCACTAAAAATCTACGAAATATAGTCAATTACAAATTAGATTTAATATAAAAAAGTAATAATTAAGCAGATATAATAAATAGATTGTATTTTTGATTTAAATTGAAAAAAAAATATATATTCTCAATTTTTGCCCTAGATAATATTTATTATGAAATAGAAACATTAGCAATTACAGCTGGGGATTAGGATTAAAGGCCAATTCTGGTCCATTTCGTACTTGTTAGTCCTGGCATGTACAAATATTTTAATTAGTCGAAGTATGTGACAATGAAATAAATATTACCATATATGGAACATGTTTATTATGATGATCATTGTGGAATATAGATAATAAGAAATTTGATGAAAATGACCTGTATTATTTTAATATGGAAAATTTGTAAGTAAAATAAAAATACAAATGATTTTAAAAACAATTTTAGGATAGAGATAAATATTTATATGATTAGGATTTCAAATGTAAGTAATATGTTGAAAATTTAATTCTAAAATTAAATTGTTGTTTTTAGTTTTTAATTAATATTTCCGAAGATGAGGGAGTCATGAACTCAAACATTAAGAGATAAAAATTGAGTTATTAATGTAATAATAAATAAATTTAAATAGAAGAGAAAGTTGTAATCAATTATGTAATACAATTATACTCTTCATAATTAGAAAATTGAAACTAAAAAAAAAAGAAAAAGAACTGTTTTCTCAGAGTTTAGTTGACATAAAAGAGTTAAGATCAGAAAGACATAATTGTTTTTTATAACACTAACATGTGTGTTTTTATTATTTTAATTTAAATTATTTAATTTATAAGATGTGGTGACACTACAATTAGAAAATGCTAAAGTGAAAGATTGTTAACAGTAAGGGAAAATATACATTTCATGTATTTAATGCAATTTTAAATCATTCATAGGATATGGGGCTCAGGCATGGGGGAAGTAAAGAATATATAGAAACTGAAAAACTCTTGTATTATTCCATTAAGATATTACTTAGCCACACACAATCATACTTATTACACATAGAAACAAAAATAGTCCCAATGTTCATAGAAGCGTTTAAAATGTAAAATATTTATATTATAAAAATTAAAACCTATCAAACAATTGACTACCATATTTCATTAATAACAAAGTAATTAAATAAAATGTTTTCTGGATAAAATATTTAAGAGAACTGGCAAAAAACATAACATTCAAATATATATTCAACTCAATAATAACAATAACTGCGCTTTAGTAGGAATTCAGAGAACCCTTAACAGACGTTATACATCAAAATTAATACTAAAGGCTGCAGTTTCAGAGAAAATACTTCTATATAAAACTTTATATTACGATTATGAGACAAATTATCTGGGTGATACCAAAATAAGTTTTAGTGGCATAAAATGGATATTTGAAGTTAAATGTGAATTATTATTGTGTGTGACCTATCTTTAACTGTTATGTAATTTGAAAAATTGAACAGGTCTGCTTCGGACTGTCTGCCTAGTTTTGTCTATCTAAACAGTTGCCTATCTATCTTAAATATATATATTTAAATAAAATATTAATCTTTTTCATGTATCTAAAAAATCAAAATTTTTAAAAGAATAATCTAACAAAAAACACAATGTGAAATTATTAATGGTGTAAGTTTAGTTTATTAAATAACATTTCTACTAATTCTTCAGAGGGATAAGATAGTTGGAGAAGGGGTGAGGTTAGTAAATAGTAATTCACCAATAAAAAAACATATTTTAATGTGTGTTGGTTCAAAATATTAGAAAATAATTAGACGTAGGCTAAATTATTGACACACATTAAAATAAGTATTTCTCTTCATTAAACCCACCCTAACATCAACTAGAAAAATAATAATTCCATAGATATCAATTTATCACTATTAAACCTACCAAAAATAATTAAAAGATTATATTCAATAACACATTTCTGTTCCTATGCATAATTCATAAACAGTAGAAATTATTCACAGAAACAAATATGTTAACAACGATAAATCAAAGTACTCCTAAAGACGCAAAGTAGGTTCAAACATTAGAAAAACACTAATGAAATATTTTATAATACACTGTTACAGCAATCAAGTCTAAATTAACTAAAAAATTCAAAAGATTTATAGAGAAGTTAACAGTAACACAATAAAAGAATTGAAAAACTTTAATATACAAATAAAATGAACACAACTGATCCAGAAAGAATGAATAAGGTTTACAAACAAACCACAAAACGTAAATTAAAAAAGGATGTAATTTGAATAATACCTGAAGCCTTGATCCAGCGGGTAATTTTCTAGGCATTTCTATTGTCCCAACATAACCCACAATTGCACGAAAAACTTCAGCATCATTGGCATTAGATTCTTCACAACCAGCAACACGATGATGGTATCGTGATATGGGTGGAGGAATATGGCCCTCCAGTTTCCACTGATCCGGGTGTTTAACATTCCTTGGAGGTGAAAGAGGGCAAGACATTCTAGTTTGGAATACACTGTTATTCATTCTAATATCTCGAATCATTTTACTGCCTCTGTTATGTAGTGTTTCAGCATGCCTATTGTTTAAATACTTATGAGGGTACTTAGGTTTCTGTCTCATCATTACAGGAACATCATCATCAGAACTGTCTGAATAATAATTTTCAGCAATCTGTAATTTAAGAACTCCATTTGAACAACCAATCAACCTCACAACATCATCATGAGGTACTTTACTGACGCTTTGGCCTTCAACTGCAACTAAATAATCACCAGCTCTCAGCCCAGCACTTTCAGCAGGACTTCCAGCAACAATACAACTTAATATACATGGATGTTGTCCAGATATAGTAAATCCAAAGCCATTTTGCCCTCTTTTGACCTCAACTGTCCTAACACCATAATTGGGTCTCTTCTTTCTTCTCCTTACTGGATGCATTATAGTTTGAGTTACCAAGAGGAAGTATAATTGTCTTTAGAAGTAAGATTCATTTCAGTAGAAAAAAATCATATATTTATTAACAGCTGTTATCTCATATAATAACACATCACAATAAATCAGGTTTGGATCATAATCAAATAAAACACTAATTAAGATTTAAATCACTAAATCTTGTATAATTCTACATTAAAAAAAAAAAAAAAGTTCGCACTTTTAATCTCAAATTAAATAAAAATACTGCTATAAATCTTTAAAATATCACTAATTCAACTCATCAGATCAAACTTGAACGAAAAAAAAAGAGATAAACAAACATAAATCGTTGCAACATACAGGGAATAGTTCTATTTACTCGTCAATTGGGTTATGCTGATCAACCGAAAAAATAAACGTAATAAGAGGTAGAAATGAAATAAGCGCTAACTTCGTAATATCTATCTTATAAGGCTATTAGATGGATCCTCCATACTCTCAGAAAGTAAGCGCTGCCGATGTTGGTATTATTTTCCAAAGTCGTGTATTTTTTCAAACTTTGGGTATTTATGAATGAATGAATGAATGAAAAAAGAACTTTATTCTTGGGCTAAGTCCCTTGAGAATAATACACATATACAAAAAAAATAATGATTACAACTGGCAATTAACTAAAAAAACTAATAATATTACTGATTACTAAAATTATTTACAATTACTTTAATTGATGAAAAGAGAGAGAAATGAAACATATAAATTTAAAAAAAATATAGTAATATCTAAATGTAATATAGAACTAACAAACCAAAAAAACAAAAAACATTAGAATAATTGAAAATAGAAATGAAAATAAACTTTACTATCATTTATGGTATGAAGTGTAGACATTTCTCACACCACTTTAATCGCTGTACTGAAATTAGTTGGCATCTGATTGAGAAGCAAGAAGGTGTTTAAAAAGGAGAGATTTGAAAGAAAATTGGGAAGGAGCATGACGGATGTATGATGGGATGGTATTCCATAAGAAAGTGGACCGGGCTAAGAAGGAAAATTCATATTTTTTGGTTCTATGGGAAGGCGTATAGAGGTCGGAAAGACGGGATCTGGTTTCCTGAGTATGGATTGTGGATTTAAATTGCAGGAGACTATAGATGTAAGAGGGGCGGTGGGAGCGGATGACTTGATAGAGAAAGGAACCAAGGAAATATTGCCTTCGAATCGAGGGAAATAGCCAATTTGACTCATCATAGAGGTGGGACACATGTGACCGTCTAGAGGTACCGAAGATAAATCTTAAGAAACAGTTCATGACTCGTTTCAATCTGCCCTCATGCAACCTCGAAAGCCCACCATATACCGCACAACTATAGTCAAAATGGGAGAAAATAAGAGAGGATACAAGGTGCTTCCGGAAGGATTGTGGGAGAAGGTGACGGGACCGCTGAAATAGTTTTAGTGTGCTGATCGATCTTTTGGAAATTTGGGCAATATGGGGTTTCCAGGATAAGTTTTGGTCAAGGATTACGCCAAGGTTTTTGACGGAGGAGGTGAAGGTAATAGGGCGACGATCAAGCAAAAGAGAAGGAAGGGTGATGATAGAACCAAGGAGGAAATTGGAACCGATTAAAATGGCCTGGGTTTTCATAGGATTAAGCTTTAGACTATTCAGGTTTGCCCAGGCACTGATCCTATCTAGGTCTGCCTGAATATTTGCAAAATCTAATGATAATTCAGAAGGAGGGAAGGTTAGATAGATTTGGAGGTCATCAGCGTATAGATGGTAGGAACAGTGATGGATTGAATTAGGGAGGTCATTGATATAGGTATTAAACAGAAGGGGGGAAATACTCGAACCTTGAGCAACACCTGAGGATAGAGTTAGGAAGGAAGATAAGGGTTCATTAGGAATAGCAACTGCTTGTGAACGCTCGGAAAGAAAAGATTGGAACCATTGGATAGAACTATTAGAAAAGGATAAACACTTTAATTTGGAAAAAAGGATCGAGTGGCTCAGGGAGTCAAAGGCCTTGGAGAAGTCTAGGAGTATTAGGACAGTTAATTTTCTTTCATCCATTGCGGTGTGGATATCACTTGTGATTTTGGTAAGGGCTGATTGCGCGGAGAAACCAGGTTGGAAGCCGGATTGGAAAGGATCAAGTTGATTAGTCTCTTCAAGAAAATGGGACACTTGGGATTGTACAATTCGTTCTAGAGGTTTGGAGAGATTAGACAGGATAGAGATAGAGCGATAATCTTTAGGTGATGTCGGGTTAGGGATTTTGTTAATACGATGGACTAAGGCTTTTTTCCATGATGGAGGGAATACAGAGTTCTGGAGTGAGAAATTGTGAATGAAAAGAAGAACAGGTAGGATTTCAGGTAGGCATAATTTTAACAGTTTGACGGGTATTCCATCAGAACCGATGAAAGTGGTATGGGATTTCATTAAGGAAGAAATAAGGTATGTGGGAGAAATATTTGAGAAAAATAAAAATTATCACAATTAAATGATGGTGTGAGTGAAAAGTTGGTATAGGAGGCTGTAGTAATATTGGAGGAATCAGATGAAAAGTATGTATTTAGATCGTCGGATGATATTGGGAAACTTGAGGAGGTAAAGGATTTACAAAGGGAAAGTTTACGAAGGAGTTGCCATTTGGTTTTGGAATCAGGGGAAGAGGACAAGGCTTCATGAAAATAGTTGGATTTTGCATGCCTTACTGTTGTTTGTGTCAAGTTACGGAGTACTCTAAACGATTCATAATCGTCTGCATGTCTTGTACGCCTGAAGCGTCTGCGGGCAGCCTCACGCTTCCTTTGTAAATCTAGAATTCCTTCTAGAATCTAGAGTCCGTAGGGAGAAGCTGGTAGAAACTGGAGGTTGACGGTTGCCAAGGAGTCAGCAGAATACCTCAAGATCCTGTACCTTGTCGATGTATACCACCGGTTGTCCGTCGTCCTTGCGACAACGCACTCTCCCGGCAGCAATCCAAACGTATTTTAATTTGCCAGGAGATCTTTTTTGTCGGGCGAGCCAGTAAAGATGTCTGTTTGCTGGAGACATCTCCTCACCTAGGTATATACGGTGGCAATCGTTATCTTCCCAGCCGATATCCCGCGTAGTGAAGTCTCTCTTCACCTTTCGATGTTTACTAGCTCGTCCCTTGTCATTTGCCTGACAAAGCGGGCAACGACAGGAGGAGGCCTTGGATCACCAGGCTTTGATCGTCTTCGTTCCACCATGTCCAGATCCTCCGGAGAAATCTTCATGCCCAGGCCAGCCGCTACACTCGTCACCAGGGGCGCCGGAGTTTCCCCCGGGCGGACCGGGATACCCCGAATTTCCAGGAACCTACAAAGTAGGCCCTGCTCAGATTTATTAAGGAGGACCTCAAGATCTTCCACTTTGTTTTTTAGGGTCCTGTTTTCCAAAGTAAGCTCTTCAATATACTTGGTTTGACCCTCAAGGTGGCTTTCAATTTTGGAGAGTCTCTCATTCAATTCGAAACTCAGTTTCCCGTACTTATCTAGGGAATCCCGTATGCTTTTGATCTCTCCATGCACTTGGGCTCCTTGATGGGTCACTGCCGCTAGAATATCAGATGAGGTTGGCTCCCCTGCTTGCTGCTGGCTGCTTTATGTATTTGGTATTGCATGTATTTTCGGATAAAATGGCTGACTCTGGTAAAAACTTTGAAAAAATCATTGGTTTTATCAAATATTTATGGGTTCAGTACAACTTTTATTACTTATTTACATTCAATAACAATATTATAAATTTACTAAATGATTAGAAATATGTATCTACAGTGAGTGTCAAAAGTATTCGGAATCCACTACCATTTCATAATTTACTTGTTTTTAACATATTTTTTATGTTTTTAAGGAGTTGTTAATCACTTCATAATGTTAGAAGGAAGGTATACAATATATAAAAAACAAAAATTACGAGTACAATCATTTTATTATAAACGAAGGTTCATTTACGAAACAATTAAAAATAGTTTATGTTAATAGTGTCATAAATATTCGAAATTACGTGGTTGTATACATTTTAGCCTACTGGGAATTGATCTTACTAATTAAATGATTGTTTGGTGTGAACTATTATCCCACTCAAGCACTTATAGTTTCTTGAGGCCATTTTCATTTTGAATATAGTATTTCCTGATTTTCCTTTTTAGTAGGACCCACAAATAGTTAGTTAAATTTGAAAGATAAAACGGAAGAGGGGTTTCGAGAACTTTTTAAAAATTTTACGGCAACTAAATCTGAATAGACAACGTAGTATGTCCAGAGTATTTTTCGCGCGTATGTTAAAAATTAAATTTATTAATTGGCTATTTATGCTTAAAAAATACACAAACCTATCAATAGTTTTGGCCATGAATCCAATGTTATTAAGCTTTTTCAAAGAAAAACAGACCGCTCAAGGTGTTTTATTATGGCATACTAAATTTTTTGTTTGGTTTCCAGCAAACCATAATTTTTTCATAAGAACCATGTATTTTAGTATAGGAGTCTTCTATAAACATTTTAATTCACCTACTTTCTCTTTTAAAAAATGTTACAAAATTCAGCCTATTATCTTTTTGCCTTGCCTGCTGAAAGACGTTTTCCATACTTCTTGTACCATGTTTTTCTTTTCGTCATATTTTTTTAAAACCCGGCGAACAGTTGAAACACTTATTGTGTTTCTAGAAGTTCTGAAAAATTCAGAAATAAGCTAAGGTTTACTAATTTAAGGCATTGTTTTCTTATCAGATGAATAATCAGTCTTTCAGCTTTAATATTTAATATTTTTGTACTCTCACTTTTTTCGCTTTTATATTATATTATCTACATTATACATAGCCATCCACATATTCTCATCAATTTTTTCTAACATTTCAACTATTTATCTTTTAAGAATGATTTGAAACCGTTGTTCGATCGTTGCGTTTTTATTTTAGGGCCTTATTTAAACAAAAAAAATTCTTTCCAAGGTTGGGTATCAGTTACATGAGGGAGAAGAATTGTTTAGAACATAAAATTTTGTCGAAGATTAGTGAGAATATGAATATATGAAACCATTAAAAAATAAGGATATTGCGATTTCCGAAAACCTTTGACACTGAATGATTTTGTAATTTTAAATTATTTATCCGAAAATTTTAAAACTATAAATTTTTCAGTAAAACTATAAAATTTAAAGATTCATGAGTGAAGAAGAATTATACAAATTCATAGTTTGAAATATAATTAATAAATTAAAAGAAATGTGAATTCCGAATACTTTTGACACTCACTGTATTTAGCAACCTTATTATTAGAAAAATAAAATCTACTCTACCCCGAAATAAGCTTTTCTCATTTAATTATAATTTTAATTAAATATTAGTCATCTTCCCATAATATTATCAAAAATATTAAATTAATAATAGTTTTTAGATTATCTTGAGTGTGTGCAATGTTTTAGGCGCCTTAAGGCTCAACAGCACTTGGCGGAATCTCCCGACGAAGAAAGGAAAGACGACTCTTCGAGGTGACCATACTCATCTGTGTCCCCTGGCGAGGAAAGGAAATGGCCTTCTTTCACTTACCTCTCTGACGCCCATCCTCCACCAACTCAAGGAGGAAACGTTCAGTGATTGTCATTGTTCGTTGTGAATGACGAAACGTGTGTTCACCTTTTTAGCGAGTAAGTGTGCGAGGGAACAGGTAAGTTCTCCTCTGCTCTAAATAGTATAGGCTATAGACTCAGTTATAAAAAAACTCCTCACTCGGTTATTGTAGAGGCATCATAAGATTATAGTTATGAGATGGTGAGCGTCACCAACGTAATATTGCTATTTGAACAATTAGCTTTGTTTTTCGTAGAGAATACAAAACAAATATACAACGAAAATATTTTTCAAATAAAGGATATGTCCTACACTAGGGTGATCATAGTATACCCCTATGTAATCGTTGTCAACAGTAAGGTAACACTAAGACCTACTATAACTAAACACCCGCTAAATGTGCCAATGGCAAAGCAGCTCATCTGACATATTATAGGGGATGCCAGACCTAGAATAAACTAAGAACGCTTCGAAGCTCAAGAACTTGCCCCCATCTTAGAATTGTGCCAGCTTAACCTGCCGCACCTACAATGAGGCCGCGAGAATTTCCTACACTGCCACAACAGCAGCAGCAAATTCAGCCTACTCAAAGAGGACCATTGTCTCAGATAGCACAGACCTCCGCAGTCCCTACCATCTTTTAAAAGAAGACAAAGCCAAAATGTATGCATAATCAGTTTGAGACAAGGAATTACTTAGCCAATGCTGCCTGCTGAGATTGTTACTCCTCAACTTTAATTTATAAAATAGAACAAAGAATTAAGTATAAACTTAATTTACTGGTGCCGACGTTTCCGCCTTCAGGGCGATTGAGTGAGCTGAGCGGGCGTCACAACAATTACCCTGAACCAACTTCTCTCACATATACACACAGTCAACCATTCTCACTTCATCTTATAGACAAGTCAGTAAATCCCGAATACTTTTGACTCTCACTGTATTTCCATTTAGGGAATTTTACAAGAAGCGCAAAAATCTCTCATTATTTTGTTATTGAACCAATTTATTCAATTCTTTTAACATTAAAATCTGTTTGTTTTTTTTCTCTATTATTTCATTTTTACTTTATAAAACGAAATATTTCAGAATGATTTGGAATAATAATATTAAATGTGTACTTAATACATTTTGGAAAGAATAGCAATTGTCAAACGCAATTTTAAATAACTTGTACGTTTTTTAGATGAAATCGGATTGCAGATTTTTATAAAACAAAAGAATTAGAATACAAAAATGTTAAAATATCAATTTAGTCATAAATGTTCTTTAGTACCTTTTATAAATTAGTGTATTTTTTTTATTGCCTATATAACGAGTTATATAGCCTATATTACGAGTAAGCTGTGAGTTTTATATCGAAATTGTTGACGACAACAAATTTCTCTCCCACCCAATTTCTCTACCACCCAATAAAACAAATCTATTTTAGAAAACTGGCAGATCGTGCGCAGTACATATTTTTATTTTTACTTCACGTCAATCTACAAATAACACAATTAACAACTACATTTTGGCCTTACTTTGGTGTCCCATATTCATGCCCTATCAGTGAAAAATTCTATTACGACAACAACTTTTTCGACAAAGCATTTTAATAAGGCAGATTTTTTTATATTTAACTTATTATTGAAGGTTGATTAGGATGTGGCATGCTTATTATTCTAACAACCTTTACACCTTTACATCTGCAAATCCCTTTTGTACTCCAGAAAATTTCACATTTTCAAATTATTATATTTGTTTTCCATATTTTTCCCTCTTGAGATCTCGGTGTGCTATTTCCTCATCCACTCCGTACACCACTCCCATCTGGGTGGTACTCGACTAGAAACTTTAAAAAAATAAGGGTCCTGCGACGGAGTTGGAACTTTAGTTCAGACTGGTACCAGGGACTGAGCTTTAATTGAAATTACCCTAGATGTTGGAACTTAATCTTCATCTTCCGATTCTCCAACTCAAATACGACTAAGACGGAGTGAAAGTGTTAAGAAAGCTCCACATTATCCATTATATTTTTTTTTTACATTTATTATAAATAATGTTTGTTTGTTTTTTTTAATGGATTTTCTACATTTAAAAAACATGTTTTAATGATGTGTATATTACACTTGTTTGTTTTGATATAACTTTATCACGTAGTGTTTTTTTTTTTTAAATAATATTTAATGATATTATAGGATTTTTCATAATGTAATATTTTATGCCATTATCCAATTTTTTTTAAATAAGCCTCCCACTCTCCCGCTACTTTCGTGAACTCTTACAAGACCTTGCATTTCAATTTTTCACCTTATCTACACCTACCTGTTTTCTCACCGTGCAGCGAAGCTTCATTTTGAGTTTGGATTCATACTACTATTGAGTCTGCAGATCGAATACAGCTCGGATCCGATACAAATACAAATGTAGAGAATGACAGAATGACCTTTCAGCTTGGATTGATACGGCTCGTATCCGATACAAATGTATTAAGTATGGAATGACCTTCAGTTTGGATTGATACGGCTCGTATCTGATACAAAGTATCATGTACGGAATGACCTTCAGTTTGGATTGATACGGCTCGTATCTGATACAAAGTATCAAGTACGGAATGACCTTCAGTTTGGATTGATACGGCTCATTTCTGATACGAATATGTCGAGTACAGAATGTCCTTTCAGCTTGGATTGAATACGGCTCGTATCTGATACAAATGTATCAAGTGCGGAATGACTTTCAGCTTAGATAGATACGGCTCGTATCCGATACAAATGTATCAAGTACGGAATGACCTTCAGTTTGGATTGATACGGCTCATTTCTGATACAAATGTATCAAGTACGGAATGACCTGCAGTTTGGATTGATACGGCTCGTATCCGACACAAAGTATCAAGTTAAGAATGACCTCGAGTTTGGATTGATACAGGTGATTAATTCTTTATTTAGGCAAGAAATAAATTAAAATAGAATCTTTTAGTTCACTTGCGCATAATTAATAAACTAAATTAAATCAGGAAATATTTTTTAATCATTATTTGAATATTAATATTTACAAGAATAATTATTTGGGCATTTGAATAAAAATCATTTGAATAAATAATTCTATTGCTATTCAAAATTAAATATATAAATTGTGTGTGTGTGTGTGAGTGTTTGTGTGCGTGCGAGGGTATTCAACAGTATTAGATAAAAAACTATCTGATACAAAAGTGTCAGATAAACGTATCAGATACAAAAAAGTATCAGTATCAATTGTATCAGATACAATAAATTCTGGTATCTACCCATCCCTACTTGTCATAACCTTACATCGCGTGAGTTTTTTCCCATAGTTGTTATATTTGCTTAATTTTTAGTAATTGATAGGCCACATCACAATCATTTTTCAAGAATAACTCAAAGCACCAGTATGCGAACAATCCTCATTTCGTAAAATAGAAAAACAGACATTGACATAGGTGTATACAAAAAAAAAAAGAAACAAAAGTAAGAAATGAAGTATAATCTAAAAAAAATGCTGCTGAAAGTTGTAGAAACAGAAAACGGAGATCAAGCGGGAATGAAGATACATTGTGGAAGAAAGGAGTTAATTTAAAAGATCTGAAAAATTAACGTAGTCCGCATTTAGTCCAAGACTAAACAAACTAAATCAATATCTCGGGCTTTTATTATAAGTTTGGTGTTTATTTGTATTAAAGTTAATTATTTTACAAATTAACTCTGTAACATGTTTTAATATGAACCTAAGCAACAGTGTTTCTTAAAAACAGTACTGTTGCGTCGTTTGTGTTTGTTATTTAAGCCCAGCACAGCTTTTCCGACAGGTACCTCTACTATGTGTGCCTCAACAGTGTAGTGCGCATATGCAGAGGACGTTTAGGGTGGACTAATGGGAAACTTTGCGTATTTTTATTCCTAGCTTAGAAATAAGGAAGGGCATTTACATTACACTGTTTCTGTTTTATTATTGCTGAATTATTGAATTCAAATTACTCATCGCTCTAGAAATGCCCCCAATGGCAGTCTGCGTCATTCATTCAGATATTTATCCTGTATACTTGTATATGTATTCTTTATTTCTTTTGATTTTGTCAATTACTGTTTCTTACTGTGTACTATGTTAAGTTTCTTTATAATTGCTTATTTTGTAATTCAATCTTGTATTTACTTGCCTTAATTTTATATTTTGTATATATGAATTTGTATTCTTTATTGCTTTTGTTTTAGACAATTACTGTTTATTACTGTGTACTGTTTTTGTTAATTTGGGCTTAAAGGCACAAAACCCTAGGGTAATCAGTGCCCTGTTTAGTGTGTACTGTTTTACTGTCTCTTATAATTGTTTTTTTGGTATTAATTGGGTATTATATAATTCAATTTTGTATTTGTATGCCTCAATTTTATATCTTGTATATATGTATATGTACTCCTTATAGCTTTTTAGCTTAGTCAATTACTGATTCATACTGTGTACTGTGTTACTGTCTCTTTATGATTGTATTTTTATATTCCTTAAGTATTATATTGTTTTTTACTGTGTACTGTTTTTTTTTTTTGTTTCTTTATAAATTTTTTATTATATTATTTAAGTATTGTATTGTATCATACTGTGTACTATGGTACTTTTATTGAATTGCCGCAGGTGAACTCCTTTCCCACACACGGGCTCGCCTTAGTGAGATAGTGACTTGGACTTACACTGTAAAATGTCTGTATTTCGATTTTTTTTTTTTTTTTTAACTTTAAATCTTTATTCACACCTGTAAATAATACAATGAACAATCAGTGAATGTGCGGTCAATTTTAAGAAACATGGCGTGATAGGCATGAGGGAGAGCAGCACCCAGCGGTACCTACTGCTGGCATGAAATTAGTGTGAGTTACTAAGGGAGAAGGTCTCTCATCCAACTCCTCTTCAGCCTTCTGTAGGCATTTCCTGGCATGAGTGTTGTGGCCATGTCATTGATTAGTGTGTTAGGGTGACCTTGTAGTTTGTCGTGGAAACGTTTGTAGTGTGTCCGTATGTGCACATTGACAGTTGGCATCTTAAGGTCAGTATGTAAAGTTATGTTGCTAACGTACCACGGTGCTTTTGTAATTGTTCTAAACGTTTTAGCTTGAAAGATTTGAAGTTTGTTAATGTGAGTCTTTTTAGCTGTCCCATATATCTGTGATGCCTAAGTCCAAATAGGTTTCAGTAGGTAATTATAGGTGTTTAATTTCTGTCGAAGTTTTAGTTTCGAGTGTTTTGAAAAGAGTGAGTAAAGAAGTCTCAGTCTTTGGTTAAGGGTTTTCTTTTTTTTGTTAATATGCGGGCCCCAAGTCATTCTTCTGTCAAACGTCAAACCAAGATAATGTACAGTGTCCGTCTGTGGAATTTGTGTGTTGTCTAAGAAAACGGGAGGACTCGTGTCATGTCGAAGAGTAAAGGTGATATGGTGTGATTTGTCATTATTCAGTCGGATTTTCCAGAGTTTGAACCAGTCATGTAATTTTACTAGATGTTGTTGTAGGATCTCTGAGGTGTGGGTTGCAATTTTATGTTTTGTTAAGATCGCTGTGTCGTCGGCATAAGTCGCTGTTAGAATATTAGGGCTGTAAGGTATGTCATGAGTGTAAATAATGTAGAGTAATAGAGCGAGCACTGCACCTTGGGGTACTCCTGCTGCGATAGATCTCATGGCAGATAGCTCTGATCCCTGTCGAAAGGAGAAAAATCTGTGAGAAAGGAAAGAATGAATAATGAGGTAGTAAGTAGGTGGAAGGATAGTCTTGAGTTTAAAGAGAAGCCCCTGGTGCCAAACTCTGTCGAAGGCTTGAGCAACGTCGAGAAATACGCCAGTAGTGTATAAATTCTGCTCTAGTGCGGTGGATATGTAGTCCGTCACTCTGTGTAGTTGGTGCAATGTCGAGTGATGTCTTCTAAATCCAAATTGATGATCTGGTACGATGTCGTTGTTAGTTAGTACATCAAAAGTCTTTTATGTAGTAGATGTTCAAAAATTTTGGAGCATAGCGGAAGTAAGCTTATTGGTCGGTATGATGAAGGAGTATTTTTGTCCTTGTTGGTCTTGGGAATCATTGTAATATGTGAGTATTTCCATTGAAGCGGGAATTTGGTTGTCCTCAGTATCGCGTTATAGATTGAAGTCAGAAACACTAGAGCTTTCCTGGGCATTTGCTGGAGTACCTCAGCATTAATTAAGTCGTGTCCAGGGGCTTTCTTTTTAGGTAACTTTCTGATTTGTTCAGCGACTTGAGCAGGTGTGAAGGAATGAGGAGGTAATGTCAGTTGTAAGGGTTCATCCAGAATTTTAAGTACAATTTTATCATGTTCGATGTTGTTGAATTCTGTGTGTGGTGTAAAGATAGAAGATAGATATTCGGCGAACAGTTCGGATTTTTCTCCGTCAGCCATGGCCCAGGAACCATCTTCTTTTCGAAGGGGTGCCGGCACTTCCCGATGCTTAGTAAGGTTTTTAGTATGCCTCCAAAAGCTGCCATCGTCAGTCGAAAGGTTACTAATGTAGTTATCATAAGTTGTTCTTTTAAATTTTGCAATTCGTCGTTTGAGTTCGTTGTTGAGTCGGTTGTAAATTTGATTGTCTGATGGAAGTCGGTCTGTCTGCCATATTTTCCGGGCTCTTCTTTTTGCTCTGATCAAATCCCTTATGTACTGTGGATAAATTGGTAGCTTTTCATGTTTTCTTCGTCTGGGAATTGATGAGGACCATGCAGCGTCTTGTAGCTTCTGTGTGAAGCATTCTACAGCATCCTCAAGCTCTTCTTCATTTTTAATAGCCAAAGGAATGGAGAGAGCAGTATTTAGACAGTTCCTGAACGCATCCTAATCCATTATGCCATTTGTGAGAGATATGTGTTTCTTAGCTACAAGTGGTTCTTCAAATAGTTCTAAATGCAAAAGATAATGATCAGAGCAAAGATCTGTGCTCGTACTTATTGTGTGAGGTGTAGTGCGGGGTCCTTTAGTTATGAAAAAATCAAGTAAATCTGGTGTCTTACGTTTAGATGTTGGCCAGTAAGTAGGTGGGTGTGGTGATATGGTGTCTAATGAAAGTTCGTGAAGGACATACCTGAGATTTCTTCCTCTTGGGGTTGATAGTCTAGATCCCCAAGACGGGTCTTTAGCATTATAATCGCCACCTGCGACAAAGCATCTGCCGAGACGTTTGAAGAAGTTACTAAACATCGTGGAAGTCAGGACATATCTCGGAGGGCAATAAACAGCAGCAAGAGTAATGTTGTGATGTTCAGAGAATAGTGAAATGGCTGTAGCTTGTATGTCAGGTGATATGGGTAATTGCAAAGGATGGTGTTTTAGTGTTGATCTGATGAGAATAGCAGTGCCTCCGTGTGAAGTATTGTCTGGATGGTCAGTTCTATAGATTTTGTAATCATGAATGTAAAATTTGGATTTTGGTGTAAAATGTGTTTCAGTGATTAGTGTTATGTCAATTCGTTTCTCGTGTAGATATATGTCTAGTTCTGTCCTATGTTGATTAAGTCCGTTTGCGTTCCATGTTATGATAGATATGGAGCCTACAGTCATCTGATTAATGGGCATATATTTGTCTAAGGGCAAGGGTAGTTTGAGGGAGTTGTTGAAGAAGACCGAAGAGGGGCTGAATGAGATTGTTTAAATTATTAATAACATTGTATAACTGGCCAGAGGAGTTATCTACCGGCGGGACCGGTAGGGTCGTGCCCCCACTCATACCTGTATATCTGTGTCGTTGGTGTGGCGCTTGAGATGGTTGTTGCGGCTTTCTCTGGTGCTGTTGGTACTGGGCTTGAGCTGGTTGTTGTGGCTGTCTCTGATCTTGATGGTCTGGTGCTAGAGCTGGTTGATGCCACTGCCTCTGATGCTGCCGGTCAGTTCTTGGATGAGGTGTCTGAGGTTGATTTAGTTGTGGAAGAGGTGGAAACTCATTGAGGGCAGGCGGTGCATGTCTTACTGTTGGAGGTCGCTGAGGAGCGTACTGCTTCGAGCGATGTTTTCGAAGCCCTTTCAAAGTTTGGCAGCCCCTATAGTTGGCGGGATGAGCGCCATTACAGTTGGCGCAGGTTGCAGCTGTTTCTCTTGGTTTTGTGCAAGCACTGCTTTCGTGGCCCAGTCCACATCTTACACATTTTGGTGGGTAGTTGCCGTACGTTTTTGTGTGTCCGTACTGCTGACATCGAACACATTGAGGAATCATTTTTCTTTTGCGCGGTTCCTCTATTTTTATATGGGTATAGTACAAAAATTCAATGTCAAAGATTTTGTCATTGAATGTTGCTTTTGACACGTCCACGAAAAACATGGGAAGGGGTGTTTTAAATCGTGAAATGACGTTGACTATACTTGTTGCCTCATATCCATATTGGGCAGTTCTTCTTTTATGGTGGTTAGTGGTGTGCCGTAGTGTAAGTTTTTGATAACAACTCGTGGACTTTTTTCCTCTGGTAGTTGATATGTGTGGAAGTACGCACCTCCCATTTTTAAACTAGTCACTAACTTTCGGTAAACATCTGAGTATTCAGGGTATACGGTTACTCCCTGACAGTTGTCTTGAGCCTAAAACTGTTTGCCCCTCCCTCATTATGAAGGAATGTTATGAGTGCAGGGTAATCTTTAACGTCAGATAAATGTATGGGTGGCGGTTTGGTGTTGGTAGGTTGATTAGTTGATGGCTCAGGTTCATCTATTGAGGGTGATAACGGTTCGAACCTGTTTTGAGTATTTGTAGGTGGACTAACCTTCATAATTTTCCTGGGGTCTCTTTCTGCAGTTAACTGTCTTTTTCTTCCTGACACAAGCTCCCAGGAGATATTTTCGTGCTCGATAGCATTATTGGAAATGTCTTAGCCACTGGTTGGAGCACTTGAAGTTGAGGCTTCCGTCATTTTTCCAGTGGGAGAGCCCACTTCACTAAATAAATTTTACTTCTCTTCTTGTTTGCTTGTTCAGCACACAGTTAGGAAGCAAGTTTGTTTGTAAACACTAAAGTTTTTCACTTAAAACATAACAAAATTTGGAAAAAACTTATCACAGTTATAACCTTCCGCGTCCAAAAATCTGTATTTCGATTTAAATAAAAAAGTTAAAAAAAAAAAAATCACCAAAATGAAGAGTGTGCTCCCAGACACCTAAAATATAAACAACCTGAGAGCAGACATTTTATTTATTGAGCTTCGCTATTTAGATAAAATTCATCGTTATGAATGGATACAATTAATAATAAATTGTTTTCCTTCACCGTTTATAGTTTAATATGATGATTAAACTTATACATCTAATTGACGTAAATGGCATTTAATTAGACAAACTCAAAACTCATTTACAGGACTCCTTATCTGCAGAAACCACCTACTTATAATCAACTTTCGGAGTAAGTAAACCTTGGTTAGCCGAAGTTCACTTGGTGCAGAACGTTAAAGATCTTTATAGCTCTATGTAGAATGATCAGAAGTTGGAAATAACTGTCAACAACTTTAAAGTTTAATCAATTGAAATTTAATTTTCCAATTAGTTTATTTCATGGTTCGTTTACTAACTTTCTAAAATTAAACTGTAAACAAAATAAAGCAAAATGACAACATTTTATTTATTTCCCAGCGTTATAGTTTAAAAAATGAAAATATCAGTTGTTATTTGTTTTCATTATTAAATGATTTCATGACTCCTTCAGATTTAATTCTATGGCTGCTAAAAATCTTTGGATTTACCAAATTATAACTCTGATATCAGGTATATATAAATAAATAAATAAATACATACATTTATATATATATATATATATATATATATATATATATATATATATATATATATTTATATTTATGTATGTATTTTGTGTTATCTTGTGTTTTACACAAATAGCATCACCTTTAATAATTTACAGAAAATGTGTTGTTTTTTTTATGTGTTTAGGTTCATTATTTATAGATGCTAAAGGAAATATATGTGGGAATAGACATTTAGTTCAAGAACGGGGAAGCATTAATAGTCCAAATTATCCTCATCCGTATCCTAATGCAACTAACTGCAGTTGGACTATTTTATCACCACCTTCTTCTGTACTCACATTGATGTAAGCTGAATTTTATTTAGGATATTGCTTCTTTTTTATTAAAACCTTTGGGCTCATTTCTCCATTTTTTTTAAATTTAATTTTGATATTGTCCTTTCCTCGTTTTTTTAGGTTATACATTGAGCAGTTTATGTTCAAAGTTTTACAAAGAATAGTTTAATTAAATGCAATGTTAGTAGTCATTAGTATGTATGTATAGGTTATTTATTGTAGTTTGGTAACTTTGTTAATTGAAAATTTTCCATGGCATATGAGAATGCCGTTATTGATTATTGATGTTTCTTTTTTTTTCAGATTTATTGGATTTTTATTCAAACTAAAAATCCTTTTTTGCTTGATAAATTTGACTTTTGGTTTTAGAAATTAAGCAGCTCTATTATTCAATCTAAAACAGCTAAAAAAATTTTGATTATTATTTGTTTGAATGGTCTTTAATATTTAAAATTATTTACCATGCATAGTTGTTGTAGATAATGGAGAGTGGCGAAAACCGCTTATACCTAAGTGCTTTTAGATAATACTTTAGGTATATAAATTATTTATTCTAACAAAGTGTCTTCTGAAATTTTTTTAACTATAAATTTATTATAATCTTTTAAAATTTATTTGAGTTAGTGAGGTAAATTAAAGTTGTTTGATAAACGTCCCTGATTTGTTTCCCATTTGTTTATCTCTATGATAACTGCTGCACTATAAATGTTTTTTCCCTTTCTCCCACTTTTAGGGTACGTTAGATCAATCAGTGTTTGATTTACGTGATTTTCTGTCTTCCCATTAATTTCTTCATCCTTTCTGATCGTACCTTCCTCTCTTCATCAGAAACAAAAATATTGATATTAGTTTCAATTTTCTATTATGAAGAGTATAATTATATCATGTTATTAATTACAACCATCTCTTCTTATATTTATTGTCACATAAATAAATCATTTTATATTTAGCACATAACATTTCGAGGTCCATACTGCCTCATCTTCATAACTATTCACTAAAAATATCTTCCATATTTAATCAATACAGGTCATTTATCATCATTAAAATTCTTTTTCTTGTATTTTACTAAAGTTATTAAATTTAAAAATGTCACGGTATGGTTATTGTTATTTCACTGCCACGCATTTCAATAAATAAAATATTTCTACATGCTGCATCAACAAGTATGAAGTGGTTGATTTCCATTTCATACTTGTAGGTCCAGCATGTAGAAATATTTTATTTGATAAGGTATTTTTAGTCTGCCTTGGATTTTTTCAATTCATGGTGTAGGTAATGATGGGACAGATAAATTTTATTTATTTAGCATAGATTTTATTTGCCATGAAAGGAATCTTGATATACTTCATTAGGCTAAGTTTTGCCTCTATTGTTTTATGCATTAATTTTGGAAGCATGGTATTTCTGTGTTCCTGCTCTGTTAAACTGTGAACCATCAATCATCCATAGTCTAATGAAGATTAGGAAAGTGTGTTCATATTTCATCTGAAAGAAGATGATCTGACATTATTATTCACTGCCAGAGGTTGAAATACTCTCTCTAAAATAAATGATATTTTTAATTAAAATCTTTATTATATTTATATTACTTTGGATCAACTTGTCTTTCCTTGTAAATATCTACTTATGTTAGTGATCATCTGGAAAATCAGATGATTGTCTTACATTTTTGTTTATTTTTTGACTGACTGAAATTATAATATATTTATAATTATAATAAAGAATTGGTTACCTTGGATTCTTACTTTGTTAGCAGTTGTTTATTTTTTTTAACATTGAAGCATAATAACTGAACTGGAAGTTTCAATTGAAACATTGGTTTAAGCATAAATTTGGATGATTGTGTTATTAATAATGTATCTTTTGTAGAGTGAAAGATATTGATATTGAGGATGATCAAGGTTGTATTTCTCCACCTTGTTGTAATAATAATGTATTGATACTTCCACAAAATGATAGTACTTCTATGAAAAAGATTTGTGGTCATAATTTGATTATAAAACCTATTCAGGTTTCTCATTTGGAAACAAAAATAATATTTCAAGCTACAAGAAACAGTGTTCAATCCAGAGGATTTTCACTCTTGTATAATATTGAAAACTTTAACCCAAGTAAGTAGTTTTTAGAACTTAAGTCACTAACTAATTTTTATTTTTTGTTAAATAAAAATATTAGTTTAATATCAATTTCTAATATTGAAGAGTATATTTATTATAATATAAATATTTAGAACTTTCTCTCCTTTTTTTCTTATTATATTTTTATTGCTAGGCTATCTTAATTAAAATGATCCATTTTCACTCAACACTCCTTTAATTCCTTTTTCTTTCTCCCCACGTTTTGGCCTTTGCCATTTTCAAGGGTTCTTTAATCATTCCTTTATAATTCATATGTATAACATATATTTTGTCACATTTAAAAAATATCAATTACAGGCTAAACTAGCCTTGTCAGCTTGTTATCATGTAAAGTAAATGATAACAGTAATAAAAATTAATTATATTTTTATTTATTTTTACAAAAATAAATCTTTAATAACGTTTCGAGGTATTTTTTGTCTCATCTTCAAATGACTTATATTTATGCAATATGGAAAATTTTTGTAAGTATAATTGAAATGCAGATAGTTTAGAAACAAATTTTAGAATATTATATTGATAATTATTGAATTATAAATTTTAAATATTATTTGTTTTGTTGTAGATATGATACTGATATTAAATTGTTTTTTTTATTTTAATCGGTTAATCTGATGATGAGGCAAAAAATACCTCAAAATTTTATTAAAAGATTTATTTATGTAAAAATAAATAAAAATATAATTGTTAGGTTCTTTTTTAATTAAATTGATCCATTTTCATTCAACATTTTTTTATTTATTTTTTCCTTCTCCCTACGTTTCGGCCTTTGCCATTTTCAAGGCATCTATAAACATCATTTATTTTAAAATTAAAAGATAAACAACATTAGTTTTTACATTGTTATAACACATTTTAATATTCTTTTAATATTGCGCATATATAAAAAATACTTTTTGTCAGATTTTAAAAAACTATTACAGGCTGACCAGCCCTGTCAGACTTGTTATCACCTACTGGATTTAAGCAATGTATCCCTTCACTTTTAATAATACTTGATATTAAAAACTATTTTTCTTTATCTATATTTAGAATGTAATAATATCAAAATTATCAAATAACAATTAAATTAATATTTTTTGTATACATTGTTTCATTTCCTCCTCTAATTAATCAATTCCACATATGTTTTCACAGCCAAATCTTTTCTTTAATTTTTTTTTTTTTTTAAATCATTACATCAGAAATGTTTTGCACATGAAAATAATTATCAGCATAAATAATAAACAAAAATTTTCTAATGGTCTGTGGGACCTCCTTTATTTAAATCACCTCTCTCAAGCGATTATTCATCGAGGTAAATATTTTTTTGTAAAAGTTGGACCCGTTTTGAACTCCTCCTTGAAGGCCTCTGAGAGTTGCCATTTATTTTTTATTTTGTGATGCCTCAGCCTCATTTTAAGATCCTGCCTGAGGTGCTCTATGGGGTTAAGATCAGGTGATTGTGGTAGTGTTCTTAACTGACGTAAAGCATTGTACAGCATCAATTCTTCGACCCTTCTGGCACGATGATTAGGATCGTTATCTAAACAAAATTTGATCCTAGGCCTAACTTGATAGCACTGGGTAGCAGGTTTTGTTTTAGAATATCTATGTATACATATTGATCCATTATTCCCTTGATGATCTTCAAGTTTCCTACTCCAGCTGAAGCCATAGAGCCCCAAACCATGATCCCTCCTCCTCCGTGCTTAACTGTCGGGCATAAGTTTTTCAATTTCATGGCCTCGTTTTTTCTCCTCCACACTAACGTTGCCATCAGCACCGAAAATATTAAATTTGGACTTATCTGTGAAAATTACTTCATCCCAAACCTGGTAGGTTTATCAAGGTAACTTTTCTCAAATGCCAAACGCTTAGATTGGTTAACTTAGCTTATAAGCAGCTTCTTGCGAACCCTTCGCAATTTAATTTTTTTTTTTTTTTTTTTTAGTGAATTGCGTACCGTTTGAGGTGTTACTTAAATTTGTAATCCCACAATAAATTAGTAGCTAATGTAGGAGCACTTATTTTAAGGTTTTCATTAATACTTCTTAAATTAACACCCTCATGGTAACGCTGAAGCTTTCCTGGCTGTCCTGATCTCGGCCTTCTTGCAATGCAATCTGTTGTATTATAATTTCGAATAACAGTCTTAACCCTCGAAACACTTTTATTAACAATTTCGGCGATTTCACATTATGATTTCCTTGCAGTTTGATGATCAACAATTAATTGCCTAATCTCTCGAGTAATTTCCATTTTGAGCAGTTGTTTTCACTTGAATTTGGTTTTAACTGATTAAATTAGGAAATAAAACTACGGAAAACCACTATGAATGTAAACAAATCAAATGTTTGTTGACATTCAAACGATTACACTAAGGTGTATGTAGACTTATTAGTTGTAACAAACAGTGGCAAACATTTATTATAAAACATTTTGTATGTATTCAATTCCGAAATGAAATTATAAGCATGATTTAATCTTCTACAGACCTGATTAAATTAAAAAATAAAATAAAACATAACTTTAATCAATACAAAAATGATGCACATGATTTGATAAATGAAATATTGTGGTGTATGTAGACTTTTTTTACCAACTGTACACACACACACATTATATAAATATATATATTATATATTATATTATATTATATTATATATTTTATATATATATATATATATATATATATATATATATAATATATATATATATATATATATATATATATATATATATATTAATATCCTATTAATATCCATTTAACCACAGAATTCTTAAAATATTCTATTATATTAATTTATTTAAAATATTATATTACTCAAGAAATTCAATTTACCTAAATTATACTATTTATTAATTTTGCTTAAAAGTTCAGCATAATGATTATTTAAGTTCTTGGTGTCCATTTTGTAGTTTATACTATTATTCGAAGTCAAATTGATGTTTATTTATTACATGCTGTACTAAATCACTCTTTTTATTCTTTTTCTTTATTCTTAACATCATTTTGGTGTAGATATACCCTAATTTGACCTCGAAAATACTATGATAGTACATAAAGAAAGCAATGATTTTAAAAGAAAAATTTTGGAGGCAATTTATATTTCAGAACACATTGAATATGGTATAAACTACAAAACGGACACCAAGAACTTAAATAATCATTATGCTGACATTTTAAGCAAAATTAATAAATAGTATAATTTAGGTAAATTGAATTTCTTGAGTAATATAATATTTTAAATAACTCAATATAATTTTTTTATTTATTTATTTTTTTTTTATTTATTGAGATATATTACAATTTGTTACAAAATGAACAATAGTAATAGTGATATGAGACCACATTCATACAATGTATACAGAAAATAATAATGAAAGTCAAATTACATAAAATAGAAAATAAATAAATTCATATATATACAATAAAATAATAATAAATAAAACAAACAAAACAACAACCTATAATTGAGATAAATAGAAAGCTGGCAAATAAATAAACATCATACAAACAATCATAACTATATACAATATATACAACTGTTAAAGGGACCTCAGACTGGGCCTTTCCCTCCACTTGTGGAGGAAAAAGCGGACTCCAAGAGATTCCAGCGCCTCTATCTCAGCCGCATCACTGGTGTGAGCCAGTGGAGGCTGAGTTAGGACGCTGTAGTCACAAACATACAGTACATGAGTTAAGGATCTGACCAGTTTCAGAACTCCAATTTAAATGTTTACAATACGTCTCGCAGCCACTGCCGTTTCAATCTTCGAGGAGCATTGTAGGGATGGGTTGTGCTGGATAGGGATTGTGCTAGAGGGAAAAATTTGGAAGGTACCAGGTCTAAAACAAATGGAATATTAAGGTCATGGTGTAGGGTACAGTTGGTAACGTAATAAGGAGCATTAACTATTGTATATATATATGTATGTATGTATGTTTTTTTGTTTTTTTTACGAGGGTAGGTGGAAATCTTCAAAAGACGCGGATAGGCCTGTACCTATCCGTGTGTGGGATTCTTACCCATTAAAACCAACCTCCCTACACCTGTTTCTCTCCCACCACGGGACTGCCGTTAGGCATTACATCGTGGAGGGGAGTGGCTATGTGCCGCCTCACTGTTGCAGGCTAACTCCTGCCTCGCCTTTCCTTTTTTTCGGTCCTCAGCTTCTTTATAATATCTTCTGACATGCGTTGGCCAGTCATCCAATAATCCTGCGAGAGCAGTATTAGGCTAATGATATAATCGGCCGTTGGATCAGCGCCACAGATACTCTTGAACTCTTCCATCTCTCCCTGGAAGCGGGTACAGCAGAAGAAAACATGGGCCACACTCTCTTCTACTCCCGGGCACACTGTACATTCTCCTGTATTGTCCAACTTGAACCTATACTGACAGGCACGGAAGCAGCCATGTCCTGTATGTATGTATGTATGCATGTATGGATATGTGTATGTAGGTGTGTGTGAGTGTGTGTGTGTGTGTGTTTAAAAAAAAAAAATTGTCAAAAGAAAGATTTAGCTGTGAAAGCAAATGTGGAATTGATTAATTGGAGGAGAAGGAAATGAAACAGTGTATATAAAAAATATTAATTTAATTGTTATTTGATATAGTTTTGAAATTATTACATTCTAAATAAAGATAAAGGAAAATATGTATTTTTTATATAATGTCTTATAACAATGTAAAAACTAATGTTGTTTATGTTTTAATTTTAAAATAAATGATGTTTATAGAGCCCTTGAAAATAGCAAAGAACGAAACGTAGGGAGAAGGAAAAAATAAACAAAAAAATGTTGAATGAAAATGGATCAATTTAATTAAAAAAGAACCTAACAATACATTTGTTCATTCAAACAAGTTTCAATTGGAATACAAATTAAAAATATAATAAAAAAAAAGAAGAGAAAGTTCCAAATATTTTATACATAAAAGTATCAGTCGTTTGTAGTTGTTTAATTTATATTTCAATTATATAACAAAGTGATATTTTATATATATATATACACAAACTTTTTTTTTTAAATCTTTTTAAATTATTTTATTTTTTTCTACTATTAATATTGTATCTGTAATTAAAATACAATAGTTGAAAAGAATTTTTCAAAAATAATAATTTAAAATAAATAATATGCATATAATAATAATAAAATAATAATAATAAAATCTTTATTTATTCTGGGACAAGTCCCTTTTGAATAATTTTACAAAGCATACAAACAGAACTTTAGTGTCTTAGAGTAAAAACATAAAACAAACAAAAAATAATAGAAAGTAAAAAAGTGAACAATAGTGATAAATTAAAAGGTAGCTTCTAATAGTAATAATTCTAATCAATAATAACAAAACTAGACAAAAGAAAACAGAAAAATATTTTCATATATACAATATTTTAATTAATAGTGCTTTACTGTTTTAATGTTAAATTATTGAAATAATATAGTTAAATATACAGGTCCACCACAATGTAAGATGTTGCATTTAAATTATTGTTTCTATATATTTTATTTAACTAATTTAAATTGAATTTGCAAATCTATTTAGGGCTCTTTGAAAATTGAATAGAGAGGAAGTGGTCGAATAGACGGGATTTGAAGGTCTGAAGAGTATCAGAATGTCGGATATATGAAGGAATGGAATTCCATACGAAAGAGGAGCGGATTAGGAAGGATCTGTCGAAGGCTGCGGTTCGATGAGGCGCCACATACAGATCTGAAGGCCGTGAACGAGTGTTGCGGGAATGAATGGAGGATTTGAATGAAAACATATCTGAGATGTAAGATGGGCGGCTGGATTGGAGAACTTGGAAGAGGAAGGTTGCTAGGAAGTATTTACAACGGTAGGAGGGGTAAAGCCACTTCAATTCTTCGTAGAATCTGGTAACAGAAGTGTCCCTGGATATCCCAAAGATGAAGCGAATGAAGCAGTTGAATAATCGTTTAAGTTTACCTTCGAGATCTCCAGAGACACCCCCATACACCGCACAGCAGTAGTCAAAGTGGGGGAATGATAAGGAACAAACTAGAAGCCTACGGGTTTCGAGTGGAAGTAGGTGACGAAAGTGATTTAGGAGTTTTAAGGTGGATATGGTGCGTCGAGAGATTTCGGAGACATGGTTTTTCCAGGAAAGAGTTTGATCGAGGATGATTCCGAGGTTTTTAACGGTTAGGTGGAAATTGATAGGGTTATTAACAGTGTTGGGATTGGAGGGAGGGTTTTAAGGAGGGGATGGGAGCCTATTACAATCGCCTTTGTCTTCTGTGCACTTAACTTAAGCTTGTTGGCTGTGGCCCAATAACTGATCCTGTTGAGATCTTCTTGAAGTTTTTCAGTAGCTTGTAATAGGTCCGAAGGAGGAAAGGATAGGTAAATTTGGATGTCGTCTGCATACATATGGTATTGGGAGTGATATATATGATTGGGAAGATCATTGATGTAAATGGCAAAGAGGGTGGGAGATAGTGATGAACCTTGAGGAACACCACAGGATAGAGGCAAAGTCTGGGATGGAGGTTGGCCTGGAACTACCACATACTGTGAATGGTCGGAAAGAAAGAATTTGAACCAGCACAAAGCACTGTTGGATAATGGAAGGTTTTTTAGTTTGGTAAGAAGGATTTTGTGGTCAACTGTATCAAATGCTTTAGAAAAATCTAGAAGGATCAGGATGGTTATTTTTTTTATGTTCGATAGCGAATTGTAGGTCATGGATTATTTTTAGAAGAGCAGATTGTGTTGAATAGCCTTGTCGGAAGCCGGATTGGAGAGGGTTGATGAGGGAATGTTCTTCCAGAAAATTTGATAATTGATTTTGAACTAGGCGTTCCAATGGTTTAGAGAGGTTTGAAAGTAGAGAAATAGGACGGAAATCGGATGGTGAGAAAGGATTAAGAATTTTATTTAGTGGCCGAACTAAGGCAGTTTTCCAAGAGATAGGGAAAATGGAGTTTTCAAGGGAAAAGTTGTAAATATGATAGAGGATTGGTAAGATAACTGGGAGACAGGACTTTATTAATTTTACTGGAATGTTGTCTGGTCCGTAATCATTTGTCTGAGATTTAAGGATAACTGTTATTAATTCGTCATATGGAACATGGGAGAAGAAAAACTTTCTGGATTGAATTTGTGGTGTTCGAAATTGGTAGTGGAAGATGAGCCATGAGATAGGGATACAAAGTGATTATTGAGATCGTCTGGTGTGACAGGAATGGAATTGCAGTTAGTGGAGTATGGGAGGGATAATCTTCGAAGTATTTTCCATTTTGATTTGGAATCTGGAGCATCAGAAAGGGCTCTATGGATGTGGAGGGACTTAGCACGTCTCACTGCATCTTGAGTTTCATTACGGAGAAGTTTAAAACATGCATAGTCACCAGGAAAGCGAGTACGACAAAATTTACGTCTCGCTGCTTCTCTTCTTTTCATCATATCTCTGAGTTCGGGAGTCAACCAAGGAGCAGTGGGACGGCGTAAGGTTCGGGTTTGTAGTGGAGCATGTGTATCTAGTACAATTTTCAGGTTTGAGGTGAGAAAGGAAACCATAGGATCGATAGAATGAAAGGAGTATATGGTATTCCAGTTGAAAGATTCCAAATCTGATTGAAGGGATTCGAAAGAAAGGAGGTTTAAATTGCGATAGGAGACTACTTTAGGAGAGAAAGATTTTACTGGTAAATTATATGAAATCTCTATGAGGTCGTGCGATGAAAGAAACGGGACCGGATGCTGGGAGGATGAAAGGACCTTAAGAGATGAGTCGGGTTATGTGAAGGTCCAGCCAGGTGTTGGAGAATTGAGTATGATGGGTGGGAAAGTAAGGAACAAGGTATAGATTAAGGGAAAACAGTAGGTTCAGAAAAAAGGATTTATGGGATGATTCTGAAATCATATTAATGTTGAAATCTCCGGAGATGATAATGCTGGAGTAACTGGAGACAAGTTGGACAAGGGATGTTTCGAAAAGGCTGTCGAAAGGAACATGAGGGGCTCGGTATACAACACCATATATGTATAATAATAAAATTTTACCAAAAATCAAAATTAATTCTTAACTTAAACTTAAGATATATTTGACCAGTATTTCTTGTGTCACATTTTCTGCCTTAATTATCTAATTATAATTTATAGTTTTTCTGCTTGGGATCTCTCCATATTGTCCTAATTAAAATGCTCTTTTTAATAATGATGATTTCAATATTAATATCAATATTTACTTTTCTGTTAAAAAATAAAGTGTTACATTTTAGGAATATGTGAATGTTGTTTATATTCAAGGATTATAGAAATTAATGGCATGTAATTTGTCCAATATGGCACTATCTAATCCTCCATAATTTATAGAATTATGTGAGCCAGATCAAGCTGTATGTAATTCAAACTCTGACCACTGTTTTTCTCCATCATCGGAGCGTTGTGATGGCATTTTCAACTGCCCTAATGGTGAAGATGAAGTAGGATGTGGTAAATTACTTATTGTTTAAAATATATATATATTTTTTCCAAAACTAGATGATTAATCTCAATGTTTAATTAGGTATATTAAGTCACCAAATTCATTTATCTAACAATTGTATGAGTCCATCCCTTTGGTGTGAGGGGAATTTCATATGTGATGGTAATAATAATCAAGAAACCTGTTTAAAGGTATGTTTTAGTATATTCTCATGTATTATATATTATTATTATTTTATTGTAATATGTGTATATATATATATATATATATATATATATATATATATATATAATATATATATATATAAATAAGTTCAGCCGAGAGAAATATATTAAAAAAAAAAGGAAAATAGGGAGGAGAAATGACACTCACGCTTGCTAGATAACAACTGATTTATTATTCCTTCTAATCTAATTTATATGTTATCACATGTTTATATTTACAAGAAATAGGATTAAGATCTATATTGGTAGTTATCTCATCTTAACTCCCCCTGCCAGTTTACGAACACTTCTCGTAAACTCTACAAAGGGAAAAAAATAAAATAACAATAAAAACTACAAAAAAATCAAAACAAAAGTACATACCTGACATTACAGCGGACTTACAAACTAGTAACCTTACAAAATAGTAAACTTACAAACTAGGTAAAACCTAAAACAGAAAACCAAAAAACCCTTGAAAACCCAAAAGAAAACACCCACTTGAGATTCTGAAGAAAAAAAAAACACTCGGAAGAAAACTCAACAAAAGTCCGCCTCTTCCGGGGATCCGCTAAACTCTGAATCGTGACAACATTATGTTCGCGAATAACCACCACCCGAAACGGACCCTCATACCGTACACCCTCCTGGGATATGGTGTGGCCTAAAAAATTTATTTCCGACCGACCCAACAGCGACTTTTCCCCCGATAGTTTGAGTCCGAATTGCCTGATACGATCAAAAACGCTGCGCAGGTGAGTGGTGTGTTCTTCCTCAGACCTACTAAAGATCAAGATATCGTCCATGTAGACCTGGCAGACCGCCTCATCGATCCCCCTAAGAAACACGTCCATCAGCCGCTGGAATGTGATGGGCGCGTTTTTCAAACCAAACGGCATTCGCGTGAACTCATAATGCCCGTCTGTCTCTCGGGTGCATTTGAATTTGATGGTATCCGGCCTTCAGGTCTAAAGTGCTTAACACCGTTGCCCCACTAAGACGGTCCAGGATGTCCTCAAACCGGGGTATGGGATATTTCTCGTCTACAGTGTTTTCATTCAGTTTCCGGAAGTCCACAACAACCCTATATTTTTCCGGTCTCCTGTCACCCATGCTCTTTTTCTTCACCGCCCAAAGAGGGCTGTTATAAGGGGACGTACTATCTACGGTTATTCCCTGACGCTTGAGCTCATCTAATTTCTCCCGTATGTGGCGACGTAACGCTTGCGGATATGGACGTTCTTTGACGTATGTCACTCGCTGCTGTTTCAATGGGATTTCGTGGGCTTTTTTTTCCGGTGACTCCCAATATACCCCCTCCTGGAAGAAAATATCTTTATATTCACGGAAAAGGGTTTTCCTCCAATCCTCCGCCTGGTTTATTGCGCCTACTTGGCCTAACCCATCCCTCTGCGCCCATTTTCCCCTATACGACTTTTTCCCTATTCGTATTACCCATTCGCTGCCCTTATATCTTATCCTGGTTCCTAATTTCCCCAATAAATCGCATCCGATTATTCCTCCATATTCACGCGGCATACTCTCTACCACGTGAACCACTAATTTCTCTTTCTCTAGTCCCCAGAGTTCGATTTCTATTTCCCCTTCCACCCTACATGGGCCGCCCAGAGTAATGAGTCTACATTGGCAAACCTTCGGTATCCTCTTTTATTCTTTTTACATAAGACCTCAATCATTTTCCCTGACATCACTGTGTAGGAGCTACCTGTGTCCACCAAACATCACGCCCCCCTCGCGACCTTTATGATAGGCAACCTACCGCACAACCCTCTAATGTTATTGACTACTGCGTGGTTGCCTCTCTGCCCACACTCACCTCATTCGTAATGACGTCTTCTGTTCCCAGCTGCTCCTCGTCATCCTTCGCTCCTCCTCATGCTCTTTACATCTTCCCCTCTGCTGTCTCCTGGTTCGCTGATGTCATCCTCCGTCTCCGATGAGTCCGATGAATGTACTGAACCCGATGCTGATCTGGTCCTCATCCACACCCGTTGAGCATTGACCTCCATGGGCTCTCCTCTGGCTATGTCTCGGTTTCGACTCATGTAAGGACACTGCCGAGCAATGTGTCCTTCCGTTCCGCACTCAAAACGTCGAGTACGTGGACACTGAGCTACTAAATGGCCCACTTTTCCGCAACCGTGGCACTTGCGGTCTTCTTTGCGAAAGCCCTTCTTCTCCCTTCCTTGTCTCCTGTCCCTAGGAATAGCTCTCTCTCTCTACCATAGGACTCCGGTACCTTCTTCCACCAATTCTTTTCTTTTTTTTTTTTTTTTAATTCATTTATTGAAATTTACAACTGTATGTTCATACATCAAGTAAATCGGCTACAACGATAATACACATGAAAAAAAACATGAAGAGAAACTGCCCATTGGCAGCACTCTAGTGGTGAATCTACACAAGAAGGTCTCGAGGCCATCTTCTTTTCAGACGCCTCGGCGGATTGTCAGGAATTGAAGTGGAAGCAAGGATTGAAACTAGTGGATTAGAGTGGGAGTGGAGTTTTTCATGGAAGGAGTGATACCTGGTACAGGCCAAATCAGCAACATATGGAACATTAAGGTCTTTGTGGATGATTTTGTTGGTGACAAAGTAAGGAGCGTTAAGGATTTTGCAAAGGATTTTGGATTGTAAGGATTGGATACGGGAAGAGTTTGATGGTTTAGTAGAGCCCCAAAGCTCAACTCCGTAAGTCCAGATAGGCCTTATGATTGTCATGTAAATTAGTCTTTTGTAGTAAAGAGAAAGGTTAGAGCGTCTGTCAAGTAAATGTTGAAGTAACCGAAATCGGCGAGCAGTCTCTTGTCTTTTCAGTCTTGTATGCGGATTCCATGTAAGACGTTTGTCAAGCAGGAGGCCTAAATAACGGATCTGTTCAACAGGGACAAGCGGAATATCATTAAAGGACACTGTAGGGCAGGATGTCATAGGTTTACGACGAAGGGTAAAAGTAATCTGGTGGGATTTATTGGAGTTGATTTTAATTCTCCAATTCTGACACCATACCTCAAGGTCTCTGATGTGGGATTGGAGGTTTTGAGAGGCAATACTAGGATCGTTATTAACTGATAGCACGCAAGTGTCATCGGCATAGGTAGAAAGGAATGTGTTAGTATGGGTTGGGATATCAGCTGTATAGACTGTGTAGAGAATGGGTCCTAGGATACTGCCTTGAGGAACACCAGCAGACTGAGTAAAAGTGGATGAATAGGAACTATTGTGGTTGATTTTAAAGGTTCTATTATAGAGGTAGGGCTGGAGGATGAGGAAGTATGTTGGATGGAGGAATTTACGGAGTTTGTACAGCAGTCCCGGGTGCCAGACTCGGTCAAAGGCCTGTTCCACGTCGAGAAAGACTCCCGTGCAGTACAATCCGCGCTCCAATGCAGAAGAGACTACATCCACCACGCGATGGCACTGCTGGATGGTGGAGTGGGATGCTCGGAACCCAAACTGGTGGTCTGGGATTATGTGATTAAGTTCCAGGATTGGATAAAGACGTTTAAGGATGAGTCTTTCCAGGATTTTACCCATAATAGGTAAAAGAGAGATAGGACGGTAGGAAGAAGGAAGTTCTAGCGGTTTTTTGGGTTTAGGGATCATTTTAACAATAGATAATTTCCAGGAATCAGGAAAATAGGTAGTACGGAGTATAGCATTATAAATATATGTGAGGAACAGGATGGCTTTTCTAGGAAGTTGTTTTAAGATATGGGCAGTGATTAGATCGTTTCCAGGAGCTTTTCGGGAAGGTAATCTATGGATTAAGTTTAAGATTTCTGACGGATGAAATGCTTTAGGAGGAAGGGTCAGCTGGAGTGGAACATCCAGTTCTGTTTCAATGCATTCGAGGTGATGCTGGTTAAGGATATCAGGATGCGGATTGTAGGTTTTAAAAAGATGCTGAGCGAATGTTTGGGATTTCTCTTCATCGTTCTAGTCCAGGATTGAGATTCATTAAGGAGAGGGTGATTAAAGTCTTTGAAGTTTAACAGTTTCTTAGTAGTAGTCCATAGTGACTTGTCGGTAGTAGTAAATTTTTCAGTCATACTCAGTAAGTTTTGAATCTTGAAATTCTTGATTTCTATTTTTAGTTTGTTCGTCAGTTTGGTATAATATGTTTTGTCTCCTGGGTATCTAGTCCTATGCCACTTCGATCTTGCTTTACGTTTTTCTCTTAGCAAGATACGAATGTGCTGTGGCAGGTTTGTTTGTTGTGGGTTGTTGATGTTGGCGTTAGTGTTTGTAGTGTTATCGAAAATACTGGTACGTATTGAGTCTGTAAGTTTATCTACGGCACTGTCAACGTCTGTTTTAGTTTTTAATGGAATAGTTAAGTCTAATCTGGTTTCCAAGTCTGTTCGAAATCCGTCCCAGTTCACTCGTCCAGTGATCAGTTTAGGAGGTCTTGGGATAGGAATAAAGTTCGAATGCAAGGAAAGCAAAACTGGACCCACCAATTCTCAGGTCTATTTCTGTAGGGCTCAGTCCTTCTATAGGGCACCTTTGTCCGCTCCATTTCGGCTTCCCCGGATTCCTCTTCCCTCGCACTCGCATCTACCATCTCCTGAGCGCATTCGACGAATGTCTTATCTCGGGGAAGGCCCTCTTTCCTTCCTGTTTCTCTTGCCAATTGGACTTTCAAAATAGTCGATAGAAACCCCATTCTGCCTTCCACCTCATCTGTGCAGTGCGCTTCTCTCAACTTCTCTGTTATACGGTTATAGCGAGCCAGTAATATCCCAGCATACTGGTCACTCGTCTGGTGTGGTCTTTTGGTCTCACGGAACATCTGGAATATGTCCTCTTCCGGAGTCCACCTACCTCCTACAAATGCCTTATTCAGCCTGTCCTTAATAGTGACCCATGGCGTGTCCTTATCACCCTGTATCAGATTTAAAATCTGCCTACGGACTCGGCATACCAGGGCTGCTCGAAGCGATGCTGCATCCTGTGAGTCCATCAGCCTTTCCTCTAATTTAGCATCTATGCTTGCCATTATTCTGTCTCCTCCTTTTAAGAAATGGTTTAGATCGCCAACTTCGCCGTCAAATCGTTCCAGTTCTGAGATGGCTTTTCTTATGTCCTGCGCCGTCGCCGTCCATACTTTGATCCACTCCAGAGTGGTTGCATGTGCCCCTGCCAGCGTCTGCGCCGGTAATGGGGGTATCTCTGGGAGTACCACCTGCTGTGCCGCCTGAGGTAATACCCTGTCTTCCGGAACTGTAAGAACTGGTGGTCTCAAAAAAGCTTCGGCCTTGTTTTCAAATTTGACAGAGATAAAACGACAGAGAAAGAAAAAAAATTAATGCAGTGAAGTGCAGAAAAATAAATATAAAGAAAAATAAAACACTTTTCTTTTCGCACTCCAAATACTTAAAACAAAGTTCCCGTGTTTCAGCACCACTTAAGTTCAGCCGAGAGAAATATATTTAAAAAAAAAAAAATATGGAAGAGAAATGACACTCACGCTTGCTAGATAACAACTGATTTTTTATTCCTTCTAATCCTCTTTATATGTTATCGCATGTTTATATTTACAAGAAATAGGATTAAGATCTATATTGGTAGTTATCTCATCTTAACTTATGTATATATATATATATATATATATATATATATAGTGACGTGCTCGATATCTAGTATCAATAATTAATAACTACAGTATTATTGGAGACAATACATGTTTATTTTAATAAAAGGAAGGTTACAACACAAGAGTGAGTCCGGGAGCCGTGTAAGATCGCAGGCGTGCCTTATTGACATTTTATTATAGTATGGGGTAGACAGTTTGAGAGCGAACTGTTTCGAAGTCTGAGCAACTTCTTGGGTATCCAGGAGCTTAGGACGACACCATACTACTCACAAAGCAATGGCTGTGTCGAACGAGGGCACAGGTCACTAAAGGCCGATATGATGGCTCATCTGCTAACAACTGGTATATATATATGTGTGTATATGTATGTGTATATATATATATACACATACATATATAATACATATATATATATATATATATATATATATATATATATATATATATATATATATATATATATATGCAACATTGAGATAACCAACCAATTACCTGTGTGCAATGATGTTAAGTGGTGATCGAGCTGTAAAATGGTCTTTGGACTTTAAAAAAATCTCTTTATTTTATTTTTCAACTAGTGCATTGTTTTTCATTTCTTTTTTGCTCTAATTTGTATCCTGTTGTGTAAAATCGTTTTTATTTTATTTTGTTCATTAAAGTGACTTTTATTTTTGTATATTCTATTTTGAACTGAGTCCTATTATCCAATAAAATGCTGTCTCTAAATTGCTCTCTTGAATTGATTGACACCGAATAAACTCAAGGTTCCCAATACTAAGAAGCCTGTAATGTTAGGTGATCAGGGTGGCCAAGATATTATTCCACCACGTCAAATCCATCTTGAATAATTCACATGCTTATAACATTTTCTTGTATCTTTAGCCGAAAAATTCTCTTTAGGCTTTACCTCAACAGCATGAAATCACGCTGGATGCTGATTGGTAGAAATAAACTGTTAGTGAAGGCTGAAAAGGATGTCTTGCTGCCTCCGTTGATGATATTTGATCAGATTATCCCGCACTGTGACATGATGAAGATCCTAGATGTAATAATCAACAACACCTTGTCTTGGCGCGATCGAGCTAGTCTTGTTGTAAGCAGAGCCTAAAGTGCTTATGCTCTCCTTCTCGCCGTGGAAACACTTATTTCTGGCCGAGGTGAGGAGGAAGATAGTGTCAGCTCTTGTATGCCCTCTTGTGTGGTATTTTGATTCTGTATACATAGACATTTCTGTCTCTGAGGACGGCTATACGATTTATCTTCTATGCCAAAAGGGATGAGCATATAACTCCATTTATGAATAAGGCTGGCTTCGTGTCAAAGAATATCGCCACATCAACCTTATGTGTCTAGCACGTAAAGTACTTGATTCAGGGGTCCCTGAGGAGCTAAGAAGCGCATTCATCGAGATACGAAGCAAGAGGCGTATTCCAATTGCCTACAGGCAGAACTGAGGCCTTGAGGAATGCTTTTCACGCCGCGGCAGCGAGAGAGCTCAACATGCTTCCGGTGGAGATCAGGTTCGCATCCTCCTTTCATATCATAATCTGTGGTGACTTTAACACCAACTTCCTCTCCGACTCCAACGAAAAACACTACCTGGATAACCTCTTCTTCTCTCTCAACCTATTCATCGTTCCTTATGCTCCAACTCACCACACTCATCACTCCGACACTTGGTTGGACCTCCATATTATCGATTCAGCTCATAACCTTCTTTCCGCTTCACAACTGCCTGTTCCATTCCTATCATCTCACGATCTTATCCAATTATCATATAATTTCCAAACCTCAGCATTCCTTCCTAAAACCCTAACTTTCCGAAACTTAAATATCCTTACCCGTGATATTATCGCACCAAATATTGAAACCCTAAATTGGGATTCACTTTATACCTGTTCTTCCATCGATTCAATGGTCCACATTCTCACCTCTAATCTTCTAAGTATCCTCGACATCCATGCTCCGCTCAAAACCCGCACCTTCCGTCGCCGCCCCGCTCCTTGGATGAGTCCAGAAATAAAAGACTTACAAAAGAGGCGTGAGGCAGCCCGTAGACGCTTTAGACGTACTAGACTGACAGATGACTATCAAGCGTACAGGGCACTCCGCAATCTGACTCAGGCGACAATCAGACAAGCGAAAACTAACTACTTTCATGCAGCCTTCTGTTCCACTCCCGATTCCAAGTCAAAATGGCAGCTCCTCCGTAAACTCTCACTCTGCAAATCCTCTTCCTCACTGGGCTTTCAAGTCTCACCCGATGAATTAAACTCCTACTTTTCAACTCCCACCTCTGACAATTCTTCACCGTCTTCTTCCAACTTCTCTTCAATCCCATCATTCAACCCACATAATTTTTATTTTTCCGACATTTCACCAACTGACCTTCTCTCCTCTCTACTGAAATCTCATACCAATTCCATAGGATTTGATGGAATTCCTGTAAAACTGTTAAAATTATGCCTTCCTGAAATCCTACCAATTCTTTTATTTATATATAACTTTTCCCTCCAAAATTCCGTATTTCCCACTACTTGGAAAAAAGCAATAGTCCATCCTATTAGTAAAACTTCCAACCCTACTTCCCCTAAAGACTATCGCCCTATTTCCATCCTCTCGAACCTCTCTAAGCCTTTAGAAAGAATAGTTCAGACACAATTATCAAATTTCCTTGAAAATTCTAAACTTCTTGATCCTTTCCAATCTGGCTTCCGACCTGGCTTTTCCACACAATCCGCTCTCCTCAAAATCACTTATGACATACACACTGCTATGGACGAAACGAAACTGACCGTGCTAATACTACTGGACTTCTCGAAAGCATTTGACTCCCTAGACCACTCCATCCTTTTCTCCAAACTAAAGTCTCTATCCTTTTCAAACAGCACTATCAGGTGGTTTCAATCATTTCTTTCTGATAGAACCCAAGCTGTCACTATTCCTAACCATCCTCTATCTTCCTTTCGAGCCCTCTCGGCAGGTGTGGCCCAAGGCTCAAGCATCTCTCCTCTTCTTTTCAATTGTTATATCAATGACCTTCCCAATTCTATCCATCACTGTTCCCACCATCTATACGCTGACGATTTCCAGATATATTTATCCTTCCCTCCCTCCGAATCACTAGTAGCATTTGCAAATATTCAAGAAGACCTTGATAGAATCTGTGCCTGGGCAAACCTTAATAAACTGATGCTAAACCCTGTGAAAACCCAGGCCATTCTAATTGGTTCCAATTCCCTCCTCAGATCCTATACCACATTTCCAAGTCTCACCCTTAATGATCACCCTATTACCTTCACCTCCTCAGTCAAAAACCTGGGTATTACTATTGACCGAACCCTTTCCTGGAAACCCCATATTGCCCAAATTTCCCGAAGAACAATAAGTACCCTCAAATATTTCCATCGTTCCCGCCATCTTCTTCCACTATCCATCCGTAACCTCCTTATATCCGCACTTATTTTCCCCCACTTTGACTATTGCTGCTTAGTATATGGTGGCCTCCCGACGGGGCTTGAGGACAGACTAAAACGAATTATGAACATATTAAGATTTGTCCTCAGTACTCCGAAGAGGTCTCATGTAACCCATTTTTACGGCGAGTTGAAGTGGCTCCTTCCCCCAATCCGCAGACAATATTTCCTAGGAGCATACCTTTACCAAATCATTAACTCCCAACACCCTCCATACATTTACAGTCTCCTCCAATTTAAATCTTCAGTCCATTCACTTGAAACAAGATCCCGCCATTCCGACCTTTACTTTCCTACCCATAGAACTAAAACATTTGATCGTTCCTTCCTTGTCCGCTCCTCTACTTTCTGGAATTCTCTACCTACTCATATCCGCCATGCTGCTTCTCTCTCCTCATTTAAATCCCAACTTTTCCAATACCTTTTATTATCCCAAAAAGACGCTTAAAAACTGTGATATTTATATTACTTACATCACACTTTGAAAGTGATATTTGTTCATAGTATATATTTAAACAATGTTATCTATTCATTTATATTTAAGTTTGTTCAACACAATATTTTCTAGGAATTGTTTTTACTTTATGTTATCATTGTATATATTTGTTTTCTTTTTCTTGTATATATGTGTGTATATGCGTGAGTAATATACACACATAAATTAACCCATAAATGTAATTAGTAGAAATTATGTTCCTTCGGTCTGTTGGCCAGACATGCTGTATAATTAAACTGTACAAAGCTGTTATTCTTAGGGGACCCAGTCCCAGAATAAAAATTATTTTCTATTTCTATTTCTATTTCCTTTCGCAGGGCATGCCTTCGACTATTTTTAGACGGAGACTCGTCGAGCCTCCTTAAAGCTTTTTACTTTAATTGTCTCTTCCAGCCTCTTTACTTCTCAGAATCACTTCTTTTGACACAGTGTTCTGGTTGCTTTTTTGTTTTTTTCGGACATAATTTTTCATAGTTCACCTCATATTTTTTTTTTTTTTTCATAGTTGAGCATCTCTATGCTCTATTCTTTTCACGAAAAGCGTTTTCACATTCTTTATCATACCGTATCTTTTTCCGCACCATAAAGTTTAATAAATTTATAAGTCCTAATAAATTTTCTGCAACATTTCATAGCGTCATCTTGATATTTTTCGATTTGCTTTCAATTGTTTCATTCCTTGGAGATTGAACATTTTTTGACATGGTTTCTTCTAAAAGTCGTTACTTCTGGTTCCTTTAATTTATAAAGATTTATATCAAACAATGTTATTCAGTAATATTATAATTTATCTCATTTAGAACAGTAATATTAATAGTTCTTTCATACATCACGGTTTATAGGTGGATTTTTATGAGCTTTGCCGTATCTCCGAGTTGCAATTTCCTGTTTATAAGATAAGATAAGATAAGCCTTTATTTACACATATTTACAATTTTCGTTGGTACATAAAGTTTATATATATTTATTTTTATTTTAAAACACTTTTAATAATTGATGTAAGTAAAAAGAAACAATGTGACCAAATATTGTATACAACTTTTTAAATAAAATTTACTAACATCTTTTTTAATAAAATTGCTAAAAAAAAAACTTGATTAAATAAAAATTTGTATCTTTAGATAAATAAAAATAAAATGGTTTTCTACTAATGTGTAGGCCTCTCCTGAAGGAGGAATAGTCTTGATCGGTGACCAGCCGTACCTTCTGGGTTATGAGTTCGCCGCTGGTTTTTCAATATCTTGGCATTTTAATTCCCAATATTTTCGGTCTTCTGTTTTCCTATGCCAAGATATTCCTTCTTGTTTCTTAATTTCGTCCGACCATCTTTTGAGTTGCCCTCCTTGCTTACGTTGCTTTCCGAGAGGTGTCCATTCGGTAATTGCCTTGCTCCACCTGGGGTCTTTTATTCACATTAAATGCCCAGCCCATTCCCATTTCAGCTTCCTTATACAACCCACGGCATCCCTCACCAAAGTGGTCTCTCTCAGAGTCGTATTTTTTACTTTATGCTTTAAATTCACATTTGTCATACTCCTCTCCATTCTTCTTTGCCAAACGTTAATTCTTCTTTCCTGAGATTTAGTGAGGGACCATGTCTGGCTTCCATAAGTCAAAGTTGGGAGAATGCAGGTATTGAATACTAACCTTTTCCATTTAATTTTGGTGGAGTTTTTCATTAAGTTTTTGAAGACCCAAAATTTTTTCTAGCAACAGGCAATCCGTTTTTGAATTTCTTTGGAAAGGCGGTCATCGAATGAAATGGTCTGTTTTAGGTAAGTAATGTCTTTGACTAATTCTATTTTTGCGAGAGCTTTTTCTATTTTGGATATATTTTCTGAACTTGTCATTATTTTAGTTTTGGATAAATTCATCACAAGACCAACCTGACCACACACTCTCTCCAAGTCTTTCAGCATTTCTATTAACTCGTCCTGGGTACTTGATATCAACACTATGTCGTCTGCAAAATTTAGATAATTTAATTTGTTTCCGTTGATATTAATTCCTTTGGTTTGCCATTCCAAATTTCTAAGAGCGAATTCTAGGACCGCTATAAAGAGAGTTGGAGAGAGAGGGTCGCCTTGCCTAACTCCCTTTTTTACAGGAAATATAGGTCCTTTAATATCTGTTTCAACATAGGCGATGTTATCACTGTATAGTTCAGTAATTATAGAAATGTATTTTTCTGCCACGCCTATGTGTTTCAAAGCTGAAAATATACTGTCATGCTTGAGGCTGTCAAAAGCTTTAGTGAAGTCAACAAATGTTAGATACAGAGTAATATCATACTCTTTTGATTTTTCTATTAACTGGTTCACAGTGTGAAGATGGTCTATGGTTGAGAAACCCTTCCTGAATCCTGCCTGTTCAACCGTTAAATAGTATTCAATTTGTTTCTTTATCCTATCATTTAAAATTTTTGTGAATAGTTTACCAATAGACGAAATCAAAGATATGGGTCGATAATTTCCAATTTCTTCTTTATCCCCTTTTTTGTGTAAAAGAATTATTTTAGATCTTTTCCATTGTGCTGGGACTTGCTCTTTAATCAGTACTTCGTTAAATATTGTGCACAACGCCTCGACTAGGATGCTGCCTCCAGCTTTTAACATTTCATTTGTTATACCTCTTCTCCTGGACTCTTTCTTGTTTTCAGTTTATTTGTAGCGTTCTCTACCTCTGATTTAAGAATATTTGGTTCTTCATCTTCTTCATTATTTCCAGTATATTGTCTAGATGATTTCGGTGAACGCTCTTCTTTGTAGAGGTTTTTGTAGAAAGATGTTGCTATTGAAATCATCTCTTGTCTATTTGTTGTGCTTAGTTCTTGTTTGTTTTTAATTGAAAGGATCCAATGTTTGCCTGGATTAAGTTCTTTTCTTAATTGTGTAGTTGATTTGTTTTTTTCCAAAATTTCTACAATTTTTCTTTCTCGTAATATTTTTAGGTCTGTTTTTATTTCAGTCCTGATTTCTTGATTGAGCTGTCTGATTTCGCTCTCCTCCCCCGAGTTTATTTTTCTTCTTTTTTCTAAAAGAGAAAGCGTATTTTCTGATAGTTTATTTACATAGCCCTTTTTCTTACCCACTTTATTTTTTACTTCTATTGCACTGTTAATTAAGGTATCTGTTATATTATTATATTTTTGTTGGATATCTGGAAGTTTGTTTTGCTCTTCTATATTTAAATTGGATATCAATTTTTCTTGAAACATTTCAATCTCCATGTTATTTAGGGTTGTGAAATTATTTTTCTTATTTTTAAATCTTCTTTCCTTCTTTAGCGTGTCAATATTTAATGATGTTCTGACAAGGCGGTTATCTGAATTGAAATTAAATTTCGTTAAAACTTCTATATTCTTAACTGAGCTTAAACTGTTTATTAAAACGTAATCATATTCATACGTTTTTTTGTCTGGAGCCATCCATGTCCATTTGTTTTTTAGTTTATTGTTAAAATAAGTATTTCCTATTTTTAACTGCTGGCTGTATGCAAAATCGATTATCATCTCGCCGCCTTCATTCCTGAAGCCGTAGTTAGATGTTCCCAAGGAGGTTGTAATAGTACTATTACAAACTCCTTGGATGTTCCCATTATCGCCTCTTCCCCTTATAAGCGCTGACCAACTCTTCCGTTCCAGTCACCCATTACTAGCACCGTGCTTTTCTTATTCCTATGTGTTGTAAGCGTTGTCACTAATTCTGAATAAAATAATTCTTTGACTATATTAGAAGATCTAGCAGTAGGAGCGTGTATTTGTATTAGTAGCAATTCTTTTCCCTCATTTATCCTTAACTTCTAAAGAGCTATTCTTGAGTTAATTTCTTTAAATTCGATAACATTATTTTTCCATATTTTATTTATGATAAAACCGACACCATACTGTCCTTTTTCAGAGTATGTATGCATAAAAATGTCTCCTGTTTTTGTTTCCATTATTTGCGTATTTCTTCTTCTTATTTCACATAGACCGATTACATGCCAATTAATATTGTTTAGAGCCTTTTCTAATTCAATTCATCTTTCTTCCCCTAGTAAAGTTCTTGTATTAAATGTACATATTCTGATGATATTTTTAGTAGTCCGATAATTGATGTTTTCCTGATTTGAAATTTCCTCTGTCTGTCGAATAGGTTTTCCGTGGGCAATTTCGGTTTTTTGTCAGTCCTTCGTTTTCACTTGCGCTATCCTGTATTTTTTTTTTGGATTTAGATTATGAACGTTAGAGTTTTTTTTTTTTTAAGAAAAAATTATCTAAGCTATTGCTCCTACGCTTCACTTCTGTTTTAATTGTTGCAATACTAACACCATTCCTATTTTTCAATTATTTTGGTTTAGGAGATTTCTCTTCACTTCTCTGTCGTTTTCCTGTTTTTTGTGGTTCATTTCTCAGATTTTCCAACGAATATAATTTGCCATTGATCAACAGTTAGTCGTATCTGTAAACGTCTTTATCCCCTCTTCCTTTGTGAAATTTTAGAAACGGAAATAGTTCCTTTCTAATTGCTCTAATGTTCTGGGGTAGATCTTCTTTAATAACAATTTTCTGTTTATATGTATTCCTGAACTGCAATTTATCTGTTTCTCAACCAATGGACCCGGCTGTAAACTACGTACGTCAAAAACATTACTGGAATGTCTCTTATCAATGAGTCCATGGCCTATTTGGTTTCCATTCTTCCCATCTGTCGATAACCATGTTTTCATATGGATATCCTTGTCGGATAAATATGTGGTGCTTATGTTCATGTTTTTTTTTTCTGTCTCAATCTTAGCATTAAAATCACCTAGGACTATGTTTGCGTCATACTTGGGAAGTCTGCTATATGTTCTTTCCTGATCACCATAAAAATAATTTTTTTGATCTTTTCTTCATTCTGATTGCGAATATTGATTGATTATTGATTGCTGTATAACTGATGCCTGTATGTTGTAACAAATCTTAACTGTGAAACCCTCAGCCTGGTTTAGTGTATGTCCTTCCATCTTATTTATTAGAGAGCCATTGTATTTATTCTAAACCGAAGTAACCTTTATTTTTAGCTCCTTCGCAGCGCCAGGGTTCAGTAGACTACTCAGATTCCATAGTGTTAGTTAATTCCCAGCAGATATCTAGGCTTGTTATTAATTGATATTAGGCTGTTCCGAGACTTGTTCAGTTTCTATGACGGATGCTTGTTTGAAAGGTGAGGGTAATCGACACTGCACCTAACCCCCAAACTGGAGGACCAGTTGCTGATTCCGGTCCAGAGAGCTAGACGATAAGGTCGCCACCTTCCTACACTAACCAGCTTTTCGAATTAAGTTGTAACCGTTTTCGAGCAATAAGCGCAAAAATGAGAAAATTCAAGTTTTTCGACTGCCAAAAGTTAAACTCACCACCTGCGATGGTGAAAACTCAGATTCCTTGTATTTAGGACCATTCAAAGGTATTAAAACGATTTCCAGCGTTGTCCTAAATCATTTCTGCAAGTCCCAGTCTTTACTATCCTTATATAGAATTTAAGTCTTGGCAAATAATTATAAAGACGGTAGGTGGAAATATTCAATAGACCCGTACCTATTCGTGTGTGCTGTTTTTACCCACTAAAACCACTTCGTTGAGGGAAATGGCTCAGGGCCGCCTCATTGTTCTGTTCCCTGGTTTTCATTTTTCCGTGGTAATGACGCCTTTAGGCCCTCTCTTCCGCTCTCAACCTCTTAAGGATGACTGTGTTGAATCCCTTCGCTGTGTCCCAATGGTAGTTCCAGCGCAGCATATGGCTTACTGTGTTTTCTGGTGTGATGCTAACCTCACATACTCTCACCAGTTCATTTCTTTCTTCCTTAAAGCGATTATAAGCGAAAAATACATGCTCCGCAGTTTCCTCAAATGTCTGACACGCAGGGCATTCTGCGGTGTTGCCCAATTTAAATCGGCATTGGTATGCTCTGAAGTATCCATCTCCGGTCAACAGTTGGGTTAAGTAAAAATCCTCTCCTCACCATGCCGGCGACTATACCACAAGCCAACATCTGGTATCAGCCTTTAAGTCCATCTCCCAGTTTCCGCAGCCTCCCAGCTCTATTACCACTGATGTATAGTTATTTTCTGCTCATCTTCTTTGGAAATCTGAGAGCGTCGTCTGAAGTGTTGAATTCTATCTTCAACGAGAAGTTCAATAGGCGGCATTCTGGCTGTTTGTGGGAAAAGGTGCGTCTTCGTGTCAAAATCAACTGAACGGAAGTACTAATTTATATCATGCATTTCACGATTTTCTTGAAAACGGCTCTAACGATTCTAATTAAGCCCCCTTTATCGACGTAACATTTTATGCGCTTTAATGTTATATAGGTTTCATTCTGATTGAAATAGTCTGACAGGGCTTAAATACCGATATTTAAAATTTTGCGGATAAAACTAACTCATTGTCGTGGGTAATAATATAAGAGATTATTTAATAAAACAAACGTTTCTATCAAAACAAAATGTAATTAATCCTTAAACAATTCATTTTCATCTTTCACTTATCTAAAATTTCTCAAATTGATTTTAACAAGCGAGGTAAATGATAGTCGCGTGTTGCGAGTACCAGATTTTTTTTCCGAACGTGTTTGTGAGTAAGCAGTATGTATCCTTTCATCGAGTTGGGGAGGGGGTTCCCAGTTGCATTTTCGATCTACAAATGTTTGTATCGTATTTTATTGATTAGTTTTCAATTTCTTTTTCCGTTGAGAATGCGTAATTGGTATTCTCTTTTCTCATCATTAAAATAGTTTTTCGAGAATTTAAGGATATTTTTAAGTTGTGGGTTGTTATCTTTGAGTGTCAAGAGACCATTGCTCCTTCTTATAGACTGTAGTTAATCTTCTTAGTTTTTTAAATATTAATAGATTTTTTAGTTCAATTTTGTGTTATTTTCATTTCACCTAAAAAACAAAACAAAAAAAAACTGTCATTTAAAGCATTTTCATTTATGAAGAATTTCCCAAGCTCCTGAAAACCATTAATACAATATTTTCAAAATCCTGGAGTATAACTATGTTAAATCTTTCAGCCTAAATGATTAATACAATTCATCAGTTAAGAAGGAGGGTACCCTTGTCCTCTTCATTCCTCTTATAAAATGCTTTTCATTTTATCTTTACTTTACTGATACAATTGTATTGCTCTTAGAGGAGCATTAGATTTATGGAAAACCTAGAATTAGATAAAAAGAAAACTTTATTCTGGTACAAGATTTATAGTATAGTAATTAGCTGAAAATGACATAAAACATAATGTCTGTTGAGATCAAGAGGAAAACTCACAGAGACAGTGCTAGTTAAACTTTCTACTTTAGCCCAGGTATTGCATTCAGATTTCCTGTCCTGGGAACAATATTTTTATTAATAAATAAATATGTATGTCATTTCTCACCATAATTCATATATATATACACATTTATTTATTTTTTATTTTGTAAACAGAATTCAGTAATTAGTGCTACCATTATGGGTTGCCTCTTTTGTGGATTAATGCTTGTAATAGCAATGATGTGTGGTTTACGATTATATACTATGCACAGTGACAGCTCTGGTTACAGATTTCATTTGCCTGCTCATATTGCTACAAGGCTTAGGTAGTATATAATTTATTTTAATATTTGAGATAGGCTTATTATATTTTTTCTTCATTCATCATTTATTTATTGCTATTTTTTTAATCAAAGGTTTTTTTGTTTGTTTTTTTAGTTTGACTCGGTATGTATCTTTTCCTGAACTAATTGAAGATGACTTTTTTCACCGAGAACCCCCACCTTCATATTCTATTGCTGTGGGGCAAACAAGTGGTAATGTGGAAAGTATTTCTTCCAACAGAGGTCATAGGACTCGAGCTTGGAGACAGAGGTCTTTGACTCCTATTAAACCACCTACACCAACTCCTAGTAGTGAAACTTCAAACCAAAGCTCCCCAAGTAGGGATAGTATATAACTTCATCTTCTTACCTTTCAAATGATGAAACCGTACAACTAGTCAACCCAGAAGTTTAGTCAGAGTATTTTTGTTATAGTTAAAATATGTTTCAAGTGATTTTTTTTATTTTTTATTATTGAACCTTCCTGTTTTATGGAGAATTTTTTATTAACTGACCATTAAATAGAAAAAGATCAGGCAGTAGTTTTTAAAGATTATATTTCCCTTATAATTGTTCCTTAATAGACATCTAAAAAGTATTATAAATAATATATTTGTAATTCAGCATTGATTTAGTTTTTGCTGAGTATGTCAAATACAACAGAATGTTAGTTTGGGGAAAAACATAAATTTATTCATGTGTAAATTATCTACATCTAATCGATTTCCAAAACATGTCTATGTTGCTTGTTGAAATATTAAATGATTATATTTTAAACTATTATTTTCTTTTAGGGCTACAAATAAATATTTTCCAGAATACTTTCATTGAATATTGGATCTATAAACAATATAAAACACTCTTTCTCATATATTAATGAGGAGTTTTAACCATTTTTCAATATAAATTTTTTTTTTTTTTAAATCCCTGTTTAACATCCTTTCCTACTAAAATTTTGGCCAACAGAAGGTCTTCCCTTACAGATTAACAACTTATCTTAATTTGAGTGGGAAATTCGAGATTTGTCCAGTCAAAATAAAACTAATTAAATTACAAACTTTACATTTAGAAAGTAATTACTTCTTCAACACAATCTTAGTTAGATATGTTGATTAGATTTGTCCAGTCAAAATAAAACTAATTAAATTACAAACTTTACATTTAGAAAGTAATTACTTCTTCAACACAATCTTAGTTAGATATGTTGAGGTCAAACCAATAATTTAATTTAGGAGAAGTTAATTAGGGATGGAGTCATCATAACACTTTAATGAACTAAAACTTAAATTATTTTTCCTACATTTTGGTATAAAGTTTAAGCCATCTTCAGGGTGTGATTGTAGGAGGGAGATCACAACAATGATCAATAAAGGATTAGGACGCTCAGGTGAGGAAATGAAACCCCCGAAATTTCCTTAACGGCAGGTAAGTTAAAACTATAACTCAACTGGTTTCCGTTATTGATACAGTCAATTGCACAACTCTGAGCAAAACCTGCCTTAAAGTCCCAATATAACCTTGGGAAAAAAAATCTCTTTTAGTTTGCCTGGATAAAAATGAGCTCTCCAGATGTCTCCGTAACCCAAAATAGCATCTATTGGTATTGAATATTCTTTTCTTTATTTCGACACATCATTAGAAGCGCTTACGATACTTCCTAGATAAGTGAAACAATCCACTTTCTGAAATTTATAAGGACCCATTTCTACAAACTCCTAGATTCCATTGTTTGTAGATTCACCAGTCCTCATATATTTAGTTTTCTCTTTGTTGATGCACAGTCCCATTTCATCTGCCACCTCCATCAATGATAAAAATGCTTCCTGGAATGCTGAAAATGAACGCCCGACAATATCCGAATCATCTGCATATCCTAACAATTGTACAAGTCTATTATAAATTGTGTCATTCATTTGGATTTTAGACTGCCAAACAATCCTTTCTAGAACCAAATTAAACAATATACATGCTAGGGCATCCCCCTGTCTTAGGCCTCTTAGAGTCTTGAATTCTGTGGAGAGTTCCCCCTACATTGGGACTATACAATTAGTTTCATCCATAGTCATTGCAACCAGGCGTATCAATTTAGAAGATACTCCTAACTCCCTCATAGCCTCATAGAGTTTATCTCGTTTGATGCTATCATGTGCCATTCTGAAATCTATGAAAAGGGGATGCGTGGGCATTTTATATTCTATTGCTTTCTCGAGGATGGTCCTAAGGCTGAACATCTGGTTTACCGTTGACCTCCCGCTGCGATAACCTGCCTGGTATTCTCCTACCTCCCTTTAGGCAAATGGTATGAGCCCTGAAGAATATTTGACCATACCTTATATGCACACTGAAGTAAGGTAATACCTCGATAATTCGCACACTCAAGTAAGTCTCCCTTTTTATGTATAGGGCATATAATTCCTTTCCTCCACTGCTTTGGCATTTTCTCATTGACCCATATGGAAAGTATAATATTATATATTTATTTATGTAAGGTCTCAGTCCCTTTCTTAAATAATTCTGCGGGGATCCCATCTTCACCTGGAGACTTATTATTTTTCAATTGCCTCCATCATTTACTCAAACTCGGGTGGATCTTGCTCATCAATACCATTTCTATTATCCTCAAACCAGCTTGGTTTTTCACTTTTGTCCTGGGCATCCTGATAAAGGATTGTCTCAATATGCCGACTCCATTTTGACATTATAGCATCTTTTTCGGTCAGCAGTCCATTTTTCCATCCTCGGCTTTACAAGCTTTAACTCTAGGTTTAAATGTTATTAAAGATTTGTTATCAGAAAACACTGCACCAATTTCCGAGCCATTCTATTTACAACCTCAACATTTTATAAATGAAATACAGAGTAATAAGAAAAGGAAAACGGAGGAAAAATTGGAAAAATACATATTTCTCTCTAGGAGTTCATCAATCCCGTCTAATGTTGCTAAATCTTCTTGACTTAAAAGTCCTCCCTTCAGTCTTGATTCTCGAGTTGCTCTAAACAGATGTAAGAAAAAGACAGCCTCTATACTTACTTCAAAACTAAATACTTTCGGAAAAAACCTTCAAATAAGTTTTTACAACATTAATGGTTTTAAAAATCTATATAATTAAAGCAGATACGAATGTGAAGTATTAAGAAAGAACTCAATATTATGCTTTGTCGAAACGTGGCGTACCAATGATAATTTTACACTCCCACAATGGATACACGATTTATACCTTACCACAGTAAGGCTATTGAAACATTTAAATCAGGAAGAGGTAGTGGGGGCCTGTTGACTAGTGCACAACAAAATTAATTCTCGGGTAACTGTTATAAATCAAAATCGTTACTGGATAATTATTAATATTAATTTAGATAGTACATTGATAACAGTGGGCAACATTTATTTTTCTCCAGCATGTTACATAGAAACATGCCTTGAGGAACTATGTAACACTATCTCAAGGATTCATGCAAACTTCCCATCAACCTGCTTAGTCTTAAATGGAGACTATAACAGCCATGTAGGAATTTAAATAACCTAGAGGAAGAAGTTCTATAGGGATCAAATCTTTACTCTGAAAGGTTGACTCCTCATTCAAACATAAATAGGCGAGGCAGACTACTGGTGGAAGTCATGGAATATTTGGGTCTTATTTTGTGTAATGGTCGCTCCATCTCAGATAAGTCTGGGAAGTATACCTTCATATCGAGTCTAGGAAGAAGCACAATCGAAATTGTCTGGATAAATTATAAATGTGTAGATATATTTGTCTCTGATTCCATCGATCACTTGGCTTGCGGTACTTCTTTACACTTACCCTCTATATATATCTACTTACCCTACCTATCTATATATATATATATATCTATATACCCTCTATCTACATCTTCTTACCCTCTCTATATCTGGATTCATCTTACGAATCAAAAGGCAAGAGATCAAATAGTTCTAAAGCTTGCGTAAAATGGGACCAATCTAAAGTGGAAGAGTTTAAAATTTGTTTAAACTAAAATATACTTTAACTTAAATGAGATAAATCTATTGTATGAAAACTTCATCTCATGTATGCATGAAAGTATGACCTTTACAGGATTAATGCTCTCCAGAGAGATGCCGAGAAACCCTCAATATGGGCCCAAGCAACCATAGTTTGATCAAGAATGTAGAAATTAGAAGAGAGTGTTGGGACAAATATACAGGTCTATGGTAAAATTCAACTTTTGCGATGTTAAAATACAGGATTATATTCATTCAAGGAATTCATACACGAAACTAATTTGACACAAGAAAAATGAACTAAAATTACTCACAATTAACAATCTTATGAAAGTTAAAAATAGCAAGCTGTTTGGACTACTTTGAATTCTCTAAAAACAAATAAAAAACCATTGAATGAAATGGCAATAGGAGAATGGAACCAATTTTATACATCCCACTATGGTCAAAAAGACATCCGCGAAAACCAGTCATTCACCAATATCTTGAAACTAATATCACACTGGAGGTACTACAAAATTGTATCTAACTATCTAAGAATCAGAAAGCTCCTGGCTTCGACAGTATTGTCTATGAAACTTTCAAAAACCTTACCCCAGAGTGGGAGCACTATCTTCTCAACCTATTTAATACAGTGATGGAAAATGAAAATCACCCGTTGGAATGGTCGAAAGCAAAACTAGATTTACTTTTTAAGAAAGGGGACAGGAAAGATACTGATAACTACAGAGGAATATCCCTTTTAAATACAAAGTTGAATTTGTTTACTGGTATTTTGGCGAAGAGAATCACACAGTGGGCTGAATATGAACATCTCATACCTGAAGAACAAGCGAGGTTTAGATGTGGAAGAGGCTGCATATGTTCACGCCATATGTTACGGCCTGATAAGGTTTTTATAGTTTTTCAATCGAAAAATGATAAGTTCATGATTTTTATGATATTTATAATAAGATCATTTTTTTTGTTTAAATCTTTATTTTTTAATTTCTTTTTAAAATAGTTATTTTAAATATAAAAAGTTTTTAAACGAGAGCAGTAGAAGAGAAAGACAGAAGACGATCGTACTTCAATTGTTTTTTGACTGCCTCGTGCCAGTCGAGTCTTAAGCTAGCGTCTGAGCGGTGAAGATGTGCCGTATATAGACCCAAGATTCCTCTCAACGTTTGAACGTTTGGAAACGAATATCTTCATCTTCTCATCGTTCCCCTTGGAACTTGGAAGAGCCGCCTTGCAGTCATTTTCAACACCCAAGAGAACTTCGTCCAAGCCGCCCTGCGGTAATTTTCTTCAATACTCAAGACGACTTCGTTCAAGCCGCCCAGCGGTCGTTTTCTTCAACACTCAACTGGACATCTTTACGTGAATATAACTTATCTTTATCCATTAATGGAACATTTAATTTCTTAATTATCATTCTTAAAACTGTTTAATTTGATAACTATTTTTTTTACATCTTTAAGCATTAATTAAGTTGTTTGTTTCTTCTATTTCTACAATATTTTAATTAGGTTTATTTTGTTTCCTACATTTTCTTACAGCTGTTTAATTATAATTAGGTTAATTTTTTCTTATATAAATTTATTAGGTTAATTTTGTTTCTTATCTTGTTTATATGTATTTCAGTGTATTAAATGTATTGTGATTCGTCGTTTGCTTTCATTATTTTTATTTATTTTAAATCTATACAGTCCACTTATTTATTTCAATAGAACCACCCTCAATTTTGAGTTGTCACTTGGAAGTACTATTCTTTCACGGATAGCCCAGCGTATACAGCATAGATCATATCTTCACTTTGATGTCACTGGTTGGTATTAACTTTGGAACCAAGGGTAGATATTTATACGCTGCATTCATAGATTTTAAGAAAGCATTTGACTCTATCAATCACAACCTGCTATGGGAAAAACACTTTTCACTTAGACATGGAGGAAAAATCATAAGGATTATGAAGGCACTTTACAATAATGCAAACATCAAACAACTCAAGTAGAAATCAAAGGACAACTTTCGGAAAATATAGATATAACGTCAGGCCTCTTGCAGGGAGAAAGCCTTAGCCCAACACTTTTCATTTTCTTCATAGCTGATATAGTCCAATTTTTCCAGGATAATGAAGCCAAAGGAGTCAGCATTGATAGCACTCATGAGACGGCAATGCTTTTATTGGCAGATGATACTATTCTTCTCAGTAACACCTAGTCTGAAGCGCAAAAGAAACTGAGGATCCTACAACAGTACTGCGAAAAGAATTCCCTGACTAAATGTGGAGAAATCAAAAGTTGTTGTATTTCATAAAATCTCCTAGGCTGATGCATCTCAAGTCCCTTTACTGGCACGGAGAAAAATAGGAATACTCTAAAGACTTCACTTACTTGGGTGTACACTTCGCTTCCTCAGGAAGATTTTGTAAAGCATCCCAGCATATCCTGTGGCGAATGCTTTACACGCTCGCTCACAGATGGCGCTAACGGTGGCCACATGGTTTACCGGCCGAATATATGAAGACATACAATTTAATAATATTGTATAATGTAATTCATTAACATCATTGTAAATATCTGTGTTTATGTAACTAATTTATAAGAATAAATAAACCTGTCAAGGTAATTTGACCTAGGGACTAGACGCTAGTCTGGTAGCATAGCTCTCACCATTAATTATTGACATGGATGACTAATATTCCCAAGAGCTAGCTCACTTCATCAGATCACCAATCTGGTATCTCCGAAGGTCAGAGTAACTCTGCCTTTGTAACAACATGTGGTTATCTTTATTTTACATCCTACATGTACCTTCTCTCCTGCTTCCTTCCTATCCTCCTCATAGGACGGGGTGGATGGCTTCTACCCATGTGCACCTATGAGGGCTCCTACCCGCCACTGCTGTTGTGCTACTAGGGGTGGGCATAATCGAATGACTAATATCAGATCATCCGATTATTTCAATCATTCGAAGTAATCGATTACCGGATTAATCTGTTTGGAGAAACGAATTATCATTCGAACGATAATCGAGTGATTATAAGGGGTGCGGATAACCGAATGATTTTTTTTCTCATCACATAAATTATATGTGTACTTGCACCTTGGCTCAGCCACCTAGCAATCATAGAGAGGGAAATCATGCCATATTGTCTTTCGAAATGCATATTAATCATCCATCATTCGATTATTTAAATCATCGAAGTCCGATCATTCGATTATGCCCACCCCTATGTGCTACTAGCACACGGGGTGTATTCTTTCCTAGCCAGTCCCCTCTGCTAACTGGTAGGTGCGGGTTCGCTTCCTACCTGGCAGAGTAACCTCATACCTGGTGCTGCGGTACGAGCTTCTACCACGGCGAGCACCATCTCCATCTAACTCTCTTCCTTGCAAGAATAGAAATAGAAATAGAAATTTTTTTTTTTATTATTCTGGGACAGGGTCCCTTAAGAACAATTGATATGTACAATTAAGATATAGGATGTGTCTGGCCAAAAGACCAAAGGATTATAATTAATTTTTATTTCCAATGATATCAGAAAAAAAAATGGATTAACGTATATAAAAGAGTAAATAAAAATAAAAGAGTAATATACATAACATCTCATAGATTAAAGCGTTGAATAAAATAAAACATTGAAACTGGTTCATAATAATATATTCATTAACTGAGTTTAATATAAACAATAAATAATAAATTTTCTTTATGAATTGAAATTTGATTTGAAATATCAGGCTTGTAGTTCAGCGTCTGTTTGGGATGGCAGTAGGTACTGGAACAGCTGAGACTTGAATGATGGTAGGGATGAAGCATGGCGGATATGAGTAGGTAAGGAATTCCAGAGAGTAGTAGAGCGGACAAGAAAGGAATGATCAAAAGTTTTTGTTCTATGGATAGGAATATAAAGGACAGAATGGCGTGATCTTGTTTCGAGGGAGTGGATTGACGATTTAAATTGAAGAAGACTGTGGATATAGGGAGGTAGCAGGGAGTGGATGGTTCGGTAAAGGTGTGATCCTAGGAAATATTGTCTGCGGATAGAGGGAAGGAGCCACTTTAACTCGCTGTATAAATGGGTCACATGAGACCTCTTCGGTGTGCCGAGGACAAATCTTAAAAATATGTTCATAATTCGCTTAAGCCTGTCCTCGAGCGCAATCGAGAGTCCACCATATACCCTGCAGCAGTTGTCAAAGTGGGGGAAAATAAGTGAGGAGACAAGGAGCTTACGGGTGGATCGCGGAAGAAGATGGCGGGAGCGATGGAAAAATTTAAGGATACTATTGTTCCACGGGATATTTGGGCAATATGGGGTTTCCAGGAGACGGTTTGGTCAATGGTAATCCCCAGGTTTTTGACAGAGGAAGTGAAGGTGATTGAGTGGTCATTTAGGGTTAGAGTTGGAAATGTAGTATGGGATCTGAGGAGGGAATTGGAACCTATAACAATGGCTTGAGTTTTCATAGCATTTAGCCTAATTTATTTAGGGTTGCCCAGGCACAGATTCTATCTAGGTCTTCCTGAATATTGGAATTACAATATTCAAATACGTGATTGTCGAGGCCTTCTGATACCCATTCCTCGACAATTCAAAAATTTTCTGTTGCTACGGCAAGAGTATTGGAGATTTTACGAAGGGGTAGAAGTAATTATTGGGAGACGAAAATGGTTCTTTTTGATTCTATGGTATCTTGAACACTTATGTATGCTTCAGAAATATGGAGCTTAAGATATCTTGAAGCAATGGAAGTGGTGCAGCTAAGATTTCTGAAACAGCTTTTAGGATGGCCGAGGAGCACTGCTAACTATTGTACATAGTACGTCTCGAAACTGGGCGAACCTCTTTGAGCATCAAAGTTATCAAGAAGGTCATAAACTACTGGTCCAAAATTGTCACTTATGCCTGAAGAGAGGTTGCCACGACTTTGCTTTAATAAACTAATTTCACTAGATACAAAGAATCCTGATATAAACTTTAATTGGGTCACACAAGTGAGAGAATTGGCTGCTCATTATGGTTGTAGGGAGGAATTTGACAACCCAGCTAGATTGTTAAAGCATAAAGATGGAATATTGGAAAAGTTGAAAAATCATACCATCTCTACAGATATTCATCGATCCATGATCTCCAATTACAACCCCATGTATAGAGTTTTTTTTCCAGTTTTAATATTAATAGCCCAGAGACCTATTTGACATATAGAACCAGCTTAAATAAAGTAAGATTAGTGAGCCAGTTGAGGATTTCAAACCCTAACTTAATCAACCTACATGTAAAACAGAAAACATTCAGCTTTAAATCATAAGAAAACTGCCTTTTTTGTAACCAATTTATTATAAACAGCCTATTCCATTATCTTCTCCACTGTGAAAAACTTATTGAAAAATGCAAAAAATATTTAAGACCAACTTTATCCGAACATAGTGATCAACAGAACATTGAAAATATACTCCGAATCAACTGCCTACAAAAAATAAATATAATCTACATCTTTTTAGTGTCAGTGTGCAGAACTCTAGACCCCTTAAGTGATATCATATAATTCCTTGTATTATCTTTGTTTATGATGATTTTCTTATATTTTTTTTTACTAATAAGACGAGAAATTCAATATAAATGTGTGTGCAGTAAAGTTGGCAATGTATAACCAAATTTGTATAAGATGTATTTCTTTAACAAATAAATATATAAATAAATAAATAAATAAATATATATATATATATATATATATATATATATATATATATATATATATATATATATATAGTAAAAAACAAAACAAAAAAAACTGTAGGTTTAAACCCTATTGTGGTACGAATTATTTTCTCGTTGAACGTGTTTCTCAACTCTTCCATCTCTTCAAGCTGCTTGCGGTGCTATGTCCTTTTCTTCTGCCTGTGAAGCTTTTTTTTCTTTCTTCCGGATGTCTCTATATTGTTCTGTTGATCCTCATGTGTGCTTTCTTTGGATCATATTCTTGTATGCAGAATTCTTTGACTCCATAGCATGGGCACATTCTTTATCAAACCAGAATGGTCTCTGCTGCACACACTCTTCAACGCCATGCACCTCTTTTGCTGCTTTCTTGATGGCATTCAAGCAGGCTTCCCAATGCTCCTGTATACCCTCATTATCGTCTGCCCTTCTCAAATGGGCCCTAAGTTCATTATCTAATTGATGCTGATAATTAGTATACTTTTCTGGCTCTTTAAGCTTTGCAACATCAATTCTTCCCGTGACTTTTGTTCTGCTCCTTGTCCCCTTAAAGATTTTAGCCCTGATCCTAGACACAGTTAGATAGTGGTCCGAGTCAATATTTGCACCCCTATAAACACGGGCACTGATTAAATTAGGCCGATGCCTGCCACATATCAGAATGTGATCGATTTGATCCACAGTTTTTCCATCCGGGGATCTCCAGGTTCCTTTATAAATTTTTTTGCTTGGAAAATAAGTGCTTCCAATGATCATATTTTTAGCTGTTGCATAGCTTATGAGACGGAGACCATTACTCATTGGTCTCGTCGTGCAGGCTATATTTGCCTATTGTTGGTAAATACACCTCTTCTTTTCCAGCCTTAGCATTGAAATCCCCACACACAATTTTAATATAATTTTTGGAAGCATCGTCGTAAGCTTTGTCTAATGTTTCATAGAATGCTTCTTTTTCAACATCTGTTGAGACTTGTGTCTGGGCATGGCAGCTAAAGACACTAAAGATCTGAAACCTTCCTTTAATGCGTAGCATACATAATCTAGGACTAATCGGTTTAAAACCGATCACCATTCCTCTTATTTTTTTTATTTTATTGGCTATTATATACATATAAGCCATGGAGTTTGGCCCATTTGGTGTTAGTGGTTGTTTGTATTTAATAATAATCTCGTACATACTATGGCATTGTTATAAATACATACATAAATAATATAAATGATAATAGGATAAAAACAAATGAATATTTAAATTCCAATTGCTTACTGGGGCATGCCAGTAAATATTGTAACAAATTATGTAGATTTGTCGTCTCCTTAAATGTGTATTTTTTATTTTTTTATTACTTAATTTTGTTTATAGAAAGATTTTATTAAGATTCCTCTTAATTTACCTCTCACAATAAATCCTGTACCGAAAGATTGCTGTTCCTTGTGGCAACTATACTAAATTGTATGACGCCGTTTCTCGAGTAGTCCGTGTCCAATCCATCTCACTTCCTGAATGGCAACTAATTCTAATCTGTATGAATCTGTTATGTTTAGGAGTTGCCGAAGCAGCCCCAGTCTGTATAATGAAAGTACATTCCAGTTTCCAAAACGTAGGTCCTTACGGTGAATCCTAGGTCTATTTCGTTGTTACTGTCCGGCTGTTTCTCTTTGAGGGCTGAAGATTGAAAGGTTTAAGGGGGAAGGGTGATCAACCCTTGCCCCCCTAGTCAGGTGAAGGGAATGCTTTCTTGAGCGTCATACCTGCTTAGGGAAGGTGACCCTAGGGTGTGTAATGTAAATGTCCTTAGTCTGTAAGTGTAGGGTGTGTGTAGTGTGTTGTATTAAGTGTACTGAGTGAGTGTCAGTGTAAGTGTTCCACCAACCTGGAGAACCAGAGGCTGCTTGCAGTCTGGTGACCGGGCGATGGGACCGCCATCTCCCTACGCCATGCTTTCAAGAATTTGCCTTAGAGAAAAGATCTGATCGATGGTTGTTCTTCGAGGTCTGAAACCACATTGATAGTCGCCCAGTTCGGAGCACTTCATCAGCCGTCTGTTTAATAATACAGAAAATACCTTGTAGGCTGTATTTAGTAATGCTATCCCTCTATAATTATCACAAGATAGCTTTTCGCCTTTTTTATATATGGGACATATCGCTCCTATTTTCCATTCTTCAGGCATTTGTTCTTTGCACCAAACATCCCACACCAGTTGGAATATAGCTCCTGGTATTGTTTTTTTGTCTATTCATTTTATGCTACTAAGGCTAATCGTACGATACTACAGTGGGAGTCCTAAATTTTGCCTATCCAGGTTTTATTAGGATAGGGATCTTTAACGAGTACCTGACATCGCACAGGCTCTGGAACGCCTTTTAACGTACCCTCCGAAGGACAGCATAACTAATGATTTTTTACTCCCATTAAAAAATCCTAGGACCACCTGCGGATTTGAACCCGTGACCTTTGGCATAGGAGGCTGTTATGCTAACCACACTGCTGCAAGTGATCCCGGCTCCTGGTATTGATGGCATTCATGGCTAAAAAGCGGAGGGGATAACTTAAAACATATCACTTTTATTAAAAGAGAATAGATCTTATGGATATGGATATATATATATACGAGGGTGAATCAAATATAAACGAGACTTTTTGTCCTGGAAGCCCAGTGAAGGTGCGGGAACGTTCCCGCGTTTAGAGGTGTTGGGTAGGGATGCCAGAATTGGGGGAAGCAGGCAGACGCATGCCCTCAAACTCACCAGTTACCGTCGTGACGATTCTGAGCAGGATTTATCCCCCTCGATTGCGCAACGTATTATCATCAAATTTCTGAACCGACTGAAATCTTGAGAAGGTTGACTGTACAGTTCGGGGAAGAGACACTTTCTCGTGCCAGAGTGTTTGCATGGTATAAACAGTTTATGATCGTGTTCAGAATGAAAGCCATGACCGCAGACCCCGCTCCAGCATCACAGCAGACAACATCAGCCGTGTTCGAGAGCTTATTGAAGGTGAGCAGACATCTAACCACCTGTGCCATTGCAAGTGAGGTTGGGATAAGCTATGGAAGCACTTTTTCCATACTCACAGAGGAACTAGGGTTTCGTAAGTTGTGTGCCAGGTGGGTTCCTCGACTTCTCACAGCTGAGCAGAAGCTGAACCGTTTGCAGGTCTGTGAAGGTCTTCTTGCAAGATTTCAGGCTGAGAGTGCCTCATTTCTCATTCACATTATCACCTGTGATGAAACTTGGGTGCACCATTACACCCCGGAATCAAAACAAGCGAGTATGGAGTGGATACTGAAAGGGGAACCTGGACCAGTGAAAGCCAAGTCACGGCTGTCAGCTGGGGAGGTTTTGGCTTGCGTGTTTTTTGACCAGCGTTGCTTGCTGCATCGTGATTTTTTGCATTAACGCACGCTTATCAATGCCGCATACTACTGCGACATTTTTAATGAAGTCAGACTTGCATATCGTCGCAAAAGAAGGGATCTACCGATGAGAGAAGTGATTCTTCTTCAGGACAATGCTCGCCCGCATACTGCGGCCCTGACGAGAGAAAAATTGGAGCAACTGGGCTGGGAGACGCTGGAACACCCTCCCTACAGTCCAGACTTATCAACATGTGACTTTCACCTGTTTGACCCACTCAAGGAAGCTTTGGGAGGTCAGAGATTCGTCAGTAATGATGAGGTTGAAGCCTACGTGCTCAATTGGCTGAAAACACAACCTACTTCATTCTATGAGCACGGGATTGGTAAATTACCTATGCGCTGGGAAAAATGTATTTCCAAATCAGGAGACTATGTAAAGTTAATTTAAATAATAATGTTATTTATTGAAACATGTCTAATTTAATTTGATCTTACCCTGCATGCCACCTACTGGGTAAAGGGTAAACACGATACCTTTGGAAAGGAAATCCAATGGTTTCAGTAATATTAATCTATACATACATTAAATATATCAAGTAAGCTAGTTTTTGAAGTTACCGCTGCCTTAGAAAAGCAGCGGTCAAAAACATAGCAATAGAGATACCATAAAAATTTAATTGTTTTACCGATACTTGAAAATGATCCTAGAGGCTGAAACGTTGTAAGGTGTGATAGTGAAATAAATCTGGAACCCGTGTCGAAATTTGGGTGATATTAAAATAAAAAAATAAATTGAACAGAACCAAAATAACTAAAAGTTTAATTTTGAAACGAGAAAAATTCACAATAAAAAAACATCATTTTTGAATTATAAAAAAAAAATTAAAATTATATTAGTGGGTTAGTATTTACACTATGAATCTAGCAACTATTAATCTACAATTAATAAAAAAAATAATAAGATTAAAAAAAAGATTAATTTTAGTTATTTTCCAGTCATTGATGCTCGAACTCAGGTCCATAAAACAATGTTGCTTCAATACGACAGGTAAGCGACGATCTCTAGTAAAGACAACGATTTCTGGTTGAAGGACGATCTCTGGTAGGACGACGATTTCTGGTGAATCGATGAAAGGATGTTTTGATAAAAAAAAAATTTTAAAAAATGGTGAAAGGGACGCCTCACGATATAATATTTTTTTAAAACCCTTGCTTTCCGGTAGCTTGTTCGAACGGAACTCTCCAGAGGGCAGCAGGGACAATGTTATCTAGATAATTACTATACTATTAATTAATGCTATAAACATAAATAAAAAAAATATATTTTCCACGTTTTATTTTATTTAATTTAAAATTACAAAGAAAACAATGTTCATGCTCAAACTCACCGCCCACCAAAATTTATTGTATTAAATTTTCAAATTTAAAGTTAATCCACAGGATGGAATAAGGGAAATAATTTCGAAACCAGTCTTAGGTATTCTCCAGTTGCTGTTCTAACCTTAGCGACTCTAATTACCCCTTCGTCTCTAGGAAACACACCAACGATACGAACCTTACGCCATCTATTCAACTGCATGTTTGGATTCTTTAGCAATACTATGGTGCCAGTTGTTATATTAGATGTATCCATAGTCTATTTACAATGTTACTGTAGGAAGTTCTAGTCGTCATGCCTCCATCGATTCCAAAAATCTTTAAAGTTTCATCCCCCAGCATTTCATCAAGCCTGATTCCTTCTCAAGTTGATCCCTGAACCCCAACGGACTTATCCCTGATATCTTACTCTTCTGTGTCTCGAAACCGACTTACCTCTTCTATTGGTTGGAACACGACCGACCTCTCTGATTCTCCATTCTCACCCTCACCACCTCTACCCCCTCTTCTTTTCGAAAACACTGTTGTTTGTAAATTGACAGTCTATCGATGGTGATAACAGAGGGAGGCGGGGGCTGATAAGTGAAGTGACCGAAGGCGGCGGGCCAGCCTTTGTCCACCCTTAATACTCTTGTCGGCTAGTAACTAGGGCCTGGTTCCTGGGGTATTGCGGGGCGAGGGGAGGGTGGATAAGACCGATGGAGAACTTTATGGGGTACGTAAAATTTATTTATTTATTCAATTAGAGATTAATTTAAACTTTTTCGGATTTATTCGATATTCGGCGCACTTAAAATTAATTAAACAATCAGTATACGAACCCCAAGTAACGAAACTACTGAGCCTAACTAACTCAACAGTTTATGCTTGGACATGACTCAGTAATGCCCTGATGATGGCTCACAAGCTTGAGTCGAAACGTCGGCAAAATTAAAAATATTTAGAAAAAGACTGACTCCTGATTATTCCACCTATAATATTATATTTTTATCTACAACAATCAGTTAGTTTTATCGGCTTTTCATCACTCTCCATTACTCTTTACACTTCCGTGTATGAGATAATCAGGCTGTTGCCGAAAAGACCCGCCCACTTCTACACTTGTCGGCTTCATTTTCAGAAAATAATCATCAAAAGCCGACTGTTTTAATAGCCGTTAAAATTTTACTTTTACGTTAAATTTGAGTTTTTTGCTCCATGTCTGATCCTAGCATAACATTTATTTTATAAACTTCCTATTATGAGTACAATTATACTCGAATAACTCACTATTCCGTTCTATTTCTCCACTTTCAAACCTCTCCAAACCGTTGGAACGCCTAGTTCAAAATCAATTATCAAATTTCCTGGAAGAACGTTCCCTTATCAACCCTCTCCAATCCGGCTTCCGATCAGGCTATTCAACACAATCTGCTTTTCTAAAAATAATCCACGACCTACAATCTGCTATCGAACATCAAAAAATAACCATCCTGATCCTTCTAGATTTTTTCCAAAGCATTTGGTACAGTTGACCACAAAATCCTTCTTACCAAAATAAAAAACCTCCCATTATCCAACAGTGCTTTGTGCTGGTTCAAATCCTTCCTTTCCGACCGTTCACAGTATGTGGTAGTTCCAGGCCAACCTCCATCCAAGACTTTGCCTCTATCCTGTGGTATTTCTCAAGGTTCATCACTATCTCCCACCCTCTTTGCCATTTACATCAATGATCTTCCCAATCATATATATCACTCCCAATACCATAAGTATACAGATGACATCCAAATTTACCCATCCTTTCCTCCTTCGGACCTATTACAAGCGACTGAAAAACTTCAAGAAGATCTGAACAGAATCAGTTATTGGACAGCAGCCAACAAGCTTAAGTTAAGCGCAGAGTAGACAAAGGCGATTGTAATAGGTTTCAATCCCCTCCTTAAAACCCTTCCTCCAATCCCAACACAGTTCCTGAATAATAATCTAATCAAGTTCCACCAAACCGTTAAAAACCTCGGAATCATCCTCGATCAAACTCTTTCCTGGAAAACCATGTCTCCGAAATCTCTCGACGCACCATATCCACCTTAAAACTCCCAAATCACCTTCGTCACCGACTTCCACTTGAAACCCGTAGGCTTCCAGTTTGTTCCTTATAATTCCTCCACTTTGACTACTGCTGTACGGTGTATTGGGGAGTCTCTGGAGATCTCGAAGCTAAACTTGAACGATTATTTAACTGCTTCATTCGCTTCATCTTTGGGATATCCAGGGACACTTCTGTTACCAGATTCTATGAAGAGTTAAAGTGGCTTTACCCTTCCTACCGTTGTAAATGAATGAATTAATAAAGCCTTTATTGCTAGGATAACATTTAAATTATAATATTTACTTTTTAGTTCTAATATAATTTCTAATATAATCTAATATAATTTCTAATATAATCTAATATAATTTCTAATATAATCTAATAAAAAGTTCCAATATAAGAAAAAAAAAATATAATGCTAACTGAAAAATAATAATAATGTATATACTTGATAAATGACAAACAAAAACTACATAATTAATGTTCCTTAATTGATAACGATATTTACAAAAAATTATCCCTACAGGCCTCTCCTTACGGAGGTGATGGTCTAACTTCCCCGGTGACCAAACCGTTGTAAATACTTCCTAGCAACCTTCCACTTCCAAGATCTCCAATCCAGCCGCCCATCCTACATCTCAGATATGTTTTCATTCAAATCCTCCATTCATTCCCGCAACACTCGTTCACGGCCTTCGGACCTGTATGTGGCGTCTCATCGAACCGCAGCCTTCGACAGATCCTTCACAATCCGCTCCTCTTTCGTATGGAATTCTATTCCTTCATATATTCGACATTCTGATACTCTTCAGACCTTCAAATCCCGTCTATTCGATCATTTCCTCTCTATTCAATTTTCAAAGAACCCTAAATAGATTTGTAAATTCAATTTAAATTAGTTAAATAAAAAAATAAAGAAACGATTATTTAAATATAATATCTTACATTGTGGTGCACCTGCATGTATATATATATATATATATATATATATATATATATATAATATTTTTTTTTTTTCAAACTTTAAATCTTTATTCACACCTGTAAATAATACAATGAACAATCAGTGAATGTGCGGTCAATTTTAAGAAACATGGCGTGATAGGCATGAGGGAGAGCAGCACCCAGCGGTACCTACTCCTGGCATGGAATTAGTGTGAATTACTAAAGGAGAACGTCTCTTATCCAACTCCTCTTCAGACTTCTGTAGGCATTTCCTGGCATGAGTGTTGTGGCCATATCATTGATGAGTGTGTTAGGGTGACCTTGTAGTTTGTCGTGGAAACGTTTGTAGTGTGTCCGTATGTGCTCATTGACAGTTGGAATGTTAAGGTCAGTTGTAAAGTTATGTTGCTAACGTACTACGGTGCTTTTGTAACTGTTCTAAACGTTTTAGCCTGAAAGATTTGAAGTTTGTTAATGTGAGTCTTTTTAGCTGTCCTATATATCTGTGATGCGTAAGTCCAAATAGGTTTCAGTAGGTAAGTATAGGTGTTTAATTTCTGTCGAAGTTTTAGTTTCGAGTTTGAAGCAGTCATGTAATTTTATTAAATGTTGTTGTAGGATCTCTGAGGCGTGGGTTGCAATTTTATGTTTTGTTAAGATCGCTGTGTCGTCGGCATAAGTCGCTGTTAGAATATTGGGGCTGTAAGGTATGTCATGAGTGTAAATAATGTAGAGTAACGGAGCGAGCACTGCACCTTGGGGTACTCCTGCTGCGATAGATCTCATGGCAGATAGCTCTGATCCCTGTCGAACGGAGAAAAATTTGTGAGAAAGGAAAGAATGAATTATGAGGTAGTAAGTAGGTGGAAGGATAGTCTTGAGTTTGAAGAGAAGCCCCTGGTGCCAAACTCTGTCGAAGGCTTGAGCAACGTCGAGAAATACGCCAGTAGTGTATAACTTCTGCTCTAGTGCGGTGGATATGTAGTCCGTCACTCTGTGTAGTTGGTGCGATGTCGAGTGATGTCTTCTAAATCCAAATTGATGATCTGGTACGATGTCGTTGTTAGTTAGTACATCAAGAAGTCTTTTATGTAGTAGATGTTCGAAAATTTTGGAGCATAGCGGAAGTAAGCTTATTGGTTGGTATGATGAGGGAGTATTTTTGTCCTTGTTGGTCTTGTGAATCATTGTAATATGTGAGTATTTCCATTGAAGCGGGAATTTGGTTGTCCTCAGTATCGCGTTATAGATTGAAATCAGAAACACTAGAGCTTTCCTGGGCATTTGCTGGAGTACCTCAGAGTTAATTAAGTCGTTTCCAGGGGCTTTCTTTTTAGGCAACTTTCTGATTTGTTCAGCGACTTGAGCAGGTGTGAAGGAAGGAGGAGGTAATGTCAGTTGTAAAGGTTCATCCAGAGTTTTAAGTACAATTTTATCATGTTCGATGTTGTTGAATGCTGTGTGTGGTGTAAAGGTAGAAGATAGATATTCGGCGAACAGTTCGGATTTTTCTCCGTTAGCCATGGCCCAGGAACCATCTTCTTTTCGGAGGGGTGCAGGCACTTCCCGATTCTTAGTAAGGTTTTTAGAATGCCTCCACAAGCTGCCATCGTCAGTCGAAAGGTTACTAATGTAGTTATCATAAGTTGTTCTTTTAAATTTTGCAATTGGTCGTTTGAGTTCGTTGTTGAGTCGGTTGTAAATTTGTTTGTCTGATGGAAGTCGGTCTGTCTGCTATATTTTCCGGGCTCTTCTTTTTTGCTCTGATCAAATCCCTTATATACTGTGGATAAATTGGTAGCTTTTCATGTTTTCTTCGTCTGGGAATTAAAGAGGACCATGCAGTGTCTTGTAGCTTCTGTGTGAAGCATTCTACAGCATCCTCAAGCTCTTCATTATTTTTAATAGCCAAAGGAATGGAGAGAGCAGTATTTAGACAGTTCCTGAACGCATCCTAATCCATTATGCCATTTGTGAGATATATGTGTTTCTTAGCAACAAGTGGTTCTTCAAATAGTTCTAAATGCAAAAGGGAATGATCAGAGAAAGATCTGTGCTCGTACTTATTGTGTGAGGTGTAGTGCGGAGTCCTTTAGTTATGAAAAAATCGATTAAATCTGTTGTGTTACGTCTAGATGTGAGTGTGATGATATCGTGTCTAATGAAAGTTCGTGAAGGACAGACCTGAGATTTCGTCCTCTTGGGGTTGATAATCTAGATCCCCAAGACGAGTCTTTAGCATTATAATCACCACCTGCGACAAAGCATCTGCCGAGACGTTTGAAGAAGTTACTAAACATCGTAGAAGTCAGGACATATCTCGGAGGGCAATAAACAGCAGCAAGAGTAATGTTGTGATGTTCAGAGAATAGTGAAATAGCTGTAGCTTGTATGTCAGGTGATATGGGTAATTGCAAAGGATGGTGTTTTAGTGTTGATCTGATGAGAATAGCAGTGCCTCCGTGTGAAGTATTGTCTGGATGGCCAGTTCTATAGATTTTGTAATCATGAATGTAAAATTTGGATTTTGGTGTAAAATGTGTTTCAGTGATTAGTGCTATGTCAATTCGTTTCTCGTGTACATATATGTCTAGTTCTGTCCTATGTTGATTAAGTCCGTTTGCGTTCCATAGTATGATAGACATGGAGCCTACAGTCATCTGATTAATGGGCATATATTTGTCTAAGGGCAAGGGTAGTTTGAGAGAGTTGTTGAAGAAGACCGAAGAGGGGCTGAATGAGATTGTTTAAATTATTAATAACATTGTATAACTGGCCAAAGGAGTTATCCACCGGCGGGACCGGTAGGGTAGTGCCCCCACTCATACCTGTATATCTGTGTCGGTGTGGCGCTTGAGCTGGTAGCTGTTGGTGTGGGGCTTGAGATGGTTGCCTCGGCTGTCTATGGTGCTGTTGGTATTGGGCTTGAGCTGGTTGTTGTGGCTGTCTCTGATCTTGATGGTCTGGTGCTAGAGCTGGTTGATGGCACTACCTCTGATGCTGCTGGTTATTCTTGGATGAGGTGGCTGAGGTTGATTTAGTTGTGGAAGAGGTGGAAACTCATTGAGGGCAGGCGGTGCATGTCTTACTGTTGGAGGTTGCTGAGGAGCGTACTGCTTCGCGCGATTTTTTCGAAGCTCTTTCAAAGTTTGGCAGCCCCTATAGTTGGCGGGATGAGCGCCATTACAGTTGGCGCAGGTTGTAGTTGTTTCTCTTGGTTTAGTGCAAGCACTGCTTTCGTGGTCCAGTCCACATCTTACACATTTTGGTGGGTAGTTGCAGTACGTTTCTATGTGTCCGCACTGCTGGCATCGAACACATTGAGGAATCATTTTCCTTTTGCGCGGTTCCTCCATTTTTATATGAGTATAGTACAAAAATTCAATGTCAAAGATTTTGTCATTGAATGTTGCTTTTGACACGTCAACGAAAAACATGGGAAGGGGTGTTTTAAATCGTGAAATGACGTTGACTATACTTGTTGCCTCATATCCATATTCGCCAGTTCTTCTTTTATGGTGGTTAGTGGTGTGCCGTAGTGTAAGTTTTTTTATAACAACTCGTGGACTTTTTTCCTCTGGCAGTTGATATGTATGGAAGTACGCACCTCCCCTTTTTAAACTAGTAACTAACTTTCGGAAACATCTGAGTTTTCAGGGTATACGGTTACTCCCCTGACAGATGTCTTGAGCCTGAAACTGCTTGCCCCTCCCTCAATATGAAGGAATGTTATGAGGGCAGGGTAATCTTTAACGTCACATAAGTGTATGGGTGGCGGTTAAGTGTTGGTAGATTGATTAGTTGATGGCTCTGGTTCGTCTATTGAGGGTGATAACGGTTCGAACTTATTTTGAGTATCTGTAGGTGGACTAACCTTCATAATTTTCCTGGGGTCTCTTTCTGCAGTTAAATGTCTTTCTCTTCCTGACACAAGCTCCCAGGAGATATTTTCGTGCTCGATAGCATTATTAGAAATGTCTAAGCCACTGGTTGGTGCACTTGAAGTTGAGGCTTCCGTCATTTTTCCAGTGGGAGAACCCACTTCACTAAATAAATTTTACTTCCCTTTTTGTTTACTTGTTTAGCACAAAAATAGGAAGAAAGTTTGTAAGCACTAAAGTTTGTCACTTAAAACCTAACAAAAATTGGAAAAAACTAGAGAGCAAACTTATCACAGTTATAACCTCACCTGCATATTTAACTTAATTATTTCAATAATTTTACATTAATACAGTAAAGCACTATTAATTAACATTTTGAATATATGTTTCTGTATTATCTTTTATCTAGTTTTGTTATTAATTATAAGAATTATTATTATTAGAAGCTACCTTTTAATTTATCACTATTGTTCACTTTTTTATTTTCTATTATTTTTTGTTTGTTTTATGTTTTTACTCTAAGACACTAAAGTTCTGTTGTATGTTTTGTAAAATTATTCAAAAGGGACTTGTCCCAGAATAAATAAAGAATTTATTTATTTAATAGTTTAATTTTTAATTTAATTAATATTTAATAAATCATCTTGGACCAAGAGGCGAAAATCAACCTGGTTTTCTCGATCCATCCAGATCAATCCATCATCCATCATTAATCCGGACGGAAATTCGGGCCGGATTAAAAATGAAGCCGGATTGCAATCACTAGCTTCGAAACATTTCTAAAAAGGTATTGGACAGAAATAAAAATATCTGTATGGCTTTCCTGGATTTCAAAGCTGCGTTCGATTCTGCCCCTAGATAGGAAATATGGAATGATCTTACTGCAAAGAATGTACCATCAGATTTGATGCAGGCACGTATAGAAATGCAAAGAAAGTTGTCAGAATAAATGGTAGGGAATCCAAATCATTTCCTCTTGATAGAGAAGTCAGACAGGGGGACAGCATTGGTTGTGTCACATGAAATGTCCGTTTTCACGGTAAAGGATTTTTATTAAAAATACGATATGAAAGCAAGATAATTTTATTCGAAGTATTAACCTTCTTTTTCTACACATTTTTTCCAACGTGACACCAACTTTTTTTATCCCCGAACTGAAAAACTCTGAGCTTTGAAGTGAAACAAAATCTGAAAAATGCACTTTTCACTTGATCTTCGTTTTCAAAAAGTTTTCCTTTGACGAAGTTGTCTAAATTCCTGAACAGGTGGTAATCTGTTGGAGACAAGTCGGGAGAATATGGTAGGTGCGGAGGAACTTCGTAGCCCAGTTCTTTCAATTTTTGCACGGTATGTTTTGAAACGTGGGGTCTTGCTGCCGCTCAGTGAGTTTACTTTCCCAATACACTTTAAATGTCTGGAAACTATGTAGATGCACTTGAATTTAGTAGTGCTGAGAGTCCTTTAACTATTTGGTAGGGGTTTCCTTCTACTGTATGTTTGAGGACATCGTTGTCTATTACGGACGGAGTTCTTCCTCGGGGCAAGTTTTCCAAGTCGGTATTCCCAGTTGAAAACTTAGCAAACCAACGGCGAATGGTCCGTTCATTAACACTCCCTTCCCCAAACGCCTTGCAAATATTTCTAGCGGCCTCAGCTGCTGAATGCCCGAGTTTAAACTCGTAAAAAAATATTACTTGAAAATCGCGTGTTTCCATATTCATATTTGGAGGTATACTAAAAAGTGGGTAATTGATTGGGAAGCTAATGTTTATAATACAAAGGTAGAGGATTAGTAAATGTTTACTTTAAATATGTAATTATTCGGAAGAAAACAACAGAGACCTGCAAAATCCTTTATGTATTTCAGAAACTATAAAAACGGACATTTCATGTGAAACAACCCAATATTTATAGTTCTGATGGACGAGATCCATAAAGTCTCAATCGAAGAACGGCATAGACTGAAATAGGAAAATGGAAGATGCAGATAGTTCTGTTGAAATGTCCCTTATATGCCGATGATATTGTCCTAATAGCAGACACAAAAGAAAAGCTACAAAAAGGTCTGGTGGAATGGGAAGCAGAACTATTACATAAGGGAATGTCTACCAACGACTCCAAAACCAAGATCCTAGTTCTCTCACAAAAAAAAAAAAAAAAAAAAAAAAAAAAAAAAAATGTTGACATAGTATGCAATGGGAAGATCCTAGAAGTGGTGAATGAATTCAACTACCTGAGAACTATTATAGACAGGTCTGGCAGAATTGACCAATAGATAGGAAATAGAGTCAATAAAGCGAACCAGGTGTAAGTATTAAGTCATCCATAAAGAATGGGGCTGAGGAGATATTGAAAACAAAACAAAATAGTAAGAGTAAGATGATATGTATGTATGTTGATGTACGATGAGGAATGCGACCGAGCCGTTGAGAACAGAAAGAGGGCGAGACTAAGGATGCTTGCTCTGGGTAAAAGAAAAGGTAGGGAGGATTATATGAAAATGAGAAGAATGGCAAAGAAGATATGCAGGCCGAAAAAGAGGAGTTACGAAAAAAGTAAGCTAGAAATGCTCCAAACTGATTATGATGCAAAATTAACGCGAAAATTTTATAAAGGAGTAAGGGAAATTAAAACTGGTTTCCAGCCCTAAAATATTACATACAATGATAAAAATGGCAATATAATGAGCGACCCAACTAAAGTAATGGAAACATGGAGAGAATATTTTACTAGCTTACAAATAATAAAATAGTACTGTGAGAAACCGGCCAAGAGTTAGACAAGAGGAAATTATTAAAAACAATGATGTCGAGCCTCCCGATTACGAAGATTTTGTGGAGGTAATAACCACCCTTAACAATAATAGAAGTCCTGGTCTTGGTGGTATAGATGCAGAGATGGTGAAATCTACAACTTAATGTTGGAGATCTGGACAACAGAGCAGATGTTAAAAGAATGGACTACCTCCATTTGATGTCCCATTTTTAAAAAAAGAGAATTAACAAACTGCGAAAACTACAGAGGTATATCATTGCTAAGCACGACCGTTAAAGTATTTGCAATTTTGCTTAATAAAAGCTTCAATTTTGGTCTGAGAAGATTTTGGGGACATAGATTTTCCGACCAGGAAGGTCAACAATTGACCACATGTGAATACCAAATTGATCTGCACCTCTTTATAGACTTTAAACAGGATTATGATAGCGTTAATAGGGAGGAATTGATAACAATTATGAGGAAATTAGGGATTCCAAAAAAGTCATTATAATGAGAATGATCTTCAAGAGTAGTAGATCCATGGTCAAGATGAATGGCCTGCTGTCGGAGGATTTCGAGGTCCAAGATGGACTAAGGCAGGACGATCCTCTATCTCCTACTTTTTTTAATATAGCATTGGAGTATGCAATACGGGCTATCCGTAGATGTGCAGGTGATACCATTTATAACAGGATGACAGCATCTGGCCTAGGCGGACGATGTCGTGATACCTTGAAAAAATATTACAGCATTGGAAGGAGTTCTTGAAGAATTTAAATTGGCTACAAAAGAAGTAGGGTTACAAATGAAAAACATAAGACAGTTTACATGTCTACTTTTAGAAAACTGGGTGTAGCTAGTATTACATCAAAATAAGAAACCACAACTTCAAAGCAAGTTGAAAGATTTAAGTATTTTGGGGCACTACTGACAGGTAATAATGAAATGGCGGATGAATTAAAAGCAAGGATGACCGCCGGGAATAAGTGCTGTTTCGCAATGATATTGAATTATGGAGAGCTGTCTCACAGAATAAGGACTATGCTGTAAGAAAAAGTAGTGAGACCAGTTGTTACGTATGGTTCCGAGACCTGGGATCACCTAATCATTCTAAGACTTCAGAACGGAAACTATTGGCATGGGAAAGAAGAGTTCTTTGCGGAATTGATGGCCCAGTTTGCGAAGATGTACAGTGGAGAATCTGTACTAATGAAGAGCTGCGCCGAATGTATGGAAAACCAGATTTAGTCTCCATCGTGAGAGGGAACCAGATGCGATGGCTGGGGCATGTAGCACGTATGCCCAGAGAATGTATTCCCAAACATCTTCTCAAGGACCGTTCTGATGGTAGACGTGGTAGAGGAAGACCACGTTAAGACGTGGCAGGACAAAGTTGAGAACGCCCTAAAGAAGATAGGCATAAGAAGATGGCGTTTGCTTGCCCAGAAGAGTGACCCTGGTCCTTCCTGTTGCCAGGAATAAATAAATAAATTACCAAAATAAAAACTAACAATATGATAAGTGTATGCTTTACACTTTTTGTCCTCACAATACATTAGCTAAATAGTGAATGAAAGGTAAAGAAAATTAATAATAACGAGACTTTTAGCAGCTTAAAGGTTTATGAAGGAAAAGAGACTTAGCTTTGATTTTTTTCTTATATAGCTCAATCATAATTAAAGTGTTAGTATGAAATTTGTTTTGTCCAGTGTTTAATTCAGTAAAATATAGAGAATAACTGGTAAAAATATCGTGAATATCAAAAATGTTGAGTGTTATGGTCACATATGTTTTTTCTTAGGTTTTCAAGGAAGCTATTTCTGAATAAGATATCAGATTTTCGATTGCGCATGCGTGTTTCGTGTTTAGGTTACTTTTATAGTTATTATTAATGGAGGCATCTTTTATTAGGTTTTGAAGGATGCTATTTCCGAATATGCAATCAGATTACCGATCGTGCATGCGCGTTTCGATTACTTTTATATTTTTTATTAATGGATGTGTAATAATATCATATGTTACAATAACCTGCTCAAGTGGGTTAAGTGTTCTTGTTTATGTTAACTATAATTAAGATGAATAAAGTCTAATTTTCTAATCTAAAGACCTGTTTCATAAAAGGAGGACAAGATGAGTAGGAGATTCTTGGGATACTTTGATCAGGAATAGGGTTCTGTGGACCAAAGAAATAAAATCCAAATCCTTCTTCGCCGTCTGATTTCCATTCTATTTCACTCCTTTCTAATCTTTTGAAACCCCTGTAACGTTTTGCACAAAACCAACAATTGATCCTCTCCAATCCGGCTTACGAATTAGTATTCAACACAGTCCCCTCTCTTAAAAATAACGAACGACCTCCAATCAGCCATTGAACACCAAAACTAACCATCTTAATCCTTCTAGATTTCTCTAAAGCATTGGATACAGTTGACCATAATATCCTCCTTGCCAAACTACAAAATCTTCTTTTATCCAACAGTACTCTATGCTCATTCAAATCCTTCCTCTCCAACCGCTCACAATATGTAGTTGTCCCAGGTCAACCTCCTTCCAAGACTTTACCTTTGTCCTGTGATGTTCCTCAGGGATCATCACTATCTCTCACCCTGTTTGCTGTATACATTAATGACCTTCCTCTATGCATCCATCATTCACAATACCATATCTATGCTGATGATTTTCAAATTAATCAATCCTTTCCTCCTTCCGACCTTTTACTAGCCACAGAAATGCTTCAAGAAGATTTGAATGGAATCAGCATTTGGACAGCTGAGAATAAGCTCAATTTGAATGCTGAGAAGACCAAAGCAATCGTAATAGGTTCTAATCCCCTTCTACCTTCTAAATAACAATCCAATACAATTCCATCAATCCGTCAGAAACCTCAGCACCACCTTTGATCAAACCCTTTCCTGGAAAAACCATGTTACGGAAATCTCTTGTCGTACACTTTCCACATTAAAACTTCTGAATCACCTAAGTCCTCTTCTTCCAATCGAAACCCGTAAGTTCTTGGTTAGATCCTTAATATTTCCCCGCTTTGACTACTGCTGTACAGTGTATGGGGGTGTCCCTGGGGATCTCGAGGCAAAACAAAGACGAATGTTTAATTGTTTTATACATATCATCTTTGGGATATCCAGAGACACCTCTATCACCCGATTTTACGAAGAGTTAAAGTGGCTTTCCTCTTCTTTCCGCCGTAAGTACTTCCTAGCATCCTTCCTCTAGCAAGTTTTCCAATCCCGGTGTCTGTTTTACGTCTCGGATCTCCATAAATTCAAATCCTCCATTCGTTCCCCTAACACCCCCTCCTTGCCTTCTGATCTGTATATAACGTCCCATCGATCCACAGATTTCGATAGATTATTCTTAATCCGATCTGCATCCCTATGGAACTCAATTACTTCCAACATCCGAAACTCCTGAACTCTTTCAGTCAAAATCCCGTCTATTCAGTCATTTCTTGTCAATTCAATTTCCAAATAATCCCAATTAGATGATTTCCAATTTCAGAGAAAATCAACAAATAAAGCAGACAGATACGTTTATTTATTTATTCAACTTTCGTTTCATAGATACATTCAGCAACAAATATTATTCGAAAAGATTATCTTTTCAAAGATGCAAGATTAAATCATATATAATTTCACAAAAATATAAAAGCATTGCAAATACAGTTTTTTTTAAATGATGTTATTATATTTTTATTTTATATTATTATCTGTTCTCATTTTAACATATACATATAATTTTTTTTCTTGTTTGCACATTTTTATTAGATGTTATCTATGAGTTATTTTATTTGTTTATTTTATCAATTCTGTAGTCAATTATTTCACTCTAAGATACTAGTCTTAAGACCATTGTTTATTTCCTTAATACTATTTTAAGGGACTCGTCCCAGAATAAATAAAGAATTATTAAAAAAAAAAAAAGTCGAAGATCATTCACTTTATTTGTTAATACTTTCTCTATTCAGAGAAAGTCTCATTCGATACTTAATTTCAGATAAACTTGTTGGTTTATTTCTGGGTTTATTTATTACGTATTTATTGGTTTATAAAAAGTTCTGTTTTATTTCATAAAGAATCTTCTCATTCAGTATTTAAAGAAAAGTTTTCTAATTCTGGTTTTTGTGACCAGATACCCATTCTCTGCTTAAAATCTCGACACTGTATTTGATAATTTTTTGCATTTTCTTTTATTTCTTTATACGTCATTTTTGTCCAGTTTTCTGAACATAATGATAAAAATTGTTTTAGAAATTCAATTTTTGCAACAGTCACAACTCCTTTATTGATTGATTTCATTGTAGTGCCAAGACGTCTTCCTCTGGAAGATACATCTAACGATCTGAAATAATAATAAAGTATTAATACTATTGCTAAAAATGTATAAATAAGAATATAATACAATAGGAATCAACACCACATTTGAATTGGCTCATGATATATTATCACAAATAATGTATTATATAATGTAATAATGTGGGTCCCTCACTCTCTAACCATAGTGAACTTGGCAACACACATTTCTGTTTGAGATTCACTATGGGAACCATAACATTCTTAATTTCCGAAATCAAATCCCTTGTCATGCCCCTAATAACAATCCTAACGAATCTTGTATCAAATCTCATTCCTACCTTAAAAAATCCATAAATGACCTCACCTAATTCCTTATCTATTCTCCTATGGAATGCGAATGGTGTTGGAACTCACATTGACGAACTTACAGCCTTATTGCAAAACAAAAAAAATTGATGTTGCACTAATTACTGAAACTAGACTAACCACTACACAGTACTTCAAAATACCTGAATACATGACATACCGGGCAGACCATCCAGACGGCAAAGCCCATGCCGGTACTGGTTTCACTGTCCACCGATCCCTCTCCCATCACTTACACCCACTTCCCGCCCATGATTTCCTACAAGCCACCTCAATTACAATCAAGACCTTTTCCTTTCCACTTGTTATCGCATCAGCATACTGCCCTCCTAAACATTCGATCTCCATTACCCAATTTGGATCCTTCCTCAACTCATAGGGAAATCACTTTATTCAGGGTGCAGACCTAAACACAAAGCACCAACAATGGGGTTCCAGAACCACAAATACTTGTGGACGGACATTGCAGTCTGCATTCAACTCCAGACGCTTTAATCTCCTACCTCCCGATTCCCCTACCTACTGGCCAACAGATCCTAACCGTAATCCAGACATCCTCGACTTCTTCATCCACAGCGGATTAGGCTCCCCTGAAATCCTCACCAATGATATTGACCTCAGAGTGACATTAAAAATAATTCCTTACAAAAGCCATTTACCACAACACCTGACAGACCTCATCAAAACCAAACGCCGAGCCAGAGCATTATGGCAACGCACTCGCCACCCAGAAGATTGCTCCTATAACTTTTACTGTAGAAAATTAAAGCGGGAGTTAGCGATCTTTCGTTCCCAATCCTACAATTCCTACCTCTCCTCTCTCTCGACTTGTGACAATTCCCTGTGAAATGTCATAAAGAGAATCCTAAATTCCCACACGATTTCCCATCCTCTCCTGCGCGGTGACAGTTCCTGGGCTGCTTCTGACAAGGATAAAGCCCAGGAATTTGCACAGCACCTTTCCAAAGTTTTCACTCCTCATCCTGAGTTAAATCCAACCCATACTGCAACAGTTGAAGAGTTCCTTACTTTACCAATACCACTCTCCTTACCTCCTAAAGCAGTTAATCCCTCTGAGGTCAAATATCTTCTTAAAAAGCTTCCTCTCTGTAAATCCCCTGGATATGATCTTCTCACTCCTCAGATCTTAAGACAACTTCCACAGAAAGCCATTACATTCCTTACATATCTCTATAACAGTATCCTACGCACTACCTATTTCCCTCTCTTAGGGAAACATTCAACTATCATCCTTTTCCTAAAACCAAGCAAACTTTCCAACAGCACGTCATCTCACAGACCTATTAGCCTACTTGCGATCCTCTCAAAAATTTTCGAAAAGCTCCTACAAGCCTTTCTGGACATAGCTCAAGCTTTTGACTGGGTGTGGCACCCGGGATTGTTCTTTAAGCTCAAAACCCGTTTACCTCAATCCTTATACCTTATCCTCTGATCCTATTTATCAAACCGCTCCTTCCGAGTTCGCTGTGGTTCCAAATTTCCCAAACATACTGTTGAGGCCGGTGTTCCTCAAGGCAGCGTCTTGGGACCCATCCTCTACATCCTCTACACCGCCGATATCCCTACTGATCCCGATACCTTTCTGGCAACATTTGCTGATAACACAGCCATTCTATCATCCAATTCCGATCCTGAAGTAGCATCGCTAAATCTCCAAATGCACCTTTCCCTTGTCAAAGATAGGTGTAATGCTTGGCGTATTAAGGTGAACAAAAGCAAATGCACACACCTCACCTTCACCCTTTGACGTAAATCCTGTTCAACAGTTAAATTCAATTCCATACCGCTTCCTTCCTCAGACACAGTCCGGTATCTTGGCTTTTTACTAGACAGCAGACTGATGTGGAACCCACATACAAGACTTAAAAGGATAGAACTCAACCGCAGATTCGGCTAGTTATACAGACTACTAAACAGAAAATCTCATCTTACAGTTGACAAGAAATTACTAATAGTATACAAGACAGTACTGAAACCTATATAGACTTACGGACTTGAAGTATGGAGGACAACTAAACATTCTAACATCAAACGTATCCAATCCTTCCAATCCAAAGCCCTTCGAACAATAGTTAAAGCTCCTTATTATGTTACCAACTGTACCCTACACCACGACCTCAATATTCCATTTTTTTTTAGACCTGGTACCATCCAAATTTTCCAAATTCCATCAGAACCTTCTTCATCATCCCAATCCTCTAGCTCAATCCCTCTCCAGCTCCACCCATCCCTACAATCCTCCTCGAAGATTGAAACGGCAGTGGCCCCACGACATTTTGTAAACATTTATAATGGAGTTCTGACACCGGCCAGATTCTCCACTCATGTACTGTATGTTTGTGGCTATTGCGCCATAACTCAGCCTCCACTGGCTTACACCAATGATGCGCCCTAACTCAGCCTCCACTGGCTTACACCAGTGATGCAGCTGAGAGAGAGCCACTGGGATCTCTTGGATTTGGCTTCCCCCCACTTGTGGAGGAAGAGGCCCAGTCCGGGGTCCCCTTAGCAGATTATATATATTGTATGTAGTTAAGTTTGTTTCTATGATGTTTATTTATTTTCCAACTTTGTATTTATCACTACTACAGGTTGTTTCTTTTTTGTTTTATTAATTGTTATTGTTTTGTATATATTTGAATTTATTCATTTCCGATTTTATGTGATTTGACTATATCATTATTTTCTGTATATATTGTATGAATGTGTATCACATCACTATTACTACTGTTTATTATGAAATAAATTTTAATAAATCTAAATAAATAAAAATAAAAAAAATTCCTCATTCTTTAATGTATCAGTATTTTTAATCAGTAAGTCTAAAGAAATAAAGCTAAGAGGCTTCATTTCATGATAATGCCAAAACCCTCCTTGGCTCAAAACTTTTTCGGTGTTTATGGGAACCTCCTCTTCAGTACTGGGCAATTCCCAAAGTTGGCTATTGTTACAGGTGCCCTGCACTGTTTGGGCAGAAAGGTTTTTGTTTTTCCTTTTAGTCCCTTCTACATTTATATTGCTTGCTTTTCCATCTACCCCGTAACTCCTGACGAATTGAACCATCATTTTGCTGACCCTCTTCTTATGCCTTGCCCGACCCAAATCTGCTTTCCTCAACGCGCCTTTGATTCAGAAAATTTCTTTTCCAAAAAATTTCACCCGACGACCTACTTTACGCTATCCTTAAATCCAAAACCAATGATTATGGTCCTGATCAAATTTCTGTTAAAATTATAAAATTGTGCCTCCCAGCCATCTTTCCCTCTCTCTTGCATATTTACAACTTCTCTCTTCAACGTTCCATTTTTCCTACAGCCTGGAAAACTTCCTGGAAGAAAGTTATAGTTCATCCCTTTGTTACAGTTATAATTTGCAAAAAAGAATTAATTTAAATAATTTTTAAAACAAAATTCCCTAACCGTAACTATGCCCCAGATTCTCAGTGGAGACGGGTGGGTTCCACAATAAATTTATCTCGAGCGCCACGCTATTTGTTAATAAAAAAGAAATAAGGTAAATAGCGAAACCGTTTAAATTAATAATATTTTTAGTGAAAATAAATAAAAAATTAAAATTAAATTTACAAACCAAAAAAAGTTATTAATAACAGGTGATTACGAACTCGTTACCTCACAGTCTGGAATCTTCTACCTATCCCCCATGAGCTATGTAATCATATGACGTCACCATACCTTTATAGATTATTAGACTCGACGAGGGTTTTACAGTATTAACTTTTTAAGGTTAATATTAATAAGTTAAAATTCAAGATCCAATGTTTAAATTAAAAAAATACATGGTTAAATTGGTTTTACAAAAAAACTACAAAACATAATTTTATTTCTAATTAAAAAAAAAAAGGAAAAGTAAGAAAAAGTAATAAATTATTCAACAACAAAACATATTTACAACTTCTACTAACTTTTTTTCTATTGTCTGAAACTACTTCTTTCGTTTATCAGTCACCAAACACAAACCAAAAGTTATTTACAAAATGATATTCATCTAGGTTCGGGATGAGGGTTAGGTTTGGGGTTAGGAGGAAGGCAGTTTTTCTGTTTCCAATTTCTCCTCAGAACCAAACCTTGGCTTCCTTCCTTGTACGGCCGAGTTCGTCCGTCTGGACTTGTCCCTGGTCACACTACTTATATCCGTCTCATCTAAACCACTCGGTAATAGCTGCTATGCCAGAATGTCTCTTTTTTACACACCCTCTCCGGGAGCTCACAGCCTTCTTCATCTCGCTCCTAGACTCCCCTTATCCCTTACCGGAGTATATAATAAGTATTTGCTTCAGTAATACTTGATCTAAGCTTAAAAATAACACGAAAATTTTAATTACCTATTTACATTTAACATACATTTATTTATTTGTTTAATATATTTTTTTCCAAATAACCCTCATCGAGCTATCGAAAGTAACCTTCATTTCTATTTAACTCAACTGATAATTTTTTTTTTTTTTTTTTTTCCACGTAACACCTTGAATAAAGTTCCTATCCCTTCATCAGCATCGGACTTCAGACACATATCGATCCTATCCAACCTCTCAAAACCACTTGAAAGAATAGTCCACTCCCAATTCTATAACTTCTTTGAAAAAAAATCTCTACTTGTTCCCTTCCAGTCTGGCTTTAGATCCAAATATTCCACAAAATCAGCCCTCCTGAAAATTAACCAAGATCAATCCTCCATAGACAAAAAAAAAATATCAATCCTGGTCCTCTTTGACTTCTCAAAAGCCTTTGATATGGTAAACCACAAAATCCTTCTCTCCAAACTCCGAAACCTATCAATATCCGATAGTGCCATAAACTGGTTTCTTTCCTTTCTATCCGCTCAAACTCAAACTGTGATGATCCCAAATAAACCTCCTTCCTCACCTATTCTGCTAACACATGGAGTTCCTCAGGGATCAGCTCATTCTCCAATCCTATTCTCTATCTATATTAATGACCTACCCAATTCCATACTTCACTCTAAATAATAATAATAATAATAAAAACTTTATTCTGGGACTATGTCCCTTAAGAATAACAGAAATGAACAGTAGATATTCATATATGTCTGGTCAAGAAAACAATAAAATTCATTTTTATTTACAAATGAGCAAAAAGGAAAAATTAAACACTACCTAGACTTATATACATTCATGTACAAAATGTATGGATAATGATCTCCAAATTTACGTTTCCTTCCATCCCACCGAAATGCCTGGGATGGTACAAAAATTACATGAGGACATCGACAATATCAATTCAGGCTTATAACCATCAAGAATGGTCTAAAACTTGATGCTGATAAAATGAAAGCCATCCTCATCTTTTCCAAACATCTGCTAAACTCCCTCTCATTTCACCCTTTACTCTACTTCAACCATAGACCCATCATCTTCCAAACATCCGTTAGAAACCTAGGCGTATTTCTTGACCAAAACCTATCCTGGAATAATCACATTTCTCAAATTTCAAGAAAATCCATAGCCATCCTTAAACAGTTCCTCAGATTAAGTGATTTAATAACCCTTAAAACCTGCCAACTCCTAGTATCCTCCGTTATCTTCCCCCACTTGGATTATGGCTGTCTGGTGTTTAGCAGACTTTCCAAAACACTTGAGATGAGACTGAAGAGATTAATGAACTGTTTCATTAGATTCATCTTTGGAATCTCCAGGCGCTCTCATGTCTCAGCCTGGTATGCCGAGTTGAAGTGGCTATACCTTAAATCCCGATGGTAATACTTCCTAGGAACTTACCTCTACCAATCCTTCAAAACCAAAAAACCCTCTATATTTACAATTTGTTTACCACATTCTCCTCTGTCCACTAGACAAGATCCCAACCCTTGAACCTGCTCATTCCATCCCATAGAACTGCTTCATTTAAGAGATATTTCTTCATACGTGCATCCTCATTTTGGAATTCCATGCCCATGTCGATTCGTACATATCCATCCTCAACTTCCTTTAAGCATAATCTATTTATCCATCTCCTCGAACATCAAACTCCGTGCCTTTATAAACTTGACTATCTGGCCTTTTTTTTTTTTTTTTTTTTTTTTTTTTTAATCTTAATTTTCTCCTTTTTTTTTTTGTTCCAATATTTTTTATTAATTGGATTTCTTTATGCTTGGAATATGACTTTGTGTTTGAATATATATTTGTGTGTGTGTGTGTGTGTGTGTGTGTGTGTGTGTGTGTGTGTGTGTGTGTGTGTGTGTGTGTGTGTATGTATGTATATGTGTATATGTGTTATATATATATATATATATATATATATATATATATATATATATATATATATATATATAAGTTAAGATCGTGAGTACGACTGTATTAGGCTTAATACTATTCCTAGTAAACAACATACTATTTGTTTGTATTAAGATACAATAAAGTCAGTTCTGTTCTGAGTCTATATCAGTGTATTTATCGATCCCCTTTTTCCTTTTATACCTGTATAGCGGCGTTCGTTAACTTATATATATATATACATATCTATTGCATGTCTATTGCAAATGTACTGGTTAGAATTTGAAGAATGATAATGGACATTAACATCATTTTTTAACTAAACCAAAAGTTTAATTTGAATATTGTGGATGTAATTAGTTGACCGTTGAGAATTACTGGAAGGAATTAGTCCGGGTAGCGGTCATTAAATGAAACAGCTAAATAGTTTCAATTATTTATTGTTTGCCAACGTTTCGACCCCTTTGTGGGTCATCATCAGGGCGACCTTAGTTTCCATCAGTCAATGTGACCTAGTTTCCATTCTCCCACCATGCGCCCTGATGATGACCCACAAAGGGGGTCGAAACGTTGGCAAACAATAAATAGTTGAAACTATTTAGCTGTTTCATTTAATGACTGCTACCCGGGCTAATTCCTTCCTTTAATTTGAATAAATTAACACAATACTATAAACAAGTTATAAGTTAAATTTAAAGTTAAATTGTATTGTTATGATAGAAACTTACTTATTTAAAATATTACTCCAAATTATACTTGTTGGAGCAGGCTTCCCTGCGATGATTTTGAAAGGAGAATCACAAAAAACTAGATTAGACTGAAGAATTTTAGGAAAATCTCTTTCCACTCCTGATCTTCCAATCAATGAATGCTTAATAATTTCATGGTTAAAAGGTCCTCCAGAACCAATAACTAAGGTGGAAAGTTTCAAATCTCCGTCTATGAGGTGTGACAACAGAGCTCCCTAAATGAAACAAAAATATAAAGTTCACTAAATTATTATTAAAACTACATGCAATATAATAATGGAAGTATCATTGACTGTGGTATGAATTGTAGGAAAAGTTGAGGTCATCATCAAAGAAAATCCAACTCAACTAAGAAGACTTATTTTATTATATGATGAAGTTTAAGCCTATCATCAAGACTAATTAAATACAGGATAACAACCTGAAACCAAGGTGTTACGATTAAATAAATAAAGTAAAAAATGAAAAACAGCACCCTTGAGATCTTAGCAACCTCGTTATGAGATTCAACAGCCACAAAACTTAGAAATCCAGTACTGATAGTCTGGAGCAGTGGTTCCCAACAAATGGTCTGTGAGATGTCACTGGAAAATTATTTTGAATCAACTTAATGAAGAAATATTCGAGAAGCTATGACTTGCAACAAGAAACGCTCAGGCATTTGCACAGACAAATTAAATTGACCATGACAACAGATAGTAAATACATACCTGGGTCAAAATCTCCAAGGTCTCAAATTCCGACTTTAGTTTTATGATAAAAATACTTAGCAGCTATTAAATTGATTATCAGCTTAAATTATCACTAAACTTCTGTGAAAACAATATCTACCTTGGCAGAGCATAGAATTGATTACTACTCTTATAATTCCTTTTTTAAATTAAAAAGTCACTAAAAACAATCATCCCGGGAACTGTTTTGTGAGGTTTAACATGTTCACGCCGGCTACAATTTTCACTATCTGTTCTATGGGCCGGTGCTTGAATTTATGCCACGTTTCATTGATTATTGCCTGCTCAGACCTGTATACGAGTTGTACATTAGCTATCAGTCTAGTTAGTGCTAATTTGTCTAATTCGTGCGGTTTTTTTCATCCTAGGCTCAGATTTCTGCCAGTAAGTATAACAAGAAAGGCAGTCAAAATGTTTTATATTTTTAATATTTAACGATTTTTCTTCACCCTGTTTTATATTTTTTCAGCCTCGAGATTAAATATTGCTGAAAGAAATGAAACATTTATTAAAAATCATGTTAGCACAATATACACTAAATTAATTAACAAATAATTATTACAGATATCACTTGGGTAATTAAATAGTTGTTTCAAGAACACTTCGTCATGTCCGGGAACATTCCCGAACTGACATTTTCCTATAAAAGTGCTTTTTTTAGACGACCGCTATCTTTTACGCCATGTTTGGCTTGGCTAATGTAAGATATTTGACATTACTATTCAATATATAAACTATAACAATTTTTTTCCAATATTCCGAGTTGACAGATGCGTTCCCTGTATGATGACCCATTTATATACACTTTGTAAATCCTGTTATTCTATACTGTTAGAATTCTACTATTTATATAATGACTAAGACAAATTCCACCTTCCCAGCCAACTAATTGTCCTAAGGTAACTTTTTGTAATATTGTATGGCAAAGCTAGTAGTACGATCTCCTCAGTATTCTCAGTCATATTCCTATGCTCTATGGAATTATAAACTAATGGTGATAGATTTATGTTAGTTCTTTTTTTAATAATAATTGTATTGATTAGAAACTGTTGGTCATTTAATTTAATACCTATTGAGATTGATAAACACGAACCTATGGAAAAAAAACTCCAATGATTCCAAGAAGTATAGTATATAAATAAATTAAATATATTAATTAATACTGTTTGAAGCTACGGCTGTCTTAGAACAGCAGCCGGTCAAAAACATAGCAATATATATTCGCTTTTATTCGACAATTAGGGTGCCACATGGTCAGATATTAGTTAGAGGGAAATTTAGGCATATTCTATTGCCTTATACACCATGAATCATATGCTGCTCTAAAATTAACAAACAACCGCCATGCCACCGAATTGTTTTCCTAGATCTTTTTACTAAGCCAAACTTATGTCACTCTCTACTTATACTGTAGTATAGTGTATTATTAAGCTATTTTTGAAGCATTCCCATTACTAACCTTCATACTTTTTGAACAGTCATAATATCAAAATTGTGTTCAATGCACTCTAGTCTGAGCTCATCAAAGGCACCAGATCTAAAAAGGGTCCTCACATTCTAAGTTACTAGTCTATATATTAATGTGTCCATTTAAGGTAATTCAGTCTGAAATCCGAGGCATCTTTGTTGAGTTTTCATAACAGTATGTTTAAAAAAAAATGTAGATGGGATGTTAGCCCCATGCTATAAACCTCATGGGAGACAAATGTATCGCATCTGGTTAGATAAATACTATGTGCCTCCAGGGATATCTGTGAAATTCACAGAGAGCTAAACGATTACACAGTTGCCTATAGCAGTCCATCTAATACAGGAACGTAAGGACGAAAATCTCAAGGTCTACTGGAAATTGTAATTCTAAAGACCCAAAAAGTACTTTTTTGGAACTCGAGTGGACTAATTAGTGACAAATTCATAGAACTAATAACTATTTTCACCAATTTTTACTCAGATATTATATCGAGAGTGGAGGCTGACATGACATCTGATGATTTAAAATTCTTTCACATTAGAGGATATCAAACCCGAGCAAGAATGAATTCATCAGGCATTATAATCCTTACAAAGAGCTCCGTCACATCGAGATTTACTGCCAGGAAGGAAATGACTAAATTGGCTAGTCTTAAGGCAGTCAAAATAGAGATGTCGATGAGAAACAAGCACAAGGGTCTTTATGTTATTTATAACTCTCCTCAAAACAGCATAAAGTTGGAATGGCTAGAACAACTATAGAAATCAAACTGCATCCTATGTGGAGACCTAAATGCATCTTCTACTCACTCAGGTTACTAGACAGACAACTGATGCAGTGGGGAATATATGGAAAATTTTTATTGATACCAACCCTGTAATGTTCATTGATAACAACCAAGGCAATCCTACATTCCTCATAGTGTGGCCATTTGTCACATCCTCATGTAATAATGGGATAATGCACCCTGCACTTACCCACAAGAGAAATCATAACATGCTAAACTTTCCTAGAGTCTTGGGCCATTGGTTCCTCTGCATTGAGAATCCTTAAGCACTGATAAGTACTAGGTAAAATATCATAGCATGGAATATGGAGCCAAAAATTAGGAGTAATACATGGTGTCGTGATGACATCTGAGCATCTTTTCAGAGAACAACTGAAAAGAACTTAATTGCAATTAGGAGGTCCCATCTCGATTTATTTAGAATGATATAGATATAATTTTACTTAAAATAAGAGATCTAACTAATTAAAAAGAAAATATTAAACCTAATCTGGTTTAAAGAAAAAAAAAAATTAATAACTTAAAATGAATGTGTTTTAGCATTAACAAAGGGAATGAAAGGACGAACTCATGAAAGAAGGTGCTACTTTAGAGTAATTGGAAAATAAAATTTCTTACCATAGAGATAGGGAAGAAGTTAGGAAGGCAAACCATGCTTTACAAATGGATTCCTTAAAAATAAGTATGATCAACAAGCAATAGGGCTAACTGCTTATCGAGGAAGATTGTGTGGTGATGGATTTGCGGAGAAAAGATGCTGTTGCACGGTTCAGAATGATTAACGGCCATTATTACCTGGGGAGACACCTGCATTGGATCTGAGTGGAGGAATCTCGCATCTTGCAGTCTATGATTTAAAGTGTGAAATGAATGCAGGGCATATCAAAGTATGCTCCCAGTCGCAGAAATATGAGATAAAACTCCATCAAGATCGGAGTGATACCAGGCTGTCAAATCCCTAACTGTGGATGCCGAAAAGGAGAGGCATAATTAAAAAATAATGCATAATCTTGATTACAGTATGTCTTTCATTTTAAATCTTACTTTAAAATATTATAATATATAAATTAAAATATTCCTTAAAATATTAGTGTAGTTCAATCTATGAGTCTTTTATGATACTGTTTTTTATGATACTCATCAATCAACTATATTTGAAATGGCCTTTCCTACTCTTTAATAACCATTTGTTAAAACCCTGATATATAAATAAAATATAAGTTACCTGAAGTCCAACATAAATCCAACGGGCTATCTTATCACTGCAACTTAATGACATAGTAGGGTCACCTCGACCTGGTTTAGTTCTTACAGCACCTCTTACATGATAATCAGCACCGTCTTTTTTACTATCTTGTTTAGGACCATAACAAAGTGGTTTGGCTCCTGTTCTATAAACATCAATTTTCTGCCTTTTGGAAACAGGGAAAAATTCTTCGATTTCTTCCATTGGGATGATTGAGGCATCTCCGCAAGGTACCTGAGATGTGTATAGATGAAATTTCACGTTCTTACATAAATAAAATTTAGACCCACTCCACTTAAAAATTTCAGAATTTCCACCATTTTTGACAATTTTTATTTCTTCATATATAAATCGAAGAAATGCACGCCTTGCTAAAACCTGAAATTAAACAACTGATATTGCATCTATTTAACGAAAGTGGTAATTCTAATATAATTTTTAGATAATACAATTTGTGTAATAGGTATGATCACTAAGGCCCAGTTGCACCGACCAGGGTTAACTTTAATTTTACTAATCTGGATAAGTAAATCACGGGTTAGCAGAAATTCCGTTGCAACGATCATGGTTAGCCTTAACTCGATGTTAAGTGATGGCGATTAGCTATTTCACCTTCCTACCTCGATTACCTCATGTCAATGTTACCTTCTTCACTGTTACTTATGCTTTGAAACATTGTTTGTGTCATTTCAGTTTATTTTTTCTGAATATTTTGAAATATTTATCCCAATGCACCGAGGAAAAATGAACATAATCTCTTCAGATGAATATTCAACATCAGATGAAGATAATATAATTTTTACAACTGATAAATATACTTGCTAGGAACAAGCTTTAAAAAGTAAGGAGGAATGTCTTTGAAATTTATGATGATGTGGAATTCATAAGAAGGTATAGATTTAAAAAGAAACAGTGCTCAATATGATTGACATTTTTAATATTAAAAATATTATGCTACTTGTAGTTACCAGCAGGCTCTTGGCGACATCATTAATATTAATACATCTACAGTTTGTAGAATTATTCCACGCATAACAGCATTAATAGCCAGGAAGTCAAGAGATTTCATTAAAATACCTGTAACAGAAGTTGATAAAAAACAAAGCAGTGTCAGATTTCTACAGGATAAAATCTTTTCCTGGAGTAATTGGTGCAATTGATTGCACTCATATTAAAATCCAGTCTCCAGGTGGAGCTAATGCAAAACTATTTCGAAATTGAAAAGGGTGATTTTCATTCAATATATAAGTAGTGCACGATGCAAACTTGAAAATCCTTGATATAGTTTCGCGGTGGCCTGGCTCTGTGCATGACAGTCGGATTTTCAATTCGAGCGTATTACGAGTGAGATTTGAGGCTGGAGAATTTGGAAATTTTTGGCTTCTAAGAGATAGTGGTTGTTATGGCTACAAAACATATTTACTAACACCAATTTTAAACCCAACAAATGCTGCAGTAGAAAAATATAATGATGCACACATCAAAACAAGGAACATCATTGAGAGAGCATTTGGTGTTATGAAAAGAAGATTTCCTTGCCTTGCCAATGGAATTCCAATGGCTCCAAAAAAAGCCGTAAGTATTATTGTATCGGTTGCTGTTCTCCACAACATTGCAATAGAAACCCAGGACATCTACAATGTACCAGAACCAGAAGATTACTTTCCTGATGTTGCTTTACCATCGCAAATTATGTGCGATAGTGATATAGTTATTCACAGAGCACTTGTTAACACAAATTTTTCAAGATGAAAGGAAATGACATAATTTTGTATAAATTGTAATGTGCGTTATTAAATCAATTAACTTTTCCCTCTTTTGTTGTCAAGTGGTAATTTACTTGTGTATATTTATCAATAAAGTCTGATTTTTGTATTTTATTTACATATTTTTTCCCACTAATTCAGTAAATTGATTAATAATAAAAATAGGTTAATAGGAAGAATGCAAAATGATATTGAATAATTTGTAGGTTTCTAAATCTTCCAAAAACAGTTTATTTCAATAAATTTTAAAACAAGCCAAGGTTTCGGGGGCCTTCCCCATCATCAGGACTTACTAAAATACATCAAAAAGTTATCAATTAACATTATAAAATAACTTTTTTATATACTAATTAGAAACATTACCAAAAATATACATAACAATGTTACATAAAAATTATATTTACCCGAAAGTCATTTAAAAATTAATCATTTTTTATTTCAATTTTGTCAATAATTTGTTATAAAGTTGTTTTGTTTTTTTAAATTAACACCAAGAAAAAACACCCACCTAAACTGACATATTCTTTGGCCCGTAATGGATTAGGGTCATCCTATTTACTGTAGAGATAATAGCGGGAATGAAAAATAATAAGGCACCTGGTATGGATGGTATTCCGGCGGAACTTTTCAAAGGAGCAAACTGGGAGATAGCTACTGTGCTCCAAGAACTTATAGCTAGAATTTGGGAAGAAGAAGTGATTCCTAGTGATTGGTCAAAGGGCCAAATAAGGCCAAATTATAAAAGAAAGGGGGACATCATGCAATGTAAGAACCATAGGGGAATTACGTTACTCAATATTGCATATAAGGTATTTTCTGTTGCTTTATATAGGAGGATAGTCCCATATGCCGAGAGAGTACTAGGAGACTACCAAGGAGGTTTTCGGCGCAACAGATCCACTATAGATCAGATTTTTTCTATTCGAAGGATCATTGAGAAGATGAGGGAATTCGGAAGGTCTGTGTGGATGCTGTTTGTGGATTTCGAAGCAGCATATGACACTATTAACAGGGAATCCTTGTTTGTGGCTATGGGAGAGTTGGGGGTACCAGATAAACTCATCATGCTGACCAGGTGTACCTTAGTGCTCAACGAATGCCGAGTTAAGACATCGAGTGGACCCTCAGACTCTTTTAAAGTTAGTAATGGATTAAGGCAAGGAGATCCATTAGCTCCTCTCCTATTTAATATTGTTCTCCACACTATTGTGAAGTGAGCTGAGCTGGACCCAGGAGGAACCATCTACACCAAGATGACCCAGGTAATGGCATACACAGATGATGTGGTGATCATTGGAAGAACCCTAGCTAGTGTGAGAGGCGAGTTCACAAAGCTTGATACAGAAGCAAGGCATGAGGGTCTTAGAGTTAATGAGAGTAAAACCAAGGTAATGGCATGCAGAAAGAAGAAACCAGTGCACCCTCAACGTACATGTGCCATCAGGGATTACAAGCTGGAAGTGGTGAACAGTTTTAGCTACCTCGGGGCCCGTATCAATGAAGATGCTAATGAGGATGAGGAGATAAGAGCTAGATTGGTGGCTGGGAATAAAGCATATTTTGCTCTTATTAAGCTATTCAAAAGTAGATTGCTGAGCAGGACCACTAAAATTAGGCTGTACAAGACGCTTGTTAGACCAGTGACAACATATGGGTGTGAGACATAGACATTTAACAAGACTGCTTCTGAAAAAATGGACAGATTTGAAAGAAAAGTTCTTAGACGGATCTTCGGACCAGTCCAAGAGTCAGGAAGATGGAGGATAAGGACAAACAAGGAAGTATATTGGCTGTATCAGGAATTAGGAGTGTCCATGTTCGTAAAGATCCAGCGTCTTAAATGGCTAGGCCATGTTCTCAGGAGGGGAAGATTCAAGAGCAGCCAAAAGATTATATATGCATGACCCTGATGGAGTGCGCCCGAAAGGAAGACCCAAGACCAGATGGCGGGACAATGTAAGCGGTGACCTCCGAAAGCTAGGAATAACGATAACAATGGCAGAAGATAGAGCACAGTGGGAAGGGCTGGTTGAGCAGGCCAAGGACAGCTACATGTGTCTGTTGTGCCAGTAGAAGAAGAAGATTTACTGTAGAAAGTACACACTGATTTATTATTAAATATAAGTCACCAAGGTAACGTTTACAATTTTAATTTCCCTATTGTATCTGCCAAGTGAGAACTGCTTGTGAGAGGTGGTTTGAATCTGTTTTATAATTTATGGTATCTTTTATATTTTTGTTTATATTTAGATTCGATTGTTTTTCCATTAAAACTATTTTTTTCTATATCCAAAATTGTAGGTCTTTCTAAATCAAAGTTGTGATTAAGCTGAATACTGTGTTGTGCAAATGCTGTGGTGTTTATATTTTTACTATTTTTGCATTTATTACTGTGTTGTTTGACCCTAGTTGTGATCTTTTAGGTTTCTCCTATGTAAATCTTATCACAATCTACACAATTTATTTTATAAATAACATTCAGTTTTTCATGTGGTAAAATCTTTAATGTTTGATAAATGATTACTTAGTTTATTATGGTTATATAGTCCTAATTTTGTCTGTGGTAAATCAAATTCAACAAGTGTTCTCTTAATTTCTTTGGATAGATGAGGTATGAATTGCATTTTTTTATATTGGTATATATTTCTATTTATTCCACTTATCATCTCTATATTTATCACATTATTTTTATTACCTATTATTGTTTTTTTATTACTTTCATTCTGGTAAAAATATGTTATAGTTTTTTGTTTAGGTTTTAATATTTTATTGTTCATAATGTTATCAATTTTTGGTTTGTTTTTAGTATTGATCAATTTATTGTTTATTATTTATTGTCACGGGTTCATTTTTAATTTCATTGTACCAGATTTAATTTATTATTTTTTTCGAATAAAATTTCTAATAATATTTTATGTACTATAGTTTTTATTTCATTTAGATACTCATTGTCTGTTTGGTTTCACAATACAATCCAGCTTCCTTGATAGTCAATAGATCTTAAAATGTTTCATTATTAATTCTCAACGGTCAACTAATTATATCCATTATGGTATTAATATATATTAATCGGCAGAGTAAAAGAATCATTTCAACATAACCTAACTGTCTAGAGGGTTGTTAAATACGTCACGAATATGATGACGTCCTCCATGTTAACTAACTCAGATTAAAAATTGCTTGGTGCAACTGGACAAAAACTTTAATCATGATTAGCTTTTACCCCAGGTTTGTTAACAGCAAAAGTTAACTTTAACACAGGCTGTTGGTGCAACCGGGCCTAAAGTTTTAATGAAAGGTAAAAAACAGCCATAAATAATCTGTAATATACTTACAGATTATATATGGCTGTTTTTTACCTATACTTATATACTAAGTATAATTCCTCAATTTATCATTACAAAAAAAAAAAAAATCCTCAAATTAATATTTAATTCATGAAACAAATTTAAGAAATAATTTAATTTCTAAACCAGCAGCTTTATATACTCACACTAGTAAATACTTCAGGATTTACAAGAGTGAATATAAATATACCCTTTTTAAGACCTGAAAGTATAATTGTATTCATATTTAGAAATGTGAATACAACTCTATATAATCATATTCACATTCTTGAATAGAAACATATTTGTATTTATTATCATAAGGACCATAATTGTGAGTATGATTGCTATCCATATTTTTGATAAGGTTATGCCCAACTCTGGCTCTAAGGGCTACCTCTAATCCCAGTCTCTGCAGAACCCGAAAGCAATTCCAAAACAAATAGGACCTGATGTTCCTTACAAAATTGTAGGCCTTTATCAGCTAAAAATAATTCTGATTAAGGCAAAAAATTGGATTAGGGGTGTGGTCATCAAAGGAATCACACTAAACAACTGGACTTTTTTTTTCCAATTATAATTTCTAACTCATTGATGCTATTCTAGATGATTAATAAATTAGAGTTTGTCATATTATGAATATTTTATTGGGTTCTTACATACAAATTATTTATACTTTTCTGCCTATATGTGTTGTTTTCATTTCTAGCAAACCCAAGTTAGTAATTTAAGATCATAAAAGGGTCATTGATTCTTTTTCATACTCCCTTGACATGCTGTGGCTTTTTAAAATTTAAGTTATTTGTGGTTTTAAATTGTTTAAGGAAATCATAACCAGATATGCCGTTTTTCTACATTATTTTGATTTATTTGGAGAAAAAAAAATTATCAGGCCTTATAGCAGTTGGATTTTTACACCATACTGTCTTTTTATGGGATTAAATAATGTACAGTAGGGTATTTTACAAATCTTAAACAGCTTCGTAAATTGTAATTTCATCACATTTAACGATTTGAACTCCACTTTGTTGGGCTCTTTTAAATAGTAAAATGGAGGATTTTTTCTTTGGTAATGGCGAGCTATCTTAATTATAAATATATTAATAATTAGCCTACTAATATTGACTTTCCAGTAAAATGGGTAAAGTGGATTGCATTATATTCTTCATACCCATTGTCAATGTATTCCATTGCACTTCCCCAAGGTTGATATGAAAAGGGGAAAGTGTAACTTGGCGATTCCATTTCCATTTTAAATTATTTCAATGAAATAATCTCATTAATCTGAACAATAAAAAGGAAATAAAACGAAAATCCTGGGAAAAAAGGTTCTGATAAATGTACAAAAACAAGGAAGCATAAAGTTGACGCTGCGGAAACATGTTGAGGCTTTAGGCCCCTACTATATCCTTTGTTAACCTATAATCATTATGAAGACATTTAATTTACTACAATGTAAAACTAAGTAGCATAGCACTGGGTATTACTTTATGGTTTGCCTTTTTCATGTCAGAATAAAAGCAGATTATTCCAATCACCCAAATGAACTATACTTAAAATTAAGAAAAATAAATAAATATTCAATTTGAAATTATAATCGGGGATTGATTTTTCACTAGACAAATAAACAAAATAATGCTGCCTTCAATAATTGAAATGATAGCATATGAAATTATACACTTTTCAACCATCTTTCTTTTGATTTATATGTAACACTAGGTTTTAATGAATGCGTCGCTTTTTTTTTTTTTCGAAGCAGCATGGGTACAAATATTGAGTAGGAATTTTTTTAACAATCATCCCTGTACAATATCATGTGCTGTTTAAGTAGACATTAACCAGAAGGATGAAGAGCTTAACAATTTTGAACAGCAACTCAGGAAACACCTTGAAGAAGTATTAATCAGGCGACATCTTTAGTAAGAATGTACATATATTTATAAATTAAATTCAATATCCAACATAGTACATTGATAAATTATTATTTTAGCAAAACAAATGTAATTTATTTGAAATAAATATCTCAGTGCCATGTACTTTTTACTTTCACCTAACTATATACATGAAATATATAGTAAGGGAAAGAATTGTGATCATGAAAATTTTCGGATACCAGTTTTCAACAGAAATACACGTTTTAGGGTCCCCTGAGTCTAAATGACCAAGTCCAAAAAGGTAAGTGTGTCCCCGTGTGTTTGTGGTAAGTCCAGCATGAAAACGAAAAGTTGTACGAATTTAAAATTTCATATTTAGGACAAATATACGCCCGAGATGTTACAAAACCTTTTTCACTAAAATTGACTGACCGGAAGTGCTACTTTATACCATGTATTTTGCACTTACTTATGATTTTCTCAAAAACGGCTCAAACGATTTTTAACAAACTCATTATATCAATGTAAAATTTAATGGGCTTTAATATCATATAGGTTCCATTCTGATTGAAATAGTCTGACTGGGCTTAACTGCCGATATTTTAAATGTTCTTCCTATAAAGTGCCTTTAATTAATAAAGGTAGATTTAATAAAATTTACCATATCATCTGATTATTACTGCTATAAAACAGATATATATAGAAGTTGAACAAATTTGATGACCAACAAAAGGAGAAAAGAGCAAAAATATTTTGTTATGAATGTTTGTGTTTTGGCACATAAAAACAGTAACATAGATGTATAATAACAGGATGGATAGCTAAAGATTTTAGAAAAAATATCTTATTCGAAAAATTTATAAAGTTAATGGTTAGTGATGAAAAGCCAATAAAGCAAACTGATTGTCGTAGATCATAATATGATAGATCATTTAATGTTTCTATTGAAATTCAATGTAATTAATTATATCACAAATTATTTTGATCTCTGTTCATAAGTTTATTTAAAAATTCTCAAAAACTATATAAATTGATTGTAACAACGGAGGTAAGTGAAAGTCATGTGCTGCGCGCACCAGAATTTTTAATTCTTCCTCTACCTGGCCATTCCTGGCATATGGTGCAACATGTACTTCCATCATAAATCATTCTATGCAAAAAAAACCTTCCCAGACGATTCTTTTGATAGTATATTACTAAAGAGAAGTCAAAGATTGAGGTTCATGATATTTCTATCTAGATCATCATTTTAATAATAGTATCCATTAAATCTCAAAAATAAACTATACTACATGCTTTATCCATTTATTCTTAAAATTTACCAGAGTGCAATTATTAAAACTAATGCCTTACTTAAAAACATGTCGGAAAAAATAACTAATATCAAAGCTTCTAACAAAAAAATCTGGTATAAATATAGTAAAGCCATTAGGTACTTACTTCAGCATGACTGTCATTTAATATAGTTCCATTTGGACACATGGAACTTACACCAATGCATTTAGTACCAGTTGCTAAACTAACAACAGTAAATTTATTGTCTATTTCTATCACAACACCAGCTAATTGAGTCCACTCCTTGCCCTTTTCAGGTTTACCTTTTTTTCCCAACCCATCATATAATTTTAGACATAATTCGGCAATTTTGTCACCTACATTCATAACATAACCTTAGCTTTGTTTATTGTCAAAGTTAGAGATGGTCAAGAATTGATGGAACCGCTTCGTGGAAATAATACCCACTGGAAAGCGTTTGGAACGACCCCAACATAAACAGTATTATGGTTCATACGCTTGACAAACATTGGTAAATTTAGAGGAAGAGAGAATAATTCATCTTGGCATATTACAATACATATTAGGTTTTTGTTACCCTTTGTTAGGTAGGCATGGTTAGACAATTCAAAGTCGTGAATCTGGATATAATATATACAGGTATTTGTTAGTATCTGATACGCATCTGCTATCATAATCATCGCTAATATTGGAATTATTTTAACTCCTTGAACTAAAAATGATAAAAACTAATATTTTTCAGTAGCAGGGACAACCGATCCAGTTCCAAAGAAATGCAAGTTACAAATACAATCTACTGTTACCAGATTTCTCGGGAATTTTATAGCATTTCCAAGTCAATTGTAACCATTTCCAAGTCAAATGTAACTTTTCCATTTTAAATGTAACCTTTTAATATATTATAAAAACGTTTTATATTTGTAGTAATAGGCTCATATGTATGTCAAAAATTCATTATTTTGTCTGTAAAAAAGAGCCTCAGGCCCTAAGACAATAAAATCTATTTATCTCCCATTTCAAATGTAACCCTTTCAAAAGCAAATGTAACCATTTCCATTTGAAATGTCACCTTTTCCATTCCAAATGTATCCTTTTCCAAAGCAATTGTAATCCTTTTCTTCACTTCTAGCCTTAAAATTCCGTTTTATTTATTGATTGAAAAATAATTAGTTTAGTTAAAATTATGACTTTTATAATAATTTTGGCATATCCTATAGATTTTTTTTTTTTTTTTTTTTTTTAGATATTTGATATCAAGTGCGAGGTTATTTATGTTTAAAAAAAATAATAATCGTCTATTTAGTTGTAAGATAGTTACTTATTTTAATTTTTTAGAGGGGAGGGGTGGTTATAGGGATTAATTAATGTGTTTTCGGGTATTATAATTACGTTTAGGGGTAAGGCAGTAAATTGTTTCCTCGTTCTGATCAGGACCTGTTAAATACAGAAAAAGTGTACTGCGCATGTCCTGTCGTGATCATCAGTGACCCCATTAATCGTTGATGGGGTTCTATCTACTTCTGTTCCTCCAACTACTTTACACAGGATTTCACTTCAAACGATTGTTCCATTTCGAAGGTTTTGTGGAGTGGACGGGCTACTGAATAATGATCGTCGGAAATTCCTTCAATATAACTAGCGAAATATTGACTGATGAGGCGTTTCTTATCAGGTGGGAAACTCAAGTCTTATGTTTCGGAATTCCCCGTAGATTATAACATTCCATATGAGTCCGCAAGGAATGTTACAGCGGAGACTGCTACTCAAATGTGCTCGTTCAAATCATCTTTTGGTGATTGATGATTCTGTAAGGAATATGACAGAGAAGGCTGGAAGTAGTACTCGTATAGAGCGCCTGTAGATAACTGTCGATTCCTTAAGAAGTATGACAGGAATGACCGTAAGGTGTAAGTGCTCGTACAGGGCGTCAGCTGCTAACTGAGGATTGTACTCGTGTAGAACGACTGTTGACAACTGCATAAGAAAGAGAAGCCTACTCGATTGTTGCAGGCCGTTAACAAACTAACCAATACTCTTAGAATGTAAACACATACACCGCTGTATTTTAAACAAAATAATTTAATTTCGTTGTAAAATATTATAACAATTGAATCAACAAAAATTAATCAAATGTACTAACACTAAAATATCTATGTTACAACTAATTATTGAGGTTCGGACCCGAACAAGGTTTCTAAGCATAGATTTGAAAAATACCATTTTTAACTTTTTAAAAATATCCGCTGGCTCAGTTCTACTTACGTAAAGCTCTATGTTAGTTACCTTCTCACCTGTGTGATACTGCTTGAAAATGCTTCAAACTTTATAAATCGTGAGATGTGGCACTAATAAACACTTTAACGAACACATATCAAGAGGTGAGGGGCGATTAGTTCAATGTACAGTAATAGACTGGTGGCCGTCCTAGGCTGGAGATAACGCCTAGGCTAGGACTTACTACTATTCTTTGTTTACAAGGTCTTGGTCGGCAATGTTGTCATTTCCGACTTCGCGAACAAGGCATTCTTTATATAACCTTAAATTTTTCTTCCAATAAGACTTTTTTTTTTTTTAATGTGTGTTTTTTCTCTTTCTCTAAGACTTTATTTTTCTAAATCAGATATGTTTTTTTTTTGTTTTATGTTTTCTATGTACATGTATAAATTGTAAATAGTTTGGTTTTAAGATCTTTACGTTAATTTTCCTATTATTAGTAATTTATATAAGTCTATATAAGCATCACTGCAGCCAACCAACTTGAGTCTCCGGCGCCGTCCACTTCAACCACCCCACTATTTTCTTCCGCACCGTCTTCTTTTACTAATAATTCCGCCTCAGTCAACAATGCAAATCAGCCTCAAGGATTTTCTTATCCTGAGCCACCTCCAGTATTTGTTTCTAATATTAGTATGGTGATCAAATAGCCGATCTAATCGGACAACCGAACTTTCAATTTTTTTTTCCCGACTAAACGATATAAAAATTAATACAACTACCAAAGAGAACTAAAAAAAAACTCGTGAGTTATTTGAGCTAAAAAAATTATGATTTCCACTGTTATCAGTTGGGACAAGAAAAATCTTATCGAGTGGTTTTACGCGGACTCCACTTATCTACTCCCACTGAAGCAATCAAAAGAGGTCTGGAAGAAATTGGGCATCACGCAAGGAACAATTGACAGTGACACACCCCAATGAAAAATACTCATTGCCTTTATTTTTTGTAGATCTCGAAGCAGTGAGTAATTATTCGGAAATATTTCAGGTGAGAAGGCTGGTGCACTCATCTGTCCGTTTTAAAGAGCCTAGGCAAAGAACTACTATTGTCCAGTGCACCAAATGCCAAGCCTTTGGACACACAAAACAAGATGGTTACCATCCGGCTAGGTGTGCCTCTGACACTTGCCAGAAATCTCATCTCTTTGTGGGGAATTCCACCCGGCGAGCTATAGGGGTTGCATCGTTTACAAAAGCCTTCTTCACCAGAGATCTCAAAACATACCAGTAAAAACAGCTGACCAGAATATTCGTCCTCATGTACCAGAGTTGAATAATTTGTCTGATTTTCCTGCAATTCATCAACCTGCCAATATCAACGCTCCGCAGCAGTCGACCACATCTGCAGCCAGAGTTCCTACTGAGAAACAGAGGAAACCTCTATCACCACTATCAAGAAGCAACATACTACTGGTAAGGCGCCTCCGAACTCCCAATTCAAGCCTCCGTCTTCCCGTCCTAAACCACAAGCTTCCCGTCAACCGACCCCTCCCCATAATCTACCCTGATGGGCGAAACTCCCTCCTGAGCATCCCAATCCTCAAGATCAACCAAATCAGCCAAAACCCCAACCTCCAATATCTCAGCGGACTTAGCAGCTTCTCGTACCCCACGGCGAGTTCAGCCCCAAGCCAAAAATCCTGAACAAATCAACTATCCACCCCAGGTCTCTTATCCTTATCCGTTTCCCAACCACGATCCTTACAACACATTCTCCAGTCCATTCTTTCAGATCTTAGAGATACCATCTAACCACTATTCACCCTTCTCACTAGAGTCCTTTCCCAAATCCCTTTTAATTTCCCACGATAAGTGTGAAGCCACGAGCGATCGACTTGTGGAATGCTAATGGCTTGCATAACCATTCTGACGAACTGGACTTATTTCTCCACGACAACCACATTGACATGGCACTACTCACTTCACACAACGATCACATTTTTACATACGCGACTACATCTCTTATAGATCTGACCATCCCGACAACACTTCCCATGCTGGGTAATGCGTCCTTATCCATAAATCCTTAGCCCATTTCCTTATTCTTTCTACTCCAACTGATGCCATACAATCAACCTCGGTAATCATTTCAACTCGTCCTTACCATCTTACACTCTCAGCTGTATACTGTCTTCCTGTTAACTCCCTTTTATATAACCTACTTGAACCCTCTTCCGATCCTTAGGACCCCGCTTTATTGCTGGAGGAGACTATAACGCTTAACAACAACGATGGGGTTGCCGAACATCCAACACCCGTGGTAATGTTCTTTCTCTCGTCTCTACCTCTAATAGCTATACTATCCTCTCTCCTATGAACCCGACATGGCCTACATCCCTCAAAAAACGTCCTGATATCCTTGATATATTTGTTTCCTCTTAAATATCTTCCTCCCAATCCACAATCAAATCCCTAAATGACCTGTTATCTGATCATAGCCCAGTTCTGCTTTCCTTGCACTCGAGCCTTGTTCATAAACGCACCATTCCCACTCTGATTACAGGACGAGTAGACTGGTACGGATTCAGATGTGTCTTGGGAACCAAATTGGACTTAAAAATCCCACTTAAGACTAAACACGATATTGATAAAGCCGTTAAACAACTGACTGACTCAATTAGCAGTACCATACTCGACAACACTACAATCATTAATACTAACTCACAGGAGACTATCCTGCCACAGCACATTCGAATCGTATTAAGCGAAAAACACAGGGGATGATCGAAGTGGCATAGGACTAGATATCCATCAAACAAAACTTATTATAATAAACTGACTAACAGACTAAAATCAGATAAATTAAAATTCAAAACTTACTCAGCTTCACTGAAAAACTTACTATTACAGACAGATCATTATGGATGACGACTAAAAAGCTACTGAAGTTCAAAGTCTGTAATCATCCACTCCTAACTGAATCCTATATCTGGACAAGATCTGATGAAGAGAAGGCCCAGGTATTAGGTCAGCACCCTTTTCGAACCTTTAATCCTCATCCGGATATCCATATTCCCGGTCACATCAAGTTTATAGAAGATGAACTAGATATCCCACTAGGTCCTTCCTTCTAAAGCCTTCCATCCGTCAGAAATATCTAACATCATTCAAAGTTTACCATCCCGCAAAGCTCCTGGACATGATTTTATAACTTCCCATATTTTAAAACTACTTCCTCGAAAAGCTATCCTATATCTCACTTACATATATAATTCCGTACTCCGTTCCACATACTTTCCTGCTTTCTGGAAATTATTCATTGTCAAAATGATACCCAAACCTGAGAAACCGCCAGAAAATCCATATTCTTACCGTCTCATCTCACTTTTACTAATCATGGGCAAAATCTTGGAAAAGCTTATACTGAAACGCCTATATCCCATCCTAGATACTAATTCAATAATTCCTGATCACCAGTTTGGATTCAGAACGTCCCACTCCACTATCCAGCAATGTCATCGTGTGGTGGACGTTTTATCGTCTACATTGGAGCGCGGCTTGTATTGCACCAGAGCCTTCCTCGACGTAGAACAGGCCTTTGACGGAGTCTGGCACTCGGGATTGCTTTACAAACTTCGCGAATTCCTCCTCACCCTCCCCCTACATACTTCCTTATCACCCAGTCCTATCTCACTAGGCAGATCCTTCAAAGTAAATCATAATAATTCCTAATCATCCATTTTTAGACAGTTTGCTGGTGTTCCTCAAGGCAGTATCCTAGGACCCATTTATCACACTGTTTATTCAGCTGATATCCCGTCCCATCCTAACACTTTCCTTTCTACCTATGCTGATGACACATGTGTTATCAATCAATACTGTGATCCAACTATTGCCTTTCAAACTCTCCAATCCCACATCAGAGATCTTGAGGTATGGTGACAGAATTGGAGAATTAAAATAAATTCCAACAAATCCCACCACATTACCTTTAAACTTTAACCTATGACATCCTGCCCTAAAGCGTCCTTCAGTAACATTTCGCTAGTTCCTTTAGAACAGATCCGATATCTAGGACTCCACCTTGACAAACGTCTTACTTGGAACCCTTATACAAGACTGAAACGACAAGAAACTGCTCGACGTTTACGGCTACTTACTAGACAAGCGTTCTAATCTTACAATTAACTACAAAAGGCTTATCTACATGACTATCATACGGCCTATATGGACTTACGGAGTAGAGCTTTAGGGCTCTACTAAATCATCAAATTCTTCCCGTATCCAATCCCTACAATCCTAAATCCTTCGTAAAATCCTCAATGCTTCGTACTTTGTAACTAATAAACTGATCCACAAAGACCTTAATGTTCCGTATGTTGCTGATTTTGTCCAAACCAGATGTCATTCCTTCCATGAGAAACTCTATTCCCACTCTAATCCCCTAGTTTCAATCCTTTCTTCCACTTCAATTCCTGATAATCCTCCGAGGTGTCTGAAAAGAAGATGGCCTCGAGACCTTCTAGTTTAGAATATTTTTAGAGTGCTTCTCTAATCATCGGGAAGCTTCTCTCCATGTGTTTATCATGACTATTTCCTTTTAGCCTATTTACTTGATGTGTAGTACAATACAGTTGTAAATATCTATAAATAATTTATAAAAAAACTTTCTAAATGATTGAAGATTATTAGTATGTGTTGCAGAGAACCAATTGTTCAAAATAGTCGTAATTGTAGATAGTACCTCTTGTAAACGATCGTAGCGCCACTCATTTCTGCTTCTAGGTGACGCCTAATTTTGTCAGTTGCCGAAAGTGTTGTCGGATACATTTAGAAGTGTTTGTTATTGTTGCTTGGTTTACCACTTTTTGAACTACTTTTTTTGGTCGTTTCATTGTTATTCTACTTCTAGACATTTTAGAAATGGATGTCTTAGAAGCTGTCAGGGAGTTTCATATTGATCTTCTCCCCATTGATTGGGTTAACCATTTGTGGTCTAATGATTTTGCTGGTGAAAAAATAATACCTGATGATTATGATTCACAGATGCCTGGTGCCAATTATTCATTATTAATGGATAACTTGGCTGAAGCTATTGAGGGATGGGATAGGGGTCACAATAGTTCAAATATGGCGTTCAAAAGATCTTGGCAAACCTTAATTAAAAATAGTGTAAATTATAAGGGATTGATGTGTTTGATAAGCGTTTTTCTCGACATGGAAAATAAAGAAACAAACCAGAAAAATTATTTATTAGCCTTAAGTTCTTCTCGGCTCTATATTGCTTTACTTTCAATTCCTGGTTCTCTTGCTTGTAACATATTTAATGAGATTTTATATGATCAAGCACTTGTGACTTTTATTAATTCACTTCATCTGATCCCAAAGAGAAATACTACTAAAGATGCCAAAAAGAAGAAGCTAGATAAGATGAAAGACATTTCAGACTGTAATGCTTTAGAATTGGAAATTGTGGATGTATTGCCAAGACTGTCTGTTATGCTTGATGGATTGTCAAATTGCTTAAGAGAGTTATCTTTGATAGGTGAAGATGAATCGTTGGCTCAAACAGTGAAAACACTTGTTAAAATGACACAACTAGAATGGCAAACTAATGTTTTTCAGTGTAAACCAAAAACCCATTCAGTAGGTGATGTTATATTAAAGTCTTACAATGCTTTACTACTGCTTTGTAATGCAGAGCATGGTGAAATCGAATTGACTATTAAGACTATCATGAAATTTCTTCTTCCCACTCTAGTGATTAATGAAGAGAATTTCAAAATGGCAGGAAGAAGCAATTTTTCATCATTTGACAGCTCTGTTATTTTTATTAGTAGGCTCTTAAGAAACCATCAAAAAGATGCATTGTATGGGGTTAAAGCCGTAATTCAACAATTGTGTGTAAGAATGCCTGACAAAGCTGATATTCGGGCTAAAGCTGTTCCACAGATAGTCAGTATCTTGGGTTTTCTTCCCTATGATGCTTTTGAAGATTTAATTTTATGGATAGTAAGTTTGGCACACTCTGATTCTGTTAAGTATCGAATTTGTGCCATTGAAGTAATTGCTAAACTTCTAAATGTTTCGGGTTTACCTGACTGTGGTCCATCATTGGATAAAAACTTTAAGGCTAATGATGCTATGGATATAAGCACAAATTATGATGTTGAAAACAGCCAAAGCAAAAGGCAAATTAAACTTCTTTATAAATTTTTAGTTGGCGCTATACTTTCACGTTCACTTGATGCCTCTCCTGTATTAAGGTCTAAATGTTTGAGTATCTTTGGATCATTATTATCTTCTGATCACCCCGAAATAAAAGAAATTATGCAAGAACTTTTTGCAACACCCAGCAAAGCTTCTCGGGTATCCAAATCTGAAAGGGGTAATAGCTATTTTGATTATCAAGAATATTTTAGTACTAATACCGCCAAGTTAACTCTTCCTGTGAATGCTTTGCCATCTGGGCATTCTATTATGTACCACACAGAGATTTTTACCAAGGATGATAAAGTATTTGTCCGTAAGAATGCATTACAACTAATGTGTAATATTATACTATTTAATAAATTTTGGCTTTCAAGTGAGAGACTAGAGGTGTGTATTTAACTTATCCTATGAAGGTATCAATCAACTTCCTCCTATTTTGTTCTAAATGTTAATTATGCTTTTCAGATACTAGTCGCTAGTAGTCGAGATGCATCGTTGATGATCAGAAAAATGATTGTTAAAGGTCTCACTGATATTTTACTTCTGTATCCATCTTCTAAAAGTTTAGTTCAATCATGGGTCCATGGTGTTGTCTCTTTAATAGCTGATAACGATATTAAATGCCAAGAAAAAGTTATTGATGTAAGTTCCAAATTTTTTTCTTTGTGTATTATTTTTGTCTGTATTATGCCCTGTTTTCTTTTTATATTCAAAACATTTGGCTTACCCTTAGTACTCATTTCTGTATATTGATATAATTAGAGACCATATTTCTATGATTTTGCGCGTTCTATTTCCTTGCGTGTATCAGCTTCAAACCCAGATAGCTATCCCGTTCATGTATTAGGGAATAATATTTTACAATTTTAATTTGCACGTTTCGCCATTTTTGGGCTAAATTGCTTGTTTTTTATTTGTATTGCACTTATGAGCTAAATTTCATTATAATATTTTAATATCACAATCAATCAAACTAAATTTTTGGTAATAAAGATATGCAGATATACTTATAAATATTTAAAATTTTATTTTATCATCTTTCTCTGGTTAAATCTTGAATTAAATTATTAGTTAAGAACAGAAATATTAGGACTACTGACTTCTGTAAGTAAACACACCCGTCTAACATCATTCTTTTCATTGTTTTTTTTAGTTTCACATCACTTTAGAATTAGCCACTACTTCGAAGGGCTATTTCGAAGGCTTTCATTGTTATTGTTTTCATACTGAATCCTCTGTTTACAATTCTTCAGTATTCTTTCATGTTAATGCTTAAATAATGCCGAAAGGTGAACAAGTGTCTCGTCAAAAATTAAAACCTGGATATCTAATTACCCTGAGCTTAGATCTAATGGAAAAAATGTGTTTTATATTGCTTATGATCAATAAAAATCAATTCGGGTGTGAAAGAAAATCCCAAACAGACGTTTATTGTAAAACAGTTAATAACAAATTCTTCCACATTTCGAGATTTTTACTGCACAATATTGCTCATTTCGAGGTTTTACTGCACTTTTTTGGCTTTTTACTGCATGAAAATCCATTCTCTAGTTATAATAAACCCATCCCTCTAGTATTAAACCTTAATTTTACTGATTGTGTCTACTTTATGTGGACCTATTGCCTTATAATCTGCTTAAAATTTTACTACTTTTTTATATTTTTAGTGATTTTAAAGGTCTACATGTATCTACAAAATAATTATTTTAAATATATAAAGGTCAATCCTTTTGAAATACAACAATTTTCATTAATTTTGCTGCTCCACATTTTTCATTTTCGTGATTTTTTGACCAGTTATTTTCTATCCTTTCGTGAATATAAAACCATAAATAAAAAAAAAATTTCTGGCTAATACTTTGAGTGTTGCAGCCGTTTTAAGACAGCTTCTCAGGCAAAAATGTTTACACGGATATATCTCAAATGGGGTTGAGTAAAATATTATAAAACTAATACAAATTACCTTATCTATAGGATGTGTTTAATTTAAGTGATAGAAATTTGGTCTTTTGAACCCATTTGACATATATCTGTGTAAACATTGCTAAAAATGAATTTTTGCCAATTTTTAAAACATATACAAAAAAGGACTATGTTCACAAGATCGAAATTTTTACAGCAAGTAGGAATAAGACTAAGCTATAAAGGAAAAATACTCAAAGATTCTTTACTACTTAGGTAATGAGTCATGGGAGCAAAAAATACAAAGCATGTCCTTATGTTTTTGTTAATTTTTGTTTTGATTTGATATCTGAAAAATTAAGGGAGCGGCGTGGTCTAGTGGATAGAGCGCTAGTCTGCTGTGCTCCGCATCCTGGGTTCGAATCCCGGCTGTGGCGGAATATTATTTATTCTGTTAATTCAGTCGGGGGGCGACCCTAGGGTATGGAGACCCTCCTGGGGCAGACCCAGCCTCTATAAAGTGGGTACCCAAATTAATTGGGGAAAAACCTGGCGGCTGAGCACGATTAAGGCCTAATCACCTCATTGCACTGCCGTTGGCCTAGAAACAGTACGAATCTCTATATGTACTGAGCCCAAGACCCTTCATGGGTTGTAGTGGTACAGGTTTTTTTTTTTTTTTTTTTTTTTTTTTTATCTGAAAAATTACTACAGGAATTAAAAATATTTTACCATAATATGTTTTTGTCTGTGTAGCTGTCTTAAAACAGCTGCAACACTCAAAGTAATAGCCAGAATTTTTTATTTATTTATGGTTTTATATTCACAAAAGAATAGAAAATAACTGGTTAAAAAATCGCGAAAATAAAAAATGTGGAGCAGAAAAATTAATGAATATTGGAGGATTTCAAATGTATTGACCCATACCTGATATCTAAAATGTTAGATTAAGTGTTTGTTTTTGCTAGCGCTCAGGCATTAATATTTTAGGATTTTGTTTTAATATATTCTTGTTTTCAAATTTTGTTAGTTTTTATCATTTTACATGGAACTAGACCATTGGGAGCCAGCTCAAATAATTTTTAGGTCCGCTTTAGAAATGTTATAAACTCTGCAAACTGCAAAAAAATTATATATCTCATTTATTAGATTTAGTCCTACTATAGACTCTTTTTAGTGAAATTGAAACTTAAGGATTTATTAATTTATTTCACTATTATTCTTACATGAAAACTTAGGTAATATAATAAAACACACTTAGTAAAGAAATATATTACATTGAAAATTTAATTGGGAAAAAATAAATTATATATATATATTTTTTTTATATTTTACTAGCGTGATTTTTGTTTCACCATTCTTTCATTTGGGGAGCCTGTGGCTGAGTGGCTAGTGCACTAGTTTCTCTTGCTTAAAGTTGTGAGTTCGAATCCCAGTCCCCCCTAGGCGGGGCTTTTATAAGGATGTAATTAAATGGGGATTTACTCACAGCTTCTCCCCCGGGTATATGAGACCTGTCAGCCAAAAGGTGGCCACTCACAAAATTAGACGTAGGGAGTGATGACACTACACTACAAAAATGCTTCGAGACAGTAAGTGTAATCTCCCAGGGGATTACACCGTGAGGCCTAGAGCCTACACGGCCTGTTTCGCCACTGGAAAAAAAAAAAAATTCTTTCATTTAGCTTTTGAAAAGCGGTCTCAATTTGGGTTTTTGCACATTTGCTACACCAATCACTTGTTGCAGGTTAGTGTCCATTATAAGTGTGTGTTTTGTGTTGATCAATTTAATTTTTCAAAATAACAATTCACTTGTGTAAATTGCACCCTGAGTACAACTTTTTGTGCCAAATTTTTTAAATTGTAAAATATCTCTTTAGGGGCGTAAGTTTTTAAAAATCCATCTTTAATTATTGATGTTTTAAAAATGTGTTTTTATTCAATATTGCACTGTAAGTCAACCAGTTCCATTTTGAGATATTCTTGTGGCCCCAGTCAATTTCAACTTGGCCTGTCAATTTCAACATGAAAGGGAAATTAATATATTTAAAAAATGTTGTATTCATCAAACCCTGAAGTACTGGAACAGCTTTTAAATAGTCATAAGTTTTCTTATTAATTATGCATATTTTATGTAGTTGTTAGATTTTGATTTCTTTAATCCTTTCAACAATGGAAAGTGGTGAGCATTATTACTTTTCAATTGAAGCTCAAATAAAAATTTCTTTTGAAATGCTTCTTCAATATGATAAATGTATCGATTGAGTTTGTCAACAGTATCTGCTGAAAAGCACAAATTCAATTACCACCCATCAAGTTTTAATTCTGGTGCAGGTCTTGGCTTGCCATTCATAGACCAGTCAATGCTTTATCGTTCTACATGAATCAACTGAAAAATCATAAACTTCTTGGAAATTAATAAAAAACATTACAATTAGGAAGTTTTAAGTTTATAATGGAATAGAAACTCACGTTTGATAATTTTTTTCTTATATAGCTTAGTTGGTATTTTATCCTACTTGCTTTAAAAGTTTTGATCTTAAGAACGCATTTTTTTTAATGAACTTCCAAATATGGTAAAAATTCAGTTTTTGTGATACTGAAGAGAAACATCTCAAAAGGGACTGAGAGAAAAATTTTGGTGACTGACACTTAGCTTGTCTTTGCTGTTAAAACAAAAGTTTTCTTTAAAAATTATTAACTTTGGTAATTTTACACATTTCAGAACGGAACAAAAACTAGAATGATTATGATGTATTTTTGGTTCTTAAAATACATTACCTGTGTAGCCAAGAAATTTGTTTTACAAAATTAACAGCAACTGAAACTTTTATAACGCTAAAACTAGGAAGGTTAGAAAGGAGTTTCACCCTTAATTTTTTTTTCTTGTATAGTCTTATCATTCTGATGTTGTCTTGTGAAAATTGTTCTTTTTATATTAAAAGTTTTCAAAACCACGAAAATTCTATTTACTTATGTTTTTAAATTTGCGAAAGAATTGAGTGCTACCATTGGGTAGCTTCTCTATATGTCTAGTTCATGTCTATTTTTTTTAGCCTGTTTACTAGATGTGTTTTGAAATAAAGTTGTAAATATCAATAAATAATTTGTAATATAGAATATAAAATTTATTTATAAATTTCTCTTTTACTTCCTAATGAAGTTTAACATTATAAATAAATTAATTTAAAAATTCATGTTTTGAGAGAATTAAAATGGCTCCTGGAAATAGTGAGATATCTGTATTGCCTAATCTTCTCCCAACTATCCAATCTTACTTACTTGCCCAAAAATCTTTATTCTTCTTTGTAGTTTGTTAAAGTTTTCCAGCAGCCCACATTTAAATATTGAGTTGGCAAATAAGTCCTATTGGTTTTTCAGTGTGAAATAACAAATAAATAACACTTAATGTACTATAGTGGCCAACTTCTTTCAAAACACGTCCGGATATCCTATATATCTTTTTCACTTCCCAGATTCCCTCCTCCCAAGCTATAATCAAATCTTTGGACGACCTTTCATCAGATCATGTGAAACATAATACCCTTACGATTTGCCAGTTATGGGCATTTATTTTTATTTGATTGATCTAATTTTGTTAATTGTAGGTAGTATATAGTTGAATCAATTGTTTGTCTTGATAGCCCAGGCAATGAAGGTCAAAAATTGCCTTGTGTCCGAAGAAATTAGAGACAAGCTGAATTTTTGTCAGTTGTTAGAACCTTATTAGAGGAGTATTTTATCAAAAGTCCCCACTCCTCACCCTTGTGCTCCCTCTGCTAGCCCCCTTGAACATCCGTTTCGGGAGTCTTTTAGTTATTTCCCATAACTTCGCAATTATTCGTTCGATACCCGGACGATGTTCCTTCTGAATTGCTTAACGATCAAGTATTGGTATTTATTATTATTAAACTTGATTATTTGAAAAGTAAAAATACCCAAGAACTTCTATTGATAATTTATTTATTTATTATAAGAAAGGAAAAAAATAAAAATTGTTTAAAGAAAACCTCCCACCTAACCCAACCATATTATTTCTAGAATTTTTGATCTAAAACACCCCAACCGCCGTTTAACCACTCAGGGCTCGGTGGTTGTATAATTAGTGGATGATAAAATAGTCTTCAATATAAAGGTCAGAAGCAAAATCTGACTTGAAACAAATCTGGCTTTTTAAACATTAATATACTAATAACAATTAAAGCACCATTATTAATAATATTTTATTAGTTCTGAAGGAAAGGAACTGAAACAAGCATAATACTAACTAGGTACCGCGAGTATTCCGCAACATCCGAACACGCTTTAGGGCTAGCTTGGGGTCGAGCACGCACTAATACTTAGTTGTTTGTAGGTTCTCGAATCCAAAAATATAAAGTTAGGGACATAATATAAAAGGGTGGGAAGTGCTCTACAACTTTTATTTGTAATTTTTTCGTATATAACTTCAAATAGAAATTTTATTTCAAGAAAACCAAATAAAATATGAATTTTAATTAGAAAATTTTGCAGGTTTTAAGAAATTGCGGCGAATGTATAAATTCACATGTTTTGAAATAAATAAAGAAACAAAATGACACATTACGCATTAATATCGAATGAATAATAGCGAAGTTATGGTCAATAACTAATAGAATCCCAAAACGGATGTTCAAGGGGGGCTAGCGGAGGAGCACAAGGGTGAGGAGTGGGGGCTTTTGATAAAATACTCCTCTAATAAGGTTCTAACAACTGACTAGAATTCAGCTTGTCTCTAATTTCTTCTGTCACAAAGCCATTTTTGACCTTCATTGCCTGGGCTATGATGGCAATAGCTCATAAAAAATAACACGCTTGAAATCCTACTATATGGAAAGCATTATCTTCTTTGGATGTAATGCGGGTTTTGACATTCTTCTAGGAGCCTTACTACTAGGTCCCTAAGATTTTCTACGGACTACATTATCCTAAATAATAAACATAGATATTGTTGCTAATTCTCACAGTCCATTAGAGAAAGCTTTCCTTGACCTTACACAGGCTGTTTAAGAGATTGGTCTTGCGATTAATGAGGATAAAACAAAATATATACATTATCATGCTACCAAAGAAGTGCAGTTGAAGAATTCGTTGAATTTGGTCCCTTCAAATTTCAGAAGGTAGACCAGTATCTAGGGTCAATCATTAGCTTTGATAATAATATCGCACCAGAGATTAAAAGAATAGTTAATACCAACAGAAGCTATTTTTGACTCCGGAAACTCCTTAGAAGCCAATTAATCACGAGGAGAATGAAGACACTGCTTTATAAAACGCCAATCCGTCCTGTCCTCATGTACGCTTCTGAAACGTGGACCCTTACGAAACCCAGAGAGGATGGTATCCTCTTTCTCGATAGAAAACCTAAAACTTGTACCTCTACAACCCATGAAGGGTCTTGGGTTCAGTACATATAGAGGTTCGTACTGTTTCTAGGCCAACGGCAGTGCAATGAGGTGATTAGGCCTTAATCGCGCTTAGCCGCCAGGGTTTTCCCCAATTAATTTGGGTACCCACTTTATAGAGGGTGGGTCTGCCCCAAGAGGGTCTCCATACCCTAGGGTCGCCCCCCGACTGAATTAACAGAATAAATAATATTCTGCCATAGCCGGGATTCGAACCCAGGATCCGGAGCACAGCAGACTAGCGCTCTATCCATTAGACCACGCCGCTCCCTTTTTGAAAGAAAGATCCTCCAAAAAATATTTGGACCTGTCAGGGATAGTGACAACTGGCGAATAAGGAAATACGTGAAACTATGTCACCTGTATGGGGCGGCTAAAATTACTTAACTAATAAAGCTTGGATGGCAGACCATTGAACATCATTTATGTCAAAATTTCCCGAGAATAAAATTCGGCAAACAAACTTTGACAGGTGCATTCCTTTAAGGCATCATCCCAATAAATACTGCAAATTTTTCTATGAGCTTCTGCAGCACTTTTTAAAAATAATACAACAAAATCAATATGTGCCGATAATTAATATTTTCTTCCATATTCACCGTACAGCAGCAAACAATACTAAGCTAGTTTCAAAAAGATTTAATAGCTATAGTTGTTGGCATATTACAGGCAGAATAAACAATTCTCCTTAGGGATTAATTCATCAGATAAGAAGTGTATCATATCATGCATTTATTTATAGTTAAACTATTGAATAAATATGGTGGCAGTATGACTGAACTTACTGAGCTTTTACATAATAAATGATAATCTTATGGCTCTTACTGTTAAACATTGACCACTATATTTAGTTATTAAATGTAAGTCAAAAATATAAAAAATGGCTTTGGTTATAATTTATTTGTTAGTTACTTTATTAATCTTAAGTTGATTTTTAGCTAACATGTTGTTTGGTTTAGTATTTTATCTCACAATTTAATTAGCCCTATTTTTAATATCTTTTACAGTTAGTCAGGAGTGTAATTCTGGATAATTTGGCAACTTATGAGAAAACAGATAGCCCACATACTAAACTTCCTTGGATAGTATTATCCACCATTGCATTAATGGGCAAGAGAATATTATTGAAGTTTGCATGCAGAACATGGTGCATAAATAAGAGTATCACGTAAGTTTTTCACTCCATAATTTATTATTTTGCACTAACCAATAGTATATTTGTTAAATATCCCTTAAGACTTCCAAAGGGGTACTCACTACGTTTGCTATTGAGATTTTTTTTTGCTATTTGACAGCAAGTAGCATAATAGCACAGTTCCATCGTTCACAATAACCCAATTATAAGTCTATTGTATATTGCTAAACAGACAAGTGCGCTTACCTACAGGTGGTATTTGGCAACTTTATACGTTTGTTCCCACCTAGACTATTTCTCCTGTTGGGCATGCGCAGTCTAGCTTTTCCGCCATCAACATGTAGTAAGAAAGCGCATTCAAAAGACCTTATTTTATTTTTGTAACCTGTTGGTTGATAACTTATAAAGTATTGTTAACCTTCTATTTGGTTATTTTTCAATAGTTTATTCCACTTATGTCTAAAAGTTGTCAAGAAAAAAGATTATTGAACTTTTGGCATATGATTGCTCCGTATAACTTTTAGATTGTGATTTTGTAAAAGAAAAGAATGAGATTATAGAAGACTGTGTAGATAATGTTATGCTTTAGGTCTTCTTTACCTTTTGAATTGGCTCTATATTATAATGTAAAGATATGTACAATTCAGTTTTACTAAATTTAGATGACATTTTGTTTAAAGCAGTCTTATAAGTGTATTTCTTTCACCATTTAATAATATATTAAAGACGACCAAGTGTTCATTCTAAAATTGCCAATTGCTTGGTTTTATGGATGGAGAGACAATTAGTAAAGTCACTAGACGTGTATTTTAAGCAATTATGAAAAAAAAAGAAGGTAAATATCCTTTTTGGCCCAGTGAAAGTGAATGTAAACATGAATAATAGGATAAGTGTCGCATGATTTTTCACGGCAGGTGCTGCAGCCTCACGGATAAAGACATTGAGACAATCAAAGCTCAAAAAACCCAATGGACGTTCAATAAGTGTGTCTCAGGAAGAAAGAATGCCGGGTCAAACAAAGAAAAATCTCCTAGCCCATCTAGAAGTATATTAAAGATAACTGATCGTTCACCGAAGACAGCCGAGTCTATCTCGAAGATTGCCGAACCCACGGCAGTGGACATACTCGCTGCTGTTAATAGCTTACGCACCGAAGTAAATGAAGAAATTAAAAATCTAAAATCTTCACATGATAAATACGGCAAACTCAGTTTCGAATTAAACAGTAGACTTTCTAAAATCGAAAAACATCTGGAAATACAAACAAAACATATCGAATATCTGACTTTGGAAAATAATAAAGTTTTAAAAAATAAGGTGAGCTAACTTGAAGTCCGCCTAAATAAAGCGGAACAAGGTCTACTCTGCAGATCTGTTGAAATCCGAGGCGTTCTGGTTTGCCCGGGCGAAACTCCGGCAACCCAGGTGTCCAGCGTAGCGGTGGGACTCGGGATCAAAATCGACACTAAAGACCTCGATATATAGTAGAACAGGGTCGGCCGCGAAAAGATGACAAGCAGCCACCTCCCTTCATCACACGTTTTCTCAGGCAATCGCTACGGGACGAAATAGTACAACAACGTAAAGTGAAGAGGGACTTCTCTACGCGGGACATCGGTTGGGAGGAAAATGATTTCCACCGAATATATCTGGGCGAAGAGATGTCGCCAACAAATAGGCATTTGTTCTGGCTCGTCCGTCAAGTAACATCTGCGAAAAAAATTAAATATGTTTGTTTCACGGGAGGCAGAATGCGCTGCCTGAAAGGATGATGGCCACCCGGTTATCTATATCGACAGGTGTCAAGATCTCGACATCTTTTGCTGATGCACTGGGAACTGTCTGCCTTCTGGCGATCATCTAATTTCTTCATTGGTCTTATATTCTAAAAACCTTTTTGTATTTTTCTTGATTTTATTTAATTTTTTTTTTTCTTTATTTTCATAGAGACAAGTTATTAATTTTACTAATTTTGTTTTTTTCTCTCACAGATCATTTTATATCATGTCTTTATCAACGGTCTCTTTATTTCTAATTTATATTCACTATTTTGTTTTACCTCAAGCGTCTTTCCTCCAAACAACTTTATTTCCTTTTCTGTATGTCTAACGTTCTTACCGCATGCCATGTTAGCGCACAGTCCTTACCCGCTCATTACAAAGAATTATTATTACTTATTATTATAGGTAATAATAATTACCTTAATTATTTCACCAAAAACTTTTACCACCTTATTGCAGTCACTGAAACCCGGCTAAAATCCTATATTCCTTCTTCCTCAGTTTCCATTCCAGATTATTCCTTTATCCGGCACGATCGTATTGGCAAGAACGATGGAGGTGTAGGTCTTTATGTTCATAACAGCCTCAAGTCCCGAATCCTTGATGTCTCATTCCCATACGATCACCCTTATGTTGAATTCCTACTTGTTGAAATTTCCTGTGGCTCAAGTTCTCTCCTGTATATTGTAGTATATGGTCTCTCCCCTGGTTCCTTTTGATCAATCCTCTACAACCATGTTCCCTTTACACCCATATTATAATCTCTGGTGACTTTAATACCAACTTGCTTTCCGACTCCAATGATAAACTCTACCTGGTTAACCTTTTCTATTTTCTCCACCTCTACATCATTCCTTATGCCCCAACTCACCACACCTTTAGGTCTGACACCTGGTTGGACCTACATGTAATCAACTCAAATCATAATGTCTTATTCGCTTCCCAGCATCCAGTACCATTCCTTTCATATCCATGACCTTATCCAAATATCTTATAATATTCAAACCCCAGCTTTCCTACCAAAAACGTTCACTTTCCATAACCTGGACACTCTGACCTGTGAAATCCTTTTACCTGACCTTGAAAAGATTAACTGGAGTGAAATTTATTCCTGTACCTCTATTGACTCTATGGTCGATATCCTCACCACTAATCTTCTTCGTATCCTTTATATCCACGCACCATCCAAAACCATCACCTTCTGTCGCCGACCTGCTCCCTGGATGAGTCAAGAAATTAAAGACCTACTAAAAAGACGTGAGGCTGCCCGTAGGGGCTTTAGATGTACAAGACTGACTGACGACTATCAAGCATTTAGAGCACTCCGTAACTTGACACAGACAACTATCAGACGAGCAAAATCCATTTATTTCCAAGAAACCCCTCTCCTCAGCTTCTGACTCCCTCTGCAAACCCTCTTCTTCACATGAATCTCAGATATCTCCCGATGAATTAAATTCCCATTTTTTATCTTCATCTTGTAATTTTTCTTCTTTGCCCCCTTCTCCATTTTTTTCAGCTCCATTATTTAACTCAGATAATTTCTACTTCTCTGACATTTCTCCAAGTGACCTTATTTCCTCCATTATGAAATCTAGCACCAACTCCTTTGGTTTTTTTAAAATTCCTGTTAAACTGTTAAAATTATGCTTTCCTGAAATCCTCCCCACTCTCCTCTTCATATATAATTTCTCCCTTCAAAATTCAGTATTTCCTAGCTCTTGGAAAAAAGCTTTAGTCCATCCCATTAACAGAACCGCAAACCCTGTCCTCTCGAAACCTCAAAAGAATAATCCAATCGAATGAACCTCGAAATAAAAGAATTATAGTTTGATGGGGCACTAGACTAGCGATAGCAATAGCAATTCTGAGTAGCAAACCCCAGTGTATGCTACAGGAGAGTGCTATAGTGCTATTGGCCACCATATTTCTAACTAACGCAATCGTTATTTTCATATATTAGTCTTCTTTTTTTTTCATTCTCGTTTAAAGGATTTTAAACAATAACAAAAACAAATTTTTTAAATGATTTTATTCTTGTTGAAATAACTATAAACCATCCCTCCCTATGAAGATGTCGATAAAATTCACAAAACAATATATCATTGTTCTCTATCAGCCTCTTAAAGAAGAAAAAAATATTTATTTTAAAAGAAACTTTCAGTAGTTGAGAGAATTTCTTTTCTAACTTAATTATTATTATTGTATTTACTAAGAGCTTAGGAATAGTATTATGAAATAAAAATACAGAAAGGTAATCAAACCTTGATAGTAAATAAATACGTAAATATTACAAGAATACAAAACAAAAATATTGCTCAATTATTAAGGTTGTATTTTATAGACAATTTATATTTTTTATTTCGTTTTTCTAGTTTTAACCTTTTTAAGTTACAATTACATCAGGGTGGATTCCTCTTCTACCAGTTTTCTACAAAAAATTGGCTCTGAAGGTTTCTATAACAATAAAAAACATAAAATTAGTTTGATCACTGACAGAAATTGTAATTTGAGGTTACCTTGCACTACAGATAAATTTACCTGGATAGATTGAATTAATTAATAAAGTTTTTAAATTACAAATTACTACTTTTTGTATTACTATTCTAAAGAGGAAATATTATCATTGATTCGTCAGTTTTTCTCATAAGCTCATAATTAAAAAAAGGATGTTGGTATACTAATTATAAAAACGACAAATATACAAGGTATACCGAAATAAGAAAAAAAAGTCTCCTTATCTCACATTAACAGTGTTTACTATCCTAATTTTGTTTAAAATAACTCAAGTAGTGCAAGATACTCAATTAATTGTCATATAAAATATTTATTGACTTCAAGTAAAAAGTTACTAACCTCAATTCAATTTTGTCTCCGTTTTCTATCATTTTTTTGCAACTAAGGTTGAATGTCTTCATTTGAACTATTTTTCTTATCTTTAGTCCTTATTCTGCTTTTTAAGACCTTGGTGAATTTGAGGAAATAAAAAATCATTTAAAACACAGAGACGTGTTGCGAGGTTTAGGTTTTTATTAATCAAAGCCATAGATAAAATGGCGGCCAATAGCACAATAGCACAGCCTGTAGCATGCTACTGTAGAAACTCGACGTTTAGCAAAATAGCACAAAAACATGCTATAGCAAACGTAATGAGTACCCCTCAAGTAACAAAATTATTGTTATCTTCATTTTTGTTCCCAAAACATTCACTAGGTTAGTTAAAACTCTTGGTGGAGGGTGGGGAGGCAAAAGAACTCAAGCTAAATTAATCATTTCCAAAAAAAATTCCTTCTTGTCTATTGCACCTTTTAACGATGATTATATATGTTTATCTGATGTCTAGATTCTTTACATATCTTCTCTAACATAAAAAATAACTGAGTTTTTGGCATAGATTATCTGTGTTCATTTTGCAACAATGTAGTTGTTTATTTATTTTTATTTTTTTTAATAGTAGATTGAGAGGTGCTCATATAAGCAGTTATTACATTGTATAAGTTGATTGCATTTTGGTGATGTGTTTTGTAGTACTCAGCATATATGAAACTACTGTCAAAGCACTTGTGATGCATCTTTTCTGATGACACTATTTGGTGTTTGACTGCTGAATTTCAATCTTGGTGACTAGGTACCTTGAATATCTTTTGGTGTCCCATCAATGCTTAAATTACTCTTGAGCAATGTGAATTGCTCATAATCTATCTCAGTTGTTCTGTTAGGTAATACTTCTTCTATAAGAGCACCCACTATTCAAGAATGATTTGCATCTACCACATCATCCATAGACACCTCAAAGGCATATCCAAGCCATTGCCCCCTTTAAACCGTTGTTAGATTAACTTACTGCATGCAAACTTTCTGAATAGTGGGACTGCAAATACTTTAGGCTACTCTAACTCTAAGTTTCGATAAGATCACTGGTTCGATGAGGATATCACTTCTGAATGTCCATTGAGCTGCCCTGCACCTAGAGTTTAACTGTAAGGAATATAGGACCACCTCAATGGGGCTTCACCTTGGAGGCTGTGATCTCTCAGTGGTTTTGAATAATCCTCCTTTAAAGACTGTACAAATTTAGGGACTAAAAATGGCTTTCTTTTGAACATTCTGTTACTTCTGCTTCTTTTTTTCTCTGAAGTTACCTGCAGTAGCCCTGTATCAATTACTATTGATAGCTTCAATATAAGGTTCCAACCATGCAGCCCATCTTCCCTTTTGGTCCCAGCAGCAATAGGAAAATAGTGTGTGAAGGTTATTTATCCAATTAGCCCCCTTATTTCTTGCTCGCCTTCAGTCCAAATGGATGTTCCAGTAACTTTTGCGGCTGAAGTATTAAATGTTCGATTTGTTGCATCCTGGGAATCGGCTCTTTTAAAATGTATGTTTCTGATCTACTGTCTATAAGGAGTTCTCGTAATACTAGAACCAGTGTAGAAGGCCCCGCTTATTGATGGCTGCTCGAGAATGGGGCATACCCAGAATTCTTTGTTATTGTTACTAATAGTATTAGGCAGTGTGTTAATTATATTTAAGAACAAGTTTATAATACAAACACATATATTCGGACTTCTTTGTACAATTAGCAAATGTAGTTATCTATACATTACTACAGTGATTTATTATAACTATAATATATCTTAACATGGCGAGAGGTGGGATAGCAGCAAGAGAGTACAGTTAGTTGCACATACAACATCACTAAATGACCCCACTGCTCATTAACCTCATGTTGTACACAGAACTCTTAACCCAATAGACCTCTCCCCACTCACAACTCTAAGCTCCCTCCTACCTACAGATTCCACCACTCTACTGTCATTCAGTGTTTATTACTAAGCTGGTTTAATTTTATTAGTGTTTATGTGCTTTATATTTGTTTATATTTATATTTTAATACTATTCTGTTTCAGACAAAAAACTTTTCAATCTCTGCAAAGTCATATAGGCACTGAAAACAATTTTGCAGCATGGTTTTTTATTGTTTGTCTGACAGAGTTCGAGGATTTTCCTTCTCCTGGATTGTTAGTCGATTATTTCATGGAGAATATTCATAACAATCAAGCTGTGAGTCATTTTTTAAAAATCAATATTTTTAGTAAGTGTTTAAGTGTTACGGCTGCAAGTGATGTTAAACATAGCTATAATTACTGCAATCATTTTTATTTCATAATGATATTAGTTCATATCTAGTGGTTAACATTTGTAAAAATTGATTTTATTCAGACAAGAACAATTTTAAATAGATTGAAGTTTAGTGTGGTAATTGTTTTAACACGTTCACATTTACTCACATTTGGTCCACAGGTGGGTCACACTTGAATGTTGCATGAGGTGGCGTGACCCTCCCGTGCATCACACTTGACTATTCCATGCAGTGGAGTGCATTTGAAGCCTGGAACTGTTGTGATCTTGCATTAAACACGTTCGAACTTGGAACAGTGTTGCCCAGCCTCACGCGAAAAAAACGTAAATTTCCGCCCCGCCGTGAACATATTAAATTGACTTAATAGGTGTGAGAAGTATTAACTCAACCTCATGTGGTGGGCAGATCTTTAACTGTTAGCTATCAGCCTTTAGTTATCATTCTCTAAAAATGGGCTTCTTTTATCAGCTCACAGATAGCTCACTCGGTGAAGACTCTGCTTTCTTCAGCCTTCTTACATTTTAGGCATGATTTCAAATCTAGAGATACATTTTTTTTTTTGTAGAATGTTATTTTTATTTATTTTTTCATTATTTATGTAAATATGCTATAAATTTAATTTAAATTTTCTCCATGTTTTAAAATTAAATACAATTTTTATAAAAAATGAGTAAAACTCCATGTAATAAGTTACCAAATGAGAAAATGCTAATTCACACTAAAAAACGAAACCCCTTCAGCTGGGAATTCATCAAATAAAAAAAACATAAAAGGGAAGAACAAAGTTTATAGACTAATAATCTCAGTAATTCTGCAGCAAACGAAATGGATCCATTCCCAACTCTAAAAGCATACACCTCAATAATGCCCACTATAAAAACTAGCAATAAATTTGGGCCTGGTAAATTGGTGGAACAGTGGCATTATATATACTACAGGTGAAGGAGTGTGACTTTGCTGGGGAGCTGTTTTAGGATGTGGGAAGTGATTAAATCATCATCAGGAGCTTTTTTGGAAGATAATTTTTTAATGACTTTAATGATTTCCGATGGGTGTAAGGCTTTTTGGAAGAAGGGGCGGACATTCCAAGTGGAACTGTTTGTTCTATTTTATCTAATTCAACATATTTTATATTGATTGACTTGGGGATATCAGGATGCGGATTAAACATTTTGGAAAGGTATTCTCTGAATATTAGTCACTTTTCTTCATCAGATCTTATTGAGGACTTCAATTCAGTAATAATTGGATGATTAAAAGTTGTTATCAGTAGTTTTGCAGTTGTTATTTATAATGAGATTGTTACGTAGGAAAAAAAAAAAAAAAATATGAATCTAAGTTGAATGAATTATTTATTTAATAATAATTAAGTTTTTTTATTGCCTCGAAGAGGGTTACACAAATTATAAAAATGTTTAAAAAAAAAAAAATAAATAAATAAAAAAGAACAGATGTTGAGAGACTTTTGTTTTTTGAGCTAAGGTGATTGTTGTGGAGAATGTTTGGTCTGTCTGGGGACCGCGAGAGAGAGGCCCCATCGTGAGTAAGAGAAAAACATTTTGCAACGAAAGATTTTTGGAGTTGTAGTGTAAATAGTAATAGTGTGGCGAGTGACACTCGACGGAAGAATTCTGGCGGATTTGGAAGAGGGAAGAAGGAAAAGGTTGTTTCCTGAGGGAGAAGGAACAAGGTGATTTATTTTGTTCAATGAACTTATAACCTGAGTGGTTTCGGTCCTGGACGATAAAGGACAAATATGTGGGTTTTTTTTGGCCAAAACAAATTAGGATATAAGTAGTAATAAGTTTTCCTTTCTTTTTTTTTTTTTTCTTTTTTTTTTGTTGTTAAAGAATCATTTATTTTGTCTTACTATTAGAAATAAAGTTTTGTATTTTTTTTTGTTTTTAAGTAATATTTTCTTAAATATTTTCTATTTAATATTAACCTTAACAAGGTAACATTGTACAACCCTCGTCGAGGCTAATAATGTGTAAAGGTATAGTGACGTCATATGAGTCCATAGCTCATGGGATAGATAGATGTATTCAGACTGTGAGGTAACGAGTTCGTAACCACCTGTTATTTAATAAATTTTTTTTGTTTGTAAATTTAATTTTAATTTTTTATTTATTTTCATTAAAAATATTATTAATTTAAAGGGTTTTGCTGTTTACCTTATTTCTTTTTTTAACAAATAGCGTGGCGCTCGAGATAAATTTATTGTGGAACCTGCCCGTCTCCACTGAGTATCTGGGGCATAGTTACGGTTAGGGAATTCGTTTTTTTTTAATTAAAATTAATTCTTTTTGAAAATTTTAACCGTAACAATATGTCTGAAGTAGTTAGGGTTTCTTTGAAGTTCTGAAAATTTTGAATTGGCTTGTTTCTGCTTCTTATTTGTTTGTCAGTTTACTGTAATGAGTTTTATTGAAGTGTATCTTGTTCTATGCTACTCTTTCTCAGCTTTTTTTCAGTTAGGAAGAGCCAAAAGTGATTTGGCAAGTTAGTTTCATGAGGCTTTCCAAATTAGTTTATATTGATTTTGTAAGTTCTTCAATGGCTGAGTCTATGTCTTTTTAGTTTTTAATCAAATTATTAAGTCCAGTTTGATCTCTAGATCTTAATGAAAATTGACCCTGTTGACTTATCTTTAATCATTGAAGGAGGTAGAGTTTATGAATATGATTTGAATGGCAACCAGAACAGGGCTATGATCTGGGAAGAGTTCCTCAAAGGATTTGATTGGGCAAAGGGTATTTGGAAAGTGATGTATATATCCTAGGATATTGGGTCTTTGTTTTTTTAAAGGAATGTAGGCCATTTGTGTAGTATCCTGAGGGGACAAGTCGGAATTACTGTTGGAGTTTGTGACTTGGGATAGAATCTTTTAGAGTTTTAGACTTTCTGCATCTCTTGATCAGCTTGGTATCGGGTTGTTTCACATGAAATGTCCATTTTTATAGTTTCTGAAATACATAAAGGATTTTGCAGGTCTCTGTTGTTTTCTTCCGAATGTTTACATGTTTAAAGTAGACAGTTACTAATCCTCTACCTTTGTATTATAAACATTAGCTTCCCAATCAATTACCCACTTTTTAGTATACCTCCAAATATGAATATGGAAACACGCGATTTTCAAGTAATATTTTTTTACGAGTTTAAACTCGGCCATTCAGCAGCTGAGGCCGCTAGAAATATTTGCAAGGCGTTTGGGGAAGGGAGTGTTAATGAACGGACCATTTTCCGTTGGTTTGCTAAGTTTTCAGCTGGGGATACCGACTTAAAATACTTGCCCCGAGGAAGACCTCCATCCATAATAGACAACATGTCCTCAAACAAACAGTAGAAGAAAACCCCAACCAAACAGTTAAAGGACTCTCAGCACAACTAAATGCAAGTGCATCTACCATTTCCAGACATTTAAAGTGTATTGGCAAAGTAGAAAATCTCGATACATGGGTACCTCATGATCTCACTGAGCGGCAGCAATTGAAACGCCTTGAGACCTGCGTTTCTTTGCTTGCGAGGCAAAAAGCCGAGCCTTCCTTAAAAGACTAATTATCTGCGATGAAAAATGGATCACATATGACAATCAGCGTCGGTCAGGGCAGTGGTTGAACATCGACGAAACCCTGGGGCAAATGCCAAAACCGAATTAGCATCCCAAAAAATTGATGGTTACAGTATGGTGGTCTATGCCTGGGATAATTCATTATTCATTTTTATCTAGAGGTGAAACCATTACCTCTACAACGTACTGCAATGAAGTTGACCAAATGCACACAAAATTATTAATAAAACAACCTGGATTGGTAAATCCGAAGGGTTCTATACTCTTACACGACAACGCTAGACCCCATGTTTCAAAACATACCGTGCAAAAATTGAAAGAACTGGGCTACAAAGTTCTTCCGCACCCACCATATTCTCCCGTATCTACTGTAGCGTCGTTTGTTTAGCCATAGTAGCACAGAATTTTTACATCTTTCCAGTGAGCACTACTTTATATTATTCATCTTCCCTACTCATTCTAGACATTTCTCTTTGCCAATAATGGATTATAAGTGACCAAGATAAAATACAATATTTTTTTTCAGAACATTACTAAACAACAATAAGCAGTATGGTTTATATTTTTTTAACATATGGTAATATTGCTAACATATATATTGATTAAATTTTTGCATTGACTACTCAATCATATTAAAATATCGATCCTACTATTTATCAAGTATAGAGTATTAATTACCATTGTTAATTCCTACTTATGGCATGTTTCTGGAGATTTATGAACAACATTAAAAAATTGGATATCCCAGTGAACAGTTTAGATACATATAGACACATTGGTCTTGGTAGTTGTTTCAGCAGACTCCGAGATTAAAGAATAAAAAGAAAAAGAAAAAAAGTTGAATGTTTATTACAGATCCCAATTAAAATATCAAACACTCTATGAAATTGCTGCAGAGCAGCAGAATTACATTAAGGCGTAAAAAGCTGAAACATAATTTTCCCATCTACTCCTCACCTTTCTACTTTTTGGTTCAACCCTTCTTTTTTCTTTCTCATTTATCTGCCTCATTAAGTATTAAAATTAAAGACACCCATCCATATCTTATGCAGTAATTATGTTGATGGTTTTTTATTTTATTTTATATGTTTACTAATAATTTATTCCTCCCGTAGGATGAAACTTTGAGCCAGCTCGTTGTTGAAGCAGTATTTCTAAACTGGAAGGGATTAGACTTAGATACTCAAGAGAAGTTATTTCTAGAATTGAAGACATCCTTAGAATCTTATTCAGTACCTTTGTTTTTAATTTCCCGCTATTTGGATATGTGCTTTCTAGCTGATAGAGTTATAACAAGATTATGGAGTGGACATCTTGTTCAGGTATTTTGTTTTGTGTATTTGTATGTATGTGTATATATTTTTTCATTATCCTATATAATATTTTTATTTTTTTTTCACAAGTATTTATTTATGATTTTTCAACTTTTTTATCTAGTAAACTTATTTTAGTTCTATTGTTACATTATTTTAAAATAATTTTATATTGCCACTAGAAGAATTCATTTCTTATTATTGTAGTATATTATTTTTATTTATTTTATTATTATTGATAGTTTTTTCGTTTTTATTTATTATTATTATTTTTATTTATGTTTAATTGGTTAATTGTTCATTAATTCTTGGTAAGATATAGATCATTTATTATTTCAAAGCTTATGCTATTCTTTGAAGATTAAGTACCAGAACAATGTTAATATTTTCTTCTTATTTTATATTTAAACTCTGTTATCAATTCATTTTGTCCAACAATTGTTTTCTGAAGATTTTTTTAATTTTAATTTTATTTTTTTGTTTTGTGTTGTATATATATTCATCCATAATTGTAAATATTAGTTAATTATGTTTATTTTGTCTGTTTGCCAGGCATGTTGTATATTTAAACTGTACAAGCCTGTTATTCTTGAGGGACCCAGTCCCAGAATAAAAACTACTTTCTATTCTATTCTATATTGTGTAAATCTAGTTGTAGAGGTACAATCCAGATGGAATACAAGGAATTTTCCTTATATTATATTGATACTGAGACATACAGGATAGAATAAGCATTCCAAACAATTTCAATGTTAGGAAACTCAATAGTTACATGGGGAGTGAGATTTATGACTTATTCATCTGTATCACCACATATAGTGGCTGAAGAAATAAAAATAGTTATTTAGGGTATCAGAAGAAGAAATATAAGTAGGGGTTAAACCTGGTTCCACAAACCAATAGGTTATTAGTTGGTCATTGTGTTACTGTTTACAGAAAGAAGACTGAAGTAAAATAAATAACATGTTTTGATTGGTTGCAGTCTCTGATCACTTTAATAGTTTTTATTAGCTATTATGTGATGGAAGATGTTATTTTTTGTTGATGATGATTTTATTAGTTAGTAATACCCTTTAATATATATATATATTATATATATATATATATATATATATATATATATATTATATATATATATATATATATATATAAATATTAAAGGGTATTACTAACTAATAAAATCATCATATATATATATTGGTATGTAAAATAAGTTTGTAGTGTTTTTAAATATTTCAGTTTAATCTTCTCTGTGTTGATAAAATCATGCTTACTTGGTCAATAATGTTTACTTATTCTAAAATGGGGTTATTTAAGGTGCTTTTATGCATCAATTTCAACCGAGATTCCTTACCTTTAAGTGGTATTTTGCTTGCTCAAAATGGAAGAGAAAAAAAAATCATTTTTTATTTCCAAAAAGGAAAATCCGCTGCACAGATGGTTAACAAAATTTGCAGTATGTGACGATGATGCCTTAAGAGAAAGCACCGTCCATAAGGGGTTTGCTCGGTTTAGAATGGGAAATTTTGACTTGAAAGGCGCCAAGTCATTCTTCAACTGTTGATGATGACCAAATTCAAAAAATTACCTGAAATATGGCAACATGTAATAGATCAAAATGGTCAGATATAATTGAGAAATTAAAGTTTTTATTGAATCACCAGTAAAAATGCTACCAACTTATTTTATAACTCAATAGTTTATGGGCTGTCTTTAATTGAATATTTTTGATTACAGGTATCTGAAAACTATTTAAGTAGACATATTGCTCCTGGTTGTTCTAACAAGATTTCTGAAGGAACTCTTTCTTGTTACATTCATACTCTGGGTGATGCTGCCCACTTTCATCCAGGTGTTTCTAGAGATGTTATCAATTGTCTTGCTAATCTTATTGATCCAACTTCTCAGTTTACCTGGGGTAACCATGTTATGCTAATTGTTATTAAAAACTAATTTATATCACTTTTGTTATTCTTTGTAAAAAGTAATGTTTCATTTTTTGTTATAATTATGATTTTATAAGTTTTTTAGAATGTATACGCGTAATTTACAATAAATGATTGGGCTGTGAATGAATAAGTTAAAGTTAAGGTTGAATATAGAAAATTAACAAGTCCTCATGAGTTTCATGGATCCTCCTAATTCTACATTTTTTTAGTTACAGAAAGTAGATTCCTTTAGATTTTAGAGATCCCAAGAAAACACAATGAACAATGTTGCATAAGAAAGCACACTGTACAATGTTTTATAAGGAAGCACAGTGAACAAGTGATTAATAAGAAAGCTATAGGCAGATCTTTTTCTCATAGCCTTTTCAAAGCAGATTTATTTCCTCAAGTGCCAAAATTATCATATACAAGACTCTGATACACCCTCTGCTCACCTATGGGTGGTTAAAAGGGCAACTACCAAGGATGAGGAAAACAAATATTTGTGAGGCAGGTGATTAGAAAACCCTTAAGAGCTAAAAGAGGATGATAATTCTGGAGGAAAAGATGCAACCAGGAACTTTATGATCTGTGTAAAGATGTTAACATAGTTTGATTCATAAAATTGAATAGACTTCATTGGGTTGGCCATGTTGCTCATATGGACGAGATAGAAATTCCAGTGATAAAAAAGAAGTCTCAATGAGCAAGAAGAATGAGAGGGAGATATAAGACAAGGTGATTAGATGTGGAAGCAGATGGTAGTGCCCTGCTGAACACCTGAAACTGGACTTCTGCATTGCAAGACAGAGCCTTCTGGCAGAGGCTACTAGAGGAGACTCAGGCTCGCTAAATGGGTTGTGCCACTTTGTATAAATGTTGTAATGAAACATGTTCAGAGCAATACTTCAGTATCATTAGATATTATCTAAGAACTAAGTATATTGTTCCTCCATTTTAGGAAAATTTATCAGCAAATCATCTTAAGACAAAGCCCTCAATGGAACAAATGTCTTTATTCCCCACTTTTTCTACATAAACAGTCATATTTTCTTTTTGAAACGTTTTGTCTAATAGTTATGCTAGAATTACTTGTTCGCGCAAAATATATTTTAAAATCCTCTTTTAGTTGCTCACTTATTTTGATGCTCCTTTATTTTCTGTTCTAAGTCTTGAGGCAATTTTTCCTTAGTTTTTTTAATGTACATAAATGTATACGGAGGAACAATAAAATGTTTAGAATTGGCTTTAATAATTAACTGGACAGGTGAAAAACCTTCAAATTTAAATATTATGTAACCATGGTTAATGTTAAGCCTGTTTGTGATGACTAAATTTGTTGATTTACGAGTATCTGAAGCCTAAATTTTCTTTTTAAAACTTATAAATTACAAATTACAACCTTATTGATTATTTTCATTGTACACTACATTCTTTTTATAATATTTGCCCTTATAAGGTTAAAATATTGTATTTATTTTACTTTTTTAAGGAACAAGTGGAAAATGGCGTGGTTCAGTAAGTGATTATGTAAAAGCAGTAACGATTGTTGCTCTTGGAAAAATTTGCCTTCAAGATCATTTTATTGCTAAGAGATATGCCCCTGTTTTTGCTAATGTTTTGAAAGAAGATTCGAAACCAGCTGTGAAAATCAATGCAATGGCAGCTCTCACTGATCTCTGTGTCAGGTATATGTTGACTCGTTAGCAAATAATGCATTTGATTCCTATCAAATTAAATCTTAAGCTGCAAGTCAAGCTTTTATAACTATAAATAAGACTTTAATTAAGGGCTCATTATTCAACCCTGCAGCAGAATCAAAATAATTTAAAAAAAATAATAATTATGTCCTTTAAAAATTTTGCCCATCCATCATTTTCATCTGATCATAGTATAACATATAATTTATTTTCTAATACTTTTTTTTACAGATAATCACAGGGAATCTGAGTAGAATAGAATCTTAGAAGAATTTTAAATCTTGTGGTTTGATTCTAGTCAGTATCTTATAGTAAAAAACAAAACAACATAAAAACCTTGAAAATATATTAGAGAATAACCCCCTTGAAACCTGATTCTGTTTATGAATAAGATGTGTTTATGGTAGTATATACTTACTGTGGAACACCTAATGGCATATCCTTCCTGTTTTCATTGTCAAAGCAAGTGGCTTAGTCTCCTGCAAAAGTTTTATACTGACCCCCTTCAGTATTTAGTCCAGTTGCTATAGTGGCGAGGACTCCCATAATATGTATATATATATGTTCTTAATGGATCCCTTCTTTTATCCCTTTTGGTTTAATCGAGTTTTACTTCTGTTGGTACAGGTACCACTTAGGAATAATTTAGATTCTATCTTACTTTTTATCTGCCTGTATTGCTCAACTTTTTTATCATTCAAAGTCCATACAGGCAAAATTACCAGATAACCAATTTACAACAGTATTATACACAGTGTATATGGTAATCAGGTAATTGGCTGGTTATCTCAGTGTTGTAGGTAAAATTCATATATTAATTATTCTATTACTTTCTGAAACCGCAGTGCATCTTCTCTCTAATTGGAGTTGTTGGCAAAGGCTATATTGTTATTGTGAGTGCCATTACAATATTATTAGCTTCTGAGGTACTCAAAATGTGGTAACATTGATTCTCATAACATTAGTTCTGAATGAACTTGAAATATTTAAAAACATCACATCAGCCTAACTAATGATTCTAAACTATTCTATGAAAATGACCCCTCTTAATTCATCATTAGTATATTGACTATTTTTGCTCAGAAAAGATTGACAAATATAAATTAAGAGGATTGGAAAAATAACCAAACCAATATTTACGTTAACCTGTAGACAGGTAGCTACTCCCTGATATTTTGCTCATATGTTGTCTGTAATTATATGAGTAACTTTAAACTAAAAGATTTATTTTTGTTCTCTCCACTGTTTCTACAGTTACTTTACTTTATATTATATTCCATATTTTTTCAGGTTCACCTCAGTTGTTGAAGACACCTTAGGGGATATGTGTCTTATGTTAAGAGATAGAGATGTTCAGGTCAGAACACATTCTCTCAAGCTAATTTTGCAGTTAATACAGGTACATTAATGCCTACAAATTATGTATTTTATAATTACTACATTCAAACCTTGATAATAAGGGCTGATTACTGATGTACTCTGTGTCAACTTAAATCATTTAAATCAGTTGTGATTACTGTTGAACAGATCAGTATTCATTATAGTGCCTTAACTCTAATTTAAATTGTGTATTTTCTTTTAGTTTGTAATCTATGATTCAAGGCATTTTATGTTGCCCAGTTCACATATTTGTTCTGTAGTCATTCCAATCCTTGGGAAATTTACTGCAATCTATATCCTTTGGTCAACCATTGCACTAGGAAATGATCGGTTTAATGGCTTTGTTGCATAATTTCTCTTCTTCACATATGTATATCTTAAAATTATATAATCAAGTTTTATTGTTGTGTTGTATTGAATTGATTAACAATATTTTTTTTTTTTAATGAAACATTATTTTATACAAATATCTAAATATGGTGTTGGAATGATTAAAAGATGAGTAGACCCTTCAAACTTTTCATGCAAAGCAGAAAATAGGAAGGGTGTTAAAGTTAGAGGTACAGTAGAAAGGATAGTTATGTTATCTTAGCCAAGTCACTTACTATCAATGTTTTCTAAATATTTAGTAGGAAGGCGTAGGTAAAGATTTTCAGCTGTCTGATTGGCAGCCAAGGACTGAAACTAATGAGCTAACTCAGTTTGGAGAATGGGGCATAAGAACCAAGTTATTTTTAAGCTAGACAAATGTATTGCTGAATTAAAATTTTACATATGAACAATTTTTATGTAGTATTGCCAACCACAATCCTCAGGGGTTGTGTAAAGAGTTTTTCTTTGACAACTTGAGAGTAGTAATCACATACTCTAGTATGGGATTACTAGAAACCAGATTTTCTTGCTCTAAAAATTCAGAAAGAGTATTTTAATAGTAAATTAGTGAACAAGCCACAAACATCCTAAGAATTATTTATCTTTAAATTATTTTTTTTTTTTTTTTTTTTTTTTTTTTTTTTATTGATAAATATTACAGTTTGTTACATAATGAACATTAGTAATAGAGATGTAGTACACATTCATACAATATATACAGAATAATGATAATAAAGTCAAATTACATAAAATCGGAAATAAATAAATTCGAATATATACAAGACAAATAACAATTAAAAAAAAACAACAACAAACAAATCAAAACAACAACCTGTAGTAGAGATAAATACAAGTTGGGAAATAATCAAAATCATACATGCAAACTTAACTATATACAATATATACAATCTGCTAAAGGGACCCTAGACTCCGCTGCTCCCTCCACAAGTGGGGGGAGAAGCCGAATCCAAGAGATCCCAGCGCCTCTCACCCGGCGCTTCACTGGTGTAAGCCAGTGGAGGCCGAGCTAGGGCGGAATAGCCACAAACATACAGTACATGAGTGGAGGATCTGACCAGTGTCAGAACTCCAGAATAAAAGTTTACAAAACGTCGTGGGGCCACTGCCGTTTCAATCTTCGAGGAGGATTGTAGGGATGGGTGGAGCTGGAGAGCGATTGAGCAAGAGGATTAGGGTGATGAAGAAGGTTCTGATGGAATTTGGAAAATTTGGATGGTACCAGGTCTAAAATAAATGGAATATTAAGGTCGTGGTGTAGGGTACAGTTGGTAACGTAATAAGGAGCATTAACTATTGTTCGAAGGACTTTGGATTGGATACGTTTGATGTTAGAATGTTTAGTTGTCCCCCATAGTTCAAGTCCGTAGGCCCATATAGGTTTCAGTACTGTCTTATATATTAGTAATTTGTTGTTGACTGTAAGATGAGATTTTCTGTCCAGTAGTTTGTATAACCGGCCGAATCTGCGGTTGAGTTCTATCCTTTTAAGTCTTGTATGTGGGTTCCACGTCAGTCTTTTGTCTAGTAAAAAGCCAAGGTACCGGACTGTGTCTGAGGAAGGAAGCGGTATGGAATTGAATTTAACTGTTGGACAGGATTTACGTCAAAGGGTGAAGGTGACGTGTGTACATTTGCTTTCGTTCACCTTAATTCGCCAAGCATTACACCAGTCTTCGACAAGGGAAAGGTGCCTTTGGAGATTTAGCGATGCTACTTCAGGATCGGAATCGGATGATAAAATGGCTGTGTCATCAGCAAATGTTGCCAGAAAGGTTTTGGGATCGGTAGGGATATCGGCGGTGTAGAGGATGTAGAGGACGGGTCCTAAGAGGCTGCCTTGAGGAACACCGGCCTCAACAGAATAATGTTTGGAAAATTCGGAACCACAACGAACTCGGAAGGAGCGGTTTGATAAATAAGATCGGAGGATTAGGTATAAAGATTGAGGTAAATGGGTTTTGAGCTTAAAGAGCAGTCCCGGGTGCCATACCCGGTCAAAAGCTTGAGCTATGTCCAGAAAGGCACCCGAACAATACTCCTTGCACTCAAGGGCGGAGGAAATGTGGTCTACAACTCGGAGTCCTTGCTGAACCGTGGAATGTTGAGGACGGAATCCAAACTGGTGTGGAGGAAAATTATGAAATTTGGCTAGGATTCGTTTTAATAGGAGTTTTTCGAAGATTTTGGAGAGGATCGGAAGAAGGCTAATAGGTCTGTAGGATGACGTACAGTTGGAGGGTTTGCCTGGTTTTAGGAAAAGGATGACAGTCGAGTGTTTCCACAACAGAGGGAAATAGGTAGTGCGTAGGATACAGTTATAGATATATGTAAGAAATGTAATGGCTTTAGATGGAAGTTGTCTTAGGATTTGAGGAGTAAGGAGATCGTATCCAGGGGATTTACGGAGAGGAAGCTTTTTAAGAAGATATTTGACCTCAGAGGGATTGATTGCTTTAGGTGGTAAGGAAATTGGTATCGGTGACGTAAGGAACTCTTCAACTATTGCGGTATGGGTTGGATTGAGATCAGAATGAGGAGTGAATACCTTGGAAAGGTGTAGTGCGAATTCCTGGGCCCTATCTTTGTCAGAAGCAGCCCAGGAATTATCACTACGCCGGAGAGGATGGGATATCAGGGGGGATTTAAGAATTCTCTTCGTGACATTCCACAAGGAATTGTCACGAGTCGAGAGAGAGGAGAGGTAGGAATTGTAGGATTGGGAACGGAAGATCGCCAACTCCCGCTTTAATTGTCTACAATAAAAGTTATAGGAGTGGCGATCTGATGGGTGACGGGTGCGTTGCCATAATGCTCTGGCTCGGCGTTTAGTGTGGATTAGGTCTAGGAGGTGTTGTGGTAAATGGTTTTTGTAAGGATTTATTTAGGAGTGCTTGGGAAAGGAGGCAGTCCAGGCGGCTTGTTGAATCGAGGTTGTAAAGGAATAGACGGCATTGTCAAGGTCAGTTTGGGTTTTGAGAGTCACTTTGAGGTCAATATCATTGGTGAGGATTTCGCGGAAGAGGTTCCAGTTGATAGGGCCTCTGATGAATGACGGTGGGACAGGTTTAGGAATAGGTGTTAAGGATACATTTAGGATCAGTGGACTATGGTCAGAGGATAGTTCATCAAGGCGAGTTACGGAATAGTTCAGGGAGCCTAATCCGCTGTGGATGAAGAAGTCAAGGATGTCTGGATTACGGTTAGGATCTGTTGGCCAGTAGGTAGGGGAATTGGGAGGTAGGAGATTAAGGCGTCGGGAGTTGAGTGCAGCCTGCAATGTCCGTCCACGAGTATTTGTGGTTCTGGAACCCCATTGTTGGTGCTTGGCGTTTAGGTCTGCACCCAGAATAAAGTGATTCCCCAATGAGTTGAGGAAGGATCCAAATTGGGCAGAAGAAATGGGATGTTTAGGAGGGCAGTATGCTGATGCGATGACGAGCGGAAAAGAAAAGGTCTTGATTATAACAGAGGTGGCTTGTAGGAAGTCGTGGGCGGGAAGTGGGTGTAAGTGGTGGGAGAGGGATCGGTGGACAATGACAGCAGTACCGGCATGGGCTTTGCCGTCTGGATGGTCTGTCCGGTATGTCGTGTATTCAGGTATTTTGAAGTACTGTTTAGTGGTTAGTCTAGTTTCAGTAATGAGTGCAACATCAACTTTTTTGTCTTGCAGTAAGGCTGTAAGTTCGTCAGTGTGAGTTCTAACACCATTCGCATTCCATAGGAGAATAGATAAGGAATTAGGTGAGGTCATTTATGGCTTTTTTATGGCAGGAATGAGATTTGATACAAGATTCGTAAGGATTGTGATTAGGGGCATGACAAGGGATTTGATTTCGGAAATGAAGGATGTCATCAAACTGGTAAGGTCTGTGGCATTTGAAGGAGGTGGGATATGAGAGATATGTTGTGGATGAGGATTTTTAGGATTGATTATGTTTTGAGGAAGAGGTATTTGTTGAATGGACTGAGGATATTGAGGTACATTTTGCAGTTCCGGCAGGGCCTCGGTTTCACTACATTGGTTCCCACCTCCAAGTAAGTGGGCAAATGATACATTAGCATCGATTATTTTTGAGGGTTCTCTTCTAGTTCTTGTTTGTCTTGCTGTTTCATCCAGTACCTGGGGTTTTTGATACCTGGTCCTTAGTTCCTTATAGATTTGGCATCCTTTGTAGTTGGCCGGGTGGTCCTTGAGGCAATGAGCACATACAGCGGGTGTTGACTTCGGTTTTGTACATTCCACAGACTTGTGCTGTTCACCACATTTCACGCAGCGTGGTATGTGATAACAGTAACTTTTGGTATGACCATACGCCTGACAATTGTGACATTGAACAATTTCTCTCTTGGTGTAAGGTTTTTCGACTTTTACACTTGTATAGTACAGTCTTTTTAGATCATAAATTTGTTCTACCCCTGACAATGGTTCCAAGTCAACGAAGAATAGCGGAAGTTGAACCCTATCTTTTATGACATTAGTGACTTGGCGCACTTTGTAACCCATCTCCATAAGTTCTTCTTTGATTGCTTCAACTGGTGTAGAAGAATGTAGATGTCTTATTACAACTCTAAGAGATCTCTCTTGGCGTAACTGATAAGTGTGGAAATCCGCTTTAGTATCAGTTAGATATTTCACTATTTTTCTATACGTCTCGGCGGTGGTCGGTGATATTTTGGTGTCATTGATTCTACTCATACAGTAGTAGCTGGTGGAGTCGGTAATTTTATTCAATTGAGCACACAACAACTGAAAATTTTTAATATTTTTGACAAATATCGGTGGAGGCCGTGGTTCACTGGGTGTAGGAGCAGATTCCATGTTATCTTTTTCATTATGTAGGATTTGAAAAGGATTTGGGGTGAAAAACGGAGATTCGTCAGTCATCCCTTGTGACGATGTGCCAGGTTGTGGTTCAGATTCGGTATTAGTACCTGAAGGGGTTGCTTGCTGATTTAATTTTTTATTGGTATCACGGCGGGGTCTTTGTTTTATGGGAGGCGTGATTGAACCACTAGATCTAGATCTTTTAGTTGATGCTTTGGAGGACATCACTTGGTGAAAATATCGCATTTCATGTGAAGAAGATAATAAGATAATAACTAGATGTGGAAAATAAAACAATAACTAAAGAAAAGAAAAACAATCCCGGCCTTGCCGAGCTATTGGCAATCAGCTGATGTGAAGAGGTTACCCAGCATTCACTTTACACCGTAAATTGTAACAAAACTTACTGTTTTTTGCTCCAATATTTACTGCAGTTGTTATCCTGAAGCCTGGTGATGTTTTCAAGATTGCACTGAAGTGAATTCCAACTGAAAACGCAAGAAATCCACGAGACGATTTGAATGATGACTGCTATACTCATGCGCATGCGCAGCATTAGGAATCTTTAAATAAGTTTTTACTTTCTCTTACCTATATATGAAATATATATAGTGATCATTTTTTTTTTTTGTCATATCAGAGGTAAATTTATCAGATATAAAATATGTGTTATTAAATTAATCAATTATAAATGTAACATGCAGTGGCCAATCCATAGAAGGGGAGGATAGGAAACACCCTTAACTATTTTATAATTAAACCTAGAAAAAGATGGATAAAACATCAATTCAATTTTATCGTCCACCAACATCAAGATTAAATCATTCTCCAACATCACCAGAAAACAGCAGGATAATCAACAGGAACCTGAAGCTTCCCCTAAAACCTATCATCATCTTCAGCATCAACCACCCCATCATCATCTTCTACCTCAACCATCCTATCCTAACCATCCGAAATTACATCAATCCTGTCATCCTTCCTTTTAGATCTTTAAAATACAATAAGACCTCTCATTACCCTCCTTACTCGTCTCCTATCTGAATTTCCTTTCCATATCCCACAATGAACAAAAACTCCCTAGCCATCCTTTTGTGTAATGCAAATGGTTTACTGAATCACCGAGACAAACTGGACATATTCCTACACAACAGTACCATTGACATGGCCCTGGTGACTGAAACCCATTTCACTAAACACTCACTTTTACCATACGTGGCTACATCACATACAGATCAGATCACCCAGACAACCCATCACACGCTGGCACATGTATCCTCATCCATAAATCAACTCCTCACTCCAAGCTTCCTTCTTCATCTGACACCATTCAATCAACCTCTATTATCTTATCTTATCATCTATTTAATAGACAATCTCAGATGTATACTGTCCTCCTGATAATTCACTCATCATTCACCACCTTGAATCCTTATTCCGATCCCTTGGTCTGTTCATAGCTGGGGGAGATTACAACGTCAAAGACCAATGGTGGGGATGCTGAACGTCCAACACTCGTGGCAGGATACTTTCCCGTCTCACCACTTCCTATAGCTACTCCCTCTTGGCGCCCCAGGAACCTACATCCTGGCCTACTTCCATTAAGACTTGTCCCGACATCCTTGAAATTTTTGTTACTTCTCAAATACTCTCCTCCCACACTACAATCAAATCCTTCGATGACCTTTCCTCAGATCCTAGCCTGGTTATGCTTCTCATGCACACAAACTCTATTCCTAAACCCTATCCTCCATCACTGATTAAAGGACGTGTTGACTGGGAGAATTTTCGTAATGACTTAGAAAACAGAATGGACTTAAAAATTCCATTAAAAACTAAACAAAAATAGACCTTGCCATTAAAAAATTTAGAACATCAATAGAAACAACCATACACAAAAACACATCTCACTATAAAAGTAGGAATCCTGATGAAACGAAATCGCCAAGACATAAATTCTTACTAATTAAAAAACGCCAAGCAAGAGCAAGTGGCTTAGAACGAGATGTCCATCAGACAAAACCCACTATACAACAAACTGACTAACAAACTCAAGACAGAAATACGGAAATTCAAAACTTTCAGGACTTTACAGAACACCTAACAACTTCAGACAAATCATTATGGATCACCACTAAAAAACTTCTAAAATACAAAAGCTTCAATCATGCACTTCTCACTGACTCCAAGACCTGGACAAATCTCAAACATTCGGTGAACACCTTTCCAGAACGTTTGATCCTCACCCTGATATCCTTAACCCAATCCATGTTGAACATGTTGAAGCAGAACTAACTGTTCCTCTCCAAATGTCCCTTTCCCCCTAGGCGTTTCACCCATCTCCATTATCCATCACCTTTACATCATTAACAAATTACCAGCAAAAATGCTCCTGGCCATGATCTTATCACATCTCACATCCTTAAACAGCTCCCTCGCAAAGCTATCCTTTTCCTCACCTACATATACAATGCCGCACACCGCTCTACCTTTTTTCCTGACTCCTAGAAACTTTTTATCATCAAAATGATACCAAAACCCAAGAAGCCACTTGAAAGCCCATCATCCTATTGTCCTATTTCTCTTCTGCCCATTATTGGAAAAATTCTTGAAAAACTCATCCTAAAATGCCTTTATCCCATTTTGATTCAAATAATGTGATTCCTGACCACCAGTTTGGATTTCGGCCATCTGATTCAACTATACAACAGTGCCATTGTGTGGTGGATGTAATATCTTCCACATTGGAATGCGGAATATACTGCACTGGAGCCTTTCTCGACGTAGAACAGGCTTTTGACAGAGTTTAGCATCCAGGACTGCTTAACAAACTTCGCCAATTTCTCTCCCCAATATATTTCCTAATAATTCGTTCCTACCTAACTGATAGAACACTAAGTTAAACATAATCTCTCCTACTCATCTGTATTCATCCAATCAGCCGGTGTACCTCAAGGTAGTAAGTATCCTGGGTCCGATCCTCTATACAGTGTATACAGTTGATATTCCTATCCAACGAAGCACTATCCATATTACCTATGCCGATGACACATGTGTATTATCTGTGAATAATGATCCTGTTGTTGCATCCCGAATCCTACTGAACCCTCCATCAGCCATCAAAGAATGGTGTCAGAACTGGAGAATTAAAATAAATCCTTTCAAAAAACCTTCACTCTATGTCGTAAACCTATGACTTCCTGCCCCCACCGTATTTTTAACAATTCTTACTTACTCTTATTGAACAGATCCGGTACTTAGGACTAAACCTAGGCAAACGCCTCCCATGGAACCCTCATACTAGACTGAAATGACAGGAAACTGCTCGTAGGTACCGATTACTACAACGCTTACTCGATTAACGCTCAAAACTTCCTATTTACTACAAAAAACTCATTTATATAACCATCATAAGGCCTATTTGGACCAAAGGCATTGAACTATGGGGGTCCACTAAACCATCAAAATTCCTCTCGCATCCAATCCCTGCAATCCAAAATCCTTCAAAAAATCCTGAATGCTCCATACTTTGTTACAAATAAAATCATCCATAAAGACCTCAATATACCATTAACCAATTCAATATACTCAATATACCATAGACTTAGTACGATACAGATATACATCCTTTCATTCCGAACTTCCTACCCACTCAAACCCGCTAATCTATGACCTCTCCTCAACAACTATTCCTGAGAATCCACCGAGGCGACTTAAATAAATTGGACATTGGAGTTCTACCAGTGGGTAGTTTCTTCACTGGACAATCATGTGTTTTAGTCTCATATCAATCCCATTTACTTGTATTGAATCAATACAGTTGTAAATTTCTTTAAATAAATAAAAAAATTGATCATAATACAAAAAGGTCCCATTAATCCATAGAAAATTTAATTTTTAAATATAATAGTACTTAAATTGGTTAATAGAGGGTTGCCTTGAGTTTTTTTTTCCACAGTGTAAAATCTTTATTGTTTTCACAATATTATATATTTTAAATCTCGAGAAAATGTTATGGTGTTCCACTGAAGTAATGGGACTCATTTTGTAGCAAGAAACCAGTTTCGGTTTATTTTGTTAACCTCAAATGTTTTTATTTTATTATTTATTTTTTTACCGTTTATGGGATTTTAGATTTACAAGAATGTTATTGGTATTTTATTCTACTACATTTAAGTTTTTGAGCCATGTTTTTAAAAGGTGTACTCAAGGCTTGACAGTTAAGTCTGTTACAACAATGAAATGCCTTGTTTTGGGCAAATGTTGTTAACTGCCACCCACAATCACTCAATAATAATATTCCTAGAACGTAGACTATAAATTATCATTTGCCTTACAACAATTTTATCGTGAATGATTTAATTATAGATTTAATAGAGAGTAAAAAAGTTTTTAAATGCTCATAGCAAAAAAAGAGCAAAACGTGCCATTTTAAATTGTCATATATTATTTTATAGTTAAATTGGATAGTTGATTTATATATTATGAAAGAACGGGTCTCTTGCTGGTCAACGATTTTAGCAGATCCAAAGAACACTAATGTAGGTGTTACCAATACCATATAAGGTGTTATCTCTAAAAGATCTTGTATATACAAAGTTAAGGAGTTGCCTGCCTTTAACACTTTCGTTACCGCAGTCCATTCCGCTGAAGTGGTGCTACTGAACCGGGCAGCACACCGCGAAGTGTGCACATTACATGATGGCAAGTTGATGTTCGAATTTTCTCATTTAAGTGTTAAATATTCAAAGATTTTGCTGGTAATATGAAATTCACTTTAAAAGAATCATTTTCGAAATGTACATATAACAGAACTGATTGCAATATAAGAAAAATGAATTTAATAACACTACAATGTAAGGCAAATGGATGCCGGCAAAATTCGGTGTTGGTCCACACAAAACGGAAAATGAATGCGGGCTAAAGCCGGCACTGGTATATATGGGGTGTCCAGTGACTGCCTGCTAAATCCGGCACTGGTAATGAAAGGGTTAAGAAGAAATTCTTTATCAAGTTGATGGTGCAGAGGAATAAAGGACATGCAATTCTCAAATGATTCATAAAACCTGTATGCCTGAATGATTTATGCGAAACTTGTCTTTTCTGCTTTTATTTAATGAAAAAAAAAAGTAGCCGAAGGAAATTGCTGCTGTGTGGGGCATGTGAAAACCATGCTCAACTAATTTTAATTTTATGGATAGAAGTACATATTTAGAAGGCCTTTGAATAGTGGTTTTGACTCAAAAGATATGGAATGTTAAGAAAGGCCCGACAATTTTGAATTTATGCATTATTGAACTGTGATTCATGTCAAAATCTATAATTACTTGCTGAATATTTTTGGGGTGACTCTAAGCCATTAGAATAGTCAAAAAGTAAGGAAATTGAGTGCCGTGTGAATTTAACCAAGAAATATGGCTTCTTCAGACTGCTACTTGTTTTGTCTAACTACATTGCCCATTTAAACATCGCTTCGATTCTAGTGTGTTTATTCTTGGATTGCCTGCTGAGACCAGTCTTTTTTCTTTGTGGAATCTATGTTACCTTACCAGAAAGATGATGAAAGTAGAGGCTATACTTATTGTAGAAGAATTAACATTACTTTGAGTAATCAAATTTGTCATAAATTAAAGCCCCATTCATTCACCTCCCTCCCAAAATGAATGTTAATCTCAAAGTAATATGTTTTATCCTTAGTTTTAATCTATTGATTATATTACAGGAGGACTATTTAAAACCAAAAGGAGCTCTCTTTTTTTATTTACTTATTGTACTGCGAGATCCTGAAGAGTCAGTTAGAGAGATAATTCAAGCTTTTTTTACTAACGTGCTGTTAAAAAGGAATGGGAGTATCATGTGTCATTATTTTATTCAGGCAATCTACTTTTTCAATGATTATTTGGTTAGTTTACTCATTTTTTCATTAATTAATTTGTAATTAATTAAGTACAATTTTGTATGCTCTCATGTTTCTTTTTCATGTTTAGGGAAGTGGCAGTTTCAATAAACGAAGACTTTCACATAGAGAGAGAATTATTTTTTCTATGGCTGGTGTTACTAATTTTTATGATCGAGGTCAAATTTATAAATTTATGCTGTCCAACATGAGGGATGACCACAGATTTAAATTATCTAATCGAATTTGTACTGATATTTTGGGTATAGTAATTTAAATCATCACATACATCATAATATAAAATAAAATAAATTGGAAATCATTCAATTAAAGTTTTTGAAACAGGAAGTTCAATATGTCACAAAACATTTTCAAACATTGTTTTTTTCTATTACAAATTGCTACAAAATAATATTTTTAGAATCATAAAATTATTATTATATTTAATTAGTAGGACATTGTACTTTGAACTGTGGGTTTCCTTAATAGAGTAAATATAAATATAAAACTAATTATTTTATTTTTTGGTAACTTATATGAACTAAAAATATTAGAAATTTGAATGAAAGATTTTTTTTTTTTTTTTGAAGATAAACCTTGTTAAAGAATATTTGGTAGCAGGCGCAATGTTTTAGATGCATCTTATCTTTGAATATAGATTTTTTTCCCCATAAAAAAAAGTTCTAATTTTTCTATTTGACTAATGAAAGGAACTTTCGAGGTAAAAATTAACGACATATAAGCCCTGTCCAACTATATAGAAGAAGATATGGAAGCTCATTTGATTATAGTTTAATTTATGAAATAATTATAGTCAAAATCCTTTGGAAAAAAAAATTTTGAACTTTTTAAACGACTCAAATTACTCCACATATAGATAATTAAACTGCAGAAAAAAATCTTCATTTTACGGACTATAAAATTAAAAAAACATTATGTGAAAATGCAATTATAAGAATGACCATTATAAACTAGTCGTGAATACACTTAGAAAAAAAAAAAAAAAAATGTATATCGGGTGAAAACTCGAATTCGAAAATTTTCATAATCCCAGTACTTGTCCTTACTATATATTTTATAAATAGTTAAGTGAAAGGGGGGGAACTAAACAGGAATTTATAAACATCTTTTTTATGTCAAGCTTAATTGTTTAATATAACGGTAGCCCGAAACACTTAATTAATGAATTAGATTTTGTCCCAAACAGATCCGGGCTTATTTACTCACCTATTACAAAACCAGCTCCAGCTACAACTGCTCGGAACATTCAATACTTGTTCCTTTCTCTCAAATAATATATAGCCTGAAGTTGGTTGAAGTTCACAGCTTTTATACTTAGTTGTGAGGGCCCAGGATTCACTAGCTATTGACTGATTAGTAGAAACGTATATTATTATTTTTATGTTATTGTAGAGCTTTCTTGTACAGATAAATTCTCTCTTTAGAGATTTAATTATATACTCTACACATGTGATCATTGAATATAACATTACATAATTATTAGAATATTTATGATAAGTATAGTTTATTTTTTAATTACAAAAGAGTATTATTAATATTAATTAGGAAAAATTTATTTATATTTCTAGATGCTGTTACTGAACGACAACTGCCACTTGACAGAATGGGTGTTTCTATTTTAAAGGATGCTTTATTCGCATTAGCATGTGATGAAATGCGTCTAGAAAACTTGAGAAAAGTAGATGACGACTCATCTCTAAAAGAAACAGATGAAGTTGGTGATATTGGGGGAGGTGAAGCCGTATTAGGCATAGCTAAGAAAGTGTTTATATCCCAAGTAAGAAAGATTTCCTGTTTTTGTTTTTTTAACATTGCTTTGATAATCTTTTAGTATTATACAGAATGATTGATTCATTATAACTCAATCGAAAAATTATGAAATATTTAAAATTTTGGTCATAAGTGATATAATTAGTTGGCTGTTCAGAATTATAGGAAGGAATTAGTCCAGTTGGTAGTCAGTGAAAGATACAATTAAATAGTTTTAACTACTTATCGTCTGCCAACATTTCGACCCCCCCCTTGTGGGTCATCATCAGGGCTAAAGAGATGCAAAAGGAATACAATGAGTGTATAGTAACATATATATGTGAAAGAACAATTAAAGAGTATATAGATAAAATAGGTATATGAATTATTAAAAACTATAACAATATTAAAAACAATATTTTATATACTACTGAGTTAGGGGTCATATTTACATCCTCTAAGTCAGCAGATGTGCTTATGTGACAGGTTTTCAACCCTGATGTTCATGGTTTTTGGATTGGACTAAATAATTGACAGTAAGCAACATGAACTTGTCGATCCTACAAACATTTTAAGATTAGTTGAATCTGCAAAAATAATACTATATCATAATTAGGGTGTACACAATATTGCATTTAGGCACATAAGGAAAAAATACAGACAGAGCTCAAGATATTACTTATATTTCATTTACCAGCGCCAGTGTCCGTATTCATTGTTTTTAAATAATTATAAAAACAACTTTCTAAAGCTAAACACAATTAAAAACCTACCATGTATCTCTTTAAATAAAATAAAGAAGTATATCTTGAAATAATAACTTGAACTTGAAAACAGAAGAAAAAAAATATGTAGATCTCTGCAATGAGGTGATAAGCCCGAGATCATGCTCAGCCACTAGGTTTTTTTCCTTAAGCTTTTTAATGCTCCCGTGTGGATCATGTTAACATCATGTGTTAAGGAAACTTATTTAATAATAAAAATCAATTTATAGGCTATTTAATAAATTATACCAAATTAAGAAAACATTGTACTAATGTAATTTTGTGATTTATTATCCTTACTGGCATAAAATTTGGTGGTCTGGTTGTTTTACTTTTAATCAGATACTCTTTTTGTGCATGTTTATTTATATTTACATACATATTACAGATCGTAAAAGCCAACTATGTTGAATCCATTGTGCCAACAATCACCAAGTTAAAACGAATGCTTGCAGCATTAAGATCACCATTGGTCAGAGATCTGATGATATGTCTTCGAGAACTTATGAAAGACTTCAAAAATGAGGTATTTAAGTTATCACTAATTAATTAAGTTTATTCAATATATATTGACTGTTAAACTTATGCAGGGTGTCTAGCAATCAGGAAAACAGTTTCAGTAAGAAAATGTATGGGTAAAATTCATAAATGGGCATAATCTACAGCCTCTTTGCCTTTAAATCATGTACTACACTAACTAGTCAAACTTAAAAAAGAACATTCTTAATAATTTAAAAATATTTATTATATTTTTAGGAGGGGAGGAGAATTGAATTTCATTAATTTAGTGATATTTATTTTATTGTTTTTCTTCAAGCAGGTGAATATCTAATTAATTATTATTTTGTTATTTTTTTCATTTTAGGTAAAGTTTAGTCTTAAAGGGTAAAATTTCTGAATTAAATATTGGGTCTTTGATCTACGCATTTTGATCTTCTGTTACCATTTATGTTTTAAAAAATATAGGAATCATTTATTAGATTTTCTTCGAGCATGTGTATTTCATTTTTTTAATTGAATTTTTGATTTTGCATGTGTATTTTGAATTATCCTTGTAGTTTCCGATTTTCCAGTAATAATAATAATAATAATAATAATATTTTCCAGTATAGATATATTCAAATTGAATCTCAGATTTTTGGTTGCTCATATACATTTCTATTTTCTGTTACCAGTTTAGGTATTTTTGATTTTGGGATCATTCATTAGGTTGTGTTCTGGTTCCATTTTTTATATTAGATTTCCAATCCTCCTGTGGATACTACTGTTTCAGTTGGCGATTTTATGACATAGGCATGGTTTATTAGGTATTTTAGAGAATATATTTTATAATTTACTATAAGATTTTTAATTTAGAATGAATAACTATCAGAAAAATAATAGATTTACTATTATTTTTTAACTTATATTCATTACTGGTATTGTTTACTAAGCTTTGATAGGTATATATTTATATAATTTAGAATGAAATGACAAAGCTGCCTATGAAAAAAAAAAATCTTAAGGTAATGTTATTCCAAAGATAATGTTAAAAAAATTTCATTTTAAAAATTAAATTCCCTACAATTTTTGTGCAGTTGAGGGATAGATTTAGTAAACAGACATTGGAGGTCCAGACCCCACTTAACCAAAAAGGAAAGAAAAACTCACTAAAATTATTTCAGACAGACTGACCAAAAATGTGGTTTTCGGACTTATGGGTTCATCTGTGTTCGACCCAATTCCAATGCCTCCTTACCTAACTTCTAAGGAATACTAAAATGTTGGTAGTGAATAATGTATAACTATAGTATTTATTGCGTCCCTAATCAAGTTACGGAAAGAAATTATCTTTTACATTATATATATATATATATATATATATATATATTTTTTTTTTTTTTTTTTTAAATAACTTCTTCATTTAAATCAAAATACAGACATGTTGCAGTGCAAGTAGAGATCACTATCCACTAAGGCAAGCCAATGTTTAATTTTGGAAATATGGTTAAAAATATGGGAGAGTTAATTAAAATAGTAGGTTTCTATTATCTTCCAAAAAAAAAGTTTTTACAGAAAAACTTTTAATGAGTCAACGTTTCAGGGGCCTTCCCCATCATCAGGACTCACTAAAATACATCAATAATTAATAATTAACATCAAGATACAACTATTTAATATAATAACTTATAAACATTCAAATAACAATGTTACATAAAATTTTTTTTTTTATTTACCTGAGTTGTCTAACAAGTTAAAAATCCATTTTTTAAATTTAAAAATGTTGTCAAAAAAGTCTAAAATAAAATTATAATGCACAGGGAACAATAATCATCCCACCTCTCATATTCTTTGGCCCCTTATGGATTAGGGTCATCCTATTTACTGTAAAGGTACACTGAATTATTATTTAAATAGGTCAATAATGCAATCCTACAATTTTAACTTTTCTATTGCATCTGAATAGTGAGAACTTGGGTGTTTTGAATCGGTTTTATAATTTATTGTATTTTTTATATTTTTGTTTATGTATATAGATTCTATTGTTTTCCTATTTTATTAAATAGTTGTATCTTGATGTTAATTATTAATTATTGATGTATTTTAGTGAGTCCTGATGATGGGGAAGGCCCCCGAAACGTTCACTTGTTAAAGGTTTTCTGTAAAAACTTTTTTTTTGGAAGATAATAGAAACGTACTATTTTAATTATATCAATTGCAATCTTCCTTTAAACCTGTTTTTATTATGGGAGAGTTAAAGAATTTCTTTGAAACTCTTTGGTAGACATCCTGTGTATGGTTAAGCAAGGAGAGGTTTGGATGGTAGTCAGGAATCATTTTCGACCTCTACCCGGACCTTTCCTTTCTTATCTTTATATATATTTCTTTTTTAGGTAAAATGTTAATAATACTTTTTAATCTCTATCCTTAGATAAATGATATATTTCACTCCGATCCTGAAATAGCAGCTGAGATATTATTAGATTTGAAAGATGTAAGTGAAGAAGAAGATCATTTGAGCGATGCATTTGCAGAATTCAATATCAAGGAAATACGTGCACGGTGTGAACAGTTGTCTGAAATGGCCCTTTGTGAAAAAATGGGCCTTGTTACACCATTGAAGAAGATGCAAGCTCAGTCATTATCTCTCTTAAGACCATCTTCTGAGTTAGTTACTCAGATTAAGCTTCCGTCTTCTATGGCTTGTAATTTACCAGTTCGTCAAACTCCCCCTCGAAATTTTGGTAAAAATAAATCTGATCAAATTGCAGGGCCTTCAGGGTCTGGTAGCCCTTCTTCAGTATCTTCTCGGCATTCATCAGATGATTCACCTTCTTCGCAAAGATTCAAGGATTCACATTCTTTAAGTCCTTCTTTCAGTTCATGCAGTGATGAAAAGATGTCCTTGGGTGAAGATTATTCCCCTAAAAGTGAAAACTCAATTCTTGGAAAGAAACGAAGTTGTACTGAAACTTCATCTCCGGGAGAATCTGCTGAAGGTTATGCACCAGTCATACCCAAGAAGAAGATTAATCGTAAGAGAAAGATATAAATTATCTGTTTTTAATTTTTGATGTATTAATTATTAAGATTTTAAACATAATATTAACACATATGTATGTGTTTGATGTTTCCTTGTATTATTATTTAGTATTTTTTAAGTTTAAATTTCTCATTTTCCTGTGATGATTTAGTGATGCTCTTGTAGATCTATTACCAACGAGAGAATTTCGTTGAGCTAGGCTGTAGAATCTGTTTAATGTAGTAATCAGTTTGTAAGTTATCTATGTGTTTAAAATGTTTTAAGATATTTAGAAGTTTTGTAGTTATCAACTATTGATAGGTATTGATGTAAGAGTTTATTTTGGTAGTAGTCAATTTGCAAGTTATCTATGTGTTAAAAATGTTTTAAGATATTTAGAAGTTTTGTAGTTATCAAGTATTGATATGTATTAATGTAAGAGTTTATTTTGAGACTGTATATGATTATATTTTACGAAAAGCTTATAAAATACAAAAAATGATCAAATCTCCTGTAGTACACTTTATTGTTAATGTTTAAAAAAAAAAAATAAAATCAGCTTCTTATGGCTTTACATATTTTTATCAATTACCTCTTCATTTATTTTATGCAATACCATTTTATTGACAGCTGTAATAAATTTAAAAGTATGTATCGACTTCAAGTTTTTTTAATGAAGTTTATTTAAGTCTTATCAGAACTGTAAATATTTTAAATGTTTTTCATAGGAAATTTGACCCTGTAAAAGATTAGTTGTTATGCCTTCTCTTCTGTAAATTGCCTTGAAAAATGGTTAGTATGGCAGGATTATTGACCTAACTAACTTGGTTACATTTTGGCTGTTTGGAATAATTCCATCATGTCTGAAAATAAAAATTAACCCACCTCTTGAAAGTCAAAGGTTTTATTTATTTATTTTTTTTTATTTTATTTTTTTTTTTGTAAGCTCTACTTGGCTACAATTATGTAATTACTAATTCAACTACCTGAGCTCTACACAGCTCTCGGAGAGTTTGAATTTTCCCTGAGTTACACTTATCTCACAATAATTTTGCTATGATTAGAGAGGTTGTTTGGTGGTGCAGTCATAATAGAAATTATCTTAATAAGAAAAACTTACTATATTTGTATGCCAAAGGTTTGGCCTAAATTTTAGGGCTTCAACGTTGCTAAAAAAAACAAGATAACCAATAAAAATAAAATAATAAGGTAACAATAATACAGTATGGAAACAAACTGTAATAAAATAATTGGTCTTAAAATATTTAAAGATTATAGCAACAAACCAAACAATAAATAAAAGTATATAATTAGTAAAATATGATATATAATAGTGTATAAATGGAGATATAATTGTGTAACTAACCTATTAAAACATATAACAATAAAATTAAGCAACACCTCACAAAAACATTAGTAAAAAACAATAAATAAGAAAAAAAATACCATAACTGTAGTAAAATTTGGAAGCAAACATTGATATGGAAATTTCTGCAAATGCAATAGATTATGATAGTTGGATTTCAAGTTGTCTCTATGAGTTTTTTTTATTTAATTATCATTATTAGTATTATTATTACTTTTGTGTGAAAAGTATAGAGACCTATAATTTAAAACAGACATACTCATCTAAGACACAGGGAATGAAATGAAAATAATTGTTTATTTTTTAATCAAGTTCTCTTAAAACAAAAGAAATTAAAAAAAAAAAAGTTGCTTTTTATGTAATGTATCAACAGTTCTATATATGGGGTTGGCTAATAAGTCCTTTCGGTTTTTATGTCACTATGAATACACTCTTATCTGATGAATTAATCCCTAAGGTGGATTGTTTTGTCATGTTCGTAATATTTCAACAACTATAGCTGTTAGCTCTTTCTGAAGCTTGTTTAGTATTATGTTTGCTATTGTACTGTGAATTTGGAAAAAAGTATTAATTATCAGCATATTTTGTTGTATTATTTTAAAAAAGGTAAGCGCGCTGTAGAAGCTCATAGAAAAATTTGCAGTGGTGATGAGGAAACCCACCTGTCAAAAATGGTTGGCCAAATTTCATTCAGAAAATTTTGACATCAATGGTGCTCAACGGTCTGGTTCCCCACATGAAATTGAAACGAGCAATGTTAAGGCCATAGTTGATCAAAATCTCACCCAATTTTTGCGAGATATTGCTACGGTCCTAAATGTGTCGCACACAAGTGTAGAATCATTAGTAAAAGCTCAGCTATGTTTCTAGGCTTAATGTTTAGGCCCCTCCCTCATTTTCTTACCAAAGTCAACTTGTTAACACACATTTTTGTTTGTGATTCACTATGGAAACGGGAACAAAACAACCCCTTTTTGAAAAGGTTGGTAAAAGGAGATGAAAATGGATATTTTATGATAATTTAGTCCGTGTTGGGATTCTAGTTTTAAGGTACTGAGAAGAACATAAAAAAATGCATCCTAAGATTTACAGGTTATTATTTTCTATGAGCTATTGCAATCGGGACAAACAATTTAGTCAACTATATACTGCCTATAGTTTAATTATCAAAATTGGATGAATAAATTAAAAATAAACACCCATAACTGGCAAATCGGAAGGGTGTTGTGTTCCACCAAGACAACTTTGGTTTCAGCTGTAACTTGGTTTTTTCAGCCCATTGAAAAATTTATTTATGTCATTCTGCACTTTGTGGGATGCCTCTATGAGATTAGTAGGATGGGGAGAGACTTATGTTAGTAGTAGATCATTAGCATGAAGATGGTATCGTGAGTGATGGATAGAATCTGGTTGATCATTATTGTAAATTAAAAAAAAAAAAAGAGTTGGTTAAAAGGAGGAACATCACGTGAGAGGAGATGAAGGATATTTGTCTGGGATATCTACTATCAATGCAATGGGATAAGAAGGAATGGAACCATGTTATTGTACTATTGGATAAGGACATGCTATGGTGTTTGAATAGTAGAATTTCAGGATTAAGATTTTTTTGGAAAAATTGAAAAGCGTTATAATTGTAATTGTTAGTTGACTGTTTGTCCTGGGTAATTCTTATCTTGAAATGAAATGAAAAATAATTTTTATTCTGGGACATTTCCTCCCTTAAGAATAATATACAGTGAACAGAAGTAGTCCAATTTGTCTGGCTTCATTTGAAATATAATTATTTAGTCTAGTAGATTATATAAGGTTAATATGAATAAAAGATACAAAAAAACAAAACAGATAACATCAAATGGGTTTAGTTAAGTATTATCAGGGTCTAGACTTATCACATATGTGCAGAAGATTGATTTTTAAGGATATGGTTACATAATTGGTGTTCGAATGTGGTTAGGGATGATACATTTCAGAGGGAGATGGGTAAAGAATTCCAAAGTATGGTATAAATGATGAAGGACTTTTCATAGGATGCTGTTCTATGAGAGGGAAGGTATAGATCATGGGTTGGGATCTTGTATTTTGAGTGTGCACTGAAGTGGGCTGGGTAAGGAGGTCAAAGATATAGAAAGGTTTTCTGGTTCGCTAGGATTAGAATAGGAAGAAGCCAAATCCGTGTTTTCGTTGGGAATCGGGATAGAGCCACCCCATACACTAGGCATCCATAGTAGGTAGGAGCTGTTTGAGGATAGAAATGGATTTTCTGATAATTTGGAAAATATGGTTACTCCGCATTAAGTTTTAATCAAATGTAACTCCTAGATTTCTGATGAAGTTTTGGGATTGGATAGGAAATTTATTGAGAAAGAGTAATGGGTAGTAAGGAAGTGAATGCAGGGAAGGGTTGAGCCAATAAGCATTGCCTTTGTTTTCGCTAGATTTTTCAGCATATTTTCCTAAGCCCAGCGGTTAATGCTATATCTTCTTGGATTTTACAGGAAGCCTCGAGTATATAAGAAGGATGGAAGGACTTGTAAATTTGTAAGTCATCTGCGTACAGGTGTTACTGGGAGTGTTGGATAGATTTAGGTAGGTCATTTATGAAGATAGAAAATCAGATGGAGAGAGGGATCATCCTTGGGGAAAACCTCGAGAGAGATAAAGCGGTGATGAGGGAGGTTTGTTAGTTACAGTGACTGTTTGGGAATGGAACGACAAGAAGGAGTGGAACCATCTCAAGGCCAAGGCACTATTTGACAAGGAAATATCTTGTAGTTTGGAGAGCAGGATTGAGTAATCGACACAGTCAAAGGCTTTAGAAAAATCAAAAAGATAAGAATTGTGATTTTCTGTTGGTCCATGGAGGAATAAAGGTCTTGGGTAATTTTCAACAAAGCTGGTGGCATAATTTTCAACAAAGCTGATTGCATGGAATAACTGGGACGGAAACCTGATTGGTAAGGATTAAGGACTGCATTGTCTTCCAGGAAGGAAGAGATCTGAGAATGGATAATTTTTTCAAGAGGCTTTGATAAATTTGAGAGGATGAAATCTGAAGTGACGGAAGAAACCTCCTGAAAGGAGAAGAAACCTAATACAATGGCGGTACGATCACCTTTTCCAAGCAGAAGGAAAAATGGAATTTTGAAGGGAAAAGTTATTTTGGTAAGATTTGGGAAGGATGGCTGGAAGACTAAGCTTTATCATTTTTACAGGGGTTTGGTGTGGACCATAGACACTTGTACGGGATTTCGAAATGGAAGCAATTAATTCTTTTGATGAAATATAATGGAAATAAATTTGTTCGGAATTGAATTGCTAATCAGTTTACTAACCCTTGGTAACGTAGCTACTGAGCGTAGTATCGAATAAATCCGAATAGCTAAAAAAATTCAATATTCTAGCCCACGATTTTAAAACCAAACGACCCCCGCTAATCCGTACTACCAGCCCTTGTATCAAAAATGTCTAAAAAGAAATTGTGAGTAATATTATGTAAAACTGGGAGTAGTTAACAAGCCATAAGGCTTAAAAACATAATGTATAATTAAAATAATCATAAAAACATAAAATTATGTAAACTTGATTTTTATTATTTCATTGAAATCGAAGAAGGTTGGATTCGAAATGGAACAGGTTGAATTTAATTTCGGAAAGGATGAATTTGACTTGGAAAAGGTTGATTCGATTTGGAAAAAGTTGAATTTGGCTTGGAAAATGTTGAATTTGCCTTGGAAAAGGTTGAATTTGACTTGGAAATGCTATACTATATGTAGAGGTACTGTGTTCATATTGAAAAAAAAAAAATTTCCCTTCTCTCCGTCGAGTTATTCTACGAATAAGAATGATCTGGTTGACTGCTGTTTTCCATGCGATAATTAATGTACGCTGGATGTCCCATCATTTCTTATTTTATTTATTGAAATTTACAACTGTATTAGTAAATACATGAAGTAAATTAGCTGATATATATTACCTTACTTTGTCACCAAGTTGTGCCAAATCAGCAACATATGGGACATTAAGGTTTTATGGATGAGTTTGTTGGTGACAAAGTAAGGAGCTTTGAGGATGAGGATTTTGGATTGTAAGGATTGAATACGGGAAGAATTTGATGGTTTAGCAGAGCCTCAAAGCTCTACTCCGTAAGTCCAGACAGGCCTTATGATGGTAATTAAGATGAGCCTTTTGTAGTTAAGTGGAAGGTTAGAGCGTCTGTTCAGTAAGTATTGAAGTAAGCGAAAGCGGAGGGCAGTTTCTTGTCGTTTCAGTCTTGTGTGCGGATTGCAAGCTAGACGATTGTCAACTAGGAGTCCTAGATAGCGAATCTGTTCAACCGGGACAAGCGGAATATTATTAAAAGATACTGTAGGGCAGGATGTTACAGGCTTACTACGAAGGGTAAAAGTAATTTAGTGGAATTTGTTGAAATTGATTTTGATTCTTCAATTCTGACACCATACTTCAAGGTCTCTGATGTGAGATTGAAGAGTTTGAGAGGCAATAGTAGGATCATTATTGTCTGATAACACACATGTGTCATCAGCATAGGTAGAAAGGAAAGTGTTAGGTGTGGGCTGGGATATCAAATGCAAAGACTGTGTAAAGAATGGTTCCTAGCATTCTGCCTTGAGGAACACCAGCAGGCTGAGTAAATAGGGATGAATAGGAAATATTATGGTTTAATGTGAAGGATCTTTCAGAGAGGTAAGACTTGGTAATGAGGCAGTACGTTGGATGGAGGAATTTACGGAGTTTGTAAAGCAATCCTGAGTGCCAGACTCCGTCAAAGGCCTGTTCTACGTCGCTGAAGGCTCTCGTGCAATACAAGCCGCGCTCTAATGTAGATGCTAAAACGTCCACCACACGATGACATTGCTGGATAGTGGAGTGTGATGTGCGAAATCCTAACTGGTGGTCTGGGATTATGTGAAAAGTCTCTAGCATAGGATAAAGTCGTTTAAGGATTAGTCTTGCCAGGATTTTCCCCACAATGTGTAAAAGAGATATCGGACGGTAAGAGGAAGGCAGCTCTAGCGGCTTTTTAGGTTTGGGAATCATTTTAACTATAGATAACTTCCAGGGTTCGGGAAAATATGTGGTCTGGAGTATGACATTTTAAATATAGGTAAGGAATAGGATGAATTTTTTTTGGAAGTATTTTTAGGATATTGGGAGTGATTAGATAGGATCTTGGCGGGAATCTGTGGCGGATTATGTTTGGGATCTCTGAAGGATGAGATGCTTTAGGAGCAAGGGCCAGCTGGAGTGACCTATCATTTTTAATTTGTTTTTCCTTAAAATTTAATTTGATTTTGCTTCCTTATCCTTCCTTGTTCACATTAAAAGTATTAACAATCGGCTGATAAACCTGAAGAAACGCTAAAAAGATATGCTGAACCTATAAAAAAGGCGATGGAGCCATATTCTAAGTCTTTTTATTTATTTATTTTTTTTTTTTTTTTTTTTTTTTTTTTTTTTTTTTTTTTTTACTACAACAACAATTTTTTTTTGAGTAATATTACAATCTGTACTAATTTGGACATTAATAATAGTGGTGAAACATAACATTAATACAATATTTACATAGCAATACAATTATAATAAAATATATATATATATATATATAATAATAAATAAGAATATAAAATATATACAAACTCTAGAAATCACTCATACCTATATACACGTCAAACATACAGCACATTGAGCGGAGAATCTAGCCAGTGCTAGAGCTCCAATATATACATATTTACAAGAGGTCGTGGGTACCACTGCCATTTCAACCTTCTAGGGGGATAGTAAGGGTGCGTGGAGCTGGAAAGGGATTGAGCTAGATGATTGGGGTGATAGATAAGGTTCTGATGGAATTTGGAGGATTTGATGGAATAAGATCTAGAATAAATGAAATATTTAGGTCGTGGTGTAAGGAATGGTTGGTGATATAGTAAGGAGCATTTACTATAGTTCGGAGGACTTTGGATTGAAATGATTGAATGCGTTTGATGTTAGAACGTTTATCTCTCCCCCACAGTTCAAATCCGTAGGTCCAGATAGGCTTCAGTATTGTCTTGTAGATTAATAATTTGTTGTCAACTGTAAGTTCAGATTTTCTGTTGAGTAGTAGGTACAACTGTCGAAACGAATCGTCGGTTGAGTTCTTGTCTTTTAAGTCTTGTATGTGGGTTCCATGTCAATCTTTTGCCTAATAGTAAGCCAAGATATCGGACTGTATCTGAAGGAGGAATTGGTATTGAGTTGAAATAGAAATAAACTGGCGGAGAGGATTTTCGTCTAAGAATAAATCTTATGTATTTACATTTGGCTTCGTTCACCTTTATACTATACTTATTACACCAGTGTTTGATATGAAAAAGGTGTCTTTGCAGGATTAAGGATGCTGTTTCAAGATCAGAACTGTATGATAAGATGAAAAATGAAAATGAAATGAAATGAAAAAACTTCTTTATTATCCTGGGACTAAAGTCCCTTAAGAATAAAATAAAATACATAATTGATGACCGGAACAGTGTGGTCATGGCTTAGAATGACAAATTACTAAGCTAGAGAAATAATAGAGGTTGTAATATATATACATCTTTACAAGTCGGACTTACAGAATGAAATAAAAAAACAAAACAGAAATAGCTAATTCATTAGAGATAATTTAAGTAATATAAACACTCACAAAAAAACAATAATAATAATTGGAATTTATAGCATCTGTAGTTGGAAGTTATTGTTTGTTTGACTGGGTAAGGAGAAGGTGGTTGAAAAGAAGGAGGAAGTCGTTCTTACATGACGGATCTCAGGAGGGATAGAATTCCAAGGAGAAGTTGCTTTGGCTAGAAAGGACTTGTAAAAGGCAGCAGTACGGTGAGGAGGAGGGTAGAGGTAAGAAAGCCGGGGTCTGGTAGAACGGGACTGAATTGATGATTTAAATTGAAGGGATTGGAAGATATAACTGGGACGATGAGTTCTGATAACCTGGTAGAGGAAGGAAGCTAGGAAATACTGGCATCTGTAACGAGGATAAAGCCACCTTAACTCGGCGTAATACTGGGTTATATGCGTGTCTCTGGTGATCCCGAATACAAACCGTATTGCACAGTTCATAATACGCTTAAATTTTGCTTCGAGCTCACCTTAAAGTCCGCTGTACACCTCGCAACCGTAGTCAAAGTGGGGAAAGACAAGGGAAGAAACAAGGAGTTTACGAATATTGAATGGTAGGAGGTGATGGAGGCGACGGAATTGCTTTAGGGTTGCTATGGTTCGGCGGGATATTTGGGAGATGTGTGGTTTCCAAGAGAGAGTTTGGTCAAGAGTAATACCTATGTTCTTGACGGATGAATGAAAAGAGATAGGAGTATTGTTTAGGAAAAGGTTGGGGGTGCTGGGAATGGATTTAAGGAGAGCAGGTAATGCTATCAGGATGACTTTTATTTTTTCAGCGCTTAGCAGGAGTTTGTTGCTGTTTGACCAAGCACTTATATTGTTTATGTCCTCCTGAAGTTTAGAGATAGCATCAGGAAATTCATTTGGGGTAAAGGAAATATAAATCTGAATATCGTCGGCATAGAGGTGGTATTGGGAGTGCTTGATGGAGAGCGGAAGATCATTTATGAATATGGAGAAAAGGGTAGGAGATAACGAGGAACCTTGGGGTACACCTTTTGTCAGAGGCAGTGAAGAGCGCCTGTGGATACTGGGAGTCTATGGAGTTTGGTTCAGAGGATATTATGGTCGACGGAATCGAAGGCTTTGGAAAAATCAAGCAAAACAAGGATTGTTATTTTGTGCTGATCTATGGCCTTGTGGCTTTGTGGAAATCTTGGGAAATTTGGGAGAGAGCAGAGTGAGTAGAATAGCCTGGCCGGAAACCAGACTGGAAGGGGTTCAAAAGGTTGTTTTTCTCGAGGTAGAGGGATAACTGAGATTGGACCAGACGCTCTAAAGGTTTAGGAAGGTTGGAAAGAAGAGAAATTGGGCGAAAGTCATTAGGAGATACCGGATTTGAGTTTTTCTTCAGTGGACGGACTAGAGCGGTTTTCCAGGAAGTAGGGAAGGTTGAACTGTATAGAGAAAAGTTATAGATATGGTATAATATTGGAAGGGTAGAAGGAAGCGAGGCTTTGATTAGTTTAACTGGAATGTTATCGGGTCCGTAATCATTGGTTCGGGATTTACAAATAGAATTAAAGAGATCCTCGGGGGTGATATAGTAAAAAGAGAATGAGTCCGGATTGAAATGGTGCATGGGTGTAGGCATCGGCGTCTGATATGATAAATGAGAGGAGCAGGAAGCAAAGTGGGTATTAAGATCATCAGCGGAAGTAGTAATAGCTTGGTTATGGGTGTGTTTTCCTAAGGATAGTTTACGCAGGATTGTCCATTTGGTTTTGGAGTCAGAAACACAAGATAAGGATTGCTGAAAATATTGGGATTTAGCTTGGCGTATCATGGATTGGGTACTGTTTCTGAGAAGTTTGAAGGTGGAGTAATCACTAGGAAGACGGGAGCGCCTGAATCGTCGCCTTGCAGCATCCCTGTGCCTCATGCATTCCCTAATTTCAGGCGTTAACCAAGGAGTAGGAGGGTGTCGGATCTTCTTTGTGATAAGAGGAGCATGGTTGTCTAGGATATTATGGAGATGACAGGTAAGGGTTTCGACCATAGAATCTACGGACCTGAGTCCGTTGGTGTCCCATGGGATAGCTTCAAGATCTGGAGCCAAGATTTCAGAGGAAAGGGTGTTAAGGTTACGAAAAGAAATGGTTCTTGTGGAAAATAGCGTGATCGGAAGATTATAGGATACCTGAATAAGGTCGTGAGCAGACAAGAACGGAACAGGATGTTGAGACGAGACGAGGAGTTTATCAGCAGAATCCAGAACATACAGATCGAGCCAGGATTCTGAGGACTGGGTGTGGTGTGTGGGATTATGTGGTACAATATAAAGATCGAGAGAGAAGAAGGGGTTGGTTAAGTAGGCATGGTCTGAGGAAGGCAACAATAGGTTGGTGTTAAAATCCCCAGTGAGGATGATATTGTTATAGGATGGGATTAGATTGTAAAGGGTGGATTCGAATACTGTTTCAAAGGGTACACTGGGAGGGCGGTATATGACTCCAAACAGTAGCGGTGTCGTAGATAGATAGGATGGCGGTGTCGTCTGCAAATGTGGGCAGAAAGGTGTCTGGATAAGTAGGAATATCAGTAGTGAAAAGGGTCCCAAGACGCTACCTTGAGGAACACCGGTCTCGACGGGATAAAAGTTGGAAAATTCTACACCACAGCGAACTCGGAAGGAGCGGTTTGAGAGATAGGATCGGAGAATAAGGAGACTGGGGTAAATGTGTTCTAAGCTTGTAGAGTAATCCGGCATGCCATACCCGGTCTCAAGCTTGCGCTGTGTCCAGAAACGCACCAGAACAATACTCTTTACATTCAAGGGCTGAGGAAATATGGTCTACAACTCGTAGTCTTTGTTAAACTGTGGAATGCTGAGGACGGAATCCAAACTGATGGGAAGGAAGATTTTGAGATTCTAATATGGGTAGGATACGTTTAAGAAGGAGCTTTTTGAAGGTTTTTGAGAGGATGGGGAGTAGACTAATAGGCCTAAGTAAGATGAAGTGGTGTTGGACAGTTTGCCTGGTTTTAGAGAAAGAATGATAGTGGAATGTTTCCATAAGAGAGGAAAATATGTAGTACGTAGGATGCAGTTGTAGATATATGTGAGGAATAACATAGCTTTCTGCGGAAGTTGTCGAAGGATCTGACGGGTAAGGAGATCGTGTCCAGGAGATTTGCGGAGGGTAAGTTTTTAGAGAAGATATTTGACCTCAGAGGGATTAGTAAGTAGCTTTAGGAGATAGGAAAAGTGGAATTCGTGACATGATAAAGTCTGTGCAAGAGTGCATGTTGCGGTATGATTGATGTGGGTTTCCGGGTGAGGAGTGAATACTTTTGAGTGGTGTGAGGCGAATTCCTCGGCTTTATCTTCATCAGACGCAGCCTAGGAGTCACCACCACGCCGGAGATAATGGGAAACTCGATGTTATTTTAGGATCTTTTTGGTGACATTCCACAGGGAATTATCACGAGCTGATTGAGAGGAGAGGTAGGAATTAAAGGACTGGGGACGAAAGGTCGCCAACTTCTGCTTCGATTGTCTACAATAAAAGTTATAGGATCGGCGATCTGTTGGGTGCCGGATGCGCTGCCATGATGATCTGGCTCGGCGTTTGGTGTGGATGAGGTCTATCATATTTTGTGGTAATTGATTTATATTGGAGTGCTTAGGAGAGGAGGCCAGGCAGCTTGTTGAATGGCGGTGGTAAAGGAATAGTCGGAATCGTCAAGGTCATCTGAGGTTTTGAGGGTTACTCGGAGGTTAATATTATCGGTAAGGATTTGGTGGAAAAGATTTCAGTTGACAGGGCCTCGGATGAATGATGGTGGAATGGGTTTCGGAATAGGAGTTAGGGATACTTTAAGGATCAGTGGATTATGGTCTGAGGATAGTTCATCAAGTCGAGTTACAGATAAGTTGAGGGAGCCTAATCCGCAGTGGATGAAGAAGTCAATTCGTGGTTCTGAAACCCCGCTGTTGGTGCTTGGGTTTAAGTCTGCACCCAGAATGAAATGATTTCCTAAGGAATTCTGGAAAGATAAAAAATCGGGGTTGGAAATAGAATGTTTGGAAGGGCAATATGCAGATGTGAGGGTTACCGGAAAGGAAAAAGTCTTGATTACTATGGCAGTGGCTTGTAGGAAATCATAGGTGGGAAGTGGGAGTAAATGATGAGAGAGGGATTGGTGGACAATGGTAGCAGAACCGGCATGAGCTTTGCTTCTGGGTGGTCATTACGTTATGGCATGTATTGTGATATTTTGAAGAACTTTTTAGTCGTTAGTCTAGTTTCAGTAATAAGTGCAACTTTAACTATTTTGTCTTTCAACAAAGCTGTCAGTTCGTCAGTATGATTTTTAACACCATTCGCATTTCAAAGGAGAATGGATAAGGATTAAGATGAAATCATTTAAGGATTTTTTAAGGTGGGTATTAGATTGAATACTAGATTTGTAAGGGGTTATATAAGCGGCATAACCAGAGATTTGATTTCGGAGATGAACGATGTCATTCGACTGGTAAGGTCTGTGACATTTGATGGAGGAGGGATATGAGAAATTTGATATGGATGTGGTTTTTGAGAGTTGGATAAATTTTGAGGAATAGTTGGCTGGTTGATGATTTTGAGGTATGCGTTGTTCCGGCAGGGCCTCGGCTACATTATTTTTGTTCCCACCTCCAAGTAAATGGGCAAATGTTACATTTGAATCTATGACTTTTCATGAAGGTTCTCTTCTGCTGCAGATTGGTAATAGTTGTTTCATTCGGATCCTGAGATTTTTGGTATCTGGTTTTAAGGTTCTTGTAGATTTGAGAACCCTTTTAGTTAGCCGGGTGGTCCTTGAGGCACAGAGATGACCATATGCCTGACAATTATAGCACTGAACTATTTATTTGTGTAAGGAATCAAATTATCAACTTTTACACGGGTATAGTACAGTCTACTGAGGTCATCGATTTTTTCTACCCCAGCTGATGGTTCCAAGTCCACAAACAATAGAGGCAGTGGAATTTTATCTTTTAGGAAATTGGTGACTTGCCGCTTTTTATAGCCTATCTCCGTCAGTTCTTCTTTGATAGCTTCAACGGGTGTCGAGTTTATAATGTAAGTTTCTGATTACAACACTTAAAGCTCTCTCCTGGCGCAGCTGATAGGTATGAAAATCATCTTTGGTCTCAGTCAGATATTTTAGTATCATAGGTTCTACTAATACAATAATAACTATAAGGGTCGGTTAATTTGCTTAAATGCGCGCACAACAGTTGGAAATTTGTAATATTTTTAGCAAATATTGGTGGAGGTTGTGGCTCACTGGTATAGGATAGGATTCTATAGTTTCTTTTCTATTCTGGTAAATCTGAAATGGATTCGGTGTAAAAAACGGCGAATTATCATTTATTCCGTGCAATGATGCGCTAATCTTTGGTTCAGATGAAGCGGTTACTGGTGAAATAGATGTGTGGCGGATGCTACACACGCTCGCTCACAGATAGCGCTAGCGGCGTCCATATGACTTACTGACAACTATAAGAAGACGCTATATCCAATAATATTGTACATGGTTAATAATTAATGTCACTGTAGATATTTATATCTATATAACTGTTGTATGAGAATAAATATAGCACTCAAAGTAATTTGACCTAGGGCCAAGACCCTAGACTGCTAGCAAAGCTCTCACTGTCAATTATCGACATGGATGACTAACATCCCCAAGAGCTGGCTCAGCTCTTCAGATCACCCAAGCGGGTATCTCCCTAGGTCAGATTTACTCTGCCTTTGTATCATAATATGGTCTAACTTCATTTCACTTCCTTCTTCTACTTTGACTCCTTCTTACCCTCGCTACTGTCGGGCTACTACCCCGCAGGGCGAGTTCCTCCTGATCCTTGCTACTGTCGGGCTACTACCACGCAGGGCGAATCCTTTCTTAACCCACACTACTGGCGTGCTACTACCACACAGAGTGTAATCCGTCCTAACCAGTCCTCTCTGCTAATTCATTAAATGACATCTCTATTAAACTCTCTTCCTTGCATGAATACGCAATTGTCGAGGCCTTCTGATACTCGTTCTTGTCTATTATAACAACCATACCTCGACAAGTGGTGACCCCGACGTGATTAAAAATCCGATGTGATTTTAATCCCGACATGACTAAAAATCCAATGTGATTTTAAGCCCGACATGATTGAAATCCTGACTTGACCACTAGTCGTCAGATGGTATATACAATGCATAAAATCATAAGAGAGAAATTTCAAATGAAATTCTAAGAGGTTACATAATGCATGATTTTATAGAGACTGGTATATATATATATATATGGAGTATAAATTATTTCCTTTCACCCCAACTTGTTCATAATATTGTATAAAAAAAAAAAGACAAACAAATTGTAAAGGTGTACTAAGGCTTGTATAAAAAAAATAGAAGTGCTGGAAAATAAATAACGATCAGCACAGCCTAGCACCTACCTACTGTTGTAAACTGGTAAAATTGTAACACTGTAAAAATCGAAAACTTGTAATGTAATAATTTTGAACTGACTTGTAAAAATGTAAAGAGAATATTGTCAGATAAACTTTTGTAACAAACACAAAAAGTGTAACAGAACAAAATTGTAAAAATCAAATAATTGTAACAGCACAAAAATGTAACAGCACGGATAGGGTAGCCAAAAACTTAACCAACAAGGAGAGAAGAAGGAATCAAGACTAAACATCGCAGATAGACCACCAACATTTCGAGCGGCACCAGCTAAGACTGTCAACATTGCCAGCTTCAACAACTAGCCTGACTACTACATGGATCAACACGACCATGACCTTCACGGCTAGACTCTACCAAAGCATGCCTGGAACTACTCCCTATGGTCCTACGGGAAGTCTCAGACAGCTGCTCTCGATCAGACTACTAACTCAGCGCTAAACAGCCTGAAGAATACCAACTTCTACAAGAGATGTCAGCCAACCGGCCCACACTCACGAGAAGGATGACATATTACCATAGGTAAACTGGCCATAGGTCGTCATCACTAACCAGAGGCAATTCACCCTAAGCAACAGCTCCAGCAGAATTTCCAAATGAAGAAACTCGCTCCGGAAGCTGAATCAAATCAACTGTACCACATTCACCGCCTAAACATGTCCAAATTGGCACTAACTCGGCGCAGGGTACAAATGCTCATTAACGAGGTACAGGGAGACATCCAGCCTGCAAGCGGCATACCAGATGCTTCGACTCTACCCACAGCGGAACACCGAAGTCATCCAGCCTAGCAGCCAAATCTTGGCACCAAGCGGCAACAAGATGCATCTCCAATCCTTCTGAGCACAATATACTCCCTACACAACTGGGATACTAACAACTACAGTCTGTGAGGCGACTAGAGGTTCTCACCAATCAACAGGTCGTTGAGCGACTCACTGCTCCGACTCACAAGGATCTACAGTCGTAGAGCGACTCACTGCTCCGACCCACAAGGATCCACAGTCGTAGAGCGACTCACTGCTCCGACCCACCAGAATCCACAGTTGTAGAGCGACTCACTGCTCCAACACACAAGGATCTACAGTTCGTCGAGCGACTCACTGCTCCGAACAACATCAAACAAGAACCAACAGTTCGTCGAGTGACTCACTGCTCCGAACACCACCAAATAAGAAGACTCTGCAGTTCGTCGAACTACTAATGACTCCGAACATCAGCAGACATACACCCCAAAAGCAGACCTGGATTCCAACATAGGAACATAGGCGGGGCAACCAACCAAGACAACTTCTTCAAGACCCCATACTGACTCCGTCTACAAGGAGGGGAGTCCTGTGGCGGATGCTACACACGCTCGCTCACAGATAGCGCTAGCGGCGTCCATATGACTTACTGACAACTATAAGAAGACGCTATATCCAATAATATTGTACATGGTTAATAATTAATGTCACTGTAAATATTTATATCTATATAACTGTTGTATGAGAATAAATATAGCACTCAAAGTAATTTGACCTAGGGCCAAGACCCTAGACTGCTAGCAAAGCTCTCACTGTCAATTATCGACATGGATGACTAACATCCCCAAGAGCTGGCTCAGCTCTTCAGATCACCCAAGCGGGTATCTCCCTAGGTCAGATTTACTCTGCCTTTGTATCATAATATGGTCTAACTTCATTTCACTTCCTTCTTCTACTTTGACTCCTTCTTACCCTCGCTACTGTCGGGCTACTACCCCGCAGGGCGAGTTCCTCCTGATCCTTGCTACTGTCGGGCTACTACCACGCAGGGCGAATCCTTTCTTAACCTACACTACTGGCGTGCTACTACCACACAGAGTGTAATCCGTCCTAACCAGTCCTCTCTGCTAATTCATTAAATGACATCTCTATTAAACTCTCTTCCTTGCATGAATACGCAATTGTCGAGGCCTTCTGATACTCGTTCTTGTCTATTATAACAACCATACCTCGACAGATGTTTTACTATTTTCGCGGCGGGGTCTTTGCTTTATGGGAGACGAGTTTGAACTTGGAGATCTATATCTTTTACTTGTAGCCTTTGACGACATTACTTGATGAAAATATCGCATTGATAAAAAAGGAAAATAATAATAATGAAGTAACTTTGAAAGGAAAAAAAAAAAAAATAACAAAAGAAAGATAAGTAAAAGAAACTCAAGCCCGAACTTGCCGAGCTAGCGGCAATCAGCTGATCCTTGACCCTCCTTTCACTTTTTCGTGATTGTACAAAGTAAATTATGACTTTTCTTACCGAGATTTTCTCAAATATTCACTGCTGTGGTCTTCCTGAAGTGTAGTGATGTTTTTCAGACTGAACTTAAGTGGTGAAATCCGACTGAAAAAAACAAAAATCTGAGAGACGAAGTAACGTATGACTGCTACCATCGAGTGCATCAGCTGATTACCGCTGTCATTAAAAAATATATTGTTTTCTATTTATTTTTGATTATCTTCATTCTGCATTAAGAAAATTCTTTTAACATTTTTGTGTACTGAGCCATACCCGATGTCTATTACACAGTTTTTGAAAGAGTAATACTTTTACTAGTGAAACTTCCAGTGATTTTTGTGACCTCATCATGTTCCATAATAATATCTTACGTTCAGCTACATTTTTCATCCAAATTAGAAATCACTGCAAATTATTACACAGTTGTTTATTATTTCAAAATAACTAGATCAGGGTAAAACTGTTTTTAAAGATATTTATATGCAGTTAACTAATTTGGAAAAAAATAAATAATTCAAGGGAAAATGCCCTAAAATAGTCGATCACCACTGCTTATTTCAAAAAGCTATTAGACCGTGAGCCAGCAACGAAAAATGTATCCCATTTTACCAAATTTTTTAGTATGTTTTATGCAAAGCATCTATCATATTAAAGCAAAAAATGCACGTCTAACAACTCAAAATGGGTGGATTACAAAATGGCGGCCATTCAAAAAAGGAATATCACTGTTTTCTAAAATAATTATGGTTACTATCATGGAAACAGCTCATCCTATGAGGGTAATCGTTATAAAGTAAATCATCAAGTATTTTATAAGCTTTCAATCAAGTATTTGAGTGGTAAATGATTTTTGTATGTTCAATATTAAACGATATAAAGGTATTAAAAAAAAAAAAAAAAAAAAAAAAAAAAAAAATTGCGGAAAACGTGATATCAGTCTTTTCTAACATAATTATGGTTACTATCATGGAAACGGCTCATCCTATCAGGATAATCGTTATAAAGTAAATCATCAAGTATTTAGTAAGCTTTCAATCAAGTATTTGAGTGGTAAATGATTTTTGTATGTTCAATATTAAACGATATAAAGGTATTAAAAAATAAAAAAGAATTTTACGGAAAAGGAGGTATATCACTCTTTTCTAATATTATTATATTATTATTATTATATAGTTGTCATAACAATTAATATAGATAATTGAATCACCTTTAATTTTAGTTGTGAAACACATCTTCATGACTAATAGTCATAGAGATAGGGTTATTACAAAAAAACGGAAACCAAGAAACTTCTTATTTTTGTCATTAATTTGGTTAATATCATGGAAACGGCTATTCCTAACAATATAATGGTAATAATCTACTTTACGAGGCATAAAATTATCTTTAATTTGAGTAGTAATAGAAACCCGTAGGGATAATACTCACCGACATAATGTCATTGCAATGGTTACATGTGTCATAATTTGTCCCTAAAAATCCAATTTTAAAACGTCTGCCGCGGCTTCCCATCCACTTTTGATTCGAAATATCATCTATCATTATGAGGTCAAAAAGAAATTCGTGGTCAAATAAGTCAGAATTATAATGATAATAATTGTATTAGAAAAGAGTGATATAACGTTATTCGCAAAAAAACAAACAAAAAAAAAACACATTTTATATCGTTGAATATTAGACATGAAAATGTCTGTTTCCACTCAAATGAAAGCTTATGAAATACTTGATGATTTACTTTACAACAATTATCCTCATAGGATGAGCCATTTCCAGTAACCATAATTATGTTAGAAAAGAGTGATATTCCCTTTTTTAATGGCCACCATTTTGTAATCCGTCTGTTTCAAATTGGCAGACGTGTATTTTTTGTTTTACTATGATAGAAGCTTTGCATAAAACATACTAAACATTTTTATAAAATGGGTTGCATTTTTGTTGCTGGCTCGCGTACTATATATCTCTGTTATTTTTGAACCGATTTTAATGATTCTTTTTTCGTTTTGTAGGAAATTTAATTCTCTATGAAACATCACTTCTTTTTATCACTTTATTCGGCTAAACGGATATTTTTATTTGTTATTCGGGTTCTACATATCTTGAAAAGTAAGCCCTCAAATTTTGAGAGGGGGTAATTTTTTTGTCAATCACAAAGGTTTATTTTTGTAAATAATAAACCAAAAGCATTTATACTAGAATTCTTTACTATTTATTTTCTTGTATTTTGGTTTTCAATAAAATAATTCTAATAAATCTTGCCAATTCACACCTCACATTTTTTCTCTCCCATCAATAATGAATGAGTTATCAGGGAATCACATCTCTTATAAGTTGTGGCTTGACCATATAAGATTGCTTCTAAAACTATTTTTTTTTCTATCTTCAAAAATAAAGGCATTAAGCGCCTATTTATGGGTAAAATTTCAATTTTTTTTTTCTTCGTTTTTCTTAAAAGTATTTGCAGTTTATTAGTTAAAACACACACACGTCGTTTCTTCTCCACTTTAAAGCGATTGAATTGCCTTCGTCATCTTTGATTGCTTTATTCAATTCATCTTTTGGATCTCTTTAGAAACTTGTGTTACCCAATTCTACAAAGAGTTTAAGTGAGTCTTTGTACCTTTTCACTGTGGAGAAAAATAGCGATTCAGTGGCCAAAATTCTATAAGATTTGATCTAATTAAGATGAATGAAAATTTCTTTTTTCATATATCAGTATGAAAAGTCCTATATTTGTAATAGTGGGAATTAACAAAATAATATTTTTTCAATACTTATTCTGCGAATATATTTTTTAAAATTTCAATTAAACAAATAATGTTTAAAAATAGGGTTCCAAATCTTTAGATCAGTATAACTATAATCGATAGCATTTGTTCGATCAAAATGTTTCTTGTTATTTTAGTAACCCTCTAACTCTAAAAAAAATTGACTTATAATAAGATTAAATTAAGGTAATCATACTTAATTATGCAATTTAATTGTGAGATTTTTTTTTTTTTTAATTGTTAAATTTACAAACTACGTAAATTCCTTCCACCTACATACTTCCTCATTATCCAGTCCTATCTCACAGGCAGGTCCTTCAAAGTAAATCATAATAATTCCTTTTCCTCCCTTTTTAATCAGTATGCAGGTGTTCCTCAAGGCAGTATTTTAGGACCCATCCTTTACACAGTTTATACAGCTGATATCCCATCCCATCCTAGCACTTTCCATTCTACCTATGCTGATGACACTTCTGTGTTATCAGTCAACAACAATCCAATTATTGCCTCCCAAACTCTTCAATCCCATATCAGAGAGCTTGAAGTATGGTGTCAGAATTGGAGAATAAAAATAAATTCCAATAAATCCCACCAAATAACCTTTACCCTTCGTCGTAAACCAATGACAACCTGCCCAACAGTATCCTTCAATAACACTCCTCTTGTCCCAGTTGAACAGATCCGATACCTAGGACTGCACCTGGACAAGCGTCTCACTTGGAACCCTCATACAAGACTGAAAAGACAAGAAACTGCTCGACGTTTTCGACTACTTCAACACTTACTGGACAAACGCTCAAACCTTCCACTTAAGTACAAAAGACTCATCTACATGACTATCATAAGACCAATATGGACTTACGGAGTAGAGATTTGGGGCTCTACTAAACCATCAAATTCATCTCGTCTCCAATCCTTACAATCCAAAATCCTTCGAAAAATCCTCAATGCTCCTTATTTTGTCACAAATAAACTCATCCATAAAGACCTTAATATTCCCTTTGTTGCTGACTTGGCCCGAACCAGGTACCACTCCTTTCATGACAAACTCCATTCCCACTCTAACCCACTAGTTTCAATCCTTGCTTCCTCTACAATCCCTGATAATCCTCCGAGACGTCTGAAAAGAAGATGGCCCCGAGACCTTCTTGTTTAACATAGTCTTTGGGGAGCTGCCAATGGGTAGTATCCCTACATATGAATCATGTCAAATTATCTTGTATCACATTTACTAAATGTATTTTATTATACAGTTGTAAATACCAATAAATATATTTAAAAAAAAAAAAATTGTTAAATATCTAGGATTTTGCTTTTTCTTCTGGAGTAAGTGAATAAATATGAAATGTCAACATCAAACAAAAACAATGAATATTTAAGGAAAAAAAAAATCAAATATTTTATTTTCGAAACAAAACCGTACTAATGAAAAAAAAAAAAAAAACGTGATGTTAAAAACCACATGACAAGACAGATTAAGGACCCCCAAAATCTTGAAATTCAGAAAATGCCAATATTTTAATTTCATTAGCATTTGAAACCAACTTTAGGTTTCAGTTTTACTATTAAATTAAGAAATTAAATAAACCTTTAAATCAAGAATTATTAGCTAATTAGAAAAAATAAACAAGACTCTTTTAATTCGAACATTGGTAATAAAAAATTGTAGATAACAGTTTTACATCAATCTGCCATTAATTCATTTTTATTTTATAACATATATCAGTAGATAAAGAAACCTTCTTTTTTTTATATTTGTTGCATAAAAATGACAAATGTTGATATAGTATTTGATATTGAATATATCTGGTGTTTCAACTATTTGTTTTATGAATATTACTCTTTATTTATCGTTCTTTACCATCGCCTTAGAGTATCTCTTGTGGTGATAAGTTCTCATATTGTGTCTCTAGTTCAAGTTTTATTCATCAGTTATCTTTGGCCAACACCGTAGAAAATCTAAAACATTATTAAACATCAGGTAACCCTGTAGTTTAGTACTATTGTTCTACTTTAACAATAGGAATATACAACAAATATTAATAACTTTAAAGTATTCATTTCGTCAGTACTGCCGAGTAATAGGAGTGGAGACAGTGTGTTTATTAAACTAATCTCACTAGTCTCCCCGTAAACACGCTGTGTTTATATTATCATCTCGTTTATTTACTGCCATTTAAATTTTTAAAAGCACGACTACAGGGAATCGACGAGTTAAAAAGTATTAAGGAAACACTCCAAAAACAAAATGTTCTCTCCTTTGAAAATATGGAGAGATTATTAAAAATAGAAAATCTTCTGGAGGAACAAAACAAGAAAAGGGAAACATTGACATTAGAAAACAACACCCTAAAACTAAAAGTAAAAGATTTAGAGAGCCGTCTAATTTATGCACAGCAAACTCAGCTGTCGGATACCTTGGAAATAAGAGGTATCCCAGAAAAGCCAGGAGAGGCCGTGGTGGGCACGATAATGAACGTCGTAGCTAGACTGGGCATCGAGCTGACGCCAGCCGATAAGGACCACGCCGCGCAGCTCAGGCCGAAACAGGAAGGAATGCCGGGACCAATAATTGTTCGTTTTGTTCGTCAGACCTTAAGGGACAAGTTGGTGAAGTCAAGGAGAGTAAAAAGAGATTTCTGTACCAGACACTTAGACTGGGGAGAAAATGACTCCCAGCGAGTTTATGTAAGCGAAGCGATGACACCCGCCAACCAGCACCTTTATCGGACATCATATATTCCTATACTTCCGTAAATCCTATGTTTTCCGCTCTTACCTCGAATCTAAAATCCTTATTAGACTTACATGCTTCCATGATAACCCGAACCTTACGCCGCCCAACTACGCCTTGGCTGACTTCCGAAATAAAAGCAATGATAAGAAGACGGGAAGCAGCAAGACGCGAAATTCGGCGTACTCGCCTGCCTGCAGACTTTATGCATTTTAAAGAACTTCGAAATGAAACTCAGGTCGCAGTTCGGCGAGCTAAATCCCTCCATATCCATACCGCTCTCTCCAATGCTCCTGATTCCAATTCAAAATGGAAAATACTGCGTAAATTATCTTTCCCAGAATCGAATAACCTCACCTCAATCCCAGTCACACCAGACGATCTTAATAATCATTTCACATCCTTTGCTCCCAACTCGCCATCCTTTACCGATATTGAACATCATAGCTTTAACCCAAATAGCTTCTTTTTCTCTCACATCTCAGATGAGGAATTATTAACCACCATCCTAAAATCCCACACCAATGATTATGGACCTGATAACATCCCTGTAACATTAATAAAATCCTGTCTTCCGGTCCTCTTACCCATTCTCTATCATGTTTAAAATTTCTCCTTACAATATTCCATATTTCCTACCTCTTGGAAAACCGCTCTAGTCCGACCATTGAATAAAATCCCTAATCCTTCTTCTCCGCTTGACTTTCGTCCTATTTCACTCCTGTCTAATCTCTCCAAGCCACTGGAACACCTTGTGCGAACCCATCTCTTAAATTTTCTAAAAGAAATATCCCTCTTGAATACTCAACAATCCGGCTTCTGAACAGGGTATTCTTCTCAATTTGCTCTCCTTAAAATAACGCAGGACCTCCAAACCGCCATGGAACACCAACAACTAACAATCCTCATTCTTTTAGATTTTTCCAAAGCTTTCACACAGTTGATCACAACATTCTCCTTTCCAAACTTAGAAATCTTCCTCTATCCAATAGTACTCTGCGATAATTCAAGTCCTTCCTTTCTGACAATTCCCAGTACGTAGTGGTTCCAGGCCAAACTCCTTCCATGACTCTGCCTCTATCCTGTGGTGTCCCACAGGGATCATCACTGTCTTCCACCCTATTTGCTGTTTACATAAATGACCTTCCCCTCCTCATTGATCACTCCCAATATCATTTGTATGCCGACGATTTCCAAATTTACCTGTCCTTCCCACCCTCGGATCTATTAGTAGCAGCCGATACGCTACAAAATGATTCAAATAAAATTAGTCAGTGGGCCATATATAACAAGCTAAAATTGAATGCTAAGAAGACTAAGGCAATCGTAATAGGTTCAAGTCCGTCCTTAAAACTCTCCCTCCCATTCCTACACTTTTGCTAAATAATGATCCAATAGAATTCCTTCATTCCATTAAAAACCTTGGAATCACTTTTGACCAAACCCTCTCCTGGAAAATCCATATTTCTGACATCTCCCGCAGCTCCTTCATCACTCTAAAGCGATTAAACGGCATCCGTCACCTGTTTCCTCTACAAACGCGTAGACTACTGGTTTCCTCCTTAATATTTACCCACTTCGACTATTGCTGTACGGTATGTGGGGGTGTCTCTGGAGATCTTGAGGAAAAACTAAAAAGACTATTTAATTCCTTTATCCGATTCATCTTTGGGATCTCCAGAGACACCTCTGTCACTCGATTCTACGAAGAGTTAAAGTGGCTTTGTCCTTCATATCGTCGTAAGTACTTCTTGGCATCCTTCCTCTACCAAGTAATCCGATCGCGCCGTCCATCATACATCTCTGACCTGCTACTATTTAAATCCTCGATTCATTCCCGCAACACTCGTGCGCGGCCTTCTGATCTGTATATTTCGCCCCATCGAATCCCAGCATTCGACAGATCTTTCATTATCCGATCATCTTCCGTATGAAACTCTATCCCTTCTCATATCTGTAACTCTGTAATACCCTTCCAGCTTTTAAATCCCGTCTATTCAATTACTTCCTATCCATTCAATTTCCTAGGAATCTCGACAAGAACCAATTTTAAATGAAAATGTTCAAATAGAAAAAAAAAAGTCATAGAAGTGTTAACATAGAAGTTATTATTTTTTTTCTGTTTTTTTTTTTTTTTAATTAGATAGGAATTGTATATAAGTATTTTTTGATCAAAGCTCTGTACAGGAACAGAAGGATAATTGTATATTTTATTTTATTTTTTTAACTATCATCTAAATTAGTTTTATGTACATACATATTATTTTTATTTTTCTCTCACTCATTAGTATGAGATGTCGATTTATTATATCCACCAGTTTTTTTTTTTTTTTATGTTATCTTCGTCTTTTGTATTTATTTTTTACTTAATCGCTGTATTTTTTTCCCCTTCTATTATTACTCTAAGGCATCTAAGACTTTAATTACTTTCATATGTATTATTCTGAAGGGACTAGTCCCACAATAAATAAAGAAATTATTATTATTATTTTATGTTCCGTTAACAGACTAGATCAGGTCTTCTTTCAATCGTTAAAAAAACAATTATAACCGCTGAAATATTTTTGCAATAAATGTGAAAACTGAAATTCATTAAAGCTAAAAAAATTAAATGTTAATATATTTTATGGAAGTTTTCTGAGACCAAGATTACCCCTAAACCAACATTTTTATTTTATTTATTTATTATATAGATATTTACAACTGTATTAACAAAAAAAAATACATAAAATAAATGTGAACATTGAGATATGGACATGATTGGCGTGAGAAGAATCTACCCAGTGGTAGCACTTAAAAGATTATTCAGAGAAGTAGGTCTCGAGGTCATCGTCTTTCAGCCGCCTCGGAGGATGATCAGGAATAGAATATGAGAGATTGCGGACAAGTGGGTTCGGGTGGAGTGGTAATTTGGAGTGAAAGGAAGTATATCTAATTCGGGCTAAGTCTGCGACTAATGGGATACTCAGGTCTATATGGATTATTTTATTGGTGACAAAGTAAGGGGCATTTAGGATCGCAAGGATATAGGAGGATTTTGGATTGCAAGGATTGGATGAGATAGGAATTTGATGGCTTGGTGGATTCTCATAGTTCAGTTCCATATGTCCAAATAGGCCTAAGTATGGAATATAAATTAGTTTTTTGTAGTAGGTGGGAAGTTTTGAACGTTTGTCAAGTAAATGTTATAAACGATATCTGCGAGCTGTTTCTTGTCGTTTCAGTCTAGTGTGAGGATAAACCAACATTTAAATTTAACAATGTTTCTTTTGTACCTCAATGACATTAGGAAACAATATTTATATGAAGATTCAACCTGTAACTTATTTTAAAAAATATTTAGTTTCTGTAACATATAATGTTGCAAAAAGTCGTCACTGAACAAAGCCTCATCTTTTAGGTAGACTATTTCATATTAAAATTTTAGTTTTTATAACATAACTTGCAAAACGTTTATGTCGGTTGTAATTTATGTTTTATCAATAAAAAAATACCTAAAACAAACCGATTTTTAATGGAAAATAATATAAAAAGTAACATTCATAAAACAAATAATCAAAACACCAGATATATCCATATATTAAATACTGTATCGATATTTATGCAATTTTTACTGAACTGCTATTATGAAAAGTATGATTTTTATCTTCTGATATATACTACAAAATCTCCAAGAACTGAAGTAGCTCTGGAGACACAGCGATGCCTGGCAGCGATGGATCGAGGCCCCTCTATGCTAGTAATAATATAAGGCGGGGAGGTAAAGAAGAGGAAGATGTATGCTATAAAATAAAAATGTATTTATAGCGGATTGTTGTTTATTTTTTCCTGTGTTCTGTGATTGTGTCACATCCCTAAGTACTACGTTTCTTCAGTAATCTATAAGCGCAGTCCTCCTCTGTCAGCCCTCTAGCTGCCATATCCCCTCTTACACCTTCTATCCATCTTTTCCGAGGTCTTCCCCGTTTTCGTTTCTTAAGTGGACAGTATTTAACAAATCGAAGAGGCTAAAGTGCTTCATACATTCTTATGACGTGACCATATCTCATATCAACCTTCTTTTACTAATTTCATCAAGAATGTTCATTTTTGTGATTTCTAATCGACACTGCTTGATCTGCTGAGATTTCCTCACTGTCCTAGATTCACATCCGTACAGTGTAGTGCCAATTAGAAAGGAGTAGAATGTCTTCTAACTTTGGCATGATACATTTTTATGTGATTATATTCCAGTTAGTAGAAATTGAAAGAGAGAAAAAAAATTATTCTGGGACTGGGTCCCTTAAGAATATCAAATTGTACATTGAAATATGAAATAATATAATAAGTCTGGTCAACAGACAAAATAAACATAGTTATTAATTAAAATAAGAAATATTGTACAACAAAAATAAATTAAAAATGAAATCTTCCGCAAACGATGGTGTTGAACAGAATGAAAAATAAATGAGTTGACAAACAATATATACACTTAAACAGTAGGCTTTTTACTTATTTTCTTCATTCAAAATTGAATACTTAGAATTACAATATCATGATTATTAAGCGTCTGTTTGGGATGATAGGAGGTACAGAAATAGTTCGGATTTGAATGAGGATAGAGAAGCAGCATGGCGGATATGGGTAGGTAGAGAATTCCAGGGGTTAGTAGAGCGGATAATAAAGGAACAGTCAAAAGTTTTAGTTTTGTAGGTAAGAACGTAAAGGTCAGAATATCGTGATCTTGTTTCAAGAGAGTGGACTGATGATTTAAATTGAAGGAGACTATGGATATAGGGTGGGTGATGGGAGTTAATGGTTTGGTAAAGGTATGATCCTAGGAAATAATTTCTTCGGATGGGGGGAAGGAGCTACTTTAACTCGCTATATAAGTGGGTTACATGTGACCTTCTAGATTCACCGAAGACAAATCTTATAGAGGTGTTCATGATTCGCTTCAGTCTGTCCTCAAGCATAGTCGAAAGGCCGTCATACGCCATACAGCCATAGTCAAAGCGGAGGAAAACTAGTGAGGATACAAGGAGCTTGCGAGTGTACAATGGAAGTAGATGAGGGGGGAACGATGGAAAAATTTAAGGGTACTTATTGCTCTGCGAGAGATTTGTGTAATATGGGGTTTCCACAAAAGGAATTTATCGATGGTGATGCCAAGGTTTTTTACTGAGGAACTGAAGGCGATTGGGTGAACATTTAGGATTAGATTAGGGAATGTGGTATTAGATCTGATGAGGGAATTGGAACCTATGGCAATGGCTTGAGTTTTCATAGCATTAAGCTTTAGTTTATTCTGCTTTGTCCAGGCACTGAGTCTATCCAGGTCTTCTTGAATATTGGCAAATGCTATTACTGACTCGGAAGGAGAGAAGGATAATTAAATCTGGAAATCATCAGCGTATAAATTCTGGGAGCAGTGATGGATAGTGCTAGGGAGATCATTAATATAGGTATTAAATAGGAGAGGAGATATGCTAGAGCACTGGGTAGAAAGAAGGTAGTTAGATTTTTCTTGTCTTATTGTCGCCTGTGTCAGATTACGGAGTGCCCTGAACGCTTGATAGTCATCTGTCAGTCTTGTCCGTCTAAAGCGTTGGTAGTTGGGAAGCGGACAGAAGTTTATCAGCTGAATCAATAATAAGGAGATCCAGCTAGGTGTTAGTACAGTGAGTGTGGTGAGTTGAACCATATGGGACGATGAACAGGTGGAGAGAGAAGAAGAGGTTTTCTAGGTAGTATCTATCGTTGGAATCAGGAAGCAGGTTGATGTTAAAATCACCACTTACGATGATATTATTATACGAGGGAATGTAGTTGTATAGGAGGTATTCAAAGGATGGATCGAAAGGTACCAAACGAGGGCGATACACGACAGCATGAAGGAGAGGTTGTATGTTGCTGGAAATTACTACGAAAAGGAATTCGACATGGGGAGAATCCGATTGGGGTGAGACTTCTAGGACTTGGGATATCAGACTATTGTGAACATAAAGTCCCACCCCTCCACCAGTCCGGCCAATCCGGTCATGGCGGATAAAGGAGTAATTAGAGAGGGAAACGGAAGAGGAAGGAATGTAGGGCTTGAGCCATGTTTCGGACACTGATGATGTGATAGAAGTTGATGGTAAAATAATTAAGGAATTCGTTAAAGGGGGCGAATAGGGATTGGGCGTTGACGTAACAAGCGGTAAGGGCATTAGACAAAACGGAAGAGAAGTGGGAACGCAAACAGAGTGTGATGGGAAGACGCCAGAGCTATAATACTATGATAAATGAAATTTAATATAAAATGATTACTGAGATAAATCCGATGGGAATCATTATCTTGCCACCTAATATCCCGCGTCGAGAAGTCTCTCTTGACTTTTCAATTCTTCTCTAGCTCGTCGCGCACGGATTGTCTCTCAAACCGGGCGTTGATCGGAGGTGGTCGCTGGTCATCTTTCTTGGCCTCCGCCGCTCCACAACATCTAGGTCTTCAGGACGGACTTTAATTCCGAGGCCCGCCGCTACGTTGGCCATAAGGTCCGCTGGAGTTCCTCCCGGGCGCACTGGAATGCCACGAATTTCTGCCGACCTGTCGAGTAGGCCTGTTCGACTTTATTGGGATTTCAACATTTTGTTTTTCACCGTAATTTCCTCTAAGTGTTTGGCTTGACTCTCGAGGTGCCTTTCTGTTTTAGTAAGTCAGCCATTCACCTCAAAACTTAGTTCACCGTATTTTTCCAGTGGTGGTTTTATGTTCTTTACATCCTCACATACATCTGTCCTAAATTGATATCCGCTGCCAACGGCTCGGCGATCTTTGACGGGCTCATGGGTGGACTAGATGATTTATTTCTATTCTGGCCGGTTTTATTTCCTTCAAAGCATTTTTTACAAAGCCATGTTTTCTTTTCAGATTTTATAGTGTCAATTTCTTCATCATTTAGGTTACAACACCTGCCGTGTTGAATTACGCGGCATTTACTGCAACCCAAATTGCCCCTATCGTCTCTTGTGATTACATTGTCACCCACAGTACACTGAACCATTTTGTTCAAATTGGGAGAAGAAAAAAATAAAATAAAAATTACATATATATATATATATATATATATATATATATATATATATATATATAAGTTAGAGACCGCGGCGAGCCGGTATCGGGCTTAATCCCGCCTGTACCTTGTAAACATTCTGTTGTATACATCGAGGTCTAAACAAGGAAATAAAGTCAGTGTTGTTCTAGTTATCGTGCGTGTTGTTTCTATGTCCTATTACTTTTATTATTTATTATTTATATCTTATTTAAGTGAATTAACGTAATTGGTGCCGAAACCCGGGATTTATTTGTTGAGAGCCCGGAACTATTATTTATTTATTTATTATCACACGTCTTTCGCTCTCTTATTTATTTATTTAAAACATTGTTTTAACTTTCTTTTTTTTTATTCTTTCTAACTAAAACAAGAAAGAATAATAATAATTAAAAATATAATATATATATTTAATAATTAAAAAAAAAAAAAAAAAAATCTAAAAAAATGGCAGAAGGTGTATTACGACCCGCAGTACTTCAAGTGCCGGCAGATATACCACAGATACCAGAGATACCACAGATACCACCCCTACCACGTGATACTCTGGCGGAAGCTCATGCAAATACACTGGCATGGCTGAAGGTGAAAGCAGCGACCGCGCAAGATTTAAGGAAAGCTGTGTCGGATATAGAAAAGTTTACGGGAGAGACTGGTGAACTGAACCATTTCATAAAAAATGGCGACCGTATAATAACACGGATCGAGGTGAAGACGGCGGAGGGTCTACTACACAGAGATGACGCGGATTCGCTCAAGGCTGATCTAGTTTGTCGGGTAAAAAGAAATATACTCAATTTGATTCAGGCCGACGAAGAAACCCCCTGGGCAGTAGTGAAAGACCGGCTTAAGAAGGCTTACGGAGGCGGCAGGTGGTCCCCAGAGGAAGACATCTTCCAGATGTTCAGGGAAGTTAGGCACCCTCGCCAGTCAAGTGGACAATACGCAGGAGCGTTGCTGACGAGATTCAACAATATCACCGCGAAGATGAGAGAAATAATGAGTGCCTCTGAAGTTGAACCTAGAATGGCGTTTCTGTCGACCATCTTGTTAGTACAGCTGGCTAGAGAGACGGGGAGAAAGGAACCGTTCCCCAAAGACCGTCCTTTCGTGGAATGCGCCCAGGAAATGATGGACATTAGTGCGCGCGATGAAGAATCGAGGATGGAGGTAGAGGAAACTGGGTGGACTAGGGTGTCTTATAGAAGACCCAGAACCAAACCTGCCATTTGGAGGAAAAGAGATCCGGAGTATGAAAGGAAGTACAGAACGGCGGCTAACGATAGTAAGAGGACGTACCAGAACGTGAAAAAATATCCAAGAAGAGAAGAGAGAAAATGTCACGGGTGCGGTAAACCGGGACACCTAGTGGCGCAGTGTCCCCGAACAAAATGCTTCGAATGTGGAACAGAGGGGCATATTGCGAAGCAGTGCCCGTATATGTTTCGCCAAAGAGAATCATCCCGAGGCGAGCCGATGGAGATAAATGCTCAGAGAGTATGGAGGAGGAGCAGATCTTCGGCTGGGTCCACGGAGAGTTCGGAGACATCCGACACGGAGGAAGAACATTTAGAGGTTGAAAGCAGGAGAGGTGAAAGGCGTGGAGGAAGGCGAAGAGAGGAAAAGCGGCCGGCAGGAGCAGAAAGGAGGGAGCGAGCAGAGACCTGAGGAGAGTGGCAGCAGAGGGGCGACCGCACGATCGAGAATTACAATATAAGGAGCGAATACGGCGGTCTGCCTATAATTAGAGTGACGAAAGGAGTGAAGTGTTTGGTGGATACCGGGAGCTCTAGCACAATAATGAGTCGGCGAGCGGCGGAGAAGTTGTGTGGCAGCGGAGGGGCACTCCAGATACAGGTATGTACATGCAAATTGATCACCCTGGGTGGGCCGTGCGAAGTAGAGGGAGAAGTTAGCTTAGATCTCGAGAGATGGGTAACACGTGGGGGTCAAGTGACGGTACATGTGGTGGCGAGCATGCCCCGTGAATATGAGGGAATTATTGGTTGTGATCTATTGGGAAAGGTTGGAGCGCGAATTAGGAGCAAAGGGGGACGTTGGTCGGTTAAGATTGGAGGGAAAACTTATAAGTGCCGGGTACTTAATAGGGAAGGCAGAGTAGGGGCGGTTAGTCGGGTCAAGGAATGGAGGTTGACATTAAGGGAAGAATTCGGAGACATTTTCTTTAAAGAAGACGAACTGTTAGGGGCAACTGGGAAAACAGTTCATGAAATTCCCCTAAAGCAAGAAAGGGTCACGTACGTGAAGGAAAGGCGATACCCTCAAGCATTAAAGCAACACATTAGGGACGAAATACAGAACCTAAAAAAGCAAGGTATCATAGAAGACAGTACTTCGCCATATAACAGTCCCCTCTGGATAGTAAAGAAGAAGAGCTTGCCGGGAGAAAATAAGGAAAAATATAGGCTAGTGATTGATTTCAGGAAACTGAATGAAAACACCCTAGATGAAAAATATCCCATCCCCAGATTTGAAGATATTTTAGACCGACTAAGCGGGTCAACCATATTCAGCACACTTGATTTAAAAGCTGGTTATCACCAAATCAGAATGCACCCTAAAGATAGCCATAAAACAGCTTTTTCATTCGAAAGAGGGCATTACGAATTTAGAAGGATGCCCTTCGGCTTGAAAAATGCGCCGATTACATTCCAAAGGCTTATGGACGAGTTCTTGAGGGGAATCGATGAAACATTCTGTCAAATATATATGGACGATCTGCTAGTGTTTAGCAAAACCGAGGAGCAACACGTAGCACATTTAAGAAAAGTTTTTGATAGAGTGAGAGAGTTTGGTCTAAAATTGTCCAGCGATAAGTCTCTGTTAGGCCAGGAGCAGATAAATTTTCTAGGCCACACGATTTCAAAGGAAGGGGTGCGACCCGATAGGAATAAGGTGTTGGCAATTCAGCGCATGGCGGTCCCGCGCGACGTGAAGGGAATCCGACGATTGCTCGGCACGCTGAATTATTATAGAAGATTCGTTCCCGAAATGGCGGAATGCCTTGTACCTCTTAACGACTTGCTTAAAAAAGGAAAGAAGGTGATAGTAACGCCTGAGATGGAGACCAATATTAAGCGCTGTATGAGAAAATTGCAAGAAGAGCCGGTGCTGGCGTTCCCGGATTTCTCCAAGGAGTTTACTATCACGACTGACGCAAGCGAATACGCGCTGGGGGCGGTGTTATCGCAAGATCAAGCAGAGGGTGAACGTCCGATCGCTTATGCTAGCAGACGTCTCTCAAATGCCGAGACGCGCTATAGTGCTCTGGAACGGGAATTGTTGGGGATAGTGTGGGCCATTATTGATCACTTTAGACCGTACGTGTTTGGCAGAAAATTTAAAGTCCACACGGACCATAGACCGTTACAGTGGGTGGGCACCCTGAAGGAGTCCTCAGCTAGAGTTACCAGGTGGAAAGAGTTCCTCAGCCAATATAACTTTGAGATAGCATATAAGCCGGGAAAAGAAAATGTGGTAGCGGACTGGCTGTCCCGTGCTCTCATCATTAACGCATTGGAAGAAGAAACTGGAGAGCCATCTGGCAACCTCCCACGATTTCTTAGAGATTGGACGCCAGAAGGAGAAGGCGGTCAGGGAGCGCGAGAGGAAGGCGCCACGGAAGAGGATAGCTCGGCGGACGAAAGGGCAACCCATATGGAAGAGATAGAGGCAATAATTAATGATAAACGCCGGCAGATCATCTGGAAGACCCGAATGGCGGGACCGATCAAGATCGAAAACGACGTATCTGGGAGAAGTAAAATCACCACGATCTGGTCGCAACCGGGGATCAGCGAGGATCTGATTTGCCGCACGCTTAATGATGTTTCTACGCCTGGCAAAAATCATCACCTGTATGTCGGCAACGAGATAGTATGGGAGAAGATTAAAAGACTATGGCGAGAGGAAAAAATAGGAGTGGACAGATCGTTCATCCGCTGCACCCTGATGGTCGAATTACTGAAGGATGTGGAGCGCCAGCGCGAAGTGACAGTGGCGTATCATCAGGGAAAAACAAACCATCGAGGAGTCAACGAAACCTTCCTGGCACTCAAGCGAAGATATTTTTGGTGGGGCATGAGGAAAATGATTCAGGAAATCATTGGGAACTGTAATATCTGCCTCACCACAAAGTATGATCGGAACCCTCCTCAAACGGTCCAAGAAGAGACACCCACCTCGGAGGCACCTCTGATAGATTTGCAGGTCGATACTTTCACCTGGAGAGGGTACAAATGGGTGACGATACTAGATACGTTCAGCAAGATCGCCATGGCGTATCTTGTCCAACAGCGATCCTCGGAAGCGGTTTTAGAGGCAATACGGACATGGTTCCAATTCTATGGGATTCCAGAACGAATAGCATCCGATGGCGGTAAGGAGTTCGACAATGCCGCCATACACAAGGAAGCGAAGGCTCTTGACATAGCTTGGCATCTCAACACTCCGGGGCACGCAAAGAGCAGAGGGGGTATTGAAAGGCTCCATAGTACGTTGAGCGACCATTTGCGTGTTTATCAGATGGACAAAGGCTTAGAGCCGGACATGGCAATGACAAAGGCGGTCGCGGCGTATAACCATTCTATCCACTCTGTCACGGGATTCGCGCCATTCGAAATCCTCTTCGGCCTTCGGGACCGCCCTAGGGATTGGTCAGGGACGGTAGCAAACAGAGAAAAATTGGATCGAGCTGTAGCCAACCGCATATTGCTGGTGAAACGGTGGAACAAAGTCAGGCGGAGGATCGAGTCGGAGAAATGCCGCCGGGTTGCGAAGCATAATCTGGGAGTTAGAGATATTAGCGGTGACATTAAAATAGGACTGATCGTATACAGGAGGAAAGTATCGAACAGGGGAAAGGAGCTGGAGCGGTACGAGGGCCCCTTCCGTGTGATCACTATCCGCGAACATAACGTGGTCACTATCCAGAGCGTCAAGGACCCTAAAAAGCGGAGGACTGTCCATATCGAACAATTGAGGTTCCCAATGGCCAAGTTAACATTACCATAGTGAGCTGGAGTGCCTCGTCATGCTGTTTTGTTGTTTTTTGTGTGTGTGCTTAATATTTTTCTTTATTGAATTTACCTTTTGTGCATTATATTTTCACGTTTTTTTTGTTTTATTATTTTTCGAAATGTGTGAATTGTTTAGCATTTTGTTTGTTTATATTAGAGCCCGATGACCGATCGCTTTGGTTCTTTCTCTCTATTATGAAGGTTAATGTTGCGCCTAACCTGCTTAGTATAAGTTTACGGAAATTTTCGTAAACTGGCGGGGGGGAGTTAGAGACCGCGGCGAGCCGGTATCGGGCTTAATCCCGCCTGTACCTTGTAAACATTCTGTTGTATACATCGAGGTCTAAACAAGGAAATAAAGTCAGTGTTGTTCTAGTTATCGTGCGTGTTGTTTCTATGTCCTATTACTTTTATTATTTATTATTTATATCTTATTTAAGTGAATTAACGTAATTTATATATATATATATATATATATATATATATATATATATATATATAAATATGAATTTGAATGCTGTTTACTCACAGTGGCGATGTTTACGCTCAGTAGTAAGTAGCCTCGTCTTTAAATCCTTAAGGGTTTAGGGATTAACTGTCTGCTGCCGATAACCCAGTAAATTATTGATTATATTACTAAGTGGTTGCGTGAAACCTTTTGTGCTTTTAAAGTGACACTGAATTCAATTTTTGAATGCGGCGATAGAAAAAAATTATATATATTAGACACAAATAACAATAATTTACAGAAAAGTAAAACTGTGGGAGTGATAGCTGTTGCCTCAATGCCGTCTCTGGCCAGACTGATTAGTACACACAAACTTTTTTTCGGTTGGTGATTTGTTCAATATGTCCCTATCTATTGAGGCATGTTTATTTATGGTTACAACTATATTTTTTATTACCAATGTTCGAATTCCAAAGAGTGCCTGTTATTTTATCTACTAATAATAACTAGCTAATAATTCTTGATATAAAGGTTTATTTATTTTTTTTAAATAGTAAAACTGAAACCTACATTGAAATGTTGAAATTTTCTTAATTTCAAGATTTTAGGGCCCTCAATGTACCTTGTCATGCGTTTTTTAACATCAAGACTTTTTGTCATTTGTACGGTTTTCTTTTAATGATAAAATATTTGATCATTTCCACTAATATCTTCATATTGGCATTTCATATATTTCTTTACTTGCTCCTGAAGAAAAAAACAATATTTCTCATAGATTTAGTGATGTTACCATGTAATATTTTTTTGAGGATCACTTCTTCGCTTCTGTATTTCATTATTATATCTCCCTAGATTCCCGCCTATTTCTTTTTAAGATTTCACTCATTTCTCTTTAAAAAAATTACTCTAAGCCACTGTTCCTTGGTTTGTTGTTGTTGTTAATAGCCATTAATTTGTTAGATTTTGTGTTATTTTTTTAAAACTTTTGTTTCCCAGGTTAGGTTTCACATACATAGGGGAGATGCATTATTTACAACATAAAATTATGTTGAGAATTAGTGAGAATATGAATATTTGAAACCAGTAAACAACATGATATTATGAGTTATGAATCCTTTTGACTTTGAATGATCTAGTAATTTGACTGTTATGTATCGATTCTTAATAATAATTAAATTTATTATAGAAAACATATATTAAGATTTTCAAGTTGTAATTAGAGTGTTACTTTTGTTGTGAATTGTTTCCTTTCAAATTTTTTTTTTTTTTTTTAATTGAAATTTACAACTGTACAAAAAATACATCAAGTAAATATGCTGAAATGTTATAACACATGAAATAAACATGAAGAGAAACTGCCCATTGGCAGCCCTCTTTGGTAGTGAGTCTAAACAAGAAGGTCTAGAGGCCATCTTCTTTTCAGACGCCTCGGAGGATTGTCAGGAATTGAAGAGGAAGCAAGAATTGAAACTAATAAAGGATTAGAATGGGAGTGGAGTTTTTTATGGAAGGCGTGATACCTGGTACGGCTTAAATCAGCAACATATGGAACATTAAGGTCATTGTGGATGATTTTATTCGTGACAAAGGAGCGTTAAGGATTTTGCGAAGGATTTTGGATTGTAAGAATTGGATACGGGAAAAGTTTGATGGTTTAGTAGAGCTCCAAAGCTCAACTCCGTAGGTCCAGATATGCCTTATGATGGTCATGTAAATGAGTCTTTTTTAGTTAAGTGAAAGGTTAGTTTTTAGTATAGTTATTAGTTTTTAGTATAGTTTTTAGAAAGTTAGGTTGCTGGACGTCTGTCTGGTAAGTGTTGGAGTAGCCGAAATCGTCGTGCAGTTTCTTGTCTTTTCAGTCTTGTATGTGGATTCCATGTTAGTCGTTTGTCAAGCAGGAGTCCTAAATAGCGGATCTGTTCAACCGGGACAAGCGGAATATCATTAAAGGACACTGTAGGGCAGGATGTCATAGGTTTTCGACGAAGGGTAAAGGTAATTTGTTGGGATTTATTGGAATTGATTTTAATACTCCAATTCCGACACCATACCTCAAGGTCTCTGATGTGGGATTGGAGAGTTTGAGAGGCTATTATAGGATCGTTATTAACCGATAACACGTAAGTGTCATCGGCATAGGTAGAAAGGAATGTGTTAGGATGGGTTGGAATATCAGCTGTATAGACTGTGTAAAGAATGTGTCCTAGGATACTGCCTTGAGGAACCCCAGCAGACTGGTTGGAAAGAGATGAATAGGAACTATTATGGTTTATTTTGAAGAGTGGTTTATCTGTCAGAGAGGATGATTAAGAAGTATGTAGGAGGAAGGAATTTACGGAGTTTGTATAACAGTCCCGGTCAAAGGCTTCTTCAACGTCGAGAAAGGCTCCAGTGCAGTACGATCCCGCTCCAGTGCAGAAGAGACAACATCCACACGGTGACATTGCTGGATGGTGGAGTGGGAAGTTCGGAATCCAAAACGTTTGGTTCTAGCATCATCGGATGTAGTGGGGCCATGTAATAACAAATGTCTCATAGACTGATCGCTTAGGCCTCTAATGAACGGTGATAAAACGAAAATATCTGTTACTGACTTTCCGCATTGACAAAAAAAATTACATATAGGAGAAATTTTCTTTAATTCATTCGCATACATATCTACCGTCTCATTCGGATTTTTTTTTTTTTTTTTTTTTTTTTTTATAGAAATCTATGCCTCTCTACCATTACATTTGATTAGGGAACTAATTGGCTTTTTTAAAATTTCGATAACTTCTTTGTAATTTAAATTACTAACTTCCTTAGGTGCGACAAAAAATTTTAAGTTGAAAAGTCGGGAAGATATACACTTATATTTGAAAGTCAAGAAACTCAAAACTTACTGATTATGACAAATACTCACAACTACTGACAAATCACTATGGTCTATAACTAAGAGGCTGTTATACTTTCTTCACACTTTTTATTAAAAAAATGCTTAACGTTTCGGCTAATATCCCCGTTTTCAGGAGCAAAAACAATTTATCTCTAATAAATTTTTACTTTCACTTACCTATATATGAAATATATATTAAGGGGAAGTATTGCGAAAATTTTCGAATTCCAGTTTTCAACGGAAATACATGTATTAGGGCCCTCTGAGTCCAAGTAACCAAGTCCCGCAAAAAGGTCTGTGTGTGTGTGGTAACTCCCGGCCGAAACGAAAAGTCCTATGAAACTGAAATTTCATATTTAAGACAAATATACGCTCGAGATATTACAGAAACTTTTTCATCTAAATCAGCTAACCATAAGATCTACTTTATACCATGCATTTTGCACATTTTTGCGATTTTCTCAAAAACGGCTCTAACGATTTTGATTAAACTCGCTATATTGATGTAAAATTTGATGGACTTTAATATGATGTAGGTTTCATTCAGAGTGAAATAGTTGTTTTCAGATCTGTTACAAGACGAGATAGTTTCAAGACTCCCTAAAGTTATAGATAAAGACTGCGGTATGGTGGGAGATGTATAATTTATTGATTATATTACGATGTGCCAAAAAAAAATTCATGTTTCCACCAGGTATGCTGAGTTGAAGTGGCTTTACTGAGTTTAAGTGTCGACGGCAATACTTCTTAGTCCGTAAGCCAGCAACAAAAATGCAATCCATTTTACAAAAATGTTTAGTATGTTTTATGCAAAGCTTCTATCATAGTAAAGCAAAAAATAAACGTCTGCCAATTTAAAACTGTTGGATTACAAAATGGTGGCCATTAAAAAAGGGAATATCACTCTTTTCTAACATAATTATGGCTACTATCATGGGAACGGCTCATCCTATGAATATAATCGTTATAAAGTAAATCATCAAGTATTTTATAAGCTTTCATTTAAGTGGAAACAGACATTTTTATGTCTAATATTCAACGATATAAAATGTGTTTTTACATGTAACCTTTGCACTGACATTATTTCGTTGTTTATTATAATTACGGATTTCTATTACTGCTAAAATTAAAGCTAATTTTATGCCTAGTGAAGTAATTTATAGGGATCACTTGTAGCTGGGTGGCTAGCGTAACAGCCTCCCATGCCAAAGGTCACGGGTTCAAATCCACAAGTGGTCCTAGAATTTTTTAATGGGAGTAAAAAATCCTTTGTTACGCCGTCCTTCGGAGGGGACGTTAAAAGGTGGTCCCGAGCCTGTGATGTCAGGTACTCGTTAAAGATCCCTATCCTAATGAAAACCTGGATAGGCAAAATTTAGGACTCCCACTGTAGCATCGTCCGATTAGCCATAGTAGCATAAAGTGACGTTAAATAAATAAATAAATGAAGTAGTTTATAACCATTATATTGTTAGGAACAGTTGTATCCATAATATTAACCAAATCAATGACAAAAAAAAGAAGTTTCTCTGTTTCCGTTATTTTGTAAGAAACATATCTCTATAACTATTAGTCATACAGACGTGTTTCACAACTCAAATTAAAGGTGATTTAATTTTCTATATTAATTGTTATAACGATTATCTTCATAGGATGAGCGGTTTCCATGATAGTAACCAAAGAATGTGAGACAAAACTGATATTTCGTGATATTCTCTTTTTGGATGGCTGCCATTTTGTAATCCACCCGTTTTGAGTTGGTAGACGTGTACTTTTTGCTTTACCTTGATAGATGCTTTGCATAAAACATACTAAAAAATTTGGTAAAATGGGATACATTTTTCGTTGCTGGCTCACGGTCTAATAGCTTTTTGAAATAAGTAATGGTGATCGACTATTTTAGGGCATTTTCCCTTGAATTATTTATTTTTTTCCAAATTAGTTAACTGTATATAAATATCTTTAAAAACAGTTTTACCCTGATCTAGTTATTTTGAAATTATAAACAACTGTGTAATAATTTGCAGTGTTTTCTAATTTGGATGAAAAATGTAGCTGAACGTAAGATATTATTATGGAACATGATGAGGTCACAAAAATCACTGGAAGTTTCACTAGTAAAAGTATTACTCTTTCAAAAACTGCGTAATAGACATCGGGTGTGGCTCAGTTTACCCTTTACCTTGATAGATGCTTTGCATAAAACATACTAAAAAATTTGGTAAAATGGGATACATACATAAAAAAAACCTCTATATCTACAACATGTTCACCCCACTCTCCTCAGTCCAATCTATCAACACAGAACCCTAGCCCCTGAACCTACCCATTCCTCCCCAAAGAACTGCTTCATTTAAAAGATCCTTCGTCATTCTGGTCCTTCGTTTATCTTTATTCTGGAATTCCTTACCTAAGTCTATTGGTATATCTCAATACTCAAGCATCAACTATTCATCTATCTACTACAACATTATCAACAATCTTCCGTGCCTTTATTAAACTGGACTATTTAGCCTCTTTATTCTATATTCAATTTTTATTTTTTGCTGTTCTAGCACGATATATATTTTCCATACTTTTTGAGGTAGTAGTATTACCATTGTATTTGTACATACGTACCATTGTATCTGAATAAGTATGTATATGTGTTGGTGTATGTATAGACGTTCATGCATTACTCGCGAAATCGTGTACATAGTAATGCAATAACTTTATAGCCAGAAGTAAAATTATAAATGTACCTGTTTATTATTGTATTTAAAATTTATTTTCATTTAAAATTTTACGTCTCTTGAAAATCCTTTATTTCATCCAATTTTTCATTTCACTTACCTATATATGAAATACATAATAAGAAATAATCTATGATATTATTATCTACAACAATCAGTTAGTTTTATCCAATTTTATTACTCATATAATATATCAAGGTAATAGTTTTTTATTAAATCTTTAGCTTTCTAACGGTATACTATACATCAAATCAAAATAGTTAGTGCCGTTTTTGAGAAAATCGTAAGGGGGTGCAAAATACATAGCATAAAGTAGCACTTAACATCTCCAGCGCACAGTTGTCTCAATTATGAAATTTCAGATTTTTTCGGCTTTTCGTTTCCTTGCTTGACTTATAACACACACTCATACACGGACCTTTTTGAGGGACCCTAAAACATGCATTTGCAGTGAAAATTAGAATCCGAAAATTTTTACAATCACTTTACTTTACCTTATTATGTATTTCATATATAGGTAAGTGAAATGAAAAATTGGATGAAATAAAGGATTTTCAAGAGAAGTAAAATTTTAAATGAAAATAAATTTAACAATAATAAACAGGTACATTTATAATTTTACTTCTGGCTATAAAGTTATTGCATTACTATGTACACGATTTCGCGAGTAATGCATGAACGTCTATACATACACCAACACATATACATACTTATTCAGATACAATGGTACGTATGTACAAATACAATGGTAATACTACTACCTCAAAAAGTATGGAAAATATATATCGTGCTAGAACAGCATAAAAAAATAAAAATTGAATATAGAATAAAGAGGCTAAATAGTCCAGTTTAATAAAGGCACGGAAGATTGTTGATAATGTTGTAGTAGATAGATGAATAGTTGATGCTTGAGTATTGAGATATACCAATAGACTTAGGTAAGGAATTCCAGAATAAAGATAAACGAAAGACCAGAATGACGAAGGATCTTTTAAATGAAGCATTTCTATGGAGAGGAATGAGTAGGTTCAGGGGCTAGGGTTCTGTGTTGATAGAGTGGTCTGAGGAGAGTGGGGTGAACATGTTGTAGATATAGAGTTTTTTTTTGTTCTAAAGGTTTGGAAAAAATAGACTCTTTGGATAGCCCTTAAGCCAGCAACGAAAAATGTAACCCATTTTACCAAATTTTTTAGTATGTTTTATGCAAAGCATCTATCATGGTAAAGCATGAAGTACAGTAACATAGATGTATATTATACCGTTGGGAAGCTAAAGGTTTAAAAAAAAACTATTACATTGATATATTATATAAGATATGAAAATTGGATAAAACTAACCGATTGTTGTAGATAATAATATCGTAGATTATTTCATAAAACAAATTTTTCCTTCGAAACTCAATTTAATTAATTCTAGAACCTTTTTTCATCTCTAACTTTATCTTTTATGAAAATTTTCGAATAAGAATTTACACCGATAGTACACGTTTAAGTGTCTTCTAGATTCAAATGACAAAGTCCCGCAAAAAGGGATGTATGTGTGGTAACTCTCGCACGAAAATGAAAGGTCGTACAAAACTGAAATTTCTTATTTGAGACAACCGTACTATACGCCAGAGATGTAACAGTAACTTTTTCAGTAAATTGCTACACGGCTGACCAAAAGAGCTACTTTGTACCATCTTGAGCTGTGACTAGAAAATTTATATTTAAACAAAATCAATAAGTTAAATGTATATTTTAATTACTATTGAATCAAAGAAAATGAAATTCAATATTGAAACCAATTTTTTTTTATTAGTACTAAACAATGATAGTGGTGGAGGGGGGATAGGATTGGGTGGGGATAGGGTGATGGGGAGGGGAAGGGCGAAGGGTCAGTAGCAGAGAGGCGGCCGATATGAGCAGGCCTAAGAGGCTGTGCCTAGTGCGGCTGGGAACCGTCCCGGACACTTTGTTGGATATTAGTGCACGGATAGTTGCTGAACTTATACCCTTTCAGAGGGTAGAGGAACGATACGAACGGATTCCCGAACCTGTTCAACGTCGTATCGTCTTTTGGTCCTTCCCGAGGGATGAAAGGGACATTTGTATGTACTCGAGCCTGAGTAGGGCCAGCCCTGTCAACGGCGAGCCTCATAACCTTTCCTTCTACAAAGGGCTCAAACTACTTGAATCTGGATGCGTTGAAAATGTTTTACAAGTCGGTGAGTGTCCCACCCCCAATTATTTATAACACCTTATATTATATTAATGTATGTTTTCGTTTGTCCATTACTTGTTGCCCTGTTGATTGTTTTGTTTATGAATGTAAGAGTTCAGTTCAAAGTTTGTTTGTTAGTATATTTTTAACAATGCCCTTGTCATTTAAGGGATTCTTTCTGTTGATTTGAACTGAAACATATTAAGACAAGGCTTTGAAAATTGCATGTTTCTCTATTAGCTCGTATTTTTTAAATTTTATATCCAATTACAACTATTAAAGTTAGTTCCACTGAGGCATAGAAACCAGTTTGAAGTAGACAATAGTGTTATTAGAGTTAAATGACTTTAAAGGATTTATTAATTGTATTTTCTATGACATACTGATGTTGACGTATTGTATTATTTGGACAGTTGAATAAATAATTAACGTTTACATAGATTACTTGGTCTATTTTTTTTCTGAATCAGTGTAAGTTGTTCTTTAATATTTCATTTTTTTAGTAAGAACGTATTTTCCTTTCAATAAATTATTTAAAACGACAAAGAATGGTAATAAATTTGTATATGTATATATTTTCTTTTCTTTCTGATAGTGTGATAAAATTATTAGGCTGTATTGATTGGTTTAACTTTCTGTTTTGGAATTCAATCTCAACAATAATTAAATATCTCTAAATCATTCCGAAGTAGCAACTTAAAGTGAGAATATCTCTAATCCTAGTATAGCAATTGCTTTAAATTTTTTATTGTTTATTTTTAACCTTGCCATTCATTAGTTTTATATATTGTCACTTTGTAACATTTTGATTGCAATTATTATTTTTATTCATATAAGCTAAAAATTCAAAATTACAAGAATGGTGCTACTTGTAACGGGGGGGGGGGGAGGTTTTAATAACATTGTATTTTTTCACGGGATATATAACGTTCCTTATGTTATGGAACATCAATCGAGTGTAAAAATATTTTATTTTTCGTATGAATTAAAGAAAAATGTTGGATTTTTATTGATTTAAAAGTGTTTATATTATTCTGATTATAAATGAAAATGGTGAGAAATCATTTAAGATTACAAAATATTTAATATATTAAAATGTCAAGTTGTGTGGCGAATCGAGAGGCACTATTTGTATGTACAAATAATTGTCTCTACTCTATTGGAATTTAATTTCGTATTTTGGGTTTTTTTTTTATTATTGTTTTGAAACTTGTTCTGTATTTTACTTGATAACATTGTATATATTTTCAAAAAATTGAAAAGCTAAATTAAGAAGATTGCGAATCTGAAATTTAGTAGTTAAGATAGTTACACCCTTGAGATTTTTTTTTTTTTTTTTTCAACCAATTCGACTTTCTGGAAGTTACTATATACTATCGATTTCACGCAATTTTCTCGGAAACGCTTCTTGTAATTAAACTCGATGTACCAATACAAAATTCTGTGGGCATGAATATCATTTAGGTTTAATCCTTCAGGAAATAGCCAGACTGCGGAATTTTCAAAATCTTATCTTTAAAAAAGTACTTTTTGTTTTTATATATGTGAAAATGAACTTATCCCCGTTTTTAAACATGTGTTAATATGAACTATGAAAGAATTTTATAATAAATCGAAGATGAAGAATAGAATATTATTTTTTATGCTTATTTATTGATTTTGGAAAATGGGAATATTAATAATAGATGCAGTTGGAGAGCTAAAGATTTCAGAAAATTATCCAACGTCCGAAGCCGTCGAAGGTAATGAATGCACTTAAAGTTCAATGATTTTTATGAATAATATTTTTAAATTATTTAATTTTAAATAAATGTTTCCAAGAAAACTCGGTTAAGATTTATTAATTTATTTATTTACTTCACATAAGGACTGAAGGAAAAAAAAAATGTAAATTCCACTAAAGATGTCCATTTAACTGCTATATCCAAATTTTAATATACTATTTTTTTTTTTCTCACTGTTAGGGCTTGAATATGAGAACAAGAAATTCGCGAAACGTAGCTAAAATATTATTATTTATTTCTTGACTTAACCTCTAAACTCGTTGAAAACTTAAATTATCCATAGTGAGAACTAACAACAATATATATTAGAATAGAAAGAAAATAATATTTTTTTTAAATAATAATATTGTTTTCTTCTTTTTCTTTCTCCTTTGTGCCTTGGGGAGTGCAGGTGCCACGATCCATGCACCCATGTTCTGCAATCGTGTGCTAGAGCCCTTAGATCCATACATGTCTCTTTTCTCCCTTAGCTTGGTAGCTTGGTGATGCACTCCATCCATACTTTTTCTTGACCTTCCTCTTGGAAGCTTTCCTGTGGCTTCCATGAATTTTTGGGGGTTATTGTGTTCATCCATCCGACACAGGTGCCCAAACCATCCCAATTGTCTCTCCCTTTCAATTTTTTTAAGAATTGTAATTGATTTTGAAAACTAGTGTCATAGATTTTTTTATAAACTGATAATAACGCAAGGTTTTCATCCAGCTTCCCACAAAACCTTAAAGTTCTAAATATCGAATAGAAAAAAGTTGTTTTTTTTGGTATCTGATGTTCAAAGTTGTCAAAGTCGGTCTAGAGATTAATATTTCGTCTTCAGATATTGACATAAATATTTTTAGATTCACCTTTAAATTTTAATATTATGATTTCTAGCTTTGTGGAACTATTTCTAATTTTATATCTGAATAATTAAAAATAAACAAAAATTGGTCTGTCAAAAATCGTTATTAAAATCATGTTCTTTGTATTACTCTAATTTTTACCATTTTGGGATCACAAAAATATTGTATACTATTTCTAAAACTGGTCTTATTGATGTATTTAGATTATATGTTTTAAGTGGAATAATAAACAGATAGATCATTCTGATATATATTCGGCAATCACGAAACACTATCCAGTGATCAACGCCATTATTCTACAATACATTCATATTTTTTTATGATTTGTGTTTTTATTAGATTTTTCAAGTGGCCAAAAGATTCAGAATTTATACACGTTACACTTAAGTGGTATGTACAAGCAGAGTAAATAGTAATTATAGCCTGAAATAATAAGAAAAATCTATTTTTAAAAATAAAATTTAAAAAAATTACCCATTAAAATAGATAGACCACCCAAAAATATTGAGCTTTGAGATAAAGAATATGTCATTATTGAATATTATCGATTAAGGGTATAGTTGTTACCAAAAAAAACAACAAAAAAACAATTTTCTTAGTAGTTCGGTATAATTTAAATATTCCTAGTTCTGCTTTATTAGAGATGGGCAAATAATCAAAATAAAAGTATTGTGTAGTTTACTCGAATAATCAGACCGTTGAAGTATGGCGACAGAGTAACCTGTTAGTTATTTAGTTGGTGGCTGTGAAGTTCGAAAAGTACTTCTGTATTTTTTGTGATTACTTTCTATTTTCTCCATGTATTTAGAATTATTTTTCTTTAAGTATTTGAGTAGTTAATTTAGTTTAGGCTGTCAGTGTAACGTTTTGTCACCTACTATAGCAATTATTTCAGTTTTTTTTTCCGTTCTGAAGTCCATTTGGACATATTTTTTACTTCTAATTAACGATTTAATTTTTTTTTGTTAATATATTCATTGATATTTACAACTGTATAATAAAATAAATTTAGTAAATGTGATACAAGATATAACGTCATGATTCACATGTAGGGATACCACCCATTGGCAGCTCTTCCAAAACTATGCTAATTTAGAAGGTCTCGGGGCCATCTTCTTTTAAAACGCCTCGGAGGATTATCAGGGATCGTAGAGGAAGCAAGGATTGAAATCTAACTCACTAGAGTGGGAATGGAGTTTGTCATGAAAGGAGTGGTACTTGGTTTGTGACAAGTAAGCAACATGGGAAACATTTAGATCTTTATGGAGTTTATTTGTGACAAAATAAGGAGCATTGAGTATTTTTCGAAGGGATTGGAGACGAGAAGGATTTGATAGTTTAGTTGAGCTCTAAATCTCTACTCCGTAAGTCCATATAGGTCTTATGATAGTCATGTAGATAGATGGGCCTTTTGTGCTTAAGTAGTCGAAAACGTCGGGCAGTTTCTTGTCGTTTGAGTCTTGTGTGAGGTTAAAAATATTAAAATATATATGTTCAGATATATTCGATATAGAGGTATATTATAAGATATTTTTAGAAAGGAAATAATATAATACTGAATTTAAGATTTATTGCTCTCTTAGCAGTTATCTTTACAATCTTAATATTTATTCGATATTGAAGTCGGTTATGTTTTCGCATGCACATAACTGCGGGTTCGGTTATGAATTATTTTAAAATAAAAATATGCCTCAACATCGAATAAAACTAAAGATTTTTAAAATAATCGATCTAAATAACGATAATTTATAGAAAAATATAGCCTTCATAACATTTTGATTGTCCTAAAAATATATATATATATATATAATATAAATATCCTAAAAGTATTATAATTCTACCTGTATGGAGAAAATGGAATGTACTCAAGAGGAAAACCGGGCCCTTTTCGTACTTACCAGCTGAAGTACTAGATTTACTGTCTTCGTACGTCCGATTATTTGAGTAAACTACCCCGTACTTTTATTTCGAGTATTTGCCCATCTTTATTCTTTACAGTAATTAGTTATCTTAAGAAAAATCTGAAACAGGGTGTCAGGTGTAGCGTATTAATTGCATCAACTTACCATCGATTGATTTCTACAGTAGCTGCTTTGTTGTCTATATCATTTTCATTCTTTTGAAGGATTCAGTTAAATAACTATGACTAATTCCATCAGAGCTCCTTTGTGATAAAAACTTAAATGGGAGCCTTTGTAAACAGAAATTTAATTATTACATTATTACCAGAATTAAGATAAAAGAAACAATGAAAATAGTGATACTTTTCACATAAATGGATGAAATCAGAGATAGAGATTTCTAATCATGGTTCTAATGAAGCTCTTTATTGAATAACTTTATTACGAAGATATATTTCTTATATTGTACAATAATTTTAAATAAAAAGGAAACTTGTCGATGAAAACATTTTGATTTCGTAACCTTACACTAAATAAGTCCGAGTATGAGACTTACGTACTTGAGCTTCGTAATCAGGTCTCGAAATGTTAATTCAAACACACTGAATGTTAATTATTCCTTTTTAGAAGGAATGATTAAAAACATATTGATAGTTGGTGTCGAAGATTTGGTTCTGCTGCAGGCACTACCAAAAGACTCTTGTAATAATGTATATAATTGAGGCGTTGAATTCCAAAAGGATATCCAGGATATCCACTTTAGACAATTTTACAGGAAACGCAGATATCTGTCATTTATTTATTATTGGACTAATTTACTAGATTATTTTTTTAATTAAAATCTGAAGTTGGCTTTTTACTGTATTAACAACTTATTTCTTCAAATTATTGCACTTTTCTCATGACTTTTTAACTATATAATATGGACATAGTACGTAATATAATGAAACGTGGATATAGTAATTTTCGGAAGAATATAACGCGAGATAACATCATCATAACCTTCCTCATACAACATTACTCATAGCTAACGTCTTTATTATGTTAATTACTAAGTTATGTATATTCCTCTATCCTGACCCATCTTTCCTTGTTGGTGAACTAGATTTTATTGTATGTTCTTCATATAGAAAGCGAATATTCAAAGAACGTTTTTCTTTTTTTTTGGTACTATCATAAGAAAGTATGTAACTATGAAATTTGTTTTGAACTTTTATTTATTCTTTCTGTGGATTTTACAAATGTATTTATATTATTAACTACGTGTAGACAATATTTAATAAATAAAATAACTGATAAATAAATAACTTTTAAACTTTGATTTTGGTATTTTGCTTTTTACAAAAAAAAAATCTATTATGTTAGATCAGCATGGTTTTTCTTCTCATATTTAGCAAGGCCAGGGAAGTCTAATCCCAACCGTTTGCTGAATAAAATACAAATAATTATATATTACATATGCTGGATAAAAAATGGATTAAATAGCGAGTTTTTGTATGTGGCTACAAGAAGAAATACTACGAAAAAAAATTAATTTAGAACTGAAGCGACGCAATTAAGTCGTAAATCTGCACATTATTACAACATTTTCTCCTCTATTAGTTAAGGTTCGATCTTATTTTATTAAGGAAAAAAAAAATTGATTTGTCATTAAGTGATTGTCTCTTAGGTAGAAGTGAGAAAGCGTATTTGTCTAAATTAAGATATTTTTAAAGGAGTGGAAAACAAATTTGTATATAATAATATCGTCATGGTCATAGAAATTTCACCACGCAATATAAATTTTTTCTCCAATATTGAAAATTAACGTATGTTAAAAAAAAAAAAAAAAAAAAAAAAAAAAAAAAAAAAAAAAAAATATATATATATATATATATATATATATATATATATATATATATATATATATATATATATATATATTGAAACTTTAAGGAAAACACATACAAAATATGAACAAATCATGTATGTTCGATAAATATTAGGCCTTTCTACAAAAGAAATCTTGGATATATTTTTTTATAAACTATTTATTTAATTTCCAGTCATCGCAACATTTCAGCCTCTTGGGCCATTCTCAAGCTTCTGTAATCAATTAAAGTTTTATCGCATTTATACATTTTCAACATCTAATATCAACACATAATAAATTATTTTTAATAATTACGACACCTACCATGCACATCCATGTTACATATCAATTCATTTCACCGCTTATCAGCAGCGTCGTCATAATTTTATATAAATTTAAAATTTCTTGTAAAGCGAATTATTATATTAATTTCAAAACTGTGATCACTGTTGATTTGTGTCACCACATTTATCGTGAATATTCTTCCACTTTATATATCCTCACAATTTTAATTTGTTTCTGATAGCGAAACTTGCTTAAATTTCTACATAATTACAAATTTTATCTTATTATAAGTTAACCTCTAACCAGAAACTAAGAAATGTTATTTGTTTTTATTTCACTAAGCTTATGATTTAATAAGTGGACAATAAAAAATAAAGATATATTCGATTAAATAAATTTTATCACCATAGAAAATTAAAGAAAGCATGGGGAATGAAATTTATATTACTTCGACTGTATGTTTATTTTATAGCTCTCAAGTGAAAAGTACGTCTGAAACCTGCCCCTCAATGTTATTAAAGTTATTATCATATTTTAAAAAAGTGGCTACTTTCTATCGAATTTCACAACCAAAATTATTCTTTAAATTAAACAAATTCTCTACTTTCAGTGGTCCGTACTGACTTGAACACTGTGATATCTCTGACAGGGACCTTTCGAATTCTTGTCCGGTAATTTTGGACTGTCTCATTAGCGAATTAACAATTCTTCAGACAACAACCCACTTTCATGGCTTCTTGCTCTATTCATTGGTGGGCAGCGTAGGGGGTCTTCTAATTCTAAGGTTAGCATCATGAAGACGATTTCGAATAGCCAGGCCACTCACTATTGTCCTCGTACTCAGCTGCAGCGGTTTGTCCCATTCCGTTGAGCTACAATACCATTTGGCGCGATACGATGCGTTCTTCATTCACTATCAGGCCTGTCTTCGATTGTACCATAAATTAAAAATATATTCTAACACCTACCAACATTGCTTTGTCTAGCATTTAAGTGTCCAGAGATATTTATATATATGCTCTATCTCCTCCCAACGATAAATGTTGTTTATTTTATTTGTAATTACCTCTAAATTAGAAATAAATAAAGAAGAGAGAGTATTGTGGTAATAAAACAGTGAAAGGTCTTTTTCTTATTAAAAGGCAGGCAAAGGAAAGGAAGTCAAATAATGACAAAGAATTACTTTATAGTTTGGTAGGAAAGTTAGTTTAGCAACGTTGGAATATACTTTTATACCCCAACATCTTCCAACGTTGCTTGGTCTTGCATTTAAGCGTTAAGAGATTTCGTTGGTAAAAAAGCCGCCGTTGTTGTCACTTATTGCTATTATGGAAATATGAGGTGATGCTAAGGCCCGGTTGCACCAACAGCCTGTGTTAAAGTTAACTTTTGCTGTTAACTAACCCGGGTTAAAAGCTAATCATGATTAAAGTTTTTGTCCAGTTGCACCCACAAATTTTTAATTCGAGTTAGTTAACATGGGTTAGCGCGGGACGTCATCATATTCGTGACGTATTTAACAACTCCAAACCCTCTAGACAGAGACAGTTAGGTTATATTGAAATGATTGTTTTACTCTGCCGATCAATATATATTAATACAATAATGGATATAATTAGTTGACCGTTGAGAATTAATAATGAAACATTTTAAGATCTATTGAATATCGAGGAAGCTGGATTGTATTGTGAAACCAGACAGACAATGAGTATCTAAATGGAATAAAAACTATAGTATATAAAATGTTATTAGATGTATTCGAAAAAAATAATAAATTAAATCAAGTACAATGAAATTAAAAATGAACCCAGGACAAAAAACCTTAACGTTCAATAAATTGATCAATAATAAACCAAAAACTGATGACAATAAAATAGTAAAACCTAAACAAAAAACTATAACAGATCTTTACCAGAATGAAAAATAATAAAAAAACAATTATAGGTAATATCAATAATGCGATAAATATAGACATGATAAGTGGAAGAAATAGAAATATATACCATAATCAAAAAATGCAATTTATACCTCATCTATCCAAAGAAATTAAGAGAACACTTGTTGAATTTAATTCACCACAGACAAAATTAGGGCTATATAACCATAATAAACTAAGTAATCATTTATCAAACATTAAAGATTTTACCACACGAAAAACTGAATGTTATTTATAAAATAAATTGTATAGATTGTGATAAGATATACATAGGAGAAACCTCTAAAAAGATCACAACTAGAGTCAAACAACACAGCAATAATTGTAAAAATATAAACACTACAGCATTTGCACAACACAGTCTTCAGCTTAATCACAATTTTGATTTTGAAAAACCTACAATATTGGATATAGAAAAACAATCGAATCTATATATAAACAAAAATATAAAAGATACCATAAATTATAAAACAGATTGAAAACACCTCTCACAAGCAGTTCTTGCTACAATTGGGAAATTAAAATTTGTAAACCTTACCTTAGTGACCTATATTTAATAATAAATCAGTGTATACTTACTACAGTAAATAGTATGACCCTAATTCATCAGGGGCCAAAGAATATGTCAGTTAAATGGGTATTTTTTCCTTAGTGTTAATTTAAAAAACAAACCAATTTTATGACATAAATTTTTGACAAAATTTTAATCAAAAATGGATAATTTTTTAAATTTTAAATGAATTTCTGGTAAATATAATTTTTTTGTAACATTGTTATGCATATTTTTGGTAATGTTTTTAGTTAATATTTAAAAAGTTATTTTATAATGTTAATTGATAATTTTTTGATGTATTTTAGTGAGTCCTGATGATGGGGAAGGCCCTCGAAATGTTGGCTCGTTTTAAAGTTAATTGTAATAAACTGTTTTGGGAAGATTTAGAAACCTACAAATTATTTATTATCATTTTTCATTCTTCCAATTAACCTATTTTTATTATTAATCAATTTACTGAATTAGAGGGGAAAAAAATATGTAAATAAAATACAAAAATCAGACTTTATTGATAAATATAAACAAATAAATTACCACTTGACAACAAAAGAGGGAAAGGTTAATTGATTTAATAACACAGATTGCAATTTATACAAAATTACATTTCCTTTGATCTTGAAAAATTTGTGTCGACAAGTGCTCTGTGAAAAGCTATATCACTTTCACATATAATTTCTGATGGTGAAACAACATCAGGAAAGTAATCTTCTGGTTCTGGTACGTTGTAGATGTCCTGGGTTTCTATTGCAATGTTGTGGAGGACAGCTACAGCTACAATAATATTTAGGGCTTTTTTTGGATCCATTCGAATTCCATTGGCAAGGCAAGGAAATCTTCTTTCCATAAAACTGAACGCTCTCTCAATGATTGTTTGATTTTTGTGTGAAAAATTGATTTTTCTTCAGCAGCATTTGTTGGGTTTAAAATTGGTGTCAGTAAATATGTTTTGCAGCCATAACTACTATCTCCTAGAAGCCAAAAATCTCCAAATTCTCTTGACTCAAATCTCACTCGTAATGCACTTTAATTGAAAATCCAACTGTCATGCACAGAGTCAGGATTTTCAAGTTCCCATTGCACACTACTTGTATATTTAATGAAAACCACCCTTTTCTATTTCTAAATAGTTTTGTATTAGCTCCACTTAGAGACTGGATTTTAATATGAGTGCAGTCAATCGCACCAATTACTCAAAGAAAACATTTTATCCTGTAGAAATCTGACACTGTTTTGTTTTTATCAACTTCTGTTACGGACATTTTAATTAAATCACTTGACTTCCTGGCTATTAATGCTGTTATGCGTGGAATAATTCTATAAACTGTAGATTTATCAATATTAATGATGTCGCTAAGAACCTGCTGGTAACTACTAGTAGCATAATACCTCTTGAGGTTAAGTAGAATATGATGCAAAATCATTAATACTAAAAAGGTCAATCATATTTAGCACTGTTTCTTTTTGAAATCTATACCTTCTTATGAATTCCACATCTTCCTAAATTTCAAAAAGATTCCTCCTTACTTTGTAAACCTTGTTCCTAGGAAGTATATTTACCAGTAGTATTATTTCTTCATCTGATGTTGATGAGTATTCATCTGAAGAGATTGTGTTCATTTTTCTTCGGTGTAATAGGATAAATATCACGAAAATATTCAGAAAAAAACAAACTGAAACTGACACAAACTATTTGAAAGCTGAAGTAACAGTAGAGAAGGTACATTGACATCGGATAATCGAGGTAGGAAGGTGAATTAACTTAACTCCATCACTTAATTTAGAGTTAGGGCTAAGTATGATTGGTGCAATGGAATTTCTGCTAACCCGTGATTTACTTATCCAGATTAGTAAAGTTAAAGTTAAACACGGTCCGTGCAACCGGGCCTAAATGTTTTTGCGGAGTGTATTTCTTTCTTCAGGCCTATCTGAACGGTGTATTGTTTAATTATTTCATTTTATTAATATATTTAATATATACTTCTTTTTTATTTCTTCCGTCAACCAATATAACCGACTTTCATGGCTTCTTGCCCACTGAAAGCGCTGTCGCCTTCGAGCTCTATTCAATACTGAGCAGCGTAGGGGTCTTCTAATTCTAAGGTTAGCATCATGAAGACGATTTCGAATAGCCAGGCCACTCACTATTGTCCTCGTACTCAGCTGCAGCTGTCATCGTTTGTCCCATTCCGTTGAGCTACAATACTATTTGGCGCTTAAGACGATACGTTCTTCATTCACCTCTCTTCGATTGTACCATAAATTAAAAATATATTTCAACACCTTCCAATGTTGCTTTGTCTAGCATTTAAGCGTTGAGAGATATTAATTTATATATATGCTCTGTATCCTCCCAACAATGATAAATGTTGCTTAATTTTATTTGTAATTATTTCTGAATCAGAAATAAATTAAGAAGAGAGAGTATTGCGGTGAAAATAACAGTGAAAGGGCTTTTTCTTTTTAAAAAGGAAAGGAACGCTCATAATGACAAAGAATTACTTTATAGTATGGTAGAAAAAATAGTTTATTACGGGGGAGATTATATAGTGTTGCAATAAATGTCCTAAGCACTGGAGGCTACATAGGTAATGAAGTTACTCCCTGCGTATTGGCATTGCGAATACTGGTAAAGAGGTAGGTCATGAAATAACCACGAATAAGACGAAATGTATGATTAGTCGTAAAAACGGTCACGATATGGGTAATCTATATTTATAAAAGAAAGTGCCATTTCTCACAGTTTTCTGGTCATCGCAGTTTCTCAAAAATGACTATGGTTGTGAAGTTGAAATTTTTCCTGGAGGTTCTTCTTACCGTCTAGATGTGCAATAAGGCTGGGTTTGGGAAACGTTGTCCTCTAAGTGGTTAAAAAATATTTTTTTTTTAAACTTAAAACAAAATTGGTTTTCGAATAACTCAAAAACTATACGCATCCTCAAAAACTATAATTACTCATTTGAATGACAATCAAATTTCTAACTGCAAAAAAGCAACGGTATTTTAACATTATCTGTATTATGAAAGATTATATGTAATAATTTATAACAAATATATTTAAGCATATTGAGCATCGTATCCATGTTTCGTGTCCCGAAACACCTTTTCAAGGGTGTATTACTATTCTTATTATGTTTAAAAAAATCAATAAAAAAAATCACCGAAACAAATATTTTTTCTCTTTACTATTTTAGTTGGTTAGTACAAAATTAACTGTACATTAGAGGAGACAATTTTTTTAAGCCTTGTCGGACTATGTCAATCAGAATCAAACCTACATGATATTAAATCCAATTAAATTTTACATCGATTCAGGGATTTGAATAAAAATCATTGGAGCCGTTTTTGAGAAAATCGTAAAATGGTGCGAAATGTATGGTACTAAGTCTATTACTTCCGGTCAGCCGATTTTGGTGAAAAAGTTTTTGTAAAATCTCGAGTGGTATAGTTGCCTTGAGTATGAAATTTTAGTTCAGTACATTTCGAGTTCGTGGTAGACTTGCCACACATTCTCACTCGCGCGACTAGGTTATTTGGATTCAGGGGATCCTAAAACTTGTAATTTAGTTGAAAACTGGAATTTTAAAATATTCGCAATTTTCGATCGCAATACTTTCTTTTACTATATTGGTTGACGGAAGTAATAAAAAAGAAGTATATATTACATATATTAAGAAAATGAAATAATTAAACAATACAGCGTTCAGATAGGTCTGAAGAAAGAAATGCACTCAGCAAAAACATTTAGCATCACCTTATATTTCTATAATAGCAATAAGTGACAACAATGGCGGCTTTTTTACCAACGAAATCTCCCAACGCTTAAATGCAAGACAAAGTAACGTTGGAAGAATTTGATGTATAAAAGTATATTGCAACGTTGCTAAACTAACTTTTCTACCAAACTATAAAGTAATTCTTTGTCATTATTTGCCTTCCTTTCCTTTTTAATAAGAAAAAGTCCTTTCACTGTTTTATTCACCACATAACTCTCTCTTCTTTATTCATTTCTAATTCAGAGGTAATTAGAAATAAAATTAAACAACATTTATCATTGTTGGGATGAGACAGAGCATATATATATAAACATCTCTCAACGCTTAATGCAAGACAAAGCAACGTTGGTAGTTGTTGGAATATATTCTTAATTTATGGTACAAGTGCCAAATGGTATTGTAGCTCAACGAATTGGGACAAACCGATGCGAAATCGTCTTCATTTTTCTAACCTTAAAATTAGAAGACCCCTTACGCTGCCCAGCAATGAATAGAACTCGAAGCCATGAAAGTGGGTTATTGTCTGAAGAATTGTTAATTCGCGATGAGACAGTCCAAAACACGGGCAGAGCTCGAAAGGTCCTATCAGAGATATCACAGTGTTAAAGTCAGTACGGACACTGAAAGTAGAGATTTTTTTCAATTTAAAGAATAATTTTTGTTTTTGCAATTTTGTGAAATTTAATAGAAAATGGCCTTTTTTGTAAAATATGATAATATCTTTAACAACATTGAGGATTAGGTTTCAGACGTACTATGGCTCCTTTAACTAAGCATAACATGGGTGATTTATAAAATATACAGTCGAGGTAATATAAAATTGCATCGCTTATATATGCTTTAATTTTCTATGGTGATAAAATTGATTCAATCGAATATTTTTATTATTGTCCATTTATATATATCATAAGCCTAGTGAAATAAAAACAAATAACGTTTCTTAGTTTCTGGTTAGAGGTTAACCGAACCTAGGATAAAATCTGTAATTATGTCGAAATTTAAACAAATTTCGCTAATAGAAATAATTAAAATTGTAAAATACGTGAAGTGGAAGAAGATATCTCAGTGTTTAAGTCAGTACTGATCACTGAAAGTAGAGATTTATTTTTAATTTATAGAATAATTTTGTTGTTGTAATTTTGTGAAATTCGTAATCATAATACTTTACCCTAATATATATTTCATGTATAGGTTAGTGATAGTAAAAATAGGGACAAGCCGATTAGGTAAGACAGTATACATTAGGTTTTTTATACCAGATTGGATGTTTAGATCGCCTGTTTACTAATTGTTCAAGTAGTCGATATTTACAAGCAGTTTCTTGTATTAAGATTCTATTTCAGTCAAGATGGAGTCTTAGGTAACGGATCTCTTCGCCAGGGATGAGTGGGACATTAAAGGATACCGGTGGCTTGTATTTTTTGGTCCAAAAAATTGAGTCTGGAAAATGGTTTGTGTGCATTACAAGTATAGCTGAAAAAGGAAGATGGGCAAAACGTATGGTGCTTTATTTACTTTTGAGAAGTTACCCCAGGTGAGCGTAGACCCTCCCCCCTCCACCTCCCCTAAGAGCCTCCAGCAGGTGTTGGTTTGAGGGCACGCAGCTGTCTCCTCCTTGGGTATGGCCTCTTCCCCAATACCTCCATCTATTAATCTAGTAGTATCTTATTGGAGGTCTAGTTCTCTTTCATGTATCATGTCCATATCGCAAATTTATCCTATTTACTTTATGAATTTTTGGTTACTAGAAATTGCCTCACTCTATAAAAAAAAAGTCCACAATATTGAAAATTAAGTAGCGGAATAAAGAAAAAAAAATAAAACAATTACTTCATAGTTAAACAAAAATATAATAAAATACAATACAGTAGCGGAATAAATAACAAAAATTTCTCCAATATTGAAAATTAACGTGTTTTAAAAACTAAGTCTGTAAAAATACAGTTACTAAATAGAGATAAATAATACAATTACTTCGTATATAAACAGAAAAAAAAAGATACTAAAACATATAAAGAATATAATAAAATATAGTAACTGACTAAAGAAAAATAAAAGAATTACTTCATACATAAACCAAATCAAAATATTATAAAATACAGTAACTGACTAAAGAAAAATAAAACAATTCCTTCATACTTAAACCAAAACAAAATATTATAAAATACAGTAACCGAATAGGGATGAACAATTACTTCGTATATAAACAGAAACAAAACATACTAAAACAGAGTAACTGGATAAAGAAAAATAAAACGATTACCTCACACTTAAACGAAAATAGAATATAGTACAATACAATAACGGAATAAAGAAAAATAAAACTATTTCTTCATACATAAACAGGAACAAAATATAATAAAACACAGTAATTGACTAAAGAAAAATAAAACATGTTTTCTTACTTAAACAAAAATAGAATATAATACAATACAGCAAGGGAATAAAGAAAAAATAAAATAAAACATTTACTTCATACTTGAATAAAAATAGAATATAATACATTAAAGTAACGGAATATAGAATTGCTCAATGACAGGTGGTCATATTACAGACATAACGTTTACCCAATAAAATGAATATACTGATATACATAAACGATTAATTCATACATAAACAGAAACAAAATATCATAAAAAACAGTAACTGACTAAAGAAAAATAAAAAAATGACCATACCTAAGTAAAAATAAAATATAATAAAATACAGTAACTGTCTAAAGAACAATAAAACAATTACTTCATACAGAAACTGAAACAAAATATATTACAATACAGTAACTGACTAAAGACTAAATTAATTCATATATAAATAAAAACAAAATATAATAAAATACAGTAACTTAATATAAAAAAAAACACGTGTATTTCCGTTGAAAACTGGAATTCGAAAATTTTCACAATCGCAATGCTTTCCCTTACTTTATATTTCATATATAGGTAAGTGAAAGTAAAAAATAAAACGATTCCTTCATACTTAAACCAAAACAAAATATTATAAAATACATTAACTAAAAAAAAGAAAACAATTACTTCATACAGAAACAAAAACAAAATATAAATAAATACAGCAACTGACTAAAGAAAAATAAAACGATTCCTTCATACTTGAACCAATACAAAATAATATAAAATACAGTAACGGAATAAAGAAAAATAAATCAATTACTTCATACATTACCAAAACAAAATATAATAAAATACAGTAACTGTCTAAAGAAAAATAAAAAAATTACTTCATAACTAAGCAAAAATAGAATATAACAAAATACAGTAACTGACTAAAGAAAAATAAAACGATTCCTTCATACTTGAACTTATATTTTAAGATTATATTATATTATATGAACTTATATTTTGCAATAAAACACATAGTTACAGTATCTAGACCGCATTTCCATAAATTAAATAACACATTGATACGTACCGCAGATATTTCCGACAGCAGCGACACAAGTATGGCCGACACTGGCGACAGCTCGCGCGCGAATGACGAGAATGAGTGAGAGGGATGTTAGAGCGAATGAATGAAATAGACGATTGCCATTTGTTGCTTCTTTCGATTGTAGGTTTTCGAGAATTGTTACTAGCTCATATTAAAGCACTAGCCCACATTTAGTTACTCTCCTCTACCACTGACCATAAAGAGAAAAATTGTAATATTTCTATTCGATTACTGAAAAGTTAAAAAAAAAAAAATAGTATGATTTTTAATAAATGGTATTATATATTGTATCTTTATATATAATGGTATTTTATATAAAACGATTTTTAACTACTTGAAGCCTATGTGTAACAAGGTCATGGGTAAATATTTACCAAGCCAAATTGATTGAGCAGTTACCGCCGAGGATTGATCCAACAAAGTCCGTATTAAGTAAAGTCTTTTCAATCTCTTAAAAGAAGAATATAATATCAATAAAACCTGCTATTGGATTGAAAACCGAACATAAACTGGAGGCTCACACTCAACTTCACTTATCGCATAAACCCGACCACTAAAAGAACCATCTAAACCAACGATCATTTTATTCCTTGATTTTTTTTTACTTCACTAGCCTCCTTTATGTGAAATATATTGTTTGGGAAAGTATTGCAATCGTGAACATTTTATGATTCGAGCTTTAAACGGAAATACATCTTTTGGGTCCTATGGTTACAAATGACCAAGCCCCACATAATGGTCTGTGTATGTGTGTGTGATACTTACGTCTAGTCCAGAAACGAGATTACGTTCGAACTGATATTTCACATTTAAGACAAGCATATGCCTGGGATGTTAAAGCAACTTTTTCACTAAAATTGACAGACCAGAAGTGCCACTTTATACCATCCATTTTACACCTTTTTTACGTTATTCTCAAAAACGGATCTAACGATTTTGATCAAACTCCCTATACCAATGTAAAATTTAATGGGCTTTAATACCATCTAGGTTTCATTCTGATTAGAATAGTCTGACAGGGCTTAAAAGTAGATATTTTGAATTTTCTTCCTTTAAAGTACCTTTAATTTATTAGATTAGCAGCAGTTAATAGTTTCATAACGCTTGCAATGATAAAAAAAGTAATAACCCACTTTCACATTCGATATGAAATGATTTGATAGTCAAGGGAAAGAGATAACAGCAGACATAATGATAAAAGAGCATACCTTTTCGTTTGGTAAATTCTATTTTTTCGCACTCTGAAAGAGTAATATTGGTGAATAATACACTATTGGAGAGCTAAAGATTTTAACATACAGTTTGGTATATAGAAAGATATTTATTATTAGTTTTGTGTAAATGAATTTCAATGGAAGAATATAAACACTCTCTTCATAACCAAGCTACATGTTTTAATTTTTGATTATATGGATTTAAAAAAAAAAAAAAAAATTTCATTCATAATTTATTTAGTCCTGTTGGTAGTTACATACCATATATACAGCAGTTTTTATCCTTTCATTGCTAATTTTATCATCAAAGGTAACAACCTTAATTATGCTCCTGACCTTATTTTTATTTAAAGCAACTGGGTTATTTTCAAATTTAAAACAAAATTTTAGTCATAAAGTTGTTCTCAGAAATATTCAAACGTATAGTTTTGTTGATATAATTCTTAAAAATTATAATTATTTGTATTTTAAACCTAAAAGGGTGATCTGGGATCCATCCCTTTGTAGAACTTGATATTTCATATTATTAATATGTTTGTTTAAACACTTCATGTCCATCCAATTCTTTAAAAAAAAACCCAATTAATTTCCAAATTTCAATAAATAAATAAATAGAGCAGGGAGAAACGATTATTTATTGTATTTTATTTTGCATCGTATTTAAACATTTGTATATTTCATTCCACACATTTTCATAAGCATTGTAAATTTATTTTAATTAGTACTGCATATATGACCATATTTTTTTTGTATTCTTGCCTAGTTTGTTTTTCTAAATTATTATAAGAAACTACTTGTTAGTTTATTACTATTATTCATTTTCTTTGTCATTTCAGTTTTTTTTTTTTTTTTTTTTTTTTTTGTATTTTTACTCCAAGATACTGAATCTTAATTTAATTTTTCTGTAATATTCTGAAGGGACTTGTCCCTGAATAAATAAAGAATTTATTATTATTATTAATGAGGTTCTTTTATCCATGTATAAATTGAATCTGCCACAACTAACACTCCTTGTAAATGAATCAATTAAAATTTGCACTTATTTAGGAGTTAGAAATTTGAAACTTTTTTGAGCCATTTTCTTCTCCAGTTGGTGCAAAATATTTTAAGGATTTTAGTTTGGCAACAGATAATACTATATTTGAAATATCAATCTAGTTTTCGAATATGATGTTTCTTTATTATATTTTTATTATAGAATTGAAATTGTTCTTCCAATGAAAAGAATATATATTTTTTAAAATCTTATGACGAATGGTTCAATTCAAAATTGATTATGTAAACTAGATTTATATTTGCACATATCGATTTATCAATTTATATGTTTTAATTAAATACTAACTTCAATAGATACGTTATATTTCGCATAGAAAAAATAATAAATTTTATAATTAATTGATAATATAAACTTAACTTCTCAATGTGTATTTTATCTGACAATAATATGTAGGCATAATAAGATAACGTAACTAAAAATAATTTATGCGCACTACTCAAGACTTTATCTCTCATTAAGTTAATCTCTCATTATTAATAACAATTACCTGGGTTTATGGGAGGTTTTCACTTCCCTTAACCTTCTATTGCTCTAAATATTTTTTTATTTCAAAGGGTAAATTATTTTTATGCAGGGCTAGTCTTGTTCTCCAGAAATTTATTTTCAATCTGAGAAAATATATCTTCTTTTTTATCTTATATACATTAAATTTCTTCGATGTTTACATTTATCATGATTGTATTTAAGTCCTGTCGAGGTATTTCAATGAGGATAAAACCTATCCAATGTAAAATTAGTAACCAGAACTGCAACGAGTCTTGAAGGATCCAGGGTTCACGAATTAACAGGGCAGTCAAAATCATATAGTTTCTAGCCAACGGCTCTATAGGAGGTAAGGGTACTTAATACAGTCGCGCTCATAGAAATTTCATCACTTAAAAAAAAAAAAAAAATTCAAAATTAAAAATAACGGTATGTTTAAAAAAAATTCTTTTTTTTTTTTCGTCCGGAATTTCTTCAATTTGAAGGTTTCCTCAACTAAACTCCTGCACCAGCAGGTCTTTCCATCTCTGCCGGTCCATCGCGTCCTCCTCCGACAGCCCCCTACCAGCCATACTCTCCACCACTCTATCCTTCCATCTAACTAGGGGTCTTCCTCTCCTTCTTCTCCCATCTGCCTCCCAATCCATAATTATTTTAGGTAAGCGATTGTCCCCCATTCGTTTCACATGGCCGTACCACCTTAGTCTCCTTTCTTCCATCACCTCAAGAATGTTGTGCTTTATTTCAAGTGCTTCTCTTATAGTGACATTTTTCACCCTTTCGATTCTCGATTTCCTTGCCGCTCTCCTCCAAAAATTCATTTCAACAGAAAAAGTCTCCGAACCATACAACATTATGCTCTCTACCAAAGCTTTGTATATGAGCTTCTTCGTTTTTATCATTATATTGCTGCTCCAGACTAATGAGTTGAGCATTCCTACTGCTTTTATTCCCGCATGTGATCCTTCTTTGGATTTCTGCCTCTGTTCAGCCATTACATTCGATTATGGAGCCCAAATAACTGTTCCACTTTTGTTTAAAAAAATTCTAATTGCACAAAAGATTGGCAAATTAAAGAAAAGCACATGGAATTCAATGAAATAAAGTAAGATGTTCTCTCATAAAATATATTAATTTTCAAAACTATGACCACTGTTGATTTGTATCACATCTATTTTCCGTGAAAATTGTTCTACTTCATGTAATCTCACAATGCCAATTGTTTCTGATGGCAAAATGCTTAAAATTCGACATAATTAAAATTGTATTCTGGTTGTAGTCAAAAGTACTAACCAAGAACTAAGAAACTTTTTTTTTTTTTTACTTCCACTTACCTATATATGAAATATGTAGTGCGATCGTGAAAATTTTCGAATTTCAGTTTTCAACGGAAATACTCATTTTAGGGTCCCCTTAGTTCAAATAACCTACTCCCACAAAAAGGTGTGTGGTCCAGTGTATGTGGTAAGTCTAGCGCGAAAACGATAAGTTTTATAAAACTGAAATTTCACATTTTGAAAGCGCATATGCCTGATATGTTACAGAAAATTGTTCATAAAAATCAGTGAATTAGAAGAGGCACTATACACATTGATTTAGTACGTTTTTGCGATTTTCTCAAAAACGGCTTTAACTATTTTGATCAAACTCGCTATATCTATGCAAGATTTAATAGGCTTTAATATGATGTAGGTTTCATTCTGATTGAGATAGTAGGACAGATTTTAAAAGCCGATAGTTTAAATTTTCTTCCTCTAAAGTATCTTTAATTTTATAGATTCGTAACAAAATACCATACCATCATGTAAGCATTGATAAAAAACGGCTAAATATAAAATTTCAACGAATTTGATAATAATCTAAAGTAGAAATGAGCAAACATATTTTTTAATGTAATTTTTGTTTTTTTGAAGATAAGAAAAATAATATAGAAGTACAGTTTATGGTTGGAAAGCTAAAGATTTTAGGAAAAATATCTTATATACAAAGTGTTAAATGTAAAATGTAATAGAGAGTGCTGAAAACCGTATAAAAATAACTGAATAGATTAAATAAATAGATAAAAATTGCATATTGTTGCGTTATTTAATTTAAAACACGTGTTTCCAATGAAATTAAATATTTTTCTTTAAACTTTTTTGAACTCTATTTATTAGTTCTTAAATTGATTTTAACAACTTAAGGTAAGTGAAAATCGTGTGTTGCCGGCACAAGATTTTCATCATAATATTCAGCTGCCAGGGACACTACACAGCAACAGAAATAAAATAATAATATTATGAAATATAGACAAATGGAGTTTCCATGTTTCATTTCCACGTTATAGAACTGTTGAAATGATTCGTTAAAATACTTTTTATAAGTTCTTACATAGCAAATATAGCCAGTAGATTACCAATGAATATAGTAATAAGGTTGAGAGAAAAGCACTGGGATCTCCTGGATGCCACGTCAGAGGCGAGTCCATTTAAACAGGAAAAGGGTATGCGTGCTTTCAAGTTCCTCTGGTTGGTTTTTAATATACCATTTAGGTGTGCTAAGATGTTTATTGTTTTATAAAGTTTTATTTATTTTTAAATATTTTGTAAACGATGGTTATCATCAATACCATTGTCCTTTATTGTTAAAGTATGAAACCTTGAAAAATGAATTTGTTTTTAAGAAATATTATTAAATGATTGATCCATTAAATGCACCACAAGATACAATTTAAATATTTGGTATTTATTACTTTGAAATGTATAACATAAAACCGCAATATCTAATCCCTTACTATCTGTTTTACGACTTACATTAAAGCCATTAAGTTTGATTATCATTGCCCCCCTCCCCACAAACTATTCTGTGCAAGTCTACTTATAAAATATGCTATAAACATAAAAATTTTTAAACTTGTTACTTTAAGCCTATAACTTGTCAGAAAATTCCTAAGTAAAAATGTTAATGCATCATTTCCATTAATGCACGTTCAAGTGTAACTACTATACTATATTTTAAAAAAAATATATGTTTATCTTATAACGCTATAAAAAGTCCATTAGCAAGGAAGAGCACTTTTGTAATTTTAAAACGAAAATAGAACAAAGGCCGAAAATGTTTATGTTTTTTTTTTTGTCATATAAATTTCGCTCAAGGCGAGGAACCGTGTAAAGCTATATTTTAGATGTCATGCTTTCTTTCGTTTACGTTTACCAATGGTCTCAGCATTGCCTTCTTTTAGTGGCCTGTCACCTCACAACTGTCAGTTCTTCTATCAATACTGACAGAACTCTGTCCAGGTATTCATATATTTGTCCAAATTTCCCAATGCCAGGTAAGAACTATTCTGGCATTCCATCGTTGCCGAAACTTCTTCCACGACTTGCACGTTAGCTTCTCTTTTCCTCACAAGCATTATCCCAATAACGGATGCATGCGTGACCTTATGTTTGTCTCTCTATAACATGTCGATTTCAAGTATGAACTACTTTTTAAGATAAGTCTTCGGCACCTCGAGGGGCTGTGGTAGGTGCTCATCGTTGCGGCTAATTATGGTGGCTTTATCTGATTGAAACAGTCTGACAGTGCTTAAATGCCGATATTTCAAAATGTCTTCCTCTAAAGTACCTTTAATTTTATATGTTTCAAAAAATTAGGCACATCATCTTGTCACAATTGATAAATAACGGATAAATATGCAAGTTGAGCTAATTTGATAAACAACTAAAGGAGAAAGGTGGAAACAAATTTTTTGTGCTGTTTTTGAACACAATAATAGTAACATAGATTTATAATATACCGTTGGATAGCTAAAGATTTTAGAAAAATATTATCTAATACACGGAATTGTTTAATGGATGGTTTATTGGAGTTTAATGGGGAATGATGAAAAGGCGATAAAACTAACTGATAGTGTAGTTAAAAATATAATAGATGATTTGATAAAACACATGTTTCTATTGAATACAATTTAATTAATTCTAATTAGTTTATAAATCCCTTAATTGATATAAATAACGGAGGTGATTGAAAGTCGTGTTTTGCGCTCACAAGATTTTTTTTTAACTCTTATGATTTCAACAACCGAGGTATGTGAAAATAGTGTTTTGCTCGCACCATATTTTTGTTTTATACCGACGTAGTATTATTAGATTTACGATGATGGAAACTGAAAATAAATGAACGAATATATAGGAAACTCAAAATATCTATCTTGTTTTCTTGGTAAGATGGGTTTTGGGAGCCCGGTAGGAAAGTTTCAGGTATAGGAGTTATTATCTACCTGGCTGCCCCTCTATCCTGTGTTATTAACAGGGCATATAGATGAAAACTGACTGTACAACAATACAGTTCAACTGAAAAATGTTCATCCTGTTATATTTTATGTTAAACTATTATACCCACCCCTGTTTCGCAGGGTGCAATTTGAATGAGCTGTCGTTCATGTTTAAAAAACCTGTGACCGATTTAGATTGTATCGCTTCGGGAGTTTTAGTTCGTCGTAACGGAAAGTGCCATTAGGAAGAAAATATGTTTTATTTTATCACGTCTATTCATTATTATATTTAATTAGAAAAACATTAATTAAAATGGGTTCAGTTTATTCGTTTTTATTTTAAATTGAAGCATATATGACAACAAAATTAATTTTCTCATACTAACAAAACTTTATTGCAGTGCATGTTTTCAAAAACTACAATGTTAGTCTTTTGTTCCATTCATATTATTTTGTTAAATTAAATTTATCGATGTTTTGCCTTTAAACAATTATTTCTTATAAATTCTGTATACGTTGTAAATTCCCCTGGGTAAGGAATCGTTTTTTTTTTTTTTTATTTGAAATTTAAGCATATATGTCAAAACATTCAATTTTCCCATATAAAGATAACTTGAGTATGTTTTCTAAAACTATTGAAATAACAGCGGTTCCTACATTGTTAGGTTTATTACTATTTTATATTTTTAATAAAATATTCAAAATAAATTTAAAGGTTTAATTTAGTTTCCATGAGAACCCCATTTATTTTACAGTGAATGATCTGCTTCATGAAATAATTTAAGTTTTATTAACTAATAACAATGTTAGTCTTTTGTTCCATTGGGATTTAAAAAAAATATTCGCTGGATAAGTGTCGAAAATATATTATTTTGTTAAGTTAAATTTGTCGATTTTTTGCCTTTAAACAATTATTTCTTATAAAGTCTGTATACGTCGTAAATTACTGAGTTTAAATTAAAGCATATATGACAATAAAAAAAAAAAAAAATCAATTTTCCCATTTGAAGAAAACTTTTAGGTTTATAAATATTTTATATTATTAATAAAATATTCAAAATAAATTTTAAAGGTTTAATTTAGTTTTCATGGTGAACCCCATTTATTTTACAGTGACAAATCTGTTTTCATGAAATAATTTATAACAATGTTTATAGATTTATAATAACTTACCATTTATTTTAACAACTTAGTTACTACTTGGCTAGTATTACTGTTACTAAAACCTTGCGTACTGAATAAAGGAATATCTTTAAAATACTGTACGACGCACAGTGGAAAAAAAATCACGATTTAGTAGCCAAAATTCTATAACTCTTGATCTAATTAAGATAAATTTAAAATTCTTTTTTTATTTATGAGTATTCTTTATTAGTCAGTGTGAATATATATATATATATATAATATATATATATATATATATATATATATATATATTATATATATATATATATATCACAAAACTTTCAGTTACGGACTACGATGCTCTTGTAGTTTTTTAAATAATAATAAGAGAGACCCAAAAATGATCCAATCAACCTCTCTTACCAATAACATAAGTTTATGGGCTTACATAAACTTTATGTCAACTTTTACTACCTCTTTTATAGCATATTAACTTTTATAAAACCTCGTGCTGTCCAACGGTTGTTATACGTCTAGATTATTTCTCATATATCACAAATAAATTTTTTTACGACATGATTACAGAAAATTTAGTTTTTCTTCCTAAAGAAAAGCCAAATTGCGATGTATTTTACTTATAAATCTTCAGGAAAGAAAACCCTAAACGATATTAAAAAATCCGGCCAGTGGTTTAGAAGGAATTGGCTGAAACCAGGACTCACTGTACCATAGTTGATATATGTATTTGTGTTTCCTTATTTCGTATCCGTCTTCAGTCAAAACCTAAGGAGCTCGAATGTTGATGTTATTGTATAAAAACAGTTTTATTGTTTGTTTTTTTCAGATTTTAATATACGTGGGTATCGGCTGAATCGGTTACCTGAGGTTACCTGCACCTCTAACACCTCATAATCAATCAATGTACTTTTTTTGGTCAAATCCAGTTTTTCTATATTAATCTTTTACCGTAACTTCTTCGTTCTTGTCAATCAAGTAACTAAGTAGTTATTTTTTAATTATATAAGGGAGGGGACCATAAAACCGGTAAAAGATGTTATACATTTTTTTAATTGGTAACTGTTCCTCCTGGGTATTTTGTTAGACTTCCAAAGAGTGCGTCAAGAGAGTCGAATTAGCAACCAATTAAAAAAATAATACGAGCTAGGCTGTAAACTAAAGTTTATACAACTTCATTAATTTATAAATATCTAATTAGGAGTGCAGCCATTAAAACACTTTATATGTAATTATTATTAAGGCCATCTTCAGAAGGCTATAAAACAAAAGATAACAACCAGTTGTTTAAAACAGTATACATAGGAAAAATAAATATTTTAGACTGTACAAAGAGAAATTATAAATCCTAAGTAATGAGAGAGACGATGTGTAATATAAATTATTCTACTAATTATAAACAAAATGGAACTGTAGTTATAATGATTAGCAAGTTGTTAATTATTATAATTTATTGTTAATTGTTATAACTACTGTTCTCTTTTATTCATAAAAACAGAAAAACAACCATCTTTTGTTTTATAGTCCTGAAGATTTAGCCCGAAATGTTGGCGCAATAAAATAAATTTAACTTATGTTTTGATGACTCCACCTCTAATTGACTTCTGCTCAATATCTACATACAGTCTATAATTCTGATATCATTATAAATATCTAAGTTATAAGCGAAATAAGATGTTGGCTGTTGGTTATTAATTAGCTGAATCATTCAATTTTTATTTTAGTATTCATATTTTCGCAGAAGTGAAGTGAAGATGGATGAGCGTGGTTATGATTAGATGTTGGAATCATGAAATAATTTGAGCTCTATTGGTTTCACTTTGATGACTTAATTTAAAGACATAATTATTGATTATTTATAAGTGATAAGTTAATGATTAACGCTTACATCTTTAATTGGTAATTTGTTAAGAGGAGTGTATACATTTAGGATAGAATATTAAGATCAAAGATCAAATCTAATAAAAATGTACAAATAATAAAAAAAAAAGAATATGTAAAATGATAACAGAGAATAATATATAATCTACAGTTAGGTAATTTTTTAAAGATAACACACATGTATGATGGGTGTAAGAAATGCGAACGGTATGAGGATGGATTGTAATATTAGCTTTTTTAACCTTATAAATAATTAGACTTGAGACGCAAGAGAATTAGAATTAGCATTGAGATGCAGAGGGGGTGTGAGAAAATATGGATTAGAAGGAAGTTTATGGTTTACTTTGAACGTCCTATCAGGAATTGACGGGGCTTGCAAAACAGTCCTGGGCAAGAAACTCAAAAGCCTTTTCTATGTCAAAAACGGTTCCAGCGCAGTACATTTTACGTTCCAGTGATATCCGTCACATGGTGACACTGCTCTATAGCCAAATGGGATGTTCGAAATCCAAACTCATTTGTAAGGGATCACTTAATTTAAATTATTAGTTCTAGAATCGAGAACAGACGTTTTAGGATAAGCTTTTCTAGAATTTTAGAATTTCCAGCGGTATATTATACAGCCAATATTACTGTTCTTATGTTGGGCGAATACAAAAAACATTTTTGCTCTTTTCTCCTTTAGTTGGTTATCAAATTCGCTAAACTAGTATAGTTTCCCGTTTTTTATTAATACTAGTAAGATGACATGCTTAATTGTTAGGAATAACTAAATTTAAAGTTACTCAAGAGGAAGAAAATTTAAAATATCGATATTTAACCCCTGTCAGACTATTCCAAAAAGAACTAAACCTACAAAATATTAAAGCCCATTATATTTTACATTATTATTGTGTGTTTAATCAAAATCGTTTAAGGGTTTTTTGAGAAAATCGTATTGTAAAAAGGCGCAGAACGCTAAGGTGTGTCGATTCCGTTGAATAAGTTGCTGTAACATCTCAGGAATATATGCTACTGGATATTTAAAACTCATTACTTAATAATTTATTTCAGGTGTAGATTCTTTTAGGTGAAGGTCAATTTCTGTGAATAAAATTAGAGGCTGGTTTCTACTTCACCACTATTTTATTGAAAATAATTGCACTACATTTCCGCTAAAATGCCATCTTCAGGTGCAATGGAACTAATTTGATCTATCATGTCTGAGGCTTTGGCTCTAGCCTCTACTCTCATTAGATCAAATTAGTTCCATTGCACCTGAAGATGGCATTTTAGCCGAAACGTAGTGCAATTATTTTCAATAAAAGAGTGGTGAAGTAGAAATCAGCCTCCAATTTTATTCACATAATTTACTTTTGTATGGTAGTAAAATGATATATATATATATATATATATATATATATATATACATGTATGTATATATTTGGCAGTTCCCAAAAGAAGTTTATCGATTTATTTCACTTTCACACCTTACAACGTTTCGGAATTTTTTTTTGAATAATGGATGTAATAAAATACGACTCTATTAAAGATGTTTTTTTAAATTGTAACTTTTTTGACATAGCAAGCTACTTTAGACGACACTGCTGATGAAGCGGTGTAAGAATTATATATATATATATATATGACACTATCATCCCATCTCTCTCTCTCTCTCTCTCTCTCTCTCCATATATATATATACATATATATATATATATATATATATATATATATATATATATATATAGAGAGAGAGAGAGAGAGAGAGAGATAAATATGCATAGTGCATAAGCATTTTTAGAAAAAGACAATGGATAAAATAATTAATTTAAATGTTAAGAGATGTAAAGAGTAAAGAGATGCCATAAACATTTAATTATTATAGATACTTGAAAATGGCCCTAGAGGCCGAAACGTTGTAAGGTGTGAATGTGAAATAGATCAATAAACCTATTTCGGAAACGGCCAAATATATATCTTACAAATACTGAACCAAAAGAAAACTCAACAACAACAGAGAACAATGATGAGTAAACAAAATAATATATTTTCATGTATGAATTTATGTTGGAAGGGATCTCAAATTGTTGAATAATACGTAAAGGAATTTAAGGAAGGAAAACTCGAATTTTTTACAACCCTTCTAATAAAAATCTTGAGATTTAATACAATAGCATTATCAATTTTCCTAATTAAAAAAAAAAACAAAAAAACTATTGATAAGATTCTTTTTGTGCCTTTGAAGAGAAGGCCAGGAAGAGGTAAAAGCCGGTACCTGGAACTGGGGGGACCCTTTACTACCTGCTCCCTTTTCCAACTCCTCCCTTCTTCCATTCATCCCCTCATGGAATCTCTCTTTTTCTTTTTCACTTTATTTACTTAATTGCTTTTATATAATAATTTATTGTCGTTTTGCATTAGTTTATTAATGTCTTGTATAAGCTGCTTATTATTTATTATTGTATAAGCATAACTATTAACAATAATGAATATTAACATCTAACCGTTGAGGAAATTAGAGGAACGATAGTCTGGGTGGTAGCAATGTAAAAAAAAAGAAGCTTATCTATGTTATTGTTTTATTTTTATGACTCTTAATGATTAAAATTATTTCTTAAATTAAAAAAAAAAGTGCTAGTTTAGATTCTTCCAAAAATCATTTTTACTAAAATAAAAATCAGTGATCCACGTTTCGGTGTATTTCTTCCATCTTCAGTATCCTCACATATAAACACTTTCAATAATTGACTACTTGACTTTTTATTGCTTTTCCAACCTTTCGATCCACATTGTGAATCTTATTCAGGGCTAAAAATTAAGATACAAAAAGGAACACAATAGAAGTATAAAAATCTGGTGCGGGCAACACGCGGCTTTCGCTTACCTCCGCTGTTAAAATCAATTTAAGTACTATTAAATATAGTTAGAGTTGCGAAAACTGAAATAATTTACTAATTTTGAATAGTCTGGGTGGTAGCAATGTAAAAAAAAAAAGCTTATCTATGTTATTGTTTTATTTTTATGACTCTTAATGATTAAAATTATTTCTTAAATTAAAAAAAAAAAATTATTAAGGTTGATTTAGGGCTGAATAATTCTTCCATTAATACTGATCTTTTATTTCATGACGTTTCGGGATATTCTCCCATCTTCAGAAGTCTACAAAAAAATTTTTAAGCAATTTACCTTCACATTAAAAATCACTATAATGAAGTGAATGGTTTAAACAATTTATAAATTAGGAGTCAATTGATAACAAACATTTTAAAACTATTAATTAACAAATTTTAAAATCATAAGGAGGCAATAAAAGCAAAAATTTAACAATGTTACACAGTACTTAGTTAAATAAATAAATAAATATTATAAAGTTACCTCGTTATATATTCTGTAATCCAACATTTACACTAGTCACACCTTCAGCCAGGTAAAAAATAAAAACGAAGTCAAATTCTAAACACTTCAGATCTGAGCAAGAGTATTGCTCAGATCTTTGTCCTCAACCGGATTTAGAACATATTGATATAAAAAAAAAAAGTGCTAGTTTAGATTCTTCCAAAAACCATTTTTACTAAAATAAAAATCAGTGATCCACGTTTCGGTGTATTTCTTCCATCTTCAGTATCCTCACTTGTAAACACTTTCAACAATTGAGACGTTGATTTCCAAAAGGTACTATTTCCATTCTAGGAAATTTTACAGGAGAGGAGAAAATCACTAATGATTATATTGTTAAATTAGCTAATTTAATTATTTTCGCATTAAAATCCAGAATTGTTTTTTTAGTATATTAATAACATCATATTAAAGATATGAAATGAGATGTTTCGGTATAATTTGGAACGAAATTAAATGTGCAATTAATTCCTTTAGAAAATAATTATATTTCTAAATTGCGTTTATAAAGGGCTTGGGTGTATATTAGATAAAATCAAAAAGGAGATTTAGATACATTTAAGTGATGAGAATACAAATATGTAAAAAAATCAATTTTGTAAAAAATGTCCTTTAGTACCTTTTGGAAATCAACGACTCAATTGACTACTTGACTTTTTATTGCTTTTCCAACCTTTCGATCCACATTGTGAATCTTCTTCAGGGCTAAAAATTAAGATACAAAAAGGAACACAATAGAAGTATAAAAATCTGGTGCGGGCAACACGCGGCTTTCACTTACCTCCGCTGTAAAAATCAATTTAATTACTATTAAATATAGTTAGAGTTGCGAAAACTGAAATAATTTACTAATTGAAGTTAATTTAAATAATTTTTTTTTTTTTTAGTTTGGCTGGAAACATATTATTCAGATTAAATAATAAAGAAATATCAAATTGTTACGTATTATTATCTGAAGTAACTTATGTCCTATTTATCACTTTACATTGCCTTCTACAACTTATTATATAACATAATATTTTTACCTTTCCAACGATATATTGTACATGTATGTTGCTGTTCTTGTTCAAAAAAACAAAAATTACATTAAATAACTATTTTCGCTCTTATAACCCTTCATTCGGTTATAAAATTCGTTCAAATTTTACATTTAGCCGTTTTCTATCAAATGGTATGGGTAATTCTTCTAAATCTATAAAATTAAAGGTACTTTAGAGGAAAAATATTTTAGTCCTGTTAGACTGTTTGAATCTTAATGAAACCTACATGATATCAAACCCTTTAAATTTTACATCGATGCGGCGAGTTTAATCAAAATCGTTTTGAGCCATTTTTGAGAAAATCTTAAAAATGTGCAAATGCATGGTATAAAGTAGCACTTTCGGTCAGCCATCTTAAATATACATTGTCTTAAATATGTAATTTCAGTTTTGTACGTCTCTTCGTTTTCGCACTAGACCACACACACGGACACACATACACAAACACACTCACACACCTTTTTTCGGGAGTTGGTTATTAAGAGTAAGGAGACCCTAAAACGTATTTTTCCGTTGAAAACTGGGATTCAAAAATTTTCACGATCGCAATAACTTACTATATATTTCATATTTAGGTAAGTGAAAGTAAAAACAAATGTAAGAATGAATACTAAATGAACATCTGATAACTTCAGTAATAAGTAATTTAATATGAAAAAAATAACAACAATAAAACTTCTAATTATTTTATTTATCTAAACATTTTCAATTACTCTAATATTTTACTTTGTATCATGCGTTTGTTTTTCACTTTCTCTGTAAAACTTGGTTTATTAGAGAACTAACAAATCGGTGTAATATAATTTTTCAAAAAATCGTCAATTTTTATTCCTAAGTCCATTTTCAAGTGTTTATTCTTACTTATGTTTTGTTTTATACCCATTTGTCTTTATCCTTATCTATTTATCCTTTTTCTAATTTTCTTTTTAGCCCTGATGAAGACGTACAGTGCGGGCAGAAACGTTGGCAAAGCACCATCTTCAGGATTCTACGAACATTTTCAACAAATCATTACTAATTCATTAATGACAGTTCTTTCCAATATAAATTATTAAAATTTTGGGGTTAGTTAAAAAAGCTATAACAGTGTTTTGTTGATTTGGATACCTATCTTTAAAACTTTTAAAATTCTCTATACAATTTTAATTATTTATGTTGGTAATAAGTGTCTTTATTGAATTAATAGTGATTTGTTGAAAAATGCTTATAGGATCCTGAAGGTGGGTGAAAGACCCCGAATTTTAGTGATCAGAGTCTTTGCTAACATTTCTACAAACATTGTACGTCTTCTTCAGGGCTAAAAAAGAAAAACACAAAAAAGATTAATGGGGAAAGAAGATAAATGGATAAGGATAAAGAAAAATACTAAGGGGTATAAAAAATATACGTAAGAATATAAACACCAAAAGATGGACTTTGTATGGACGTAGTTTCTACAGTCGACTATACATCCTCAATATCAAATTCGTTTAAATTGTATATCTAGCCGTTTTTTATCAATGCTAATGATGTGTTTTTTCTTTTGTTTTTTTCAAATCTACAAAACAAAAGGTGCTATAAAGGAATAAAATTGAAAATATCGGAATTTAAGCCCTGTCAGACTATTTGTATCAGAATAATACCAACATTATAATTAAATCCCATTACATTTTACATGGATTTAGCTTGTTCAATAGAAATCGTTAGAGCCGTTTGAGAAAATCGTAAAAGGGTGCAAAAGGCTTGGTATCCGGTCAGCCGATTTTGTTGAAAACATCTCGGGCGTATAGTTGTCTTAAATATGAAATTTCAGTTTCGTAAGACTTTAGTTTTCGTGCTAGACTTGCCAAAGACACACACAGTCCTTATCGATCGACTTGGTTATTTGGAGTCAGGGGACCCTAGAACGTGTATTTCCGTTGAAAACAGGAATTCGAAAATTTTCACGATTGCAATTCTTTCCCTTACTGTATATTTCAAATGTGGAAGTGAAAAGCAATTGTGATTAAGAAAAAAATGAAAGAGCTCAGAAAAATAAATAAGCTTAGTAAAAATAAATTATTTCATACCTTTGAGCAAGATCTTTAGAAAGACCACGAAAGTAGCCGGAATAGAGGGATACAATTTTTTTTTATAAAGTCAGATGATATCATTAAATATTATTTAAAAAAAAACTAAGTGATTAAGTTACATCAAAACATGTTTTTTAAATATAGAAACTCCATTTTAATAAAGTAAAAATCATTTATAATAAGAGTTTTTAAAAATTAAATAATTAAGTTTTATATATAATACGGAGATGTGTATGAGGTTCACTATCACCGTATCACATCAAAACATCACAAACTTTCATATTTGACCTACCCCTACTCTCAGAGTGTACCGCGACCCTTCTTGATATTTTGCGGGAAAAAAACGCAGCCTTCTTATCTGAAGCATTTCAATATGTTGAGCACAATTTTGCTGATTTTGATTTTTTTTTCCATGCACGAAAATCCGGTCTCTATACATGAAAATATTCCTCAATATAAAAATAATATTATGATTCCCACCTATCTTTAACGTTAAAAAAAATTAGAACATCTCATTTTTCACTATTAAAGTGTAAGAAACATACATAATATAATACAACATTCTGTTTATAAGCTTTTGCCAAACGAAAACACACTAATTTAAAAAAGAAAAAAATCTGTAGTTACTCATCTAGTTTGTCTGAATGATGAAGGCAAGAAAAATATTATAAGGGTTTCCCTTGACAATAAATAAGTGGCACCTACGAGATGAAATTTAATCAACACACTTTTTGACGTCTCATTACTATAACAAAAAATTACTAAAAATATCCTCGTGTAATTGTTGTTTGTTTATTTATTTAACGCCCCTTTAGGCCGCTGTGGCTAATCGGAAGATGCTACAGTGGGATTCCAAAAATTTGCCTATCCAGGTTTAATAGGATGGGGATCTTTAACGAGTACCTGAAATCGCACAGGCTTGGGACAACCTTCTAACGTTCCCTCCGAAGGACGGCATAACTAAGGATTTTTTACTCCCATTAAAATATCCTAGAGCCACCTGTGGGTTTGGACCCGGAACCTTGGGCATAGGAGGCTTTAATGCGTATCCGAAGATAAAACATTTGACTTGTGCATGCAATTCTTTAATTTAAAGTATTCGGCAGATGATGATATGGGAAGACATCCTTCTAAAGTCAAAAATCTTTGGAATAATCTCAACACTAACCACTACTCCTAGTGTAATTTCTTCTTGTTATTTTTTATTTTATTAATTTATTTTCTACAGGTTCAGGATTTTTCGATAAGATTCGCCCCGATGGTACCATTACATTATTTCAAGGTGCGACAGAAAATATCGGGACAAGAATTAGACGTTAAGAGTAAATTAGTCATTTTTCTACAAATATCCTCTTCGTTTCTTTCTTTTTTAAAAATTATAATCAACGTTAATCTGATAATTCTTTTCACTTTATATAAATCTCAAAATTGTTTGTCAGACTTTTTCTGCAAGCCTTATTCTAACAGTGCGTGGAAAAAGTGGTGTATTATGATTTCTAATCTTCCATTAACTGTTAATTTTTACTCTTTTTAATTTGTATTCATTTACCTACAAAACAAAATAATTAGTAAAGGAAAAGTATTGCGGTCGTGAAAATTCCAATTCCAATCGTCCAAAATTGAGTCCAATTGAGCAAGATATGCGCTTTTACATTTGGAATTAGCTTATAGTTCACTAGCTGTTACATAGAATAGATTTTAACTATAGCTGGTTGATTTTTATCTTTATAAAGAAGCAAAGAAAAATTGTATTTTATTATTTTTTTTTTTACCATCGCAAGATGATTTTGCCTTTGCCGTCCACTGTATGTTGTTGGCAAATTTCCTATCTGCCCTCAACCGTGCCAAGTACAACGCGCAGAAATCAATTCCGACTCTAGCAGTCTCCTTCCAACAAACATTGGACACTGGTGAGAAAACTTATTTTGATGAGCAACACTATGGAAAATAATTTGTGATAGTTTTTCGTGTAAATGAAATCATCAATGGAAAGTAATGTTTGGCAAAAAACAAAACAGGATCTCCTCTTTTGACTTGTATGTGTACCATTGTTTTGAATTACAATTTGAAAATAAAAAATCTGGTGCGGCAACACACGACTTTGACATACCTCCGTTGATAAGTCAATTTAAGAATTTTAAAATACAGTTATCGATGAAAATAAGTGAAACTAATGATCTTTAGAAACATGTTTTTTGTTAAATAGTATATTATATTATTATCTAAAATAATCAATTAGTTTTATCGGCTTTTCAACACTCTCCATTAACTTTTACAAGCTGCTCTATTAGATAATATGTTTCAAAAACTTTAGCTTTCCAACGGTATATTATACATGTATCTTACAGTTCTAATGTTCAAAAACCAAAAATAGCACAAACAAATTATTTTTGCGGTTTTCCCCTTTAGTTGGATATACAATTCGTTCAACTTATATATTTAACTATTTTTTATCAATTCTAACGATGTAGTGTGGTTGATTTTTTTTCAAATTTACAAAGTTAATGGTACTTTTGGGTAAGAAAATTTTATATAAAATAATAATAATAAAATTATAATATATAATATTATAATTATAATAAAATTTACTAAACAAAAAGGTATGCTCTTTTTTCAATATGTCTGCTGTTATCTCTTTCCCTTGATTATCAAATCATTTCATATCGAATGTGAAAGTGGGTTATTACTTTTTTTATCATTGCAAGCTTTATGAAACTATTAACTGCTGATAATCTAAAAATTAAAGGTACTTTAAAGGAAGAAAATTCAAAATATCTACATTTAAGTCCTGTCAGACTATTTCAATCAGAACAAAACTGATATGATATTAAAGCCCATAAAATTTTACATCGATATACCGAGTTTAATCAAAATTGTTAGAGCCGTTTTTAAGAAAATCGTAAAAAGGTGCAAACCATTTTAATGTATAGTATAAGGTAGCATTTCCGGTCAGCCGATATTATTGAAAAAGTTGCTGTAACATCTCGGGCGAATATTTTTCTTGAATATGAAATTTCAGTTTTATCAAAATCTTTAGAGCCGTTTTTGAGAAAATGGTAAAAAGGTACAAAATGCCTGGTATAAACTGGCTCTTCTGGTTGGCTAATTTTGATGAAAAAGTTGCTGCAGCATATCTAGCAAATAAGCATCTAATATGTGAAATTTCAGTTTTATAAAACTTATTGTTTTCGAGCAAGACAACACACACACGCACACAATATTAAAATTTAGTTCTGTACGACTTATTTTTGAGGTTGACTTGTGTGTATATGTGGTACGATATACAGACCATTTTGCTAGACTTAATCATTTAGACTCAGGGTCCCCAAAAACGTGTATTTAAGGTGAAAACAGCAAATTCGAAAATGTTCTAACTTAAGCTTGTGAGCCATCATCAGGGCATTACTGAGCCATGTCCAAGCTTAACTCATTGATTATTATACGTCGGCAAAATTAAAAATAGTAAGAAAAAGACTGACTCCTGATTATTCCACCTATTAAACGAATTTGATAACCAACTAAAGGAGAACAGAGAAAAAATATATGTTTAGGTAATTGTTTTGCTTTTAACATAAGAATAGTAATATAGATGTATAATATACCGTTGGAACCCTAAAGAATTTAGAAAAGATGTTTCCAAGTAGTGAAAGATAACGTAAAGTTTTTTTGTTTGTTTTTTTACAATTATTTTCTCATTCTATTGTACTTATTATTATTATTATTACTTTGTGATTTTCGTATGTATGTATGTATATATGTATGTATATATATATATATATATATATATATATATATATATATATATATTTTTTTTTTTTTAATCTACTTTACTTATGTAAATAATTAAGTTTGTATAGAATCCAATCTATTTAATGTATTCTGGCCAGAAGTGCTATCTTTATTTGTAACATCAATGTTATTCTTAAGGGACTATGTCCCAGAGTTCATTTTCTATTCTATAGTGAGGAATAGGGCATAAAATTATTACTGATTATTGTACGTAACAGTTTAATATTATTTAATCTAAAACCTATGTTTTCAACGAAACTTATGTAATTCTTTAAGCTCTTTTGAGCTCTAACTTTGTTTGAAACATCTTTAATTAATTTAAATAATCGAAGTACACCAAAGTCGTGTGTAGTGCCCAATTTTTTATTTTCCTTTTCAAAGCTTGTTTCGAGTTTTCGGGAGAGTATAACTGAGACGTTTGAATCAGTAAGAATTATCTATTAATTTAAACTAAGGCAAAATGTAAATATTTAACCGTATTTGCGAGAAGTGTGAATAAGAATTTCTAGGTAGAGATGGCCTGGGCACGTGGCTAAGATGGTGGACGACGCTGCTCAATAGAGGCTTCTCTTAGGGCAGGTCAATGAGAAGGGGACCTGGAACCAAGGCTAGGATGGGCAGGGTAGGGCGAAAGGGATCCAGGTAGTACCCAGTACCTTTACATCCAGAACTCATAGGAGAGAAAGAAAAGAGTCGGTTAAGACCCTTCTCTCCTCACTTATACAGAATCTAATAACGATGAGCATCATTTTTATTAAATTGTGTTTGTCCCTGTTTGGATTTATAGGAAAATAAAAATCTGGATAGAAATTCTTGCTTCTCGCAAATACTGTAACGTTTCGGTATCCTGTCTTTGTCTCAATTGATAAATGTATACGATGGGCTAACCGTGGAAGAACAGTACTTCCAAGTGATAACTCAAAATTGAGGGTGGTTCGGTTAAAGAAAATTAGTGGACTGTATAGATTTAATTTTTTATTTTTATTGATATTTACAACTGTATTTTAAAATACATTAAGTAAATGTGATTCAAGCTTATACTGTCATGATTCACATGTAGAGATACTGCCCATTGGCAGATCTCCAAAAAACTATGCTAAACCAGAAGGTCTCAGGGCCATCGTCTTTTCAGACGCCTCGGAGGATTATCAGGGATTGTTGAGGTGGCAAGGTTTGAAACTAGTGGATTAGAGTGGGAATGGAGTTTGTCATGAAAGGAGTGGTACCTGGTTCGGAGTATAGATTTAAAAACAAAAAAAAAATAATGAAAGTAAACGACGAATTACAATACATTTATTAAACTAAAATTACATATAGCCAACATAAGAAAAATATTTAACTTAATAAAATTGATATTAGGAAAGATAAGATACAAAATTGACCTAATTATACAGATGTAGAAAATATAGAAAACAAATTTCACCTAATTGAAAATGAATGTATGAGATTTGTTCGTTAATTATCAGGCCGATTTGCAAAAGAAATTCTTGGATATTTTTTTTAAAACACTTTATTTATTCCAGTATCGCGACGTTTCAGCCTCTAGGGCCATTTTCAAGCTTCTGTAAATCAATTAAAATCTCATTTCATTTATATATTTCCAACAATTCAATTACAACAACATATAATCAATTATTTTTAATAATTATGTCACCTACCATGCATATCCATCTCAATTATCTTTTAATTTTACCGCTTTTCACCAGCGTCGTCATAATTTTTTTAAAATGTCATTTTTCAAAAAAAAAACCTGTATTAAAAAATATCATATTATTTTTCATCATCCATTGAAAAAGTGGATCTATTTATTCAAAAAAAGAAAATAAACATTTTTTCCAACTTACTTAACAGTTTTCAGCCGCCTTTTAGGTGTTCTCGTGCGCGACTGAACTTGGGGTGGGGATGCCAAAGGATTTATATATTTACTCTCTCGATAGTACTTGCATAAAAGGTGTTTAGGTTGTCAACGTCTGTTTGGTGGTTAACTGATTTTTCTAAATTTTTTGTTATGTAAATTGATTCTATGATTCTCCGTTTATTTATGTTTTCTTCCTTGTGTAGGACCGAGATATTTTCAAAATCAAAACTATGTTTATGTTTATCGCAGTGTTGTGACAAACCTGTAGCCAATTTTGATTTTGTGCATTTCGAGTTACAGTTTTGTTTATGTTGCTGTACTCTCTTATGGAGCCACTGCGACGTTTACGGTGAAAAGCGGTAAAATTAAAAGATAATTGAGATGGATATGCATGGTAGGTGACATAATTATTAAAAATAATTGATTATATGTTGTTGTAATTGAATTGTTGGAAATATATAAATGAAATGAGATTTTAATTGATTTACAGAAGCTTGAAAATGGCCCTAGAGGCTGAAACGTCGCGATACTGGAATAAATAAAGTGTTTTAAAAAAAAATATCCAAGAATTTCTTTTGCAAATCGGCCTGATAATTAACGAACAAATATTAGAACAAAAGAAAAATGACGACAATGATGAGAAAAAAATGTATGAGATGTTTTAAGATCAACAGAGATGACTCGAAATAATTCACTGGTAACTAGGACTACCACACTAAAAAAGACACTTTTTAATATCACAACTCTTTCCGATGCAAGAATCGGTCCGAAATAACATGAAATCATGAGATGAAAATATGAGAAACAAACTTAAGCTAATTAAATACTTATAGATGTAAAAAATATAGGAATCAAAATTAACCTAATCAAACAGTTTTAAGAAATGATAATTGAGAAATTAGAAGTTCCAATAATGGTTAAAGATATTCTATATTCACGTAAACGAAGTCCTGTTGAGTGTTGAAGAAATCGACCGCAGGACGACTCTTCCAAGTTCCAAGTTGAACGATGAGAAGAAGAAATATGTTTGCAAACGTTCAGAATTTCTTGAGAGGAGATTTGGGTCTATGTACGGCACAGCCTCACCGTTCAGACGCTAACTCAACTCTCCTCGACTCCATAATAAAACAATTAAAGATCGTCTTATTATGTCTTTCTCTTTTACTTTTTTCACGATCTTGGTGAAAACTTTTAATTATATTTAAAATAACTATTTTTTAAAATAAAGATTAATACAAAAATGATCTTATGATAAATATCACGTAAAATGTGAAGTTTTTTATTTTCAATTAAACATCCATAAAACCTTATCGGGCCATATGGCGTAAACATTAGATAACTCTTAATAATCCAAACATTCGCCTAATTATTTCATTTTGAATAAAAAAACGGGTAACTGAGGATAGCAGCGCTTCCAAGGGTATTATTGAAAAAATTACGAAAGGAAGGCGGGTTATCAGAAAAATAAATTCTGTGTTATGGAAGAAGCAGGTGAGACTCCAGACGAAAACATAAGGGCTGTACCGTTACTTTTTGGGAAGCAGAAACGTGGGTAACTACCGAAAAGGAGGAGGCTAGTTTGCTATCATTAGAGATGGATTTTGTCAGACGCTCTTAGTGCCATTTCCACATTGCTGCATGTTCCTAACAAAACTATTAGGCGGAATTTTCCAATAAGAAACAACTATAATCTATGAAATGTGAATAAAAAGGTTGAAGTGTTATGTACATCCACAGAGGAGGGTGGTCAAAATTGACCTTTCTGTATGAACCAGTAGTAAGGCGAAAAAGGGGAAGACCCAGGAAGAGATGTTAACAGGATGTGGGAGAAGGCATGGCTGCCAGCGGCCTACCTCGATCGAAAGATGTGCCAAGAATATTTTGGAACGAGAAACAACTAAGTTGTAAAAAAAAATAGGAAAATAAAAATCTTGTGCGCGCAACAGAGGAGTTTCACGTACCTCGGTTTTTAAAATCAATTCACGAACTTTTAAATAAAGTAAGATTTGGAAAAAGCTTAAAGAATTACATTCAATTTCGTTGAAAAATACGTTTTAGACTAATTAATCCGACTATAGAAAAATTATATACAACAACTGAGACGTTGATTTCCAAAAGGTACTATATCCACTTTAGAACATTTTACAGGAAACGCAAAAATCTGTTATTTATTTATTATTGGACCAATTTAGGTGATTCTTTTTTTATTAAAATCAAAAGTTGATTTTTGTGTGTTGCCAAATCATTTTTTCAAATTATTGCACTTTTCCGATGATTTTAAACAATATAATATGGATATAGCACTTTTTGGAACGAAAATGGATATAGTACTTTTTGGAAAGAATTAAAAGGGATATAGTACTTTATGGAAGAATATAACGCGAGATAAGCTGGTAACAGTCACTATAACCTAACGTCTTTATATCGTTAATTACTAAGTTATGTATATTTTCTTATTCTCCCCCTGAGAAATATCTCTCTTTGTTGATTAATTACATTGATTATCTATTCTTCATAAAGAAAGTGAATATTCAAAGGCCAATTTATCTATTTATGGCACTATTATAAGTATAATAATAAGTATGTAGTTGTGAAATTTGTTTTGAACTTGTATTTACTATTTGTGTGAATTTAGCAAATTTAACTATATTAGTAAAGACGTGTAAACAATATTTAACCATAGATACTGACAAATAACTTTTGAGCTTTTATTTTACATAAAAAAATCGACTACTAAGTTAGATCAGGCACATATTTTCTTCACATATTTAGCAACTTCGTGGAATGCTAATTCCAACTTTTTGCTGCATCAAATACCATTATTCTATTAAAATGCGAGTTTCTGAAAAATTTTAAACCAAATTTATGTTGCTGCAAGAAGAAATGCTATAAAAAATCTTAATTTAATTGACAACCTACGAGAACCGAAGCAACGCAATTAAGTTGTTTAAAACGGCCTAAAAACTGATTATTACGTTAAAACCATTGATTTAAATAATAGCGGTGATTCAAGACATGCTAAATGACACCAATAAAAATGCATAAAATGATGAAAACAATAAATTAATGGTGATATATTACGGGATTAGGTGCTTCTGCCATACAGTAGGAAATATAGTACCTTTTGGAAGGAAATGAAAGGAAAGGTTATATCTCTTTACATAGGATATAGTACCTTTTGGTACGAAACATGGATATAGTACCTTTGGAATGAAATGAAATTTTTAAATACTTTTATAAAGGATTTTTATGTATTTTAAATAAAATTTGATGACGGATTTAGATAAAACTAAACCATTAGTATACAAATATGTCAAAATATCAATTAAAAAAAAATGTCCTTTAGTACCTTTTGGAAATCAACGTCTCTATTACTTAGTTTTAGCTTTTCATCATCCTCCTATTCCTTATTATTATATTCAACTTCGGATTAAATAACTATTTAAACTAATAAATAACTAACTAATTTCTCAAATTTTTAGCTTTCCAGAGGTATATTGTACATCCATAATACTATTGTTATGTTCTAAAAAAAAATTGTACCTAGTAGGTTCTTCGTTTCTATTTCTTTCAGTATGACGAATCATCAGCTAACAAACTCATATATTCTAAGAAGGTGCTTTAAAGGCCAAATAGCCACTGCCCCTCAATGTTTATGTTTGCTTTAGGTTAATTATTTAAATATATCTACAGAAAAAACAAACTATTCCTAGAAAAATTGGTCCGTATGCTGTAACTGACGTACCTAAAGTAAAAAATTACCAAATTCGGTAAAAAAAAAAAAAAAAAATCATTAAGGACGTGTCACAGTATATGGGAAAGAGTTCAAGCCAGAAAGATATTCCTAAAATTTGCATTATTACTATTGCTCTCTGGAACCAGCTGCGTCTCAGCCATTAATTTTAATCCTGCATTACTTATCATATAGAGGTATATTCTGTTGCATAATTTTTCACTCAGACACTTTCGGGCTATTCTACCATAAATATTGCTGAACTTAGCAATAACACTTGTTTGTAAAATTTAAAAAAATGGACATTGCTTAGACTATTCGAATTTCTATAAATAATGCCTGGAAGATGATATAAGACTAGAAACAATAAATTAAGCTGGAGACTCCATTATAACCTTTCTTCTCATATCGCGCTAAAGGTTTCATTTCAGGCATTTCGTGAAGTATTTTAAACAATTTTCTAGATTACTGTTGGTAATGAATTTGTTTGTTCATTTAACGTTACTTTATGCTTCTGTAATCGGACGATGCTACCTAAGTCCGAAATTTTGCCAATCTAGATTTAATTAGGATAGGGATCTTCAACGAATACATGACATCAGACCAATTTTTTACGTCTCCTCCGAAGGACGGCATAACTAAGGTATTTTTACTCCTATTAAAAAATCCTAGGACCACCTGCGGGTTTGAACCCGTGACCTTTGGCATAGAAGGCTGTTATGCTAGCCACACTGCTACAGGTGATCCCTGATAATGAATTTTAAGGAACGAAAATATAGAAGGTACTCCCATCATCATTTACAAAAGTTCTCTTGGCCACTGCCATTTTAACCTTCGAGAAGGGATGTAGGTCCCTTATAGGATCTTATATCCCTATAGGATCGTGCTGGAACGGGATCAAGAATTAAATTAGGATGATGCACAAGGTTGTAATGAAATTTAGGAAATTTAAGTAGTTTCAGGTTTCGTATGAATGGAATATTTAGGTCATGATGTAGTATATTTTTGGTAACATAAGGAGCATTTACTTTGAAGGAATTTGCATGGAAAAAGATTGAATGTGTTTGATGTTTAGCTCTCTCTATAGTTCGGGTCCGTTGGTCCAGATAGATTTTAAAGATGTATTGTAGATTAATAATTTGTGGTCAACTGTGTAAGCTGAGGTTTTCGGTTAGACAGTCCGTATGGTCGGCCAAGTCGCCGTCTAGCTCTTGTCTTGTAAGTGTAGTATTTAGATTCCACGTCATTCTTCTATCTTGAAGGAAGCAGATATACCGGGTTGTGTCTGAAAAGCGAAGTTGTATTAAATTTAAGTAAACTGACGGACAGGATCTGCGTCGAAGGGTAAAGTTTTGTGTAGAATCATCCAATGTTGTTTAATCCATACATTATATTTCGGGTCAAGATAGTGTACACCAACATGAAACGGTTCAGAGTAATAATATAAAATCACATTAAATCTAAAGCTCAGAAGTTGTGTTTCACTTAAAGGGAATGTTCCCTGAAAAAATATTATTTTTTTTTGTCAAATCCAACTGAAGTTGGTCATGTAGGCCTAATGGTTTAATTAGGCTTAATTAAGGTTTGGAAACTTCCATTATATGTTTTTAATTGTTTTATTATTTACGTTTACAAATTTGTAAGAGACGATTTGCAGGAACCACAGTGCAAGGTTAACGATATGGGCAACTTAACGATGTGTGCTCCGAACCTTTTATGGACAAAATATGAAAAAAGTGGTTCTAATTCCTTTAATTAATGTTTAGGTTTACTTATAATGAAAAAAAACAAAAAAAACATGACAATAAAGTAATATCTTCATTACTTTTTCTTACGTATAGAATATATCGTTAGGGAATGTATTACGATCGAGAAAAGTTTTTAATTCGAGCCTCCTCTCAGCTCATTGCAGATTAGCTGTACAAACATTATTTATCAAATTCTATTACCAGTAACAATATCAATTGAGACGTTGATTTCCAAAAGGTACTATAGGACATTTTTTACGAAACTGATTTTTTTACATATTTGTAATCTCATCACTTTTTGTAATCTAACTCTTCTATTTTATTTCTTCTAATGAGCTCTCAAGTCCTTAAAAAAAGCGATTTAGAAATTCGGCCATTTTCTAAAAGTACTAACTACGCATTTACTTTCGTTCTAATTCATACAAAAAAATTTCATTTCAAAACTTAAATATGATGTTATTAATATAGTAAAAATACAATTCCAGATTTTAATGCGAAAAGACCGAAATTAGGTAGTTTAATAATAAAGTAACGTGAGATTTTCGCGCTTCCTGTAAAATTTCCTAGAATGGATATAGTACCTTTTGGAAATCAACGCCTCAATTGTCTAATTTAAAAGTGAGGTAACTGTACGTAATATAAACATACAACTTTTGCTTACTTCCCTTCTTAAATTAAGTTTTAAATAAACTTTAAATTGAAAAAGTAATTAATGATGGAGTTTAAAAAGTAATTATATTGTTATGGAGTTTGATCGAAACATTTGTTATAGATGAAATAGCATAAGAATAGTAATTATTGTATACAAAAACCTCTTAAGTTTATGCCCTTTTTGTTCTTCTGCAAATTTGTATATCATGTTAGATGAAATTTTCATAAGGAAGTTTCCAACGTCCTATTGTACATCTAAATTAAAATTCTTATTTGCAAAAAAATACTTCTTCTGTTTTATCCTTCTGTTGGTTACCATTAGTTTTCATATTTGATTTTCACCTATTTGTATTAATGCTAACAAGTTGAAATTGTTAATTAATTTATATCAGTCAAATTGAATGTACTTATTGGGCGGAACTGTTTAAAAATTGCCATTTACGTCTCGTCCGAATATTTTAATCGGAAAAAAAACCTAAATGATATTAATATACAATTTTACATCATCATTGTGAGCTTAAAATTAAGCGTTTTGTCGTCGATTATGATAAAAACATTGCTGTAACAATTCAATTTCAGTTTCGTACTAATTTTTATTTCCGAGGGATACCTCATACATGCAATCACAAACACAAACTTTTGTGTCTTGGTTATTTGATACCGGAGACTGAAACTCGATTTAAAAAAAAAAAATGTAATCTATTTATACTATATATTATACACTTTCCCATCGCTAAATATCGCAATACTTTCCCTTACTTTATAGATTAGGCGTAATAATCTAGAAATTTATCGCCCTAAAACACCTTACCTACCTATCTACCTAGATAGTGAAAGAGAAAGTATAAAATATGGAAGAATTAGAATTGAACTAGAAAACATTAAAAATATTTTTTCAATTTAAATTATTTCTTCTGCAAAAAAAGTTGTTATATATAACTGATCGATAATATACCGTTGGAAAGATAAGATTTTTTATAAAAATTATCTTACATACAGAGTTGTAGAAGGTAATTTAGAGTGACGAAAAGGCATAAAACGAAGTTAATGTTTTAGATGATAATTTATTTTGTTATATTATTTATTTTAAAATATAATTACATCAAAGAAATATAATTATGTTTTCCTTTTAAATACCTTTATATAAAATATATGGTTAGGACAAATTTCCGTTCATTTCAAGAATATAGATTAGTGGTTTTTGAGAGTTGTGCGACCCAGACATTTTTGTAAAATCTTTGCTATCGCGGGTTTTTATATAATAATTTTGCGCCCAGACCCGGAACACGCCTGATTATATATTACATTTAAAAACTGCAACCTCTCCCCTCTACAATTATACTTTAAAATTACAGCTAAAATATATCCGTAAAGTATTATAAAGCCACCCTGCAAGTAGATTAACGAATTTCTTAACACAAGTTATTATAGAAAAAAATATATCATGGTATATGCAAATAATGAAAATAGGTGACCAGCTACTAATAGAAATTAATAAAGAAACAATTACAATTAAAAAAATGAATCCGGACTACCTCATTAATAAAATGGAAACAAAAATCCGAACAGAAATGATATCCGCAGCCAGCAATAGCCAGTTTCATATGTTAATGCAAAACTTGATCCTGAAAAAGCTATTTCCGACATCCACCACAACAAACTTAGTCTTTATATAAATCTCAGATATTTAAAGCAAGAGGAGAACTGATGGGACTTAATTGTCAGCCATAGAGGAGGGATAGGGCACCTGTCTGTGCTATGTGCAACCTTAATGTGCCAGAGGATACCTACCACTTTTTAGCAATATGTCCTGTCTTAAAGGAGTTCAGGATGAAATACTTGGGAAAATATAAACTTACTCCAGAAGAAGTAATAGATGGGCTAGATTGGGTTAAATTGGGTTTGCAGCTTATTTAAATAAATCATTCAAATACAGTAATTGTTTGGTACAGCATTTTAATTATTAAACTTTTACAATTAATAAAAATAAATCATAACGTTACTAAAAATCTAAATTATTATTATCAAAACTGAAAAAAAAGGAAAAGGGGCAACTCGACAGACGCCTTAACGCCATTGTCTTGTGGGCTTTGATCTCAAAAAATGTATATATATGTTATTACTATTTTGTATATTATGTAAATAAAGCATTTATTCATTCACTCATTCATTCATATATAATAATTTTTATAACTAAAATTATTAATATTATTAACAACTTTTATCACTAAATAGGTAATTATAGTCGGTAGAAATCATTAGGAGTCAGTCTGGTAAATAATATTTTACTTTTGCCGACGTTTTGGCTCTACAAAGTGAGTCATCATCAACATATGTTAAGCATAAACTATGGGTTTGTCGACTATACATTCTCTAAATAAAGAATTATATATTATTTATAATAATGTACTATTAGTAATTATGTTGACCTTAACACCAAGTGCCTTTAATGGGAGGTTTCTTTACAAGAACCCTGAAGAGGAGCTTATCTAATAATGAGTAATGCTACAATATATACCCAAAGTCATTTGTATAATATTTGTCAATAAATGACAAAAAAAAAAATGGATATATGATGTCTTACTATATTATATCTTCGTTTACAACGAAATAAATATAATAAAAATAGTGAATAACGAAAAAAATGCAATTTATTTGTATACGAAGTCATTGGTTAAAGATGGAGGGACAAACTGAAACATTTTGAGTCGTTGGCTGCGGCCAGCCTCCCTCCTTGGTACTCACTCCCACCCTCCGATAATCCCATTGAAATGCATCTGTTTGTTTTCGTCGCTTTCCTCTTCTCTTGCCTCGTCGCTGTTAGTGTCGCTCCACCTTCGTTCGAGGGGACTTACCTTCGGTATAGTGCTTATCAATTGTATAGGAATGTATTAAAAGTATAAATCAGTATATTAACAGAAATAAATCAGGCTTATAAATAATACTATACAATTATACAATTCCATAGAAATAAAATAATCCCAAATAGCTTTGCCCGCGACTTCGTCTGCCTCAATTTATTCTGATCGCGATTGAGAAGTTTTAAAAGAATATATTTTAAAGTACTTCTGCCTAAATGATATTTTTAGTTTTATTTTCTTGTGGCAGAAAGACATACGGATTTTCTCCGCAACCCGATCGTGACAGTGCGACATATAGTTGGCCGTGTGGAAAACAGTCTTGACTTAAGCCGATTCCTACGTGTTTAAATGTTTGCTCCTGTGATTTATTAATTGTTACGGCATAGGATAACGTTACGGGAAGTTAAAGTCTTTTAAAATTAAAAGGTAAATCATTTGGAACCATTGGGATGCGAGGTTAATTTCCCCGTTTTTTTCCACATTTTCAACTGATTCTTCGCTCCTATTGGTTGCAGCGTGATGTTATATAACCTAAAGCCTTCCTCGATAAATGTACTATCCAACACAAAAAGAATTTTTCAATCCGAACCAGTATTTTCTGAGATTAGCGCGTTCAAACAAACAAACTCTTCAGCTTTATAATATTGATATAGATTAAGAACTCATTAAGGCTTTCACGGACTGTATCATCGATGTCTCCATAGTCGTTTCTTAAAATTGATTTTCTACTCCTGTCTTTAATTACTTAACAACTGTTTCATTATTTTATTATTTTTTGTATTTCGTAAGATAATCATAAATTACTATATGGTGCAATTGTCGTTCCGGTGGCGCTACAGATCATGTAGGCCCTTGACGCGCAGTGTAATCTGCTGGGAGAATACAATCGCGTTTCTCGATTTATTTTATAGGGTAGAGTCATCACTCCCTACGCTTATTTTTGTGCGTAGCCACCAGTTGACGGGTCTCACATACCTGTGGGAGGGGCTGTGAGTGGATCCCCATTTAATTAAATACTTGGGGTGGGATTCGAACTCACAACTTTTGGCGTGGGAGACAAGCACGCTAGCTCCTCAGCTACGGACTTCCCTTTCATAATATATTCTCAATTAAGAATTCATTAAGTCTTCCACGGACTGTATCATTGATGTCTTCATATTCGCTTTCTTGAAATTGGTTTATTCTCTTGTCTTTAATTACTTATTCAGCGTTTCATATATTTTATTTTTATTTTGTAAGATAATCATAAATTACTTTATGGCGCATTTAGTTATACTTTTAGAGCTTACGTTATTAGTTACTGTATAGCTTAAATTTGAATGGGGCGGTCTTGTGGACAGAGTACAAGACTACTGTTTGGATTCCGGCTGCGTCAGAAAAATTATTTGTTGTTTCATTTCAGCAATTGGAGACGCCTTCCTGTTGCACACCCAGTCTCTATAAAGTGGAAACTGAAAAAATAGGGAGTAGTACAGGTACAGGCAATAATCATAAATATATGAGCGGTCATATAGCTCTGTAGGTCGAACTGTTATCGAAATGAAGTTTATAAAAAAAAAAAAAAAAAAACATTTTTTTTTCTTCCAAGAATCGAGAAACCACTAATTCGGTTGTTTATTTTAACATTTTGATTATTAGTAGTTCAAGTGACGGTCAATGGATGAGAAAACTATTTAATCTGAAACCTACGTTTCGCCCCACATTGTTGTTCTTCATCAGGTATTGAAGTTGCTTCCTCTCTTGGATAGACAAGTCTAGATGAAACTAGCAATTTGAATAGAAAATCTGGTTTAAACAATTTACACTATTTTCTGTATACATTCCTGAACTGCCTTCATCTTTCACCTTAAATTTATTTAGACCATTATCTTAGAAACTGCTCTTCCTACAAATATAATCATTATAATATACTTTGTGACTCATTTAATTAATTTTTATTTGAGTGGTAAAGGATCCTAGGATAAAATATGAAAGAAATGACCTCGATCAGGCGGAAAAGCGTGGAAAGGAAAAAGAAGGAAATTTATAATAAGTGTATCCCTTTGCTCAAGGAAAAGTTCCTTGAGGGCTTAAGGTAGAGACACTTCTACCTGAAGGGCCTTAGGTTGAGAGCTCGCGGAAATGTAGCCAACTCAAAGAAGAGCTTCTTGAAGATTCTCGGCGTGGATATTGGGGACGTAGTGTAGATAAAAATGTAACACTGAACTCACTAGGTGTCATTCACCACAACATGAATAGTGTCCGATAGAAGGCATGTGTGCATGATATATTTTTTCAACATGTTAATATTAATGTGTGAAGTGATTTAAGGGCTTTTTTCTTTTTATCGTATGAAAAAAATGATAAAAAATAAAACGACAAAACTAAAATTAAAAAAAAATGAAACAAACGATTAAAGGAAAAAACCAAACGATGTAATTATGTTGTAATAATAATAATAATAATAATAATTATTTTTTAAACAAATAGTAGTATGTTGTGTGTTAAGCAACACAATGTTTTATAAATAAAGTATCTTCTCTCTATTTCTGTTTAGTATTGGCTGAGTTTGTGTTACAAAAACAAACAACAAAAAAGGGTTCTTCCAATGATGATAATCATTATAAACTTTTGATGAAAAACCATTATAAATTCATGATGGTATACTATGATTGTTTGTTTATTTATTTAACGTCTCTTTATGCTACTATGGCTAATCGGACGATGCTACAGTGGGAGTCCTAAATTTTGCCTATCCAGGTTTTATTAGGATAGGGATCTTTAACGAGTACCTGACATCGCACAGGCTCGGGACCACCTTTTAACGTCCCCTCCGAAGGACGTCGTAACTAAGGATTTTTTTACTCCCATTAAAAAATCCTAGGACCACCTGCGGGTTTGAACCTGTGACCTTTAGCACGGGAGGCTGTTACGCTAGCCACCCAGCTACAAGTGATCCCTATGATACTATGATATTATATAATTTAAATTTCTAATATACTAAACTAGGCAGTAAATGAGATTTAAAAACAAACACTAAAATTAAAAATTACAAAATATAAAGCTAGTCTTCTCCCAATAATACAACTTAATGACGAAGCAATGCCCCTTAAACATCCTTCATTCCATTGAGACAAGAATGCTGAGCTGGTACGAAAGATGTTATGAGGATGCCGGACGACCGATGACCGGAAAGAGTTCTCCATCATGTATGTATGTATGTACAAGTATATTATGACATTATTTAATGCTACATAATGAATTACTACGGTGCAATTTGCGTGGGAATAAAAATTTGCGCGTCTAATAGTTAGAGAGAAAAGTTTTTTAAAAAGCACATTTTTCACATAATGCCCTATATCTTGAGGCAAGTTAGGTATTGCTAAAACCTATTAAAATACGGATATTTATTACAACTCAAATTGGAACTAATGAAGTGCTCCGTAATGTAGTTTATATTAATTACCTTCGTAGAGGACAAGCTTCAGTGATATTTGCCCATAAAAATTCAGGATATAGCGATTTGTTGATGTTAATAAATGAAAAATTAGGAAGGCGTTACTTTGGGAATTAGTATCGTTCAGTTCTCAATTAAGTTCCAAATTTTCTAATTTATCAAGCAGATTTAATTTATTTCATTTTTAATTGAAGTGATCTAGGACTCTATCTGGACAAACGTCTTACTTGGAATCCTCACACAAGACTGAAACGACAAGAAACTGCCAGCTGTTTTCGAGTACTTCAATACTTACTTGAAAAACGTTCCAACCTTCCACTTAACTTCAAAAGACTCATCTACATGACTAATATAAGGCCGATATGGACGTACGGAGTAGAGCCTTGGGGTTCTACTAAACCATCAAATTCTTCCCGTCTCCAATCCTTACAATCCAAAATCTTTCGAAAAATCCTCAATCAATGCTCCTCATTTTGTCAAGAATCAACTCATCCATAAAAACCTAAATGTTCCCTCTGTTGCTGACTTGGCCGAACCAGGTACCACTCCTTTCATTACAAACTCCATTCCCACTCTAATCCACTAGTTTCAAGCCTTGCTACCTGTACAATCCCTGATAATCCTCCGAGGCTTCTGAAAAGAACATGGCCTCGAGACTTTCTGGTTTAGCATAGTTTTTAGAGATCTACCAATGGGTAATACCTCTACATGTGAATCATGATATTATAATCTTGTATCACATTTACTAGATGTATTTTATTGTACAGTAGTAAATATCAATAAACATATTTTTAAAAAAAAATTAAAGTGTTCTTCCTGTTGTTTGCGATTTTCGAGCGAAGCGTTCTCAGGTTAAAGCCCAATTTCTTCATCTCAAGGACAAAAATTGTAGGTTTCTTTTCTCTAGGCTAAATGTTCTAAGGGTAAAAAAAACAAAACATACTTACATATCTATATATTTATTAAGCCCTGCCAGACTATTTCAATCAGAATGAATCCTACATGATATTAAGACCCATTCAATTTTACATCGATTTAGGGTGTTTAATGAAAATCTTTAGAGCCAATTTTGAGATAATCGTGAAAAGGTGCTAAATGGGTGGTTTATAGTGGCTCTTCCGGTTAGCTGATTTTAATAAAAAGGTTGCAGTAACATCTCGAGCGTATGGTTGTCTTAAATATGAAATTTCATTATTGTACGACTTTTCGTTTTCGTGCTAGACACTAACCACACACACACACAAACCTTTTCGGTTCTTGGTTATTTGAACTCGGGGGACCCGAAAACGTGTATTTCCGGTGAAAACTGGACATTTTCACGATCGCAATACTTTCCCTTACTTATATATTTCATATATTGGTACATGAAAGCAAAAATAATTGTTAAAATGTAGTGTAAAACATTATCCAAGATTTTTTGAGGGAGGAAAGAGAAGGGATAATGTGAGAGCGGAGGGGCCCCATCGATCCCCCCCTTAGCCTAACAAAGTTGACCCAAGCACCTCGGCCCCCCACCTCTGCCCCCCTCCATCAGCTGCTATCGACCCTTCGGTCCCCGCTTCTTCCTCCTCCCCCACCCACCCCCAACCACCTTATTGTACCAATTACTATGCAATTAACGTAAACAAGGGTCTCCAAAAAAAAAAAAATGGTCCAAAAGTAATCAACTTGCTTACCCTTTTTGTCTGAAGACCGGTCTTTTGGGCCGCTGTAGTTGAGAATAACAACCATAAATACGCCCTTGGTAAGATGAAGACCCACATCATCCTCGCTAGCTTGAGGTTACATTCACGTCACGATCCGTTGCACTGTTTTCCAATAAGATTTTTTCAGCTCAAAATTTGTTGCTTTGATAGTTTATTTTTTAACCGTGTGCCAGAAGTTTCTCAATATGACTTTTTACTTTCACTTACCTATATATGAAATATATAGTAAGGGAAAGTATTGGGATCGTGAAAATTTTTGAATTCCAGTTTTCAACGGAAATACATCTTTTAGGGTCTCATGAGTCCAAATGACCAAGTCCTGCAAAAAGGTCCGTGTGTGGTAACTCCCTCGCGTAAACGAAAAGTCCTATGAAACTGAAATTTCATATTTAAGACAAATATACGCCCGAGATGTTACAAAACCTTTTTCATCGAAATCAGGTTACCAGAAGAACCACTTTACGATTTTCTCGAAAACGGCTTTAACGATTTAGATTAAACTCGCTATCGTTGTAAAATTTAATGGGCTTTAACATCATGAAGGTTTCATTCTGATTGGAATAGTCAGAAAGGGCTCAAATTCCGATTTTTTAAAATTTGCCTCTTCTAAACTACCTTTAATTTTGTAGATTCTATAAAAATAACCATATCATCTTGTTACCATTGATAAAAATATAAGTTAAACGAATTCGATATCCAACTAAAGGATAAAACAAAAAAACATTTTTTTTAATGAATTTTTTTGATTTTGAGCATAAGAACAGAACATACATGTATAATATACTGTTGGAAAGCTAAAAAAAATTATAAAAAATATTATCTTATGCACAAGCTTATAAAAGTTAATAAAACACATGTTTATACTGAAATATAATATAAGTAATTGTTATCTCTAACTGTATTTGAAAATTCTCTAATAGTTTTTAAAAAACTGAGGTAAGTGAAAGTCGTGTGTTGCCCGCACCAGATTTTTAATCTGGCAATGTCAGAGTATGGGCTAATCCATTCGAAATGGTCCAATTTTCATTAATTTTGCCTCTCGACAATTTTGATTTTTTTATCAGTTATTCCCTATTATTTTCTGAATATAAAACCTTAAGTAAAAGATTTTTCTGGCCAATAATTTTAGCTAAATTCATGAGTTAGGAAAATATTTCTAATTCTTGTACTTTTTTAGATAACAAATCAAAATAAAATCTAACAATGAGGTAAGGACATGGACAAATAAAAAGCTTAAGAGCAAGATTTACAGAAGAACGTCTTGCAGAAGACTGGGTTTGAATCTGCGAGACGCTAAATTAAAACAATATTCATAAAACCGATTGATTTACATCAAAAATTAAAATTATATGTTCAGCACATTTATTTTACAACAAGTTTAAAAGTTTATAAATATTAGTTGTGGGTCAATCCATTCTAAATCGTCCAGACTTTGCCGCTCGACATTTTTGATTTTCGTGTTTTATTGGCCAGTTATTCTCTATTCTTTCGTGAATATAAAACCATAAATACAATTTTTTTCCGGTCAATACTTATAGTGTTGCAGCAGTTTTAAGTCAGCTACACAGGCGAAAACATGTGATGGGGAAATCTTTCTAATTCCTGTAAGTTTTTAGATATCAAATCAAAACAAAAATTATAAGGACATGCTTTGGATTTTGTTTTCGTCCCCACTACTCATTAACTAGATAGTGAAAAAAGTGGTTTACAAAAAAATTCGAAAATGAATTAAAGAACAAGACGTTTCGCGAGATAAATTTATGTGAAAGAAAATAGACTCACCCATGATAATTTTCTCCCATATATATCTTAGTCATAGTCCTACTTGCTGTAAAAATTTCGATCTTGTGAACATAGTCCTTTTTTGTTTCTGAATTTTCAAAGTTGGTAAAAATTAGTTTTTCGCGATGTTTGCAGGGTATGCCAGAATATTGATGCAAGTTTCTCAATATGACTTTTTAGTTTGGCAATGTTAGAGTATGGGTCAATCCATTCGAAATCGTCCAATTTTCATTAATCAGTTATTCCCTATTCTATCCTTAATATAAAACCGTAAATCAAATATTTTTCTGGCCAATACTTTTAGCTAAATGTATGTGTTGGGAAAATGTTTCTAATTCCTATAATTTTTTAGATATAAAATTAAAACAAAAATTAACAATAATATAAGGATATGCTTTGTATTTTTTTGTCCCCACTACTCATTAGCTAGATAGTGAAGAAAGTGGTTTTAAAAATTTTCGAAAATGAATTAAAGAACAAGACGTTTAGCGAGATAAAAGTATACAAAAGAAAATAGGCTCACCCATGATTATTTTTTCCTATGTAGCTTAATCATAGTCCTACTCGCTGTAAACATTTCGATCTTGAGAACATAGCCCTCTTTTCTTTATGCATTATCAAATTTGGTAAAAAAATTTATACAGATTATTAATCTATACGATAAGGTTAAGTGATATAAATTTGGTTATTGAGACAAAGCTGGTTCCGGAGTTATAATATTCGCTTCGCTGTTAAAAATAACGTTTTCTTTAAAAAATATTAACTATGGTAATTTTGCATTTTTAAGAGCAAAAAAAAAAAAAAAAAAATTAGAATGATGATAAAGAGTATTTTATATGATTGGTCCTTACAACACATTATTTAAATATCCAAGAAAATGGTTAAAAAAACCCACGAAAATTTACATAAACTGAAACTTTTTGCGAACTATAACAAGGACGATTTCGAATGGATTGACCCGTATGCTTATTTAGATAGTATAATTGGAGGTTTTATTTTTTATTTTACACAATCCATCAACAGGCCAAATCCCAATCACTGTTGGTAAATTATAAATAAATAATCTCATTACTAATTGAAATGATTATAATAAAAATAATCACCCAAAAGCTGCAAGAAAAAGTTCTGGAAGAAAGGCAGAAAGCAGTTCTTCTCGGTACAGAAGGGACTGTCTGGACATTTTAAAATATAGTTAAATTTTTTTGCCTAACCCTTGACTTAGTCCGGATAGGTACATAATCTGGCAAAACTAAGAAAATCTGTAGTATATTCAATAATAATAATAATTAATGCAAGTAATGTATCACTAGCCAATTTAATTTATATAAACTAACAATGATTGAACAAAAACAATAATAAAAAAAAAAATAATGCTAATGAAACTTGAACAATTAATCATAAAACACACACACACACACACACACATATATATATATATATATATATATATATATAATAATAATAATAATAGGCTTAGCGAACCGAAGGTTCGATGCCGATACCACAAATTCCGCCTACACAGACTCGTCCAATGTTCACCATTCAAGCCCAAGCCCCCGAGATCAGCCCCAACGCAATCCTCCATCTCCGCTTCGGCCTACCTTTTGGACGCCTACCAGTCGGATCAGCAATACCAACTTTCTCGGAATCCGCTCGTCATCGAGCCAACAACTTTACTCGCCCATTTGAGTCTCCGCGATGCAATCAGCTCAATTATATTCACAGGATACAATATATATATATATATATATATATTGTTGTAGATGATAATGTAATAGACTATTTAATTAAACACATGCATCTATCGAATTCGTTAACCTTTTTTCATCTTTATTTAAAAGTTCTTAAATGGATTTTTAAGGAGGTCAGTGAATGTAGTGTGTATATCGCACCAGATCTTTATAATGTATTTGTTACAAACTAAAAAATGGAAGTGTTTTATGCAGCAGTAGTGCCTTAAAAGAAGCTTGCATGTTTAATACGCACAGAAATTAATAATTTGTTATTGTTTTCTTATACATTAAATGTTTTGTGCATTAAATGATCGGTTTAGCAAACGTTAGAAGGTTAAAGAACCGACTTAACTGGAATTATAAAACTCTATTTAATTATAGAACTTGTCTGGGAGACCGTTGATCTTGGGACGTGTGGCGCAAAGAAATTTCGGCGAGAATTTTGAATCTTTCTAATAACTGAATCATTCGATCTTTTATATCATTTCGAATACGGATTCCAGTGATCCAAATAGAATCTATTAACCCAAAAAAACAACTTTATATACTATACATCTATACCACTCGAAACAAGAAATACAAAATCATAATTTTTCTTACGGACAATAATCAACAAGTTAAATGATAAAGATGTGTACCAGGTTATATTTTTTTCAAATAAGCTTATGGTTGTATTGATTAACACGAGCTGTAATTTACATTAAAGATTAACTGAACTAAAGAAGACTTATTGTCAATCACTAATTATCAATAGATGTTCCAAAGTAGGAAAAAAATAATTGAAATAGAATCCGAAAGCTAACTTTTCTGACAATACTGCCTAAATACATTAGGTTGCTTGCTTGTAGCACATCAACCTCACCAATCTATACTGGTCATATTATGCATACATTTTCCTTTGTTTATTCTAATTTTAATTTCTATTATTTACAGTTTCCTTTCAAAATTATTTATATCTCACACAAATTATATTTTATTTTTTTAAGCTAAATTTAAAATTAAATCCTCTGATGAGCACATAACAATATCGAAATTTTATGCTTAATATAACTAAAATTTATTTTTCTTTTGATTGCCATGCAGGTGGTGATGGATAATACCGAAGGGCTTTAAAATTATGTCTTCTAAAAGTGCCTTGTGCTGCATGGGGTCGTTCCGCGAGACTCAAACCTCTTACGGAAAACTGTTCCTCGCCGAATTTCTCGCGGAATATTAAATATGAATATAAATTTAATTAATGAATTAAAATATGAATATAAAGTTAAAAAATATGGGGTATTAGAAGAACTCTATCTTAACGAATCAACAAACCCTTGTTCAACAACAACAAAATATGAATCTTCTATTTACAGTATTGTTGAGTAGAGATGGGTACATTTTGTCTTTGACATAGCTTATGATAGATATTGCGATAAAAAAAACCTGGTGCGGACAACACACGACTTTCACCTACCTCGCCATTGCCTGCAATTTTTGGCAGGGTGTCCCTTGCCTCTAGCTCCCACTAAATGGAGTTCTGGTCTTGATGATGATGGTCTCTGCAAGACGGCAGCACTCAAAATATGTCAAGGGCCCTGTTTCCTTAACATATTTTACACTTTTCTCCTTTATTTGTTTATCAAATTCGCTCAACTTTCATATTTAGCTGTTATTTATCAATGCTGATAAGTTGAATTACCTATTTTTTTTTAAATCTGTAAAATTAAAGATACTTTAGTTGAAGACAATTTAAAATATCGGCATTTAAGCCCTGTCAGACTATTTCAATCAGAATAAAACCTACATCATATTATAGCTTATCAAATTTTACATTGATATAGCTAGTTTAATCAAAATCGTTTGAGCCGTTTTTGAGAAAATCGTAAAAGGGTGCAAAATGCATGGTATAAGCTCTCCTAGTTAGCCGATTTTGATGAAAAAGTTTTTGTAACATCTAGGACGTATAGTTGTCTTAAATATGAAATTTAAGTTTCATAGGACTTTTCGTTAACGCGCAGGAGTTACCACACACAAGACCTTTTTGCGGGACTTGGACTATTTGGACTCAGGAGACGCTAAAACGTGTATTTCCGTTGAAAACTGGAATTCGGAAATTTTCACGATCGCAATACTTTCCCTTACTATATATCTAATAGGAAAGTGAAAGTAATAACCTTTCGACCGACTAAGATTGATTTTACATTTAGTGGAAAATTATAAATCCAGGCCCTGTATATAATTTTTAAAACACGTGTCCAAGAGATGTCAAGAAAATTTTTTTTTTTTTTTTTTTCGAGAAGAGACCTTTTAGGACCTGACCACTCAAAGCATCATGTAGCGTCTTTTTTCTTCCCCTAATACTCCTTCATCTTTGCCGACTGCCTCGCCCTTCTCTCCTTAGTCCATCATCTTCCAAGTGGATACCACCCTTACTCCACAAGGATCGCTAGTATAGACATTTTTTGTTTGTGAAGGTCTCTCTATCTAAGCAGTCCTACTCTGCGATATTGAATCTTCTCTCTTCCTCCTTCATCCGCCCAACATGTCTATGTAAACTGTAATAAATAAAATAATATCAAATTTAAAAATAAATGAAATAAAAATAAACATCTTTAACGATACCGTTATCGATTCAATATATTTTCAGACAGCTAGGGTAACTCCGAACTCTGACTTTTTTCTCCTCTCATGGAGGGAAAAGCAAAACCCGAATTGCTTCTCGTCTAACAGCGTCACTGGTGTGAGAGCTTTCGAAGAGGACTGTAAGGACGAAAAGATGGAAGTAGATAAGGATTGTACGGGAGGATTAGAATTATAAAAAAAGTTCTGATGAATGGGGGAGCAGAAGCCCGGAATAATTGCCAGTGGATATTCAGCAGCATAGTTCATCAATTGATCCTCTGATGTGATGATTAATTGGTCAACAACACTAAATGTTTCTTGGTCATATTCTATTCTCATACCCGCCAACGTCTAATATTGCTTCAAAATATCCAGTGCCTCGGTGTATGCCTTCTTTTTATCCCAGAACTTGGACATTTTTTGGCACACCCAATTCTGGTAGGACCAATAGGTTTTTTTGGTTTAATACAATAATGGACATAAAGCTGAATTGAACAGCCCACATTAAGAACCTTAAGGAAGTGGAAAAAAAGGCTTGGTCTTGTAAAAGTTCTTACAGGCACATCCTGGGGAACCGATAAAAAAAGGTATATAAGGTCCATATTCAATTAAAACTCGACTATAATTGTGTAAATAACCTATATGCCTAAGCAACATACTCACACTCCAAGACCCAGAATCCGCTTGGCAAGTGGTGACTTTTTGAACTCCTCCAATAATGAATAGATTTGCTGGGGAATAAGCACTTGACTGTTGCCGGCGGATACACCGCAACATACCCAATCAATTGATGCTCTGCTGTGATTTTTGGTTGCCTGGTCATATTCTATTCTCATACCCGCCATCATTTAAGACGGCTTCAAAATATTCCGTACCATGGTGTATACCATCCCCCAGGATACTGTGCCATCTCCTCCACTACGGTCTTATCCCAGAATTTAAAATTTTGGTGGCACACCCAATTTTGGAAGGATCAATAAGTTTCTAGGCTTAATTCTATAATTTACGAAAAGCTGAATTGAATAGCCCACATTAAGAACCTTTTAGGAAGTATGAAGGCCATTGTCATATAAGATGGCTTCAGAATATCCAGTGCTGCAGTGTATGCGATACCCCAGGATACTGTTTTCTTCACTTCAATCTTGTGCCCGAACTTCTACTTCTGATGGCACACCCGATTCAGATAGGACCAACGCCTACTATGCTCTCTTCCGGGGGTGCACCCTTTGTCCCGTCCCCTCTGCACCCCTCGGTATCTGTCCCCTCTATGCAACGCTCTCCTTAGCGCCGTTATTGTTGGTTGATTACACTTTATATTCTTAATTATCTCTCTGCTATCTGTTGTTTTAATATATCGGTAGGAAAAAGAGGGTGGCACTAAAATGTTTCTACCCATTTGCGCACGGAGATGTATAAAATATAGAATCCTACATACACACTACACTTCTCTGCTAAATTTGAATGATCTATCATTTTCATTTTTTTATGCATAAAGTTCATGGAAAATAACGTCGACTCCTGTTTATAGTGAAGTATGTTTGTTTAGATCTAAGAAATACGTTTTACTAAACAGTTAAAAGGCTGTTTAGCTTTTTGCAAGCACCTATGATACATACTCGTATTATTGTTATATCGCTATTTATGAGAGAATAGCTTGCGATTTAGGAGGTCCTAATCTAAGTATACTAGATTAAATCAATCTGAAAAACCCCAGTCTCACTCTTATGTATGGATGGGTTATTTTGGCAGACTTATTTCGAAATTGCTATTTTTTGAACCGCAATTCGACCTGTTTGACCAAAATTTTCTTTTTCGAATTATAGTACTTTCTTGACCCATTTATGATAAGTTCTCGAAGATAAAATTTTCAAACAATATATTATTCGGTTCCCGTTATTGTCTAGGAACCAATATCACATTTATTCAACGGACGGACGTAAAGCTACGATAAGATGGCTGAGTATCTTATCGTAAATTTATGTCGGATACAACTAGAATCCTCAAGTCTTGCTGTTCAGATCGGTTGCATTTCTCAAATTTGGTTGGTCAAATTTTGTGGTTCTATTCAATAAAATAATATTTAATGTGAAACCCGACGCACAGTGGGCAAAATCACCAATTTAGGTGGACAAAAGTTTGGAATTTTCTAGTGCTTCACCTTTTTATTATTAGTTGGCAAGACCCTTAATATTAATATTTGCTAATACAGGTAAGACATTATATTTCCAAACTCGTTATTGAATATACATTGCAATCTACCTGTAGAGTTAATTTAGCAATTTGAAACGTAAGCCCCTATTCAATAACGAAAAACTATATAACCCTCAAGTTACCCCAAGGATTTGTTTCATCAATCCTTCTAGATTTTAAATATCACTAAGAATGTTTGCGATTTTTTGCGTTTTGGGTGATACATAATTTTTCGCAGACACAACACTCCAAATCAAACGTTTTACAATCTATAATTTGAAGAGTTTCCTAAATGACATAAAATACATCTATTAGCAGGTTTCAGCAACTCCGAGCCATAATTAGATTTTTTGTAATATTTTACCAGTATTCTGGGACTTTAAACGTAAAATGTTAGGGAAGTTTTAGATTTTAGAAATAAATTTTATGTTTGACCACTGTGACGCTCGCCAATCGTGTCTAGAAATTAATTAGTTTTTATAATTTTTTCCTATAACTTTTTTTCGCATTTTTTCCTTAATCTGGGACCCCAAAGGTTAAATATGGACAAGTTTAAGATTTTTTTCCACCTAAATCGGTCATATTTTCCACTGTGCGACGTTTCGATCCATATTGGACCAGGACTAGAAAGTATCATGATACAATAAGCTTTAATCATAATATAGAGATATACTTAAATGAATAATAATTCCCATGAAAACTTTTTTTTTTTTTTTAAATAGATTTATTGCTATTTACAACTGTATAATATACACATCTAGTAAATGAGATACAAGATACAAATGTCATGGATTCACATGTGGGGATACTCATTGGCAGCTCTCCAAAGACTATGTTAAACTAGAAGGTCTCGGGGCCATCTTCTTTTCAGATGCCTCGGAGGATTATCAGGATTGTAGAGGAAGCAAGGATTGAAACAAGTGGATTAGAGTGGGAATGGAGTTTGTCATGAAAGGAGTGGTACCTGGTTCGCGCCAAGTCAGCAACATAGGGAACGTTAAGGTCTTCATGGATGAGTTTATTTGTGACAAAATAAACAAAGGAGCATTGAGGATTTTTCGAAGGATTTTTGATTGCAAGGATTGGAGACGGGAAGATTTGATGGTTTAGTAGAGCCCCAAATCTCTACTCGTTAGTCCATATCGGTCTGATGATGGTCTTGTAGATGGGCCTTTTTTACTCAAGTGGAAGGTTAGAGCGTTTGTCCATAAGTGTTGAAGTAGTCGAAAACGTCGAGCTGTTTCTTGTCTTTTCAGTCTTGTATGAGGGTTCCAAGTAAGATATTTGTCCAGGTGCAGTCCTAGGTATCGGATCTGTTTAACCGGTACAAGAGTCCTCTTGAAATAGAAATAGTAAAAAAAAAAAAAAAGCTTAAAAAACGATAAACAGTGAAAAGTAAAACAAAGTAATAAGAAAAACAAAGACATAAGGTGTAAGATATCAATTGTAAAAGGTATTAAATTAAAACAGGAATATAGCTGACTAAAAATAAAAAGATTAATCAAAATAGAGGGATACACTTTATGGAAAAATCGATGGTGCCCAAATTAATAGGGTCGCTTTACACAGCGTACTTATTTTTTTCATAGGGATATTTAAATATAACAAATTTTAATCCATTTATAACAAACTTTAATAACAAATACCCTTCGCCAAACTATAAGTAATAATATAAACAATGATAAGTGAATATTATGTCGATGATATATTTATATATGCGATATGAAAATCGTATAATTTAATAAACAAATAGATTATACATTCATATTTCTAAGGTACTGATCACTTGCGATCAACAATAATACAATCTATCAACAATAATACAATCTAATAAAAAAAACCTAACAATATCATGTCTCCCCTTCTCTTTCTGCCTTTATAATTATTATGTCATAGGATATTATAAAATTTGAAATATTTTAAACCAGACCTTATTTGGATTGCTGTGTCGAAAGAGCGTCTAAAATAAGAATCACAATAAGAAAAAGTTGGTTTGTTTTACTCAAAATACTACGCCACCGCTTTCATTTTTTCTAAATGCCGATTGAATTTCTATGATAAAGAGAATATTCAATAACAAAGCAATTTAGTAACACCTGGGTAGACAATTTTTCGTTACAGACAATTGAGACGCTGAGTTCCAAAAAGTACTATATCCAGTTTTGAAAAATTTACATGAAACGCAAAAATCTTTAAATCTGTCATTTATTTATTACTGCTCCAATTTACTTGATTCTTTTCTTATTAAAATCTTAAATTGATTTTCTACTTTATTTACAACTTTTTTCCTAATTATTGCAGTTTTCCGTTGACTTTTTAACAATATAATATGTGGATATAGTACTTTTTGGAACGAAATCAAGGTATATAGTACTTTTCGGAAGAATATAACGCGAGATAATGATCATCATAACCCTCCTCATACAATATTACTCACAACTAACGTCTTTAGTTGTTATGTTAATTGTTATAGATGTTAATTACATATTTAATTTGTAAATTAGTGACAATTTCCCTATTATCACTCTGAGAAATATCTTTCCTTGTTGGTTAACTAGATTTTATTGTCTATTCTTCATAAAGAAAGCGAATATTCTAAGGACCTTTTATTTATTTTTGGCCCTATAATTAAGAAAGTATGTAATTATGAAATTTGATTTGAACTTTTACTTATTTTTTCTGTGAATTTAACAAATGTATTTATATTATCAACTACGAATTAAACAATATTTAACTATAAAGACTGATAAATAAATAACTTTTATTTCGGTCTTTTAACTTTCTAAAAAAACAATTACTATTAGATTAGATCAGGCACGATTTTTCTTCTCATGTTAAGAAGGTCAGGGAATTCTAATTCAAACCATTTTATGGATAAAGTACCATTAATCTATTAAAATGTGAGTTTCTTGAGACTTTTATATCAAATTTATGTGGCTGTAAGAAGAAATATTATGAAGAAAACATTTAATTTAATCGGGGACCTACTAGAACCGAAGCGAGGCAATTAAGTTGTTTAAAACAGCCTAAAAACTGATTTTTCAGTTAAAACTAATGATCAAAATTGTGGGGTTTGATGCTTCTACCGTACGATAAGAAATACAGTACGTTTTGGAAGGAAATGTTTTTATTGGGTTGTTTCACGTGAAATGTCCGTTTTTATAGTTTCTAAAATACATAAAGGATTTTGCAGGTCTCTGTTGTTTTCTTCCGAATCTCTTGAAAACTTGCCCCGAAGAAGACCTCTGTCCGTAATAGACAACGAAGTCCTCAAACATACAGTAGAAGGAAACCCCTACCAAACAGTTAAAGGACTCTCAGCACAACTAAATGCAAGTGCATCTACCGTTTCCAGACATTTAAAGTGTATTCGGAAAGTAAAAAATCTCGATAAATGCGTACCTCATGATCTCACTGAGCGGCAGCAAGACCCCATGTTTCAAAACATACCGTGCAAACATTGAAAGAACTGGGCTACGAAGTTCTTCCTCACCCACCATATTCTCTCGACTTGTCTCCAACAGATTACCACCTGTTCAGGAATTTAGACAACTTCGTCAAAGGAAAACTTTTTGAAAATGATGGTGAAGTGAAAAGTGCGTTTTCATATTTTGTTTCACTTCAAAGCTCAGAGTTTTCCCCATTTTAGGGGATAAAAAAGTTGGTGTCACGTTGGGAAAAATGTGTAGAAAAAGATGGTAAATACTTCGAATAAAATTATCTTGTATTCATATCGTATTTTTAATAAAAATCTTTTACCTTGAAAACGGACATTTCATGTGACACAACCCAATAGTACCTTTTGGAATGAAATTAAATGTGGATTTAGTACCTTTTGGAATGAAATGCAATTTTTAAATCGTTTTAAAATTATTTCTGTGGTTTTTAGATAAACTCTGATCACGGATTTAGATAAAACTAAACTATTAGTATACAAGTATGTCAAAATATCAATTTTGAAAAAAATGTACTTTAGTACCTTTTGGAAACGTCTCAATTAATGAAATAATAATTTGGTAGTTTTCAGTATTTAAATTATTTTTTTTCTAGTGTAGATGGGCTTCTTCAATTATTTACAATTATTTTGCATTTCTTTTGGAAGTAATGGCTTCGTTCGGGAACTTTAGGAGTACATGTTTCTTATTAGGGACGAGGAAGAAATAGTTATGCCTTAACTATTATATTATTGGAATAATTTGAATTCTGTTTTGATCTGTTTTTTTTTTGTTTTTTTTTACATACATATTGGTAAAGTATGTGGAACCGCAGTATGTCATAAATTGGGTTATGACGTCCTATAAGTCCAATAATGAGAGCAGTTTCAGATATGCCAGCGTGGAAATCGTGTTCTCTCTACGCCAACTCCAAGGGAAAATATCAGTATGTTAGTAATTTGGTCGCCTTTTGTTTTGTCTCGTTTCATTAGTTTGGCACTGTTGTTTACAATTAGGAGCAAGCAAATGGAATCATAAACACGCATATTTAGAACCGATAACTCTATATAATATCGTTGATAACGTTGTAGTTAAACCAAGGAAAGTCTACTGTTATGCTATTTTAATCGAGGCATATCTAGGATTTTCCATAGTAGATAGCTTATATGATAGGGGGTAGGTAGCTTTAAAATATAAGTTATATTTTCCAACCACGGTTTGTATGTTTATTAAGTACGTAATTTGGGTATTGGATTATAAAATAAGTTCATAGCGTTTTTTACTGGTGATTTCAATAAAAAGTTTAGATTCTTGTAAATATTTTTAATAAATTATATATGACCCATTTTGGTCTATTACATGTTACCATCTTTCATCATTTTGGTCGAATTTGCTCATCAACAGACGACCCGAGCGCTTAGCGTCTTCCAAGTCAGTATTTTCGGTTCTGAACCTAGAAAACCAACTACTGACAGTGCTTTCTCCCAAGGCATCATCATCATCATACACATTGCAAGTTTTGTTAACCGTCTATGCCGCGGATTTTCCTTTTCGAAAATAAACAATCATTAAATGACGAAAACGATTTTTTCTCTTCCAATTTGAGCAAGCAAAGTACCACTTACTGGTGCGAAAAATCACTTTAACTAATCCTTTTTAAAAAAAATGTAAACATTATTGACCAAGTAAACATGATTTTATAAACACAGAGAGGATTATTACTTTATTATTACTGTATGCTCATAATTTTATATATATTATATATATATATATATATATTATATATTAAATATATATATAAGGGGAGCCCGTGGCTGAGTGGCTAGCGCGCTAGCTAGTCTCTCATGCTTAAGATTGTGAGTTCCAACCCCAGTCTCAGAGGGACTTTTCAAGCATAAATTAATGGGGATTCACTCACAGCCTCTCCCCCGGGTATGTGAGACTCTTTAGCCAAAAGCTGGCCACTCATAATATTAGGCGTAGGGAGTGATTACACCGCGAGGCCTAGGGCCTACATGGCCAGTCGCGCCACTGGAAATATATATCTATATACAAAGACCACGAGATCTCTTATCCTCCTTTGTTGTTCCTGCCACTCTTCCTTACTCCATTCTGTCTCTCGTCGCTCCGTGCTCTCCTCAAGAACTCTAACCTCTTTTAGTTTTTCCTCCCAAAATCTCTTTTTTTATTAATAAATATTTCATTAACAAATTATTTTTAAAAAATCATGTAATATAATCAAAGGATCACCTATACCACCATCATAAGACCCATCAAGACTTACTTAGTTGGGCATTGGGGTTCTAATTAACTATATAATTCTTTCCGTATTCAATCCTTACAATCCAAAATCATTCGAAAAATTCTCAATGCTCCTTACTTTGTCACGAATAAACTCATCCATAAATTCCTTAATGTGCCATATGTTGCTGATTTGGCACGAAGCAGGTATCAGTCCTCCATGAAAAACTCCACTTCCACTCAAACCCACTAGTTTCAATTCTTGCTTTCTCTTCCATTCATGAAAATCCTTCAAGACGTTTGAAAAGAAGATGGCCTCGAAACCTTCTAGGTTAGATTACCTACTGGAGTGATGCATGGAATTTCCTCTTCGTGACTTTTTCACGTATTTTATCTGACAGCTAATTTACTAGATATATTAACCTATATAATTGTAAATTTCAATAAATAATAATTAAAAAATATATAATATGATTAATTATATATACAAGTATCTCTAAAGTATTCCTAATATTCTAGCTGATCGATGGGCCAGAAATAACCGAAGCAAATTATTCTGATATCTACCTCTCACAATACCCTCTTTGTGTATACTTAATACAGTTACATGAATGACTTGCAGCTGACCCAAGATATTATAATATTTATTTTATTGCAACTGTATATCCAGTGAATATTTTTTGAAGACGCAAGTGATAAAAACGGATTTAAAAAAAAAATAAATTATAAAGATACCAAAAAATAGTGCTATGAAACCTAGCACTAGTCTGAATCACAGGACCATTTTACACTGTCAGCTGTAAATAATGATAAGAAAAATTATCAAACATCTATAACATGACTTATTTATTTTTCAGCTTCGTCATCAGTCACAATATCAAAGGCGCTTTACATTATGGCGCGTAAGCGTTACACGCACTCATTTAAAAAAAAAAGAAAAGATATATATATATATATATATATAATATATATATATATATATATATTAAAATATATATAAACCAACCTGAATGATAAAGTTATATCAAAAAACAATTGTAATATGCACATTATGGACACATTTTTTTGTTTTGTCATTAACTAAATCTTTAAAATCCAATGTACTTATTTAGTTTATACTCCATAGATTCTTATCTTTAATTCCAAACCTTATTGAAAGAAAGTTCTTTTCACAAAAGTCCTCATTAATTTTTGTTTAAAAAAAAGCTTTATATAGTTAGTTAATTACACATCTTATTTAAATAATATATTTAAATCTACATCTTTCAAAGTTTCTCCCTAGATTTACCAGAAACAGCCAATTTTCAGTTGAGACGTCGAGCAAACGAGAGAAGAATATACTCAACATAATTCTTTTCATTAGAAAATATGCAGGCATTAAGCATTAAAACGTTATTATATTTTCGATTTGTTTAATAGTATTTAATGTTCATAACGCACGTAATTTATGTTCTAAATTGATCAATTTGAATGTTAATATTATAATGATAAAAAAATAAAATAAAAAATTCTAGTACATGTTTCATTTAAAATTATGTTTGGTTTCCAGGGAAATTCCATTTAGTTTCCTTTAATCACAATCATTTTTTATTTCTTGAACAATCACATTTCATGATTTATTAATTTTTGAAATCATTTGAAATAATATTTTTCTCTAATCTTTAACTTCTCAACGGTGTATCATCCATATTACCACTGTTATTATGCAAGAGAAAATATTTTTCCTTAAGAACCGGCATTAAAAAAAAAAAGCACATTTTTTATCTTTGTTAACTTATATCTTCACTATTTCACCTATTTCTACAATTATTAATGCGTATTTTTTTTCTGTTGGCGGAACACATAGCTTGTATCCTTGGTCTCCTCGGAAACCACATCGTGATTCAAGATAATTCTAATAGAATAGGTATATCACTCCTTTTTGTAAGCTGTACTAGGCTGACGGGCCTCACAGTAGGCGAGGGGGTTGTTGTGAGTGCATCCCCTTCACTAATTTTATGCTTGAAGAACTCTCGGGTGTGACTTGGGTTCGATCTCACAATCGTAGGCTTAGGGCTAGCTTAGACTAGCATGTTGTCCACATAGCCGCATGCTCTTCTATTTTTACTTTACTTTTAATCAAAATCATCATTAAACATTTTGAAAAAAACCATCATATAAATTGTCGCTTCCAAATCAATTCAGGATTTTTTTCAAAATGGGCACCTCTGCTCGTAATTTTTTTTGGGACAAGTAAAAGAAATAAAAATATTTGATATAATAAAATAAGGGATTGGGATAAAGGTGTGGTTAGGGACTGGTCTTTATTTTCTAGACCGTACGTAAGTTTCAAATTGATATGTAAATAGACAGTTTTTGAAAAAAAACAAACCTAATATTCTCTTTCTCTCTCCAACTAATATCTTGTGTATGCCTTTGTACCAACATCTTTTTTAAATGTATGTCATCCTCTGAGGGGCCTGAAAAGACGGTGGCCTGAGTTTCAGCTTAAATAGTTTCTAAACATTAAAGGGATCTCATTCAGCAATTTAGGCATCAAACTTGAAAATCACTTAAGCTGTAAATAAACATTAAAGGATGTTTTCTAACATGACAGCATTATACTTGCAACAACACACCATGTTACCAAATAAGGAATCACGTTGCATTTCTCGTATAAAGTTGATAGATTTATTTTTTTTAATTTTATTTTGTCTTAAGTCTAAAAAAAAACGAATTTTTGCTGAGGCGGCGTGCAGTGTATGTTAGGTAGGCCGTGCTTTTTATATTAAAGTTTACTCACTGTAAATTTGATGGGGAAAAATAATCAACTGTTCGCAATTTAAGTAATTTTACTTTAAACGATACATTATTAAGTTAAGTTGTTTAGATGCAGAATTCATGCCTCATATTTGTTAATTTTTTTTGTCGTTGACAAATTTGTGTATTCGTTTCCCCACCTTGAGAATTTCATGAATGGTGTGGTGAGGCTCAAGATCATAATTCACAACAAACAGTTTTTAATAAGTAGAAACATCAGAAAATATAAAATAACCCAATTCGTAACATTTTCGGTAAATAATATTTTGTTTTCATTTACCATTACATTTTTCACTGTGTTTCTCTCTAATAGAAAAGTGTTAGCGTATTACTTAGTACTTCCATTTTTCGTCAACAAATATTTTAATCTTATAGTTATTAGATATGAAAATTTTAGATTTGATTGGAGTATTGATAATTTAATTATATATATATATATATATATATATATATATATATATGGTATTTTATAAATATATATATATTTAATATTAATTTATTTATAAAGTAATATGAGAATACCTTCTGTCCCATTTAGAACAATGGTAAAAGTGATAGGATACTTTGTATACAATAGGGGTACTCACTACGTTTGCTATAGCATGCTATTTGTGCTATTGTGCTAAACCCATCAATTTTATACAGGAAATAACTGTAGAAACTCGACGGGTTTAGCAAAATAACACAAATAGCATGCTATAGCAAACGTAGTGAGTACCCCTATTATTTACAAAAAATCGAAACAAAACTAATAATTTCATTAATAAACCTATAATAAATAGTATCAAAATATAATCTTAGTGCACCTAAGTACAAAAATAACTGCACATCAATTAACAGTTTACGTTTGAAACATATATTTAAAAATTAGATGAATGTAGGAGCTGATATTATTTGTTATATTGATCGGTCGTTTTCACCAAACACTAAATAGAAATTTCCCATGTTCTTGTTAAAAGTATAACCTAAAAAATCTATCATATTTCGTTTAGGATATGAAATATTGGGCCAACATGGATAATGTATTATTACCCTTCAAGTCAATCATTTCTTCCCTAAGAGATGAGGAAATAAAATCTTGTTATAAATGTATTCAAGCTATCGAAAGTTGACTGTATTAGGACATAGATAGATAAAAGTCATATTCCATTATGTCGATGTTTTAGTATTTTGTAGTATCTCTCGCTAAAAAAGGCTAGGAACCTTTGTTTTAAATTAAGAAATGGAAGAAATGTATATCCTCAGAATGAAAAATATCCTTCCTTCATTTTGGGCATTAAGTTACACATATCAGAATCTCCATATTTTTCTGTCTCTAGGAAGACTCATCTGCTACTTTCAGTACTGGGCCATGCCCTTCACTGAAGGGCCTAAGTTAAGGTATAGTTTATACACACATTCGAATTTTGGTTAAATCGGAATTGGATGATTTGAATTTCAGGTACAAAACTTGAAAAACTGTGAGAAAGCTATACTGACGTACTAGGTATACGTTTCTTTTTTCTATTGGGTTACGGTTTTCCTCATTACAGTAACCCTGCAATGGGTGCATTTATTTCTACGCGTACCATCTTGCGATACAACGCGTATTTTTATTACATAATATAAATTATGTTACAGAACATTAAGTTACATAAAAAATTAAATAAGTCAAATAAAACTAATAAATATAAACTTATAAATTAATCGTTTGTTGTAACAAATTAACAAAATAATACTAACTAATTGACTAAACAAAGAAACCAGTAACAAATAATAAATAATTCATTTGTTATAAATACTTAACGAAATAATAAAAACTAACTAACCAATTGATTAGTGTTAGTAACAGTGAAATTAAATTAAAAAAAATTAATAACAAGTTATTGCCTGTTTCTATTTCTCTAATTCTGCATAGTCCACCCGGTCCACAAATTCATAAAATTTTGAAAAATATTTTGTAAGGAGGTCACACTTCGAAGGCGGCCATTGGTCTCCGTTTAGTAGGACTGTTGAGATCAGTTTGTGTCTATGTTTGTCCAGTTTACTGCAATCGAATAAAAGATGGTCGTATGTCTGTTCGCTTTTACCGTCACATTTACAGATTTTGTCGTCAGTTAGTTTGAATCGAAATAAATAGCTTCTGGCTCCTCCATGTCCCGTCAGGAATTGTGTCAGTTTGTAGGAAATTTTTTTAAGTTTAGTTCGATCGTCAATTGTTTTTATGTAGTCATAGGTGTGTCTACCTTTTGTTGAGATGGCCCATTTCGTATTCCATTTCTGCCTTGTTTTCATTGACAGAAAGTGTTTGATGGCGCTGATCGGTGCCTTTTTCTATTGGGTTGTGTCACATGAAATGTCCGTTTTCAAGGTAAAGGATTTTGATTAAAAATACGATATGAAAACAATATAATTTTATTCGAAGTATTTACCTTCTTTTTCTAAACATTTTTCCTAACGTGACACCAACTTTTTTTATCCCCGAACTGAAAAACTCTGAGCTTTGAAGTGAAACAAAATCTGAAAACGCACTTTTCACTTGATCATCATTTTCAAAAAGTTTTCCTTTGACGAAGTTGTCTAAATTCCTGAACAGGTGGTAATCTGTTAGTGACAAGTCAGGAGAATATGGTGGGTGCGGAAGAACTTCGTAGCCCAGTTCTTTCAATTTTTGCACGGTATGTTTTTAAACAATAAGATATTGCTGCCGCTCAGTAAGATCATGAGGTACCCATGTATCGAGCTTTTTTACTTTCCCAATACACTTTCAATGTCTGGAAACGGTAGATGCACTTGCATTTAGTTATGCTGAGAGTCCTTTAACAGTTTGGTAGGGGTTTCCTTCTACTGTTTGTTTGCGGACATCGTTGTCTATTACGGACGGAGGTCTTCCTCGGGGCAAGTTTTCCAAGTCGGTATCCCCAGCTGAAAAGTTAGCAAACCAACGGCGAATGGCCCGTTCATTAACACTCCCTTCCCCAAACGCCTTGTAAATATTTCTAGCGGCCTCAGCTGCTGAATGGCCGTGTTTAATCTCGTACAAAAATATTACTCGAAAATCGCGTGTTTCCATGACCATGTGTGGAGGTATATATTGGGTTGATGCAAAATTAATGCAGGTTTCCTCTATTGCAATGTCTTAATTCCAATTGTGTAAACAAAGCTAATCCTAACATTGATCATTATTATACCAAAACAAACCTTATCTAATACCCTCTCTTTCACCATGAATTTGTTTAGTAAAATCGTTTTGTTCAGTGTGTTCAAAGGTCTTGAATCGAAAATGTCAAAGTGCGATTTTCGTCAAATTTATTTTTACGAATTTAAATTAGGGCGCAGCGCTGCGCAAACGGCTCGTAATATTAATGAAGTGTGGGGTCAGGGGGCTATTAATGAGTGCACGGTGCAGCGTTGGTTCCAGAAGTTTCGCAGAGGAGATTTCGACCTCGAAAACAAGGAAGGTCGGGGCCGTCATCTTGCTCTGGACAACGACCAGCTGAGGTCAAAAGTGGAAGAAGACCCAACCAAAACCACACGAAAAATGGCGGCGGAACTCGGAACTCAAAAATTGCAACGTCTTTGCCCAGCATTGATGAATCGGAAGGGGCCGATCCTGCTCCACGATAACGCCAGACCACACGTTGCACAACCAACGGTTCGACGACTGCACGAGTTGGGCTACGAAGTTCTCCAACATCCGCCTTATTCACCTGACCTCTCTCCAACAGACTTCCACTTTTTCAGGCATCTGGACGACTTTTTGAGGGAGAAAAATTTTCAAAACCAGGACGACATTGAAAATTCTTTTCGTGATTTCATTGAGTCCAGGGATTCGGATTTTTTTTCTGGTGGAATAAGAAAGCTTGTTGAACGTTGGCAAAAGTGCATTGATTCAGATGGAAATTATTTTGATTAAATATATATGGTTAAGTAAAGATATGGCGTATTTACAATACCTACTAAAAACCTGCATTAATTTTGCATCAACCCAATAAAAAGTGGGTAATTGATTGGGAAGCTAATGTTTATAATACAAAGGTAGAGGATTAGTAACTGTTTACTTTAAATATGTAAACATTCGGAAGAAAACAACAGACCTGCAAAATCCTTTATGTATTTCAGAAACTATAAAAAACGGACATTTCATGTGAAACAAACCAATAATCTTGAACATTATTTAAAAAATCTGGAGGGACAACACACGACTTTCACTTATATCGGTTCTTAATATCAATAAATGATAATATTAATATTAATAATTGTGAAACTATTAAATAAGAAAAGTGTTGAAAAACATTTAAAGAATTATATTCAATTTTGTTGGAAACATATGATTAAGATTAAAAAATATAAAATTTCTATTAAAATAATTACTTAAGCTTATGCCTTATTCGTCACTCTCCATTACTTTTTACAACTTTGTGTATAAGATAATATTTTTTCTGAAATCTTTAACTTGTCAACGGTATATCATACAAAGAAAGCTGAGCTGGTACGGACATGTTATGAGGATGCCTGACAACCGATGGCCGAAAAGAGTTCTTCGCCAAGTGATCACATGGAAAGAGGAGGTCGGCCGGAAAAGAGATAGATGGAAGGGCTACGTGAAGCTATGGCGGCAAGGGGACTGAGTAAGGAAGATCGGATATATATATATATATATATATTATATATATATATATATATATATATATATATATATATATATATTATATTATTTATTTATTTATTTCAAATTTAAACTGGTGGAAAGGAATACTTAAAAAAATTATTCAAATCCAGATTAAAATATGTAATTGAAATAATATTGAGCCATAACTGTACAAAAATGATAGCTGAAGCTTTTTCGTATTTACGGTTTTATAGTGGAACTACTATCTTTAATGTGTGTACTTCGATTCTGGAACTTTGATTTATTCTGGAATGAGTACCACTGTTGCTTACAACTACTATGAAATTCGTTAAACTGACCATTTAGAAATCGCAAACACAAAACATAGAAATGTTTGTGAATCATGAATATTTCTGAAACTCACTGTACCTTGTGTTATGTGTTATTCCGGGATTTTTTCTTTACATATAATAGAAGAACAATTAAGTTATTGATGAAATAAGGTATATATATATTTCTGTTTTTATGTTAAAAAAAAAATATTTCCTAAAAAAATATGTTTGCTCTCTTTTGCTTTAGTTGGTTATCAAATCCATTCAACTTTTATATTTAGCCGTTTTTTATCAACACTAATAAGATGATAAGGTTAATTTTTCATATCTCCAAATTAAAGGTACTTTAGACGAAGAAAATTTAAGAAATCGACATTTAAGCCCTGTTAGACTATTTCATTCAGATAGAAACATACATGATATTAAAGCCAATTAAATTTTACATCCATATAGCGGGTTTAATAAAAATCGATAGAGCCGTTTTCGATAAAATCGTAAAAAGTGCAAATTGCATAGTATAAAATAGCACTTCCGGTCAGGCGATATCGGTGGAAAAGTTGTTGGAGTAGTTGTTTTAAATATGAAATTTCAGTTTCGTACGACTTTTCGTTTTCTTGTTAGACTTACCATACATGGGCACACACACAGACCTTTTCGCGTGACTTGGTTGTTTGGACTCTGGGGACCCTAAAACGTGTATTTCCGTGTAATGGAATTTGAAAATATTCACGATCGCAATGTTTTCCTCTACTATATATTTCATATACAGGTAAGTGAAACTACTAAATGTAAATGTATGTCCTTAGTTTTACAGAAGTTGTAAAAATGTTGTGTGTTTCAACGTATGGGTTAGTTTGTCGGTACACTATCTTGTATACCGGATTATGTGTTCTTATAAAATCCTATAATAATTCTTATTAGAAAATTTTACTTTGTTATCTTGTACTATTCTCTTCTCTTAATTAGATTGAAATTTTTGAAAAAATGTAGGTTGGAGGAGGTGACGAGGGTAGAGGACAGAGGTAGGGGGGGGGGGGGAGCAGTGGTATATCGACCCTGCATCAGTTATTGCCGCTGGGGTTGGATTTAAATAACAAATAGGAGGGGCTGCTTCTGAGTCATCATCCTTCCAATCAATAGCGACTCTTAGCCTAGGAGGCTCTCCATCCATCCTTTTAAAGTTTCTTCTTCAATGTAAACTATTTTCTAGGACAAAACTAAGATGGCGATCCCATAACGATTTTTATACAACTTTGTATGATAGTTTCCAAAATTGAAGGTTATTTTCTGAAAATACATACAGATTTGATGGATTTTTATTTCTTCAATAATGGTTATTTGTACCTGATCGCTCTTTGTTCAGCAGTCGTAAAATAAATTGAGTTAATGATATTTGGTTTTGGTTTATTATTTTCAATAATGAACCTTTGTAATCGACTAAAAGAAAAAAAAAGTAATACCTCTTCCCCTCAAAAAGCGTACATTTCAAGATCCGTAGAATCCGAATAATAATAATAATAGGCTTACCGAACCCGATGGTTCGATGCCGATACCACCAAACTTCGCCTGCACAGACTCGTCCAATTTTGGAAACTATCATACAAAGTTGGATAAAAATCGTTATGGGATCGTCATCTTAGTTTTGTCCTAGAAAATAGTTTATATTGAAGAAGAAACTTTAAAAGGATGGATAGAGAGCCTCCTAGGCTATGAGTCGCTATTGAAGAATCCGAATAACGCATAAAAAAGAAATCCTTTTGTTTGCTGTCCGCGGCTTTTCTCGGAAAATACTCGTCTGATTTGTTTGTAACTGCACAAAAATACTAGCGCATCCAGCGATGATCCTAACACTTAGACGTTGATTTCCGCCGATTAGTTTTAAAATGGAGGTCGATTAAGTATGATTTAATTCAATAACGCATTTATTTTTGAAGATAGAGAAAAACATTATTTGAGTTTAAATATAAAATTTCAGGCTGATAACTAACTTCACCACTATTTTATTTTATTACGATGAACTACGTTTCGGCTATAATGCCATCTGGTGTAAGTATCCACTCACCTGCTGGTAATTTTCATATTTTAAAATTAAATTAGAGATTTTTTTATATTTAAAATAAACTTTTATTCTTTTTTTATAAAAATTTAACATTGATGAACTTAATTCTAGTTCCATTCACGGTTGTCCTGTTATTATTGAATTGTTGTATTTATTCTTTTTGATTCATGTTTAATTTGGTTTTATATTTTTGAGAATTTAACGTTAATCTTTTTATAAATTTTTCATATTAGTTAACCATCTTTAAACAGCTATATAAAAAGTTATATGCTAATATAGTTATTTGTAAATAATAAACCATTGTGTAATAATTTGCATTTTTTTTTTTTTCATTATGACTTATGTGGTTAAGTCCAGAAATACTAATTTCAGCTTTTCAGCACACTTTTTATAAAACTGAAATTTCAATAATTTTTTACCTTTCTTGGATGTAATGAGATTTCTTGAATAGTCTATATAATTATTTATTATAATCCTTATTAATAATTTGGTTAACTGCAACCAAATGTCGTTATGGGGGCTAAATCATTGACATAACTAACGTTTTTAGATATTTTTGCTAACCCTCATGGCTATTGATGGTTTTCCATGTCAAGCTTGAATGGAATTAAAAATCAATAATGTCAAAGTTTTGCAGAAAATGCATCGAAATGAGGTTTCGAGGAAAACAGAAAAAATGCCTTTTCATAGTGTTTTTTTTTCTCAAAAAAACGGACAACGAACACATGGGGGCATATCGAAAACTTGGATTTTTAGAAGGGTTCAGTATATTTAACCATTCCTGAAAATTAAACTTACTCCACCCATAAGCAGCCAAAACGATCTCTACCGAGATATGTGGATTGGTACTTGCCCTCCTCCCTCCACCGCTTCCTTAAACTGAACTACCGAGGGGCGCGCGTCGGCAACATTCCTTTGATATAAAAAAATTCTTTTTCCGCCTTTTTTTTTCCGTTATAGCTCTATATCACGTGTGGATAAAGCTATCTTAAGTAGATGCCAGCAATGAGAAAACACCCTTCAACTCGCTAACTTTTTGACGTGTCTTTCGAATCATCCAAGATTTAACGATTTTTCTTCTCGTGAAACGGAAAGTTCTTTAATATCACATTGTCTCCAAAATACATTGATCTAATATCTATGAATGGAATATTGGATTAAGACGGTTTTGACGTAAAGCAAAAACAAGGTAACCTCCAAGACTAAGTTGATAAGGCGATATTGAAGAATAAGTTTCCTCCTATTTCGAGGAAGAGCTCATGAATATCTTTAACCATTCCATCGAATCTTCTATGAAGTGGCGGGACAATGTTTGTAGAGGGAACCTGATTTTTTAGGTGGTAGAGGAACTACAGCGCAAAGGACTCCTCTCATATGAGGATGGCCTAGCGGACACAACAGAAACAGACGGATTGCAGAGGAAATATCATTGGCAGATAGGCTGAACATTGGTTTAGAAGAAGGAGGCTGGGGATAATGACGGCTAAAACACAAGCGATACTCCCCTTCCACTCCTCCATAGTCCCTCACCATTGCGAAATATGCACATAACTTTTTAATTTGCGGTTCGGGAACTTATGGACAGAAACTCAAATATTAGAGTACGCCCGCCACTAGGCGGTTGCTACCTATATCGCGTGCTATCTCTTAATTATTTTTACATATCTCAGTTCCTTTCTTTCATTTGAACCGGCAGAATATATAAAATAATGTAGTTCTTATTAGTATAGTAACGTTTTACGAATTATTAAGAATTTATTTGATAATTTTGGTTCGTGAGGGATTTCGCTTGTGACATTTATCTTACAGATCTTTCCATTATCCACGATGCTCGAACATAATTTTGCAAAGGAATTGATTCAAAGAAGTGCATGTTTTTCTCCATCATTATTTTTCTCCATTACTATTCTTCTGCTATTGGGAACCAATTTCAGTACTTCAGTCATACTCTCATTATTTGGTAGTGGCATGCTCCAGTTGGTGTAGACATATCGAAGTTTGGTCTTACACGGAATTTTAAGTCAGGCTTGTAATTTTGAAATAGAGAACTTTTATTCAAGTTTGTGTACCCATGCCTTCCTTATATTTCAAGTGCAAATATTTATTATTTTCATGTGACAATACAGAACTGCTGAGCTTCAGCCAAAAAATGACATTTTGTAACTGCAGTTATTTTTTTCTAAATCAGGAATGCAAGATGTAGTATCATTTTCTGTCATTGCTTGTGTAAATATTTTGGTTTCCAAAATAAAGGCTATTTCGTCAATATTTTCATTTTGTAATATGGTTTAGTCCTATTATTATCGATTTTGTGTTTTAAAAATAAATTACTAAAAGGTACTCGTTCAAGTTTTGTTCATTTATCCTATTTTTCAAGAAGTTCTTCTTAGGTGCTGTATAATTTAAAAATATAGAGTAGAGGAATGAACTTTTCTTTGAGGCCATTCAGTTTCGGTTCTTCGGTGCTCATAAAAGACGATAGCATAGTACGACAGAACATTTCAGTATACATGCTTACAAAATATATCCATTAGAATAAACGTCGTCAGCTCATCGAGTTAAAATGTAGCATAGCACTCAACACTGCTCTGCTGTTTTTATTTGAATTCTGGTTTCCTTTCCTCAGGGTTTTCTACCTTCTTTTCGGCAAATGGTTGGAAAAATTGCTCTAGCTCAGCCGAGTTGAGGTAATAGTGTTGGGTGTTTGATAATGCGACGATTGAGATGAAAAATCAAATTAAACATCAAGGAGACCGTATTTTCCACTTGAAGTAAATAACTCGAAGTAAAGCTTTTCTCTATACGTCTGTTTTGTTGTAAATATGGGAGATTCAGAAAAATATGATTTTTAGACGGACGAAGGAAAATAAGAGTCAGTCGGTTGGAAGATGGTCAAATGGAAGTCTACAGTGTGAGATCCGAGACTGGGAGGCGTACAGAGTCGAGTTCATTATATTCATCACCCATTTCTGAGACTGAACCTCAAGCAAATGGTGGTATTCAACCAATTTGTGTATATGTTTAAAATTGAATTTATAATTTATTGTGATATACTAAGTGACCTTGAGTGTGCCAGATTGTATCATATCCAAACAAAAAAAAATAAGTTATATTTTTTTCAAGGATAAGTATTTGTAAATGCGATTATTTTTTAAATATGTTTTCTACATAATACAATATCTTATGTGATATTCAACCCTGAAATACTAATTTGAACCGAGACTGAAAATTTCAGTTTTTAGTAAACTTTTTCAAAAACTGTAACTTCAATAATTTTCGACCTTTTTTGGAAGTAATTAAAAATATTTTGTTTGAGCTTTGTTGGATATCGAATAGTCTATAAAATTATTTATTATAACCCTTACTGCTTACTCCAACCAAATATCGCAATGGAGGCTAAATCATTGACATAACTAACGTTTTTAGATATTTTTGCTAACCCTCATGGCTATTGATGGTTTTCCATGTCAAGCTTGTATGGAATTAAAAATCGATAATGTCAATGTTTTGCAGAAAATGCATCGAAGTGAGGTTTAGAGGAAAACAGAAAAAATGCCTTTTCATAGTGTTTTTTTTTTCAAAATAGCGGACAACGAACACATGGGGGTATATCGAAAACTTGGATTTTTAGAAGGGGATCAATATATCTAACCATTCCTGAAAATTAAAATTACTCCACCCGTAATAAGCCCAAACACTGTCCCTACTGAACTATGTGGTTTGTTACTTGTCCCTCCCACCCCTTCCTTACACTGAACTATCGAGAGGCGCGCGTCGGCAACATTCCTTTGATCTAAAATTGTTTTGTTTCTGACGGAACCGCTGGATGGATCAAAAAAACGGAAAAATTCTGTCCTCTTTTCACATCGATATATATACATGAGTATATTAAAAAAATTTGACAATTTTTTTCGATAAGAAAAGGAGATAAAGTATGCCATCCTTTGTTTCAGAAACCCACTAATGAGTTGAGCCTTAAGTACCAACGACCGACTGAATTGTCGGAAATGCAGAAAATAGCAAAGCGCGAGATACATGTTTTGTTCCCTCTTAACGTCAAAGGTCACGTAGTGTTTTAAGGGATGGCTTGGAGTAAATCACATTTTATTATTTGCCCAAAAAAACTAAGCTATCCGTATAAACTAGAATTTGAACTCAAAACCTTTGCTTAGCACAATAGTTTAGTGGCTAGCCATACCTATACTACCCACTCCCAAACCAAAGCTTTTAATTTCAGGAAGTGAAGTGTTCCGTAATAATTTCATGAGCCCACAAATTCTTTGAAGTCACATAGATTTCCACGTTTCAAGAAATTGATCTTGAGTTACTTATTTGATTGGATAGGTTATCGGTTCCTTTTAAAGATTTAGTGCTATGTGGGCGATGTCCGAAGTCAATGGTTGGATAGCCATAATTTCATAGTGGTTCTAAAATGGTTTCGACTTAGTATTTCCGCTTTGCGTGCATTTAAGAGACTTCAGGGACTCTTTACTACCACCTTTAAGGAAATAAACATTCTGACTCGGTTGTTTTCTTGAATACAGCTGTTGCACTGTAGATAAGAATCAATAGCATCTAGGCCATTGTTGGCCCATGAAAAGTCCAAAGGTTTACGATAATGACAAATGAAATGAAAAATTTGAGTTACAACTATTCCAAGCTATAAAGCCCTCTTTTTTTTCGATAATGATTCGAATGATGCTCATTTCATTCTCTACTTCAAGAAAGAAACAATAACAGGTTGGATACTTAATAAAAGATTCGCAAAGAAACTAGATAACATTTTATGAATATCTTCATATACCATTATAAAAATAATAAGAATAAAATCAGATAAAATAAAATAATTGTGCGAGGCTTTAGTTAATTTCAAATTTAAACTGGTGGAAAGGAATACTTGAAAAAATTATTCGAATCCAGATTAGAATGTGTAATTGAAATAATATTGAGCCATAACTGTACAAAAATGGGACCTGAAGCTTTTTCGTATTTACGGTTTTATAGTGGAACTACTATCTTTAATGTGTGTACTTCGATTCTGGAATTTTGGTTTATTCTGGAATGAGTACCACTGTTGCTTACAACTACTATGAAATTCGATAAATTGACCATTCAGAAAAAGAAATCACAAAACTTAAAAATGTTTGTGAATCATGAACATTTTTGAAACTCACTGTACCTTGTGCTATGTGATATTCTGGGTGATCAGTGATTTTTTCTCTACATATAATAGAAGAACAGTTAAGTTATTGATGAAATAAGGTATATACACACACACAGATATATATATATATATATATATATATATAATATATATATATATATATATATATATATATATATATATATTATATAAACTTATTTTAATGGGTAAAGAAGGGTTTACACAAAGATAATTAACATCCATAGTTATGATGGAATGAACCTTCCATTTTGCTCTGCAAAGCCTTCTTTGGTAAGCTAGACAATTTGCTGAAACAGAATAGGGTAATTGTTACCCAGAATTTAGAAGAAAACAAAGATTCTCAACTAATTTTTAGTGGAATTATCTTCTTGTAGAGCTTTGTAGGTAAGATGGTTTCACAGTTCTTTTCAGATGCCTACGGTAGTGTGGATATAATAAATTCTTATAAAAAATTTAAGCCATGGGAGGTATAAATATTCTGATGAAACTAATATGTCTTGCGATGATGATAATGAAGATCTCCAAAGATGTGATTTCTGTCACAACAAACCTCTTGGAACCTTTTGATACAGAAAGTATTATTAAACTTCCTTCTCTTCTTTAAACTTTCTGATGAAAAAGTTGTTAAGGTCAGGGATACAAGCTACCTGGAGTCTATTTTTCAATATATAGGTTTGAAGATGAGTCCAATCAGTGTTCCCTGAGAATAACCAAAATACTCATGTCTGAGATTCTTCTTAGGATAAGAAGAGTGTTGAGACCTTGGACAAGATTGTTTTAAAGAGTGCCTTTGTACTGAAGAGACCTCTTTCAAATCTGGAACTGAATTATAGGTGCTTCACAGGTCTGAGCCAAATGGCAGAGGCTTTGGAAGGAAGCTCAAATAAGTGGTTGCAAGAGTTATGATGGGGTTCTTAACACATCAGTTAGTTAAAATGCTAATTTGTTAAGTGGAGTATATGAGTTATAATCATGCAAATTTTGTTTGTAAACGTATATCATAAAAGTTAACTCACATTTTCTTCCTTTAGTCCGGTTTATTTCATATAGAATATAACACAGAGTAATGAATTCTTTGTTGCAACACATGTTAATATTAATTGTGTAGTCCTGTAGTTTTTAGGGACTTGGTGAGTATAATCCATAATACAAATGAATAAATATTAATGACTGAAAGGTTTTTAAATCCTTTTCAGTTGGATATATAAATAGTTTTATGAAGCACTGTAAAACAATTGATCCTGTATATGTTAATTTGTAGATTGGAAGTATTTATATTTTCAGGTGATGGTGGCCTCTATTCTTAATTACATGGTGTTTTATTTTTTCAGGTTTCCATTTAAGTGGTATTGTCAGCAACAGCAGAGGTAACAGTCCATTACCATACAGTCATGATGGTGATAAGAAATTTAAAGTCTCTGTGAGTTTCGACAGGTAATATTTTGGCGAATGATTTCCATATTGCTCAGTATGATTGTGAGTTTTTTTATTTAAATTGAAATTTAAATTTTATGTGTGAGAAGCTTCAAATTATTCATAATTTTGTTTAATAAATTAAGAACATTTATGTCACATGTGTTAAAGAGAGCTTTGTCACTATTGTCATTTTACTTTTTAAGCATTTAATCCTAATTCAAAACTTATAAATATCACAGTGTTCTCCTTATGCCACTCCTCTAACTAATTTTGACTGTGGAAATTTATATTTTATAAGTATAGCCCCTGGAGTCTTACCTTCCTCTAAAGTGTAGAACTAATGACTACAGGTTAGATCGAGTTTCTGTGAAAATGATTAAACCATGTTTTCATATTTAAGCATCTTTATACTGGTCACATATTTTCTACATGATCCCTCCATAATCCCCTAACTACTGGCGAACTGTTCTAAAATTTAACCCTCACCTCCTTTACTTTTTCAATCACAAATATCTGGAAACGCTTAATTATTCTACTTGTTGGGTTGATGATCTTTCCTTAGAGCCTACCCTTTTAACATCACCCATTCCTCAATCATGCCTACCCTGATTTATCAATCTTCCAGTAAACTAGAATCTGAAAATCTCTCCAAGACCTAGATAAAGCTGTGAAGTCTTGATCCATAAAACAGTTTAAACTCTATCCTTATCTCTTCCCCCCTCCCCTCCACTCCAAGAAATACAAAGAAATCTTTTACTCCACCACCTCAAAAACCTCATCCATCCTAACAATGTTCTAGGACCCTCTAGCAAACATTCTGGCTCCCCTAGGAAACTGTACTTATTAAAATTAAAATAAAAAACTTCATGAATACTTCAAGTTATTAAAACAAGAATTTTTCTTCCTTAGGTGTAAAATAACGTCTGTTACATGCAGTTGTGATACAAGAGATATATTTTGGTGTGAACATGTTGTGGCTTTATCCCTCTACAGAATCAGAAATGCTGACATTGTTAGACTCCGGGTTCCTATATCAGGTTTGTTTTTGTTATATGGCTATATAACCATCTTCTTTAGGATGGTAAAATTAATAATAATTATTATTATTTATATTGAGAGAAACATTGATTATAATTATGATTAGTAATTCATTGAAATATAATGGTACATTGAAAATCATTAACTATTTACTGCCAAGGTGCTTGGCAAATCACTTCTTGTTTCAGGGCTTTCTTAGTTGAGGGTCCATTTATTACTTTCTGAAGGATGATAAAATTAATCTTATTGATTGACAGAAAGTTATTATTTTGTATCCGCAGTGCACTCTCCTTGTCAAAAAAATAATAAGTTAAAAATCAGGACCTGAAAGGAAATAATTTTTATTATGCATATACATAAACTTTTAACAAATACTTTTTTTTTTTAGATATTTGTACTGTAAATTTATCTGATAATTGTGGATTATTGATATTAAAATAATCTGTTCATAAAATTTAAAAAATATACATTATAGTGAAAAATACATAATATTTGTATTACTTATGAAGTATCATTATTTAGAAACCTTGCTGCAAATGGACCGGCAACAGCTTCAAAAATTTGTGCAATACCTGATATCAGAACATCATACTGAAGTTTTACCTACAGCTCAAAAATTAGCTGATGAAATTCTGCAACAGAGGTCTGAAATAAACCAAATAGCAGGTACATAATAATTTAAATGGTAAAATAAATAAATAATTTGTATTAGTCTATAATTTATAAGTACATTTAATATCTCTTTTTTTTTTCTTTCTATTTTTGTATAGTTTACATTTTTACTTGGCCAAGCATTATATTATTCAAAAATCATATTTAATTAAAGTGTTATATATTTTTAGTTAACTAAATGAAATATTTCTGATCTGAATGTGTATAGTGGATTATAGTAAAACTATATATATATATATATATATATATATATATATATATTATATGTATATTATATATATATATATATATATATATATATATATATATATATATATATATATATACATATACATATATATATATGTATGTATTAAAATTGAATATCTGCATAACTTTTTGTTTAAATAAAAAATAACCAGGTGGATTTTTGACATTTAGCAATCACTCAATAGACTTAAAATGTGGAGTTCTTGAGGAAGATATCTGCGTTCTCATTTTTTTTCTTATGTGTACATATAAGTATTAACGATAGAAAGTGGAAAAAAAAAAAAAAAAAAAAAAAAAAAAAAAAAGCCCTTGATATTTTATTTTTTTATCATGAATATTATATCTTTTAATCAACATTTTTTGACGAGGAAGATGGTTGGAGGTGCAGTCATTTAAAAAATCACACACTAATAAATAACTGGAAGGAATTAGCCCGGGTGGAATTAGTCCTAGATCAGTAAATGAAACTAGTAAATAGTTTTAACTATTTATTGCTTGCCAATATTTCAACCCCCATTGTGGGTCTTCATCAGGGCTAAGAAGATACAAAAGAAATACAATTTCAATAACATTAAATACATTATTATATAAACTATTGAGCTAGAGAACGTCGGTATTAAAATATAAAAAAAAAGAAGAAATATATATGTAAATAAATCAATTAATTAAATTACAATGGCTATAGTATAATTATAATTATGTTATAATTATGTAAAGTCATAATTATGTAAAATCATAAGTATAATTATGAAAAGACTATACAGAACAAATTATGGCTAAAGAAAATGTACAAAGATATCAATGTTCACATGAAATACGACACATTAAAATATGAAGTAGAGTGGAGATATGTACTGTATCGTGGGCGAATCGAAACTAGGTACTGTTTGGTAGAATGGGGGTAGGTAGGATGGAAAATATCTACGAAATGTAGGTAAAATGGAAAGTACGTACCGTATTAATGGACAGTATCTGACAACAATAACTAAAATTACAGTACAACCATACTAAGAATTAATGAAATTTAATATATAAGAACAATAATATAATAATGATACAAGAAAAAAAATTTCCACCTCAAATTTTGAATTGGCCTTCATTATGGGTCTTCATCAGGGTAGCTTTTGAAATGACCCCATCCCTACCATCTTCCTCATCAAATATTCTCAAAGGTCAACTAAATTCCATGATTATAAACATTTTTCATATTGTGTGGATGATTTGTTGAAATAAATGAAATATTCATAGTGAAATAAAATGTTCAATGAAAATGTCTTTAATACATAAGTTATAATGTAATGGATTATATAGGAATTTAATTAATGTCTTGGACCTAATAAAAATAGAAAAGTAATGTTTTTCTTTTTGTTCCATTCTTTTAAATTTTATTTTAACCCATCTTTACATGCTTTTCTTCTTTGTATGTTATTATGCAAGTTTAATTAAAAACAATGAAATTAATTATAAAAACATTAAATAATAAACAAAAATTACTTTCAGAGTTCCTCTCTGCTCAAAGATCTAGCTTTGCCTCATACATGTATGAATGTATATAATTGAGAACTTGTCTTTAAAATGTCCAAGTAGGAACTTATATTATCAAATTATTATTTAAAAAAGTGTTAGCAAGAACTTATATTTATAAATTTTTTATCAAAAACTTTTATGATATAAATTCCATAACTGCTTGGATACCTGCCATTAATTATTTTTAAATTTATCATTATATTTTATTTTAAGGAGCACCTGATCCTACAGCTGGGGCTAGTGCTGATGATGAACATACATGGCACTTAGATGAAGAACAAGTCTGTGAGCAAGTCAAATCATATCTTACTCAAGGAAGCTATTATAATGCCAATAAACAGCTTAATTCTTTATTCGCCAAGGTATTTTATTGATAATAATAATTATCATTTATACTATTCAGAGAAAAATAATCACATAGTGGTGGATCATGGATGTATGTTATATAGAAATTTCAGATGCTTTTATTTAAGCTCTTAAAACTTCATTATATGCTGAATAGAAAAATAACACCAACCCTGCAACTATTATGGATCCTTTTGGTACCAATATCTTGGTCGTCTGTTATCATGGAGCCTGGCTATTTAGATTGTTTGTACACTTTACAACTATATGAACAAATTCTGAGGCTAACTTTGGCTTCTCTTCATGTAAACATTCTTTTCTTCGTTGATTCATCGGAATCAATGTTTCACTGCTGCTTTAACCCTTTGAGTGCTGTGGGTGCATATATGTGTCCAGTGAAAGCCGTAGATATAGACTTAGGACTTAAATACGCACACAGCAGATGTTATCAGTATGGAATATGGACACAAATACACGCTCAATGGATGTTATCAGTATGGTCTATAGTCGCCAGCGTCACTCACGAGCCATCCGTATGGACCACATAGGCTACGAGTATTCAGCACTCAAAGGGTTGAATTCCTTCAATGTACCAAATATACAACAATATGTACATCTTCTGTATAAGCCATATATCGCATTAAGTGGCTATATTGTTTCTACTGGGTTAGTTCTGATGGCTATCACTGCTTTCTTCATATAAATATTGAAGATAGTGATGACATAAGTATTCATCTAAATTATTCCTCTCATAGTGAATTCAACAGACTGACCTCTTGTAGTTTAACTGGTATTGTCCAGGGTCATTATTTTTAAGCATCTCAACTTCCTTGATGCTTCGAAAGAAAAAAAAAAACATCCTCTTTAAAGTGTTCCTGTCCACAGAATTCTATTCTTGCTTATATTCTTAAAATTATTTTAGAATCTGTCTTAACCGTTTGACGAAAACCTAAATCATTATATTTTTTCGCTTTAATATTTTTAGTGAGTAAAAGTTTGTTGACAATAATTCAATCTTATTTCCTTTTATTTCAGTTAGTTCTTACATATAGGACTTGTTGCTACATCGAATATAATTTTTTATTTTTCAATTCCATTGCTATTATTTGATTTGGTCCAGTGTAATATCTCAGTTCAAGTACAATTAAAAAAAAAAAAAGGAATGGCTTTCCTTATATTTTTATACCTGACCATTTGCTGGAACGTATATTAACAATCCTCATTTGTAATAACATGATTGTTTGTTACTTCCGATGTTATTGGATAAAAGCTTACTGGTTTACTTCTTAAAATAATAATTGATAAATGGTTAAATATATATATGGTTAGCATTAAACACCTGGTAAATAATATATGACATCTTTTTAGAGTTGTGATATGAAATTTGATTGAAACACTCTTAGTACAAGCAAACTAGTCCACGATGTTAAGGTGGTGTCTGTTCGGACTAGTCCATGACTATAAGGCAGTCCAAAGAAGGGGTTTTAGGTTCAAATTTTGACAATTCCAGAATTGCTTCATTTAGAAGACTATTCCATTTCTAATTTATATAGACCACTAGTTAAGAATGTTATCTAAAAACACACACACACACACACACACACACACACACACACACATATATATATAATTAAAATTAGTAATTCATATTTGATTTTAGGTCAGAGAAATGTTGAGAGCAAGAGATTCAAACGGTGCTCGTATGCTAACTTTAATTACAGAACAGTTCTTATCAGATCCCAGGCTTATTCTCTGGAAATCTCAAGGCACTCCTATGATTGATAAGTGCCGGCAGCTATGGGATCAATTAGGTATGATTTTTATTTTTTATATATATGAATATATGAGCTTTATTTAGTTAAATACATAATGTACATACTTTATTATACATTGATGAGATACTCCCTCACGATGTGCTTAATGAGTTGATGAATCCAAATTATCTAAAACAGTTTTACTAAAAAGCAACAGTGACATTAACAAATGAAATAAAAATAAGTATTATTCTGGGATGCATAGTCCCCTAAAAATAACGAAATATGTGATATTTTGTCTGGTATTTTAAGACTTCAGTATATAAATGGACGAGATTTCGTAACAATGACTAGTTTTCATTACCTTTAAATATTACATATGTTGGGAAGATTAATAGTTTAGGAGATGGAGAATTTAGAAGGTGCTTGGAACTGATGGGGATGGCTTTGGTTTTTCCCGCAATCACCTTCAAACCATTTGTCCTAGCTAATGCATTGAAATTATCAATGTCCTGTTTTAGCTTTTGGATATTCCCGGGCATTGCGAAAGGTTGGAAGAAAAGATAGATTTGCTGATCATCTGCATATACGTGTTGTGAGTGGTGGATGGAATCAGGGAGATCATTAATACAATAATAATATTAATAATAAATTCTTTATTTATACTTGGATTAGTCCATTTAGAATAATATTATGAGAAAATAAAAATAAAAACTTTAGTGTCTTAGAGTATAAAAAGAAACAAACAAAAAACAATAGAAATTACAAATAATAATCATAAATTAAGAAGCAACCTTAAATAATAATATTTAAAATTAAACTAGATAATAAAAAAAATAAGAGATATGTACATATATACGATTTTGATAAAAGATATTTACAGTTATTATTATTAGTTTCTTCCTAAGTTTTCAGAAAAATAAAATAAAATGCTAGTCGCTAAAACATATAGAAAACAAATATTAGAATGCTTAATTATAATTGTAAATAAAAAAGTATTAAAAAAAGATTCTTGATAAAAAACTAAAATCCTCCAAAACAACAAAATATCATTTATAGTTTTTAAAAAAAAAAAAAAAAAAAAAAAAAGATACAAAAATAATAAGTCTTTTTTAAGGAAATAAAATAAATGTTTAACAATAAGTATGTAACGTGAAAGAAAACATCAGGTAAAGATATCTAAGTACGTCGGTTTATTGATAATTACTACTGGGCACCTATTAGCCTTCCGGCACCCAACCCAGCCCTCACTAAACCACATGTATTTAATCTTAGTAGACACCTTGTTCTGCCTGGCCAGCCAGTATAGGTGCCTGTCGATTGGCGTCATCACCTAGCTGACGTAAACAGGGTGTGTGTTGATTTCCTCCCAGCCTTGGTGGTGTGTAGAAAAGTCTCTTTTGACTCTTCTTTGCAGCAACAGGTCATTCTTTACGGCTTGGCGCATGAAGCAAGTGATAATGGTCCCCGAGGTTCCTGCTTCTTTAGGCCTGAGGTGTACGGCATGGTTCAGATCTTCCTCTCTCAAAAATGGCTTTTTTGATTAAATTCAATTGATGTTAAATTAAATGGGATTTAATATCATAAAGGTTTTATCCTCGTTGAAATATTATAACAGCGTTCCGAGTTTTTTAAATTGTTTTAACAAGGGTGTAAGTGATAGTTGTAAGTTGTGCACACTACAGTTTTACTCTACTAATATATGTATATTTCATTATATTTCCATATTTTTACTCTTATCATTATTTCAGGTGGTTTATGGGTGTGCATTGTTTTAAATCCTCATTGTAGTTTAATGGAGAAACAGCATTGGAAACAAATGTTGGAAAAATGGACAAGAATTGATGTCTGCCCATTGGAAGATCCTGATTTTCGTCCTCAACAATCGGCACCAAGAATTGAATTTGAAGGAGTAAGTTGAAGAGTTATCAGTAATTTCTAAATTTCAATTGAGCCATTTCCTTAAATAGCCAGGTAGTCAAGCAAAACTCAATGCAGGGTTTTGTTATTTAGGGATAGTCATTAGTAATTCATCATATGAAACATGGGAGAAGAACAAGATTTCTGGTTTGTAAATAGTGATGTTCATTATCGGTAGTGGGAGAGTAGTTGGGAGCGAAGTATTAGAAATGATTGTTGAGATAGTCTGGCATGACAGGGATGGAATTGCAGTTATTGGATTCCAGTAGTATTTTCTCTGTGGATTTAGGATCAGAAGCACTTGAGAAGGTGCTATGGATGTGGAGGAATTCCATTATTTTTTTTATAAGTTTAATAATTAAATACACCTAACATGATAAATTATACCAAAATTACTTCTTTTTTTTTTTTCAGATGTTCAATGAAGGTCATCGTTCATCAGACAGTAGCTCTGATGATGAAACTGCCGAGATAGCTGCTGATAGATACAGAGGTTATAATTCAAGGCGTAAAAACTGGGTACAAAACACCCATAATAAAAACCATAACCATACTGTTCCTCGAAAAATATTTCACAGGTACATAATTATAACATTTTTTGGGAGAAGTTAGTTGAGGGTGCAGTCAAATAAATACACAATTAAGTATAAACTTAATTTAATGGTGCCGACGTTTCGGCCTAAATTATAGGCCTTCTTCAGGGCGATTGAAGGGTGAAGTCAACAATGTTGATTGATAGACAATCAAAAAAAAAAAAATTTAATATAAATTAAAATGTTGTGGAAGCATAGAAGAAAGTTGAAAAAAATATTGTCGAACTTGGTTGGGGATACAGTGATTGGGGAAAAGAGCATACTTAATTAAGGAAACTTATTTTATTTGGTGCCAATGTTTCTACCTAAATTTTAAGCCTTTCCAGTTCTATGAAAAAAAATGTATAAAAGGAATATGAATATTAATTTAATGAAAAAAATTAAAGGTTGTGTAAGTAAATAATGAGAGGTACCGCATAGTTGTATGCATGGAAAAATATGTATGCAAAAATAAAATATTTAAAATAATGATTGAATTTAGTAAAGCAAATGGCAAAGAAAATTATGAATCTCACCAAATCTGTATGTGCTATTTAATGTCTTTTCTGATAGGTAATACTATTTAGTCGCAATAAACTTTACAAATCAAATTTAAAGATTCTATTTGACATCAAATAATCCAATTAAAACAATCTCCTGCTCTACATCATTTATTATCTCCTAAAATCCATGCTTACTTGCTATTTGGTTTGTTTTCATAGCACCAGTCAGTGAGTAATGAAAGCAATAGCTTATGAAAGACGGACCAAAGTTGTGTAATCTTATGAGGATCATTGAATTCAAATTGGTTTTGTGCAGTTTGTTGGTTTTCTGTTTAATAAATCCACCATTAACTCATTATATTATAAAATAATTTCATTATTTGTTATCAGGAAACTTTAATCCAATTTCAGGTTGCCCATAAAAATTAAAAATAAAAACTTAATCTGAGGTTTATGCCATATGCTATAAATAAAACTAAGGCTCTTTAGTGTCATGCTTATTTCAATATTACTATAGGCATTAAAATAACATAATTATCCTATTTTTTAGGGCACTGGATGCTTTAGGGATGTCTTGGGACAATATGCATCTGAAGAATATTCTTTCAAGCGATTCTTACTGCAGCCATGTACCTGATAGTGCATTGCTTTCAGGAAGCTTTAATCCTCTTGGACAGCCGCTGTGGCATGGTATTAAATACTATTTTCATAAAGTTTTTTTTAATATTTATGTATTTTACTTTATTACTATATTTTACTTCTTTTATTGTATTTAAGTAATCAAATTTGGTGAAGAGTGGAATAAGTATTGTTTGAAAAAAAGACTAATGGTGTTGTTTATGTTAATATTACATGATACAAATCTTACTCAGAACTGGGCACAGTACAGTTATAAATGTTTTCATGCATAATCTTAACTAACAGATGTCTTACTGTTTTTATTTGGGAACTAATTAAAATGTTACTAAATCTTGTTTAACAAACATGTGGAATATTTCAATTTATCATCAATCCAATCATTCATCAAAGCAATAGCTTCTGATTTTGAACAGGTCTGTTGCTCTAAAGGTTGACCATTTTGAGAGAAAGACCCTGAAACAAAAAGAAAATGAAACCTGGTGTCTACGCAGAAATGCACAACTGTATGGTGAATATCAAGATTTGAGTATCTACACCTTCACTAGTTAGCAGAGATTAATATGCCTTTGACTTGATAGAAGATTGCTGACGCCCTCTAAAAGTTTATAAGGAACATACTAGGTGAAATAAGGTCAAGATCACTCTAAAAGATAGTGTCCTCATAGACCTATGGCAAGCAGGGATGAGTATAGTACATGCTGCAGACAGGACTGCACAGCAAAAATTGATTGAGCAGGCCAATAACAGCTTTATGCATCAGCTGCATACTAAAGAAGGTAGTGCAAAGATAAAGAAGATTTTATACACACAGACTTTTATAAATGCCTTGAACTAACTTAAGCTGAAATTTGAAGGGTGAGCATAGGTAAATTTTCAATATTTTGAATGCTTCCAAAAGTATTGAACTTGAGTCTGAATCCAGCTGTCTTTGGTAAGTACCTTTGATCTTCTGAAAATGTCTGCATATGACATCCAGTCAGTAAATGAGATGGTGTTAGTTCTAGATTGTTGGAATCAGCTGTATAGTCTATGAGTAGTATGGAATTAAGAATTCCTTCAATGCTTGTGAATAAAGGTGATAAATCCCACAGAAAAAGAGGTTTAGTGTCCAGAATACAGATAAGATGGAATCTATTACCTTGTTTCCAAAAATTACCTTTAAAAGGAGCTACAGTTATATTAGGTCAAAAACAGACTTAACTCGAATATACAAACAAAAAAATTCTCTAGTTACTTTCCTTTTTCTGGAGATGAACTAAATTCCTATTTTACCAGTCTTATTTCTTATACTCCTGTTAATAATTCTTTTCTGGCATAAATTTTTATAATTCAATTTAATTATGAATTTTTTTACTTCCTCCACATTATTTCTGATCCAAACTTTTCTGTCCTTAAATCTAAAACCAATGTAAAAAAGCACTAAAGTAAAAAAATACAGATAATATTATATCATAAACATCGTTGTAAAGAAAATTAATTAATTAATATTTTTTTTTGTTTTTAGAGGCCTTACCAATTTGTGCTGCACGTGTGGATGCACTTAGATCCCATGGCCATCAGACTGCAGCTTTGAGGTTAGCTGTTGCAGTTGTAAGAACTATGAAACAGCAACAGCTGACTGCACAACGAAGATGGCATGAAAGTCAACAAGAACAAAATGAGAATAAATCTAATACCCAAAAATGTGGCGACAGCCAGCAAGCATGTACTTCTAAATGCAAATATTCAGACCATTCTAGATATTATGATTACCGATATTGTAACCAAAGATTTAGCGAGTGTCAGTATAGGCAATATTCTTCTCGTTGCTATGAAAACCACCGAATTAATGCCAACAGATGCCCAAGTAATTGTACACTAAAGTGTTGTCTAAAAAAGGAGAACAAATCCTGTGAAAACCAAACTTCTTGTTCCAGTAAAGCATGTGCTAATGCAATGTGGGCAGATGGATGGATAGGTCATCCTTTAGATCCAATTGGATGTTTATTTGATACACTCGCAGAAGCCTCAATAGTAAATGATGACCACACACCTAGACCCCCTTCATATTTTGGTAAGAATAATTTTTAAGACAAAATAGTGTAATTATAATATAAAATAATAATGTTGATTACCCTTGGTATAATTCAAATTAAATTTTAACTCAACATCCTATTTATATTTATTTAGTAAACTGTGTTAACCAGCATCGAAAAAATGTTAAGCAGATACACCTTTGTGTGGTTAATAATTAATTGTTTGCTATTTCATTTAAATTATAATATATAAGTTTAATTATAAATACTATTAGTATTGTTTTTTATGTGTGGAGGTTATTTCAGAGAAATGCAAATGCTATTGATATTCTTGATACACAGGTAAAAAATATTTTCTGTAATGTAACAGTTTGTATTTAGAGAAGAATAATTGTTTACGCTCTTTTTTGTATATTAAAGTTTTGGTTAAAAATAGTTTGCTTGGATAAATGCTTTGGATTTAGAACCTGGTCACCATTATAAATATTTTTCTGCTAAAAGCATGAAAATAATTCATGTTTTCAATATTTGAATATTCGACTTTTTATTCTTATAGATCCTGTGGGAGTTGATGATTCAGGTTCTTCTGTTCCTCCAAAATACCATCACATTGCTGTTGTTGGTTCAAGGGATCGGTCTGAAACTTATCTGTCCTTAGCAGTTGAAGTAGCTTTAATTGGACTTGGTCAGCAACGAATAATGCCAGCAGGACTGTATGCTCAGGTAATATATTTTTACTGTTGTATTTTTTTTTTTTTTTTTTTTTTTACTGTTGAGCATTAATTTTATATTTATTAATAAATGTGATGTGCATATTGCATAAATTTTGCTTATCACCCTACTTTATTTAGAAAGTAATCTGCTCAAGTAGGGAATTTTTTAATATTTTATTAAATAATATAAAAGTAGGGATCATGATCTATATCAGTCCATTTATTTTATGGATTTTTTCCTACTCTCTATTGCCATTTATGGCATATTAGAGATTTTAATTTTTCTGAAATTTTCAGTTTTCCCAGTGGTTTGTCAAATCTATATTACCACGGTTGCAGGATTGTCACCAAATAGGTTTATTGTTCTATCTTTAACTTTTGTAATTAACATTTGTTGTTCAAAGCTTAAGCCTAATGTGTATATTTGGATTTCTAATATAAATATCTGTTTTTTCAAGCTCTTAAAATGTAATCATTTACACATAACTACTGTGAAAAAAAAATAATAATAATAAAATAAATAAATTCAACTTCCTCTTTCTTGTTCCTTATACTTCTCAACATGCACAAACCTACAGTCAACTTTCACCACTTTCTCTTGTCCATGACCATTCTATCATCATAATAAAAATATCCTCTTGAAACGTTTAAGCAGTGTGAGAAGGAAGTCTATAATGCCATGCCATCATTATACCCAGTATAATTATATTATATTTAAAGTTTCCTACATGCTTGAGGATTTTTTATTTGATATTGATGACGTGTATATTTCTCCTTGGCTTCTTCCCAACCCTCATTACTTGTGTTTTCTCTGGTTTTATAAACATATTAATCTTCAGTAGTTCTTTTAATTTATTAATATTGTAATGAAGTTTCCTGTTTGAGAAAATAACAAGGTCATCAGCAAAGGCAAGTAATGAGAAGCTCACTAGTCTCAGGTTGGCTTATCCTAGAGGAATTTTCACATTTGTTCATGAGACCTCCAAATTGCTGAGTCTACTTTGCTACCTTGCAGTCTAAAGATTGTGGGTATTACTATTTTAGCAAATGTCGTGTTGTTCCTCTTCAGGCAATACTTTGATTCATCATCTTATTCTCTTTTCTATAATCTTAGAGTATATCTTACTTGGTATGTTTAGGAATGACATACCTTGGTGGTTGTAGCAATCTCTGTTACCTCCTTTCTTTAAGATAGGGACACGGATGGTTACTTCCCAATCTTTTTGTATTTTCTTTTGCTTCTACACAAGGTTTAGCATATTTAGCAAACTCTCTTTTGCTTTGGGTTTCATGTATTTTAGCATTTCAGGAGTTATTCTGTTACAATTTCCCTAGCTTCATACTACTGAGCATTTCTTCCAATTCCTCATCATTAAAGTCATTCATTGCACAGATACCTTTCTCTCTCTGTTCTCCATCTTTATAGGGTGTCTGTCCTTTCTCATAGAACAGATCTTGGAAGCGCTCCGTGTACATTAAACCTATGCCACTGCTGGCCATTTTGTCTTCATTGGTTCCTGTATAGAGTAGAATATTACCTCCTATCTTTTATTCAACTTTTCTTTTTCTCTTGATCTCAGTTATAGCTAGCAGATCAACCTTTGCCTTCCTTTTCTCTTCCAGTAACTTGTACTTTTTTTATATTTTGGAAATTAAATTTTGTTTAATATCAAGTGGTTATTGATTTATGCCCTTTTTCAAGTTTATTATTTTTTTTATTATTGTTTTTTTTTTTATGAACAAATGTTCCTAATTCAAATTTTATAGTTCCTGAAAGATTGGTTTGGAGGATTTTTGTTTTTACTTTTTTGAATAGCATGAGTAATGTTTTTCTGTACTTCAATAACAGAGTCTACTAAATTGTGTATTAACTGTTTATGAAGCTGTGTTGTGAACTAAGGAATGGAGTAATAAACACTCAACTAACTGGTGGGAACAAGGAAGTTGTGCAAAATAGATTGGTCACTGCTAATAGATGTTTATATTTTTGTCCTGTTCATATTTATTTTAAGCTGTTTTTACTTTATTATTATTAATTGTGTATAGTTAATATTCTGATAGTGTTTTTCATATTAAATTTATTTTATCCTTCAGTGGCTAATCCGTTGGAACCTCTTACCAGTTTCATCTGTATTCTTTGGTTGTGTATAGTGTAAAGTTTCTCTATACTGCACCCTAATTGATGTTTTTTATATTGAGTTTCTGAAAATTGTGTATGGACTAAACTGTTTGGTAAAGCTATTAAAAACAAATTTGCCCTTGTCTACTCCTGTTTATTCTCCTCCTTCTAAAAAAACTAATCCTGTATCCATCAGTTATTATAGAGGTCTGTTGTCTTATGATTCCAAACTAGATGTTTGCAATTTTGAAAAAGATTTTTTATCTTTCTGCTTTCAGTTTCAGCAAGTATTGGGTTTTCCGAAAAGTTCATAGAGATTGTAAAAATAAAATTTACCTTTTATTTTTTATACTAAAAATGAATCAGAAAGCTAATGTTAATTTATATGCCTTTGATCCTCATGGAATTATGTTTACACACTGAATTCATCTTTATTAAGGCTCAGTAGTGTAGTTTATTGCAAACCAACATGAGTGACGATTCAGTTCATTTTCGGCATAGTATGCTGTTCTTTCTTAAGAAAGGGAAAAACGGAGCTCAAACTCCAAGAAAGATTCGTGCCGTGCATGGCAGCGATTCAATTGCTGATAGCATGGTTCAGAAGTGGTTTTCGCGGTTTAAATCAGGAGATTTCAATTTGGAAGACCAACCCCGGGCTGGCCGGAGTTCAACTCTTGACATTGAGGATATTATGATGTTCATTGCAAACTGTCCACGAATTACTGTCCGTGAGATAGCTGCGGAGTTAAGAGCCTGCATATCGACCATTTTTGATCATCTAAAGAAGGCCGGGTATGTCTGTTGTTACGATGTTTGGATCTCCCATGAGCTCAGTGAAAGGAACCTTATTGAAAGGATTTCATCTTGTGATTTGCCATTCCACCAAGACAACGTTAGGCCCTATGTGTCTTTAAGGACTCCGCAAAAGTTATAAAGCTTCAGATGGGAGGTTTTACTTCACCCGCTGTACTCTCCTGATATTGCTCCTTCGGGTTTCTATCTTTTCCGTTCCCTCAAACATTTTTATAAGGGAAATTCAATCTTCAGAAGATGACGTCAAAACGGAACGTTTATTGCTCTTCTGGAGTAAGGAGAATGATCTTTGGAAAAAGGGATAATGGACCTTCCAGTCGTTAGGAAAGGGTAATCCCTAATGGTGGTATCTATTTTGTAGATTGAATAACTAAATTTTAAGCTGTTCATCAATTTTAATTTGTTTCCAAATTTCTCTACGAACTTTCTGGACAACCCTATAATATTTCTGTAATTGTATATATATATATATATATTATATATATATATATTAATATATAATATATATATATATATATATATATATATATATATACATATATATATATATTTTGTTTTTTTTCTGTTTAGGAGAAAGCTTGTAAACAAGAAGACCGACTAATTGCTAAACTTCAAGAAATGGAAATGGACAATAGTTTAGTGGCTGTTTTAAGAAGACAGGCTATTGTTTTATTGGAAGGTGGTCCATCAAGTGGCTTAGGAATAGGGATCCATCCTGAGAGTATACCTATGCATACATTTGCTAGATTTCTCTTTCATGCACTTCTTAATTATTACCCTGATCTTGCATATGAAGTAGGCTTAAGAGCAATGAGGTAAAGTATATATAAATATATATATTATTATTATTATTTTATATTTTAATTTTATTAAAAATGAAAGAATTTTTTAAATTAATAATTTCGTAGTCTTGGCTAAGGTTAAAACCTCTAATCTTAATTTGAAACATATATGATAACAAGATATGAAAATAAACTTTAAACTTTAAAAAAATTGAATATATAAAAATTTATAGTTAATCTGTTTCCATTCTTTTCTGTTAGTTCGTATTTCTTGTTCTTCAATAGATGTCTTCAATTTTCTTATATTCAATGTAGTAATGCACTATTTTCCACTATGGCTTGATCATATCGATAGAATAAGGTTTTGTTTAAAATTTTAAATGTAATATTAACATTAAACAACTATACATCACTAATCCATAAAGGGCCTTGGGTTCAGTACACATAGAGATTCATGATGTTTCTAATTCAAATGGCTGTGGAAGGAGGGGATTAGGCTGAGATCACACTCAGCCACTGGGTGCAGAGTACAGGGTGCAGCTGTACCTATTCCTGCAATCCTGCTCGAAGGTTGTAAATATTTATATTAAAATTATAGGTGGAGTAATCAGGAATCAGTCATTTTTTGAAAATTTTTAATTTTGTCAACGTTTCGGCTCAAGCTTGTGATCTATCATCAGGGCATTACTGAGCGTTTATGCTTGGACATGGCTCAGTAATGCTCTGATGATGGATCACTTCCACTTCAGCTTGAGCCGAAACGTTGGCAAAATTAAAAATTTTCATATAATGACTGATTCCTGATTATTCCACCTATAATAGTTTCTACAGTTGACTATACATCCTCAATATTCATATTGAAGTTCTACCACTGGCCAATTTTCCCCTCAAGTGCGGCATTTTTAAGGCTCTGGCGCCCTCACTCAGCTTCCACTGGTTCTTAAACCAATGATGTAGCTGAAAGTGAGGTGCTCAGATTTTTTAGGTTTGTCTTTTGCCTCTAAATATGGGGATACAATATGGTCTGAGATTCCTAAGGTTGATTGTAAATGTAGTATTCAGTATTCAATTTAGTATTTTTTCATTATATATGTTTTTTATATCATTTTTATTATTATTTTATTTTCATGTAATTTTACTGTACCTGTGTTTTTCTGTATATATTGTATGAATGTAGTCTCAAAGCATAATGAGATAAATCACAATATCACTGATTAAAAACAATTTTAATTTAATAATAAAAATTCTGCCTGCACCATCTTCCTATATAATTTATTTCTTTATATATTTATATGGTTCTTTATATAAATAACTTAAATAAATCTATCTAGCTAAAATTTTTACTAAACCATTTAAATTTTATAAATATTACTGATTAGAGGTGACTAGAGTGTTTTGATAATTCTCCATTCATAGATATTTTTATATATTATTCATTTCTAGTTTTACTATTAATATGTGAACTTCTATTGTAAGGATTCTTGGATCAGCAATCAGCATTGAAAATCTGTTTAGAATTGTGAAATTTTCGATTTCGCTCAAGAACTTTAAGAAAACGGACAAAAACAACTTTTTTTTCATACGACTTTTTAAGCTGTTTGAAACCCTACCACAATGTTAGACACCAGTTAATTTCTTATATTTCCATTGTCCCATAACTTGATTTTGGTTGTTGTTCATTGTTTTTATTTTTTGCAATATGATAATAAATCAAAATTAGGATTAAAAATTATACAAAGATTTTAACAGTCTATTTCATTATTCAATAGTAAGTTCAGCTTTTGTTTGTCACAAAATTATGTGTACTGATCTCTTTACTCTTGTGATTCTATTGACAACAGAATATTTCATGTTAGTTTCTGTGATCCTTTCTGATGCTGTAAATCTCTCTGTATAAGTTTTATTATAAAATATATGCATTTACAATCATAAGCTGTTTGTCTGTTATGTATTTATATAAATACTCTGAGAATAACAAAACTAATGAAATCATTTTTATGATTAAGATTGCCTATACTTGAAGATCATGAAGATAGTGATGACCCTCTAAATGGTGTTCTGAGTCGCTATCCTAGATGGTTTACTCTAGGACATATTGAAACTCAGCAGTGTGCTCTGGCCTCAACTATGTTAAGTGCTGCGAAAGGTGAGCATTGCTTATAATTCTTGATCACTGTTTTAAAAAAAAATATGTGCATTTAATTTTTAACTTTGTTATCAAAACATAACAAATTTGAATTGTTTCATTGATTATTCCTTACAGATGATTTAATAGTGGATCTAAAACTAAAAAAATATATAAATATCAATTGGAGATTACTAAGTTTTATAAGGTACATTAGAGTAAGTGGCCCTGAAATTTTATTAGTTTAACATCTGATTGGCCTCACACTCGCTATTCTTCTTAGATTTTTTTTTTACCTAAGATTTAGTTATAAGGACCAACATGTTTGCTAAATTTCTAAATTGTTGATTCCTCCATTATACCAAAACATATATATACTACAGGGTAAAGGCACCAATTCAAAGGCACCGTTGTTTTCCAAAATGTACTTAACGAAATGGATATTTTGACATATTTGTTTTCTCGTCATTTAAATTTATTTAAATTTTCTATTTAATTTTATCCAATGAACACTTAAGCCCTGAGGAGGTCTGGACGCGTCAACGTGTTGTAGCGCCAAACCAATAATAATAACACTTAAGCCCTTTAAAAACGTGATTTAGAAATGCAATTATTTTCAAAAGGTACATATTAAACATTTAGGTTTATTTCATATCATATTAAAACACTTCATACCATAACTTTAAAATAGTGTTAATAATGTAGTAAAAAATAAATTCTTAAATTTGCAATTATTTTCAAAAGGTACATATTACACATTTAGTTTTATTCCAAGTCATACTAAAACAGTTCATACCATAACTTTAAAATAGTGTTATTAATGTATTAAAAAATAAATTCTTAAATTTAACGCAAAAAATAATCAATTAAGTTAATTTAATAATATAGCAATGAGAGATTTTTGCGTTTCCTGTAAAATTTCCTAGAATAGATATATAACCTTTTGGAAATCAATGTCTCAATTGCTGACACTACCCTAATTATGGACACATGTTCATTACATCTTAAAAAACAAGAGTTTCTGACCACCTAGAAATTCGAAAATAGTGCCTAATCAAAGCCACAGTAATTTGTGACAGTTTCCCGCCATTTTTTTTTTTTTTTTTTTTTTCCCGCCATGTTTCTTACATGAATTACTTGGTGGTCTGAAACTCTTATTTTTCAAGGTAGAATGAGCATGCGTCAGTAATTGGGGTAGTGTCAGCAATAGGTGCCTTTACCCTATGTTTTGCAAATAATTTACTAAACCTGTCTTATGAATGTTTCAAATATTTTTGATTTTGTTAAATTTAATTTATTATTCTTTTTAAATGTTTTAAAATTTTAATTATTATTATATTAATGATTTTTGTTTTGTTTTTTATAGGAGAAATCATGAGACTAAGAACAGTCTTAGAATCTGCTCAAAGACATATTCATAGTTCATCTCATTTATTTAAATTAGCTCAAGATGCTTTTCGATTTGCTACACCTGAAAATAGTCCTAGACACTCTACATTGCTTAGTGTAGCATTTGAATTAGGATTACAGGTAAGAAGTAATAGTTTTTGAAGTATAATTCTTTTATTTTTTATTAATAGCTTGATGAAACCAAAAAAATTACCAATATCTCAAATGTTAATTCCTATTAGGTATATCAAGTAAAGGCCGCGCTACATAACGAGAGTAGGTGAAAGTAAAGTATGAAAATTTGTGTAGGTTTGATGTGATGTCGGTGATAGTGAATTATCATACACTCTCACAGACTTTCAACGTATAATAAATATTGAATAACCATGTTTTCTATAAAACTTTATCATTTTTTTTTTTTTTAACTTTTAATATAAATAATGTTTAATTTCTTAAAATTGAGAGCTTCTACTTTAAAAAACAAAACATGTTTTCATGATGTGTATATTACACTTGTTTGTTTAATATAACTTTTTTATTTAGTTTTTATAGAAATAATATTTAAAGACATTTTTTGAAGTAGTAATATTTGATGTTATTATCTGAATTTATTAAAAAAAATTATGCCTTCCCCCTCTTCTGCTACTTTTGTGAACTCATACAAGACCTCGCTCTCACGAATTTTTGCCTACCTCTTC